>CM042351.1:8992500-10480000 GCA_023558445.1 Drosophila pallidifrons
TTTTTTTTATATACTAATATGCTTGCATAGTTATTTGGTATTTTTTGTAACAATTAGTAGTCTTGTATATTTATTTGGTATTTTTTAACTGATGGTATGTTTCAATATGTTTTGGGTATTTTTAAAATACACAAATAAATAATTATTATTAGGTATTATTTTACCAATTAGTATATTTTCATGTTTATTTGGTATTTTATGAAATATTAAATATACAGGAATAAATACTCATTGTTTGGAGTAAAAATAAATATAAAGGCTAAGTTCATTGGACATTACAAGGGATATAAAAAAACCATGTTCATGCGTATACTTAATATTGATTACCACTATGTTTGCTTATTTTAGTATTCATACAATAGACTCGATATATATTCATAGTCAATCAAGAAAGTAATTAAATTCACGCTCTAAGAGTAATAGAAATTTATTATGAAACAATGAAATTTAATTGAAAGAATTTTACGTGAAACTTTAACGATTTTGTTTTCAAACAACAATTTTATAATAAAATTATTACTTATTATGTAAAGAGTTTAGCTTGCATTTTTCACAAATTTGCATTGGCAAGTGTCGAGAGTCTTCAACTTGAACTTTGTGCTATCAAAATTTCACTTTCTTTCGCTTTCCGTTGCTTTCTCCCTCTTTCTTTCTTTATAATTTTATAGAGTAACTATCAACACTTGAAGCGCTTACTTGCTGGCATTTATATTGCATATTCGTGCGCTTGAAAATGCAAAAACAAAAAATAAAAGAATTGGCAGCAAGTTAAAGTGAAATAAAATCGATGCCACACAAATTCAACAGAATGGCAGCTAGCGGATATCTGTGGCAAGAAGAACGCGTGCGCTTCATAAACAACAAAATGAGAACATCGAAGAAGCAAAGAAGCAAAGTAGCGGAGAATTTCAGTCAGTGTTTACTTAATCAAAAAGTCGCTTGCCACGTTTCGGTTTTGCAAAAGCTGAAGCTGAAGCTGCCACACGATTTCCTAGAACAGTTTTTTTTTTTTTTTTTTTTGTTCTCTTTCGTTTTGCTGGCAGCTGGCAAACGTGGCAACGTGGCAGCCGGCTGCTGGCGGCAACAGCAGCAAGTGGCAGCCAACTGGCCAAGAATAATACACGAGGCGAGGCGAGATGAGGCGAGGCGCAACACAACAGCTGCTGCTTACAACAGCGTGTATTATTCTTTTCATTTTGGCCCGTTTGCAATAAATAAACATAATAAACAATTTTAATGCGAATTCCTTCATAAAAATCATGTCGAATGTCGAATGTTGTGTGTTGTCTGTGCGTCTCCTTTGTTCCTCATCATCATCATCATCATCACTATCTTTGCTGCTGTTGCTGACAGCTGTCGCATGGCAATGACAGCGACGCAGCTGCCACGCAAAAAGATACAAATGTATCTGCACATAAAATGAGGTGTGAAAAGTGTACTAAATGTCTTTAAAGCACTCACTCAACTCGCTTGTATATTTTTTTGATAAAATTCCAAAGCATTCACACACACAAACACTCGCTCATAAATGGCAATAAATAAAAAAAACCAAAAGGAACAACAAAAAAAAAAAAGTGCAGGCCGCTGCAAAACTGAGATAGTGTCAATGACGGCAGCTTGGTTAATCAACATAAATCGCTTTGATGTCACACATGTATTAATTTTGGAAATTAATTAGATTTTCTACCACGCAGCAGAAAAGAGCATTGAAGAGCGGCAAAAGCAAATACGAACAAGAACTTGCAATAGATAAGAACTTTGTTGTTTTTGTTTTCCCCCTCTATATTTTGCTGATAAGGCATCTTTGACATGAAAGACAAGGCAGCAACCAAGAGCAGCAGCAACAACAATTTCAACCACGGTTGATAAGCTATTTGATAAAACAAAAAGTGTAATGAAAGTTTTGATTATGAACGTCCTTGCGAAAGGCACAGCAAAGTAGCAACAACAACAACAGCAACAATAAGTACTCTAGCAACACTTTACTCACACACACACACACAGCGAGAGGCACACGCACTGCAACTGTATGTGAGAGCTTATCTGATTACTGACTAATGCCAACGAAACATATGTAGCGGACGGTTCTATGACGGGGGTATTTCGGAAGGTGGGGAGAGGGTAAATGTCCAAGCCTAAAAGGCACACAAAATACACATGTTTAGTACACGACACAGGGCGCGACTTACAGAGCTAAATGGTCAGCAGATAACTGCAGCTACACTCAGCGAAAATGTACTCCAAATTCAAGTAAATTTCGAAATTAATATGCAAAAAGCAATTTAAGGCACTTTTCAAGCAAATTTAATGTTAACTCAAAACTTTAAGTTAAAAAGTTCAAGCTAAAAATAAAGTTGAGCTAAAAGTTGTTGATAAAGTTAAAGTTAAAAATAAAGTTAAATAATGTTAAAGTTAAAGTTAAAGTTAAAGTTAAAGTTAAAGTTAAAGTTAAAGTTAAAGTTAAAGTTAAAATAAAGTCAAAGTTAAAGTTAAAGTTAAAGTTAAACTTAAAGTTAAAGTTAAAGTTAAAGTTAATGTTAAAGTTAAAGTTAAAGTTAAAGTTAAAGTTAAATTTTCTGCAAATACAATCAAAATTAAAATAGGTTTGTTATGTTTTAGCTAAATAATTCAAAATTCCTAACTACAAAGGCAATCGAACAATTAACATGTACATCTTTAACTTCATGTTAACGTTAAAGTTAAAGTTAATGCACATAAACTTTGATTTTTTTAACTATAACATTAATGCCAAAATAATGAAAAAACGAGTCAACTGCTTAATAGAAATGGCAATCGAACAATTTTATTTAAAGTTAACTTCAAAGTTAAAGCTTATAATTTTACTACTGAAATCTTGTCTCATATTAGAAAATGAAACCTTTTCTAATATTTTTGATTTATGTAAAAAGATTTTCTATTGTCTTTTACATAAATTATTAAATTAGTAAAACCATAGTAATTTATTTAAGTTTCAATTTCAATTCAATTTAAAATTTTTAAATACAAATTCAAAGAAGTGGACAACTAAATATGCAATTTAACTGTCAGTTAAGCGTAACCATCAAATTAAAGTCGCACTTTGCTAGTTTTATTCAATTGTTAACTTGCAGTTAAACATTATTTCTTTGCGTTTTGTTTTCTGCATTCATTTGAATAGTAATCAACAGACTGACGCGCAAATTAATCAAGTTTTCGCTAGTGCAAATCTATCATAATACACTTTTATTGTGCAGACTGCGTGCAATCTTATCTGCGAATTTCGAAATTGAATTAAAGACAGCATAAAGTGTTGGCCACTTGAGAGAAATGCTCTCGCACTTTCTGCCAGTGTACACACATTATATTCTAGATACTAAACGCTTGATAGTCATACCCTCTGATATACTACATACATATATACAATATATGTAGTATATATCTGATAGGTGCGTTGACACATTCCACTTGGCTTTTGGGGTGACGCATTCGACGCGGTTTCGAGATATTCGTAAACTGGTGTAATTTATCGATAGACACGATTGTGTCGATAACGATTACGGCTACGCTACGTTTTTAATGCCTTTGCCCTGTTTTAGCATAACATATTTCCATAAATTTGCCATTTCATATTTTCGCGTCTCGTCCGCTTTTCAGTTGAGTTGTTCTACGTTCAGTTCCTAAATTTAACGCACAAAACGTGAATAGAAATGTTTATAACTGTAAAACTTGCGCCACGCGTTCGCCATAAGTTTCCCCCATCCCCCATCCCCGTCCCCCACCAATTTTCCCATTTCCATTTCCATTCCTCATTTCCCCATTTCATTTGGCCCATTTGCCTCGCCATGAAACAGGACATTTTTGGCAACAACAACAACAACAACAATTCTAATGCTGCATTGCTGCGTGGACAACAGCAACAGCAGGGGAGAATGAGGGGGGAGGGAGAAAGAGGTGAAGGCGCGGGAGGTCTTTAGGGCGCGGTCCGTTTTGAATGTGCGAAATTCTTTGGCGGAGTTTTTGTACGCGCATTTAATTTTTATAACATTTTTATGGCCGCTGTAGATGTGCATGCTAAACACACAGTCACACAACACTCTGCCCCCACCCCCCCTCTTCCTTTACCCTCTTTCCGCCACTTCTATCTCTGTCTCTCTCTCTCTCCTGCCCCTCTGGCGCGTTGCTTGACAGTTCTCCTGCCACCCGGCGTGCGCTCTTAAGTGAATAATAAATTAATTGAATAGCCAGCCATGCGGCCCATTTTTTCTATTTCTTTTTTTTTTGGACTGTGGTTCACAGTAGACCTCAGTTTGGTTCACAATAACTGTGAGGTTCAACGCTTCGTTCCTTCCTTTGGGGTTTGATGTGGTTAAGTTTCGTTTTTATACCAGCTAGTTATACAAGAAATATTTTTGGTATATTATTTAAGAAATATATCTGGTATTTTTGGCACTCTACGGTATATTTTTAATGAAGTACTACAACAATATACTAAATGTGGCATTTGGTATATTTTAACATTTTGTGATATGTGAATTTGGTATCTTTTTTAGACTAATTTAGTTGATAATCTGGTATATTTTGCACCCGTCATATTTTGAATGTATTTATATATCAATTTACCAAATATAATCTTTAGTATATTTTTAGTATTTTTGCGGTATGTTAATTTGGTATATTTTCAAATAAATACCGCTTTTTTTTTTGGTTTGATTAAAAATGGGTAGCGGATATTTCACAGTCGAGCACACTCGATTGTAGTTTTCTTTCTTGCTTCTTCCAGCTTTTTGCAAAGGCGACGCGTGTCGCTTCTATTGCCCGTAAGCTTTTATGTTAATAGGCAAGTTTTGTTTAGTGTTTTTGTATTTTTTTACCACCCACGCAGCGTCATAAAATGCCCAACCCCCAAAACCCTCGCCCCCAATCGTTCGCAACTTGACGAGCTGCAGCTAATCAAAGGCAGATACATTATCTAAATGCTTAATTAAAGTGTAAATTTTGCAGCGCTTTCGCAGGGGGATGAAAAGCAGCAAGGGATGGAGAAAGAACGCGAGGGGGAGGGGAAGTTGCCTGACTGCGATAGACGACGCCGAATCAATGACACTTAATTAGAAAATAGCTGACAGCAAAATATAGTGATCGGCTACACGGGGGAGGAGCGGGGGTTAAAGCGACCGACTGTGTGAGAAGCTTATCCATTAATGTGGCAATTTTGTATCTAAGAGATACACTTCGCTCTGTATCTGTGTTTGCCTTTGGCTCGTGCCCTGTGTGTTTGGCGCTGGCAAATGCTTTTAATTAAGCCGAGGCTGAGAGCAGCAACAACAATAACCAAGTCACTATCTCTCGCTCTCTCTCTCTCTCTTTCTCTCTTTTATGAGCCAATCCCCCCTAAGTGCAAAAAAAAGAAGAGCAAAAAGGGAGAAACACACACAAACACACACACAAAACTAACAAAGTTTTTATGTGAGCAGCCAATGATTGGTATTTTTTGTCTCTTCCACTTCTTAACTGTCTCTCTCTCTCTCTCTCTCTATCTCTCTTTGTATATTGTTTCATTATTGTCTTCTTTGTTGTATGCCCATACCATGAAAGGCTTTAATAACTTGGCCAACAAAGTTTTTTGGATATCTTTATGCTCGGATACTTAACGACAGCGTTGCTCCCCATCTTCAGCTTTTGCAAACACCTCAGCAAATCGAAGATACATTTTCATAACATATTTATGCTTTCTTTGTCCACAAAAATGTTTAACTTTCATCATTACTACTTTTAGCATTTTTAAAGTTTTTTTAATGAACACATAACAAGATTTTTTTACTCAAACAATGAGAAAACGATAAAGAAATTCTAGTTAATTATATTAGAGTGTTGATTCTCAGAAATATATATATCAAGATAACATTAAAACAATTATGAAAGCTACAGTCGAGCGAGATCCCTAATATGTACTCATTTTGTATAAAAGCATATTCTACAAATATACCGAAAATATACCGATTCTGACATAACCGCTACACCTTTAAAAAAACATATTCTACGAATATACTAAAATAAACCGAAGTCTATCTTTCATATATTTTAAATATTACACTCTACAAATATACCACAAAAATACTAAAATTTTCCAAAGGCTATATTTGATATACTGATATAGTATATTAAACATATTATATAGTACAAAATATATCAGATTTTCAGCCAAAGAAACGAAGATTTTTTTGCCATAAAAAAGTATTTTTTAAATAACTTCTGCAAGGAATCTTAAATAGTAGAATTATTATTGTATATACCAAAAATCCTGCAGGCACAATATTATAATACCCTTCCACCATATAAGTAATGAAATTATTATATTATTTCTCATAAGATTAAAGATATTAAATTGAATTAGAAGTAATAAAAAAAATAAAATGTTCTCTAAAAGATATAGATCTGTTGAATGCACTCGAATTTCTGGAAATTTGAAGCTACAGAAATATTCAATGCAATTTGAATTTTAGGGAATTTTTTTTTGTAAAACGTTTTTTGTTTTGTGCCACGCCCACATAAATCACTCACTCGTTCAGTATGCAATATTGTGTTGTGCGCTGTTTTTGCTTTTTGCTTTTTGATTGTTTTTATGTTGTTTTCGCGCTGCTCGATGTTTCGCTCGTTTTGTCGTGTGATTCGTGATTCGTGTGAATTGTGGAGTGCAGCGCGAGTCACGTACCGCAAACACAACTTGCAACTAACAACAGCAACAACAACAACAACAACATGGGCACAGACAGCCTGATAAAAATATTAAATACAGACATTTTTCAAATATCATTTGCATGTGTATATTATATGTAGAGCAATGTTTTATTTCGGGGGATTGCACACGATTCAGAAACCAATTCCGATGGCATGAATATATGATGAGTGACCAACTGGCGCTTGCAGAAATACACACCACAACAAATCAACTCAAATATGCCATACACTCGTTATCGTAATAACAATAATAATAATAATAATAATAATTTATAATAAATATGGGAATACTCGTATGAATATGAATTCACACATTCGTTCCAATGGGTATTATACAATATTCGTGTGATATACATTTTTTTTCTTTATGCACATTGCGCGTTGCGGTTTGTTTCCAACAACAAATACAATAATTTATTTATTTAATTTGTTATTTTACTGTTTTTTTTTCGACGTATTTTGTGTAATAATTGAACGAAATTTTGCGGCTTCTTCTGAGTCATTTCGCAATTTGCGATTCATTGCTTATTATTTATATATAGTATTGTATTGATGCGTTGTATTTTTTTTTTTTGCCTTCTCTCTTTTCTCTTTTCTGTTTTTAGTATCTGTTTTTTTTCTGTTTCTGTGCTGTGCTGTATTCATGCAGTATTCATAGCCTGTACTCTAACAGGTTTCGTGATAATTGTTTCAAATAAATCCATGAATACGTATTGTATATCGATTGAAATTTATCGTGTGTGCGAGAGTGTGTGCGTTTTTCACAGCAATTTATTTAACTGTTATATTGATTTATGCATGTATCGTATATACTTATACTGTATATCGATAACAACGGGTTTCTTGCCTAATGATCAATCTTACACAATAAATTGAAGCAACTTGCCTCTTATCAAGACACTTAAGTAGCTGGCACTTATTTATCATTGTTGAACGGATCAATCTGCTGTCTATATGCATGTTGAATAAATCAATGTTTTGCTTCATGTATTTATCGATAGCTTCTAATTAATGTTGATCACTGACTGCGGTATTTTTCTTCTTTCTTTTTTTGAGTTGTTCGTGAAATGTCAATTGAATTATCCAACAATCGACAAACACTCAATATATTCATTGGAATTCAGTAATAAATTCCACGATTTATTGCGTTTATTCATGGGAATGCATAAAATTTGCAAAATATGCCTATCGATAAACGATAACGTCGATTTACATGTCGATAATGAAATACATTTTAAGTAAATTTTGATGTTTAACACTATAATGGAAATTTTATTAACGATCATAAGTTAATCGACAATTTTGTTATCGATATGTATTTTATCGATAACTTACTTATCGATGATTTATAATAAATTGCAAAATAATTTCTAAGTTTGAGTTTCTATAGTTGAAAATCGTCATGAATTGTAAATCGATCAATAGCTTTATCGATAATTTATGATGAAGCACCCTTGAGTGCATGTGCTTGCATTTGACATCTGCCCTTAGAGCGTCGTTGTGTGTGCACACTACGTATTGTCACTACTGCTCACATGCTGTGATCTTTGCTTTTTGCATTTTGCGCACACTCGAGAGCAATTCAGAAATGCCAGCAAATCAATAAATCCAGCCAAGCCACAAATAGCTTCATTCGACAAGGCTTCATTCAACCAACACACAAACACGCATACAAAAACCCGCTTCGGAATGTTAATGACCAACAAATAAAATAATAATAAAAAATGAAGAAAAATAAAATGGAGAAAAAATATAAAAGCCAAGTGCGAGTAGACAAGCCAAGTATAAAAGTTGCCCGTGAGTTGGTCGCTGTTGATGCCCTGCTGGGCCACTTGCCAACAGCTGTCGCTGTTGCTGCTGCTGTTGCTTCTTTTGGGTCTATCGATTAGCTATCGAAGTCGTCAGCGAAGCGATTGTCATCTGTTTGCGCAAGTCACATGCGGCGTATGCGCAATGTGCAGCAGCAACATCAGCGACAGCACACACAACAAAATGCGCCCATGACCTCAAAAGTTCTACCAACTCAACACAGTCAGTGGGGACATGTCTAGGGAGTGGTGGCAGGGGACAACACAAGGGGTGCGGTGAGGGGTTTGTGGGGTGGCACGCATGCGCCGCATTTGGGCAAAATGAGAAGCGAAATACAGATTTGTGTGGCGAATGTCAAAAGTGATTTTCGTTGAACAAAGTTGCAAAAGCAATCAGCACAGCTACTATGAAATACTAAATTACGCAGTACTGTGTTGTCAAACACTTAACTGTAGTATATTTTACTATAAAATACTGCACTACATTGTATTACAAAATACCAATATAATATTAAATACCTAACTGCATATACTTTAAAGTATCAACATTATACAATACTTTACCATAAAGTACAGCGCGTTGTAAAAAAATACTGAATACTATACTGTACAGTAAAATAATTAACTGCAGTATATTTCACTATACAATACTGCACATTATATTATAAAATACCGAAATACACCACCTTTTGCTCTAAAATACAAAACAACATTTCACAATACTTTTCTATAAAATACCGTGCCTCACAAAATATACTAAATTACACAGAAATATTCTTTAAAATAGTTAAAAGCAGAATATTTTACACTCGAATACGAGAAATTGCACATACTTTATCATAGAATACTGCACTTTACAAAAATACTAAATTTCACAGAAACATAGTTAACTGCAGTATACTTTACTATAATACTATAATATCAATATAACGCCAAACTACACTTTACCGTAAAATACTACACTCTAAAATATCAAACATTATTATAAAATACTACACTTTACAAATAAATACTGAATTACGCAACACTATACGCTAAAATTCGAAGCTACACTACTCTCTGCAACACTCTATTGCATTGGCCCCACTTCAGAGGTCTCAAAGGCTTTACAAGCTAACCAACAAAGCTAAACCTCACACCCCAAAGAGCTGCTACTCTGTGGCCCCTTCTAACCCCCCCGCTGTCGCTGCTCCTGCTCTGCTGAAAAACATGCGAAAGTCATAAATCATAATTCTTTATTCTGGCTTTTTTCATTTGTTTGTTGCTCAAGCTTTACGCTTTTCGTTGTTAATTTTCGTGTTTTATTTTTATTTCTTTTTTTTTTTTTTTCGTTGCTTGCGTTTTTTTCTTTGACTAACTTTCAATTTGCAGCTGTGTGTGTGAGACATAAAAGTAGCACTAAAACTTTTTGCGAGGTAAACAGTATATACATACATATTATATATATCTATTTGCACAAAAAATTCTTGACGAAAAAATAACAAAAAAATGATAAATGGGGAAAAAGGCAATAGTCAAAAATTGCACAGCTATAATTTTTTTTGCCAAAGCGGGCGTTTCGTGGGGGTGGTTTTGCTTTTAAGTTCTTTTTTGACAACGTTGCCAATTTGCATTTTGAGTGAAATTATATAATGTATAATAATATGGGGGGAAACACCAAGTTATCGTTAGGCTATCAACTCAACTCGCAACTCGACTCGACTCGACATCATTATCATTGCTTCGTTTGCTTGGCATTTCGGTTTTCACACGTATGTTAACTGGCATTCGCTTAGCTAATCTCTGACCGGGCGACATAACTCAATTCCTTGAAAAGCCTCCATAAAAAACAAATACAAACTAAAAAAAGTCTACACGACTGTCTTAAAAAGGGCAACAAATTGTCATTAAAACACGGCACTGAGAACTAAAATGGAATCACACATAAAAAAAGAAACTCGCTTGCGATGTTTTCAGCTCAGCAAGTGGTAGCTCTGTGCAGCTTTAAATGGAATGGCAACTCTATGTAACGATTTGGCAGCTCTAAAACATAAGTTGGCAGTGCTCAAAAGCGTATATACCTTAGAGTGAAAATTACCCTCTAAGATGTGCTTAAAAAGCATGCAAGAGATTGCAACTCCATGCGAGTTGGCAGCTCTAAAACATTAAGTTGACAGTTCTAATGTGCTCAAAAGCGTATATACCCCGCATTCAAAAAATACACTCTAAACTGTGCTTAAAAAAGATGCAAAAAGATTACAAAATGAAATTTGTGGCTCATTAGAAAACTTGATGATCGGGAAGGGAATGTTTCTCTCTCTCTTTCTCTCTCTCTCTCTCTCTCTCTGTTACAGAGCAGAGAATATTTGCGCATATTGACCTAATTGACCCGAGAATAGTTGAAATGTTTTTTGCAATACTCGAAATGCTTTGAATACTTGAGCTACTTATTGCCATTTCACCTTCAACTGTGATTGACCGCACACACCCATGGAGAGTGTTACACACACACACACACACACACACATACACACAGAGAGGTTTTTACATACTGTGATGTAGATCCTCAGACTCTGGCTATCAGTCAAACAAAACAAAAAAAAGGCAGCAATAAAAATGTTTGTGCATTCTGCATTCAATTAAACGATTAAGCTCTTAATTGAGACATCGACCGCAACTTGGCTAACTAACTACGCACAACAAACGTGTGTGTTAAGTGTGTGTGTGTGTGTGTGTGTGTTTGTGTTTGTGTGTATTTGCTTGTAACATTGGGTCAGTCAGCTGGTCAGGCAATTGGTCAGTCAGTCAGTCGGCCAGTTGATTGTCAGCTGCTCAATGCTTACATAAATCAATTTACTTACGCTTATTTTATAATTTAATTGTTTTTTTGTTTTCTCGTGCTGTGCATACTCTGTACTTAAGTGCTTGCGTGGGGTATGCACTACTAAAGAACAATTGTAGAAAGAAGCGCAGAGAATATTTTGAAAATTTAGGAAAAATGTGAAGCAATTTTTTATAAATTACAAAAATGAAGAATTTTATAAAGATTAAAGATACAAAATGAAGATTTTACAGAAATGAGCAGAAAGAAGTACTGAAATTAGCAAGAAAATTTTTCATAGATTTTATTAGTATATAAAAATTATATATTTTATGATATATGTATATTTTTATATGGCATCGGTAAAATATACGCGCAATAAAAATTTGTGTAAGAATATTTTTAAAAAATGTTGCTCATATAATAAATTATTTTAGTTTTTATAAAGCATGAATACGAATTTTTAAAATAATTAAATTTTTGATTAATTATTGTTTGCAGCCAAGAATTAATTCAGGCTGAATATAATTAATTATTCATGACTCTTTTATATAAATAAATATTTATGAATTCAGGTTTAAAACAAAACATTTTTTTTGCTTTTTTTTAAAGGTTTAAAGTATTTTTCAAATTTATTTATGAATTTTGTATATAGTGTAATCTATATGAATTATTGTTTGTAGCTAAGAATATAAATATTTTGTTTAAGTTTTTAAAAGGTTGTAAGTAGTTTTAAATTTATTTCTGAGTCTTATTTATGAATTATTGTTATTGAATAAATTCAGAACCAATTTAATTCATTTTTTTTTAATTTTCTTTAAGAGTTTTAAAATATTTTTAAAATTTTCTACTGTTGTACGGTGACCGACCTTAATACAGGGTATTTCTAACTTAAGCATTTGATAAGCTGTCATTACAGGGTATCTGACTGTCGGTGACTGTATTGTCAACCTTTTTTTTTTTTTGACTTGCTTTTATTTTATGGCTATTTGCGCTCGCAACTTGACTTGTATTCTCATGCACACACGTACTCATTCACTAATTCGCTCTCTCTCTCTCTCTCCGTTCTCTCTCTCTCTCACTTGTAGAGCAAGCGTGCGGTTCGTCGTCGTCGTCGTTGTCGTCGTTAATGTCTCGGATGTCGTTGTTGATGTGGATGTGGATGTCGACCGGTGCCGGTGGCCAAAACATTCAGTCGAATTCAACGCTGTGAGCAACACACGCTGGAAGCGCCGATGGAACCGCGTCGCGACGCAGCGGCAACGGCAGCAGCGGCAGCGACAATAACAACAACAATAAAAACAACAACAACTGCAACAAAAACAATATTGACAAAACAACAACAATCAAAAGCCAGCTAAACAAAGTTGTGAAGAAAAACAACAACAAATTTCCACAAGCAGTCAAAGTTTTATTAACAACAATTTGTGATAACCGAGAGAGACAACAACAAATAAACAACAAGTAGAAGAAGACGCGAGTGTCCAAAAACATAAATAATAATAAAAAAACAAAAACAATTTATATACTTATATATATATACATATATATTTATACAAAGCGCATATACAACAATTCAAAAACAAACATAAAAATATAAATATAAAATAAAAATTAATTAACTAAAAGCAGTCCAACAAATGCAACGCGTAGGCCTTCAACTGTGATTTACAACATAACAAAATAAAATATAAAAAAAACAAAACTAAAAGTTAAAAACAAAAAAGTAATATTTATCGTGCTATTCATTTTTGTTTCGTTTTTGTTTTCCTTTTTTTAATATTATTGTTTCGTGTGTGTTTTTCGACGCCTGCAAAAAGTCCAATTTATAACTAAAACAAAACATACAAAAGAAACCTTTCCAACAACTAACAACTAAAAAGAGGCAGCAATCAAAATGTTCAACTCAAACATACCGGCAACATCGTTGCTCAGCATCGAGGGCAGCAATTGCTTGGGCGCCCATACACCGAAGACGCCAGAGATATTAAATTCGGTGATCGCCATGACAAATCCGCTCGACAATTTCAATTTCAATGCCTCAAACAGTTGCAGTGCCGCCTCCACGCCCCTTGTCACCATTCGCAACTTTTGCGGCAATCCCAATGGACAGGTAAATTCTAGATTTTCTTTTCTTTTTTGACATTTTAATTAAAGACTCCTTTTCTTTGTTTTTAATTGTCCTTTCAGTCGCATTCGCAGGACAGCAGTCATTCCAGTTGCTCGGCTTCGCCGCTCGATTCGCCAGCGGGCACAGCGACCACGCCCAGTGTGCAACAGGTAAATGGGGGCGGTTCATAAATTCAAAACTTCCACATAATTCGACAAATTTACATTAACTTTAAATACTTTTAAAGTAATTAAACATTCATCAGCACATCGATTTCTTCACTTCAATCGCAAATTTCTATTCTTGAAAGCTGTTCAAATTGCAACTTTCAGCAGCTGGCGAAATAAAACACCTTTTCAAAGTTTAAAACTTGAAATTGCAGCCAGCTAGCAATCAATTAAATAAAGTGGCTTTTTATTGTTGTTAACAAGCGTTTGAGTGGCGTAAAAGAATTTAGAAATTAATTTGCTGTTTCTTAGCTGCATTTGAGTTTCAATTGAAAGTGAAATTCAATTTAGAATGCAACTTTACTAAACAAAATACTTTGTACTACTTTACGCTATATGTTGAAATTAAATTTTTACACTTTCCACTTTTTTTGTTGAGTTGTTCGGTTAGTATATATTTTATGTGGTATATTTTGTATTCTGTATTTAGAATGTAGAACTAGTATATCGATATACCAAAAATAGACTTGGACGTATTTTAGCAGTTTTTCAGTATATTAATTCGGTATATTTTAAGAATAATACCGCCATCAAAAATAGTATTTGGTATATAAGTATATTTTTTGGTATATTTTAAGAATAATACCGCTGTGGTATGCCTTTATTTAAAATGGATACTGTATTATTCTTAAAATTTACCAAAAAAATATACTTATATACCAAAGACTATTTTTGACAGCGGTATTATATATGTATGCACATATATCGATATACCGAAAAAAGTCTTTGGTATATTTTGGTATTTTTGGTATATTAATTTGGTATATTTGAAGAATAACAACAGTATTTTGCCTTTATTTAAAATGGGTACCGGGCATTCTATGTGTATCGATATATAGAAAATAGTCTTTGGTATATTTTAGTATTTTTGGTATATTTTAAGAATTATGCAGCAGTGTTTTACTTTTTAATTTGTAATTAACTAAACTCGAATTAAGCAAAAAAAATGTATTTCAATTGAACAGCTGCTACAATTTCAGCTTTCTTTCGATGCCTTTTCTGATTATTATGTCTACTATCAATGCTCCTCTGCGAAATGCATTTTTTTTGTGCTTACAGCACAGTTTTCGCTTTCAATTGAAATTGACAATCGCTGCAGCGCGATGACTCGCGACTCTGACGTCGATTGTTGTTGCTTTGCTTTTTGTATTATGTTTTTTTTTTTTTTTTTTTTTTTTTTTTTGGCGACGTCCAGTTGCATGTTGACGCCAACGCAGCGCCCCCAAAGCGACAGCGATGTGCACATTCGCTGCCCACGCAATTTTCCGTCCCTCTCTCGCACTCTCTCTCGCTCTGAGTTGTCGCTTTGTCGCCCTCTGTCGCCAAACTAACAGTACCCCGGCCATTGGCCATTGGCATCCGCCACAATTCTAACGCCTCCACAATCTCCAATGTTGGGTCAGGCTTTTGGCTTTGGTTTGGCTTTGGCTTTGACGCTATTTCGTGGGCGTTTTTCTCTGCTGTGCTGTGCTGAGCTGTGCTGTTGACGCTTCAATTGCAAAACTCAAACGCAGCCAGAATTGATTTCACTTCAACAGAAATTGAATAAAGTATCTCTCGGTATAGCTATGCAAATGCATCTGTACAAAAGCATCACTTGACTGACATTGGCCTTAATGAGGCACGTAGCAGAGTATCTATGAGACAGGTGCGGGGGGAAGAGCGATTAATGCATATGAATAACATTTGCCACGCGGTGCAATTAAATGCCAATGCGACTAGCTCCAGGCGGCAACGCATCCAACAGATACAATTTGCGATACACATATGAATCTGCTGCACTAATTGCCAGCTGTAGGTGTGCGTGTGTGTGTGTGCATGTGTGTGTGTGTGCATGTGTGTGTGTGTGTCTGATTTATGATTATTACTACAAAACGAATTTATGGGCATTGAGCGGCCGCATTGAACGTTTTAATTGCCCGACAGTCCAACACTTTTCAATTTGTTTTCTAACAAATTTCACATAAATTTCAAACAACATTTTCCTCCCAAAATATTCGCACAAAATTTATAATTTTGTTGCAAAAAAAGCATTTGCATGAAGGAAGTTTTTATTGCATTATATTATGTGTGTGTGCTTGTTTTTCTCCACATTCATTTATTTGCTTTGCGCAAATATTTGCACAAATGTTTAAGGAAAAAAAATATAAATTCATTTTGCACGCAAAATGCAGAGAGAACGGAAAAACGCAGAGCCAATTATAAAAATGGCAAATATTGATGAAGTTGGAGCAAGGCAAAAGTAAAAATAAGACTGTAAAGTAATCCACACAAAAATGCCCTGTAAAAAAAGGAAGAAGTCGAGCACACTTGACTAAGAGATACCCGCTACTTATTTTGCATAAAATCAAAATAGTGCAGTTTTAATTTTAAAATATACCAAATTAAATACTAAAAATATACCGAAGGCTATTTAAGGTATATTGATACAGTACTCAATCAAAAATATACCACAGAGTGCAAAATATACCATAAAGTATAAAAAAAAGCATAGCATATATCAGATTAGCAGGTATATTAAGTATACGCAGTGTAACACAGTTGTCGGAGCATTAGTCGAGCATACCCTATTTGTGGTATTTTAGTGTGTAGATGTCGAGAAATGTGGCAAACGAGCGAACAAACAAAATGCGGTGCCAAATAAAAAAGATGCAAATTTGCGAGACGATTCGTGTGAAATTTGACTTTTGGGCGCTGCTCAGCAAACATTACACACACACACACGCACACTCATTACACACATATTTCAATATATATGTATAAGTATATATGTGCTCTTTAGAAACAGCAACAGTCGAGTGTGTTGTCAACGCGAATTGCAACAAAAGCAAAGTGCAAAGAAAGGCTTGCAATACATTCATATCTCAAATTGTTTGGCCAATTTGTTGTCGCTGTTATCGCTGTTGTTGTTTTCATTGTTGCTGTTGTTGCTGTTGTTTATTTGCATACTGAACTCGTACACTTGGAAACACTCAAGTGGGTAGTTCACTCGCATAGCATCTTTATCTTTAACTTTGCATCAGCATAACTCAAACGCTTTCTAAACTCTTTACTCGATGTGTTGAGATTACTGCGAATCTCCCTTGACTTTTTGGTGACTCAACTTGCAAGAACTTCAACTTCATCAAAAACGTATTTATCCAAGTTCAAGATCGCGTTCTCAATGATAAAGTGTGGCTTCACTTTTTGCAATTATTTTTCATGCTTCAAAATACTTTACAAAAATCTGAATATTACATTTTCTCTTCTATGTCTTCCCATTTTTTCCCGATTATTTTAGCCTTGTTTCTTGATGTTATCTAAAATGTAGTTTTCACATGTCTTTCGCAATAAATTCGCCTTTCAGCCAATTTTATTGTATTATCTTATCTTAACTGATTAGCTGTGATTTTTATCTCTTTTATCTCATTTCCATAGCAGCAAATCTTTCGCGTTCTTTCCACACATATCTTTGCTTGCTTCGCATTTGATATATGCATAATTTATGGGAGATTCCCTCACCCAATGCAACCCAAATTTGTCTTGCTTCCTGGTCGATTTAAAAATCAGACTGAGAGTTGCACAACAACAACAAACAAATCGAAACTGAAACTGAAACTGACACTGAAATGTATTGAAAATTGAAAACAAGTAGAAGTCTACGAGTTGAAGGCAACGCAATTTTTGTGTATGTGCTTTTTTGACCATATGGTCGGTCGAATATATTCGAACTCAAGTCTCAAGTCGCTTGACGACGTCGACGTCGACGTCGATTCGTTGGCGCATGCGATTATTATGATTATGCGTGGTGCTTTTTCTCTCCCTCACTGAAAATTTATTTATCTGCTTTTTGGGTCAATAAATAAAAAAAGGCAGCGTGCCTAAAATTTAAAATGAAACAATGCACTGTTGGAGCAATCCCCCCCAACAAAAAAAAAAAAAAAATCAACTAAAAACACCAAAAAAATACAAAACTGTGAAATCAAGAAGGGCGCGTTCAGGGGCTGGGCAGCTATTCGACAGTGGCATTCGAACAATTTCTCGAGCAGACAACACAAAATAAAAACAAAAACAAAAGCGCAAAAAAAAAATGATGAAGATGATAATGAAAATGACAATGTTCACGCTGATGACGATGGTGATGATGATGATGGGCAGACTGAGATATTTAATGTTTGCGTATGTAGAGAGTCGAGTCACTTCAATGAGCTCTCATTGAGCTTCAGCTTCAGCTTCAGCTACCGACTCTTCAACATGTTGCAGGCAGGCAGGCAGCAGCAAGCTTTGCCTCAATTACCATCTTCATGTTGTGTTGTTTTTTCAACAAGTCTGCAATTTACTTACTATGCTTATGTCTGACTTCTGATCCGTCTGTTTCAATCAGCGTTTCAATCTCGTCTTCAATTCAATTCAATGTGCATACATTTTAGTATTTTTTTTTGCTTTCGTTTTTCGTTGACTTTTTGTTGCTATGACAGTTCAACGACTTAAGCATTGACCCCATTTTTGATTTAGTTCTGTTTTAATTTCAACTCAATTTGCATGGAGGCATTTTAATAGCGATTTAATGGCAATAACTTTTATAAATTACATAGTTTTATTTGATCTGCAAATTGAGCTTGATTGTAGCACTCAAGTAGTATTCATATTAATATTGAAAATATACCGAATGCCATATATCCAATCCAGTATATCAATATACTTACTGGAATATGAAATATATTATAGCATATACAAATGAATATACTTAAATATACCAAATGTTAAATTTAGTATATCAATATACTATAACATTCAAAATATACCATAGCGTACAAAATATGCCAAATTGTCAACCAAAGCATCTAAGACATGCCAAATTTCTATACTTAATTATACCAACTGCTATATTTTGTATATCGATATACTGCAACATTCGAAGTATACCATAGAGCACAAAATATGGCAGATTGTCGGCCAAAGTAACTAAGACATACAAAAATAATATACTAAAATATACCAAATGTTATATTTGGTATATCGATATACTGTAACATTTAAAACTGCATGTTACATAAATTCCACTGGTCTCCTATAGTTAGCGGTTATAAAGCATCCCATTCTTTGCTCAACTTGTACATTTGTGCTACTTATTTAAATGTTTCGTTGTCGCTTTCAACTTCCAATTGCCGCATGCTTTCAACACTCTGCAGCATGCACTCAATGCACTCGTTACACAGCCCTTTTGCGTTGAAATGAAAGTTGACAACGTGTCGACGTGATGACCATCTGTTGTCTTTAGTGTTTAGTCTTTAGTCGCAGTCTCTGTGTTGTCTGCAAACTCTTCTCCATAAAAGGCGCTGACAGGCGCTGCCCACCCACCTTTCAACTGTTTCTTTCAGGACGTCAACGAGTTGCAAGCTCGTGAGTGGGTCGATCGTCTTTATTTTGCAACCTGTTGTGGCCTTGTTGTTATTCAGTTTTCAGTTCAGTTTATTTTCGTATTTTGTTTATTTTGTATTTTATTTTGCAGTTTGTCAGTTTTTGCATTGTCCTGGGCGTGCCACAGATTTCAATCTTTTCACTTTAATATTTTGAAAATTTATGCGCGCGCTCAAGTCACAAAGCGAAACCCCGACAAATGCCGCTGCTGCTGCTGATAAAGGTAGGCCCAAAAAAAAAAATAATAAAAATAAAAACCCGGCCCTAAATTGAAGTTCAAGCTAAAGTTGGCAAAATCTCAGAAGTTATAATTCCAATTTACAGCGAATCGCAGCTGACAATCTGAGTAGAATTTTGTTGTTGATTTTTTTGGGGACCTTGCCCTGAAAACCATTTCTGAAGTGTGACACAGGAATGTGAATGATGAGTTTTGAGTTCAAGTTGTCGAGTTGTTTCTGTTTCTGTTTTGTTGTCGAGTGTTTTGTTGTTGATTCATCATCAACATCAACTACCTGAAGAGTGGAGCGCGAGATCTCGTTGAACTTGGCGCAAGTTCTTTTCGGCAAATGGGTCAACTGCAAAATGTCAGCTGAACACACACACACACGCGTCTCTCTCTTTGTCTACAGTGGCGTCTTATGCAATTGTCATGCCTTCTTTGGACGGGCTTTTTGGCCACCGATTTGGCTATTGGTGACAAACAACTTTTGTGTGTCGTTGTTATTATTGCTTGCCGAAGGACGTTAACTAATCAACTCATGTTCTCTCTTTCTGGGTTTGTTTCAGACCTGTTCGCAGCTGATCAAAGCCGGCCTCAAACTGTCCATACAGAGCAAACGCAAGTTGTCCACCTGCGACTCAAGCTCCGGCTCGGAGCAGCCCAACTCAAAGTGTTCGCGTCGCGACGAGGATTGCGAAGAGTCCAGCGATGAGGATAGCGAAACGAAATCCGCCCCCAAAGGACTGACGCCCGAGGATGAGGATCGTCGCCGCCGACGCCGCGAGCGCAACAAAATCGCTGCCACCAAATGCCGCATGAAGAAACGCGAACGCACACAGAACCTGATCAAAGAATCCGAAGTGCTGGACACACAAAATGTGGAGCTTAAGAATCAAGTGCGCACCCTCGAAACCGATCGTCGACGTCTGCTCGAGATGTTGCAAGCGCATGCGCCAAACTGTGTGAAACGCGGTGGTTGCCAGTTGCCCTCAAAGCTGCTGCAATCGCCGGCATACAAGTATTTGCCTGAGTTGGAGCTGGATGGCGTAGGCAACGGCGGTGGCAACAGCAGCAGCAGCAGCGAGGCAACAGGAACGAGCAGCGCGGCCAATACGCCAACCTCCCACCAACAACAACAGCAGCAACATCAGCAGCATCTGCAGCAGCAGCAACAACAACATATGCAGAGCATACCATCCATGTCGACGTTCAAGTTTGGCTCCAAGTCGCCAGCAGCAATGGCAGCAGCTGTTGCCGCCGCCCAACAGCAGCAGCAGCAGCAGCAACATCATCAGCTGCAGCAGCAACAGTTGCCGAATGGCTATTGCAAGCCATCGCCGAGTCCGCAGGAATTCGAGCATGCTGGCTACTTGAGTTCGCCCACCCAAGAGGCGCTTTGTATGCCACAGCAGCAACAGTCGACCATGAATCCCGCCAGCAGCAACAGCAATGCCGACAACAGCAGCAACAACAACAACAACAATAGCAATTTGGTGGTTAGTCAACAGGTGTCGGATTATGTGCCGAATTGTGAAGGACTCAGTTTGGGTTTGGGCCTCTCCATAGCCATAACCACGCCCACCAACACCAGCAGTCGCAACAGCAATAGCAGCAGCAACAACAGTAACAACAACAATAGCAACAACAACGGCAGCAATAACAATCACAACAACAACAACAACAACGGCAGCAGCAATGGCAACACGAGCAACATTGTCAGCTCTTCGACGTCGAATGTTGTTGTGATACCGCCGCCAGCAACCACGCCCACCAGCAGCGCCATCGAATTTGTGAAAAACGAATTGGTCGACTCACAGAGTCCCTACACCACCGCCTTGAGTGCCGAACGCTTTCTGTTCGAGCCGAGCGAGGGATTCCCCGATACAAAGCATGCGGTGAGCGTGCATCCGAGCAGCTTGAACAACATGACCAGTGTGGCCAGCTTGGCGGTGCATAGCGGCAGCAATCACAGCAACAACAGCAGCTGCAACAACAACAACAATCATCTGTTGGACTTTCACAACGGTTTGCCACACAGCGGCATCGGTGCCATCGGCGGCGTTGGTGGCGGCATCATTGGTGGCATTATGACGCCTTGCTACGAGGAGGATCAATTGCTCTTGATGAAGAACAGTTGCTATACGAACGATCTGTTGTCGCATCTCAACGATGATGCGGCCGATTTTGTTGATCTGGACACGGGTGCAGCGGCGTTTATCACAAATGGCGGTTGCCTGGCGTGAGATCGGGCCCAACATCAACATCAACACCAACACCAACAGCAACGCTTTAACGATCACGAACTGTTGCTGATCTTCGATCAACAGCAGCAGCAGCAACAGCAGCAACAACAACTAAACGATCAGCAACATGTTGAACAACGCGAGCAACAGCGAGAGGAGGAGGATGATGCAAATTGGGCTAATGTGGATTATTGGTGCTAGGCAGAGCACAAAAAGTGTGTGTGTTTGAATGTGTGTGTGTGTTTATGTGTGAGTGTGTGAGTGGCGAGCAGCTATCGATCAGCTTTTTGAAACATCTATCTATACACATACACACACAGCTAAGCAAATATCCAAGTTCTTCCAACAACAACAACAACAACAGCAGCTCCTTTTACTTCACTTTTCCCCTCTTGGCTCGAATACAAACAAAAACATTACACTACACTACACAACATTTCTTCTTTTTCTTCTTCTTCCTTCTTTTGCCTCTTCGAATTGCTCGATAGTCTATGCTCGTGTGTGTGTGTGCGTGTGTGTGTGTGTGTGTGTGTCTCTGTGGCTTGACTACCTCATCAAAACAAAAAACAAAAAAAAAAAAAAAACAATTGAAAAAAAAACACAAACGTTAAAAATAAAATGCACTTTTTGTTCGATATTTTTTAATGAATTAATTATATGCATACATATTATTATTATACGGTACTATACTTATTTTTTTTTTGCGCGCGATTTTTTTTTTTTTTTGACTAATCTTTAGACGTGTAATGAAGCACCTTGTACATAACCTTAAATTTGATATATATAGAAATTATAACCTTACTCTATATATGTGTATGTATGTATATCGATATTTTATGTGTATCTATAACATTCCGAGCAACAGGCAATTTGTTGGCAGTCACAGCCGCATCAGTAATTATTAATTTTAATTTCGTTACAAGCCTCTCACCCCCTACCACCCCCCTCAACCCCATCCCCAGTTATACTTAAAACAAAAAAAAACAACAATTTGTGCGAGATTATGAAAAAAAAAAAACAAAATTAAACACACAACTAAGCAAGAAAAATGCAAATTAATCTAATTATTAATTATGAAGATGATGAAATAAGAAAATTAAGCTTAAAAACCATGCGATATGATGACGTTTGATATTTTTTTTTTTAACTAAATCTTAGTCAGTGATAAATATGATAAAAACAAAAACAACTTAACATTATGCGTAATTGATGTATATGTCTAATTTCGTCTTTATATATATTTACTATATTATATATATTTGTGTGAACAAGAACCAGAAACATTGAAAGCTGTTGCCTTAAAAATAAAAAATTTCAAAAACCTACACGCTGGATAACTAAAAACAAAAAAAAAACAAAAACAAAACAAAAATCTAATATGTATACATTTATAAATTGAAAAGCAACAAAAACCAATTTAGTTTGTAAGTTTGTTAAACATTTTTTGCGAAACTAGAATGTGCTCTTAAACAAAAATAATAACAATATATATTTAAAACAAAAACAAAATTGACCATATACAAAAAAAAATAAAAACAAAAACAATTCGCCTTATTAAATTTAAAGAAAAAATACTTACAAAAAAAAGAATAATATTTGTGTATGTGTGTTTTATCGCTTGAGAAAAATATTTGGACAGAATTCAAGATAACTCTATATATACTATACATATATATATATATATAAACCGATGTGTGTACAAGAACTACAACAACAAATATATAACAGCTGTGAACACCAAAAAGTGGCCTAAAAAAAAAACAATTATCTGAAAGAGATCGTATAAAAGTGCTTTTCCATATTGTATTTTCCCTTTTAGTTGCCCCTTTTACAAAGGATAAAATATTTGTATTTGTTTGTTTTCTTATTTTTGTAACAGAATAAAAATTGCCTCGATTTGTACTAAAGATTAAAATATTTACAAAGCAACTATTTATATACATATATTGTACAACACATAAAGATGTATGTATGATAATCATAATAAATAAATACTTATACATGTAGCATTTAGTGAGCACGGCTTTGTAGTTGTACATGTCTACCATACACTATAAATAATAATAATAATAATAATAATAATAATGATAACTATTCTCTACAAATTACGATCCTTGATCGGCTCTCTAAAAGGTTTTGTCGTCTGTCTGTGTACAATTTGTTAATTGTTTTAGAAAGCAAAAGCATAAAAAAACGAAAATGAAAAAAGAAAAACTTCAGAGTTCATTGAAATTGTTGTAAATATTAAAAAATACTATATAGTATGCCCTCTGCCCTCTTTACTCTATATAAATATATAATCCCAGATACCCTCTGCTGCCTGATATATATGATATTATTACTTCAGCTTCCAAGAAACGAAACGAAAAAAACATAAAAAAAAAATGAAAAAGAAAATGAATTGAACTCAGGTCAAATATTTTGTGTGTATTTGTTTATCATTTCTTCAAATTCAAGAAAAACAAAATTACAAACTACAAAATGAAAATAAAAACATAAATGTTAAATTGTAATCAATGTTAATTCCTTAAACAACAAAACAAAAAATAACGTTCTAGTGCAAAATTTGGCTACAAAAACAAAACAAAAATGGAAATGAAAAAGAAACATATTTATTATAATAAAGAATACCTCTCACATATGCATACAAACAAAACATATTTGTTATACCCTAGCTACCTAGCTAAGCTCGGGTATATGCGCTCTCTGTGTCTGCAGCTGAACTTTTGCTTGATCGAAAACAATGAAAGCAAAAAAAGAAAAATCAGTTAAATAAGTCTAGATTATAAATAGATCATGCTGCATCTCTCTTCCACTCCCAAAATTCCCCTATATATATCTTTCTGTCCCACTATTCACAGTCTGTCTATCCGTTTCTCTCGCTCTCTCATTCAGTTTTGACTAGTAGTGGCGCATCTGTCATCTCTCTCTCTCTCACTTTACTTTTTGCAACTTCATTCGACTCTCTCATTTAGCTCTTAGTTTTAGTTTTTACAATCCTGGTCAACAACAATACCGATATCGATAACGATAATATCATCAATCACAAGAAGAACAACAACAACATTGTTGCAACAAAATGCGCTACGAAGTACCTGTACAATGTTAATAAATATACATGCATAAATATTGTTAAATGTATAATAAAAAAGCAAAACCAGCAACACTTCAGCTGCAGACACAAAAAGGACGCACTTAAAAAAAAATAAATAAAAAATAGTCGGTACAAAAAATCGAAAGTTTCACTGTATCGCAATCGTATAGTATATACATTGTTCTTTACACAAATATTTATGATATGATATGTGTATGTGTATTAATTATAACTACAATTTCCCGAAAACGAAATTTAAAACATAAATGATGATGACAACAAAACAAACAAACAAACAACAACGACAACAACTAAAAGAGAAAAACTCCCATAAACTGTGCTAAAAAAAAAATGAAGTAAAGAAATCTATGAACCGAAACGAAATTTCAAATTATCTATTTACAAATGGCATCAAAAGTATTATTTATATATTTTTGACAAGTGCAAAAATATATGCAAATTAATATTTGCGTTTTCAGTTTGCCGCTTAAACTTAAATTCAACTCAAAAGAGACAACTTCGGAATAAACCGAAGCTGAAAAATATTCTTGCAAAGAACTTATAAATTGTCTGATTTAAAAAGTAAATAAATTTAAAAATCCAATAAAAAGAGCTTAAGAAATTCAAGAGAAATTAGCAAGAATATTTTTTATATATACCCTAAAAAATATACCGGAAAAATTCAATTAAATTTAGTTGAGAACAAGCAATTGTAATTTAGTTATTTTTTTATTTGCTATATTTGTATTTGTTTTTGTTTAACTGCATATTTAATATGCGCTTGTTATAAACATATTTCAATTGTTAAAAAGAAAGAAAATTAATATAATCATTTTTTTTTAGTTTTTTTTTAAAGCACAAAAGAGAGGCACACGAAACATAAAACAAAACTCAAAGCCAAATTACAACAGCGTCACACACACAAAATAACACTGACATTCACACAGACACAGATACACAACTACACACACACAGACACACACGCACACACAGCTAACTGTTTTAATGCTTTATAAATGTTTTTAATATTTGTAATACCCAAATGTAATTTATTATTCTACTTAAAAGTAAAAACATGAAACAAAAAATCAAATTACAATTAAATTCGCAAAAATGAAAAATGCAAAAATATTGAAAAATCCAAAATTCCCCAAAAAAAAACCTACAACAAAAACATCCAAGAAAATGTCAAAACGAACGCAAGAATTCTGCATAAATTTAAATTTATTTGAAGAAAAACTCTACATATTTTTTTTTTAGATAATTTTAAGCAGCTAATACTAAATATAAAATTAAAAACTAACTAATAATAAATAATAATATTTGTTTTTTATTATTAAACAATACAAGAACTTGTCAGCAAATGACAACATTTTCTTTAAAAATACAAAAAAATCAAATAAAAACATACAAAAAAAAAACAAACAAACAAAACAAAAGCAAAAATGTAAAAATAAATGTTCTGCTTCAAAATCAAAAAAAAAAGAAAAATGTGTTTTAATTATTTCAATGGGAGATTGAGCAACACTGGCGCTTAGCCAACACTGGCTCGCACTCTTACTCATAGCGCCGTCTGACACGCCCACCGCCCCTCTACAGCAGTGATCTTCGGTTGACGCCTCTGTCTGTGGCCACGACACAGTCTGCCTGCCTCAATTGTGTATGCTCAATTACGAGATACCCTGCACCAAAATTGGCATTGGGTATGCGCAAAGCTATATTAGATTCAGTCTAAACATTTGTTTTGCTTAGTATTTAATCTTACTATAGTTTAATAGGTTTAGAAAGAGTGGCATCTCTATAGCGATATATTAACTGGATATCTGAAACTTTAAGTTCGATACTTATCTTTAATAAATTCTTAGAAGAGAATTTCGGCAACGTATTAAAACTAAATTTATTAGATAGATAAGTCAACTAGTCAGGCAAGAAAATAAATATTTCAATTTTTAATTTAGCCATTGAGCTTTTTATATTAAATAGATTTTAAAAATACTTAATTTTAAAATTCATTATATCATCTATTAGCTAGTGTTTTAGGAAAATTACAATATGTTTCAATATTCTGCCGTTAATTACCTAAAATATTGTAAATCAGTTTTATTAGTTAGACAATCAGAAAATTTCAGCTCATCTTAAACTTAAAAATAAAATTGATTATCATGATATTAATTATTACATCTATTAGCTAGTGTAACGAAAAATTACAAAATACGTTGATGTTCTGACGTTAAATACTTGAAATATTGGCTATCTATTTTACTAGTTCGACATTCTAAACATTTCAGCATTATTTATAATATTTGTTCAGTTTTTACTTAAATAAGAAGTTAATTATATTATGTATTAGCTAGTTATTCAAAAGAGTACAATACATGCTCCGACGCTAAATACTTAAAATATTTAGAATTTATTTCAATAGTTTGATATTTTGAAAAGTTCATCATTATTAAATATATTTGATCAGCTTATACTAAAAAAAATATGCATTATTTCATCTTTTAGTTAGTATTTCGATAAATTACAATATGTTATGATATTTTCTCTTTAAATATAAATGTATTTAATTAGATCGATATTCTGCCAATTTCAGCACGATCGGGACAATAAGTATGTATTTTTTTTTCAAAGTTAAATGTGAGATAAGTCTAGGGTATTTGCCAGTCGATCACAGTCGTTGTTGTTGCTGTTCTTGGCGCGTGTCTTGGCGTGGGCGTGGGACACTGGCTGCTAACCACAGATCGCTGCTGATTACTTGCTGCTGCCCCATGCGACAGCCACAACGACATCTGGCAGCTCAATTGCCGCAGTGACTGGCGCACAGACTCAATGCTCAAGAGGTGAGAGAGGGACACAAGTGAAGAAAAGGGGGAGCTGTGGTGGTAGCGGGAGTTGTTTTGGTTAAGAATGGGCGGACATATATAAAAAGACTATGACATCATGTTATTATGCAAAGACACAACGACGTCTCTATTGAGAATCTACAAGTCAGACTGGAAGAGAGACACAAAGAGAGAGAGAGAGCGAAGCAGAGAGGGGCCAAAGCTTAGTGTGTCAGTGCGCTGACTCCCTCTCGCTCTTTCTCTCTCTCTATCTAAGTCTCACTCACTATCTTGTTTGTCTCTCTTTCTCATCTGCATAACTTGAAGGCTTGGGCGATGCTTTCGGCGCTTCGATGATTAATACACCAGCTCTGCGCTCCCCTTCTCCTGCTCTCTCTCTCTTTCTTCCCATCTCTCTCTCTCTCTTAGCAGTCGCTGCACTGACTGTGTCTGTGATTAATGCCTAATTGCTTATTGAATGTCATAACAGTAATTGTGAACAATGTAAAAATCCTTCTAAATGCAAATCGTGGCTAAATGTGTCATTCTTTTTTTGTTCAGTTCGATCATCGCTCAGAAAATCACATTACTGGACACATGACATCGCATCGCATGGCGATGCCTAGGATCGATCGATCTATCGAACGATCGAACGATGGATCATTAATTAGTTAGCTGGATGCGTGGGCGAATCCAATTCATAAACTAACGAGACAGTTTACCCAACGCATAAAATCACATTATCAATCATGCCGTGTTTTTTCTTTCCCTCTCTTTGAAAATGTGGGTCAATGTAATAACTTGATAAGCGAGTCAGCTGGACAGCTCAAATCTCGATTGGAAGCCAAGAAAACTATATTAAATATATATATATATATTCTTGCGACTCTTAGGTTTTTTTATTTTAAACTCTACCATAAACTATTTAAACCAATTAAAAATTAATATATACTAAATAAATGTTTAAATAGTAAGTAAACAACAAATTTATAATAAAAGGAAAAAATACTAAATGCTTAATTTAGTACATACAGAGTAAATGTAAATATATAACAAATTTATAATAAAGTGAAAAAAATACTGATTCCGTAAATTAAATACAGAATAGCCAATAAAATAAATATACAAAATAAATGCATAAATAGTAAAATGTAAATAAACAAAAAATTTACAATAAAATAATATATATACTAAAAGTGATAATTAGTATATTTAAAATAAATACGTAAATAGTAAAAAATAATAAATTTATAATAAAAAAAATAATAAATAACAATAATAATAATAATAAAATAATAAATAATAATAAAATAAATACCAAATAAAAGTTGTAAATTGATATATACAAAATAAATACATAAATAGTAAAAATATACCAAATGTATATTAAACTTTAACAACTACTAAAAGAGTAATCGAAAAAAATTAAATTATTGAATGCAGGTATTGAAAATGTTTTAAACTCTGTTTAAAAGTTTAATCAGCCACTTTGCTAAGAATGAACTTCTTTAGCCAGTTAAGTTGGTAAGTTAGTCAATGCAAATTATTAAATAAAGTGCAATAAATTGATAAAGAAAGCTGCTGGTAATCAGTTGATAATCGATTTGTGAAAAAGTGCGTGTAAAAATGGATTGTCAAAAATTTTAGTTTATTTGCGCAAAATGCATGCGTGTGTGTTTGACTAGACGGCGGACCTGATAAGTGGGCGTGGTCAGGCAGGCGAGCCTCATAGAGGTCGCTAAGCGATGGTACAGTTGATAAACTGTTGCTCAACAGTTGTGACTGTTTCAATACATTGAAAGAGCAAGCTGCTGGCAGTTGATTTAAGTGAATGACCAAAAAAGTCATTGCCAAAAATTTTAGAATATGTGTGTTAAATGCGTGTGAATGTGTAAGACTAGGCGGCGGACCGAGAAAATATCGAAGGCGGGTTGGCTTAGGGGGCGTGGTCAGGCAGGCGAGCTTCACAGAGATTGATTAGGGTTCTTCAACTCAACTGTTACTCAACAGTTGGGCACCACTTGAAGGCATTGCATGCAATGTGTGAGGTTAGGCGGCGAACGAGTTATGAAAGTAGGCGTATGTGATAAGTGGGCGTGATTTTGTGTAGCAAAGCTTCACGAAGATAATCAGTTTAAATTAAAGTCAATTAATTGATATTACAAATGTTAATTGCAGGCTTTTGACGATGGAAATATTAAAAACAATTTACAAATTTACTAACAAATAAGAAAACTACAGTTAGATGTGAATATACCAAAAATATACCACAAAAATACTAAAATATACCAAAGACTCGACTGTATGATAGCCGCTACTCATTTTCAATAAAATCGTATTCTGCAAATATACCGAAATATACCAAAAAACACTAAAATATACCAAAGACTCGACTGTATGATAGCCGCTACTCATTTTCAATAAAACAGTGTTGGCCAAATATACTGAAATATACCTCAAAAATACTAAAACATACCAAAGCAAGGCAAGAACAAGGAATAATTGCTGATATGAAAGACTGATCGCCTCTACTATGTATCAACAACTATAATATTCATTTGTTGTAGCAAAATGTTAAACAATTAAAAATTACATGCATTGAAAAAATAAGACCAAAAATGTATAAGTGAAGAACAAATAACTATAGAACTTAATAGCAAATATGGCAAAACTTTCGATCGATTCTTGAAATTTCGACCAAGTTTCGACTGCACTTTAAAACTAAACGATAGACGAACGCATTTATAGCAAACTCTTTGCAAATTGTGGTATTTGTTTTTTATCGATGGGGATTGCCCTCTGGCATAATGAATATAAAAAAGAGAAAGAAAACTTCTCCGCCCCCTCTTGAGAGACGCGGCGCTCTCAAGTGGAAGAGGAAATGGGTGCAAGTGTTGCCGGGGTCTCTGAGGCTATCTGCGTTCAGTTTTTTTTTTTCGTTGTTTCATTTTTGACATTTGTTTTTTGTTGTTCTTTATTTTTTGTATTTGTTTTTCGTTAACGCCAACGCAGCTCATCTGACTGATAGCAACAGGTTGAGAGAAGGTTGAGGGTTCCGTTTTGCTTTTGCTTTTCTCATTTATTTCAGTTTTCAGTTTTGAACGATTATTGGTTGCTTGATTGGTTGGTTAGATTGCAGGTGATTTGCAAATCGCCAGCTGCATGACGTCCAAGTTCCAGCAATAGGCGTGCGTCAAGTCAAGGCATTTTAAAGAACAGTTATGTTACAATGGTCAAAAACCAAAAAAAAAAAAACACGAAATGGAATGGAATCGAAAGGAAATCAACGTTGTGATAAATTATAGCATTTAATCGTATCAAATGCTGCTCATAAATAACGAAACGCATTATCATTGAACGTACTATTAGCAATCACAGTGACAAGTCAGATATACACACACAACTACACACACACACACACACTTAGAGTGTGCACACTCGCTTGCTTGTTGTAGAAGTGCCGGCTGTAGTGTGGTGTATTTTTAGCTGTGCGTTAAGTGAAAAATTATGCCACCTAGACAATAATAACAACAATTATATTTATTGCAACAATTATTGAGTGAACCGCGCACAATGATACCCTATAAAAATGTGAACAATTAAATGGACAACATGACAAACAATAATTAAACTTATTTTACAATGATATTAACATTCTTATGCTATATTATATTCGTTTACTATTCAACAAGTGAGAAACAAGAAAGTTACTAAGTGTGATCGAGAGAGTGAGTGCGGTATTATTCTTAAAATATACCGAATTAATATACCGCAAAAATACTAAAATATACTAAAGGCTATATTTGGTAAATTAATAAAGTACCAAATTCAAAATATACCATAGCTTACAAAATATACCAGAAATAGCTTAAGTCGAGTGTTCTCGACTGTGAGATACCCGACAACCATTTTGAATAAGAGCAAAACAGCGCGGTATTATTCTTAAAATATACCGAATGAATATATCTCAAAAAATACTTGTGTTAGGTATATTAATAAAGTAGTATATTCAAAATATACCAAAAATACCAAACGTACGAGACTTAATAATAAAAACCATATTTTACAAATATACCAAAAATATACCGCAAAAGTATTAAAATATGGCGAAGGCCATATTTAGTGTGTTAAAATACCCCTACATTGAAGATATACCAAAAAGTAGTAAACATACCACATTTGATAACAAAAAAAAAGCTACATTTGACTGAGATACGCACTTAAAATATACCGATTGTGAGATACCCGGTACCCACTTTCAATAAAACCATTTTCTACAAATATACCGCGAAAATACTAAAATATACCGAAAGTTATATTTGGTATACAGATATTGTACCACACTTAAAATATACCATAAAGTACAAAAAATACCTAATTATCAGCCAATATAAAATTAGTATTTGTATAAAATTAGTATTTTAATAACACTCAGATGCAATCTCTTACATAAAGGATTATAGACTTGTCTCGGCAAGCACTAATTAACTTCTAACCAAGTATTAACTGCAATAAAATATGCAATATTATAACTAATAACTATAGGAAAAGTTCAACAGTGACAATTATCATAAAATATTCATAATTGAATGTGGACCATAAAAAACCAAGTAAAGCTAATACTCAAAGCAGTTTCATGCAGGCAAAGTGAAACAACAAATTAATTACTTCATTCATCGGTTTAGAATTCTATTCCCGAATGTTCTCCAAGCATACCCCATTGCAGTGTGTTTTCGATTTACAGGGCATGCGAACAACATCGAAATCGTTACCAACACAAGTGCAACCTGTGTGATGAATGGGCTTGTCTTGCGGCCAAAAGGCTCAAGATTAGCATTGACCAGGGCGCAAGGCATTCAAAAACCACCGAAACAAGCAAAGTCGATGTCGTTGCCGTTGTCGACCCGCTGTCTACCATTCGTTCTGTGGCATATCAAGCATAGGTTCTCACCAAACTCGATTGAAGGTCAGGTTAGAGGGCGTGGCATGTTTTGGGCATGAAATAACATGAGCTCTTCGAATGCTAGAAAGTATCTAAAGGGCAGTGAATGAATCACTCAAAGGCCTTTCGAAAGAGATTTTTTTATTTTTGTGTTCTTGAGATTGTTCATTTGTAATTTAGAAAACGCGACACTTGATCAATTAATTAGGAAATTCATTTTCAAATTATTGAATTGAGGGAAATTGTGAGAAATGGGAACAAGATATTAATAAGTTATCTGTAAGCATTTCAATAATTTTAGTTTGAGCAAAGGTTGTGCTAAAATTATATGTGTATAAGATGATGATTAAAAAGACTATTAAATGGCTATTAAAAGCAGTTAAATGCAAAGCTAGGCATGTTAAATATATTTTAAAGTTCTTGCCTTACCTTACTTATGAAATTCAGCTAACTTCTCTTCTTCTTTTAGAAGAGCTGGAAATACAAAAATAAAAAAGTTTTCTTAGTTAATATTCAAAAACATATCACAAATAGTTATATCAAATAATTTTTGGTACACAGAATATTAACTATAGTATTTATGATTCCTTAATGTAATCAGTTGAAAATTGTAGATTTTATTAATAAAATACTTTAGCATGGGGAAAAACGGTGATTATCTGGTATATTTTGTACTCTATGGTGTATTTTAATTGTATTACTATATTAATATACCAAATATAGCATTTGGTATACATTTAGTATTTTTACGGCACATTAATTTCATATGACAATATACTAAATGTATCCTTTGGTATATTTTTAGTATTTTGTGGTTATTAATCTGTTACAATTTTTAATGTAGTTCTGTATCAGTATACTAAACACAACCTTTAGTATATATTTAGTATTTTTGTGGTATTTTTGTGCTTTGATTTTATTCAAAATGGAGGTTAAAATTGAGAAACATTTAATGAAAACGTGGATTCAATTTCTTAAAGTAAATTCGCCAAAAGTAAAACGAATCGGTAAATTAAAAACAGAAATCTTTATTGAAATTATTATCGTTTAAATTGCAATTTAATTATTTTTATTTGAGTTGTTTATTAGTGATTTTCAAGTACATAATAAGTAGTTTACATTTTATATTTGATATAAATTTAATTTGTTTATAATTGAGTTTTAAGTGCGCAATAAGTAGTTTACATTTCATTAAAGTTAAGAAATAAAAATTTCAATGCATTGTTCGCAAATGTACGATTAATTTTCTTGTACGCACTTTTCTTGCAGCTGCATAATTGTAAATATTATTGCATATTTATTTAAGGCAAGTTGCACTTACACACAAACACTTTTAAAGTATTTTTAAGTATTGGGCATGTTATGGCAACAAGTTCAGGTGCATGACGCGACATTAGCTGAGGCAATGCAACATTTGGCGCAACAAATGGGATGTGACGGCCAAGACATCGAGAGGGTGGGGAGAGGTGGGGTGCAGTAGGAGGGGGGCAGCGCAATGCAGGTTGCCGCAGGTTGTGACAAGAAAAAAACTAAATAAAATAAAACAAAACAAAAAAGCCGCAAAATCTATGCGAATTGTGAATTGCTGCGCATATTATGTGTGTGCATATGGCCGTCAATCATTGGCATTATTATGTACGATTGCGAATCTACAGTGAAACCCCACTCAGTGGACACGTCCATTAAAGAGAACCCCCTCCTGGACGGACACTTTGTTTAGATAAAACAATTGCGTCTGCTTTGAGTGGACATCTTTCGTTGAAACTGTTTCAAATAAAATTCAACTACACCCTCTCTTGGTCGGACACTTTGTCTACTATTGAAGGAAACATTTCACATATATAGAGCTGTCAACTTTCTTTGAAGCTTCTTCAAACATGGATCAAACTAAACCCTCTCGTAGACGGACACAATTTTCTTTAAAATAAACGGGAGAACAGGAGTTGAACGGACAAAAAAGATTTTACTAATTTTAATTGAAACTCATTTCAATGAAAATACAAAATGTAAACAACAATCAAACATTCTTTAAGAGAGTTTTCACTGTAGCTTCCAACTGCAGTCAATCTATCAGTCAGTCAATCAAGGTGCAGCAGCAGCAGCAGTCGAGAGTTGGCATTTTGGCCGTTGGCTAAGGTCAGCATGGCCAACATTGCGTATGAGTAATGTCGGCGCATAAACATACACAAATAGATCGACCAAATGAAATCTCGGATCTTTCAGCCACCGTGCGCAACGCCCACAACACAACACCACACTCAGCACTCAGCAGTCAACACACTCAACGACACTCGCATGCGACGAATAGTTTGAATAACATGAATATGCTCATTGGTCTCAGCGAGTAGTGCGCACTTATTAGCTGCAAATCAAATTTCAAATTTGTATTCATATTCAAATCAATTTTAGCCGCAGGTCGTTCCATAGCAATCAACAATCGCAATAGAACAACGAAACATTAACAACAGCAACAACAGCAGCAACAACAACTGCAATGAACAAAAAGGCGCGTCTGAATCTACGACTTTTTGTGCGCCGCTGACGCATTTGAAACGTGTAGCTTATTGAGATTTAGCATCTAGCAGCGTTTTTATTAATACTGCACATGACTAATTGGCAATCAATCAAGTCTTGCAGCGTCTTTTGGCGATTACTAATCATTACAAAACAATACAAAAAAAGACATTCTATAAAATCATTTAAAAAAAATGACAATCGAGACTTTGCATAAAAGTGTTGCCGGACTGCAGAAAAATGGTCAACTGTAAAGTTGCCATACGTTCTCAGTTAAAACTGCTGCAGACAAGTTAACGTATTTTTTAAATATTGTGCGCAACCAACTTAACGTCTTTCTTTGCTGTGTGTGCAGCCCACTTCACGCGGGACACAGAATATCGCGCCATTAGTTTGCGCCAAAAACACACACACATATATACAGCTAATAGTTTGCTTGGGGCTCCTTGGGGCAACAAGTAGTGCGCACTTAATGGCTGCAAATCAAATTTCAATTTCATATGCATATTCAAATAGATATTGCTGCAGGTCGTTCGACAATCGTAACGAACATAAATAATTAGCAACAATAACAACTACAATTAGTTTTTGTACGCCGCTGGCGCAATTGAAATGTGAAGCTTACCAAGATTGGGCATCCAACAGCGTTAATACTGCACATGACTAATTGACAATTAATCAAGTTTTGCAGCATCTCTTGGCGATTAATAATCGTTGCACACATTCACAATCACAAAAACAAAAATGAAACAAAAAACACTTTGAGCAAAATCACAAGCACAAAAACAAAAACGAAACAAAAAAACACTGAGTAAATTCACTTAAAAAAAAAAATTTTTTAAAAAAACTCACCACTCCGCCGGTGGAGTGAAAAAAACTGGACTACCATAGAGTTACCAGGTGTAGTTAGATCTAGTGCAGTATTTTTAAAATATTAGTTCGCAAATTGTGCGAAATAGTGTGTGAGTAAATTACGCGCTGCCAACTTCACGCGGGACATAAAAAAAACGATTGCTTAGCGCCCCCACACAAACACACACACACACACACACACGCCTTAATAGCATAGATCATTGGAGCAACATGCAGAGCTCACCTATTGGCTGCAAATCAACATTTTAAATTCATATTCACATCAAATCGATATGGCCGCAGGTTGTTCGCCTATTAAAGAACAAACATAAACAAAGTTAACTACAAAAGCGAAAAAAGGCGCATGTGAATATAGAACTTGTTGTGAGCTGCTGACGCATATGAATTATGAAGCTTACCGCGACACCTAGCAGCGTATTTTTATAACACATAGCTAATTGACAGTGTCTTATGGTGATTACTAATCGTTGCAGCTACCACAAAACCAAAAAAACATTAAAAGCACTTTGAAAAAATTCGCAGAAAAAATAAGCAATCACGACCTTACAGTTAAAAACGTGCTGCCGGACTTAGAAAACTGATGGAGCTGCCAGACGCAGCCAACTTGAAGCACTTTTCCATTTCTTTTCCAAATTGCGCGCAGTTTTGAAATATGGGTTTTGGGCAGAGCGAGCGCCGAATTGCGTGCGGCCAACTTCGCGCAGTTTTCACATAAATGCGTGAGAGCAAATTGCGTGCAGCTAACTTCAAGCAGTTTTCTAATAAGTATGTTCGTGAGCGCAAATTGCGTGCAGCCAACTTCACGCGAGACGCAAAAATGCGCGATTATTTTGCGCGACGCTCCATCGAACATGGCGCGATTTTTTTGTAATTACTAAACAATTAATTAAAAGTTTAAGCAATATCCAAACACAACCATGTATTCGCCGCGGCAAACATTGCCAGTGCCGCAGCCGCAAGACTTTGGCTTCCCACACACACCATACGACATACAGGAACAATTGATGCAACAGCTTTTTCTGGTGCTGGAGCGCAAACAAATTGGCATCTTTGAGTCACCCACAGGCACGGGCAAATCGCTGACACTGCTGTGCGGAGCGCTCAGTTGGCTGCGCCAACACGAAGAGTTGGTGCGCACCGAGCTGCAGCAGCGCATTGAGCAGGTTCAGCGCGAATTGCGGCAGCTGCAGGCGGCAAACGAGCAGGCGGTGGACTGGATAACGGCGCAGGGCGCCACACAGGCACAGCGCGAAGAGCTGCAGCAGCTGGAACACTTAAGAGCGCTGCTGCAGCAACAGGAGCAACAGCTGGCGGAGGTGAAGCAGCGCAACCGGCAGCAACAACAGCAGCATCGCAAAGCGCGCAAAGCAAACGAGGAACAATCGCTGCCGGAGACAGCAGATGAGGAGCCGGCACAGGAGGATGCAGTGGACGAAGAGGAAGAACTGCAACAGGAAGCGGAACGCTTTCGTCATGTGCAGATCTTCTACTGCAGTCGAACGCATTCGCAGCTGGCGCAAATCGTTGCCGAGTTGCGCAAGACGCCGCATGCCGCCTGGACGCGTTGCATCTCACTGGGCTCCCGGCAACAGTTGTGTATCAATGCACAGGTGCGTCGCCTGCCACATGTGGCACTGATGAACGAACGCTGCTTGGACATGGCCAGCAAACGTAATCCTTGCATTTACAAAGCGCCCGCTCAGTTGCAGCGTTTAAGCGATGCCGCGTTGCTGCAACCGCTGGACATCGAAGAGCTGGCCAATGAGGGTGCTGCATGCGGCAGCTGCCCCTACTATGCCACACGTGCCGCACAGCCGCAGGCGCAACTCGTATTACTTCCCTATCAGCTGCTGTTGCAACGAAACTCGCGCCAGCAGCTGGGCATCGAGCTGAGCGGCTCCATCATCATTGTGGACGAGGCGCACAATCTGCTCGACACGTTAATGCAACTGCACAGCAGCGAAGTGCAGCTGGAGCAGTTGCAGCTGCTCAAACAGCAGTTGGCTGGCTATAAACAACGCTATGCTAGTCGCTTCAGTGCCACGCATTTGTTGCGTCTCAATCAGCTGCTTTTGTGGTGCGTCGCCTGCTGCAGTTGCTCACGGAGTCGACCAGCTTGGAGCCCCGTCTGTTGCGCACCTATGAACTGACGGCCGAGGGCGATTTCTTCAACATTGATCTGCACGCGTTGCTGCAGTTTTGCACTCGCACACGTTTCGCACAGAAGCTGCAGGGATTCGTGCAGCGGGAGCGGGAACGTGAGCCGCAGCCGAGCGAGAATCAAGCGCCGCCCACGCAGCAGCTGCTGCAGCGTCTGGCCACGCAACATCAACTGCAGCAGCAGCGTGGTCAGAAGCGTAAGCCAGGAGTGGAGCAACTTGCTCCAACAACTGCTGTACAGCAGTCATCGCCTGCTCCTGCTCCTACTCCTAGTTTGCCGTCGCCTTTGCGCCCGTTGCTCGCTTTTCTGGAGACGCTCACCAGCGATGCCGCCGATGGACGTGTGCTGCTGCAGCCCAAGACGGGCACACTCAAGTATCTGCTGCTCAATCCTGCCGAGCATTTCGCTGACATTGTCAAGGAAGCGCGCGCTGTGAGTTGTTCTTCCCCAGCTATACAGATTTGTAGCATATTTAGACATTAACTTTAACCCTAGAGAAACCCTTCCGTCTATCTGTTTGTCCGTTTACTTCATCGCCCAGATCTTTGCTCACATAAAAGCTAGAGCTGCCAAATTTGCTTACAATATTTGAAGCTAGGCAAGCTAACAAAATACTGCATGCAAGCAGCTTTAACCCTTTAAATGGGATCTGTCTGTCCGTCTGTTTAAGTCTCTTGATCGCAGCTTATATAAAAGCTTGAGCTACCAAAGTTGGTCACAATGCTTATGAGCGCTGTAGGCAGCTCAAGTGCATTTTGGACCTTAGCCACGCCCACTTGCACGCTCCTCAATGGACAATACTCCACTAAGAAACTCTGGGTTAAGCTGGAGTTGTAAGTTTTAACGAGTTTTTAGTTTCTTGTTAGCTGCTTTCGTTCAGTTCATGCACATATTTTTTAAACTTTTTTTTATAATAATCATAAAAAGTAAAAAAAGCTTGTAAAAAATAAGTAACTAAAGCAATTTAAAATGCATCTGTTCAGTCAGAGCTAACAAATTTGTTAGCAATAGCTGCAGTTCAATTGCATTTAAGACTTGAGCCACGCCCACTGCAAAAGCTAGAGTGATTCATCTTCCTTTCATATTATATAAACAACAACCAAAAAAAATCAACTTAATCCATTTAACCCTCCAAAATGCATCCGTCTGTCTGTCTGTCCTCTAAGTTAAGCTCCTCTGACTCAGCTTATATAAAAGACAGAGCTCTCACATTTACACTCAATACTTATGACATTACTTAGACTTTAGCCACGCCCACTTAGACGCCCAATTTCAATAAGTTTATTTTACAAACTCAAATTTCATCTTTGCCACACGTTGAATTCAACTTTATTCATGCTTCAGCTCGTCATCGCAGGCGGCACAATGCAGCCCACAGAGGAATTGAAGTCACAACTCTTTGCTCAGTGCCCGGACCGTGTGGTGGAGCACTTCTATGGTCATGTGGTGCCACCGGATGCAGTGCAGCCCTTTGTGCTCCCGACTGGACCAACAGGCGCGACGCTTTGCTTTAACTACGCACAACGCAGCAGCGTCAGCATGGTAAGTATAGCTGGAAATAACTTTAATCCATTCATGATTAATGACTCCCAATCTCGCACAGCTTCAGGAACTCGCCATGGTGCTGCAGAATCTGTGCAATGTGCTGCCCGCTGGCGTCGTTTGTTTTCTGCCCTCTTACGATTATCTGGACGTTGTCTATACGCATCTACAGCGCAGCGGCACGCTGGCAAGGATTGCGCAACGCAAGCGCATCTTTCGCGAGACTAGCGGCAAAAATGTGGAGCAACTGCTGCAACAATACGCAGAGGCAATTGCTCAACCCAAATCTACGGGCGCTTTGCTGTTGAGCGTCGTCGGTGGCAAATTATCCGAAGGCTTGAATTTTGCCGATGACTTGGGACGCGGCGTCATTGTAGTCGGTCTGCCGTATCCGAATCGCACGGCGCCCGAGCTCAAGGAGCGCATGCGGCATCTGGACACACAGTTGGGTCCAGGTGCGGGCAATGAGTATTACGAGAATCTCTGCATGAAGGCGGTCAATCAGTGCATTGGTCGCTCGGTGCGGCACATACGTGACTATGCCTGCGTCTATCTACTAGACGAGCGCTATGCGAGTGCACGCATTCAACAGAAGCTGCCTCAATGGATTGCGCGCTCGCTAAGCGTAGCCAGCGAGGGATTCGGTTCAGTGCAAGCGCGCACGGCGCGTTTCTTCAAGGCTAGAAGCCAAATGGTGTAATGATGGAGAGGCTGCCTGATATCTGTGAATAAGTGTCTTCTAAAGGAAGGTCTTCCGCTTGATAGTCGACTGGCAAGTTAGGAAGACCTTAAGGCTTCTTCTACCTTTTCTACTTGGTGTTAGAGATCCTTAAGACCTTTGCTTCCTCTAAGATATCTGTTGCATTCCCCATTAGGGAAACCTTGTCTATTCATTCCATTTATGCATTTTATTGTATTCTTTCTTAAGACTCATCTACTCCCCTTTAGGAGACTTCTTTCATTGCCTTAGAAAGACCTCTTCCATTGCCTTAGGAAGTCCTCTTCCATTGCCTTAGGAAGTCCTCTTCCATTGCCTTAGGAAGTCCTCTTCCATTGCCTTAGGAAGACTTCTTTCATTGCCTTAGGAAGACTTCTTTCATTGCCTTAGGAAGACCTCTTCTGTGATTTGTTCTTGTTTTCCTAAAGGAATCTCCCCTCAAATGAAAATCTCTAATCGAATCTCTAATGAATTTGTAGTTTGTAAACGAACGCCAAGCGAAAGTATTAAAATAACAAAAGATTTATTAACAAAGGAATTTTTGGAATTGCAGCATTTCCAGCCAAAGCACCAGCTCCAGCCAGAGTAATTCATCCGGATCAGAATGCGGAACGGTTGTTCCCATCGCCAACTCCGCATCAGTGTCCGGTAAGAGAGCGCCGTCTAGCTGGACTTGCCACGCGAGTATTGGGCAAAGAGGAGATTATAAGAGGGAAAATTGCAGCACTGCATATCGGTGCGTTGCCAATTGGAGAGCGTGGAGTATTCAATCTCCAGCTCCTTCATCGTCTCGTAGGCCAACGATGATTTATTCGCAAAGATGGTGACAATGAATTTGCCCGGCTTGAATGTCTTGATCACCTGACTGATCAGACGCGTGTAATTGTCCAAGGCCACGTTGCTCTCGAAGCTCACATACGAGAATTTCTCCTCGGGCGTAATGTGAATAGTCATGTATTCGCCCTTGTCGTTGATGCCATTCATCGAATAACCGCACGGATCGAAGAGAAAGTCATCGATATGCATTTGGGGCAGCAACAGATCAATGCCCGAACTCTGTGTGACCTCTTGACCCGTGGCAAACTTATCTTTGGTAAACAGCGCCATGACATCGTTATCGAGCTGCTGCATCAGTATCTCAATCGTCTGATCGGGATCCCCGAGATCAGAGGGTTGCTGCAATTGTTGCAATTTATGATTTGGCTTAACTTCTTCCTCTTCGTCCTCCTTCTCTGGTTGACTGAACGTATAGAGATACCAGCATTCCTGATTGATTGAGCCCAAGCAATAGGAACGTCCCTCGGGAAAGATGCTGTCCAGATATGTGACCTCCTCGTAGAAGCCTTTGTGCGGTGAATTCTGCACCTCGGGACGTGTGAAATTCTTGCGCGAATAGAAGATATCCGTGATCACCGTATAGCCCTCGACTTGGGCCAGCTTGAGCAATTGTTCCAAGCACTTGAGGGGCGTGGTGGTGCCGCAGGTCTTCAGTATCCAGCGGCGACGAGAGACAAACATGCTGCTCTCGCTGAGCAGGAATGCATCGATATGTTCGTTCTGTGTGAAACTGATTATTTCACATTTGACGTGGCGCAACAGATTCTCCCATTGATTGCGCGTTATGTTGCGCAAATCGCCCGTGGCACGTTCATCGAACCACACTTCCAACAGCTTCTCAACGCCCTCAAAGAAATGCTCGCTCTCAATCTCCGGCGGCAGCGCTGCAATTTGCAATTGTTGTGCTTGTTGTTGATCCATTGTTTATCGGTTCGGCGGTTCGCTTCAGCGTCTGCTGGATGGAGATGGATAAATGAAACGCTTCAAATGTTGCCCCTTAGAACTGCCTTTGCTAGTGCTGCCAAAAATATCGATGTTGCCACAACTATCTAGCTATCGATATTGTTTAGATGCTTTTGAAATGTGCTTAAACATCGATTTCTTTGCTTGGCAATAATCGATTTCTGCTTTGCGGTCAAGTAAGCAAATTCATTTCTTGTTGACAAAATTGTTCTTTAAGTTGAATTTTTTGCTGTTTTATTTCACACCACAAAATATTACTAGAAAATCAATCAGATATGATGCATAATTTACGTTCTTATACACATACAACATTTGTAGCTTCACATATTATTGAAATAAAATAGTTGAAAAAGTTATTTAACATTATTCACTGAAAGATTTCCGTTAAGAATAAAATTTTTCCGAGAAATTAATGTTGGAAAATCGTACAAATACAACAACTTGAAGCACGTTAAAATACCAATAAAGTAGTTTTAACAAATTCTATTATTTTTTATATTTTATTCTATCTGAAAGCAAATATATATTACGTCTCCCACACTCAATGTTATAATTTTTTAAAATTGATACATTTGTAGATTCCGTCGATGAAACATCAATAACATCGATGTATGAATTTATCGATATTTCTCTCACCTCTAGTGCGGACCACATGTGCGACATTCAAACTGCCTCGAACCGGCTTGCTACATGGCCACTGCTCTTATCAGTCAACAGCTGTTTTTCTGTCGCTGCCTTAAGCTGTGCTTAACAGCGGATTCAAACTGTGAGACTAAAATGTAGATCTGTTGGTAGCATTATGCAATTTATTTGCTGCTTAAATTATTTGCCAGCTTAGCAGTGTTGACATTGTAAGAAATAAGAAGAAATTTTAATTTATGATACCCAATGCTAATAAAATAGGTGGACACTATTTAAATTTTTGCGCACTGAAACCTTTAACAGTCAGTGCTTTTCAAACTGTCGGTATAATTGCTATAATGCGGTATTTATCATTTACATTGCTTGAACAAAGTTCAACCAATTCTAGCTTTTAAATGAATTAAAATGTTGCCCTAAAACTAAATATAATAATTAAATATTTAACTTAATAAATAAATATTTAATATAAGTTAATGCATTCACATTTAACATATATTTGGAGCGATTTTTAAATATACACATCCAGTAACTTAAAGGAAGGTAAAAAAAAAGGTTTCCCTAATAAATATTATTCAAACAAATAATATTATTTTTTAAGTCATCTATATTTAATAAATAATTGTATATTTATATGAACAAATATGGACATTTATATGAATAAAAAGCACCCCCTAATGTATTAACATAGTTATTAACATTGTGATAATATATTTTTGGGTATTTTTGAAAAGTCACTTAAGTCATTACAATCCTACCTGCAGAGCGGTCACACTGTTGGGTTTCGTCTCTGTTGTATGTTGTGAGTCGCGGTCGCCGTCACCGTTAAGCGTATTAACGTCGTCGTCGTCGTTGCCGTCGTCGTCGTGTTTGCCGCCGTCGCAAAAGCAAATACATACTACTGCATAGAGAGAAAGAAAGAGAGAGAAGTGTGCGAATGAACGAACATTCAATGAAATTATGAATATGTGAATTCAAAAAAGATTCATTCTTAACGGCACAAATAAAATTCAAAAAGAACGCGCTGCGCATCAAAGCAGAAAAGTATGTGTAAAATAAAATTGCGCTACGATTTGTTGCGTTTTTCCTTTTCTTTTTTTGTGCGTTGTTTGTGTATCCCGTGTAACCGCTATGTGACTTTGTGTGTGTGAGCGTGCGTGTGAATATGTGTAAACGTGACTGTGTGTGTGTGTGTAAGCGCGCCTGAGTATGTGTGTGTATGCTTTGGTTGGATGTTTGAAAAAGTGCATTGTAAAAATAGCCTGCAAAACGAATCAATGCAATTGTCGAGCCCAACAACAACAACAACAAGAGGCAGATGCAGGCATGCGAGAGAGAGAGAGAGAGAGAGAGAGACAGGAGCAGTGTCTTGTCCAAGTTCAAGTCCAGTTCCCCCAAAAGAGTCATTGCAAGGCGATAGCAAGAATGCAACGCGAGTCATCGATAACATTTAGAATCGAATTGCCGACATTACTCCCCCTGCACCCCCCTCCACCACCCTCTAAAGACAAGCGGCTACAATCACATTAACAACGTTTTTACGTTACCATTTTTTTTATTCTTATTTACTTTTCACATGTGCTGATAAGATGGCAGTCCCAACATTCGACGCGTGTGTGTTTGCTTACTTTGTATTTTTCGTTTTTCTTTCTTCCCCCTTTTTATGATGATGATTATTATTATTATTTAGTTCCTTTTTCTGTTTTTTTTTCCGATGCATGAACAAGATATGCCGCCATTGAACAAATATTTATTAGTAATAGTATTTGGTTGCCTCAATTTACGCTTGGCGGGGCGATAAAACGCTGACGCCAGGCTTAAGAATTTGATTTTTTCTTTGCCTTTTGCTTTTTTAGAGGTTGCTCACATTACAAACACTCGCAGCGCATACGTAAGTGGAGCTTCTCACCTGTCTCCCTCCCTCCCAAACTCCCTAGAAACTTTGGATACAATGACACTTCCAAGTTGTCACCGGAGTTGAAATCGGAGTCGCTCTCGTAGTCAGCGAAACTAGCAAAGCGGTTATTCTCGTTAGTTGTTGTTGTTGTGGATGTTGCATTGGAGTAAAACTCGTTTATTGCTTACCATGTTCAAAGTGGCACACATATTAAAATGCTAACACAACAACAATAAAAACAACATAAAAACTGAAAAGTCAGCAAGAAAAACGAACAAAAGAAAAGTTCAACTTGCATTTGAATTGGCGATGTTATCGCTATCGTTATCGTTATCGACTTGTCTTAATCCTCCTCCCACAACGCAGAGAAGATCGTCTATGCACAAGATCCCTCTCTCTTTCTCGCTTAGCTTCTCAACTGCTGCAGCTTCAGCTAATTAGCTAATAAGAAGAACAGTTAGTCAAGCAGCGAAAGAGAGCGCGTGCAGCCTGCGGCTGAGAGAGCGCAAACAGAGGGATAGAGAGAGAGTGTGTAAGAGAGCGAAAAGGAACATTTGTGATTTTGTTTTTGCATTCTTTGGTTTTGCAGGCGAAAAACGTTGCGCAGGTTTTGCACGATTCTCATTCGCATTTGGACCGCAGACGCGGCAACAACGCCAAGCTTGCGAAACGCAACGGAACGAAACGAAACGGCAAATGAAACAACGCCCCGTGGTCCGTTTTCAAATAAAATAACGTGTGTGTGCGCGACGGTAAAAATTATTATTCAGTCAACCAAAAAACAAAATGTTGAGAAAGGAATCACACTAAAAAACAGTTAAATAATATCACAAGCGCAGTGCAATTCTAACAACAACAATTAATAAAGTGCATTTAAAACGAACGCTGTTGATAAGCAGCTTCCTTGCAATTTTTCATACGTTTCATTTCCTTCTTTTTTTTGTGGTAAATCAAAATTTGTGCGCTGTTTTTTTTTTTTTTATATTTTTTTTGTTGATCCTGCGCGTGTGAGAGCGAGCGGCAAATCAAAACAAATGTTTTTTTTTTGTTGTTGTGTGTGTTTGTTAGTGTGTATTTTCTGTGACAGCCCTCGCTCTCGAGTATTGTGCAATTTTAATGCAGCGTGTATCAAATTCGGCCGTTTCATTTTTGGGTTTGCGTTTTTCTTTTTTTTTTTTTTTTTGGGTGTGTGTGAAAAGTGAAAGTGAAAATTTAGCGCACAGGCAACACACACAGACTCACACACGCACGCACACGCCAGGACACACGCACACACAGATACGCACTCAGAGTCAGGAACAAAAGCGAATGAGAACAAAGAGAGCGCGCGTCTAGGCAGCAGCAGCAGCGAGAGAGCACAGCGCCACCACTATTGTGTGAGCGAGAGCGAGAGAGAGAACGCGGCAGGCTTTGGCTCAGGAATTTGGAATTTGGCACAGCGTGTGAAGCGCACGCATTAACACCCCCAACAAACACAGAGCACAATCCAGCAGCCTCTTCTCTAGTGCTTGTCGTGCTCTCTCGCTCTGGCTTGCGCGTGTGCATGTGCGTGTCTGTGTGTGTGTGTGTGTGCGTAAATCTAAGTACGTTCCTCAACTTACATACTACTTCCTCCCCCACTCTTTTTGCTATCTCTAGCATTAGTGAGTGTAATGCGCTAAACTCTCAAGTCAATTTTGCGTTGAAACGAGACGCAGCAGCAGCAGCACGACGTTTTGTGACGTCAAGAGCAGCAGCAGCGGCAGCACTCCTACACACACACACATGCATTAACACTGACACACATACACACGTACACTGACACACTCATACTCACGTAATAACAATAAAGGATCCCATACCTCCATAAAGAAACGACGCAAGAAAGCGAGTGAGCGAGAGAAGAGAAGCGAGGCAGCACATTGTGTGCGTGCGAGAGCGAGTGAGTGAGTGAGCAACAGTAACAGCAACAACAACAACCGACAACAACAACAGCAAATAGCGTTAACAACGTTGCAAAAAGGAGTCATAAAAAATGGAACAGCCGAGCATACTCGTCAAAATCCTGCATTCAATACCGCATGTGAATTACACATTTCGTCGGGTTAATGACACCTTCAATCCGGATAGCGATGTTTACCTCGAGGTGAGTACCATTTGGGGGAAACCCCTAACACACACACTCACACACTTACACATAGTTTAGTTTATGTGGTTCTTGTTCTTGGGAGCAGTGGAGTAGGTCTTTAAGTGGGTGCTCCACCAGCACTTGAGACCCGAACTCAGGAACTTGAGAACCCGAAACCGAAACCGTTTCTCGGTCCTCGTTCGCTTCCCACTGCACACACTGCACTTGAAGTGCGCTCCCATTTTACGTTGATTGCGTTTTGATTTGTTTAGGATTTTTTTCATTCTTTTTTTTTTTTTTGTGGCCCCCTCATAGTTAGTTTTTTGTTCGTGCTGTTGGTAAATTTATTATATATGCCTGCTTCTAATTCTTACGCTCTCTTTGTCACTATTTTGTACCCATCTCCTGCGTTTTTTTTTGCTTACCCGAAAAATAGACGCTCTCATTTACCTGTATGACGCGCTCTCTCTCTCTCTTTCGCTTTCTCTCCCGCTCTACCACTTAGCTCTTTGCGTTTGTTGTCTCTCTTTCACATGGTTTTTCTTTGTTGTTGTTGTAGCTGCAATTGCACACACACATGCACACAAGAATAAGAACAAAAACAAAAACCTCTCAAAAGTCGGATAATAAATTTCCGAAATTTTCCCATTTTGTTTACGCCTTTTGTTGTCTGCTGCGGCGCTGTGTCGACGAGCCCTTTTTGTTTCATTCCCACAACGTTCCAACACACACACAACGGCGCTGTGCGCCATGTGCGCTGCATGTGCCCAGATTCTTATGTTCGCTCGTTCTCTCTCCTCCTCATCCTCGTCCTCGTCCTCGTCCTCTTGTTCTTCTATTCCTTCTACTGTTACTCCTTCGCGGACAGCATCTGCACCTTCGACGGTTTATTCGCTGTGAAGAGGCAGCTCATTTCACTGAGGGGATTGGTGAATGGTAAATGAAAGATGTTGGTAAATTGGTCGATTGGTAGTTGTCAGTTGGGTTCAATGGATGAGCGGTTAGAGAGGCAAAGAGGGGCTACTACACACACTTCCGGCTTCCCATTTGTTGTTGTTTGGTTTCTTTTGATTGCCCGACGACGTTGTGTCGCTGTCTCGCTGTCTTGCTGTCTTGCTGTGTATCAATGGTACCCAAATCGAAAACAACAAAAAAAAGTGTCCAAACTAAAGACAACCGAACTGAAGAAGCACTCACCTCAATTCGTAAACGTTCGACTGACTGACTGCCTGTCTGGCATTCCAACTTATTGACTGACTGACTGACTAACTGATCTGTCAATGTAGCTTACCCTTTCAAACCGTCGATTATCGCTCAACTGTCGGCATGATAAGAGACCCCCCAAAAAATACCTTAACGTTGCCATGTGCTAAGTGCCAACAACATTGACGTCAACGTGAATGAACACCAACATAAACACACACACACAACAAAAATGAAAGGATGCCGTCGACGTAACCGTTGCCAAGGACGACGCCCAACGGCTATTTTAGCGGGTCAGCAGCCCTCGGATTTGGGAGTCGGAAATCATTGGTGATTTTTGCACAAGGTTTTCCCAATGACACACGACAAAATTCCCCGGCTGTTAAATTTGATTTCAATTAGCATGGCGCATTTTCAGGATTTAGGGTTTGGCCAGAGTTGTGTGTGTTGCCGGTTTTGCGTTACCGAACAGCCGATGCCGAGCAACGATGCTTGTCCTGTGCCACAACGTTGCCATTGTCAAATTCAGGTCAGCTGAGCGATTCCCGCTTTCCTCTCGAATGCTGTAATCTCCTCTCTCTCTCTCTTCTCTCTCCACTCTCCACTCTCTGTTGCTGCTGCACTCTCGAATTGTTGGCTGCCGGCTCGTGTCGTGGCTTTGGCTCGGCTTTAGCTTTACTGCTATTTTTTTCTACTGCTGCTGCTTCTTTTTGCAATACGGATGTAGGTCAGCTGGGTGCGCTTTGCTGCATTGGGCGTAGTTTTTTACGCGCGTCAGCAAAACCAGAGTTCAGCTAAGTTGAGGTGAGGTGAACTGAGACGCGACGAGGTGACGACTCGTCGCTCCAGGTGGCTACGACTTTCAAGCTATTTGCCGGCTATCGACAGCTGTCTCCGTCTCTGTCTCTGTCTGCGTGCTTGGAGCATCCCACATAGCCCCCCATGGGGGCTTAGGGGAGGTAGAGTATTGAGCTAAGTACGTCACATGGGATTACACCGAGTACCCACAATAGGGCTGACAATGAGCTACCACTTAAGCCAATTCAGTTTGCGGTTGGCTGGCAAATGAGCCCACTAAGCTAATCTGCTTATCGACTGGCTCTACTTCCTCTCTTCACTCTCCACTCTCTCTCCCTCTCTCTCTCTCTCTTTTTCTGTGTCTCTCCCTCGCTCACTGTTCGTCTGGTCTCAATATAGAAAGTAGAACGCGACATGCCCCAAAGGTAGCGGATGCAACGGAAGAAGAGCCCCTAATAGAATCAACAACGAAAAGATATATATACATATATATGTTGATATTGTATAAGGATTTATTACTTGATAAGAAAGGGACGGAAAGACTTAACGTGAGAGAGAGAGAGAGAGACAGAGAGAGAAGGGGAGATAATCGTTGAGGGTATTTTACATACTGTTATGCAGTCGGCAACTGCAACAAGAGGGCGTTGTTCAAATGGTCTGCTCAATTCCCTCATTTGGTAATTGTCAAGGCGACAGCTTAGCACTCTTTTCCTCTACTTTTGTAATTCCAACTATTTGTGAATAACATTCGAGTGTCTTAAGGGAAAGTTATACTTTGCTGATTGACGTCAATATCATTTGCTTAATTACCTTCAAGATGAGACTGGCTAAATGTGTTGGAAATTTATAAGCTGAACAGCTGAGCAGCTATGAATTTAAGAAGAGATTTAGCGGGGCGGTTATATTATTATGGTATATCATTTTATTTTACGAAAATAATGCAAGAATAGGAAGAAAAATCAAATAATATAATAACAATTTTGGAATACTGAACTTTAAATAAAATTTATCAGCTTTATATAGTTTACTAGTCCAAACTTTTCTGTAAACTGAAGTTTATATTTTCATTCAGTAATATACAAAATTATAGCTGCAATTCAAGTTGAGATTTGTGGTGGAACGAAGAGTTTATTGTTCCGCTAGCTCTTTATATTAATCGTTGCTCGACATAAAGAGTTCTTATTCCCTCTAGAGATATATTTGTATATACCCTAAGGGGTTATTAAGCATACATATATACAAAAAACTCTACACGTCTGTAAGTTATGATTGCAGCTAGTCTAGTCTGTTAATTCAAATTGCATTTAATCAGTCACTTGTCACACTCGCTGCGCGTCCACATCTGTGGGAGGGAGGGATAGGATAGGGAGTCCCTCTTCCTCCGGTGTGTGTGTGTGTCGTCAACCCTTTACCTCCCTCCTTCACCCTCTTACGCCTCTGTTCCAAAACAAGTCTTTAGACATTGCATTTCTGCTGGCTGTTGCTGCTGCTGCTGTTGTTGATGATCAATTTAACCTTCAAATAGCAACACAATTGCTCTTGACAACAATGACAACAACAGCGTCGAGTGTTGGTCCCAATCCCTCGTTGTTGATTCTCCCTTTCCGCTCTCTCTCTCTCTGTCTCTTGCGACTAGCGACAACCTCAACCTGGCACCCCTTCAATAGGTTTTACATTGCATTGCGTTATGATGTGATGTGATGTGATGAGTTGTGATGTTATGCGCTGCTTTCTAGTGTTGATGAAGAGCTTCTCCCTCTTTCCTCTGTCTCTCTTCTTCCATCTTGCATCTTCCATCTCCTCTTTTGCATTGCCTTCTCTTCAGCTTGTCGCTTGTCTAGGCATCCAAGGTGACGATGACGCACAGTTGTTGTTGCTGTTGCTGTTGCTATTGCTGCGGGCAGCTGGCGGAGGAACTCGATTTGACTGTACAACCCGCATACACCACACTCTTCATACACCTCCTCCTCTTTCTCCCACCCATAGCGCTATCTATTAGTGATTCATTCGCTTTCGCACCCTTTTTTTCTCCCAAAGCTGGTCATTATAGTAGTATATCTATAATATATCCGAGTTGTTTGTCCTGATCATTAGTTCATCAACTGTAGTACATAGAAGGTTCATTCCTTCACAGTACTCTATGTAGTTATATATCTAAAGATATCTATATTCTGTCTGCTATCAAATAAGTGCATCAACTGTAGTACAGGTCCATTCCTTCACAGCACTTTATATAGTTATATATCTATAGATATCCTGTCTGCTGACGTGTTGCATAGGCAACACTAAATGGTAGTACCTAAGAGGCTGAATACAATTCAAGCAAACAAGCAAACACTCTAAGCGACAGCATCTAGAGGGCTCAATAGTTTAAACCAATTTGTAGTACATTTTCTCATTGAATTCTTCATCAATTTAATATACATAAAGAATCTAATATACCTATACAGTCTTATTCGGTAGGACATAGAAGGTTCAATACTTTTAAACCATTTTTAGTAAATCTTTTCTTCGCATTCTTCATCAATTCAATATACCTAAACAATCTAATATTCCTATTCGATCCTATTCGGTATTACCTAGAAGGTTCAATACTTCAGTGCAATTTTTAGTAAATCTTCTCATCGCATTCTACGTCAGTCTAAACCTAGAAGGTTAATACGTCAGTACAATCTTTGGTCAATTAAATGTTCTCTAAATATATTTTACTAAATGAAACAACTTCAAATAGTTCCTTTAAAGGCAATTTAAATACAAGAAAAATGTTGGAGCTTTTTATTATTTAAGTAAGAATGAATTAGTTTGTAAGGGGTCAGGACAAAAGTGTATGTGAACTATTTAAAAACCACAATGGAACTGCAGTTGTTGTGCACACAATTGGAAATGTATATGAACTGCCCTCGCTTGCGTCCCTTGACGCCAGCTGTTGAACCAAGAGCTCAGCACTCTGAGCTCGGGTCTGTGGTCTCTATATTTAGAAAGACTATCCACATACAGTATACAGTATACAGTATATACTATACGAAAGTATCTCAAGCAAATTATCAGGCACTCTACTGCCTGCCTGCCAGCCTGCCTGCCAAAGTTGAGCTGCTGACTTTCATTTTGGGTTATTGCAATTGAAAATGCAATCCAAAAAGAGATGTTGAGAGAGCGCTCTCCCTTAGTCTCGGCCTCGGCAAAATAGTTTTTCCCCGGCTGTCTGCCTGCCTCCTGACTGTCAAATGCAACCACAACAAAAACAAGACAACACACAAGCTGGCAGCAGGCCGTCTGTCTGTCTGTCTGTCTGTTTGTCTGTCAGGCAGCTGCCCTCACATTTGCCAGATGCAACCAAAAAAAAAAGTAAAAGATACATACAGATACATTTGTATCTTTTGCTTTTACGTCTGCGGCTCTGTCATAAAATCTGCTGCCATTCAATCTCACATTTGGAGAATATGTCGCGCAACTACTATATATATGTATATATCGGCTCATATATGTAGTATCTGCTATATGTATATAGCGTAAACTTTCCGATATATATTCCAGACATTCCAGTCTTGTGTGAGCAATCGGAGAGACCTTTTTCGCCTGCAACTCGAACTGTTGCTGCTGCTTTGGCTGTTTATCTCATTTGAAGTTGGAGCTGTTTATTTGTGCAACAAGCGTCGTGTCGACTTTGGAACTTTGGAATGTTTATTTGCTTTTGCTGGCGGGCTGTGCTCTAATTTCGTTTTGATTTCGATATACACACAGACGCATAAAAAGGGCGCCCCAAGCGACCTCTTTGCATCGTTTACATATTTCAAATTCTCTAAAACTGCCCCCAGACTTTGTCTCTCCTCTTCCTCTCTCTCTCGCTCTTTCGATCTCTCTCGCACCTTACCAACTAAAAAGTTGCTAACTTAAGCACTTTGAATCGACCACACACACACACGCACAGGCAGAGAGTCAGAGACAGTCAGACAGTCAGCATTTTTAAGAGAACAGCCTTGGCCCACGCGCTTCGATTAACTCGACTACTAACTGTGCCTAACTGGTCCACTCAGCAGGTTTCTCCTGCTTCTCTCCTACCCCTTCACCATCATTTTGAATGCATATTTCAATGCCCAGTCATACTCCAAATAAACGTGCATGGCATAAGCAAGACGGGCATCTCCATCTCCTCCCCTTGACTTTCTCCAGTTTTAGCTTTGGGCGGTTGTGCAATACCCTAGAGAAAAGAAATTGCTGAATAAGTAAGGATGGAATAAAACCGATTGAGAGATCAATGCAGGACACAATTCTGGACTAAAAAGCAAGCTATAATTAAGTAGATTAATAATTTAGTCGAATGAATTTGAAACTTAACTTACATTTGTGCTTTTTATGGCATGAAAAAAAGAAATTCTTTTGGTAGTTTCTAGGATGGAAAGAATATTTAAAAACAAATTCATGTGGTTGTTTAAAATGAACATATTCTTTCGTTAGTTTCTAGAGAACATAAAAAATTGTAAGAAGAAATTCTTTTTAGTTGTTTTTAAGGAATAAACAAGACAGAAAGAAAGTCCAGTGTAATCGACTGTCATATACCCTCTAAGAATATGGAATTTAATCAAAATAACACCGAATCATTTGCAACTTAAAGTAGTATAATGAAATTTTACGAGATTGACTAATAATATCTAAAGTCAATTTTAACTTCAACTTGATCCTTTATCTTTCAATGTTATGGGAAATACTGCTTCATGAGTCACAACTCGTTCAAAATGCGGTTGCTAATCTACAACAACAACCAAAACAAGTAAGAAAGCTACAGTCGAGTGTGCTCGACTGTGAGATACCCGCTACCCATTTTTAATAAAAGCAAAACAATTGATTAAATTTAAAATATACCACATTACCGCGAAATGCTATACCAATATACCAAAAGCTCAATTTGGTATATTGGTATTGTAGTACATTCGAAATATACCAAGCAAAACAATACGGTATTCATTTTAAAGTATTAGTAATTAGTATATTTAGTGTACCGCAAAATATTAAAAGCACGTCAAAAAAGCTACATTTGGTATATTGAAATAGTTATACATTTGAAATATACCATATAGTGCAAAATATACCAGATTGTCAGCCAAAGCAACTAAGATCCATTTTTCGTCAAACAAAAGTATTTCTTAAATAATGTCGCCAAAATTTTTAGCTGATCGTAATTATAGTTATTATATTTACCAAGCTTTTTATAAACATTTCCTAGAGGCACAAGCTTATAATACCCTTCTATCCTACGGGTAGCGGGTATGAAAAGTTCAAGTTCAAAAACGTTTCGATTTCAGTTTGAAAATGCGCTCAGCATGTTCTTTGTTTTTTTCTTCATCTTCTTTATTTGGATCTCTCTCCGGTTTTTTTCTTTGTGTTTTGTGGGCGTCCCAAGTGGCTCATTTTGGGAATCTTTTATTTAATACGTTTGGTATATTTGGTCTGAAGCTGGTTGTTGTTGTTGCTGTTGCTCCTGTCATCAACATCACTTCCCATTCTCAATCTCAAACTCGAATGTTCATTCTCTCTTTGTCGTCGTCGCTCTTTGCTTTATGCTTTGTTTTGGGTTGCAGAGATTTCTTTTTGCTGTTTGCCTTTGGATCTTTTCCCGCATCTGTTCTCCGCCTCTTTCATGTTGTGTGAAAGTTTAGCGTAGGCGTCTCACCCATCTCCCTCACTCCCATCTCTCTCTCTCTTTCTTTCTCTTTATATATCTATACATACATATATTGTGTAGACTTTACTGTTAATGGCTTTAAGAAGAAATCTCACGCCAACGCTTCGTTTGTATTTGTTTATATGCTCATCGATTTTATGATCTGATCCCAACAGCAACATCATAATTGACTTTTTTTCTCTCCTCCGAGTTGATGCTTGATCGGTTCTTTATGAGTGCATTTATTTATTGTTTTTTTTTTCTGTTCTGTTCTGTTCTGGTTGAATCTATGTCAGTTGGTTAAACGATCTGTTCGATGTGATAATGACATGTGCATATGGTTAGCTCTTTTATCTGATTTCGGAAATGTGTGTTTCAATACTCATCTCGTCTATCGATTAAGAAATGTGTTTATAAAATTAGCTTTCGTGCTCTATTTCAATTCGGCATCTTTTATTCTTCTTTTCTAAATCATTAATTAGTTTGCAGTCGGAAAGAAAAATGAGTTTTGCTCTTAAATAACTCATTATTTATATGTCTGATTATTATTGAATCGATATCGATAGAATGAAATGTTTATATTGCCATTACTTGCGGCGAAGCTGTAAACATTGTTTATGAATTGTTTATTGTTTATTCCAAAAAGAACAACTGAAATGTGCAATGAAAACTGATTCATCAAATATGCTCTCTTGCATTCAATCAAAAGTTCGAGTTGAAGTTTCAATCAAGTCGCAAGTTAAAGTTGAAAGTTACCAAAACAATGCAAAACTCTAAAGCGTCATCAGATATTCTCTCTGTGACTTTTGAAATATTTAACATGAATTTAGCACTTTTGATTTATTTATTTACATTCTAATTAGTTTTCGCCAGTTTTCTAGCAAACGATCAAATGCGCTACTTTAATTTTGCATTTGCAATTCGTTGTCGTTGTTTGTGTCGAGTTCATCTATAATTTACATATAATATGCGATCTTTATTCCCATCTGGAAATTGCACAATTGTAATTCCATGCTGTGTGTCCATTCCATTCTTTTGTTACTCCTCTCTCTTTTTGTTACGGTGCGTCACGTGACGTGATTTGCATATGAAATGCCGGCTTTTGCCTCACTGTGTCCCATCAAAGGCCCGACCCAACTACTTCAACTACTACCGCCTGCCTCCTTCTCCTCGTCTTCCTCCTCTTCTCCATGCCCTCCTCGATTTGAGTTTGTGTACATAATTTTACCTGCCATTTGTGCACACTTCCTCGACTTCCTCGCTGGGCGACGCTTTTCAATAATTTGCCTTTGCTTTTTATTTATTCATCGAGCACAAGCAACAACCAACTAGTCTCCAGCTGCCTCTCTATGGCAATTGCCATGTGGACAGCCGGTTTTAGTTTTGTTGCTTCTCTCTCTCTCTCCCTCCCTCCCTCTCACTCTCTCTCTTTCGTATACCCTCTAATCTCAGACATACATCAAATGGATAGCATTAAGTGCGAGTTCAAACGTGCAACAACTCGAAATTGTTAAAATATTTTGCTCCATTCAACAATAAATTTCGCCAAAAACCAACTGAAAAACAACAAATATATTTTATATTCTTATAAATAACATTAATCTGTTTTGAAGTACTAAAACGTTTTTTATATTCTGAAATTTAAAAGATCTTTTTCACTTTTTGTTTAAATTAAAACGTCTCAAAAAAGAAGTTAAATGTAAATTTGATAGGGAATACAAGTTTCTGAAAGTTTTGTTTTTATTTTTAATGTAATTCTTTTTACTGAATACATTTTTCGAAAAGTTGTCTAACATCATAATTTCTACTTATTTATTTTATTTTTTAAGTGAATTTTCTTTATATTTATAATTTTATTTACTTTATTGTGAATCAAAATGAAAAAGAGCTTAAATGTATTTTCTTGAGAATAAATGTGTTTAAAAGTTTTGTAACAAATTTTAATTGTTCTTGATTTATTTTACTGTATTCAATTTACTGCTTAATACATCTTTAATTTCGCAAATCGCAAAAATTGTTAATTTACAAACTTAAAGAATACTTTGTCTAATAATAATAAGAAATAAAATTTAAGGAATACCAAAAAATTCCTGCAAAAATGTTATATGAAAAATGACATTATGATTAGCTGTTCAGTTTAATAATGAATATGAAATATAAGTAGATACCTATGTCTATATTTCCGAAATACCTATAAATATAAATCGTATAGAATGGTACTTAAAATTTAGAGATCATCAGAGAATTAATACGACAAATGTTGTGTGGAAGTTATTTAATACATTATTTGTTATTTTGCATTATCCGACACAATATGACATAACATAAAGTCGGACAAGCTGTTGTGTGATTAAATATACAAAGCACGTAGTAATTAATATAAATCAGAATGTGAAGTGTGTGCGTGTGTGTGTGTGAGTGTGTTTGGAGTGTGTCGGATTCACTTCCTGTGCAGCACTCGATGACGTTTCCGTTTTGGGCAGTTTTGTTCAGCAGCAGCAGCTGATAACAAACTGTAATCCCTTTTGGCATTCCTTTGGCACATGTGGCATCCACATATGTGGATAGTCCTCCTCTTCTCCCTTCTCCTCCTCCTCCCCTCTCCCTTCTCCACAATCACAATCTGTTCCCATTATGTCTGTCGAGTGAGTGCGAGTTTGCCTGTGGCCATTTTTGTTGTTGTTGTTGTGCATGATTCACAATTCTGTTAGAGCTATCAACAAAACGCCTTGCAGATTGCGGCATGCTTTTTGCATTGTGTGCCACGCTGATTACAGTTGCAGTTGCAGCTTTGCTGTTGCTGTTGTTGCTGCAAAAGGGGGAACCTCACAGCGTGCCCCGGAAGCGAGCTCATTTCAGATATTATGTCGCACTCTCTTCTCTCTGTATGTGTGTGTGTGTGTGTGTCTGTGTCTGTGTTTGTGTGTGTGTGGGGCCAGTTTCGTCAGCTCAACAACATATCCATAACATTCTCTCATAACCGTAACCGTAACCATGCACATACTTATGCTCATAACTGTGTTTTGTTGGCTAAGGGCATTTTTTTTTCTGTTGTTCGGTTTTTGTTGTGCTGAGAGGGAAACTGGTTTTTCCTCCATTGAATCGCATTCAACGGCAATGTTGACGTTCTAATTTCGGGGCTAAGCCGAGCGACAGACAGAGAGAGGGAGATTGAGAGTGCCAAAGCGGCGGAGACTATAAAATGTTATAGAGCGTCGTCCACAAGCAACGCCTACGTACTATATCCCAAACTAAAGACACAAGACCGGGGCCACATAAAACGACACAACAACAACAACAGCCAGAGAGGTAAAAATAACAACAACAACTTGCGCTGTGTTGCATTTCAAATATGAAAGTTTTTGCCTGCAATTTGAGGCTTAAACCAACTGAAAAAAAAAACAAGTACGATAGCAGCAATCGGGCATGATTGACTGTGAGATACTCGCTATACATTTTTTATAAAAACATACTACTACAAGTATACCGAATTACCGTAAAAATATCAATTTTTATACATCTTATGAAAATATACCAAATTAATATTAAGAAAATATAACCAATTTCCATAAAACTATATTCTAAAATATACCAAATGAATATACAAAAATACAAATGTTGAATAAAATCGTATTCTAAAAATATACCAAATTAATATACCAAAAATACTATAATATACCTAACATTCGGTATATTTCAGTATGTTTGGTATACAAATTTGGTATATTTGGTACATCAATAAATAAATAAGGTATATCAATAAAACCACTTTCTAAAAATATGCCAACTCAATATACCAAAAATATACGAATATATACCGATTGATATATGTATATCGTATTGGTATGGTACTACATTCAAAACATACCAAATTTTCTGATCATAGAACCATTTTCTAAAAAATTTACCAGATTAGTATATCGAAAAATACTAAAGTATTGTAATATATGGTATATCGATAAAGTTCTATAATCAAAATATACCATAGCGTCAAAAATATACCAGATTCTCTGATCAATACCCTGCAGACACAAAGTTATCATACCCTTCTACACTCTAGGTGTCAGGTATTAAAACAGCGCTGCCAACTTGCTGCGAAAAGTGACAGCAAAAAATGTTCGGCTTCTAAAGCGTCAACGATACGAAGTGCTTTTGGATTACATTGGTTTAAGATTTCTTTTGCTCGTTTGTTTTTTTTTCGCAATTGAATTGCACTCGCATCGAATTACCTTGCTCAATGTCAAAGAGACGTCGTCGTCAGTGCATCGATTCAATCGATTGCACTGTTCAAACTTGGTCTATAAATAGTCAGAGAGATCATTCGATCCATCGTCCACTTATCTTTCTAGCTGCTTATTACAAAACTGACTCATTATTTGCATTGAAGCAGTAAGAGCTTGAATTAGTTGCTGACTTGATAGTCAAATGAGTTTTTGATTTATTTCATTGAGATTACTGTGAATTGAATGCATTTCAAATTGTTTTTAATTTCTTAATCTTTTCACTAAAGTTTCGATGACTTTGGGTTATGGCAATGTTTACAGTTTCAATGTCAAATCAAATTCCTTTAAAGATTACAGAGACGTAGACAAAGCGATTTGTTTGTTGAGCACTGCGCATTTAGTTTAATCGCAAAATTTTGTTGTTTTGTTGTAGTTAATAGAAAGTTTGTGCACACGAATGTTTTTCTATTACGACTGTTTTTGGTTGTACTTGATTTGAAAAGTAAAAGCTTTGCATTTTTATTTAAATGCGTGGATGTTTTGGACAAACCTTAAAAGAAGAACTACGTCCAAATTGTATTATTCAATAATAATAATAGTTTGTTTGCAACTAAAGTAATGACAGTTCTTTAAAAATTTAAAAAAAATAAACATAAGAAATTCGCGATTCTTTTATCAAAAAAAAAGTTGGAAATAGACATTTAAAAAATCTGGAAAATCAGCAAAAATTCAATTAAAAATAAAAAAATTAAAATTGAAACAACAAAATTGAATTTAAAATTGAAAAGAGAATGAAAATTAACGACTTTTTTAAATAAAAAAATAATAAATTAAATTAATAAAATTAGAAAATTGAAAAAATTAAAATTTAAAGAAAAAAATTAAAAATAAAAATATATAAAAAATTGGGAAAATTACTAAAATTTAATTAAATGTAAATTATAAATTTTAAATTCATAAAGAAAATAGAAATCGACGAATCGAATTTCAAATTCATGTATTTTTTATTTTTCATTCTTTTTTCGACGTACTTTTTCCATTTTAAATGTTTTTATTTCATCGTTCTTTTTTCATTTTAATTTTTTTTTTTTTTTTTTTATTCGGTCTTTTCTTCCCTTTTTTTGCGCTAGTTGTCAATGTATCAATATTTTATGGTTTTCTTTTCTTTATTTACTTGTTTTTTCGCATTTTTCTTTTCTTTTCTTGCTCTAAACGCTGTCGATATTTAAAAGAAAATGCGCTTTAAATTGGTTCAATGATCAATCCTCAACTGCTTTGCTGATTGTGCATATAGAAATTTCCTCTATACTTATTTGTTCAATTCAAGTTGTCGCTGATTGTGTTCGCTCAACTCTTGCTGCTCTCGACTTTTCCCTTGTCCCGTTCAGCTGTTGATTCAGTGCCGCCCTTTTGTCTTCCCCCCGTCCCCTCCGTTCACTGTTCAGCTGTTGATTCAGCTATGCTCTAAATATTCATACTATATTAGCTAGTGCTAATTTCGTGTATATGAACAATCTAAACACAGTAGCTAAAAGTCACTTTGTCTGTAGTATCTATTTAGCTGTCTCTCTCTCTCTCTCTCACTCTCATTCCATCTCTTTCTCTCCCTAGCTCATTCACTGTTGTTTGCCCTAGCCAAATTTCACACATTTGCCATCGCGCAGCGTTTTGAATTGGACGCTCGCTGCGAAAAGGGTAAACAAGCTGGGGCACAGTGGGGATGTTGCATGCCCCAAGGCTCTTTCTCGCTGATGATGTTGCTCTGGCAATTTGCTTTGATTTAATTCAATTTAATGGCGTTCGTTCGTTCGTTGCGCCGCTGAGCCGCAGTTCGCATAATTTGCCATTTTAAGCGCCGCTGCGTTGCAACTTACAACTTGCAACCCTTCGCTGCAGAACTGTGCCTTGTTATGGCCAAATTTGCGCTTCATTTCGCTGCGCGACGGCTAAAGTGCAATTACAAAACACATACACTGAAAGAAAAAATGTTTAGTTTAATTGTTTGTTTAATTTTAGCCTCAAAAGTGCGACAAGAACATGAAAATCCTATTTGATTTCATGAAATTAAATGTTCTAGTTGTTATTAAAAGAAGAACAAATTTTATAGTTTTAAGACCAATTTCTTATTATAAAATAAAAAAATAAACAACATGCATAAATAATAAAATTAAAAATTAAACTTTTATAAAATTGGAAAATTGACAAAATTAAGAGATAAAAAACAGAAAAAATATTTATTGGAATAGCGACAAAATTTTTCTTTTGTCTTTCTGCCTTTCTTAACTAAAAAATTATAAATTAAATTAAAAAAATATATATATATTAAATCAACAAAATTAAAAGACAAAACGTAATAACGACAAGTTTCGAAAAAAAAGAAAAAATTTGTTTATTGGAAAAGCGACTAAATTTGTAAAATTTATTTCTGCCTTTGCCCGTTTTTTTCTTCAACTTTTTTTATCTACTTATTTATTATTTTTTCCATTTTATAAGCACATTCATTTATTTACTTTACTTTAAGAATGCTTCGCGACTGCTCAACTGACTGAACTATGAACGCAAAACACTAAAATCTCGATAGAAACTTTATATATATTTCGATTGATTACAGAATTTTGTAATCTAGATCAAGAATTTTTGGTCTTATTTAAAAAAATTGGCATTTTCTAAACCAATGTTCTTCTTAAATTGAAGAATTTGTTCCTAAGAACAAGAACACAATTTTTCAGACGTATGTTCTTGAGAACTCGGTCTATTTTTTCAGTGTAGAGATATAGTTGCAACTTGCAAGCCGTGTTGTTGCATGGTCGCTCTCTTAAGTGTCATTCAACTGTGTGCGAGGACACGCAAACAAAAACAACGACACAACGACAACGGCAACAAAATAGTGTGTGTGGCAGGTGGCACAGTCGCTAGTTTTAATGATTATTTGCACGTTGCACGTTGCACAAAAGGCTGCCTGCAACTAGCATATAAATAATAAATAAATGTGCACCATGTTCGCTCTGCTTTCCTCAACACAGCTGTGCAACATCATTCTGATTGAACTTGATTGACAACAAGCTCCAAAGTTGTTGTTGTTGTTGTTGTTGTTGTTATTGTTGTTGTTGTGGTTTGTCGTCTCAAGTGGCATCGATCGCTGACTCATATTTTGTGGCCATGAGTCGCCAAACGTCAGACGTTTTAATGACGCCAAACGTTGTTGTCGTTGTTTTTTTTCTGTTCCCCCCTCTTGGTGTCCAATAACGTAGTCCGTAATCCGAGCTACCTGCCACATACAGTATATACAGTATATTTTATTTCTACACCCTGCGAATTCGATTAGTCCACAGAGAATTAGCTATGCATGAGCAGAGTCTTCTTCTCAACCCGTTTCAAATTAATATAGTAAACCCCATTGTTTCGCATTCGAATCATACGTTTAGAGCACACTCCTTTATTTATTTTTATTTCACTTATTTTTTCCATTTTTTTTTTTGGAAACCTTTTCTAATTTGCACCACAAACACAACGGACAATGGGAATAGCCGAATCGAATTTAGCAGCGAAATCATATTTGCAACACATAAATAAATAATGCTCTCAAATTGTTTTCCTAAGGAGCAGCAAATATTAAACACACACGCTGATAAGAAGTTCCGTTTCTAAAATAAAAAAATAAGTAAACAATGATGAAATCTTAAAGCTTAAATGTTCTTACATAAATCTAAAAGCTTGTCGATAAATTATTATTAAGTTTTCGAACGTTTTGAAATCTTTAAGCTTCAATGCTCTTACATTAATCTGAAAAATGCCAAACTCTCAAAATCAGGTCTAAAATTCTCAGTACTAAGATTAAATCTTTATTTTAGGCCATTTTTTCAGTGTAGCAATCGTTTATTGCATGACAACTGAGAATGATTCACCAATCATAATTCTGCTAGTTGTTTGGTCTTTTGAGAGAGTCCTTGCACTCCGTTCCACCTTTTTATATACATACATAATTTTATGGCGAAAATGTCGCGTGCGATTCTATCTAAAGTTAAACATATACTAAAACATTTATTATTTTTGAGTAAAGATGAATCTTATAGCTCTTGATTAGAACTCCAAGTAGAGTTATGAATGATTTTGGAATCATATCTAAGATAATTGCAAAAATGATTAAACTCGTACCCAAACTAAAAAATTAAGGAAATTATATAATTTGTCATAAAACAGAAAATATTTCTTAATCCTTATATTTGAGAATTAAAGGATGAAAATTTAAACATAAAAACTCAAAATTCACTAAAATTCGAATATTGCAGAAATTAGAACTGAAATTAGAGTGAATCTTTACGTTGATGTATTACATTAAGTCTCACTAATTTCTTTATTATTACTACAATTTATTTATTCATTCTTTGGATAAATATTAATAAAAATTATTTATGAAATTTATTCTTTCAATTTTTTTTTTTATATTAATTTTAACATAACTTTATAATAAAATGAATAAAGTAAAAATAGACAAATTCATTGCAGTTTTTCTAATTTATTTCAAACTTCCCTTCAAAAATTTTCCTTAGACACTAATCATATCACGAAAATAAAGAGGTAATGAAAATGCATAAAAATTAGTGCAGACTTTACATAATTGTTTTACAGGGTATACATTAGTCCAGCTAGTAGCACAACTTGGCTGTCTCACTTATTTTTTAATGAGTGCAAATGAAATTTCCGTTAAGCCAACGGTATTTTTATGTTGATATTTTACTTTGCTCTCTTTTCTTTTCTGTTCGTTTCTTTTTTTAAAAGCGTCGCTGTTACCCTGGCAACTCTGGCCAAAACTTTACCAACTCCAACTTGCTGCTGTTGTCGTTGTTGTTGTTGTTGTGTTGAGGCGTAGTGTTGCCAATTCAATTAAATTTTTCGCCCCCAAACTCAGGGGCACGGCGACAAAAAATTAACTTTGCAGACGTATTTTTACACATTTTTGCTTCGTTTTCGGTTTCTCGTCCTTTTTTGTTGTTGTTGTTGTTGTATATTTTTCGCAGGGCAGCCAACTAACAGCAACAATAACAACAACAAGGCAACAACAAGGACAATAACGACAACAACGAACTCAACAGCAACTCAAACAGCAGAAAACGAGCTGCAAGTTATTCAATTAAAAGTTCACTCAATACCCTGAAACAAATTTTGTAACACCCCCTCCCCCTACGCCTTCTCGCTTCCCCCTCACTTCGACAATCTCCTGTTTCCCCTTGTGAACGTCCCCATATTGAGTTCCTGGTTTATCCTTCATCCGTTGATTTCGAATGAACATTTAATTCTGAGAAGAAACTTGTCATTTGATTGAAATATGCAGCGGACTGCATAAAGAAAACAACAAAAATTCAACTATCGCTTGATACACTGCAATTTATTTTTATATCATAAAAGTTATCGATGAAATGTAATTGTCGAAAAATGCTAAATTTATTAAATTATTAATACACTAATCTGCATTCATTATCAATTATTAATTCAGTTATTGATTGTCGAATTTTTTCTTTATTGCTCGACTGCTATCGATCACATTAATAAACAAAGATTGATTGCTGTCCATTTGCAATTGAATTTAATTTACGTTTGTGAATGCAAGTGTCTCGCAATATTAAATTGGTCACCACTTTTTATGCATATATCTATAAATATTTATGCTAATGTTTTTCGATGTCGATAACATTTGTTTTACCGCTATCGATCGCATTAGTAAGAATATATTGACTTCTACAGTTTGGTACTTAAAACAATGTTATATTATAGTATATGTGATTTGTATGAATTTTGGCATATTTGTTAACTAATTTATTTATTATATAAATAATATAATATATATAATATATAATATAATATAATTTATATAAATAAATATATATGAATATATCGATAAACTTTCTAAAGCTTGTCGATAAATGTGTATTACTTTCCATAGAGTTATAGATTGCTGTCCATTGATTTTTATCCATTTTCACAAGCTATTCTACTGCCTTATTGATTACTCAAAAGTTTTCTTTAATTTATTGATTAGCATACGATATATCGTAATTATATTCTCCTTAATTCGCTACTTTTCTAAAACGTTGTCGCTTGATATGAATATTTTGCTTGATTTTTAGCAATTATTTATAACATTTCTGTATTTAGACATGATTTTGTCAATTATCACAAACGTTTCTTCAGATTTATTGAACAATTTCTTGATCGATATATTCTTATTGAATAATCTGTTTCAATAAAACGATAAATTTGTAAATGCTTTCCGTCAGAAATTTGTAGGAATTATTGAAAGAACTTTTATGCAGTCGCATAATGTAAATATCTCATTTGATTATTATGAATTGATTATCGATAAATCTTTATTTTATTGTATCTATAAAAAATCGATAAATCGATCTTTTGTCAGAAATTTGAATTGTTCTTTTGTGTTCTTTTCTCGCATAATATCGATATCACTTTTGATTATTAAGAATTATTGTGCACTTCTCTCAAAATGTATTGAACAATATGTAAATCTGAATGATCGATAAACATATATCGTTATAAGCTATCTCTTATTATACGATGAAATCTTTTCAATTGTTGCTGTCTACTGATAAATATGATACGGTTTGCTTGTAGCAATTTTCGGAAACATTTTTTCCATTGATTTCTCGATTAGTTGTAATGATTTGATCTCTAAGCTTATAAGGAATGAAAACTTTTGCTGATTCTGGGATTTTACATCTCCTTAAATTCAGAAATGGCAAATATGTATTAACATGTCTTTGCCACTCTCTCAACTTTGTTGACTATCGTTTTCGACTTCTAAGTATATGATGTACATACATGATATTTGTTGTGTATAAGTGACAGCATTAGCATGTGCATTTCATGATGTGTGTTTAAGAACTGATCTTTATTAAAACATGTGTAAGTGGTTTGTGTTTACAGTGTTGCCAGATGATATAACTTTTTAATGTATTGGTTATTGTAATGAGAGTATGTAAGATAGTATTAGAGTTAGTGAGGAGAGTTTTCTAAGTTTATTATTTCAATATATAATGTTATATAACAATATTAATATTTTAATATTTTCTATCATTTCAGAGCCTTGGCATTCTGGCCTCGATACCAGCTGGCCTACTGATCCTCTCGCTACTCGGCCTGCTGCTTTATCTGCTGACGCGATGCTGCGATCGCAAACAACGCAAACCGAGCGCTCAGCGTTGCCAGAGCTGTTCCTTGGTCATCATCACGCTGATGACCTGTGCAGCCATTGGACTAGGTAAGTGCAACTTCCGCTCGAATGTCAATGAACTTGCTCCTGTCGAGTGCTGCTGCTGCTGCTGACCAATGGTCACGCCCAGCTACAGAGAACAGAAAACAGAAAAAAACAGAAAGGAAAGAAATGGCAAAAGCACGTCGCCGCCAACGTCGCGTGTTTGACTTGGCAATTAGCCAAAACGTCGTTGCATTTCGGGCCCATTACGTGTGGGTTTTTACTTCGGCTTTGGCTTTGGCACGTAGTATCTGGATTTATGGGCGGACAACTGCAATCGCGATCGAAACAACTGAAACTGAATTTTGTGTCGGACAAAAGTCAAAAAGCACAAGCACTTAATTTGCCCATGCGGAGCGCAAAGTGTGTCAAACTGGCAAAGGTAACGCCCCAAGTCAATTCGGGTTGAGCTCAACAACAGCAGCAACAACAACAACAACGAGAGCAATAACTGCTGTGGCAACAACAACAATCAATGGGGCAAGCCACAGCTATGCGACAACAGCGAGCGGCATCATTATAATCCAACAACAACAACAACAACCTCCGCATACAATAATAAAATAATAATTTAATTAGCGCTCTTAATTGACTCAAAAATGTTGACGTCAAATTGCGAGCGAGCTACGCGCTTTTGCTTGACCGAAAGAGAGACCGCGTAGGGAGAGAGAGAGAGAGAAAAACAATAGCGAATATTCATTGATTGAGTTTAAAAAAAAAAAAACGTTTACTTACTTGCAAACTATAGAATTTATAGTAGCAATATTCAAGTGCTTTTATTTTAAACATTTATTTTTCGTGCTAAAAGAGAGAACAGATAAAGAGCCAGACAGGGAGATTGAAAGACAGAAAAGGACAATAAAAAAAAATAAAAAAAGTTCATATTTTCAATTATGATATCAATATTCCTTATTATTTGTTTTCCTACTCATTTAATTTTAATATATATGTACATATATATATTTGTTGTAGTAAAAATGGGGCAAAAATAGATAAATAGAGAAAAAAACACAATATTCAATATTCATTGATTGAAATTGACAACTTTAACACTAAAAATTTCATTGATTGGTATCGAAGATTTAATTGAATCTTTTCACGAACAAACTAAAGAACTGTTTAATAGCAATATTACCAATATTTAAGCTCTCAAAGTTGCCTACTCTTTGCATTTATACTTTTAATTTAAAATATTAATGGAATATATGTACTTCTTTTTTTGTTTTTTTTGCCAAATATGATTGCGCTTCATCTTTGGAATAAACTTTTAAAACGCGCTCTGTGACTACATAATTCAAAATACTTCTGATAAAGTCTTTTAGCTGTAGTCTGTTTAGTTGAATAAACGATTTGTTAAGTGATTAAGATAATCATTAATGGAGTAATCTTCTTTTAACGGGTTTTATTTAGATGTTGTCAGATTACACTTAATATATGTTATTATTCCTTAATCCTTTTCGAACCGAATTTATATAACTTCAAAACAAGATGTTCTAGTCAGCTTGCGATTCTAAATATAATACTTAATTTGCCATACTGAATATAATACTAAACCTAAAACAATATACTTAATATAATACTAAACTTGCAATACTAAAATAATACTATACTTGTAATTTTGCAAAATACTGAACTAATGGTATAAAATATAATACTAATTTGTAATACTAAAAATAATACTAAACGTCGCGTCAGCAATTCAAAAATATTTATACTAAAAAAAGGGGAAAAATAAAAAATATCGAAGAATAGAATAGCAGCTGCGTTCTGTATTTTACTGTAAAAACAATCTTGTCTATATGTTAGATAACGTTGATGCTGGAAGGCTGAATTTCTGAATTGCTTCTACTGTTTATAATTTTTATTGTTGTACAAACTATTCACAATGTTCTAGATAAGCGACTTTTAAAATATTCGTTTTATTTTAAGTTTGAATAAGAACTTTAACATTTCCCAGCTTTACTGCTTTAAACGCCTTTTATAAATGTGAATATTCAATAAGAAAATGGAATAATTTATGTGTGTTTTCTTCTTGTTGTTGCAGGTTTATATGGCAACGATGATTTCCACAATGGCCTGCTGCAGGCCTTCAGCTCTGGCAAGCAGGTGGAGAGCCTTGTGCTCAATCTTAAACGACAGGTGAGACAAATTAAGCCGACATCTAAACGAAAGAACAACAGCAACAGCAAAAACAATAAAATGATGTAAAACTCTAGGAAAAAATGAGTTGATAGACAAACAGAGAGGCTGTCATGGACATAGATAGGAGGCGAACGAAATGTGTCTAAAATTAGAACGTAAATCCATTAGACTAACCGAGTTCATTCTGTTTTTTGTGCCTAGTGCACTTACACTAACTATTCGTTCCATTTGCCTTTGCCAAGTGAAAGCTGAAAGCTGTAAGAAAAACAAACAAAACGAAGCGAAACGAAACGAAGCGCAGGAGAGTAGAGAATATCCAGCAAAGGTTGATGTAATTCGCATAGATTAAAGTTGACTTTGCTTACAAGATGTTGTCGTATGTGATTATAACAAAGATATGCCAACGAATAACGGAACAAGAGCTCGGCAACTCCTCCAACTCCGACACCAACTTTAGCTTTTGTTGTCCATTACTTGAGTCCTGCACAAGGCAGGTGAGTAAGAGACACAGAGAAAGCGAGAAAAAGAGAAAGAGATAGAGAGAAAGAGAGAGAACAGTTCAAAAGTTAATGACCAAAAATGGGCAAAAAAGGAAAGAAACCAAATGAGGGACAAAAAGGGAAAACCCCGCACAAAGAGCTCGGCTCGGCTCGCATACAGGCAGACAGACACACGCAGACATGCAGCTAGACGGAGGAGATGCCAAGTGAGCGAGACAGACCGACAGACAGACAGAGAGAAGGCTGTGTGGCATGCAAGGAGGCAAAGCACAAAAACAAAAAAAAATAACCTGGAACAAAGGACCAAAAACGTTGCACAAACATAAAAATATAGTTTTTTTTTTCAACCGTTATGCTTTTGCTTCCGCACTTGTGTGTCGGAGAGCAAGCTAGAAAGAGATGGAGGATGAGAGGTAGAGCGAGAGGTAAAGCGTTAGAGGGCTGACAGGCAAAAGAGTCGCGGACGCGCCTAAAAGCAGACTACATTCTACACGCCGTCTTTCATGTGTGCTGCTCTGTGTCTGTGTGTGTGTGTGTATGTGTTGCCTATATGCATGTGTGTGTGTATAGCCCATACATGTTTGCTGTGTGCTTAGTCCTGTGCCTAGATAATTAATAGCGTTTTACTTAAGAGCCAAGCAATGCCAGCCATCTGTTTGGGCCACAGCATCAACTTGTCGGCACCTAAACCCCAGCCACGCCCCCGCCCATTCCGAGCTCCCCTTGCAGCTGACTTTGCGCCTTTATCTAGCTCACTCCCTTTCCTTCTATCTCTTGCTCTCTCTCTTGCTGACTGTTTCTATCTCACTGCGCGCTCTCTTAACCTTTTGCCTTATCGGCTTCTTTTATGTGCATACATGATAACATGTGTGTGTGTGTGTGTGTGTATTGTATCGTGTGTGTGTTTGTTTGTTGTGTAGTGTGTGTGTGTGTATGTGCACTGAAAGTTTATGAATAGTAGCAGCAGAAAGCTGAAATCTTTGCCTAAGAGGAAACACCATGTCCTGTCCGCTGTAATTCACGTCCTGTCATATCCTGTTTCGATTCTATTTATCGCAGTCGCGTCCCACACACACACACACATACACACTAACGCGCATAGTTATGTGTAGTAGACTTTAATGCATAGAGATAGGAAAAGCGTGATAGACGACGCTGTTGGCTTACAATGCTTAAACATGCATTTTTAGTATCTTCATAAAATAAAATCAAAATAGAATGCTACAATCGAGTGTACTTGCTACCATATTCTAAAAATATACCGCATATATACTAAAATATACGGAAAGCTATAGAAAACAAAAATCCCATTGTTAATAAATTCATATTCTAAGAATATACCAAGAATACTTTAAAAATATACCAAATTAATATATCGCATAAATACTAAAATATACCAAAGGATTTAGGAAACTACAATCGAGAGTACTTGCTATCCATTTTTAATAAATACATATTCTAAAAATATACCAAGAATATACCGCAAAAATACTAAAGTATACCGAAAGCTCTAGTAAAACAACAATCGAATATGCTCGTTACCCATTTAAAAAAAACTATATTTTAATAATATACCAAATGAATATACCGCAAAAATACTAAAGTATACCGAAAGATATAGAAAATACAATCGAGTGAACTCGATAAAACCATATCATACTAATATACCAAATTAATATACCGCAAAATTATTAAAATATACCATAGAGCTGCAACTATGCCTAAGCGATATACCGGAAAAATACTTAAAATATTCCAAAAACTGTGTTTAACATATGGATATAGTATGTTACTACACTCAAAATACATAATAGACTACAAACAATGTGTGAATTGAACATATGGGAAACTGAGTTAAAGTTTATTTCTGAAGAGGGCGTGGCCAAAATTGCAAAAGCAAACATGAAACAATGTGCCAATCATAAAAACATTGTTGCTCAAACTTTCGACAGCGCGCTGTCTCTAATAGTTTTTGCGAAATTTCTGTGGTCAATGGACAATGGAAGCAGCTGTTATTTTGTTGCTGTTATTTATTTAAGGAATATGGAGAAATACTTATTGATTAATGCGAAAGTTGCATTATTATTCAATATACATTTTAGAACACTTTGAACAACATTTACATTTAAAGAATGGAATTCTCTGTTTAAAACTAAAGAAAAACTAAGAAATGAATATAATTATAGATTGAATTTACTCAATTTGCTGTATGTAAACCAAAATGCGATGAAAACTCACTGTAAAAATAAAAAGAAATACTAATTACAAATATTTGTTTTGTTAAATATTATTGTTCGTACGTAAATTGGTATTTTTGTGTTAAAAAATTGAAAAAATAAATATGGAAAAGTCCCCAACTAAAAATGAGAATTTCAAATTCTGAAATACGTTCATATAATCGATGTTAAGAGCAAAGGGTATTTACATAGATCGTCTGTACAAATTTGTAGTTCCGAGAAGCAGTTATTTTTGAAATGGTATTAAACATCTAAGGAAATTTAATACCGAATAAGTCCTATCTCTGATAGCATTATCAAAAAATACTGCAGTTCTTTTTTTGCAGTTTAACTATTCTCATAGCTAAAGAAAGGAAATTAAAAGAAGTTTTAAAAATGCTACAAGGATTTTTTCCACACCATGTGAAACCAATAGTAAAGAAATAACCCATAAACTAGCATTTTGTTCTAAAGGCCAACATTATTAACTGTAATATCAAGCACTTGACTCTATCATTTGAGATTTTTGGGAAACAAAATAATATACAAAAATAGTATAAACTTAGAATTACAATATATTTCCTCAAATCGCTTCTCTAAAACTTCTGAGACTATGAAGGGTTAAAATAACTGTTGCAGACTTCAAACAGTCAGATGTTGACACACGATATTAAATATCCTCGATTTTGCAATGTTATGCTAAGAAGATAATATAGAATATTTTAGATATTCGGGGTACAAAGTAGTAAAAAAAAATTGCATAAATTTACAAAATGTTTCCTTAGTTCACACCTTTCTCTTGAAACAATCTGTTGGAGCCTTCAACTTGACAGCAGAGTTGACTTGACACACGATATTAACCACAATTTGCATATGCTTTTCTCTCCGTAACAGACTGAAACCATCAAGCATGATCTCGAAACGAAAATGGCATCACACAATGTGGTGCTTCAGGTGGAGAAACCGCAGTACAATCAAACGGCTGTCATGCTGCTCATCGAGACGGCGCGTCTGGTGCGCGACAATACATCGCGAGCTGTCACCTCGCTGGACAACATGGTCTTGTACTTTATGAAGACCAAGGGCAGCGAGAACGAGACCTCATTGATGGGCATACTGCATGTGAGTGACACACACATGATATAAACAATTCAAATATATCTCTTTCTATAACCTTGCTCTTCTCTATTTCTTTAGTTGGGTGAACTTTATGAATCGATACGTTGGCCAGCGACTTTGGCTTTCCTCACTTTGTTGCTGTTCCTTTGCACTGTGCTGGTGATTGGCGTTGCACGTCGCTCGCGTTGCACTTTGATCTTCTTCAGTGTTTCGGGACTGTTTTGCATCATCATCTGTTGGCTCTTGGCTGGCATATATCTCGCCTCAAGCGTTGCCGCCGGTGACTTTTGTATGCGTCCCCATGAGTACATGTGTCGACAGGTGGGCATGGTAAGTCTTTCTATAATGTATATCACTTCGATCTGTTTTTAATAATCTTTTCTTGGCACTTACAGCGCAGTCCATATGTATATTTCCTCAATTGTGGCACGCTGCGCAATCGCTTCATACTGCGCCTCAACGAGTCACGCGATCTCGTGGAACGTGCTCGCGAAAGCGTTGAACTCATGCAACGGTAAGGGGAGCATCCTTGTGGAAATCCAACGTATCCTAGGCAGTTGTTATAGATAGGTTTATTAGCAAATCACTTGAAACATTTGAAGGTGAAACATTTAAAGCAACCAATTTGACTTTCAGGTTTACTATGCGTATACGCAATGCAAAATCTTTGAACTTTCAATGAATCTTTAATAAAACATTTGATGGCAGCAATTTGTGAGGAAAAATCATATAGTTTCAAGTTACTATTTCAATTTTAGTAGATATCGTTTCTTACAAATAAAACTAATTAGTTCCATAAAATGTAGGCTTAAAAACAAGAATTCAAGATTTATAACACCAAATTTTATTTGTCAGTTTTAATAAGGAAAACAAATAAATTTTGATGCAAAATATAAGAACCTCTTCAAAAAAGATGCAAAACAAGAAATGAAATGAATTTGAAACATTTGCGTATAACATATTGAACTTAATGTAAGGCATTTCGGTAATAAAATAAAAAATTTATATATTTGTGTAGAAAACGCAGCAGAGCAAGTCTTTTAACTAGACTTATACCTATTAAGAACTTTTCGCAAAATCAAAAAAAATATTCTACAACTCCTCTACTCATTTTGAGAAATTCATAAAGTTTTATATTAATTTTTTTGGTGGATATGCATTTCATATAAAAGTATTGTTTTAGGGAATTGTAATATGTTTTCTTTGATTAAGAAGTTGGTTTAAGATTTATGTTTATGACTCATATATCGATATACCTATTCGGTATATTTTAGTATATGTTATATTAATTAGTATATCGATATACCAATTCTGCATAGTTTACTGATTTTTTTGTATATTAATGTTATATATTTTTAGAATACTTATGATTTGCTAGAATTGTTTTGCTTTCAACACAACACAACTAATATGAAACTCTTTGCTTGCAGCATGAGCCAGGACACGTATCCACGCATCGACATCCAACGCACACTGCACTCGATGGACAACGATCTGGAGCAGACGAAACAGAACTTGACCTCGCTATCGACCACGCTGGACAAACGCGCCATCGATCGCCACTACGCGGAGGCGCTGCACGGACTCTGCGGCGGCGGATTGCTCGGCTTGAGCCTGATGATGGTGGCCGGATTATTGACATCGTTTCTGCTCACGATACTCGTCTATGCGGATTCACATGCCTGGATATATCTCAGCAAGCGGTAGAGATCGATGCGACTTTTGCTAGTTACTTCCACATATAATATTTACTTATATATTTATTTTCACTTTTCAACAGCCCCTCGATGGATGGCGACAAATCTGAGACGGCGCCACTGTTTCCCGCCTCGAATGCGCCAAGTGCGAGCATCTCGCCAACGGCTCCGATGAGCACCGGGACAATCAATCGCACGCTGTTGCATCACCAGCAGGCGCATGGCGGCATCGGGGGCGGGGGGAACAGTTCACTAATGGCGGGCAATGGGACTGGAGTGGGCGTGGGTCACAATACGGGCACACTGCCCAGCGGTGGCAGCTTAGCGGGCGGTGGCATCAATGGCGGTGCTGCGTATCGCAATGGCACCGCGGGATTGCGACAAGGGTTGGCATCATCTTCTCAGCAACATCACCAACAACAACAACAACAGTCAAGCAACAACAACACATCAATATACCACCACTACAACAACAACCACCACCACAACAACAACAGCACCAACAACACAACAACACAGCATAGAACTAACTCGAACTCAACAACAACGACGACGTCGGCGGCGGCTTCGTTGGGCTTCAATAATCATCGACGTTCGCCGTCGCCGCCGCCCGGCTATGATTTGGTGCATGGCACAAGGCATGAAGTTTAATTTCTTATCCTTTTTCGTTTAATTTTCTTTTTTTTTTTTGCTTTTCATTTCACAATTAAGATTAATTTTTAAGTAGCAGCAAGTCAAGTTTTGTTTTTATCTGAATTACATTCATTTTTGGATTTTTCATTTCACTTTTTCCATTTTTATTTTCATTTATTATTTCCTTATTGTGTGTGTCCAACCTGCCCTCTGCACTAGGCCACGCCCACACCTGCATGACTGCACTATATATATTTATATATATACACTCTACTATATAACATTTATACATATCTAATTTCGTACAAGGACATCACAGTCTAACATTCACGTAACGAGACTTCCATAAAACAACAGTCCAGCGGGATAGTCAGGCATTTATTTTATGAACTCAACTCTTGAGCAATTTTTATGTACTTAAACCTCAGCCATATAGCATTTAGATTTTTTTGATAGGCTATGAAAATCGCGCTGCTAAAATTCCATTTGAAAAGCATTTTTTTCTGGTGTTTGCAAATTAAACTTCATTCCTAGCAGTAACAAAGCATACAAACAAAAAAACAACTACAACATAATTAATGCATTAATCTATAAATTGTTAAATCGAGTAGTTGAATAAAATACGAGAAACTTTTTGAAAGCGAGAAGAAATGAACAAGTTATTATCGCTATTATTTTTAGCTTGGTTAGCGTTGCAAATAGTTTGCAGATTAAGAAGCCAATAAAATATTAAACATTTGCTTTTGGGAAAGAATTTTGCACAACAAACTTTGATCAATTCGATTGATAAAATCATCAATTCAATTGATGAAATCTGAAGCAGTTGCTTTTAGTATAATTTATAGTTGAAATCAAAAGGATTTCTTTAAAATATCATTTTGAAATCATAGAATGAAGGTGTTAGAAAACAACTTAATTGTCAGGAAATTTGAATTAAACAAAAGTTCAAACTCTGCTGGTGCTTAACATTGATAACCAAATAGCGACTTTAAATAGATTGGTTATACTGCATTTTAAATTCTAATTCAAGTAGATGGGATTACTCTATCCGATATTAGTCAGAGAGAGAATAATGGTAATTGTGAATTACTTGCTAAGGCAATTGTTATTCAATGATTCAATTCAATTTTAATATCTACATTGCGAAAAATGTAAGATGAATCATGTACTTAGCTCTTTCAGAAGAGGGACTTAAAAAATGTTTAAAATCATTTTTAAAAACTCATTAAAAAACTAACTTAAATACTAATTCAGTAAAATACATTGACAAAATTAAAATGCAGACAAAGTAAAAGTTGACTAAACTAAAGAAAAAACAAGTAAGCAAGACGAGTGAGCTCGACTGTAAGATACCCGCTACCTACTTTGTATAGAAGTAAAAAAAAAACAAATAATATAGCGCAAAAATACTAAAATATACCGAAACTCATATATAAACTATAGAGGTTCAAATATATCAAATTTGTCATACAAAATTATTTGTTAAGTAACTTTTAAAGTTTTTATCAGATCACAACAAAAGTTTCAGGACTATACTATATTATTCTATATTATTATTATTTTCTATACAAAAATTCGACTCTAGCTTCAAAATTACACGTATTATTCGAATTTTGTCGATACGCGAAAACGAAAGTAGGCGTGGCAAAAATTTAAACTAAACTTTAAATGCGTGAAAGCATTACAAGTGTTCTCGAAAAAATTATAGCTCTATCTCTTATAGTGCCTGAGATTTCGGTGTTCATACAGACGGACGGACAGACAGACATACGGACATGGCTTATCAAAAATATATATAATTAAATGGTTGGAGATTGGTCCTTCTGCCTGTATAAAAACAATATTAGAAAGAAAAGAAAGGAAATCAAATGTTAAAATGCAGACAAAACAAAATTAAAGAAAGGATAGAATGAAAAGAGCAGAAATTAGTTTAATAATTTAATTTTTAGTGTGGAAATTCAATAATTTTCTCCTAAATTAAAGAAAAGGGTGTAGATATTAAGTTAATTATTTAATTTGTAGTTTGGAAATTTCATGGATGTCTAGACCCCATTTCTTGTAGTTAGTCTGCTTACTTCCCTTTACTTTTACGCCTGACTACCACGACCCCGCGTCCAAAACAAAAAGAAGAACAAATGCTAAACATTTCATAAACATTCATTCAAAAACTGAAACAATTTCTTGAACATTCATTCAGCGAACATTCCATCCAACCACTCTCAACTATCAGCAACTGTTGCAACTGTCTCTCTCTCTATAACGTATTTTCGCACCCATAATCAAAGCTATAACTAAATCTATATTCACTTTCTGTTTTGCAGATCTGGCCATCATACGCTGGGTCGATTGCCGTCGCATCATCAGCAATCGGCATCGTATTTGCCGGGGCCAAACAATGGCAAATACGCGACGCTCAGCAAGCAGTGTAAGACGCTTGAATCGAACGATTTCTACTGAGATTCGCTTGCCTGCAGCACGTATGCAGGCAATAGCAACAACAACACGCAGCATCAGCAGCAGCAGCAGCAGCAACCACAACAACAACAGCAGCAGCAGCAGCAGCACCTCCACAGCAGCAACATCAATCAGCAACAGCAACTGTTACAACAGCAGCAACAACAACATCATGGCAGCAACACACTTAAGAATATCTTTGCCTCCGCAACCTTGCCACGTTCCACCGGCAGCTCGATACGCTCCGTGCTCTCCGCTCAAACAGCGAATGCGATGTGCAAATCGACGGGCAACGGACTCGATGTCGATGGCTTGGGCGATGATCGCGATCCGCGCGATGTCACGAACAACAGTTTCAATCGCTTCGATCCCAAGTACATTAGCATCGGCCCCAAGGCGGTGCGTGGCAACAACAATCTGAACATTGTGGCCGCCGCGACGGCCAACAAATGTGCCACGCTGCGGCACGTCGGACGCTACGGGGGATCGCTGAAGGGGGCGTCACCGTCGCCGAATTTGCGCAGCGCCAAAACGCCATCGATTGCCACCGTGTCGAAGGATTATTGCCAACAGGCAACCGATTGCATGCCGCAAGTCTATGCGGGTGGCTCCACGGATATGTTGGTGCCACAGCAGCAACAGCAACAGTTGCAGCAGCAGCAGCAACAACAACAGCAGTTGCAGCAACAACTGCAGCAGCAGCAATTGCAATTGCAACAGCAGCCGCCGCCTCCCTCGCAGCAACAGCAACAGGTGGCGCCACCGCCGCCACCACCGCAGCAGCAGCAGCAGCAAGTGTTGCAGCCACAGCCCGCGCCACCGCCGCCACCCAAACCAAAGATAGTCAACACCTTTACGGAAATACCGGGCACCACAGGCGTGGGCAGCTCCTATGCCAAGGAGCAGCAACAGTTGCTCGCCCTGCAGCAGCAACAACAGCAACAGTTGCTGGCGTTGCAACAGCTGCAGCAACAACATCATCCACCGACAACGCACATTCTGCCGCCCTCAGCGGTCTACAGCATTGAGAGCAGCAGCGTTTATCCGCCAGCAACATCGGCCGCGGCAGCAGCAGCAGCCACTGGTCCAACGGCAGCGCCACGTGTGCAACGCTCATTGAATCCGGCCTCGATAGTCAATCAACCGTTGCCCGAAATACCAGTGCAACAGCAACCAGCAACGACGCCGACAACGCAGCAGCAGCAACACACAAAGATTTCAGCGCAGCCGCTGTGTGCAGCCAACTTGGGGCAATATCGTTCGTTGCAACGACCGCAATCAACGGCAGCGCAGCAAAAGTTGCAACTGGTACACCAGCAGCAACAACAACAACAGCAGCAGCAGCAACCACCATCGTTGCCGCCAAAGAATCGACACAAAAATGCGAGGGAGGCGAACAATGCAAATCATATGCAAATGTTGCCACCAAAATCGGCGAGTTTGCGGCAACAGCAATCGACAAGCTTTGGCTACGAGCGGGACAGAGATAGAGACAGAGAGCGTGAGCGTGACAGGGAAAGAGAAAGAGACAGAGAAAGGGAAAGGGAAAGAGAGCGTGAACGTGAAAGAGAAAGAGAGAGAGAACGTGAACGTGAACGCGAGCAGCGAGAAAGGGAAAGAGAAAGGGAAAGGGAGCGACCGCGACGCGCTGAGACGTTGGACAATGCTCGCAGCTATGCGGAGCAACAGTTGCAGGCGCAATACGGTGGACAGCCGATGCTGAGCAGCATGAAGAAGCAGCACTCCTACGACACGAGTACCTATCACCATCAGCAACAGCAGGCGGCCTTCTACCAGCAACAGCAACAACAGCAGCAGCAGCAGCGACAGCACAACAACAACTATCATCACAGCAACAGCAACACAACTGGCAGCAGCAAACACCATCAACAGCAGCAACATCAACAGCAATTGCTCGCCGAACAGCAGCAACAGGCGCTCTTCTATCGCTCGCTGAAACGTGGCGCCTCAGCAGCGGGCAATAATGCGGCTGCTGTGGCAGCGGCAGCCGCTGCTGATTTGTATTCGGTGACGGAATTGTAGGAGTGCGCCTGCTGCGGCGGCGGCGTTGATGTTGTGCGACGTGCCACAACGACGACGGCGACAACCACATGTTCGTCATCGTCGATTGGCACAAGCACAGCAGCAACATCGCTGCACGCAGCAACGGCGGCAGCCTCAGCCAGCACACAAACACAACAGCAGCAACTCAATCAGGCGCCCATTCCATTGCCGCCCAAAAAGCATCGATCGCAGCAACAGCAACATTTGCAACAGCAAACCAGCTGCAATGCAAATTTGTGCGATGACCACGAATACGATGAATACTGTCCGCAGCAATACGAAACGCAGCAGCAGCAACAACCACGTCACAGCAGCAAGCAACAACAGCAGCAGCAGCAACAACAACAACGTGCTGCAACCTTTGATGTTGCTGATGCGCGCGATTACGAACTGAAGCGTCTCGGCAATCGACGTTCGCAGCAACAGGCAGCGAGCAGCAAACGCAATGGCGCAGCCGCCGCTGCAGCAGCAGCAGCCGCAGCACAAGCAGCCGCGGCATCAGCAGCCAGTGAACAACAGCAACATCATCATCGCACACACGATCGCGAGCGTTCACGTTCTGATCATCGCATACCGAGTTATGCGTGTGAAGATGCTGCCACATCGTTGTGCAGCGCTGGTTCGATGAGTTTGCTGGCAGCAGCCAATGGCACACAGCAGCAGCAGCAACCACAGCAACAGTCGTCGCATCGCAGCAACCATCACGCGCAGCAGCAGCAGCAGCAACAACAACAGCAACAACAGCGGCGTGAGAAAACCTTCAAAGTATGATTTTTAGAGACGTCATAAAAATTGCCCAACCCGCGACAAGTTGGCAACGATGTCGACGACGGCAGCAACCACAGCAATCACAACAGCAACCATGGCATGGCGCAGCGTAGACGACGCACGCGTTAAACTTAAAACCATTTTGCAGCCGAGACGATGACAACGTGCAACAACTTGCGGCGCGGATTTTTCTAATAATAAGAAAGCTTCAAAATTGAATATTGAAAATTGACAACAAAAAAAGAAGAAAAATCGAAACAGAAAAACAGAAAACTGTAAAGTAAGAGAACCCTTTGCAACCACGCCCCCTAAATGCACTTAGCGAATATGTTTTAGTGTGCGTGATTTTTTTTATTTCTGTGGCAAAGTCAAATGTGCTTCATGCAACACACACTCTCAACACACACACACACACACACATGCCACGCCCTGCTCTCCGCCTCTCTTTTTCTACTAAGTTACAGTTGCCAACTGCCGATTGATGCAGCTGCCAAACCAAAAAATAAAACTTAACATAAAAAAAACGATAACGATAACGAAATCGAAATCGAAGACAGAAAAAAATCATTTGCTCCGTGTTGTTGCCTATTGTTAAATGTAAAATTATCCAAAACTAATCATAAACTATACACACAACTCTATAACTACGATAAATATTTTAATTATAGTTTTTTTTTTTTACGTACAGAATAAAACGATATTTAGTTTGTAATATTTGTTTGATGTACATTTAAGTTTAATTGCAGCCTTGTTAAGCTAACTTTAAGCTACGTTTATTTATTTATGCACATAAGTCGAAACCTTTCCCCCTCCCCTTCGTCCTTCCTCTGCTCACCCTTTTCCCCACAATTTGTCATTTTTCTTTTTAGTTTAACCTAATTATATTTTACACATTTAATTTCTTTATTATTTAAAAATCCGTTGCGAGACAGCGAAATGTTTGTAATTTTTGTGACGTCAGAAATCTAAAGCGAAGACGAAGAAAACGAAGAAGAAGAAGAACATCAACAGACAGTAAGAAGTAGAAGAAGAAGAAAACTTTGTAATTCCATTAAGTGAAAAATTGTTAAAAACAACAAAAGCAATAAAAACACAGCATATATAGCGAAAAAGTGAAAAGCTAAATAAATAAAAGAACCGAAAAGCCATAAGAAAAATAAAACAAATTGTTTAACTAATTTACAAACATCAAAGTTATAGATATATATATATATACAGATATAAATATAAACAAAAAAAATATGCATACGTACATTATACATTATATAAAATAAACAAAGAATAAAACAAAACCAAACCAAGCGAAACAAAACAATAATAATATAAATGAATATTATTAACAAACAAAAAACAAATGTTCAGGTCAATAACTGCATTTATAACAAACGGAAACGGAAACGGAAATTTTGTTAGGCGTTTAAATATACTCTATAAACAAAACAAAACACACAACAAAAAAATAATTATATTCCCGTTTTTTTTTACAACAACGCAATGGATAAAAATACCAGATATATACCATATATACTATATAGTATACAAAAGACGTTTGGATGAAAAAATACCAGATATATACCATATATACTATATAGTATTAAATGAAGTTTGCATTAAACAAATGGCAAATGATATTAATGTACATTACATAAGCATTATTTAAATACAATAAACAAGAACAAAATTCTTAAGCACAGCCATAAACAAACACATACATTTAAAATAAATAAATAACTAAAGAAAAATAAATTACACAAAAAAAAACAGAAAGAAATCGTAATAGTATTAAACAACCACTGGAAATTGCATACGAAAATTATTCTCTCTGCTGTGCAGATGCAAATAAACATAAACAAATTGAAAGAAGAAGAAGAAAAAGCAAGAAAACAGTAGACATCGCTGAGGAAAGAAGAAGAGCGCAAAAGCAAATTGAAAAATGAGAAAATGCAAAAAGGGGAAAAAATAATGGCAAATATTTTGCATACATTTTGTTGTACATACAAAACATAAACATAAACTTAAATAAATCGACTTTTTAGCTCTATTTATCTCTCTCTAACACTACACTTTCTCTCTCTTTCACTCACTTTACGCTATCGCACAGAAGCAGTTGCACAAATGAATGAAAACTAAAGACGCGTATTTCAAGTAAACACATTCCAAGTTCCCCTCTTCTCACCCCCTTCTTATCACCCCTCCAGCCACCCCTGAAGAAGCAGTTTTGAGTTTTAGGATTGTTAGCCAGAATACTTTGTATATAAGCAAGTTTATCGTTAACTTTATAAGTAGAGCGAGCCACAGCAAATGCAATTATTTATATACATATATATATATATAAACTACACTACACAACATACAATTTTTTTTCGTTAATTGTTGCACAATTAGGGTGCAAAAAAAAAAAAGAATAAGAAATATAAATAAATTTAAAGTAAAAATAAAAATAAAAAAACAAAACAGTAAATTAAATCAAAGAAATGTTTCAGCATGTAGCGTAGTGTAGCGTATAGTTTACCCTCTTAATCAATAAGGCCAAAATAGTTTTTAACACACATTACACAAGAAATTTCAATATAGCGAATAAATATTACACAAAAAAGTAACATAAAAATAAAATACCAAATGAGACGAAAAAGCATTAAATTAAATATTACAAAAAAGTTAGGCAGGTATTAACATACATTATAGCATTTAAAAAAATCGAATGAGAAGCAGTAACACTTATTATTATTAAACTAATGAATAAACAATTGCAATTAAAAAATTAATATATATATAAACAAAAATAAAAAATAAAAACGATATATGAATTGAGAACAACAAGACGTTTTTAGCTCCCGATGACAAGCAGCAAGTAGCGCACTTTTTTCTCACTCAACAGATTTAATCGAAGATGAAAAACAAAAATAATGAATATAAGTAATGAAATTAATGGAAATTTAACAGTAACGTATAAGCGAGATGCGCCGTTTTTAAGTAAAGTCTAAGCAGTACTTTTAAATAAATCAAATTTGTTTTTCTCTTTTATTATTTCCCATGTTTTTGTGTTTTGCAAATACTCTTTAAACTATTCCCCCTCTATACTATATATCTCCTATTAACTGTCAACTGTTATATGAAATTTGGCGATGCCAAGTTAAATGTATGTCCCACAAAAAGTAAATCCTGTTACAACAAGAAAAAACAATGAAGGAAGAACAACATTTTCAATATTATTGTAATAACAATATATAAGTCTGTACATTTGTTAACATTTCTCAGCTCGTAAGGTCTCTCGTAAGGGGAAAAAATACCCAGCGTACATCTATGTCGTCTATATATATATATATACATATATATATGTAGTTGTAGTTAAAGCAAATTACAATTACACAAATTATATATGAAAACAAAAAGAAAACGTGTGAATTATACAGTAATGATTGATTGATTGATTGTTTGATTGACAATTGTTGAAAGCAACTGCTTTAAAATAAAAAAAAAGAAAAACAAAAATAATAATTATATAACAGTTGTGAACAAATTATATTTACATAGCGTATAAATAAATTGCATAACAATTGATTTAAAATACACGAAACAAATGCGCACCTTTTAAACCAAACACACATTTGAATTTGAATTTCGATTAGCGATAACTCGATAAGCGCGCGCGCGCTCATCGCTGCGAACACAAAAATGCGAGCATGGCGAACGCAAAAATGCGCTCGCTGCATTTGCATATTGCTCGCAATGCGCAGCCCTGGCCCGATAAGTTTCTATCGGTAAACAGCTGATTGAACTTGCTGCTGTTGCGGCCAACAGTGGGAATCAACTTGTCCAATTAACGTTGCGAGCACGGGACAACAATAACAACAACGAAAAGACAATTACGATAAGCGAATAATGTACAAGTTACTCCGTGGCGTTGCATGCTGCCAGCATGCCGCCGCCCACAGCGGAGTCAACAACAACCACACGGCGCTCATATTCGCAAGGACAACACAACAACTTGGCCGTCGACTCCTCGGCACAGCTGCAACGGGCGCCGACGAACAAGTGCTAAGCAAACGCAAATTTCAGCCGCATCATGCCAACGAACCCAATGAGAAGCCGGCCACCCAGCTGCCCAGCCAAGCTCGTGTCGTGATCTGTGGTGGCGGCATCACGGGCGCCTCGGTGGCCTATCATCTGGCGCTTCATGGCTGGGGCGGCGAAACGGTGCTAATCGAGCAGGATGGCGTGGGCGGTGAGTTGCCGTGGAGTGCTTGTGGTTTGGCCGGACGCTTTGAGCCCAGCTACACGGAACTGAAGCTGGCAGAGTATTCCATCGATCTGATTAAGCAGTTGACGGCACGTGGTCTGCCCACCGGTTGGCGTCAGGTGGGCAGCTTGAATTTGGCCCGCAATTTTGATCGCATGACATCGTTTCATCGCATGAAATCCCTAGCGGTGGCCTGGGGCATGAACTGCGAGATCCTGACACCGGAACAGTGTCAACAGCATTGTCCGCTCATCTCGCTGGATGGCATCGAGGGTGGCCTCTGGATACCCGAGGACGGTGTCTGTGATCCGCATCTGGTGTGTCATGCCTTCATCGCGGAGGCACAACGTCTAGGCGTCCGCATTGTGGAGCATTGTGCGGTGAAGAAGATACACAGCGACCATGGAAAGGTGGCACGGGTGGAGACCACAGCTGGCGATGTGGATTGCGATTACTTTGTCAATTGCACCGGTTTCTGGGCACGCGAGGTGGGCACACTGTCCAAGCCGGTGGTTAAGGTGCCGCTAAAGGCGGTGGAACATCATTATCTGCACACGAAACCCATCGAGAACCTCGATCCGAATACGCCGTTTGTTCGCGACTTTGATGGGCGCATCTTCTTCCGCGAGTGCGAGGGACACATCCTAGCCGGCGGCTATGAGAGGGAGGCGAAGATGGTCTATGAGGATGGCATCATACCGCTGTCGCAGGAGGCACGACAATATCCCCCCGACTGGGATCATTTCCACGAGCTCCTCGATGCCCTGTTACAGCGTGTGCCCTCGTTTCGGGACGCTTCCCTCGATCGTCTGACCAACTCGCTGCAGGTCTTTTCACCCGACTGCAAATGGATATTGGGCGAGGCGCCTGAGATACAAAACTATTATGTCGCCGCTGGCAACAAGACGATGGGTGTCTCCGCCTCGGGTGGCATTGGACGGGTGCTCACCGATCTGATCACGAAGGGTTCCACGTATTTGGATCTGCATATTTTGGATATTTCCCGGTTTTTGGGTTTGCACAATAATCGCAAGTTTTTGCGGGATCGCTGCAAGGAAGCGCCGGGCAAACACTTTGAGATCAACTATCCGTTTGAGGAGTTCCAGACGGGACGCAATTTGCGCATGTCGCCCATCTATCCGCAGCTGAAGGAGGCGGGAGCCGTTTTTGGCCAGTCGATGGGCTACGAGCGACCCAATTTCTTTGACCTCAACGACAAGCAGGGTAAGTTGTTGCAATTATCTGCAATGTGCACTTAAATTGCAAATTATTTTGGGTTTACTAACATTTCACAGTCACAACGGACGAGCCAAACAACAATTGTGCGTTTAGCTGCAACTTTTCATTAAAGAAAAGAATAATAGCTTCATTTAGTCATAGTTTATCAGTGAAAGTATGCACTTATATGCAATTATTTCAAATGCACGGATTGACAGCAATTAAACTGCAAATATGTACGCATTAAATGCAATGAAATTGTTAATGTGCAAGCGCAGACCATGTGTAAGAGATGTAGAGCAAATGAGCTGCAAATGAGAATTTATATGCATTGTCTTTAAGCACAAAGACTAAAAACACAACCAATTGGAAACGTGAAAGCATTAATTACATTTAAATGCGAGGATTAACTGCATACAAGGCATTTAAGTAAAAAGATTTATTGCAAGCAAATTAGAAATTTATTATTTAGGTGAGGTGATTTTATACCTTCGAATGAAAAATATGCCATTATACGCAAGGTATTAACAATCCTATGCAATTATATGACATGCATTTATGTTAACAAATTTAGAGAAAGCTGTAAAAACTGTAAATTGAACATAACAAAGAGCATAAAAACTGTCACAGGTAAATGCAAAGCATTTAAGCGAAAAGATTTAATGCAAATAAATTGGAAATTTCCAGTTGTGTTAAAGTTTAACGAATTCTCGTAGGCTAACAAATTGAGAGGTCACGAATGTGTTAATAAGTTATGCAAGGCATTTAAGTGAAACGATTTAATGCAGCTAAATTGGAAACGTGAGGCAAATAAACAGCAAGCAACGCATTCTAACGATAAAATATGCCATTATATGCAACGCATTAGCAACCCAATGGATTTATCTCAGATTTGCAGTACATTATTTTACGATTTAATGCAGCACAGTTGGCAATTATAGTTATATGTTCCGCATTAAAAACGTGAGGCAAGCAACGTATTCTAACAACTCTATGCCATTATCTCAGATTTGCAGTTAAATGTACATTATTTTAGTTGCCACAGCTAATGTTATTTCGTCGTATCCACGCCAGATGAATTCGGATTGCCGCGCTTCCGCATTGCACAGACACGGACATTTGGGAAGCCGCCGTGGTTCGATCATGTGGCCTCCGAGTATCGAGCGTGTCGCGAACGCATTGGCATCGCCGATTACAGTTCGTTTACCAAATACGACTTCTGGTCGAAGGGTAATGAGGTTGTTGAACTGCTGCAGTATCTCTGCTCAAACGATGTGGACGTCGCTGTGGGTTCCATCATCCATACGGGAATGCAGAATCCAAATGGTGGATACGAGAATGATTGCTCGCTGGCACGTCTCTCCGAGCATCAGTAAGTCATCATCATTTGATTTCCAATTGTGATTTATAATTCTAACTTCATCTATTTTTCAGTTATATGATGATTGCACCAACCATACAGCAGACGCGTTCGATGAGCTGGATACGAAAACATACGCCGCAGCATTTGCGTGCCAAGGTGAATGTGGCGGATGTCACCTCGATGTACACCGCCATCTGCATACTCGGACCCTATTCGCGCATCCTGCTCTCTGAGCTCACCGACACTGATCTCACACCCAAGAGCTTCCCCTTCTTCACGTACAAGGTAAACGCGCTGACCAAACTCAGTTGCCAGCTGTAGCTTTGCTTCGATTTCATCTCTCGACTCTTCCAATCACTAAGAGCTTTGCGTTATTCTACCCGCTACACAGTGAAATCAAAAGAATTATTATAGTCTATAAGTTTAGCAGCTTAAATTATGCAAACTTGTTTGTCACTTTGTCTGTTCGTTGACATCAATACCTTTGACTTAGCTACCAAATTTACCAAAAGCATTCTTCTGCAATATTTTCAGCTTAAACTTGATTCGAAATATTGCTACAGCTCGGGAGAAAACTATTAACACTCTTGAGTAGTAGACCTCAGCTTTAGCATATTTCAATATATATTTTTTAAGAATAAGTTAGTTGCATTTTTATGACACCAAAGTTATTTAGAAAATTAAAAAAAAAATATATATAATTTGCATAGCTAGGTAGAAAATGATAAAATGTGTGAAAATTTGCAGAATTCTACTATTGTATAAACTAATATTCAATTTTATAGGATCAAGTTTCTTAAATTTGTTTCTATTATAAGTTGAAACATTGCTCGGAAATTTTATATAGACACGAACAATATTAAAGCATCGCAATATATATAGGTGTATATATAATACAAATATCTATATAAATAGTTGGGAATTTAAATATAGCATCACTTATTCAAAGTCTAAAAAAAAGAAGTCTCTAAAGAAAAAGCCAATTAAAACTATTTTTTTTGTGTACTTTAATCAATAACTAAATTATATAAAAATATTTCTTACCACATTTATTAGATATCTAATCTAATCTAAAACCAAAAAAAGATAGTGCTATTTTTAAGTTCGCCACTGTTTATACATATAACTGTATCATATACAGCTGTGCCCATTGAAATAGCAGTGCAGACGACCTACACATTTAAAGTTGAAAAATATTATTATAAACACAACTTCGAGACAAAATTTTTTTATAACAGCTTAATATATTTAATTTGTGATAATTAAACATATTTTTCATTTTGGATAATTCAATATTTTTCCGAATGTGGATATTAACATATGAAAATGTCCGTATTATGAAGAACATTGAAATAGCAGTGAAAAACAAAAATGTAATAAATTTCAAAAAATCTTATAAATAACTTAATCCTTCTAAATTTCGAGTTGAATACGACCTTATAATTTGTTGTGTAGCCTTTATTGGCTATTAGAGCCTCACAGCTACGTGGCATGGAGTCCACCACGTCCTCGCAACGCTTGCAGGGATTCTGGCCCTATACCTCCTGTACAACTTGTCAAAGGTGTGGCTTAGATGTCGGGGATTTCTTGGCAACATAATGCTTGAAGTCCTCCATCAGTTCCCAATCGGATTTAAATCCGGGAACTGTGCTGACATAGCATTACATCAGTTTTTTCATGACCAAACCACTCTGTGACCAGTTGGCCGGTGTGTTTAGGTTTCGTGGCTCTGCTGAAAAGTCCATATTGAAGGGGCATTTCATCCTGAGAATACTTCAGCATGATGTTTCTTAATATATTTTCAAAGATTTCTTGGTCTATGATCTCATCGATCATATTTATAGGTCCCACACCACTGTATGAGAAACATGCCCATATCGTGATTTTAAGACCACCATGTTTAGCGGTCTTAAGGGTATGGTTTAGGTCATTTTAGGTGTTTGGTGGTCAACGGACATATTGTCTTGAACTTTTCTAATAATTAACACCAGTTTAGACGCATTTGTCCAAAGGATATTACGCCATTTGGAAAATGGCCAGTTCAAGTGGCGCTTGGCAAACTCCCACCTCGCTTTGAGATGTCTATAACCAAGTAATTGCACCTTTTCTGGACTTCGGGTATTCAAATTTGTATCCACCAGTCTTCGGCCAATAGCCACTTCACTGATTCCCCAACTCAGCCCTGCTTTAATATCCCTAGAGGATGCAAAAGGATTAGTTTAGCTGAAGAGCACTATGCATCGGTCCTCTAAAATTGTGGTTTTTTGTATCGCACCACGGTTTTCAGGCTTTGATTTATAATTTATGTCATTGAAAACCATTTTGGTAAAACATTTTAGGCGACACAGAACTTTTTTATACAATTTTGCTCCTTCCTAAGCTCAAGAAAGGACCTCCTCTCTACATTGGACCAGTTAGGTCCTTTACACACTAAAATTAAATTTTTTTTTTATAGTTATAGTGCATTGTCGTATAAACTACAATAATAAACCAAATTAAACTCACTTTTCATAAAATTAAAAACAATTTCGGCTTTTTAGTGGAAGAAAAGAAAAAACTGCTATTCTAATGTTCAGCCCAAAAGTGGTGCACTTGGGTAAAAATATCAAAATTTCAGAAAAACTGATCAAATCAAACGGGGTTTTTGCTGTTTTCTTATCTTTATGCATTATTTTACAAAAACAATGTGCTAGCGATCAACTAACAAAAAGGAATAACCAAAAAAAACGGTTACATAGTCTTTTCTCTGTCGCACTGCTATTTCAATGGGCACAGCTGTATATTTTAAAAATTTCTGCGACCTTTTTCTTGTTTAACAATATTGCATAAACAACTTGCTTAAGCCTAAGCCTAGTTCCATATTGTAGTTTAGTTAAGATACGTCTTTATATTTCCAATAGAATCTATTCTTAAAATTACTTGCTTAATTATATTGCCCACTACTTTATTTTTAATTAGAATACTAGTAATTAAATTCTACATTACGCTGATATAGCCAGAGTAACTTATGCCTTCAGGTATTTTTTTTTCTATATTTTTTTTTTCTATATTTTTTTTTTCAAATTTATTAGTCTGCTTTCTAGAATTGTCGGTTTTCAAACTGTGATAGCAACTTTGATATCTCATTTGATTTACAGTGAAACACAGTGAAGGATTACACTGACCCAACTAAGAGAGCTATTCAATTTATTTAAACGCAGGATGTTAGTTTAATATTTTAACCTAAAACCTATTACTTGATCTATTTTCTTACTATTTTTTCTATATAAATTCGCTAGAAAACGAAAACATAGAAAACGAAATACCACACAGCTTATTTCAACCAACAAATTTGCAGTTGTGTGACAATTAGTTTTCTAGGAAAATATCGGTTCTCTATTGATCTTCTCAATGTTTTGAAATTGTATTTTGTATTTTAGCATGTATAAAAAGTACTTTTCGTAAGCAATTAGTCAAATTAAGCGCCTCTTTAACTGTTGATAACGGGTAACACACAGTCGAGCAGATTCGACTGTCAAAACTTATCTCAACTGTGTCTCTCATCAATTTTCCCTCTTAATCTCCCTAGGAACTCGATGTTGGCCTCGCCGATGGCATTCGAGTGCTGAACATAACGCACACTGGAGAATTGGGCTATGTGCTCTATATACCCAACGAGTATGCGTTGCATGTGTATTCTAGACTTCATCAGGCGGGTCAAAAGTATCAAATACAGCATGCAGGCAAGTCGATCAGAATGTGAATGAATAAAATAGCTATTTAATTTTACTTATTTATAAATGCATTTTAGGTTACTATGCAACACGTGCGCTGCGAATTGAAAAGTTTTATGCGTTTTGGGGACAGGATTTGGATACGTTTACAACGCCGCTGGAATGTGGACGCAGTTGGCGTGTCAAGTTCAATGTGAGTGGAGTGTTTATATAGTTTATAAAGTAAATAGATATAGTATAGTATTTTATTACAGAAGCCCATTGACTTTATTGGACGCAGTGCGTTGTTGAAGCAACGCGAAGAGGGCGTTAAACGAATGTATGTTCAGCTGCTGCTCAATGATCACGATCATGAGGTCGATATGTGGTGCTGGGGCGGTGAGCCAATCTATCGGGATGGCGTGTATGTGGGGATGACGACAACCACCGGCTATGGGTATACGTTTGAGAAGCAGGTCTGCTTGGGATTTGTGCGCAATTTTGATGAGCATGGCCAGGAGCTGGCTGTGAGCAACGAGTACGTGCTGTCCGGGCACTATGAGGTGGAGGTGGCCGGTGTGCGATTCGAGGCGAAGGTCAATCTGCATTCACCCAACCTGCCAACCAAGTTCCCGGATCGCGAACGCGAAGCCTATCATGCCACGCGCGACAAACCCGACCAGGCAGATCTGCTCTCATTCAGCAGCAGCAACAGCAGCGGTGGTGACGATGCAAATCAAACTATGACGCGACATTAGTAAACTTCTGTTTAATGTATTGTCGCGTTTGGTTTGTCTTCGAGTCTCAATTTTGCAATGCGATATTAGTATCATCCATCTAACCATCTATCATATAGAGTCTCTAAAGAGTGAGATGCACTTATCCCATCACATCACATCATCATCATTTAATGAACGAGTTTTATGCTCAGCTATTGCTCAATTCATTAGCACTTGTTTTTTTTTGTTTCTTTCTATATTTGTTTGTTTATTTTCTATAAATTGCCGTGTCAATTAAAAGAAGAAAAAAAATTATTAATATATAACATATATATTTAAATTATTACATAAAAGCAAAGAACTAATTGGACTTTTGTGCTGCCAACGTTGACGAGAAAACTTTATTACAAAAATTAACTTTGCTTCTTTTTTGGGGAACGTTTTACAAGCCCTGCGAAAATGTTCAAAATGTTCCTCAAAGCTAATCGATAAGGCACTTTGTTAAAAATTCACACACTCACACACACTTAAGCACAACAGCATATATGTGTGTGTATATATGTACATATGTATGTGTGTGTGTTGGTGTAATGAACTCTTTTGTAATTGTCAAATTAAAACATCATTTCCTGTGTCTTGCCAAAATTCAAAGAAGTGAACAAACACCCAACACACACACACACACACATACGCTATACACACACACACATATATGCTAGCATACATACGTATATCGATATACATATAAAAACTAACACACACAAACACTCACACATATTTATACGCATTTTTTGTGTATTATCGTTGATATTCTTATATATACTTCTATATACGATATATTTGTATACAAAATAAAGAAATGTTTATACAAAAAATTCTAGCACTTTTAATTCATATTTCTTCTTGACTGTGGAACATCTTATTAATAAATAAACAACGAACAGAGAAATTAAGAACACAAATGCTTAATTCGTAGATGCAGATGAAAGGGTCTTCATCAGTCGTTTAGACTCCTTTCGACTTTATCATATTCTGCGGATTAGGACTTTCCAAAGAGCCAACAACAATCAAAAAGAAATACAAATATTTAGGCTAAAAGGGTTTTCAACAGTCGCGTAGACTAGATTCTAGATTCTGTGTGTGAAAGGGTCTTCAGCAGTCGTGTAGCCTCATTTCGACGCTGTTATAATATGCTGTAAGTAAAACATATAGTGAACAAAAATTAGAGAGAAGTTTTCTTAGTTTTCCAACAAATACAAAATTGGCTACAAAGTAAAAAGGGTCTTTAGACAGTCAAGTAGTCTCGTTGCGAGCTGCTTAAATGCTGTGGCAAGTTTAATGCGTCTAATGAAAAAACCAATATGAACTACAGAAAAATTGAGAACACAAATACTAGATTATTAGCTGCAGATGAAAGGGTCTTCAACAGTCGCGCAGACTCTTTTAGACTTTCTTTTATACTGCAGAATATGTAATAGGCCTAGAGAAGTGAAGAAAAGAAATACAAGCCTTTTAACTGCAAATGGTAGGGTCTTCAGCAGTCGAGTAGACTCATTGCGAGCTGCTTAAATAAACTAATTGAAATAGTAAGAACACAAATAATAGAAAATTAGTTATAAAGACAAGTCTTCAGCAGTTGTGTAGACTCGCTTCGACGTTTTTATAATATCAATCACAATGAGAAGTTTCCTTAGTTTCTAAAAACAAATACAAAGTAGATAGAATACAGATGAAAAAGGGTCTTTATCAGTCGCATAGACTTCTTTAGACTTTCTTATATGTTATACTGCGGAGTATGGAAGGGTCTTCAACAGTTGCATAGACTCCTCGCGAGTTGCTTAAATGCTGTGGCAAGTGTAATGCGGCTAATGCGCGTCTGGTTAGCAGTTAAACTTTTCATTTTGTCCAGCAAAATAACAACAGCAACAACAAAAGAATAAACTGTTCTTACATGCAGCGCACAGCAAATTTAGGCAAGTTACAAAGTGAGGGGAGGGGAAGTGAAGGAGTGGAAGAAACGGAGTCTAAAGCCAGCTGTTGTGGCATAATATGCATAAACTTTTGCGCCATGTGGGTGTGGCCAGATTTGCATGAACTTTTGTTGTACTTGCTCGCAAGTGAATCTATCTGTGTGTGTGTGTTTAGCCAAGAGATTCAGGCGTGTGCTAATGCCGAAAACTCGTTGCCAAAGATTTGTTGCACATGTTTTGGACCAAGAAGTTTGTGCGCAGGGCTTTCGCTTAGCTTGGCTAGCAAAACTAACCAGCAACAACAACAACAATAACAGTGAGTGAAGTCAAGTTAACAGACAGAATGGACAGAAACAGCTACTGGTCCTCATCAACAACAACAACAACAACATCATCAGCATTGTTGCTGTTTGTGGTTGTTGTCGTTGTCGTTGTCCTAGGGGCACTTTCGGCCACGCTCGGCTGAGTTGGCTAACTTGGCTAACTCGGCTGACTTGGCTGACTTGGCTGCCCCGCTGCATCCATTGCCTGTGTGTAGGATTACAAACTATCTTTTTGTTAGTAATTAGCTGCACACGATAAACGTGACATTATTATTGTTTGCTGCCCAGTTTGTGTTGTGCAAAACTTTTCGAACTCAAGTCTCTCTCTCGCTCTCAAACTCGACTTGCAACACACAACAGAATCTGACTCCAACTCCTACTTCGACTTCCATCTCTCCTCTCCTTTCTGCCCGCGTTTGAATTTGAATTTTCGTCTGTCGGTTTTTCGGGGGGGCTTCGTTTTACAAATGAGACTTTTGTTAAATCAAAAATTCAAGTGGCAACGCCGCACTCGATGGCGCCACACAGTCAGGCGAACAGTTCGTCAGTCAGTCAGTCTGGTAGAAATTATCAATTTCACAGACGTTGGCGTGTGCAGAGATCCTTCTTCTTCTTCTTCTTCTGCGTCTTCTTCTTCTTCCATGGTCCATTGGGGTCTTCATCATGTTTTGTAATTTATGCCCATTTATTGTGTGGTTTTCTACCGCATTTCGTCTTGTGGTTGACCAGTTGAAACATGGCTGCCACCGACTCTCCCCACTCCCCACTTTCCACTCCTCTCACTCCCTCAATACTCTCTTTGTGGCTCCTCCTGGCAATCCGAGGCAATCAACAAGAATTTGCATATGACTGTACGGAATGGCATCGGACCTAATACACAACTGGACTTTCGGCTAAGGTCAATTTGTGGCCAGCTGCTGCCTGCCTTTCGCAAACAAAAAAATCTGCTCAAATATACATATGTACATACATACATAAATGTATCTTCTATCTCTTCTGTGGCCAACAAAAGTTCTAGTTAGTTCTAACCAAGCGATGCCAACGACGCTGATTTCTATTATATAGAGAGTTCAAGTAATTGGGAAAGTTGTCATAGTTCAATTGAATTTACATTTCGCTACTGCTCGAATTATTATGAAAATAATTATAGCAAAATTTAACAAATTAAGCAATAAAATATTGTGAAAACAAAATTTGTTTAAAATTCTACCGTAGCTATTCGTGAATTTTTAAGTTTTAGTTTTGTGATATAGAAATGTGTTTCTTCAAGATTTCTTCTTAATAATTTTCCAAATTTTCATATTCCTTCCATAATTTATATATCCCTTCCCTTAATTTGCTAATCTTTGGAAAACGCTTTATTACAAATTTTTAAAAGGTTTCTCAAATTTTGTTGAAATATTGTTATATTTTCAGTAATAAAATTTTAACAATGAACTAAGTATTTGAAAAACTTTTAAGATTTCTCGTATTTTAAAATTTTCTAATAATTTGTCACACATTTTCCCAACTTGCCAATAATTTGAAAGAAATTAATAATCCAAAAAATATATAAACTTACAATATTTCTTAAATTGTTTTTTATTTTGAAAATTTAAATTTTTAGCAAAAAAGGCACGCGTTTTCCTAATTTGCCAATAATTTAAACGAAATTCGCAAATCAAATTACAATATACTATATCTTATATTCTTTAAATTTTGATTATATTAAAACCTTGTAAATTTCAATTTTTATTTTTATATATTTTTCAAAGTTTTGCAAGTTTTCAAATTTTCTTAATTTGCCAATTACATGTAAGTAATGCCTAAATCATATTAAAATATTTCTCATATCTTTATAAATTATCGTAATTTCCAAATTCGAAAAGAATATCAAATTATTTGATATTGCCATGAGCAAAGATTGTAAAAAGAAATTTGGTAAGTAAGTAAATTATAGAAATTCATAAGGAATTGCATAGTAAATATGTTATATGTGAAATATAATATTTCTAATCCTCGAAATCAAATATAAACTTTAATTATGTATTAATTAGAAAAATATCAAATGAACAAACTTACCCTCATTAAACTATTTAAAGGAGCTGCAATTGAGATAAATAGAGATTTAAATCAGTTAATTGTTCGAGTAATAAGAAAAACAATTACGATATCAAATGACAGACAACATGTCTTATAGGGGAGACAGCAAATGATGAGCAATGAGATGTGGTGAAAAACAATTAAGAATGACAAGTAATTATTAGGATTTTCACTCCACTCAATTTGTATTTTTCTGGGAAATTTTCAGCTAATTTCAGTTTATTTGTGAATTAAGTATTTAAATTAAATCTAAGGTTTTAATTTTATTTAAATTTTGTAATTATCTTGATAATAAATATTTGACATGTTTTTCAATTTAAAATTAACATTTATTTAAATATTTTCGTAAAAAATGTTATGTTAATTTAATTTTAAGGAATTTGTTAATTAGCTGGTGTTAAGAATTCAAATTGAAAGTAAGTTCTAAAATGTATTTAAATGTTTTGAATGTTTTTGTTAATATTTGACTTGCTTTTACATATTTAAGACCTAAATTTATATATTTATTTATTTTATATATTTTAAACCATAAAAACAACTAAGAAAACTACAGTCGAGTGTGCTTGACTGTGAGATACCAGCAAAACAGTGAGGTGTATTTCTCTAAATATACTAAATTAATATACCGTAATAGTACTAAACATATACCAAACGATATATTTGGTATATTGATATAATACTACATTCAAAGTATAAAAAGATACCCCTATGTATCCCGTATAGTCTCTAAGATCCAGTGTTTCATAGGGACGGACGGACAGACTGACAGACGGACATGGCTAGATCGTCTCGGCTGTTGACGCTGACCAAGAATATATATACTTTATAAGGTCGGAGATACCTCCTTCTACCTGCCATTTCCTGCCGGCACAAAGTTATAATAAGATATACCTATCTCATCTAGTCTCTGAGATCCAGCGTTTCATACGGATAGATAGAAATAGAAATAGAAAATCGATAGATATCTATAGATATATACTTTAAGAGGTGGAAAATGCCTCGTTTAGCATGTTACATACATTTGCTGGAGGTACAAAGTTATAATGTCCTTCTACTTTATGGGTAGCGGGTATAAAAATTCAAATATGTGTTTCATTGCCTACAATTAGTCGTGAAGAATTCGTTCAGAAAACATTTCCAATGTCCAATCAGTGAAATCACAAGCTGTTTCTGTTCCCAAACATCATCAGTTGCGAATACTTTTGGGAATAACAATCTGTCGCTTGCAATTGCAATTGTATCAAATCAAAATCTGACAATTTCTTCTAGACAAATAAATGATTTGTTGTAGGCGGGGGCGGGTTAGGTAAAAGCCAAAATGTGAGGTGCTTAAAATTCAATGCAACTCGAGAGGCAAAAGCCAATATTGATTCAAGTATTTTGCCGTTGGTCAGACAGCAGACAAAAGCGAGTATCGAATGTTTACATAGTATTAACAAATGAAAGATCTGGGCACGGCGAGCAGATAAATAAGATTAGTTTTAACGGGATAATGATATCAAATCTTCTCCAACCCTCCAACCTTCTTGCTCTCTGCTCTCCTCTAGCTCTGTGGCCAAACAGAAGTAATGCGCCTCATTAGAGGTTAAGCTGTGGGCGTAGCTCATTCGTGTGAGAAAGACAGAGAGAGAGAGAGAGAGAGAGAGAGAGAGAGAGCGAGTGAGGCTTTTGGTTTGCCTTGAGCATTCCCTGGACCCAAAGTCCGTGACCCATTCAAAAATCCCATTCCCGTCTCTCTGGTGCCCAATATCAATTCGGTCTTTAGCCTAAGCTTTCAGTTTGCCGTTTGCCTCTCTTTCCTTTTTGCCGTTCTGTTTGTTTGCCTAATTTTCCACGTTGATTTTCTAGCCGCAAAACAAATGAAACGTTCGCTGCATATTAAGCATCTAATTTAATTTGCGAAGACCAGCGGAGAGCAAAAAATCAAGGCACACGAAATGTGTTGACGAGCGTACCCGACCGGCAACTACCCTGGCCACTAAAAGTGGATTCATTTTAAACGAAAAATATGAAAAAAGAAGAGGCCACTAAAATTGAAACGCAAAAGTTTACAGTTATGAAGCCAAGATATAAAAGTTCACTTAATAAGTGAATTATAAATTTAATAATGTTTTTATGTTGTATGTTAACTTTAAAAAAATAAAAAATAACTGCAGTTTAAATAGTAAAATAGCTTCAAAAATTAAATGTTATAAGCCAAGATAAGCCAAGATATAGAAAAAAATTTGCAGTTTTTTTTTTAATTTAATTTATGGATATTTTCAACAGATTAAAGCATATAGAAACTTTAGACTTACTAATCGGAATTGTTGTGGGGATAATTTCAAGTAATGTTTTGTTCTTTTCTGATTTTACGGTTTATTAGTTAACTTAAAAGAGATAAAAGTATTGATTGATTAAAACTATAACAATAGTATCGGAGTGCAAACTTTGTTGAAAAATAGTATTGGAACTTAACATACTGATAGAAGTTTCGATCTATAAAGCAAAGTTGATTTATTTTCTGTTAGAAGTTTCATTCTCTAAAGCAAAATTGATTTATATTCTGTTATTACAAAAGTCTTTGACAACCCCACTCACAAACTGAGCATACTCGCTTCAAACTTTTTGTGAGTGAGCAGCGCATAAAATAATAGAAAAAACAAAGCTTGAATCTGTAAGCTATCAACCCCCTGCTGTCCCCCGCTCGGAGGGGTTTTGCTTAAATGCTTGATAATGAAAAGCTGTGATAACTTCTACTGTGTGTGTGTGTGTGTGTATCTTTGATTTGGCCGTATGCTTTTTCAAGTGGTTGATTGTCTGTCAATATGGGGCGACAATTTGTGTGGCAAGCTAGCTGATGATGACGATGCCAATGACAATAATCACGGTGATGATGATGACCCCGAAGGGGGTGGAAGGTGACAGAGGAAGAGGAAAAAGAAAGGAAAGGTCGAGGATTACAATTTACAAATTGCGGCTGTTACGCACGTTCGTTTTTAGCCGCTGCGTTTGCGGCTTTGCTAAGCCTTTGATTGCCCGCAATCCGCAATTTAGTGAGTGACCCCCAGCTAGAGCGGCTCAAGCTGTGAGAAAACGTTTGCCCAAAAATCATTCTCCTACATCTTCTTCTTAGTCCCACCTCACTCTCTCTTTTACTACCTCTTTCTCTCTCTCTCGCCATTCCACATTGCCATGCCAATGGGAATGCTCTATGTGACTTTTATGTGCACTCCAAGCAAATTGCATTTCAATGCCCAGAGTGTTCCCGAGTCCCTAGAACCCAACAAGCTAATCAGTGAAAGACGCGTGTGCTCGACTTGCAAATACCTGCTCTTATAGTATTCCTTACATTGCATTCGTATCTTGTTCATTAGTATTAAAATATATTTGGAATAACTTCATTTAATAAAGACATAAATATTTGAAATATAGAAACTAAATAAGCTGAATTTAATAAATAAACAAATATTAAATATTCAACTTTGCATTCGTTAATAAATATAATATTTATATATTCTTATGAATATTGTTATTTTTCGTAATATTTAAACATTTCGTTATGGATGAATAATCATTTAATGCAACTTAAAATACACATACTATTGTTCCACTAATTTTCAATTCGCCAATTTTCAAAAAATTTAGAAAAATTAAAAAATTTGTAGAGATACAAAAGAAATTTCCATTTATTTATTGGTGAACATTTTGAACTGCTTTTAGAGTATTCTTAAGACTTAAGTAAATTGTGCTCTGTACATACTTTTATCATTAATTTCTATTGAGGTAGGAAAGGTCAAATTTTAATAAACTTTTCTTATTTTGTAATATAAATTCATAAATATTAATAAGCTGCTCTAAGTAATACAAAATATAATAATTTTGTAATATCTTTAAGAAATAGTGTTTTTTAGGCAATTTAAAAGGCACAAATTTAAAATGCCAATGCTTTAGAAATAAGTCAAGTCTTAATTACAAAATCTTTTTAAATAAATAAATATATAGTTTAATACGGTGTATTATTGTGGTTAACTTATTTTAAATTTTGTTTTAAATTGATTTTAAACAATCTAAATTTAAGATTGTTTGATCTCGACTTAGGATTTTGCCTTCTTTGTATAAGATTTTTTCCAATCTTGAAACAAGTTTATAATCTTGAATCTAGAAATGTAGATTTGCAATCTTGATTTAAGTATAAACCATTTTTGTTCAATTGTGACATACAAACAATCTTGATTTAAGATTTTATTCTTGATTTTGGCACGTTTTTTCAGTCTGTGTTCGAATTATTTTGAACTCAAGGTTTCTAAATAACATAAATTTAATATGTGAATTCGATTTGAAAAATAGAATTTAAGAAAAATTTAAAAAACGATTTTTTATGACAAAAATGTGGTTTAATATTGTGGTTAACTTTGATAGCTGGAGCTTTTATACTTTCGCAGTTCTTGCTGTTAATGCTAACGGACAGACAGCCAGACGGATTGTTTGCTATATCTTCGTTCCGACAACGCATTTGCAGTCTCTGACTTTTTTAAGTGACATTATCATACCCTATTCAGTCATTGGTTTAATATTTTTTTTTTTGTACCGGGTATAGCAAACCCTAAGCGACAAAGTCATGTCGTCGTCGTCGTCGCTGTTTACGGGTCTCTGGTTTGAGCTGAAGCATTTGCATGTCGCCTGTCGCCAGTTGCTCGTGATTTATGCCCGCGTGAAGCGAGAGGGTTGCAGCTGTGGGTGGGTTCGATGTGCTTCTTCGTTTTCCTTTATTCTTTTTTTTTTTGTTGGGTGGTGTCGACTGCTTGGCTTCGCGCCCGGCTCAATGAATAGTCACCAGAGAAGGAGGAGAAGAGAAGAGAAGAGAAGAGAAGAGAAGAGAAGAGAAGAGAAGAGAAGAGAAGAGGAGAGGAGAAGAGAAGAGAAGAAAGCAACGCGGCAGCCAAAAAGCCAACAGACTTGGAGTGGGGAAAGGGAGAAGCGTGGGGCAAGTGCGGAGACAACGCGGCAGCCAGTCGCAGGCGTCAACAGGATGCGCCCAGCCACACACACACATACTTACACACTTACACACACACACACACACACACACACTCTCAAGGGTTGTCGCTTTACACAAAAAAAAAGCCAAAAGCGTGGGCAGCCAAATGGGGAATCTTTGGATTGGCTGTCAGTGTCATTGGCAGAGTTTTGCTTGTCACTTTCCCCCCCTTCACTCGTCCACTCCCCACCCCCTCTTCAGTATATTTCCCCCTGCAGCCACTGCTTAAGCAATTGCTACACAATTGAAAATTTTATTTCATTTTTATGGCTTTTGGAAATTAAATTGTTGTCGTTTGATTTTTTTTCGCTTTTTTTTTGGTGGGTGACTCGGCATGCAAAATTAACTAAATGCGTGGTTGTTGTTGCTGCTGCTGCTGCCACACAGATTTGCATAGTCATTGCCACAGAGAAGGTGTGACCAGCCGCCCTTTGCCTTCCCCTTTCGCCTTTCCCCTTTCCCTTGCCCATCTTCTCGCTGTTGTTGTCACTTTTGTTGCCGCTGCTCTCGTTGCTGCTTCTCTTGTTATTGTTATTGCTTAAAAGCACCCGCTGTGCAGTCGACCGGAGGCATTTTGTTTAACATTTGATTGTGGTTAAGATTACACACAGCAGGCAGCATCAACTCACAGGGCCAGGAGATGGGTAAAAGAGGGGAGGGGGGTTGAGAATTGCGACAGAAAACGAATGATCTAAATGATTCATTTGGGCATCACAACTGGCCAACTGCCTAATTGTGAGATAAAAAGGATTCAAAGCGAAAGCGCGACGACAACTCTCGATAAACTCGCTTCATTTGCCAAATTTCAATTTCGATTTGTTCAGCTTTCAGTGGATGCGAAGAAATTGATGATTCGTTTTTGGGAGCCGTCAAATGATCATTGTAAAGCTTCAATTAGCACAAGATTCAAGCACAAACTTTTCATATATTTTAGCAGCGATTTATGATTGTTTTTAGTTTTATAAAACCTAAGTTTAAGAACGGTGTAAATGACGCTGATTTTTATTTTATATTATTCGGTAAATTATACATATTTGGAAAATATATATGCATAAATAGATATCAATAATTATTTCAATGCTTTATTTGAAAGAATTTTTATGAATAAACTTTTCACATATTCTAGCAGCGATTTATGATTAATTTTGATTTTATTAAGTTTTTTTATTATTTCATGTTTTTTAAATTGTATTAAATTAGTATTATAATTGCATGTAGTCGGAAAATACACATAAATAATAAATGCTATTACTAACGTAAAATTTTTTATTTTAACACCGATTTAAACTATAATTTTCACTAAAGTAACGAATAAATTTAAAGTTTAGATTTAGATTTTGGGAGTATTTATTACAAGCACCATTAACAATCTGATCAACAAATAAAACATACGCTTCTATATTAAAGTTTGCAACGATATAACATTAAGCTTTAATGCTGTCAAAATATATTCCAAGTTAAATTAACTTTGACATTTCAAGCTGTGACATAAATTTTTCTTTGCGAATCACTTTTAATTTATTATTCATTAAATAGTACATAAAGTAATAACTATTGTTTTTATGATTCTTGCAAATTTCATTGCAATCAGATACAAATAGTATAAGCTACAAATTTAAAAAAATACTTTTGTACTTGCTTACTATAAATCTTAGATGCTTTGGCTGACAATCTGTTATATAAGTGGTATAATAATATGCCAAGTATAGCCAATGCCACAATTTTTTCGGGTTACATACTATTTTATTTATTTTTATTGTTTTTGAGTGATTTAATAATGCAATCGGATCTTAGTTGCATCTTAGTAATCGAAAACCGCGAATAAATATTAAAAGACGCTGGACAGCTAATATAATTAAGTTAAAAATATGTTAGGATATATGTATAAGAAGACGAAAAACAATTAAATACTCGATAAATATGCTAAGCAAAGGAATAGATTTACTAGAGCCAACTACGTTATTGAGATTATTATAATTCACACACAGAATACGGAAGGGACTATGGCAAGCAAAGTTAGTAGATCTACATGAAATGAGAAGAGGAAGAAAATTCCTGCTGATCCTGACCGGAACTGCAAAACTAATTTGACTTAAGAGCTCCAAAGAGTCTATTTCACCATTAATTAGTCTTTGTATGAAAACAGCACCTTACATAGTTCTACGGTCAGAAAGAGAAGGAAGGTTTAGTAATAAAAGTCTACTGCGATGAGGTGGTAATCTAATATAAGGATTCCAATTTAAACTAGACTGACAAGAATTGTTTCTGCACCGACTCAATCCTATCTTGATAAACCCTATATTGGGGATTCCAGACAAGAGATCCGTACTCAAGGATAGGACGAACCAGTGAGCCGTACAAAGTTTTAGTAATCAGAAGATCGTTGAACTCTTATATATCAACATAGCAAATATAACATCAACATAATTAATGTACCATTTTGTTAGAGCAAAGTCAATGAATGTTCAAAAATGTATAAAATCAAAGCTAAAAGCGGCTGATAATGTTAATACGTTAATTATTCTCATTCATTTTGAGATTTGCCATTATTAATAAGTCAACTATTTAAACGTTTCAGAAATATATGTTAACTTAAGTCGATATTCAATAAAATGCGAGTGCAGCAATCGTATAGTTCGATCGAAAGTTGAAGCGAAGCTAATTTGCAATTTGATGTTATCCAGCCAAGTCAGATGAAGGGGAGAGGGAAGGGGAAGGGGAAGGGGAAGAGATGGTAAACGTGGGTCAGTTTCGTGCGTGCGACTTTAAGCCCCGCATAAAAACTAAACAGGCAGCAATCAATCGATTAAAAAGTTGCGCAATTTTAAACAGAGATTTGTTTCGTGTGTGTGTGTGTGTGTGTGTGTTTCACCTTCCTTCCCTCCTCACCCCTAAACTCTCATCTCCTTAGCTTAGCTTAAGCATGCCTTGGGGACCCGCAGCTAAAATGGACTTGCCATTTGCTCAGTTTTTGTGTCGCTTATCTCGATATTATTTTGCCATAAAAAAAGGAGCAAGCGAGTGATAAAGAGTGGGAGAAGGAGTAGGGGGGAAGGGCTGAAGCAAACACGTATGAGGACACGGCTTCCAGTCATTTGTTATGTGACATGCAGGGATCTGGGCAATGGGCAATGTTGTTGTTCGTCCTTCGTCCTGCGTCCTCCGCTTGTATCAGCCATGCAAAATGTTGTAAAGTAGCCAAATTGTGGGCAGCACACACTCACACACACACACACGCAAGTGACTTGAGAAAAAACTCAAATAATAAAAAAAAGAAGCTGAACAAAATAAAAAAAAGGCAAAGGAAAGCCCAAGAAATGAGGCTGTAGCCAAAAGGAAACTTTTCACATGTCACAGTGGCAAAAGGCAAACAAGGAAGCAGGAGAGGGGATGACACACACGCACACACACACACACTCTCACACACTGGCAGACGAGACAATGTCGCAGTGGAATGAAGCGTAACGAATGCTGCGGGTTCCGTCGTTAGTCCAACCAACTCCCAACTCCCAGTCATCTCCTTTTCCTCCACCTCTCCCTTCTCCCTTCACTCTCTCTCCACTCACACATACACGCACACACACACGACACACCGGACACTGAGTCAAGCCGCTGGACCAGGACGTGCAGCAGGATCAGGCAGAAGCTGAGGATGAGGCTGAGGCTGAGACTTCAACTGCCGCTGTTGCTCTCGTTTTGTCCACGCGCGTTGCAAATCCCTTTAGTTACACTGTTTCAAAATTAAATATTTACATTTTGTATGCGCCAACGGGATGTGGGTGTTATTCAGCACCAAGGGACACGCATGATGCAGCCAGCCAAAAAGGGGAAACTCTGACTCGGATTGAGATGGAAACGGAGTCGGAGACGGACACGAAGACAACAATTCGGACGCGGGCTCAAACTCGAACTCGGACACGCACTGAGTACTGAAGGGTAGCTGCTGATGCTGCTGGTGGTGTCTCTTCCTTGACGGACACACACCAGGAGCGGCGGCAGGATATTTTTGCAAAGGGGCTGAACAGCAACACATATGAAAAATTAAAGCAATCATGTGTGGTCATAAGACACTGCAATTCACTACTGAGGATATTTTTGGATACTCTTCAAAAATTGCATTCGGTATAGGTAGGAAGATATAGTCCATTAAATATACTAACAAGTAAGAAAGTTACATACCCGCACCCGTTTTGAATAAAAGCAAAATATTGCGGTATTTTTTCAAAATATACCAAAAATACAAATACACTAAAAATATACCAAACGGTATATTTGTTATATCGATATAGTACCGCATTCAAAATATACCATAGACGGCACAATATACCAGATTGTCGGCCAAAGCAACTAAGACCCCTAGTAAGTAGGCGTTTTTGCCAATACAAAAGTATTCCTACTTTCCTTTCTACCCTATGGGTAGCGGGTATAAATATACTACTCGTTAAACATACTTTGTATATAAATATACTAAAAATGGATTGTAATTACAATTCGACAGTAAAATAAAGAGGTAAAGAAGAGATACCCGCCATTCATTTTGAATAAAAGCAAAACAGTGCGGTACTAACTTTAAAATATACCAAATTAACATACCACAAAAATACTAAAAATATATCAAAGTATAGGTATATTGTTTAGGTACTACATTCAAAATATACTTTTTATAAAATCTTTGCAAAACAAGTAAGAAAGCTACAGTCGAGTGTGCTCGACTGTGAGATACCCGCTACCCATTTTTAATAAAGGCAAAATATTGCGGTTTAATTTTCAAAATATACCAAATATACCGCAAAAATACAAAACGTATACCAAATGGTATACTTGGTATTTTTTAATAAAGGCAAAATATTGCGGTTTAATTTTCAAAATATACCAAATATACCGCAAAAATACAAAACGTATACCAAATGGTATACTTGGTATATCGATATAGTACACCATTCAAAATATACCATAGACGGCACAATAGACCAGATTGTCAGCCAAAGTAACTAAGACCCCTTGTAAGTAGGCGTTTTTGCCCATACAAAAGTATTTCTTTAATAACTTCCTCAATTTTTGTCTGATCGTAACCAAATTTTCAGGAATCATAACTACTATAATATTTATTGTATATACCAAAATTCGCAATTCTAGCTTACGCTTGTTATTTGATTTTTTTGATTTGCGGGGGCGGAAGTGGGCGTGGCAAAATTTTGAAACAAACTTGATCTGCGTGCAAACATAACAAATGCTGTCAAAAAAAATTATAGCTCTAGCTCTTATAGTCTCTGAGATCCAGTGTTTCATACGGACAGACGGACAGACACACAGACACACAGACGGACAGACGGACATGGCTATATCGTCTCGGCTGTTGACGCTGATCAAGAATATATATACTTTATAGGGTCGGAGATGCCTCCTTCTACCTGTTACATACATTTCCTGCCGGCACAAAGTTATAATACCCTTCTACCCAATGGGTAGCGGGTATAAAAATTCAATTCTTATTTTGCTTAAATTTTATTATCATCCACATTTATTTTATTTTCATCTATAAGAAAATGCTGTAACTTGAATCCGCAACGATTGAACATAATTCCCCCTTTTTTCTACCTCTCTGCGTGCTTGCCAATTAATATCTTGCCAACTACAAGTATGCGTATCTTCAGCTGATTTCCGCCTTCGAACTCGGACTCTCTCTCTGTGCAATTTCCATCTCCATTTCCATTTCCACACAACGAGCTGTGGCTGGACACACGTCTTGTTGGCGTATCTAAGCAACAATCTGAGCAACTATCAATTGTATCTATCCATGTTTGTGTTGGTTTTTCTATCTATGCAATTCCATCTAGCTTTCGGTTTAGTTTTGGTCGCTTTTCATTTCGCGTTTATTTCGTAATTTGTTTGTCTCTCTGCTTCGCTGTCAATTTGGACACGGTTTTATGCCTGACATTTATTTTATGAGCGTGAAAAATATATGTGTTTGTATGTGTGTGTGTGTGTATGGGGAGTTGTACACCCCCCAGGGCCAATTTGTGTGGCAAGCTGTTGGTGGTGCAGGTGGCAGACAAAACACCACTTAAACCAGTTTTGATTGCATTTTATTAATGGGCTGGCGATTTAAGTGTTAGTCTCGGACTCGGCCAATTATCAATGGTGTGCAACAGTATTTATATTTTTGTTTTCCTGCATATATTGACGATGCATTGTTATATATTAATATATATTTTTGTTATACCCGCTATCTATAGGGTAGAAGGGTATTTGTATGGCAATCGGGTCTTGGTTTACTTTACTTTACTTTATGGTATATTTTGTGCTCTATGGTATATTGTGCGCTTTAAAGAATATTTTGAATGTAGTTAATATTAATATCAAAATACCGAACATACACAAAATACCTTTCAGTATTTTTTAGTATTTTTGCGGTATATATAATTTGGTATATTTTAAGAATATCGCAATGTGGCTTTTATTTATGGTATATTTTGAATGTATTCAATATCAATATAAAAATATGCAAAATACCTCTCATAATATTTTTAGTATTTCTGCGGAATATTAATTTGGTATATTTTAAGAATAATACCACACTGTTTTGCCTTTATCTATGGTATATTTTGAATGTAGTCATCAATATCAAAATACATAAAATAGCTATTTAGCATTTATTCGAAATGGGTATCGGGTATCTCACAGTCGAGCACATACTTTCTTATTTCTCTTTATTATTTTGATTAAATAAAAGCAATACAAGCATGTCTAATGTGCGTCTGTATCTGTAGAGGCCCTATATAAAGTTTTGTAAGCGCATCAATTATGTGCTCTGTGTGTCTTGGCATAGAGAGTTATTGGCCTATAAACTAATCGCATAATTGCACAAAAGTAATTATACTCATCCTTCAGTCAGTGCTCATCCTTTTGTACACCTAGAACTACTGCAAACATATTTCCTTGCTGATTTTTCCACTCAGCTGACGCGAACTATGCGGCTTATCCGCATCGCTGCTAAGGAAGTGCCACGCAGGATGCAGCCCAAACAGTTGGAAAAATGCAGAGACAGACGAAACGAGAGACAGAAAGACAGAGAGAGAGAGAGAGAGAGAGAGAGAGAGAGAGAGATTCTTTTGCATTGTTTTACAAATCAAGCTGTTGATGGCAATCACACACTTGAGGTAGCTACTGCATGGATGATGGATGGATGGATGGATGGATGAATGGTTGGCTTGCCTAACGGATGGGACGCCACTGTAAGGATGTATGCATCGCTGAGACGAGAGCCGACTGCCGACTGCTTCCGGCTGCCTCTCGATTTTCCTTCATCTCCTTGTTTATTTGTTTTCTTTTTTCTTTTCTTCTCTCTCCGCTTTTTTTTTTGATCGTTTGCATCCTTATTTTTGGGTTGACATCCTAAAGGGCCGCCGCAGTTGCAGCCTTTTGGGCCGCTTTTGTTGTTTCGGTTTCATTTGCCGATTTGTTTGTTAAACGTGCACTAATTGAGTTGAAGTGTCCTCGACAACGCAGAGTCCTGCCGATCAAGATAAGGGATACAGCTAAGCCCCGCAAAACCAAAGAACCAGAAAAACCGCAGGATTTGCCAAAACGCAAGCAATCGACAGTCGGGCTCAACGTTAATTCGCACATGCCTCAGTAATCAATTTGTCATCGACAATCTGCACACTGCACTTTTTAATCACGTTGTCTATAGCTTGTTATGTTTGTGATCTATAATCTGTTTATTATAATGGCATAATGTCAGCACCGATCAGTGAATGAAATAAGTTTAAATTTCTGAAGCATCATTATTATATTAAATAATGAAAAATACAATAAATCTTTTACAAAAAGTGCTAAATTCAGGAATAAAATCTTAGATCAATATTATATGATTTCAAAATTGAACCAAGAAATTCGACAAAAATTCTAGATTATCCATTCTTGAAATTCACAATTCTTGTTGTAGTGATGAAAAAATTACAAAATTTAACCAATAAGGCAAAACCTTCAATCAATTTCTTAGTTGCTTCGAATGAAATGATGATACTGCTTTTTTTAGTGCTCTAAATAATATAAAGTAATTTGTTGTCACACTTCAATATATACAGGGATGTCACAATAAACCCTTCCACTTGGATTTAATCTTTCGGAATTCTGTGACACCCCTGAATATCAAAATTGTAGGTTTCAATTATATTTTCAATAAATTTTATCATAAAAACTTGGTTGTGACTTTAAACTGAATTTCAAAATTAATACAAAACTAATTAACGTAGCTGTTTCTTAAACTTAAAAAAGAAAGCAACAATTGCATACACCTAGAACTCTAAATATCTGATCGATAGTTTGAAGTGATTTGAAAATTCGTAATCACGAATGATTTATGCAAAATGCTTGAGTGATACAACGATGTAGATGCTCCTTCTGCTAATGACTATAACTGCCTTAAGACAACACTCTTTAGGAGGGGAAAAAAAGAGGTGCCCCTTCGCTCCCTTTCCTATCTCCCTTTCTCTGGTCAGATTTGAAAGCGCAGAAGACACATCCAATTAGCGGACGCTGCAAAATGAAAACATTTCTCACAGCTCGTCGCTTGACGATGACGAAGTCGAAGTCGACGATGACGATGACGACTCGAAAAGTAATTAATTGCAACTGCTGAAGTAGAAGTAGTAGAAGAGTACTTGCAGCACACATCATTCGCAATACGAATGTGGCAGTCGTCGCATGTTTTTAAATGGCCAACCAATCGGCTCGATGAGCCGCATACTTTCTAAAGCAATTATCGAATGCCAGCCGTGTCCCAGCATCTCTGTCATCGCCCTGGCGTCGCCATCTCTCGCCGGCAAAGCAGAGAAAAAAAAAGCAAAACCAAAAAAAAAAAAAAAAATACAAAAAGGAAAGAAAAGAAAAACGGCGGCAGCGTCAATTGCACCGTGGGCTGCTTGTAGTTTCATGACGCCAACAACGCCTCATCGTGTTTGGTTAGCCGCCGTCAGAGCCGCCACCGACGCCACACGATGGCTGTGGCAAGTTCGCCTTGCCTGCTGCCTGCTTGGTGGGCCATGGGGCAGCAACGATGAACGGCAACGGCAACGGCAATAGCTTCGAACTTGGGTCGTGATCAGCGTCGTGTTCGCAAAATATTTCTACGCATGCCCATTCCCCAAATTGGCCTTGAGGCAATGATTGGCTGCCGCTGCCACAGACGCTGCTTGCTGCAGTCGCTGCTGCTGCCCCTGTCTCTGCTTGCTGCCTTCCCCTTTAGTAGTATGTCTTCACTGCAGTCTGCTCTTTATAGACTCCTCTACAACCTTCTCCTTTGCCGCCTCTATAGAGTTCTCCCTTGCCTCCTCTATAGTACCCTCTGTAGTCTTCTCTATATTCTCCTCTATAGTCTTCTCTGTAGTCTCGTCTGTAGTCTTCTCTCTAGTCTCCTCTGTAGTCTTCTCTCTTGTCTCCTCTGTAGTCTCCTCTATAGTCTCCCTTACAGTCTTCTCTTTACCTCCTCATCTGTCTTCTCTCTTGATGTTGCTGCTGCTGTTGCCTCCTCTGCTGCCTCTTCATTTGCCTTCTTCATTGCTTGCTCTGCTTCCTCCTCCCTTACCTCCTCTTGATACCTCCTCCTGATACCTCCTCTTCATACCTCCCCATTTGCCTTCTCCCTAGCCTCCTCCATTGCCTCCTCTTGATACCTCCTCTGATGTCTTTTCCTTGGCCTCCTCTTGCTACCTTCGCCTCTGCTGCCTTCTCCTTGACCTCCTCTTGATACCTCCTTCTTTGCCTTCTCCCTTGCCTCCTTCTTTGCCTCTCTGTCTCTCTCTTGCTCTTGGCTGCTGTTGCTGTTGCCTCTTTGCAATCTGCACCAGCCTCAATCCAATTCTGCAGTCTCGTTTCATTTTATTTACGTCTCTGTCGCGCAATTTCGATCTCTCTCTCTCTCTTGCTGTGACTGAAACACATACTCATACTCTCTCTCTCTCTTCTAGTGTGTGAGGCGTTGATGGCGATGGCGCTGAAGCTGGCGCGCATGCGCAACGCAACGCAACATCAACGACGACGACGACGACGACCACAAAATCGCATTGTGCCACACAGCCAAGTCAGCCAAATGTTGTAAGACATATTTCGTTGTTGTTGTTGTTGTTTGTACTTTTACTATGGGTCTCTCTCTCAGTGTGTGTGTGTGTGTGGACCTCCCGCAGATAATTGCCCATCATCTCATCAAGTTCCGCCCAGCTATTTAAGTGCAGCAACAAAAAGCAATGAAACCCACAAAACAAGACACCAAAATGATGAACGCGACCACGCGAAGTAGAAGTAGCTGCCACACAGCCGCCACAGCAACCACACAGCAACTGTTGCTGGTGCTGCTGCTGTCGATGCTGCTGCTGCTGCTGCTGCCACACAGCCAACAACAACAACAACAACAACGGTCTGGGCCACAGCCTTAAGCCAAAGTCTGTCCAAACTGGCGCAGGTGGCTTCTAGAGTTCTATAGAATTAGATTTGTCTGCTTACTTTTATTAATTTCATTTATGCAATAAGTAAATTGACTCAGTTCGATATTAGAAGCAACAAGAAAAGATTGAGAAACTCATTTTTGATTATGCAATCTGAAAAATCTCTTCAATTTGAATGCAAAAGTTATAATTTATTTTAAATAGAAACTGTATTTATACTGATGCTTTATCATACATCATTTATAATCAACAAATAAAACACAAATAATCTTTTAGTTTAAAAGCATTTGTTTCACTCTATATTTCGATAATTCTCTAGCGGAATTTTTCGCATGCTACAATAATTACAGTGATAAAATATAAACTTCAAATAAGTAAAGGTTATTCTTCTAGCTCTGGATTAGCTCTATATTAAAAGCTGATTATAGGAACGTTTTCTGTTTTACGATTAAATATATAAATTCGTTCATTTTTCGGTTAGCAATGAATTCGTTCACTTATCATAAAACAGATGAATAATTCCAAAATCATTTTTAGCTCTAATTAAAGTGCTAATCAAGACCCTTAGAATTCATCTTTACTCAAAATAAAAAATTGTTTAAATGCATGTTTTTTCGCACTCAACACTTTCGAAAGAGAATTTTTTATACATATATTATGGGGTTAATAACTTTAACATCATAATTCTATTTGCATTTAAATTTTATGAAGAAGAGAAGAAATATAACTTAGTAACTTACTGACAATATGTAATTATTAGGGATAATATTATAATATATAATATGATAGATAGATAGATAGATAGATAAATAGATGGACTATAATAATAATTGATAATAGATAGATCAAGCACAAGAGAGGAAGCTGCTTTTTTATGTTAGCTTCAAAAATAATCTAAATACGAAATCATGTTGATAGAAGCATAAGAAAAAAAAAAGGTTATTCCTATTTGGATTAAGTTGAGGATTTAAAGAAACACATTATATTTAGTTTTAGTTTGTGAGGCATTAGGAAAACACAAAAAATAAATCAATATAGTAAATAAAAAAATGATTGTTTTGTGATAATCAAAAAGTAAAAGAGAAGAGAACACTAAAAGCAGCAGAAATGAATAGGAAATGAAAATCAATTCATTCATATGAAAAGTCTATCAAGTTGCAGGTAAACAATTGAAGCGACCCTCGTTGGCGACGTAGCGCCACCAAGAAGACAGCTTTTTAAGGCAGCAACGAGCAGGCAAGAGGCAACAGGCCATCAATAGCACCACCGACGACGTCGACGCCGTAGACGCCGGCAACAACAACCACAGCAACAACAACAACAATAAGAACAACAACAGCAATAACCAGAGGAATAACGACGACGGCGTGGTCCAAGCCACGTTAATCGAGTCATATCGATTTTGGCGTGGTTCGTGTCTTGGACGTTTTACTTTTCAACGGTCAGCGAAGAGAGAAGAGAGTCCAAGTCCAAGTTGAAGTTGAAGTTAGAGTTGGAGTCGAAGCAACCAACCAGCGAGGAGGCACTTACACAGATCTCATCAGCAAAAACGGACGCGACGGCGTCATCCAAGGGGTGGCCACCAAAAAGGGGAGGCGGGAAGGAGCCGATGATCATCTGCTTTTGACTTTTGAGCGAGGCTTCTAACCAAATTGAATGCAATTCAACTTACACAGAATAAACAAACAAACAACAACAAAAATAATGCGAATTACGCCTTGCGGAGTTAATGAATGAGTGTCGACTAAATTGCATTCGATTGCCAGTCACTCCTCTCTATTTGGCTCTCAATCAGCTCACCTGCCTATTCTATCCACCTGTTTTTGAATTTCGTCAACTGCTTGGTGCCATTTACTCCCGAATTATGTTTTCTTATTGCTTGCTCTTTAGTCTTTGTAACTCTTTTGCCGCCCTCTTGATGTCCATCTAATTGATTTTCTTTATTACTTCCATCTTAATCTACAATTATGCACATCTTCACTTTTTTTGTTAGTCCTTTTTTTTGTTTTTCACTTTTAGTCTTCTTATTAAATACTTTTGTATGGCAAAAAAACGCTCTCTTCACTCAGATCTGATAATTTGGTATGTTTAATACTCTATAGTATATTTTGAATGTAGTACTATGACAATATACCAAGTACAGCATTCGGTATATTTTAATATATTTTGAATATATCACTCTGTCAATATACCAACTACAACATTCGGTATTTTTGCCGTATATTTATTCTGTATATTTTAAGAATAATACCACACTTTTTTATATCTTAAAACTTCGTTCGTTTTTTCTGCATTTCCATTCTAATGCAACTCTTCGCTACAAAAATATATAATAATAATATAATATTAATATTATTTTATAGTAAGATGTATATTCTCTATATTTTCCTTTCTTCGTTCTTGTTCGTTCTTAATTTTTTCATTGCCTGCAGCCTAATGCAAAATTATTTCATTTTCTATACTTCAACATATTAACTTCTATGATATTTCTCTACTTTCTTATTTTCTCAATCCAATATTATATTGTTTCAATTTTTGTTGTAAATTTTCTTTTAGTAATAAATACATAATTATTTATTCCGCATTTATATTTTAATTTTAATTTTATTTATATTTATTTTCATTTGTATTCTTCATTCTGCATTTTATTTTGTTATATTCTTCTCCACTCTCAAATTATTGTTTTTAACATTTCTCATACTGAAATTCTTGTTCTTCTTAATGTAATAATAAACTTGAAGTATTTATTCACATTTAATCCTTGTAGATTATTTCAAATTTAGCTGGCATACATTTTTTTCCATTCAGTACTTTTTTATTGGATTTTTTCTTTTAGTTAGTTTGGATATTTTTCTCTTGCATTTCCATTACTCTTTTTTTCATTTTCCTATCTTGACATCTTTTCAATCTGTTTTTTGGCACTAATCTTTTGCACATTTCTATTCATTTTAATATTATCTATGAATTATTCTTAGTTGGGATGTACGTCGTTTGCCTTAGTTCTTAAATAAATAACTAATTCTCTCTTTCATTTTCAATATTCTCTACTAATTTTCTTAAATATATTTTAATATTATTTAACCTAATCAATAGTCATCTGGAATCATCTGGACTTTTTCTCTATTAACTTCTCTCTGTCTCTCTTTCTCTCACTCTCTCTATACATATATTCTTCTCTATCTCTTCCCTTTTTTTTTGGTCAGTTCCTTATTATGGTATAATATTATATAGCTTAATTAATAAGTAAGTATCTAATCTATTTTTTAAGCTTCTTTATACACTCCTCTCTCCCCTATTTATACCCGCTACCCATAGGGTAGAAGGGTATTATAACTTTGTGCCGGCAGGAAATGTATGTAACAGGTAGAAGGAGGCATCTCCGACCCTATAAAGTATATATATTCTTGATCAGCGTCAACAGCCGAGACGATATAGCCATGTCCGTCTGTCCGTATGAACACCTAGATCTCAGAGACTATAAGAGATAGAGCTATAATTTTTTTTTTCGACAGCATTTGTTATGTTTGCACGCAGATCAATTTTGTTTCAAATTTTTGCCACGCCTACTTCCGCCCCCGCAAATCAAAAAAATCGAATAACAAGCGTAATTTTAAAGATAGAGTCACGAATTTTGGTATATACAGTAATAACTATAGTATTTATGATCCCTGAAAATTTGGTTGCGATTAAATGGAAATTGTCGAAGTTATTAAAGAAATACTTTTGTATGGGCAAAAACGCCTACTTACTAGGGGTCTGAGTTGCTTTGGCTGACAATCTGGTATATTGGGCCGTCTATGGTATATTTTGAATGCGGTACTATATCGATATACCACATATACTATTTTGTATATTTTTAGTATTTTTGCAGTATATTTGGTATATTTTGAGAATAATACCGCAAAATATATTGCTTTTATTCAAAATGGGTAGCGGGTATCTCACAGTCGAGTTCACTCGACTGTAGCTTTCTTACTTGTTTTGCTTTTCTTCTGTCATTTTCTTAAATATATTATTATGGTGAAGTGTTATTTAACTTGATAAATAAACAAATAACTGAACCATCTGGTTAGCTTCTCTCTCTCTCTCTTTCTCTATGTCTCTTCTCTAATCATTTGCCTTTCTCTACTGCCATTTTCTTCTCTTGGTCAATTTTCTGGCTTTCTTCCCCCTTCACTTTGGGGCCTTTGGTGATCTCTCGCCTCGCAAGCTCTCACTGTTGGTTTCTCTGTCTCTCTCGAATGTCTTCCTGCATCTCTGTCACTCGGCTAATATCTCAATTGGCGGTTCATTGCACTTGGCCACCCACCGGAGTTGTTGTTGGCAACGTGGATCGAGTTAAAGTGGAGTGTGGCCAGTGGCAGCAGCTGCTCCAGTTTTCAGCTGCTGCTGTTGCTGTTGGTGGCAAACAAGCCAAAGGCTTTGCTGCAGCACCAAAAAAAAAAAAAAAAAGACGAAAAGAAAATGAAGCAGTTGAAGAAGAAGAAGCAGAAGAAGTGGAAGAGGGCAGGCAACTTCTAATTGAATGTAAACATGTGACGAGGCTCCGTGCTTCAAGCTGCAGGCAAAGAGAGGCAAACTCCTTCTGCCTTCAGCCCCCTTTTGCCACCCCCTTCTCCATTCACCTCCTCGCTCGTGGCATTGTCATGCTGCTGCTGTTGCTGCAACCAAAAGTGGGCGTTGCTTTATCATTCCTCTTGTTGCCTTCTGCTTTCGACCAAACAACAACGCCTGTCAAACTTTTCAGCCAAGTCATGCTTGTTTGTCATTCTTGTTGTTGCTGTTGTTGTTGTTGTTGGTACAACTTGATGCTGCTGCTGTTGTTGTCATTGCCTAATGGGCACACTTGCTGCTGCTGCTGCTGCATCTTCAACCACTTTTTGGCCTGCGCCTTGGAGCAGCACTTGACCTGATTCTGGGCTTTGACTTAAGCTTCCCCTCTCAGCTTAGCTGTAGAGCTTTAGCTTCTTCAGTCTAGCTCCTCTATGCGAAGGCGGCTAATTGCAACCTGGCGGCAATTGACGCACAGTTTTACCAGCAGCAGCTGCTGTCCAAAGTAGAGGTGGGCACGGGCCGGGCTTTTTTTCGTGGCCCGCGGGCTTACACAGGCCCGGAGCGGGTTTGGGCGGGCCCGGGCCTTATAATTAAGATTCGTACGGGCTTCGTGCGGGCCCGGGCCTTAGGAAAAGGCCCGGCCCGTAAAAACCCGAAATAGGCCCGTAAAAGCCCGAAGTAGGCCTGAAAACAATTTTGATTTGATCGAATTAGAACCGCCATTTATCGCATTTTAATTGCTTATCGATGCTACTATCGATTTGGTTATACAATATTTTACTTGTTTGCACACCACTAATTAAAAATGGGCGGCCTATTGTGAAATTACCAAATCTGTGGGCCATGGTTTAAATGAAAAACGCACTAGGCTAAAAAGCAAAATTGTAGAAAAAATTTTATTTTTAAATAAAAGTATGAATTAATTTGTTTTTCATTAAATACATACATAACAATATTCAATATAAATACCTTAATAAATATATGTATGTACATATATATAAATTACATGTCTTTTGAATTTCTTTATATGTGTAAATAAGTTTCGTGCCGGGCCGGGCCGGGCCGGGCCTTAGTGAAAAAGTTTCGTGTTCGGCCGGGCCGGGCCTCTCAAAAAAGAGTTTGTTTTCGTGCGGGCCCGGGCCTTAAAATACAGGCCCGCGCCCACCTCTAGTCCAAAGTGCTCAAAATGGAGTGCCACAGTTTGAGCAGCACTGCAAAAGGGCGTGACAAAGTTACGTGATCTGCTTAATGAATATTCGCTGCATTTTCCCGCTGCAACTTTTGTTGTTCCTTCTTATTATTGAATAATACAAATCGCATTGAAATTTACAAATTATAATATAATAACGAAAAACTTTCAATTTCATTGAAATTAGTTTTAAATGAAATCTCAGTTATTGTCTACATTTTATGTGCGAAATTTAAATTATTCACAAGTTTGTTAAGTTTACTATAGCTTCTTTTTCAAAAAATAGTTTAGGTATATAAAGATCGAATTTTTCATCAAAATTCTCTGTTATTTTCATAATTTCATTTGTCAAATTGAAATTATTAACTAGTAATCCAAAAGATTGATTTAGTATTCTGCATAATTATCGAATTATTCATTAAAATACTTGCAATATAAAATATATTTTTATAGATATCATAAATTTGCTTTAGAATTACAGAAATTACAATATCAAACTGCTTTTTGACAACTTCTTTCATTTATTTATTCATTGTATTATAACATCAAATACAAATTCTTTTTTACAATAAGTAAAGCGAGAGCATAGGCTGTTATTTTAAAATTTTTTGCACTATATGAAATATTTTTAGTACATCAATATACCAAAAACACAGCATTTAGCAGATTTTAGTATTTTGTAGTATATCAATTTGGTATATTCCAGGACTGTTTTGCTTTATTCACACAGCTTTCTTAATTCTTTATGTATTAAAGCGTAACAATATTTTCAGTAAATGTAAAATGCGATATAAATAACGAAAATTATTAAAGTATAGATATAAAGCTTGCTTTTCTCAGAAATACCATTCTATTATGTTCTTTTTATTTTCATCTTCGTATTAAATGTGCTTGAACTTATTTGAATTTAAATACATTATTCCTTTGCTAGTAGATTATAAATCCACACACAATTGTGAAATTAAGAAAAAAAAAAGAAACATTTGTGGTATTATTCTAAAAATATACTGCAATTGAAATATACCACAAAGGTCAAAATATACCAGACTGACAGCCAAAGCAACAAAGACAGTCAGACGGACAGACTTCTCGGCTGCTAACGCTGATCAAGAATATATATAAATACTTTATTGGGTCGAAGATGTCTCCTTCTGCGTGTATCCTTCAGGCTGTTACATACAAATGTACATTTCCTGGAGTCACAAATTTATAATACTCTTCTCCCCCACAAAAAAAAGAAGTAATTAAAATACAAATTTAAAGTTTGCGCCAAAAATTTAGATTATTTTGTTTTCTTCCTTAGAAAATCTTTTATATCGTGTTCTTTTCATTCCAACATTTACTTGTTTTCCTCGTATTTGAGTGTGAATAAAATATAAAATGTGATTTAACTGATTTGTCTTTACTTTAATTATTCATTTGCTTATGTAAATCCATACAAACTTGTGAAATTGTACATAAATTAAGAACTGCTTAACTAATAAATAAATGTGATTAAAAGTTATTAATTGCTGGTATTGAAAGAGAAGTAAAATGTATTATATTGAAAACATTTAAGTAAACACTTTGACACTTTAGATTTAATCGTTATCTTTATTGCTATCACTGTCAGATTACAACACTAGCTAACTTTAGAGGAATGCGCATGGAGATAACTCTTTACTTTAAAGTCAATATCATTTGCGATATATCATTAATCTATATTTATATATTGAATATGTATTCATTGTGGCAATTTCCAACACATAAATATGATTAAGTTATTCTTCTTAATTTTGTATTAATAATAACTTAAATGGCTAGCAATCAACAGCATAAGCAGCCATTTCCACATTCACTTGACACTTACAGTTTGGCATGCTTGGCTTGACAGTTTTGAAAGCAGTTGCCACCCACAAACACACAAGCGAACACATTGCAGCACAAACACGCATGCTGGGCTAATAAAACATAATAATAATCGCAGGCACAACAACAACAAAATATAAGAGAAAAAAATGAAAAAAATGAATATAATAAATTGCCTAAAATGAAAACAAGAAAAATGCCGCCAGTTTTGTGTGTGGAGACCACCGAATAGGTTTTTGCTGCTGCTGCTGCTGCTGCTGCTTGGCGGCTGTTTGATTTACTGCACCACAGAAAGTGTGTGTGTGTGTGTGCGAGTGTGTGTACTGCATGTGTGTGTAGGCTTAAGGTATGAAGGCTGACGCCAATTGGCCTGTTGGCTGCTTAGCGCCACAGCGAAAAATCGCGAAAGCAAAAGCCCAAAAAAAAAAAAAAACAAAACAAAATAAACGACGTTGAAGCATTTTGTTCGTTTTTGGTGTAGTTGTTGTTCACTGTGTTATAGACATTGCCGACGCCGCCGCCTGGTGGCGCCTCAAGTAGCCGCCGCCGTCGATGCTGCTGCTGCCCCCATGTGGACACGGATACCAGTAAGAGAGAGAGAGAGAGAGAGGGAAGGATTGCTCTCGCGCATAACTTGTGCAGAGTCTTGGACACAACGAAGCGAGCTTTGTGGCGGCGGCTTCTGATCAAACGACAAGCGACGGCGGCGGCGGCTGCCCCAAACAACAACAACAACAACAATAACAACAACAACAATGCAGTAAAACAAAAGCGCGTTGGCAGCCACAGCCAGCAAAAGAATAAAGAAAATATACTGAGGAGGCGCAATCCTTAAGTCGTGTTCTTTTCATGTCCTTTTGCATTTAAGTGTGCACTCGTTCGATTTTTTCGGATTGGATCGTCTTTATTTTGAGACAACAAAACAGTCAATGCATCGAGACCCAGGCTCCAAGCTCCAAGCTGCAACAACAACACCACCAACAACAACAACGTCGTCGTCGTCGTCAAGTTATTCAAGTGGCGCCAGTCAAACAATTTTTTTGTATTTTTTGTTTTGTTCTTTTTCGCTTTTCGTTTTAAAAATAAAAAATAAATACGTTAAATAAGAGAGGCACAACACACACACACACACACACACACACACACACACACACACACACACTCATAAAATAAGCAAAACGTGCAGCAACAATGCGCTGACCAATGCCACTTCAACTGTATCTGCAAGCAGTGGCCTTAAAACTGTGCTAATTTGTATGCTACTCGTGTTTTCTTATCATATGCAAATTGAAACCACAAATCGATTACAAAACGTCGAAAAACAATAGAAATTTGTAGGTTTTTGATGCATATGTAATAAACGTAATCAATAAAAAGTCTTAACATGGAAATAAATGCAAATATGAAGGCGGAGGAAGTAGATTAAAGTAAAGTGGAGTATAATATTTTAAATGTTTTTGAACTGAATTATATTTGGAAATTGGACTATAAAATAATATTGCCAAGAGAAATGATTTTATTACAATTTAAAAAACTATCAAATAAATATTGACTTCAAGATAAGAAAAATATAGAGAAAATCTATTAGATGCAAATAGACTTCCAAAGGAAAGCTTTAGATAGTTGGAAATTACAATTAGTATCCAAAAAGTGAGATGAGCATTAACTAACATAATATAATACGAACTAGTAAGAAAGCTGCGAGTGTGGTCGACTGGGAAATATCTTGTACTTATTTTAAACAAAAGCATAACAGTCAGTATTAACATAACTTTTAGATATGACTAATTCATTGGCGAAAAAACACATACCAAAGCCTATTTGTATTTTTAGCTATGATCAATCTTATAGCTTGTGATTTCCACTTTAATTAGAACTAAATATGATTTTGGAATTAATTTTCTATTTTCAGATAAATGTAAAAATGAACAAACCAAAAAACGAACGAATTTATATATATTCTCGTACAACAGAACAAGTTTCTAAAATCAAACTAAGCTCTAAATATAGTGCTAATCCTGAACTTTAAGAATAACCTTTACTTATTTTAGAAATTGTTGCAGTTTATGTGTTTTCATTGGAAGTGGTGTCAAATTCTGCTAGCGACAAATTCTGGTAGAGAATTACTCAATTTACGGCATTACTCAATTTCCCAAATGAGTATGCCGCAAAAGTACCAAAAATATACTAAATGCTATATGCCATAGAATGCAAAATATACCAGATTGTCAGCCAAAGCAACTAACAATTATAGTAAGTAAGTTTTGCACATTCAAAAGTATTTCTTAAATAACTTTTACAATTTTGATCTGATCGCAACCAAATTTTTAGAAATCTTTAAAAATATGGTAATTATTCTGTGATCCAAAAGTCGTGTATAAAAACAGTATATATTATAATAAAGCGATAATAATAAAAATCGTTATCAACCGTTTAAGCAATCAGCAAACAATTAAAACAAAACAATCAGTGCTATTGCAACTGTGTCGCTTAGCTTTCAAACTGTGCTAATTTGTCCAAAGTGCTGTCAGCAGCTGCGCATAGGGTGGCAACTCTACATGGTAAACTACTCAACCAAAAAAGGAAAAAAAAAGAAAAGAAACCCAAAAATGAAATTGTGAAAAGTCAGCGTCAGCTTCAGAGCGCTGACAATTTGATGAGTATCCAAAAGTATCTTTTCATCTTTTGGGCAAATGTATCTGATGTTGTTGCTGCTGCTGATGATGTTGCTGCTGTTGCTGATGCTGTGACACTGTGATGTGCTTGTGTGTGTGTGTGTGTGTGTGTCTGCATCGGATGTATCAATTCGCAAGTTGCGCTTCCTTCCGATCACGTGGCGCAACGCCAGCTGCAGCCGTTGCTTCCGCTCAGCCGATAGCTTCCGTCCGCCACCGCCACCGCCACCGCCACCGCCACCGCCAAAGTCACCCGAAATCCACCCATCAAAATCAGTCAAAAGCCTAGAGACAGAGAGAGAGTCCAGGGCGGCGGCAATGACAATGACAATGACAACGGCAAATAAAAAGCACTTCACCATGGACAGTGGCATCTCCCACCCCCACCCCGCTTTCCTCTCCTCACCACCCCTTCATATATGTATGTGTATTTTTTTTTCCCAGCCCGCGTGACAATTACTCATGAATACATTTTGCGCCTGGGCCGCCGTTTGCGTTTTATTTATGGTTTTATTTGTGGCAAACACAAAAGGGACAACTGCGTCAGGACGAGGATGAGCAGACAAACACACACACGCACACACACACATACACTCCATCTCGCTTTCTCTCTCCCTCTCTCTAGAATGTATCTCAATGTCTTCGAGTGTATCTCAGCGCGTCGCGCCATAACCATAAAGTCAATTTATTTATTAAGTTTTTATCGCAAACGTCTCGCATAAGAAGAAGAACGAACTGCGACACAATCGAATAACGTATAACATTTTTCCCTCTCGCCCCCCCTCACTTTGCGAATCTTTCAAGCCATTTTGCCAGACACACAGTCTATTAGATACGATCGAATTAGTTTTTCGGTGTGGCAACTACTTTGTGTCTGCCACACACACTTTGATGGGGCAAAGTGCTGGCGCACATCGTATGCAAATGTCGGCAACAATTGTTGTAACTTTGTGAACTTGTGAACTTTTCGACTAGTCACAGTTCAATCTGAAGAATGTGGACAAAGTGATTTGGCGTCTCATTTTATGCCACTCGATTGATGGATGTATATAAATTTATTCACAAATGTACATTTCAATTCACTACAAATACATTTTTTTTGTATTTTAAATTTGAAAATTTATCTCATGCACATTCTTTCACTTTGTGCACTTAAATAAAATAAATAAAACTTCAAAATTATTAAGAATAAATTAAGAACGTATTTCTTTGTTAATTTCAATTCGAAAAATAATTTACAACTCCCTATAAATGCACACAGAAATAATGCTAAAATTAAATTAAAGTCTAAAGAGACCCATGAATGAATGTGAATCCAATTTGTTTTTGATGTATTTGTATTATATCATTTATAACAAAGTTTTGTAAGGAATGAAATAAACAAAGAATGAGAGCATGATTAATTTGTAATTTCAATGCTTCAGATATCTACAGCTTATCATATATATACATACATACGTTACATGCTAAAACACCTAAGCGACATTGCCAATTTATTTCCAATTTTTATAACAAGAAATGCGAAAGCTACAGTCGCATGTGCTCGAACCAAAATAGTGCGGTATTATGCCTAAAATATACCAAATTATTATACCACAAAAATAATAAAATGTTCCAAAGTCTATATTTAGTATATTTATATAGTACTACATTCTAAATATATGGTAGTCTATGCCATAGAGTACCATAGAGTGTGCTCGACTGTGAGACACCCGCTACCCATTTTGAGTAATATTAAAATATATATTAAAATATACAATATACCACAAAATATTAAAAAATAGTAAACACTTGTCAAATTGTATATTTAGCATTTTTATGTGGTACTACATTCAAAATATACCACAAAGTGCAAAATATACCAGATTGTCAGCCAAAGCAACAAGATCTCTAGTAAGTAGGTGTTTTTTGTACTTCTTAAATAAATTCCACAATTTTTATCTGATCGCAACCAAATTTTCAGAAATCATAAAAACTGTAGTTAATATTGTATATACTAAATATTGCGACTCTAGCTGGGAGTGGCAAAAATTTTGAAACAAACTAGTTTTGAAACAAAATTATATCTCTATCTCTTATAGCCTCTGAGATCAAGGTGACACAATGTTATAGTAGCTTTCTAGCGGGTATAAAAAGAATAATTTCTGAATTGTCGGTATAAAAAGAATTCCAAATTGAATTAACATAATAACAAAGAAAATACTGAAATTGTATTTTATATTGTATTTATTTTAGTTTTAAAAATTGTAATTGTTGATTGATAATTGGGTAAAAGAAATGATAGAAATACGTACATAGTTGTATGATAAATTTGTAGAATAGTTGCTGCTGTAGTTGCTGCTGCTGCTGTTGTAGTTGTAGTTGTAATTGTTGTTGCTGTCGTTGTCGTTGCCATTGTGAAAAAGTAAAACTGAAGCGAATTATTTGGGTGGCTGCTGCGCCTGTTTAATGACACGGAAATCAAATGTCTCGCGTTGTTGTTGCCGTCAATTGCAACGCTTTTCCGCCCACACACAACACAGCAGTGGAAGCGGGAAGAAGAAGGGGGAAGTGGAAGGGGGCAGGGGCAGGGGGTCAGCCTTCCACTTGAGTTGCTCCCCCTGCTCAAAGAGCACACAGTGCAACATAGCCTTGAGCAGACATTTGCTTTAATTAACGAAAATTAAGCGCAGTTGCAGCCAACTGACAACTGTCAACGTCAACAGCAGCAGCCACAACTATAACAACAACAACAACAACAACAACAACAACAACAACAACAACAACAACAGTGTGATCATCAACGTTGACGTCGACGTCGACGCCTACGCACAACAGAGCAGAGAGCTGAGCGCAGCTGCTTCGAAGTCGAGCATTTGTTTAGTATGTAAATTAACTTAAATAGCCTAGAAATTAATTAGCAGCGATTGAGATCGCTTGATAATGACAACAAGCAAACAGCAGCAGCAGCAGCAGCAGGCGGGAGAACAGACCACCGACTGTTCCGCTGCTGCTGCTTTAACCCTTCGGGTTTATTCGGCTGCTTCGGCGACAGTAATAATGATGCGTTTATCCAAAACGAGCATCAGATAAGCGCTCAGTCGCCGCAGTCGCTGTCGCTGTAGTCGCTGCAGCCGATCGACAAGTTTGATAAGCACAACGCGCGCTCTCACCAAAATGTGATAAGCGAGAACGCTCTCTCTCTCTCTATCTCTCCCTCTCTCAGTGGAAGCGGCGTGTGCACATCATTCAAATGCCAATTAAAGGCGCCGGCGTACACAACCTGAACCTGAGAACCTTTTCCTCGTACCTCGAAACCGAAACTCAAAAAAAAAAAAAAAAAAAAAGACCCCAACTCGCGATTCCTGTGGCAAGCTGCGACCGAGAGCAATCAGCTGTCATTTGGAGGCAAACAAAGTGGACATGACTATGCCTTGCATTTCATTTGGACCCCAGAAAACAACAACAACAAAAAAAGAAGACTACAAAAAAGGGTTTAAGCCAACCATCAAACTGTAATGCGCTGCACTCAATTCTCACTCATTCATTTCATCAGCTCTTCTCTACGTCTCTCTCTCTCTCTCTCTCTTTATACTCTCCACTCCTTCGCTCGCCTTAATTATGACAGCAATATCATTTAGCTACGCGTAGATTACCATCAGCTTAATTAAATGTTATCAGGCTTAAACGCATATCATAATGATATGATATTATCCCTTGGGCCGTTTAGCCTCTGTCTATCAATTTTTCACCAGCTTTAACCTTTTTCCTTTTTTTCATTCTTCCTCTCATTTCATTTTATTGTCTTCTAAGCAGTTGCACATTTGCCTCAGTTTTGTTTAGCTTCTATTAATTAATTTCACATTTTGTTTACATATGTTTCCATACAGCATAAATTACAACTTGTTATTGCCTTCTAATGAGAACATTTTTGGGGAAAATGTTTAAAAATATAATCATTTACCATAAAATTTCATTAAGATATTTATGTCATCTCTTAAGCACTTGTATCTTTTTTGTAATTTTTAAATTCTTATCTCATATTTTACTCATCAATTACTTTACTTGCTTTTTGATTTCTTTGCTAAAAACATGTAAAATATTTATTGTCCTTTTTTGAATTAGCATTTTAATTGTTATGGGATTTTGTTGCACCACTTAACATATTTAGTTTCTTGTCAAAGAAAACTGAAAATAAAACTAGTAAATATAGCTAAAGGCCTCTGTAGCAATAGTTGTTAGAAAAAAACCATTCCAACCATTTATAAATATACCATACAATAAAAGATTTTATATTCCGTATTATTAAACGAGGCAATCTTTTATAAACAAAAATCTAATACAGAAATCGAATACTGGAATATGTTTTGTTAGTCTGAATTCCTATGTACATATATATTGGCTATAAGAATCTACTTCTTAGCTACAATTATAACACAAAAATATGATTTGAATCAACAATTCTTTAGTAATAACAAAATACTAATAAATTTTCCAATATTTAATAACTCATCTTTTTCAATAAAATAGATTTTCATACAACAGCTTACCTTGATGGTGTTAGGAAATTTGAAATTCCTTTCTGAAATGAAAGAAAAAATTTCATAAAATAAAAATGTCATATTTTTGATTTCATCAAACAATATGAAATTTTCATAAATTTTTTTATATTGTATCGAAATTTATAAGCAAACAAATAAATTAAATATTAATACATTCCTTTCTGAAAAAATAAAATAACTTGCCTATTGTATCGAAATTTATAAATAAAAAAATAAAATATAAATATAAGTAACATATATTATAAATGTATAATTCTGAATAATATAAAATATTGTTTGATATGAAAATATATTGCGTAACTCTGAATAAATGATAAACAAATATATTTTTGAGACGATGGCCTTAGTAGCTAGCACTTCCTTCTTTTAGATATTATATTATTTTGTATAATAATTAACATGTAAATAAATAATATATTCATACGTAAAATAAAATATACAATTATTTATTTATTCAATAGCTTTACGTATATTCCATGCTTCACATTTTCTGGCTTAACTAAGCAGCTTAGCTGCGCTAATCAAAGAGTTTCCACTAATAGAATTGCCTAACTAACACCTGTTAAACACACTGAAATGAAAGGTAGAGGATAAGAGCAGTTGGGACAGCTTAATCTTCGCTTAACCAGAGCAACCAAATAAGATGAAGAACTAAAAGACAAAAAAAAAGAAAAAAAAAAAATTTGGAAACGAAAAGAAAAGAAACGAAACGAGACCAGACTCGAGATCGATTCAGTGACTTCGATGTGGAAGAAGGCGAAGACGAAGACGAAGGCGAGGCGAGGATTTTGTGTGTTTGGACCCCGAGTCGGGAGCATTGTGTGAGCCCAACTCAAAAGCGGCGCTTGAATTCGCAACGGCAGCGGCGCCGCGTGTCCCTGGGCCAGTCAGCCATCCAGCCATCCAGCCAGCCAACCAGTTAACCAAGCGAATGCCCATTCATCGATCAAGTTGCAAGCGCCACGACGAGAAACGTGAGGCAACAGCAGAGCGGCGGCGGCGGCGGCAGCTTGCGATCCAACAACAACAGCAACAATCGCCTGTCGCTGATCTCTGCGTTGCTCGGTGGCTCCGATTTGAATACATTCATACACTCGCGCATTCACATTCACAGTCGCAGTCGCATTCGTATTTGTATTTGTATTTGTATTCGCTGCTGTCAAGCGGCTTGTCAGTGTCGCCAAAAAAGCAAAACGTCGTCTTCATCGGGGGATCTTTTAGTCTCCTTCAGTCTTCTGCTTCTTCTTCTTCTTCTTCTCCTTCAATTCTCCCTCGATTCTCTAGCTCATTCTCATCTCCCGAGCTGAGCTGAGCATTGTCTTCGTCACACAGGATCTGTGGCCGGATCTGTGGCGTGCCGGGATTTTGTCTTTGATCGACGACTGTTTAACATCAGGCAACTCAGCAACTGCCAACTGCCAAACGGACTGTCGACTGCTCACTGACGACCGGCGACCGGCGACTGGCGACGGACGTTGACTGTTGCTGTTGCAAGTTGCTTTCTGGCTGCGCGTTGCAAGTTGCCCTCCGCTGTTGATTTCGTTTTTCTTTTTTATTTTTGGGGGCCTGCGACCCGCAATTGATTCGCAATTCCATGGCGCATTGATTTTGATCAGCCACGACAGGCGCACCTCAGTGCCTCCTGCCTCTGCTCTCTTCCCTTCCCTTCCCTTCCATCCATCAGATTCTGTTTTACTTTTTTTTTTGTTTTTGGGCCGAGACCAAATCAGCACCAGACGCAAATTTTATTGACAGCATCAGTTGGCAGCGAACGGTTTCTCTCTGGGCTTAAATCATTTGGCACTCGTGTGAATTGTGCGAGGCTGCGCTTTCATTTCGCCTCTCTGAATCTCCACTGAATCCAACACACACACTCACACACACTCAAACATATCATGCGCCACTCAGGCGGAAGTAAAGAGCGAATGCATTCATTTCATTCATTTGATGAGGCGGCAATAAAAAAAGAACATTTGTTGTGCAATATCGATAACTGTATAAAGTATGTATAACATAAAAGTATTCATTTATGGCATATTGCTTGCATTCATTCATTCAGATGTTTGTAATGAGAGCATTTAGTTTGATAAAATACTTAAACGATTTTTGGTACATACAATTATAGCAACTGTGTTTTATGATTCCTCAAAACTTGGTATATTTTACACCTAATGGTATATTTTGACATTACTAGTAAATATTTTGGTATATTAATTTGGTATATTTGATGCAAAATACTACACTGTATTACTTTTGTTCAGCATTTATGATGCGAGTATATCAAAATATAGTCTTAATTAATTGTTGTAGTATTTTTTGGTATATTTATTTGGTATATTTTAAGAAAAATGCTGCACTGTATCACTTTTGTTCAGTATTTAGGATGCTAGTATATCACAATATAGTCTTAATTATTTTTTTGTAGTATTTTTCGGTATATTAATTCGGTATATTTTAAGAAAAATAGCACACTGTATTACTTTTGTTCAGTATTTATGATGCTAGTATATCACAATATAGTCTTAATTATTTTTTTGTAGTATTTTTCGGTATATTAATTCGGTATATTTTAAGAAAAATACTTCACTGTTTTACTTTTATTCAGAATTTATGATGCCTGGATATATGGTATATTTTGCACCTTATGGTATATTTCAAAAGTAATAGCATATCGAAATACAGTCGTAATTATACTTTAGTATTTTTCGGTATATCAATTTGGTATATTTAAAGAAAAATACTGCAATGTATTACTGTATATTTTGTACTTTATGGTATATTTTCAACGTATATCGATTGACCTAATGTAGCCTTCATTACAGTTCTGCGTTTGAGATTCCTGAAAATTTAGTATATTTTTACTTTTTGGAAAATTTTGAAAGCAATAGTATGTCGATTTATCAAATACAGGCTTTAGTATATGTCAGTATTACATTCATATGGAATATTTAAAAAATAATACTACTTAGTGTAGCTTTAATTGAGTCTTTATGATTCCTGTCGTAATAGTTTATTGAGATACCGAATAAAGCAGGTATTTTACTTTCTTCCTTTTTTTTTTGATTTGAACTGAAGAAACGCTTAATTATAAAAGGTGAAGGGACATTAATTTTATCACTTTAAGCCAAAAAAAAAAAAAAAAAAACAATGTAGAACATTAAATTTGTAATTATTTCCCAGTTTGTTTTAACAATATTTAAATTTACTAATATCTTCGGATTGTTCACAAGATAAGTTTCATGCTGGTATCTAAATAAATAAGTATATTGACTGTCAAACAACATGTGCTATTTACATCTCTTGCTTTGTGTCTGTTATTCGTTTGCACCCATGAGTGTATTCACTTTTAAACTGCTAATTAGTGAGAATCTTGCTTTGAAAACTGAGCTTCTTAGATCGTTTTAATTAATGCTTCACATTTAGTGAACTATATTTGCTGGTCAATTGACTTTCAGCATTTGCCAGCAGTAATACCTGCTGCTATATTCATTTATTTTTGGGGTTCACATTTTGCTTTTATTTAAGAAAAAAAAAAAAAACTAAAACATTTGCAACAAATTTTCCAGACCATTTGCACTTGCAGCGTGGCATCACTACAAAGTGCCCCCACGCTAATTGCGGCAATTAAGCGCACAAAAATCTAACGACAACAATTTGTGGCATTCCTCCGCGACAATTTCTTCTTCAAAACAACAAACAACAAACTGAGGCAGCTTCTTGATCATCTTCTTGTGTTTCTAGATGCTACCTGCTATTTGGCTGTCGCCTTTTGTTTTGTGCGCCGCAGGAATTTGGCGTTAAATGCTCTGCGCCCAGTTGCCAGTTTGGCTTTTGAAGTTTAATAGCGCCGAGCAACGTTCAAAATGACATGCAACAGGCCGCAACTTTGACAACTCACAAACAGCAAATATCTTAAAAAAAAATCGACAACAACATTCTGACAATATGTTTCGACATATTTGGCCAGAGAAATGAAAAACAGTTGACAATGCGCCAGGACATCGAATTTAACATGCTCTATTTGTCATATACATTTTGGCACAATGAACTCTGATTCCCAATGAAAGAGAGAGAGAGAGAGAGAGAGAGAGCGAGAGAGAGTGAAGAAAATATTTTATATAGTAGAGAAAAAAGAGAAATCCAATTGAAGATTATAAGAAAAAGTTAGATAAATTAAAAAAAAATGGGAATATAAAAAATATAAACCATTTTATCAGAGTGAAGAAAAGAACAGTAACATGAAAAAGTCAAATAAAAATAAGCCTTAATGCTATAGAAAAAATGCAAGATTTTAAGAAAACGTTAGATTAATAAACAAAAGAGAAATGGTAATAAAAAAATATAAACAATTTTAAAATCTTATATTTTCCATAAAAGGAGCATATAATTAAAAAAGAAAATTTTATAAATAATTTTATTCAAAAAACTCATATAATTAATATACTAAATTAACTCTAAAAATAAAAAATAAATAAATGGTAAATAAAATAAATACAAAATCTCAGAGTGAAAAGTTACAGCCCAGAAATCAATAGATAAAAATAGAGATAAAGTAATAAAGGAAAAAATTGAAATAGAATACAAAAAAGTTGAAATAAAATCTGATAAAACTGAAGAAGAAAAACATTTAGATGAAATAAGTAATTATAAAAGTAATATGGAAAGACAATTGAGATGAGAAATCAACAGTTATCAATAGAATAAAATAGAGATAACATATATAAAATGATAAAATAGAAATAGAAAAAATTAAGATAAAATATGTAATTATAAAAGTATAATATAACAGAAAGATAATTAAGATTTCTAAGTATAATTAATTGAAGTCCAGTAAATAAAATTGGTAATAAACTAAAAAATTTATTCGAAAAGTTTAAGAAATGTTTAAGAATAGCGCAAGGTAGGAAAAAAGTAAGCTTCATAAAGAGTAGAGTATAGAATAGAATATAGGGTGGAGTATAGAGTAGACTATAGAGTAGACTATAGAGTAAAGTATAAAGTAGAGTATAAAGTAGAGTATAGAGTAGACTATAGAGTAGAGTATAAAGTAGAGTATAAAGTAGAGTATAGAGTAGAGTATAGAGTAGATTATAGAGTAGAGTATAGAGTAGAGTATAAAGTAGAGTATAGAGCAGAGTATTTTTATTTGTATTAAATGAAATGCCCCGTCGAGTAGTCGGCTGACTTTTGTTTTCATTTCTTTGGTTCGTTTGAACACTTTGATAGACGCCAGTTGATGTCACAGACGAGTTGCAGATTCAGGCATCAGATTCGAGCTTCGACTCAATTGCAGCTCGCTGCTGCGAAGCGTCCTGTCGCCACCAGACAGAGAAAGGGAGAGCAAAAAGGAGAGAGGGAGAGAGAGAGAGAGAGGGAGGGAGAGAGTTCCTCCCACGCCTCGATTGTCTGCCGCTTATCGCTGTGGCTGTGGCAGGAAATTTGCGCTGCTTTTGATATGATCGCCGACGTGGCACTGATTTTTGATGGAACAATATTTTTGCTTGTCTGGCGATGTCTGGCACATGCGATGTGTGTGTTTGTGTGTGTAGCGCCAATTGGAGATAGCTCTGTGCCACACTTGGCTGAGGGCAGCTTATGGGTAACACACACACACACACATACACATACACCTAACTCTATCTCGTTCTCACTCCTCGCAGAAGTCTCAGCTTCCTGCTGATGACGCCGCGTTGACAAGGCGATGACAGATTTCTGCGAATTTTTCGCATTAGGCTTTGAACTTTCGCATTTCGCTGTCGCTGTCGATGTTGTTGTTGTTGTTTTTGTTGTTGTTGTTCCCTTTGCTTGATGTTGTTGGCTTGTCGCAAGTGACGTTTCGAAGGCGGCGCTACTGTTTTCGCTGAAGCGCACAACTCTCTGACGGCACGGAACGACCGCCAAGTGGCGCTGCCCTTTGATGCTTTGAGGCTCCACTGACTACCTCCAACAACAACAACAACAACAACAACAGCAGTCGCGACTCTCCCCCATAACGGTTTCATATATAAGAGAGATGCGACTCGATTTCAATGGAATTGCTAATAGAATCACAGAGCACAGACAGCAGAGATTTTGGATTTTGTTGTATTTTTTTATCAAAGGGTTGACTCTGTCTAAGCTCTGTCCTCGAGTGTTGCCTCTTGTGCCACAGATTGTTGTCGCTACGATAGACAACAAAACGTGGAACAACATCCACCTGATGGCGGCGACACGTAGCTCATTTAAGCAAGCGCCGGTTGGCGGCGCCTGTGGGAAAAATCTGACGTTTATTAGCCAGGGTGTGGTGGCATGGTGGCATCGTGATACTGCCACAACTGCCACTGCCACGCTGCCACAAACTGCAACCAGGTCGAGTTAGCCAACGGCGGCAGCCACTTGAAATTGCTTTGACCAGTCTGCGTAAAATGTGACCAGAGCTGCCAACGTTTAGCCATTGACAACCAGAAGACAGAGAGAGAGAGAGAGAGAGAGAGAGAGAGAGAGAGAGAGAGAGAAAGAGAAAGAGACCAGACCCTTCATTTCCTTTCCCTCTCCACTTCCAGAGCATCGTATCCATCTGCTTCCACCTACGCTTACAATGTGAATGCTCAGCTTATGAATTTAATGCGAATAATTCTATTAATTGCAGCAGTTGACCTTTGACTCGAATTTATATTTTTGGCTTGTCAAAGGAATCATTTTAGATAATGAATTGTAAGCTGAGATTGAAATTAATGAGGCAGAAATAAAAAAAAAAAACGGGCAAACGAATTAAGATAAAAATATATGTGTATATAAAACAAGTAAGATACTTACAGTCAAGTCTGTTGTTGTAGACTATGAGATACCACTTTGAATAAACGCAATACTGTGGTATTATTCTTAAAATATACAGAAAAATACTGAAATATACCAAAGCCTGTATTTGGATCAAAGTTATAATACACTTAGAAGTATGAGTAGTGGGCATAATGCAAAGCAAACTTTTAAGCATATAAATTTATGTATATATATTGAACATATGAACACTGAACAACAAATTGCTTAGTTCTTATTTATTAATAAGAATTTTCTTTAAAAAATTTTGAAGCTACAAAACACATCCTAATTTCAAGCACATTTGATATAAGACCAAGTTCTTATTAAGAGAAAAAATCTAATGTTTTCGAGACCGAAAACCTTAATAAAATAAAACAATTAAGAAAGAAAGTCGAGTGTGCTCGACTGTGACATACTCGGTATTCATTTTGAATAAGAACAAAACCGTGCTGTATTATCCTTAAAATATACCAAATGCGATATACTGCAAAGTACTAATATAGTACTACAAAACATTGCAATTTTAACACTAATTGCCAGTAAAAGCAACTGAGACACGACAGCAGTAGTTTTATGCTTTAAATATACTGCAAAATACTAAAAACATACCAAAGGGTATATTTAGTATATTGACATAGTAGTACATTCAAAATGTAACATTGATTGTCAGTAAAAGCAACTGAGACCCGATTGCAGTAGGCGTTTTTTTTTTCCAAACAAAAGTCTTTCTTAAATAACTTCGACAATTTTTCTCAAATTTTTAGGAATCAGAAATACTGTATTATTGGCGGGGCGGCTGTGGGCGTGATACCCTATAGTAAGTGGACATAAAAACATTAAGTTATATATTATAGTTATTCATAAGTATGGGAATTGTGTTGTTTATTCGTATATGTCGAAAAACTCTACGTACGAAGAATCGAATCGAATTATGAACACATAAACTTATCTCAGACTACTACGAAAAATGGTTCGCAACAGCGTTATGTACAAGAACAATGGAAGCTAGATAACAACATTAGAGAAATTATGATTCGAGAATCCTTAATGTATAATTTGTTTTTGAGATTTTGAAATATATTATTTTAGATTAATATTCTTTTATGAAGAACACAATTAATTTTAATAATTTCGTCTTAAAGTGGTGTCATTATAAAGAACATGCTTGATTTTAGAAACTAATCTTTTTCATTTAGTGTATAGAGAAAAGGCCATATATGGATACATAGTTCTAGATACAAATGTTAACTTAGTTACAGTGTATTGGAAAAGTTGAAGAGAAGTTCAGATGCGATGCGATGACCTCAGGACGATAGCCGAGCGACATTTGTGGCTAATGGTGGGCGACGGCGGCAGTCGGCGATGATAAGATTGGACCCGTTAAGAGCGTTAACCACAGCGTCGGCAGTTAACGAAGTGTAGATAAAAATCATCTGATCAAACGATCGATAGATGGGATGGGAAGAAAAACGTGCAGTTGCAATTGCCTCATTAGGCGGCTGCCTTTTTGGGCTGCATTTTGGGTGCAAATAATGTCACAATATTTGCACTTTAAACGCTGGAAGTCAAAGGGGGCCAAGAGAAGTCATGCTGTGAGGGTTAGTTCGCTCAAAAATGGGTGGGTGGATGCATCAAGAGCTACAAGCTAACTCACTATCTATCTGTCTGTCTGTCTGTCTGTCTGGTTGTCTGTTGAGAGCTGTGAGCTGTGAGCTGTGAGGCAGGCAGCAAATGACAAAGACGCCGCTGTGTGCAGTGTCCCATCCAGCCATTGAGATTTAATTGCAGCAAACGGCAGTTGAGCAATAAAATTTATGACCTACAAATAATAGGTCTTGTTCAACAGACGGCCGGCCCAATGCCAATCGATATATGTGTGTACTTTGATGAATGGTCTCGATGCCGACTACAATGAAGCAACAACGACGAGCAGAAGACGAACAACAACAACAACTTTAACGTTGACGTTGACGATGTGCGGCAATTACGCGTAAAGTGCCCAAACAAACCGAGGGCGGAGGCTGACGAGGAGGGAGCAATGAGGGGGAGGCGGTGGCCATATGTGTGGGTGAGCAATTGAGCAAAAGTATCGATCAACTGCAGCACTGTAGCGCCACCTGCCGTCGGGCAAATGTAGATAACAAAAGAATGCGTCAAATATATCGATTACCCAGGGACTGAATGCGAATGTGAAAACTAGGTGAATGTGAATGTTAATCTATGGTAAAAGAGAATTGAGATTACAGACAAACCTATAATAAGTAGAGGGAGTGAAGTGGAGAGTTGAAAAGTGATCTGATTTCAGGTAGCAGACGCATTTAATGGCCCTAAACGATTTGGCCCATTGTTGTGCATCGGCAATCTGTTAAGTACGCCCGCACATCCTCTCACTCTCTCTCTCCCTCTCTCCCTTTCTCACTCTTTTCTTCCTTCTTTTTCTGGCATAATCGCTACTGCTGATTCGCTCTCTTTTGTTCGTCGCATTGCATTGTAATCGATAGTTTTTCGCAATGCAACAATTGAAATCAATGAAATTGAGAACATTTGCTGCAGAATTGAAAATAGACAAACACACATAAAGCAAACAGCACATAGAATGGAACAAACAAAAAAATAGAAAGGAAAACACACAAAAAGAAAATGGATTTTCCTACGAATTAAAATTGAGGGCTTGCAGCAATTAAATGTACTTGACTGCATTTCACAAACTGAGAACCGTTAACCATCTCAACACACACACACCCCCGTTCCTGTCAATATACCCCCTCCCCTCCCCTCCCCCCTCATATCAAACTCAATACATCTCAATCCCAAAAACATACTCGCAGTGCATTCGTAATGCCCAAAAGAAACCCAAAAGTTCAACAACATTGTGGTTGCATTTTGGAAGTCGCCTCATCGCCATCGACAGCTGCGTCGATTGCAATTCCAGTAATGAGAACAGAGCCCACAACTCCTGCCCAATGACGCATAACATTCACAGATTTTTTTGCGCTGATTCCAAATTGAGAAATTAACTAACAAATGGGAGTGAAAATAATGCACAATGTGGAGGAGGAAAGTGCAGAGTTTGTGATTGTCGAAAATAATGTGACTAAAAGAATATTTCTAATATTTTCCAATATGGCAATTGAATTTGTCTGCTCGACTGTGAGATACCCGTTACCCCATTTTGAATAAGAGTAAAACAGTGCTGTGTTATTTTAAATTTATACCAAATTTATATACCGCAAAAATACTAAAAAATACCAATATTTATGGTTGATATATTGATATAGTATATAATATAGATATCGCGCTAGGGTTCATCTTAAAATATACCAAATTAATACACAACGAAAATACTATAATAAACCAAAATTTACTACAAATATTCCAAATTTTATGTTTGGTATATTGATATAGTATATAATACAGATATAGTACTAAGGTTTTCCTTAAAATATACCAAATTAATATACGACGAAAATACTATAATATACCAAAGCCTATATTTGGTATATTCCTTTTCCGTTAGTTTTATGAAAATACATTTTTTCAATTTATCTTATTACCTTTAGCAATACCTGATCTGATTCTACAAACTTTGGACTAAATTATGATTTTCAAAAATAGTACTAAAGTCATTGCGCTTTTAAATTAATTACATAACTAAATTAACAATGAATGCGAGTATAAATAAATTGAATAATATTCTTAGCCACTTTGTTTAGTGAAGTGAATAAATATGCTCTAAACATAACTTTCAAAAATGCAGCAAAAGAATTTAACCAATAAAAGAAAAACATTTTAAGTTTTTTACTTGATTGGGCATAATCCTTAAATCTATCATTAACAATGATAATGATTCAATTTTGAATTCAAATACTTTTGATTTGTCAAATCATTTAATTTTGTATCTGAAATTTAAATAACTAGAAAATAAGTTCTTAAAATGTTAACAAATATTTAATCTCGGCATTTTATGTTAAAAAAAGTTTACGTAACTATGAAAAGCTTTTTTAAAAGCAAGACCTTTGATCGCCGTTAAAGCAGTTCATTTAAAATCTCAAATGATATGTTGTTCTACTTTTGTACTCTTAACGGCTTTCCAGCTGTGTTTCTGTGTGTTTATTGCCAGTTTTCTTCCTTCGTTGGTTTGTTGGCTCGTTCGTTCGTTTGTTGGTCGCCTTGCGTGTCTTTTGGCTCCTTTGTTTATTGTCCCCTTTTGCCCTAGCATTTAGCATTTAGCATGGCAATTGCAATTGTGCTTCCAATTTCGAAATCCCAGTTACAAATTGCCCAACAGTTTGTCAACCGGCGAACCGACAACAAAGCCGCCCCCTAATTAGATACCTCGTCGTATAACCAGAGCAGAGGAGAGAACAACAACAACAGCAACAACAAGCATTTCTATTTATTTCTTGGTACAAATCGCAAAAGCGTAAAAATATGTGACAACGTTGAACGCATCTCATCGGTCGAATGGTCGCTCCGCTCGCTTGTCTCTTCACCACCTTGTCCACCTTGTCCACCTTGTCCACAATCTGTCCACTTTGCTCACTTTTGTCCACCTCGTTCACTTTGTCCCTGCTCGGTCTAGTGGTTGGATGCAGTTGACGCCCACACGTTGCGTTGCGTTGCGTTGTGTGTTGTGTTGTGTTTGCCGCTTTACATAATAAGGGGAGTTGGAGAGTTTTCATGCGAACCCTCCACAAGAGCCGCGACTGACAATGCAATTGTTGTGCAAGTGCGTTCGTTGTACCCCTACTTTAGATACTGACCCCCCCTTGCCTCTCCAGACACGCCTCCACCTCCCTACACTCCACTCATTGGCTTATTGGGGGCATTTTGTTACAGTGTGTGAAAGATCTTCAAGCGTAGACCTCGAGGGTTACGCTTCGTCTGTCCTCTGTCGTCTGTCGTCTAGGTGAAAGTACCCGTCGAGACCGTTGAGACGCTTAACGCTCCGCAACTGTCGTCTGTGGGATCGACTAGCGATGGTCACGTTTCGTGTTTTCTTTTTCTCACTTACTGAAGATTATAGAAGCTCTACATTAAGCTCTTAGAGCATCTACTTCGGACTCTCCATAAAGTTAGATCATCACAACTTAGCTCGCAATCAAATTCGTATGACTTTGAATGTAGGTAGAGTGTTAAAAACTCTACACGACTGTTTTAAGCGAACCCTTCACTTTTTTATACAACTCTACACTTTTTCTAATGTGCATAACAAAGTCTACTAGCCACAATTGTAAGCTCGGCAAACTCTACACTTCTCACGAGCACCTCTACACTTTTCTAAATAATCCCTACATAACCCCTATTGGACGCAACAATTTATTGCAACTCTACTACTCCATATGAACTCTACACAACTCCGCCGAACTCTACACTTCTCTACAACATCGTAATAGAACATTTTTCTATACGAAGCATTAACGCAACACAGCTATTTACTAATATTTTTTAACTCTACACAACTATCCTCTTCTCTACAAGAGTCCAACAATTTCTTTGCACCCTCTACTATATGCATCTTGGACGTTGCCCAGGTAAATGCTATTCCATATGAACTCTACGCAACTCAACACAATTCTACATAACTATGACAAGCTCTACACTTGTATTTCTAATACACTCTCAACCATCCAGTACTCTTAATATACTCTTCTCTACAATATATAAATTCTACATAGCTCAAACAAACCCTACACTTGACTTTTCAAATACTCTTAACTGTGAACTGTATTAATGCAGTACTCTTAATTTATTATTCTCCACAATAGTCCAACATTTTCTTACTCTTATCTACACTTTATAAACTTTACACAACTCTACATACCGCTACTAAACCCAACACTTGACTTTCCAAATACTTTAAAATGTGAACTGTATTAATGCAGTATTTTTAATGTACTCTTCTCTACAAATCTCCAACATTTGCTTTATACAACTCTACATACCGCGACAAGCCCTACACTTGGATTTTTAAAGCACTCTCAATTGTCACCTGTGAGCTATTGCAGCACAGCAAACCTATTTTACTAAACAAATTCTCTACACTAACTCTACACTTATTTGTAAGACATTCGTGCTTAATCGCTTCCATAAGAACTCTACACAACTCTACATAGCTCTCCCTACACTTGTCCCTCCAAAACACTTAACTGTCAGATGTATTCATGCAGCACAGTAAGTATATTTCTCTACACTCTAACTCTACATATATTTTGTAGACAATCGTGCTTGATGGCTTCAACTCGTGTCGTTATGACTCGAATTCACTATGACTGAGCACGCGTCCATCTCTAGTCGCGACGATCGTCTCGTCTCGTTCGACATTCAACGATCGACGTGGCCACTGGCCATTCGCTTGTCTTCTGGGTGGGCGCAAAAGCAGCAGCAGCAGCAACAACAACAACAACAGCAAAAGCAACTGTGCTGCATGCGGCTGGGTGGTTGGGGGCGTACAAAAGCGACAAGCTTGAGGCGGGGAGTGGAGTGGAGTGGTCCAAGTATTTTGCATAACGCGACAACATCATGTAAGCGCTGCTCTCTCTCTTTTCTCAGGCTGCGCAATCAAAGCAACAGCAACAGCAGCAGACAATGAGCAAAAATTTGAAACCACCAAAGTGGCGATGCTGATGGTGGCTGCTGTTGCTGCTGCTCCAGCTGGTGATGGTGATGGTGACGTTGGTTTATTTGCCCCAGCGTCGCCATCATCAACAACGACGTTGATGTCCAGCGTCGTGCATTTACAATTTTCTGCGAATTTCTTGAAATCTGAACAGCGAGCAAAGCAGCTCGCACAACAATCCCACACACACACACACACACCCACACACACACACACAACAGCAGCAACCAAGTGCTGGAAGTCGCGGCGCAAAGTCAATCTTCCAGCTGTGATCTTTCAGCTACCCTCTCTGGACTAACCCTTAGCCCTGCCTCCCTCCCCCTATGGCAGCACCCGCTACACACACTTTTCTCTGTGGCACTCTCCATCTCTTTCTACTTTTTTTTTGCAGCCTGACACGATCCCCCTTGGCAAATCCATAGTTTCTTTTCGTTGTTGTCTTCTTTCGAATTTATTCAACAAACTGCCCGCCCGCCATCATCGCTTCGCAATTATAATTAAGTTTAATTGAGTGATTGACGTTTTTAGAGAGTGCGCGGTCACCCACAAATCTACAACAACGAGCGGCCAGCAGCGAACAAACGAACCAACGAACGAACGAGTGAACGAACGAAACGAAGTAAATGGCAACGGAAGAGATTATGAAATCAACGAACGAGCGGACGACGTTGACGATGATGACGGCGGCCCGCCATAATCACAACAAGTCAAAAAAATGTTGAAAGACAACAGCAACAACAACAACAGCAGCAACAACAGCAACAATGACTGTGCTTTTGTCCCCTTCTTGCAACGAAACCCGCTCGAAAATTGTTTTTCATACGCCCCGTTGTCGGCGTGGGTGGGCAACCGCCTCCATCAGCATCTCGAGTCTCGGCAAGCCAAAAAACAAAGCAGAAAAGACGGAAAAAAAACACTACATTGCCGTTTTCCAGCTTCATCTCAATTGTCTTCGTCTTGATCGCCACAGTTGCACAGTTTGGTAGTTTTGCTTGCCTCATGCCGCCACTGGACATTGCAACAACAACAACAATAACAACATTTGTCGCTCGGGTCAACAACAGTTGCCAATGTTGACAATGTGTTGAGCGAGCTTCAGTTCGATTCATAATCTGGACAGCAGTTTTTTCAGTTTTTCTTTTTTTTTTTGGGTGGTCCTCATCATAGTAATTATATGCATACATTATCGTGTTTCTATTTCCATTCTCCTGGGCATTAGTGATGACTTTCTATCGCATAACGAAACTAATGGTAGCTTAACCTAAAGCATAGGCTTAATATAACAAAAAATTAAAAATAACAAAGACTCAGGCAATTGAAAAAGAAAAAATAAACTTTACCGATAGTATTCATCAATATTAGAAGTACTATCGATAGTAAGAAGAGTATTTTACCCAAATGAATTAGGAAATCACTAATCACTAATTAATAGCCTCGCCAATAAGAATCATTAAAGTCCGAACGTTTCTCTTATAAATACCAATTATTAAGGATAGGCAAGTCGTTAAAGTTAGATTAATAACCAAGCAACCAATACTATCGATATACCATCGATATACTGGAGACAGCAAATAAATAAAATTGATATCCTCGAAATTTGCAAAGTTTTTGTTTATAAACCTTAGTTTTTAAGTGAAGGCAAGATGCTAAAATTAAATTAATTTATTATAGAACAACTTTGCCTTAATGAACAGTATAAATACAATCGATAGTAGATAGTAGACTACTTGAAACAAAAGAATCAACAATCCTCTAATATTAAATATCTCTCTCCAAAAAGATTCGCTTTTAAAAACTGCTTATTAAGAGAAGGCAAGCCACTAAAGTTAGATTAATTCCCAAATAAACGATAGTATTTCAATACTATCGATATACTGTAGACTTCAATTAAATAATGTGTATTTCTCAATCTATTGATTTTCGAACCACCTCAAGCTGTCACCTCTGTTGATAGCAGAAATACAAACAAACTGAGCACTATCGATAGTATTAGTAACACCTCATACAATCGCATTCAATCTATATGCAAATCTCAAAGTAATCCAACTCTCTACTTAAGACCAAGACCCACAATTATGTATGGTAATTCTCTAAATTCTCTCTCTCTGTCTCTCTCGAAACCTGTGCCAAATTGTTGGTCCAATCAATGAATATCGATTAACAGAATCGAGACATGCAACAGCAGCAGCAGCAGCAGTTTATGTTAATAATAATGTTTCAAATAAAAGATTATACAAATCAACCGTTAGGTGTTACAAATGACCAAACACGCAACTGATTCCAAAGAGAGTGGCAGAGGAGGGAGGGAAGCTACTAGAATGAGGGGAAAAACGACCTACACGACAGCAAAACAGACCGCGTAATGTTGCCCATTTTGAAGGGCTTTCAACGCGATGTCCGAATGTCCCGAATGATCGTTGATTTTGATTAGATGATGATGACCAAAAAAACACAAAACCAAAAAAAGAAAAACGATGAACGGATGCTGCACCTTTAGCCTCAAGTCTCAATTTTCATTCATGCCCCATGTATTTTGTGTGTGGTGTCGACGATGCGTGCGTGCATTTTATTACGCGCGGATGTGATGAGTCTATCGAGGCGCTGAGCACCAGAGCACCAGAGCGTTAGACAGCAACAGCAGAACTGGAACTTGACGAGCCAAAATGAATGAGATTTTTATGGCCCAAAGATTTTTTAAGTGCGACGTTGTTGGCCAAAAAGAAAACAAGAGAAGAGATGATCGCTTTGATTATCGGACATGCCACACAGCCAGTTAGCTAGTTAAATACTCATGCTAGCCGTTTGATTTTATGTGATTCCTTTTACGATACTGAAAGGAAACCATTAAATCGACATCAAGTTGGCAGTGTTAAATAAGTCGCCCAAGGCGAGAGTATTGATTGAAGACAGCTTGGAACATATATTGCTAAGGATCAGTAATTGATCGTTAAAGAGGTAAATGTCTAACATGGTAAATGACAAGCTACCGAAAGCATTACAAACATTATATATTTGGCATATTAAATAAAAGTTTGAAGTTTGTTGCAAATCTCACATTTGACTTGTCACTTTTAATAGCATAAGTGTGTGTGTGTGTGTTGTAATTGTAGTTGTAGTTGTGTTGTGTAAGGTGTGAGATTGTCGTTGCAATTACCCGGCGGGTCTTTCGATGATTTGCGTAGGCGTCAAAGTTGCAAATATTTGTTGACATCCATATATCAGTTGCAGGTGCAATGTTTAATCAGTTATGCAACCCAGGCGATTAGCAAAATATACAAACATACATACGTATCGATTTGTATGTGCATTTCATATTTGCAATCTTAAACAGGGTGAAATATTCAACTATACACTAAAGCTAACACCACAGCCAGAGAGTATTCGATTTTTCGCTAAAAATTATTTTATAATTTCAAAAATACTTAATTAAAATTTTTAAATGTTAAATGTAGAATGACATCGTTACCGTCTGTACCAATGAAAACTTTATCGAAATATCGATTAAATATTAAGCGTCACTGTAAAAGTGAAACACAAAGTTTTTTAAACTCAGTCTGGCTTTAAAATTAAAAGAGGAGTTTGTATTTTAGTGCTCTTAACATCGTTACTTTACTTACATGTTTACTTATTGAACTTTAGTTTATGATATATCGATTTAAAACTTTGTTTCATAATTTTTGTGTTGAAATTTATGTTCTTTTGAATTGTAAATTTTCCAATAACATTAATTTTGCAACAAAGCATCGTAAACTAAATGGTTTCATCTATAGTTTAACTATTCATTCTTTCGCTTCTCTTCTACTTTCGATTTACTCACACTTTTCATATAATATCTCTAACTAATAAGTCAACGATTCAATTGTTTATTTACTTGAATTAACAATCTCTTGATCTCATTCTTTTTTATAGTATATTTTAAGCGAAGTACCATATATACCAGACGTACTCTTCACTATGTTCTAGTATTTTTGCGGTACTTATTTATCATATTCCTAACTAATTCTTCTACACATTATTTAATGCTCCTTTATTTCATTTAATATATATCTTTTCTTTTTCTATGCTATAATTTCCTATATTATTAACTTAACGCTTCCTTAATCTCATGTGTTACTTCGTTATCAAATTGACAACTGATTTTTCTATACTTTTTCCAATATTATAATTTTTTATTCCACTTAAACATATGTATTTCCTTTTTCAATTCTATAATTTTCTATTCGATTTAATAGATATATTTTCTTTTTCAATATTATAATTTTCTAACTAGTTCTTATTAGCTTTTAAACTGATTTCTTAGTTTTTATTATATTTATGAGTGATTTTTCTTAACTTTATTTATTTTATTATTTTTGTAGTCTATAATTTTCTAATTTATTTTTTTAACACTTCCTTAATCCCATGTGTTACTTCTTTATCAAATTGACAACTGATTTTTCTATACTTTATTTAACACGCTTTCTATAATATTCTAACCTGTTTTTAATAACACTTTCTTAATCTCATGCCTTACTTTTTTATCATATTGATAACTAATTTTTGTTTATGCTTCAATTAACACTCTTTATAGATATATTTTATAGTTATATTTTTTCCAATTCTATAATTTTCTATTCCATTTAATAGATATATTTTCTTTTTCAATTTTATAATTTTCTAACTAGTTCTTATTAGCTCTTAAACTGATGCCTTAGTTTTTATTATATTGATGACTAATTTTTCTAAATTTTATTTATTTTATTATTTTCGTATTCTACAATTTCCCAATTTATTTTTCTTAACGCTTCCTTAATCTTTATTTTTCTTGTTCCACATTTCTTGAACTCTCTTTTTAAAATCTATATTTCTCACCAGCTTCTTCGTCAGCTGAGGCTTGTTTTGCCATTTGACTTTTACTTCTGATCAGTGTGAGAAATGGAAAATTGCGCAAGCGACAAAAGCTGCGAGATCTCAATCGAGATCACGATGTTATCGATGCAGTGTGTCTATCGATCAGTTTAATTACGGGTTGCAGTTACAGTTGCACGATTTTGTGACTCATTCGCTGCTGTTTGGACTTTCTTTCGCAAGGGTTTTTTTGCCGCTGTTGTCAGTTTACAGTTTGAGCAGCACTGTGTGTGTGCACTGTGGCCACCGCGTCGATTGCTCTGACCATATCATAATAAACCTGTTCGTTTAAGCTTGTTAAGGCGCGGCCTCAGTCCCATCTCCATCTCCAACTCCAACTCCAGCTCCAGCTCCATCATCACCATCATTATGATGATGATGAGCCTCCTCTCGTCATAATCAAAGCAAAAAAAAAAACGATCCAAAGGGTAAAAAACAACTCCAAAAAAAAAAACGTACTTCAGTCATAAGCGGGCGGACGCAAAGCCTCAACTTTGTTTGACTGCCCCTTACCCCTCTTCTTCTTTCCTTCCCCCACCCTTTCCCCTCTGCACTGTCCAGCAGCCAAAAACAGACCCTGCAGCATGTTGTGTGGCTCCAACTGTGCGCTGAGCAGAGGCGGTACACCAGCAATATTTAGGAGCCAAGAGATGGAGATGGAGGAGGAGGAGGAGGAGGAGGTCTTGATCTTGTTGCTGTTGTTGTGGTTATTATTGCTGTGTGTGCTTGTCGTTAAAGTCGTTATTATTATTTGTGGCTCTTTAAGTGGCTCATTCGCTAACTGCACGACGACGTTGGCGATATTCGTGTGCCTGCGCCTGCGCACAGTGGCGCTAAAGCAATTTTAATTGAGTCAAGCGTCTCCAAAATGTGATGGCAAATTTAATTATTTATTTAAAAAGGTTATATATGATTGAAACTAACACTAACTTATTCTGAAAGTTTGTCTTGTATTGACAATTTAAACAACTTGTTAACAAAGCAAATAATTATAAATTAAAACATAACAAAATTGGCAGCACTTTTAACTGATCTTTAACAATGCATAAGTCAAAATGAATAAATAAAGGAAGAGAAGACAAATATAGCAAAGTTACTAATCAATTTCTATACTTTAGAATAATCCAAGTCAAAAGAAATTAAGCGAACCGATTAGAATATGATATTAAAACTTATTAAACTAAATATTTAAAGCAAAGAGAACGACAAAGATTACAACTTTTCATATTATCCATTTTTATATAACTTGTTATGCAACAAGATTATTATAAGAATACTTGATTTTTTTAGAATAAGAAACCGTTAATGTTGCTAGAAAGCAAATATAATATTTTGTATTACTATTTGTTATCAATAGTAATTTAACTTTAAATAATAATACTAAATTTTTAAATTTTAATTAATATTAATAAAATTTTCTAAAATAATTGATGAGTACAAAAACTTTAATTTTGTTCAGTTATTTTACTTTCTTAAATTGCTTTTAAGTTTAACTTTTTTGTTGTTTCAAGTTGACTTTGGAACTATTTTTTTTTTGCCAACAATATTTGTTTATTCTTCACTCTGGTTAATACAATGAAAAATGAATTGCGGTACTCGCTTTGGTTTCCCTAAATACATTTTTAAAACACTTGAATCTTTTGCTTCTACTTTTTTTTATTATTTATGTTTTGAACTAATTTTTTTCCAATATTTTCTTTGCAAATGTCTTTATTTTAAATTGTATTTCCTTAGTTTTCTTAAATTGATTTTTGAAATATTTGTATTTTGCGCACAGATTGCGTAGTTTGGTATCACTGTGCGCTTGGCCATATTTGTGTGCCTGCGCGCCTTCCGACACTGGCGTCGACGCTGACGCAGCTGCCAACGCTGGCAGCGACTGCGACGGTGGTCCACTTGGCGCTCTCGTGAATTGATTCATAAAATATTATATCATTTTTTTCTCCTCTCCTTTTGTTGTTGTTGCGGAGCTGCTGCTGTTGTTCTTGTTGTATTTTTTTTTTTTTTTTTTGGAGTGTGTGTTTTTTTTTTTTTGGTGGATCGTTTGAGGCTTTGTAATTAGCGTGCATGTTTACCCGAATAATTTCACTTCATGGCGCTCGTTGAAGAAGTTATTATCAAGCCACTCGTTGTCTGTTGTCTCCTCTGGATACATTTTTTGGGGCACGAACCGAACGCGACGACGTCCGCCAATTAGCGGGCTCCACAAACATATATACGCTGAGTATTTATCTGCATTGTTTTTTCGGTTTTTTTGGGCAACTGTAACAACGGAAGGAAGTGACCCCGTCACCCGCTTGAAAATCTCTTCAAAAACCAAAAAAAAGAAAAAAACCATCGACGCCAAAAGTCTTCACTACGATTCCGATTTTTGGAGAGCCCGCTCTCGCTGTAGCCGCTGGCAAATTGCATAAATCAGCGTGCCTGGGTCCCGGGTCTTGGGTCTTGGATCTCTTCGTGGTCTCCCTTAATTGACATACTCGTATATAGACCACCGTGCTGACATTTTCCGACGAACTGTCGCCAATTTATGGAGGGCAGCCAAAGGGTCACGTCATGCGTTCGCGCTTGACAGCAGCTCGTAACTTCTTCTTCTCCCATTGAGTTGAGTTGATCAGAAGCTCAGCTCAACTCAGCTGACCAGCAGCATTAGAGTCGACAGTCTGAGAGCTCAATCAGTGCACTCGGTTAGAAAGAATCGCAGCAGAATGGCAGACAGCTAAAAACGCGGCTTTGTTCTCCATAATTGGGCATCAACTTGAGCTCACAAACAACATTTACATTTTAATCAAAACTATTTGAAATTATATATTATATTATGCACACTTTACTATAATCTCTGTCTTATCTCTACTCAAACGAAATGTTTAGAAGTTCCTCAATAGCAGATCGTCGAGAGAAAAAGATGAAAGGCGGAATTTAAAAGGTTTTACTTTGTTCACTGCAATATTATCTCTAAGACTGTGGCGAAGTGCGGCGCATAAAAAATATTAATTCATCAACATATAAATTATAAGTCTAATTAATGAACTTTACAATCAAGTTTTGTACAAAGCTTTAAGTATAAAGTCTTGTCACATTGTTATATTTTCTCTCATTTTTTGCTTCTGAGAGTATAGAAGTTTAGAGGAAGAAAATAGTAATACAGCAAAATATAGATCATATTTCTAATCAAATGTGAAATTAATGAAGTTTACAATCGAATTTAACAACACTTTGCTTTTTAACTTAGACAAAATTATCATTTTTTCTTTCTAAAAATTAAGCTGATAATGAACATCACATCTACACATATATTAAATTTTTATTTATTAAAATTCTGCGATTCATGTCTAAATTTCTAATTAATGAACTTTCCAATTGAGGTTTACAAAACATTTTGGTTTTTACATTTAATTTGACTTATTTTTATCTATTATAAAATAAAGTTTCCTTTCTTAAAATTTACTTTATAATGAATATCATATTTACGCTTTTAAATATTCTAAATATAATAATATAATAATAAATATTATCTAAATATTTCGTTTGCCAAATTACCTATTAAAATTCGCCCATTAACAACTACTCAATAATGCGCTTTCAAAGTTTGCTGAATACCAAGCTTTTACACACAAAGTTTTGTTCAAAGCAGCTTTGAAAAACCTAGCTTTAATCTAATATTGTTTATGAGCTGTTTAGCTTTATAACGTATAATAACCTTTAATAATAATAATAAGAAAAATGTAATTATAAACTGCTTCATCAAGCTCAATCAACTTTTAATGAATGAGTTCATCGATTAATTAAGCTCTAAGCTTCACCTACTGATCATTAGCTAAAAAAAAAGCAAAACGAAAAACACTAATCCTAAAAAAAAGAGCTGAAACGTCGGCGCTTTGACTCCGCTCCAGTTGAACGACCCGCAGCGACTTGAAGCTGGAGCTGAAGCTGAAGCTGAAGACGATGTCTCTGTGTGTGTTTGTTATCAAGTTATCCTGCCGAATAAGCCTTGGCTGCTTCTTGTACTGTACAATATGTATATCCTTTCAGTTGGATCAAATTACAAATGCCGAGTTCGCTTCTTCTCGCTTCTCTCGGTCGCGTTTCTCTGATCTTTTCGTTCTGCTTCTTCTTCTTGATTGTTGTTTCTTCGGCTGTTGTTGTTGTCGTTGTTGTTGCCGTTGTCAATGTTCTTAAGGCAGTTGCCATTGCCATCCACCCCGTCTAAAATGTGGATCAAAAGTGCCGCATATCCTGTGCTTGAATTTCATTCATTCACTAAGCAAGTCGCTCCCTCCCTCTCTCTCTCTCTCTCTTTCTCTCTCTCTCTCTTTCTTTCTCTCTCTTTCACTTCTTGTGCTCAGCTCAAGCTTTATTGGGAGATTAGTGGGCAGATCCTTTGCTTTCAGCTGATGCTAATAGATGCTTAATTAAATCATTGTTGTTGTTGTTCTTGCTGTTGTTGTCGACAGCTGCTGTTGCGTGCCTAGATTTAAGGCACAAGGTGTGATGCCCCTTGCCTCTTGCCTTGGCTGCCAGCTGCCAGCTGCCAAATCAATTCATTAAATAGCATTACGCTACTCGAGCTACTTTACTCTTTGAATACCCTGGAAAATGAGCCACAAAAATAATACAAATAATCTCTAAATGTAATAAAGAAGTTAAGCAAACATTTAGAACACAATTAGTACACCTTTAGTACTCAATTTAGTTTACCACACATTGAGAACACAATTAGTACACCTTTAGTACTCAATTTACTTCACCACTCAGAATTATTAAAATGCATTTTAAAGTCTTTAAAGCGCAAGCCATTATAAATATAGTCTGCAAATTAATAGTAAAAATGTTAAGCAATTTAAAGAGAGATTTGCCAGCCAACTATACTAAAAAATATACATATATAAAAAAATATAACCATCTAACAATTCATAGCAAATAGTTGAAGATATTATTTAAGAACGGAATTTGCGCTAGCAATAATTATTCTACATTCCAAAATAACATATTATTAAATATTATATTTAATTAACGTACAATCAAAATTAGTCAAAATTATTATTGAGTGAAGAGCAAGCTTTTATATTCTCTATATTAAAAGTAAATGAGACTTCTATTTTGAATTGAATTAAAAACCATTACCTCGAAAAAGTCAAGAAAAAACTTAGATGTTGTTAGTATTAAATAAGATTTCTTAATAAATATGGAGAATGAAAGAAAAAAAGGTCAATTACATTCATTATTTAAATTAAAGGAAGAGCTAAGCTTAGTTGTTGAATAAAGTTGAATACAATCGAATATATTACGAGTTTAAGTTGATGTAAGTGTTTTAGAAGGGAAATAATTGGGGTTAAAAATCTTAGATGTTAAATGCAATTTCTGCCATCGTAAAGGTAAAATCAAGTAATATTTTGAATCAAGACAAAGTCGAAGACATTATAATTAAAATTTCTGCAGTGCTGATTAAAAGTTAAAAACAAAGCCCAACTTTGAATTGAAATTTCAGCAAAAGTAAATAAAATTTATGGCATTATAAAATTGTATTTCTACAGATATTTTAAAGTAAAACACCAACAAATTTTCAAATGAAATTTCAGTTAAAGAAATTCAATTCTTGCGGTCAACATCAAGACAAATTTGGAAATAAAAGTGTCGCAGAAGTAAATTCTTTTCCTGCAGCAATTCAAATTTGCATTAAATATAAACTTGAAAATACAATTTCTGTAAAAGTAAATTCGATTTTTGCTGTAATGAAAAGTGAAATTAAAGACAATTTTTGAAATGAAATTTTTGTAAAAGTAAATTCTATTTCTGAAGTAATTCCAATTCAAATTAGAGACAAATTTTGAATTGAAATTTCAGCTAAAGCAAATTGTATTTCTGCAGTAAATTAAAGTCGAAATTAAAAACAAATTTGGAAATAACATTTTAGCAAAAGTAGATTCTATTTCTTCAGCAATTCAAATTCAAATTAAAGATACATTTTGAAATGAAATTTACGCAAAAGTAAATTTTATTTTTTCGTTAACTCAAATTGAAAAGAAAAGACAGTTTTTTAATTAAAATTGAAGAAAGGTAAATTCTATTCCTGCAGCAATTAAAAATTGGAATTCAAGACAACATTTTGAAATGAAATTTTCGCAAAAGTAAATTTCATTTTATCGTTTATTCAAATTCAAATAAAAGATACATTTTGAAGTGAAATTTACGTAAAAGTAAATTTCATTTTTTCGTTAATTCAAATTGAAAAGAAAAGACAGTTTTTTAATTAAAATTGAAGAAAAGTAAATTCTATTTCTGCAGCAATTCAAATTCGAATTAAAGACAACATTTTGAAATTAAAAGCAAAATAAAGAAACATTAATGCCATACTTAATACCTGAAAGCATTAACAAGAATCTAACTATTGGAACTGCATGACAAACTGTGCCATAAAATATGCAGTAATTGTAATTACAGTCGAAAGTCAAGCCAATGAACTGTGATGGCAAGAATGCAAAGTTTGCAAAATTGTGAAAATGTGAAATGTTGTGCATGCTGCAGAGCTTAAAGTTGGCAATAGACGCGACTTGTTTCTTCTCATTGCTTCTTGCACTTTTGACACCCTCCAGCGGGCGAATGTTCAACGTGCAACGTGCAACTTGCAACGTGCAACGTGTGGGCAACAACGTCTTGTTTGCTGTCAAGTGTGGCGCAGCCAATGCATTGACCTCCTTCACACAGCTGCAAAACACACACACACATGGCAAACAACACACACTTACATGGCACTAGGCAATAATGGTTGCTCGACTTGCTGCACAAGGAGTGGGAGGGGGCAGGGGCAAGAGGAGAGTTTAACAACAACCCCCTTTTTCTCTGTTTTTTTTTTTTTTTTTTTTTTGTTGAGGCGCAGCCCTCAGTGAACGGAGGCCCGCCTTTTTTGCATTCTTGTGATTTCCTGTAAAAAGTGCTCACAACCGGAGACGATGTGGCAAGGGAGGAGGAGAAGGAGGAAGAGGGGCAGGCGGGTGGACGTACTCGGGCTCTAAGTGGCCTAATTAGCAACCGTGCGGCGATCAACACCACTCGGGGCACCACCGTCGACAACGTCGAGCGTCGAGTATTTGCTTCATTTTGGAGTGGCTAATGCAGCATTAGCAGTCTCTCTCTTTCGCTCTCTGAACGTTTCTCTCTGTCGTGTGCAAGTATTTTGCATATTATTTCACGCCATTGTAACGCTTTCAACGCGAGCAACGTTGCCACACAGAGGCAACAAAAAAAAAACTAGCAACAATGAGGCGGTTGAGTGGCATAAAAAGCTGTCGCCCAGACTGAGACGTCGACTACGACTACGATAACGACAACGACACCACCTCCAACTTGCCACACATGCCACATGCTGCATGCCACATGCTGCATGCCACATGCCGCACTGCGTCCACTCTCTTGGCTTTGGTCTTTGGCGTCGCTGCCAGCACTTTGGGCGGTAAAATTCGCTCAACACACATCAGCAATGGCGTCGCCCATAGTTTACAGTTTTTTGATTGCCACACAGCGAGAAAAATGGCGAACTCGCAACAGCAACAAAAACACTTAAAGAGAGAGAGAGAAAGAGTTATGCAAACATTTGCAAACAACTAAATTTTCGAGAGTAATCAAATACTTTATGTCATTGAAATAATTCCTATTCTGCAATTGTTTAAACAATTTTTTTTTATTTTTTAACTTAGCATTGAACCTGTTTAAACTTCTTCATTTCATAGTTCAGCATTGAAATTGTTTACAAAACAATTCTGCACTGGATAATTCAGAAATTAATAAATAAATATAATAAAAACGAAATATACAATTAAAAAGTAAGAAATCTACCCGCTACCCTTTTTTTTAAATATACCAAAATTATACCAAAAAATACTAAAATGTACCGAATTCTCTATTTGGTATATCGATATTGCAATAATCTTGTAATATGTGTGATATAATTTTGGTACATACCGAAAGCAATGTTCGGTATATTACAATATCGATATACCAAATATAGGCTTCGGGATATTTTAGTATTTTTGTGGTATAATTTTGATATATTTGTAATATTGGTGTATACCGAGAGCTATGTTCGGTATATAACAATATCGATATACCAAATATAGCCTTCGGTATACTGTACATTCTACATTCGAAATATACCAAAGAATACAAAAAAATATATCACTAGTACACAATCTAACATAAAGTACCAAATATACCATAGAGTGCAAAATATACCAATTGAAATAAATAACTTGTACAATTTTGATCTGCTCGCAAGCAAAACACTTAAGGTACTTTCAATTAATGTAAATATTTATAAAGATTAAAGTTTATGGTAATAAAATATCTTTGGATTTCTTTAAACACCATTTAAAAACTCTTTAAGAAAACATATTTTCTAGTTGGTTTAAATATTCTTTTAAAAATCAATACAAATGTAAATCAACCTAAAATATTCAAACGAATTAGCAAGCCAAAATGAGTCGCTAATTATCGAGAATTCAACAATATTTATTTTATATATTCTACAAGAATATAAAATATATTTAAAAAAAAAGAAATATATCAGCAAAAGTACACATTCTAACAAATGGATAAACTTTCGAGTACAGTAATATTTTAGTAAGAAAGTTACAGTCGAGTGTGCTCGCTACCCATTTTGACTAGGAGCAAAACAATGCGGTATTATTCTTAAAATATACCAAATTAATATAGGCAGCTAAATTACACTTAAGGCTATATTTGGTATATCACATTTTGAATTATGAACATATTTCCTAAGTTCATAGTTTGTTAGTGTTTTCTGCCTGTGCAAGCGTCTTCTTCTTGTTCACTCCCCATTCCACTTTCCCCTCTCTCTCTCTCTCTCTCTCTCTCTCTCTCTCTCTCTCTCTCTCTGTCCACCGCTTTTTCTCTTGGTCTTTCCCACTCCCTTTCACTGTTTGGCTTTGGCATGGCATCCGATATGCTGACGTTGCCCGCGCCATGATTTGTTGCAGTTGCCTTTGCCTTTGCCCCCAAAAGCCTCCCTTCCCCCCCTCCCCCTCCCTCCGCTTCACCCTTTTCCACCTGCTTTGCTTTGGTTTTTTTTGTGAGTGCTCTGCAATGCTGCCATAAGGTGCCAGGCCACACAGTGGATCATTTAGACGTCGTGCCACATTCGTATTCTATTTGCATGCACCTGTCACAGCCAATTCCTCACTTATTCCCCCTGTCTCCTCCTCCCTTTCTTCTATGTCCTTCTCGCTGCTTCTTCAGCACAACAAAATAAAAAAAGAATGAAAGAAAGAAAAACAAAAAGAACCAATCCCAAAGCGCATAATTTACCGCCTGCCTCGCCAAAAAGCCACCTCAGGCACTTGCCACAATGTTGTTGCCGTTGTTGTTGTTGTTGTCTCGTTGTCAGTTCGAGTCCGTTGCCGCCTCTCCTCAGCTGTCTATCTGTCTGTCTGTCTGCCTGATGTGCCACACACTCACTTGCAACTCAATCAAATGTTATCCATTGCTTTTCATGCTTTAATTGAGTGACGCTGCGTTTAAGTGCTACGCGCCTTTCCCTCGCGCCCCATTTTCTAATCATTCTCAAATATGCAAGTTGCAAACTTGCCTTGATTAAATTTAATCAATCTCAATAAAGCGCAACAACGTTGATTGCTTCTAATTTATAGTTAGGTTCTTTCTGCTTTTCCTTCACTCGTTGTTCTATTCTTAAATATGATCTACTTCGTTTTTGAAGAATATTTTTGAGATAGCGAAGCATTTGACTTACTTTAAATGTGTCGGAGAAGCTGCATTTCATCTGCAAAACATAAATAAATAAACACTTCTTTTTGTTATTGATGTTTATAATAATACTTGTAATATTTCTAAAATGTATGAGAAGTTTATACTCTGAAAAAAAAGACCAATTTATAATATCCAAGAACATGCGTAAATATTTCATAAGTAGAGTGAAAAAATAAGTTAATATTGTAACATTTTTTTTCCATCTTATTTTAAGATTTTTAGTCTTAAAACCATACGACTTGTTTCTTCTGGGGGCCTATATCAAATATTCTTAAAATCAAGATGTATTTTCTAACATACAAGTTTTCATGTTTTGACTAAAATTTTCACAACCAAAGCCAAGGCTAGATTTTATAACTCTTTTTCAGTGAACTTATAAATAATATGTATTAAAATTTAATAATATAAGTGTTTCTCTTTAATTAGATTTTAATAAAGCTTGCAGCTACTATCTTAACGATTTCAAACCTTTAATTTCTAATGTAAATAAATATTTTCCAAGAAATATTATTGGAATATTTGTTTTAAAGTACTACATTCATAATATACCAAAGTCTATATTTGGTATAGTACTACATTCATAATATACCATAGAGTACAATATATGTTAAAGACTATATTTGGTATGGTACTACATTTATTGGTATATTATAAATGTAGAATACCAAATATACCAGATTGCCAGCCAAAGTAAAACGTTTTTTTGCCATATTCCTTAAATAACTTTTTCAATTTCTGTCGAATCGTAACCAAACATTCAGGAATCAGAATAACTGTAGTTTTGACTTCAAGTGACAAAAATAAAAATATTGACAAGTTTCTTCTAAAATCTATATAAAGAAATGTATTTAAAAAAAAATAATCAAAAGACAAAAATATTGAGTTTGTCGCTTCAAATGAAAATTGTATTCTTCATATTATATTCTATTATTTTAGTTACATAGTTCATCAATAACTGGATAACATTTTTAACATCAACATAAACAAAGAAACCTAATATAATAGAATGTAAATAATCATTTCATTTCGAATCAATGGCTAGATGCATAAATATAGGTCGATATAGGTCTGGAGAGAGTTGGTTGAAGGCAGCAACCAGCTGCAAAGGATGTCATCTGGTGTGAGTGAGATGCGATTGCAGTTGTTGTTGCTGGTTGAAGTGCGCGATAGCTGTTGCAGTTGGTTGCCTCAATTAGTGGCACGCCTCTGTGTGGCACAGTGGCAGCGAGTAGACACAACGTTCTTGTCGCCCGCTGTCACTTGTCGTCTACGTTTTCGTTGTTGTCGAGAGCTGCAGCGAGGGCGAATCAAAGCAAAGTGTGCAAGTGTATGCCATTTTAGCTCAGAGCCACACACTTTGTGTGTGAATGACATGGCACAGCCAGCAGCAGCAGCAACAGCAGCAGCTAGCTGCAACATCAACTGCATCAGCAAAAGTCGCAGCTGGAAGACAACGTCGACATGTGCACAAAAGCAGCAGCAACAACAACAACAACACGTTGCTGATGACAACAGCGATGAAGGCGGCTTTGTCAACTGTCTTGCTCACTCCCTCTTGCTCTCTCTTTCCCACTCTCTCTCTCTCTGTGTATTTGCCCCATCATGCACTTACTCGAAGGTTCAAACGTGGAGTGAGCTTGAGCGTGGGTGCTGAAGAAGGGGATGGGGGCTAGAGTGCAACAGCAACTGTTGCAACTGCGACTGCAACTGGCATGCAAATTACTGTCGAGCATGCTCATCTAAATTAGCAGAACGACGAACAGCAGCGCTCGCAGTGTGGCATGCAACGGCGTGGCATATGCATAATTATTTTTATTATTATTTTCTATGTTCGCTTCGCCCTCGACATCGTCGTCGTCGTCGTCGTCATCGTCAGAGGACTACGCCTTTAGCCCCCGCTCTTGAACGCTCCTGCGACGCAATGTGCCGTAAAAATAATTATGGCTGCAAACTGCACAATTTCTGTGCCCAAACCTCAAACCTCAGACCTCGAGGCAGCCACAGAAGGGGCATGGAGGGGCAGCAAGGGTTCCGTGTAATTCCACACCCGCTTGCAACGCTTTCTGCGCAACACACATAGAGAGTAGGGAAGCCGCCTCCTACACAAACACACACACACACACACAACTCTGCCTTGGTCACAAGAATCTAATGTGCAATTTTGTTGCCTGCCACGCCCCCGCCACCTCCCCCTACGCTAGACAGGGCCAGAATCTCTCTACTCTTGGCATGCTCATTGACTTTGTGCGGCAACTGTACCGAGTTGTCAAGGGTTAAGCGCAACCCAAAAACTCAAAGCTCTGAGGCGACAACAACACAGACATCATTAGCATATCTGACAGCAAGGTGAAGAGAAACACTCGATTCGATTATGAATATTTTGATGAGACAGCAACTGAATTACTTATAGCAAGCAGAAGAATATTTTTTTTATTTTATTTTATTATATTAAATCTAGAATTTAATACTACATTTGAAAAGAGAAGAGAGTACTGGCTGCTGGGCCTTCGACTCAGAAGAATATTAGATACAAATATTATTTAAAGAAAAGCTGAAAACCTCAATTTCTGAGAGTAATACGAAAATATGAAATACAAATATAAAATATTAAATAATAATATAAAGATAAATAAATTATATAACTGCTAAGAACTTAAATATTTTGAAGGTAATACGAAAATATTAGATACAAGTATAATAATACAGATAAACAAATTATGTTATATGAGGGCTAAGAACTTCAATTTATTGAGAGAATATTAGATACAATTGTTTTATATTTATAAAATATACAAATTTAACCAAACTATGCAATACTTAAGAATTTTTTATATTTTAATTCAAATTAAAGTTCTTTAATGAAAAATGTTGAAAGAGATTTCATACTTCCTTTGTCCTATGTGAATTACATGTTTTCAAATTTTAAAAGTAATATCTAGAACATTAAAATTTTATTTTTCACATATAATACAGCTGTGAACTTTGAAATAACAGTGCTAGCTTTATTCGTGGAAAAAAATTTTAAAAAATGCTATTCCAAAGTGCAGCCCAAAAGTAATTATGTAAAAATATCAAAATTTCAGAAAAAAACTAAACAAATCTAACGGGGTTTTTGATTATTTTCTTTCTCTATGTTTCATTTTACAAAAATAATGTGGCAGGATCAACAAAAAAGAAAATGCAAAAAAATCCGTTATTTAGTTTTTCTTCTTCTTTCAAAGTTCTTTCAAAGTTAACAGCTGTATTTCATTCACAATATATTTGTTGAAAACTTAAGAAATATTTATACAAAAGACACATATACAAACTGTATTTACTTTCAAGTTCCTATTCCATATTTCATATCAAGAAAAATCGAATAATTTTGATGATAGACAAAAATTTTGGTATAGACAATAATAACTATAACACTGAGAATTGGATTGCGATGGGATATAGTAAAAGTTGGGGTTTAGTGTTGTAGGGTTTCAGGTTCTTTGGCTAACAATCTAGTATATTATGTACTTAATGGTATATTAGGAATATCGAAATTTAGAAATATACCAAATATGTCATTCATAATGTTTTACTACATTTGCGTTATATTATTTTGCATATTTTAAGAATAACACCGCACTGTTTGGCTATTATTTTTATATTTCACAGTCGAACAGACTTGACTGTAATTTTCTTACTTATTTTTATTTTGTCGATCTTTAAATAAGATAAGATATTTTATAAGCTAGATAAGCCATGAAATAGTTTAATTTTATAACATTCGAATTTCGCAATACTTTTCTACATATTCTAAGCAAATTTATTACATAATTATATTTAATACCTCTAGAGCTTAGTTTCTTGCAGTCTGGAACTATTTATTTATATTTGATAGCTTAATAAACATAAAATATACAATAATCATACGTCGTTTAATATTTTAAATGCTGACAAATTATTAAAATCTTTATTTTATGTGAAACGAAGTTAATTTTAAGAGCTGCATTATTTGGTTTTAAATAAATGAAGTAGAAAAGTCAATTCGAAAGTTGCAAAGTTGGCTTACTTTGATGACGAATTGAATAATATAACAAAACTTTTATTTAATTATTTTTGAATTCACAATTATTATGAGAATTAAAGTTAGTTTATCAAGTGATTAAAAAATAACGAAACTCCCAATGCAAATGAAGTGATAAACTTGTAATATGTCAATTTATTGTAAACTTGTTCCTCAATTGCCGATCAAACTTTGCCTAAGTCTTTCCATTTCATTCCTTACAAATCTGCAGCTGTTTTTAAAGTGTTTTTTAAACTCTCCCCAATGACCAAAAAAGTATCTATCCACATACCATAAATAGCTACTGGCATCAATGGAGTTGCTGACTTTATGAGTCGCTGTTTTAAAGAAGGTTTCTGGCTAAGCAGCCAAACACCGTGTGTGTTTATTCCCAGTGCAGCACTTGGCTGACTCGACTGACTTTAGAGACCGATGCTTATTTTTTGGGTGGTTAAAAGGCTTTGCATTAACACCACCAGCAAAGCCTTGAGCTCAGTACAGAGCACAGAATAATCACAGCAGCAGCTCGAGGAGCCAGCAAACACCCTAAAACGAAGGCAACATCAGCAAACGAGAGAAACAACGTCGATGCAGCCAACCAAACGTCAAATGAGCTTGTTTTTTGCTTTTTGTTGTAATGGGATTTACCTAAATGAGAGCTAATAATGCCAGGCACAAGGCCAAAAGTGAGCAAAGAGTGAAAAGTAGAGGAGGCTGGGCTCAGGGACTGGCAATGAGTGGAAAATATTTCCGGGTGACGCGACGCGACGCGACGTCGGTTTTCAGCTGAAATGTGCAAAATTTAACATGCCATTTGATGTCGAGAGGGGGGTAGAGATGGAGAAAGGGGGAGGCCAGACTGCCATGATTATTATTAGCACATTAGACGACGGCTCACAGGAACCCAAGAGCAGGCAAACCGAAGAAGAAGCTGAAGAAGGAGGCGCAAAGTGCAGAAGGCCACTCAAGCAACACACTCGACACTCGACGCGACGCAAAGGGTCCCAAAAGGACCAGCAAGAGCAACAGCAGCAGCAGCTGACCTGGTTGACATTTTTGTTTTTGGGGGTTGGAGGTTTGGGGGTGGGAGTTGAGAGTATTCAAAAGGAAACGGAACTTGCATATGTAAGCAAGCAAAATACCCCAAACTGCAAAGCAAACTCAACCCCAGCAAACCGTTCAGCCTCCCTTAACCCTACCAGAGACTCAGCCTCAGCCTCAGCCTCTTCAGCCTTACACTTACACTCCACGCCCACGCTCACGCAAATGTCCGACAAATTGTCGCTTCCAGTGGCACTTGGACTAAATTGCATTTCACTTGTGCCCTCTCATAAGATTGACATGGTTTATGGTTTGGTAAGGTCGAGAAGGTAGCACCTCAAAATGATGAAATTGAGCCTGGTAAGGTCGAGAAGTTAGCACCCTAAAATGTCGAAATTGATCACACGCTTAATAGAACAGAATCATAGCAAAGAAAGCGACGAAATGTCGTTTGCAGAGGCTAAGACAAGATATGGATGATGAAATTACACGACACGATCACAACGCCTAATAACAGAATCATAGCAAAGAAAGCGACAAATTGTCGCTTCCAATGGTACTTGAACTAAATGGCATTTCACATGGGATAAGATCTGGCCTGGTAAGGTCGAGAAGTTAGCACCCAAGAAGGTAGCACCCCAAAATAATGAAATTTTACGACAAGATCACACGCTCAGTAGCAGAATCATAACAAATTGGCATATGGACTAAATTGCATTTCACTTGTGCCCACACACAAGATTAGCATGGGGTTGGGTCTGGTTTGGTAAGGTCGAGAAGGTAGCACCCCAAAATGATAAAATTGAGGCTCAATACTATCACACATTCAAAGCGATAAAGCTTCCTGAAGCACTTGGACTAAATTGCATTTGAAAATTAGGTAAGGTCGAGAAGGTAGCACCCCAAAATAATGAAATTGAGCCATGACATGATCACACGCTCAATAGCAGAATCATAGCAAAGAAAAAGCAAAAGAAGGGGAGAGGTAGCGTTGGGTTTTTTGTGCGACTGACGTGACCCAGGTCAAAACAGCTCAACGCGCATCTCATAATTATCTCCGCGCTTCGTTGCCGTTCTGAAGACCTCACGGAGACAGTTTAATAATCATAAAAATAGCCAAAACGCCAGACTGAGGCTCAGTCCGCTTGTTGCATGTTGCATGTGCAGCGTGTGGTATGCAACACACACACACAAACACACACACGCTACACTCATTTTCGACTGCATGTGTCAGCTGTGTTCAACCATTCGGCCAACAGCAGCAGTAGCTCAGCAAAAGATCTTAATTCCGAAATTGCTTGAGAAGCCTTAAAGAGAGAAATTAAAAAGAAGTCAAGACAAGAACAAGACAGTTTAGAATGCTTAAAGTTACAAATGAACTCCTAATTAATTGCATTTATTATTTTATAAAAACTTTTTTAGATATATTCCAATTTCATACATTTATTTAATTCGTTTTATTCAATAGTTTTTTATTTAACTACAACTCTCTGAAGATTTTTTCAAATTTCATTAATTTTAATGAATTATAATTTTATGGAAACTCTCTGAAAATTTATTTCAATTTTATCAAAGTCTTTTATTAGACAATCATTATACAAAATTTACTTAAACAAAGATTCGAATTTATGATACGTTTGTTTTTTAAATTAAAATAAATAAATCAATAAAAAATAAAAATATAGCTTAAGGATTCAATAAAATTAAAGAATCACTAATAACTTATGGAAGTTTCTCATTTCATTCTATTTAGTTTCATCTTTTATTGTTTCCTAATAATAAATTAAGTTCAAAGAGAAAACCTATAATCTAGTTCATAAAGAGGCGCTAAAAACATTTTTCTGAAGTTATTTGCTTATTTCGATTTAGTCAATTTGAAATTTTATATTTTTTAATAGATATAAAGTTAAAGAAATCAAAAAACAAAAACGAAATTTTATTGTTTTTATTTTCTTATTTTGTTCTAATTCAATGCAAATTATTTTTCGTAAATATAAAGTTTATGGCTTAAATAAAATGCAAAAAATTTTAATCAGAAACTCTGAAATCTTCAATTAACCCTTTTAGTTACATCTTTCATTGTTTTTCATAATAAATTAAGTTCAAAACAAAAAATAAATTTCATAAAGAAGCGCTAAAAAACTTCTATGTTATGTATTTGTAGTTATTGTTTTCCCATTTTGTTCTATTCAATTTCAACATTAAGTATTTTTAATAAATATAAAGTTGAAGGAATAAAAGTAAAGTTAAGTTGTTGGAATAAGAATCGCTAAAAACATGTATTAAATTTTTTGATATTTATATTATTTTTATTTCCTCTTCAATTGCTTTTCTAGCTGCTAGAAGACATAGCTGAAAGTTTTGATACACATTTGTAGGGTGTTTAAAGGTGCGACTCGACTTTATTAACTTTGAAGTTGCATTTGCTTTGGTTTTGGTTTTTGGTTTTGGGCTTTCGACTGCGTCAATGGCAATTGCGAAAACAAAAGCACAACAAAATGATTTCAATTCATAACTGAAAATGAAACGTTGTGTTGTTGTTGTTGCTAGTCGTCGATTATTGTTGTAATTGTTGTTGTTGTTGTTGCTGGTTTGCTGTTGTTTCATGCAACTTTTACCATAATTGCAGGCCAGCAACAGTAACAGCAGCAGACGATGATGAGGAGGACAAACACCGACATTATGACATCGGGAAGCGACAAGCGAAACGCAACCGTAGCCCATAATTACAACAATTTGTTGCCTAGTGTTTGGCCAACAGAAGCAGCAGCAGCAGCAGCAACTGGCAAACTGGCAACTACCAGCAACTGCCAGCAAATAGTCTTTATTGTCATGCATGAATGATGCAACTGGAAAAGACCAAAACGACGACAGAGGGCGGCCAAAGAGAGAGAGATTGTCACGCACATTCACAATTGTCAAGGTGGGAAAAAACATTGCTCCTCCAACTCGGAGTGGAGTGTAGAGGAGTGGAGAGAGGATGCGAGTATAGTTGTGTGGAAAAACGCCGAGAAGGGGGGAATGAAAGAAACAGTTGCAAGATGGATGCTCGTCACACTTCATTTGGACGCTTCTCAACGCTTGTTGCGTCTCCAAAATTAATTGCCGCCGCCTGCTGCAAGCGCCCCAAAATTTAATGCAAAGTTTAGCAAATACAACAACGGCGCCCCAAAACTTCATTCTCTCTCTCTCCCTCTCTCTCTCTCTGTCTCCTCTCTGTTGATTTCCTGACTCTTCAAACTAATTAGCAGAGCTGAGAGCGCAGGCGCCAGAGTTGGTTTCGGTTTCGGTTTCGCTTGGCACTTTTTTTTTGCCGAGTTTCGAGTTTTGAATTTTGTTCTTGGTGGCACGTAGGATATGCGCGCCACATGCCTCATTATCAACAATTGCATATTGTGGCACATTTTACAGTTAATTTTCTGGTCGTTCTTTTCGTATTTTTTTTTTGTTTTTTTGTTTGTTGTGCAGCATTTCTTCTTATTTTTTGTTATTTTAGGTCTGCAGCAGCTGCAAAACTTGCCGCCATTTTGTGGCATTGGCATGTTCAGCAGTTGTTGTTGTTGTTGTTGATGCTACGCACATTCAACCTCCCGGAGTGGCATGTCTTTAACTTCGTAGAAGTTGCACTCTTGCGTTGCAGCAACAACATTATTTTCATTCAAGTGAAAAGTCATATGTATTTTCAATTTCTACTTTCCTTCATGATCTTCACTTTTTCAAGCATTTAAATGTTCGTTAATCAACAATTCATTCGAGTCTCATTCACTCGTTTTCTAAAAGAAATTAAAATATATATATTTCCTTCATGCATCTTTACTCTCTATGACATTAAATCAGTGAGTAAACTTTCAAGCAAAGCAAACTAATGTAATTAATGACTATTTTTAAAGAATGTTTACCCAAAATATTGAGTTTAACTCAAAATACAAGTTGAAAAGTATTTAATAACTCAACTTAAACCAAAGAAAATGAAATTTTTCTATGAAATATTGCTTTAGCTGAATAGAAACGACAGATTTTGTATTAAAAAAAAAACGTCAAGAAAAATATGAAAATTTTAATAAGCATGTTGTTTTCCTAAAATATTGTTTTAGCTCAATAGAAATGCAAAATTTTGTATTTAAAAATCTTTAAGAAAAAAATAAACATTTTAGTAAGATGAAAATATAGAAAAAAGTATTTATTAACCCAATGTTAATGAATTTGTCGTAAACGTATTTTCTTTATTTGTTTGCCTAAAATATTTCTTTGGCTCATTAGAAACGAAAAATGTTGTATATAGAAAAACACAAAAAAAAAGCGAACAAGAAAAATTTTAATTTACTTTCAATAAATGCATATACCATTAAAATCAATAATAGCAGCTTAACGACTGAATTTTGTGGCGTGATTAAATTAAATACTGTCTATTTCATTTTTGAATTGAAAAAGTTGTAATGAACAAGCAAAAGATCATTTTAATAAATCACAAATTATACTAAACAAATTCAAAAATTGTAAGAAAATGTCTTAAGTGCAGAATTCAATCATAAATTTTAAGAAAATTATTATAATATTCATTAATTAATACAATCTGTGCAAAATTGTAAGCAAAATCAGAAAAATTCTTATTAAGTGCCTCATTTTAATACATACGTAAAAAAAAGCACGAAATATTGTGATATCTTCACACTAAGAACATAAATATTCATTTATACAAAACAATCTATGCCAAAGTATGACTAAATCATATAAAGAATAGCTTAAAAATTCCTTTTAAGTGTTCCATATAAATAAAAACACGAGCCATGGATCATATCCTTGTGACTCTTCTAAAATTAAAGAGCATTAAGGTCTCTGAGTTTGGTTTCCATTAACTCTTACCTCAACCTCTTACAAACTGCTTCAAAGGAAAACATAATGAAAATCTAGTATTTTATAATAAAAACTAAACTTAATTAATGATAAGCAGAGTTAGTCAGCCAGCACTATCTTTTCTGTAAAATAAATTTAGTATTTAATAATAGATTTAATATAATAAATAAATAATATATTGCGACACCTATACACAAAAAGTAAACAAAATTATTAAAAGATTTCTGACAATAAACTAAATAAAATCATTACCTAACAATAAATGAAAAATAGAATTTCTTATAAAGTAAATAAAATCACTGCGAAATAATAAATGGAAAATAAAATGTCTTATTGCGTTTTAACTTTTGCACAAACGCACAACTCGCAACGTTCGAAAAATTTGGCGCCAAAAATGAAGTCAGCATGCGTCGAAGGATATGTGGCGAAGGCGAAGTTGCTGTTTGGTCAGGATGCACAGCGCATTCGGAATTGAAATCGAAATACGAATCCGAATACGATTCCGAAGCTGAAAGTTGAAGTTGCGCCACAGGACATTGCGCTGTTTGTGACAAAACGTCAGGATTGAGAAGGAGTCCAAGGCGATTATTTATTTTTCTTTTTTTTTTTTTCTTTTGCAAGCGTCTCGCTCACACTCGCAGCAGCTGCGGCGCTAACGGTTAAACTCCGCCCACAAAGCGATCGTGCGCATTGTTTTTGTTGTGCAGTCAATACATGTGTGTGTGTGTTTGTGTGTGTGAGAGAGTACTCTTTGAGCAGTTGACAAAATCGCCAAGTTGCTTGCGTGTGTGTGTGTGAAATTCACCACAGCAAAGCAGCGACACACACAAACACAAAGTAAAGCGAAAAAACAACAACACAAACCAAACAACGACAACAACAACAACAAAACAGAAGACAAATCGAAGCAAATGCTGAGCGCATGTGTGTGAGCAGCACAGCATGCTGCCTGCCCGATGCCGATGTCGATGTCGATGTCGTCGTCTTCGATGCTCTCTCACGACGTCGGCGCAGACGCAAGCGCTCTCTCGCTCTGCCCCATGCCAACGGCCGAGCCGCAATGTAAAATGGTCGTCGTGCTGTGGGCGTTGCTCAGCTGTCGTCTCGCTCGCACTCTCGGTGTTCGCTGGTCGCTGTGTTCGCTGCTCAGCGCTCGTTGCTCTCTTTTAGATTCGTATTGCGAGACGATTGTTGTCGGCGGCCGTTAACGAATTTGCATATTTTTCTTCTTTATGCTTATTGCATATTTTATTCATTACGTTCTGGAGCTTCTCAACGGGCAGCAGCAGCAACAGCAACAGCAACGGGCAGCAAACGCGACACAGCGACAGAGACGACAAAGTGTGATAAGGCATTCACAAAAGCATTTCAGCTCAGTGGCAGCACACCTTCCCCTCTCCTCACACCCCTTTCCCACTCTCTCTCTCTCTTTCTTTCTTTGCTGTGCTGCCATATTATTTGGTTTTTGCTTTCGCCTCCGTCGTCGTCGTCTGTGTTTATTTGTTTGTCTTGTTTTTATCATTAATGACACCATTTCTTTTATCTCCACCTTTCATTTTGTTGTTGTCGTTTTTATTGTTGTCAGTTTTGGGTATGATTTTTCCATCTTACAAATTACATTTCTGAGATTTTCCCTTAGTTTAGTTGGCATTTATTCAATGCACTATTCATTTAATGCTCCTTGTTCTTTACTTTCTAAACTTAGACACTTTTCTAATAAGTTTCAACATAAAATATTGATATAATATTTCGCGTAATTTGTAACTTTAATTTTCAATATAAAATATCTAGTGTAATTTCTCATTTTATTTATACTATTCCTATTATAATAATAATTTTCAAATATAAATATTAAATAAGTCTAATTTTATTTAACAAAAAGCATATATAATACCTAACAATTTAATTACAAATTGGAAACTTTCTTGAAAGAAAGGTTTTTTATTTTTTTTATGAAAAATGATTATTTTATGAAAAAATTAATATAAAATTACAATCAACAGATACAAATATTATTATTTTAATTTAAAACAAAGCCTTGTTTATAATGAAACTACACAATTTAAAAAAAAAACAAAAAAAAGGGGAACTTTATTAAAAGAAACAAGTTATTTATTTGTTATTATTATTATTATTGAAAAAAATAAAATTGAACAACTTAAATAAATATGAATTTAAAATCATATATATCATATATAAATACTATTATTTTAGAAAAGAATTGGGAAAACTGTTTTTTAATTAAAAACAAAAAAACAAATGAATATAAATTTAAAATCAGCATATATAAATACAATTATTTTATTCACAATTAACAAAAAATTATTGATTATCAATCAATAAAATGTTATAAAAGTATTTTAATTATTAAACAAAACAACAAATATGACCATCATTACTTAAGACAATAAATAAGCAAACAGTATAGAGAACTATATATTTAAAAATGTTTTTTTTCTTCCATTTATAAAGTTTCAAAATATTAATTTGTTTAAACTTGCAATTATTTTTAGCTTATTGCAATAGGTTGTTAACTAATTACTTTTATTAGATTACAAAAATGAAAATATTTCTCAACTTTAAAGCTTCAAAAAAGTGTCAAAAAGGGGCGAGAAGTAAATTTGATAAATTTTGAGTGTAAGCAAGAAAAATAGACAACGCTTACGCTTATTACAGTATTAGAGAGAGAGAGAGAGAGAGAGAGAGAGAGAGAGAGAGAGAGAGAGAGAGAGAGAGGGAAAGGGAGCGAGATCTTTAACAATGTTTAGCAAACTCGGCTCAGAACACAAACAAATGCCAAGACAGCTTTTGTTATCATCCCAAAGCAAACTTTTTGCCAACTCACGCATATGTGTGTGTGTGCGTGTGTGTGTGTGTGTGTGTGTGTGTGTGTGTGTGTGTTTTAAGGCATTCCCTGAGATGTTTTGCTGATGATTGCTGCTCCAGTTTCAGTGGCCGACATAAAGCAAACATTATGGGCAAACAGACAAATCTGTTATGCCGTCTTTAAAGGACTCCAGCGAGACCTCAATACCCTTAAAATGGCCCCCACGCACACACACACACACACACACACACACATACACCCTTACACACACACACACACACACGCACGCAATGAGTATGTCGCAATTTTTCGTTGGCGCTGCGCTTTTTGGGTTTTTTGGCTACCGCAAAAGGACACAACAGGAGAGCAATAAAACCCAGTGCACGACGACGACGACGACGAAGAAGAAGCAGCAGCAAGTAGTAATAGAAGAAGAAGAAGCCGCAGCAGCAGCAGAGAGTGAGACAGAGAGAGAGAGAGAGAGAGAGAGAGAGCGAAGCGCGCGAGGCTGCGTCGCATGTCTCGAAGCGTGTTGTTATCCTTGCCTTGCCTTCAGACGGCCTACAACTCACACACACACACACACAGAAGAGAGAGCGAGCGAGAGAGAGAGAGAGAGACTGAGAGCGAGTGAGAAACCGGTTTGGAGTGAATTCCGCACACTCACTCAGTTCAGTTCAGTTTAGTTGACTTCCAATTTCAAAAATTCTGTTCGAGTTCGGCTCAACGTCGCTGTCGACGTCGACGTCGACGTCGACGTCGCTGTCGCCGCTGGCGTTTCGCCCACCGCCTAATTAACTGAGCAAACAGCAGTCGCTGTCGCAGTCGCTGTCGCAGTCGACGTCGACGTCGTGGTGAGTTTGCTGCGCACAAAACAAAAAAAAAAAAACAAGTAAGAAAGAAAGAACGAAAAAGAAAAAGCAAATGCGCACAGCGACAATGACACTCAACGCGCGTCTGTCATTTGATGCCCTTCGACGGAAGACGACGGACGAAGCGACGACGAAGCGACGACAGCAAAAATCTCGAGTGCAACAGTTTTTTTTGTGCGTTTCGCTGCCGTCGGAGGATCAGTTTAGCACAGGGCGGCCATTTTGTTTCACAAGGTTTGGGTGGGGGGGACCAAAAAAAAGAAGGAGAGCTGAGGAAAGAAACAACAAGCAAACGGTGTCAAAATGCTTGTCGCGACACAGCGCAAAAAAAGAAAATAAAACTAAGCTAAGCTAGGCTAAGCTTTTACTTAACGACGACGACGACGTCGATGTCGATGTCGATGCTGTGGTGAACTTTGCCGCTGTCCATCAACAATCGCAATTGGAATCGCAACTTTGTTGCCGGCGTTGTTCTCTGCTCTCCGTTCTCTGCTGTCGCATAGCTTTTGTTGTTGTTGTTGTTGTTGTTGTTGTTGCTGTTGCTGTGGCGCGACGACGTCAACGTCGACTGCGAGTTTGTGACTTTGGAAGCGTTTTGCGACTTGTCTGCTGCGATTGTCTTAACCCGGCCCGGCTGTGTTGCCTGCCTGCTGCTTTGGCTTGGACACGTTTCGGCCTGCAGCCGTGTTTTGCCACGTTCACAAAAATCTATACGAAGAATACGCATTCGTCTTGTGTTTTTTTTTTGTTGGTTGTTTACGTCGTTCTCCAATAAGAAAACATCTTGCGTTATTTGTCGCGTTTTTTGCCGTCGCGTTTCACAAGCAAATCAAATTTCTTTCGTTTGTTTTGGGTTTTTTTTTGCTCCCTCTCGCGTCAAACATAATAAACAAAAATAATCAAACTTGATTTGTTAATTGTGTTTCACAGTGTTGCAAAGTGTTTTGTGTTACTACATAAACAACAAGTTGCGAATCAACAGCTTAAATATATACAAGAAATAAAGAAAAAGTAAATAAACAAAACGAAACGCTTAACAAAGGTTTGCAAATGATGAATACAAAATGCTTTTTGCATTTTTGCTGGAATTTCACGTTGTTTAATACTAATGTTCTTTTTGATGGCATCTCGTCGGTATCTCGCGTTCAACATCGGATTACGGAAAACAGCACAAAAAAACAAATATATATTCAAATAGCTAATAATAATTACATTTATTTTGTCACTAACAAATTTATTACCAACATTACCATCAAATGGCTGTTAATATCTTTCTTAAATGGGGTTTCAAGAGACTTTAAATGAATCTATGTTCTATAGTTGTTCTTCTCGAATAGATATCTTCAATTGTCTGCAGTAAATATGTTGTTGTTCTTATTGAAAGTTGTTGCTTGCCATTTATCGTTGTTGTCTCGTCATATTGTTAAATTGTATTTAATGAATCAATTCTTTGAGGTGTAACTACAACAATAAATGATTGAAATGTCAACTTAAGTTAAGTTGTTAAGTTTTCTCAACTAAATTTCTATTTCAAATATGTTCCAATATGTAAAGCATCTAACTGGATTACATTTCTTCTATGGTTGTCCATTTAAATACTCAATTACTTTTATCTGACAATAAATAATTAAAAAGTTAGCGCTCATGTATAAAACTGTATCTTGAATATTTATAGTTAAGTTCGCTTAACAAATATTCATTTGATCCAACTGGATTACTCTTATCTATAGTTGACTCTTCAAATCCTCAATAACTTTTATCTGCTTTATATCAACTTTTTGGTATAAAACTATATTTTCAATATTTATAGTTAAGTTCTCTTCACAAATTTAGGTTGATTAATTTAATAAAATGTCACAAAAATGTTATGAGTTTCAAACTGGATTACTTTTATGTATAGTTTGCCTTTTTATATCCCTACTTTCTTTTCTTCTACAGTTACCTCCCTAAATCCCTAATTTGTATTTAGTTTTCGGTAGCCAACGGCTTAAATTGCTTCCATAGTTGTCTCTTTAAAGTTCCGGTTTTTTACTTATTTTAGGTAGCTAACTGGATTACTTATATTCATTGGAAATAACAAAAATGTCAACGGCTGTGTTTGTATAGAACTATAAACTTGTTTCTTATTTTGTCTCTATAAGCAAAACTCTTACTTTTGACTGGCAATCTAGTATATTTTACCTTCAATGGTATATATTATGAGTGTAGTATTATATCGATTTATCAAAAATAGTATTTTGGTATATTTCCGACAATCTGGTATATTTTACATTTTGTGATATATTTTAAAATTAGTGTTATATCAATATACCAAATATAGTTTTTTGTATATTTATCAGAATCTGGTATTTTTCACATTCAATGGTATATTTCGAATGAAGTACTATATTAATATACCAAATACATATATCCCTTAGTATATTTTTAGTATCTGAGCGGTAAATTAATTTGGTAAATTTTACTATATACCAAAGGTTATTGGTATATTTAAAGTTTTAGGGAATATAAATTAGGCATATTTTAAATTGAAATTGGCACATTTCACTATATCAATATGCTAAGAATAGCCATTGGTATTTTTGTGGTATATCAACACGGTATATTTTGATACTGCATTATATCGCTTTTATTCAAAATGGATAACAAGTATCTCACAGTCGATCACACTTTACTGAGCTCTATTTTATTAGCAGAGAGTAGAATTTCATATCCGTCTCTTAATTGTCTCATAAAGGTTGTAACAACAAGATTTGCAATAACGTGCTAATCTGTTGACATTATCAATAGATGTAAGTTCGTTGTTCGCTGTACAAACTAAACTCCATATGTGTATGCGTTGTATGCAAATTGCCAACTCTGCATTATGCCAACTGTCATTAGCGCAGTACCGGGTTTTGTTGTCTCTATGTGTTGTGGATATTCTATAGCACAGACATGAGTCGAGTCTAAGCCCTGCTTGTGTTCTCTGTCTGCTCTGTGCTGTGCTGTTCTGTGTATCATTTACATTTGTCAAATCAAATTTGACAGCTGTGGAAAACATAATATCGCCGCAAGTCAAAGCGCACAGTCGGTTTAGCCGGTTTTTTTTCAGTTGCAACTTGCAACTCGCAACGTGCCACACACAAAAGCGTGGCAAGAACTTGATTGGCTTTACACAGAGTTGCAACAACAACAACAACAACAATAACAAAGATGAAATGCGATGACATTCAGTTGCATTCATTTATTTATTTTTGAAAGTACCTTTTTTGGGCGCCAAAAACCAACGCACGTTGGGCGCCAGTTGCGCTCAGTGTTGGGGTATTAAAAATGCCATGACTTATTAAGCTTTAAGAGGCCTAGAGGGTTGAGAGAGCTCGAGCATTACTTTGGCATTGAAATTATTGTAAGCTGGGCACAGCAATAAACGAGGTCAAAGAGCGAGAAGAGAGAGAAAGAAGCAGATGGAGAGGGAGAGGGAGACAATCATGTGAAACGTTTTTGGGATGCTGTGGAAATTCAAGTGGAGTCTCGTTTTGCTATAAAATGCATAGTGTTGTGTTGTGTTGTTATTCTTCTTGTTATTACCGGCGGAAGAATGGAATTGTTCTCGATGTAGTTGTGGGGAGGGGTTGGAAAAATATATACGTGTGTATATAGAGAGATATCTATAGAATATTGAGACTGCTTAGAAGTGATATCCCAGCTGAGGAGGACAGCTGACGCCAGGACAATACACACACACACACACACACACACACACACACACACACACACACACACACACACACACACATCCCTTAGGCTTCGAGAGTAGAACGAACTTCAGTTTCATTTACAGCGCACGCAATTTTGTATCTATAGAGCAAACACAACTACAACAACAAACAACACACTCATTGTTGTCCTGAATCTTGTTGTTGTTGTTGTTGTTGGTGGTTGCTGTTGCCTATGTGTGTGTGTGTGTTGGATGTGTATTTGTGTGAGTGGGTGGTTTTGCTGATTTTCCAACGTGTTGTAATCCCATTTGCAGGATTGCGGATTCAGGAATCAATTACGAATTTAATTTATAACAGCGCGCGCGTCGTGCACAGGAAACAAGAAATTTAGACAGAAAGAAAGAGAGAGATAGCGCACGCAAGAGCATGTGTGAGAGAGAGATAGCTAGCGTCCCAGCCCTTGGGGTTGTAGTGTGCTTACGAATGGAGCTAAAAGTGCTCAGGATTTTGAGTCTCGAGAGTTGGGTGGAATGTGGCGTGTTACGAATCGGGAATCGGGGACCGGGGACTGGGAGAGAACGAGAACGGGACGTGGTGGGCTGGGCGTAGGGCTTTCGGTCATATTGATTTTGCTCAAGTGCTTTTCCTCAAGCACTTCATTGAGCTCTTAAAAGCTGTCAAGTCAATGCAGCAGCATCCCCCATCTCTCTCCCTTTCCTCTCTGCTCCAAACTTGACTCACTCTCTGGGAGATATAAAAAAAAAGAAATAAGAAGGAAAAAACGTAAAAACTTGGCAGTTGAAGGGAAACTACTTCAGTCAGCCAGAAGTCTGACAATGTCAGGTGCAGTGGCTCTCCTCTTTTCACTCTCTCTCTCTCTCTCTCTCTCTCTCTTACTCTGAGAAACCAACTGAAAATTCTTTTTCATTTCTTGACATTGCTCAAATGATTTGGCTACAAAACTTGTGCATACGCTTACACCGCACACTTCCTTCTTCTCACTCGTTCACACTCCATCCTTGGCTTCTCCTTCTCCATCTCTCCTTTCATTCATCTCCGTTTTCGCTCCGCAAAATGTCTGCATAATGTATACAACAATTTTTGTCTAACAATTTGGCGCATTTTCACGCTATTTGTTTGTTTTCTTCAGCTCACACTCCAAGCTCCAAGCCTCAGCGGCAGCAGGAAAAACACTTGACAAGTTTTTGACTTTTTCCTTAATTGCTATGCAAATTGTGTGAGCTTTTGTTTTGCAGTCGCATCAGTTGCATCCGTTTGTCGCTAAGCAGCTTTAATCTAAACACTTTTTATGCAGTTTAGACAGTTTTAAATTGTTTTCAAATGCCTTTTATTAAGTTTGGCTGAATCTTTCAAGCTTTAAGGCGCTTTTCAATATTATTTTTGAGAATTTCTCGACTTTAATTTTCTTAGCTTCTTCTGATTTTGGATTTGTCTCTGTGAGTCTAAGCTTAAACTTAAGCTAAAACTCTGCTAGTAAGCTTAACATTAAGCTTAAGGTAAGAGACGTAGCTTAAGCTTGATCTAAAGCTCAGGACGAAAGCTAAACTTGATATAAAGCTCTGTACATAAGTTTATCTTAAGCTGAAATTAGAATCGTAAGCAAAAGTTAAAGCTTTGATCTCAACAGAAAGCCTAAAATGTAATAAAAAGCTTTAAAGCTATATCTATCAATGTTTGGGAGAGAACATTTCTCAGAAACTAGATTATACTTAAGCTAAAGCTCTGAACAATGGCCTAAACTTCAGAATAAACTATAAGTTAAAGCTCTGTACTTAAGCTTAAACTTAATATAATTTACAAATCTGACAATACTTAAGTAAGCATCATTAAAGCAAGAGAAAATGTCCATGCAACTTTGTCTTGCAATTAAGGTGTTCAACATTAAATGTGCTTAGCTTTTTAAGCTGCTTAAAGCTCTCTGCTTTCTGGTCGCTGCTCATTTGCTCAATTGGCAATTGAAATAAGTTGTCACCCGCTGGGAGCCTCGAATGTTGGCCAAGTTAGGAGGAGTTCCACAGTAGCGGCGAAAACATTTTGCGCTGACTCATCGCTCGGTTGGAGAGCAAATAATGCTACATTTTCTTTCAATCTTATGTGTGTTTTTTTTTCTGTACTTTTCGCCCGACAGCATCACTTGGCACTCTTAATACAATATCATAATGGCCAAGGAGCTGTTGTTGTTGCTGCTATCAAGAGAGGGGGTGGGGGTTGGTAAACTGTGTTGTCGCTCAGACAAAAGTGAATTCCAATTTCAATTCCAAGGAGCAGCAGCAGCCAAGGAGCGCTTTCCTCACATTGTCTGCTGAATTAAAGAGCGTCAGTCGCACCCCAGCTAGCAGCCCCTCTTCCCCTATCCACCCACCTATTGTATTGCTGTCTCCCTCCCAACATCAGCTGGCCATCTCTGTCTGTCGCAAGGGCTGAAGCGCTGTGCTTTGGCATTGCGTCTGACTTTTACATTAATGAGCATGTTTTTATTTATAAGTGTTTTTCTCCTCGTCTTCGTCTTCCACTTCTATTTCCTCTTCTGCTTCGTTCATCTTCAGTCATAGTCGTCTTCTTCAACCTCTCTCTCTTCTTATTGTCATTATTCTTCCTTCTCGTTTCCATTCTATTTTATTTTCTGTTGTTGTTGCTGTGTGTTGTACTTGTTTTCTATTCAGCGCTTTTCTTTTACTTTCATTTCATTTGATTCTATTCTTATGCTTTTGTTTGGGTCTCGGCACGCTCTCTTTCGCTCTTCTTGTTGCTCTTTAATACCCTGTAATCGGTACTGAGAGGACCGTAAAATGTTAACAATCTTCCTGTTCCAGTGACAGCAAGAGTAGCATATATATTTTACTTAGTTTCGTAGTCGCGCAGTTTACATTAACTTGAATTATGTTCTTGGAGTTAGGAATCATATTTTCTATATCGGAAATTTCCCAAAACCAAATTAAAATAAATATGAAATATCCCATTGACTTTTTATTCAGAAAATGTCCCCAAAAATCGTATATATTCAATTATTGACTTTTTTAATTATTTACTTCTAAAGTTATTCAAATTCAAAGTATAACTTATAATGCGATATCTCCTCTTAATTCGGTCTATAAAAAAAAAAAACATTTCCCCTCAATTTGCTTATATGAAACCATTCAATGTTCCATTAATTCGTTTATATGAAACCTTAAAGCTAATCCCTTTAATCTACTTAAATATTATTAATCCAAATTTGATTTCTTGCACATAATTTCAAAAATTCCAGAATGGAATGAAATGTCTCTATATAATTATTTCCATTCTGAAAATTTGTCCAATTATTCTCTTCGAATTCTGTAAATTTCCCCATTTTTCGTTTATGGGAAACCTTACAGCTATTCCCTTCAAAATACTTCAACTAATTTTGATTTCATGCAGAACTTTCAGGCAATTGCATCAAGTGAGATAAAAGTTTGTGTTGTAAATATGCCCATATTATATATATCATAATTAGCATTAAAAATGTGACCGTATTAAATTTTAAATATTCCTTACTTTGTTCTATGGTCACATTTGATCTAAACTCTTTATCTTTGAGTGTTTATTATATATATTTAAAACTAAATCGATGTTGTGTTTGTGTAGAAACGGATATTCACAATCGGATAGTTTGTCATAAAAATGAAAGCAAATTGAAAAGGTATCTTTAAGTCGTGCATACTCGCATTCTTCAGTTGTATTTTAGTGCATTTCTATGACGCGACTTTGATATTTGTCGCTTGGCGCGTCTTATGCGACGCTCGATTTCATTTGATGTGCCCGCTGACGCGTCCTTTGGTCAGTCATTTAGTTGATTGCCCCCCTGCCGCCTTCTCTTACGTCCCTTGCACCCTCTTTGGCTGCGTTTAACCCCGCTCAACCCTCACTTTATATCGCTTTTAGAGTTGATCCATTGTTGCCGTGGCTCAAAAACACGCAATGTCCAATTCGTTCTCTCTCTCTCTCTCTCTCTCGGTGGATTTTTCCACCTTCTTCTGCTGCCACAATTTTTGGATTGTTTACAATCGCACCTCGGCATCGCTGGCGTCTATTGACCTGCAGAGGGCGTCACTGTTGAGCCTGTGGCTTAATTGCTGAGAGCGTCGACGAACTGGCGCCTTTTTTTTGCTTTTTGCTTTTTGCTTTTTCGTTAGTATTGATGCCTTTTTGTGCTTTGCACTCTATAAACTTACTAATCACACTTGCTTGTTTTTCAAATTTGAATTTATTCTGCTGCAGTTTTTCTATTCTTTGCATTATTAGCTTTGCTTTTTATTGCCGCAACGTCATGTCAAAAGTTTGCCTCGTAAAAGTTGTGCTCAGGTGTCATGTTTTCATTTACACTCTTGCTATTTATTGTTATTTATTATTATGATTGTTGTTGTTTTTGCTTAATGCCACTTTCTGACGCTTCTGCTTCTGCTGCTGCTGCTGCTGCTGCAAGTTGCTTTCACTCAAAACCAAAGTAAAAACCTTACGTAAATCCAACACAATTCAAGTTCACATCACAAAAACTCTCTGTTGAGCAGACATTTATGGAAACTATGTGCAAACTTCGAGACAATTATAATTATAACTGTTGATTTTTGTTGCCTTGGAAGTTCATCAAATTGAAAAGTATTTAATATCATTTGCCATCAACTTTTCAAGTTCTAAGCAATAATGCAATTAAATCACTTTTTTTTTATAGAAAACAATACAGCTTTCAGCGATGTGTGCTTATTAGTCTAGGCTTTTGGCAAAAGGTGAAAAAAACAACGATTTGTAAAGAGAAAATGTTTGATTTTGTACCAAAATCAATTTTAAAAATTTCCAAAAAACAGTGCAAATTTTATATAAATTGTGGAATATTAAACTTAATTTTCCTCCACCTTGAAACTCTTCAAATATTTAGAAGAAAATTGACTGAAATTGTGCAACATTGAACTTAATTTTGTTTCTCTTTAGACCTCTTCAAACAATCAGAATCAATTACCAATGAAATAATAGTAAGTTTGTAAAAGCAAATTTTGAAATTTGAAGCAAGCTCAGCTAAAAATATAGCTTTTGGTATATTTCAGTTTTTTGTTTGCGGAATATTTTTGGTATATTCTAAAAAAGTGTATATTTTGAATATAGTACTTTAACAATTGGTATAAGTTTGTAAAAGCAAATTTTGAAATTTGAAGCAAGCTCAGCTAAAAATATAGCTTTTGGTATATTTTTTGGAATTTTTGCGGATCATTTTTGGTATATTCTAAAAACTGTATATTTTAAATATAGTACTATAACAATATACCAAATATAATTGTTGGTATATTTTTGGTATTTTCGCGGTATTTTTATTTAAAATGGGTGTCAGTTACCTCACAGTCGAGCACACTCAAGTGAGCCTTTCTTAATTCTTTTCTATTTCTTTTAAATTTGTAAATAAAACAAAATTAAATTTTACGAATAAGTGGAAAACAATTTTGAAATTATTATTATGAAAACAATTGATAACAATGAATGTTGATAAATAAAAATCGCTTACCATTGCAACAAGATCATTCTGAAAGACACAAACGAAAATATTATAAGTAAATGTTAAAAAAATGAACAACAAAAAACGAAGAAAATATGCATATTTCTAAAAAGGATAGTGATTAATTTGAGCTAATTAAGCGATTACTTTGTAAGCACTTTCTTTCTTAAAGAAACTAAGTATTTATAGGTAAACATTTGAACAACAAATTTAGTAAATAAATAGCTCAACAATTGCAAATAAAAATGGCTAGTTTAAAGTTGAACTAAAAAATGTGTTGCCAAAATTTGCTGAAGATGTCGCAAGTCAGCGGCTGTCTTTTGATTTTGAAAGAAGAAGCTCTCTGCGTGTGGGTTGCACTTGGGCCACAGTGACTGCTAAAAGTTAGACAACACACACACAAAGAGAAATACGCAGCAGACAAACAAGGAGACAAGGAGAATGCGTTTGTTTTCGTAGTAGGCGACTTGGTGGCGTCCAAAAGCGACAGCGGGAGTCGGTTGACAGTGGGCGTACGTGTGTGTGGGTGTGGCAGGCGAAGGCGTCGGCAGCAGCAGCAGCAGCAGCAGCATCGTTGAACGAGAGCAAGCGAGCGAGCAAGCGAGTCTTCTTGTTGTAGGGTGTTCATTTGTCGAGGGGTTGCTTAAATTGTCAAGTGTTGGTGTCGTTGTCGGTGTGAATCTTGTGTACTTTGGCCACTCCTTTGGCTGACGCCAGCGCCGTCGTCGTCGTCGTCGTCGCCGTCGTCGCCGTCTTGGCCAATCGCTTGTGTAAACACAAACCACCCAACCTACCGCCCTCCTCCCTCCTCCTCTGCCTCCTCGTTGAGTGTGGCACCTCGACAACGAGTCGAGTTTTTCACACAAAAAGTGTTGGAGCTGCCCAGTCTCCCACTCTCTCTCTCTCTCTTCGCTCGCTTGGCTTCACATAATCTCGCTCTTTCTCGCACTCTCCCTCTCCCTCCCTTTCTCTTAGACTCTTTCCCTTGCACGTCGGCGATTATTCATATTGCAGCTTGTGCTTTGCCATCCATTTATCTTGCCACATTGTTGGTGCCACACAGCTGCTATTTCTATTGCAACTCCAACTTCCTTTCCTCCCCCCCCGCCTTCCCTCTCCCACCCTCCTACCCAACGACTGCCCGTTGTCCGTTTCGCCTTGCGGCGCGACGCGGCGCGCAAAACGCTTTTGTGTGTTTAATTGCTTGTGAAGCGAGCTTTTCAATGGAAAATCCACACACACAAAAAAAAACTCCAACACACACACACACATAGAAAACAGCAGCAGCAGAAGCGTAAAAGCAAACACAGAAGAACAGAGAGCAAGTAGAAGCATCAGATCATCAAAGATGGTAACAAAAAAAAAGCAGAAACGATGTGAAGTGCAAGTGGAAAGAAAATCTGAAATGCGCTCAAACTTTTCACGAAAACATATTTTCAACACTTTTCTTTTTCGAGTTGTTGTCTACGCTTTTGTTTCTTGTAATTAACTTAAGCTCTTATCGCCTAATAAATCGCCTTCAACTAATCGCACACAAAAAAAGTTTACACTAATTCCATTTGCAAAATGTTGCATACTTTACAGCATCAATTCGCTCTCTTTGTATGTGTGAGAGGATGTGTGTATGTGTGTATGTGTGTGTGCAGCTCGAATAACTGTCTGCAACTAGTCACAGCTTAAAGCAAAACTTGCAAACAAACAAAACACATTCTCTCATTAGCTTAAATGCAGCGAATTTTTGTTTTTCCTCCCAAAAGTATTGCGCTACAACGAACACCAAATACTCTTTCTCTTTCCTCTCTTGTTATAAAATCAATTAAAAATTCCTCTTAAGTAAATCTTTGCAAAAGAAAAGTCAATAGCTTTGGCCACAATTTGTTGTGCAAATATGTAATTTTTACACTAAATTTACTTTGACTTCACAAAAAGCAACAGAAAAAATATTTATGTTAACCGCAAATTTGCAGCGGCAAACAGAAAATATGAAAAATCACCTTTTAAATTTATAAAGCAGATCAACAAAACACATATTGACTAAATTTTAGTTTTCTTTTGTTGAATTGATAAATAACCAAAATAAAAATGGAAGTTGATTTAAAATTAAGTTTTATTCATATTTTTATTGTGTAAAGCACATAATAGCAATGTCTTAACTTCAAATCAAACAAAGCGCCTAAGAAAACGCTTTTTATATATACACAAAAATAAAATATATACTCTTCATCTCTTGTGTATTTTAGCTGACTTTAATTGAAAGCACAGCTAAAACATTAAAGTAAAATTCCATGAAAATATAAATATATTCTGCTAATTTTGTTGATTTGAAGAAAGGAATATTTCATATAAGAAATTAATGCAAATAATTTACGGATGGTAACTGAATATGTTATTATATTTGAAGTATAGTTAGCTCTGATTTCAATATAATATAATTTATTGTATTATATATTATATATATAATTCGAATTTAGTAATGACTTTATTTGACTGATTAGTTAAATACAAATTGAAAACAAGTGAGTCCGGATAAAAGCAAAACACTCTGGTATTATTCTATTAATATATCATATTAATAAACCGCAAAGAATACTTAAAGACACTAAAGGGTATATTTGGTATATTAATAAAGTAGCGCATTCACAATATACCACAGTAAAAAATATACCATTGAGTACAAAATATACTATAGAGTGGAAAATATACCATAACGTATAGAAACTACCATAGAGTACAAAATATATGGTTAGTCAAAGCACTTAGACCCGCAAAAATCCTAAAGGATGTATTTGGTATATTAATATAGTATCACATTCACAATATACCAGAGTAAAAATAGACCATAAGAAATATATAAAGTACAAAATATACCATAGAACATAAAATATACCAAATATATGGTCAGTCAATGCAACTAAGTCCTTATTGTAATAGACGATTGAATAAAAGCAAAACACTGCGGTATTTTTCTTAAATTATACCAAATTAAGAGTTCGCAACAAGTACTAAGATATGTCAAAGGCTATATTTGGTATACTCATATAGCACTGCATTGAAAATATACCATTGGGTACAAAATATACCAGATGAAACTTTCCATTCATTACTATTTCTTAAATAGCTTCTATAATTTCTAATAATGAAATGCTTAATACATTGCTGAACTAAATAAAAGTTTAAAATATAAACCGATTCCTTATCAATTATTGTTATTATAGCATAGATTAAAAATAGATTTATAACCTAGCTAAACTTCTGATTCGATTTTAGTTTAATGAAGGTGTTAAGTGCTGAAAATGGCATAGCAAAAGCAACAATTATATGTGTTCGATATATAAATATCGATTAATGATATATAAGAACTCACATGGAATTCAAATTGTGAGCACAAATACACGCTTTTTTTGCAAGTGCTCTCTTGATGATGAGGGTATTAAAACCATCAGACAACAGCAAAAGCAAAAGCAAAAGCAACAGCTCCAAATGCACTTTGTTTTTCACACATTGCCCTAACTGATTAACTTTTGTGTGAGCTGCAAAAAACAACAATAGCAACAAGAGCTGTTTTGCAGCACACGATGCGTGGAAGTTATACACAAATACCCACACACACACATCTATACATATATATACAGACACAGAGGGACACACACACACACACACAGATGAGAGCGCAGACAGCAGACAGCGCGCTGTGCAAACAATGCACAATGTTGGCGCTGCAGTCGCTCTGTCTGTGTGTGATAGACAGGCGTAAAGTTAATTAAACAATAAATACATACAAACACTCACACACACACACACGTGCATACACACACACATACAATGAAAGCGATGCGTTAAAAATGGCGAAAAACTACGGACTACACTTGGCAGCTTGGCGTGAAATTCAACACAACACCACATGCATACGTGTCTGTCTCTATCTGTCTGTGTGTGTGTGTGTGAATTTTAGTATTTATACATATACACAGATGTATATGTAACTCTGTGTGTGTGTGTGTGTGTGTGTGTTTCGCCCGGTTCGCTGTAATTGAGCAATTGCTTTGACTGGCGGCCATTTGCCAGCAGACAGCGCTTTACTTTGCCCTCAAAAGTAGGCAACACTCTTCAAGAGAAAGCGCTTTGCGTGGGTGTACAAGTGTGTGTGTGTGTGTGTGTATCGCAAGTGAAGCTGTATTATTACAGTTTGTTCACAATTATTTGCTGCTTATTATCAGCGACTGTTGGCAAAATTCGCTACTCGTTACTCGCCATTTGTGCATAAGCTGCGAGTAGCGAATAAATTTCATTTTTTTCTTGCCTGCTCCTAGCTCAAGTGGCCTATATTATAAGGTATGCTATTTTCGTATAAAAGACAGCATTACTATACTATATTTGATACTTATTAGATACTTCGGTCGTTGAAAGCAACGAGTAACGAGTAGCAAGTAAATGAAACCAACTCTCACTTTATCCATTGAATGTGGTGTTAAGTATATTGATCTCTAATAAAACAGAGCTTTGACTTTAGTTACTTCGTTATTAAAAAAAACAACGAGTAACGAGTAGCGAATAAATAAGACCTTCTCTTAACCCACACATTCAATTAATCTCGTATAAAGTATGTTGTGCTTTGATAAAATAGAGCTTTATGCTGCATATATTATATTTGGCATTAGTTACTTCGTTCGTTGAAAAGCAACGAGTAACGAGTAGCAAGTAAATGAAACCAACTCTTACTTTATCGATTGAATGTGGTGTTAAGTATGTTAATCTCTAATAAAATAGAGTTTTGTGCTGCATATACTATATTTGACTTTAGTAACTTTGTCCGTTAAAAAGCAACGAGTAACGAGTAGCGAATAAATAAGACCTTCTCTCACTCTGTACAATGAATGATGTGTGCAAAGTATATTGTTCCTTAATAAAATAGAGCTTTGTGATGCATATACTGTATTAAGCATTGGTTACTCGCTCGTTTAAGTAGCGAGTATGATACAATATCAGGAGTATTATCTCTTATTACAGCAGCGAGGTGTAATAGACTTTTTTCTGTCTTCATCTGCATATTATATAAAGTTCAAACCAATCTTTCTGCTTTGTAATAAATTTGTTATTCGTTACTCGCTCACCCAAAGCAACGAGTAGCAAAATTGTGTGTTAATGCATGTGAAAACATGTAATAACCTTATTAAATAAATTTGAATGCCTTGTGCATTTGATGCAGAAATTTGAACTGAAACTCAAATGTGGTCATCTCAATAGCATTTGATTGCTTCTATTTCCCTTTTTGCTGTAATACTCACACTCACACACACATATCTGTCTTGTCTCCCCTAGTTCTTGGCTCTCTGTTTTCTTCTTCTACTTTTCCTGCTGCTTCTTCTTCTTCTCCTCCATATATTCCCCCCTCCAGGAGGGCAATTTTGCTTTGACGTTTACGTTATTCGTTCTATGTAAATGCTGGGATTCTTATCCAATCGTGTGTTCGTGTCAGTGTATGTGTGTGTGTGCGAGTGTGTTGGTATTCCATGTGGGGTGTCAAGCCAAACACACACACACAGTTATACATATATATGGACAGTTATTCAGTCTGTGTTTACATAAGGCTAGACATTTATTATGGCGCTTTTGTTGCTGATTTCCCTTCCTCTTCTCTCTGTCTTTCTCTGCAGTTATTGCTCTCACTGCTTGTGTTTACATAAGCAATACACACACACACACACACACACACACACACACACACACAGGCTTTCGTTGTGTGCGTGCATTGTTTTTGACAGCGTGAAATTCCAAGTTTATGCTAATTTTATTGATTGACTTTCCCCCAACCTCCTTCCGCAATAAAAAAGCAATTTCACAATTGCCGCACATAAACTGTAAAACTGGGCAAATGGGCGTGTCTGTCTTTCTCTCTCTCTCTCTCTCTCTGTGCTCTCTAGACGGCCAAGACATGTCTGAACATGATCTAAACATGTCATAGAAATATGGTCACACACACACACACACAAGGGTTAAGTAGCGAGATCTGTCGGAAGTTAAAACGTAAAATTGCAGCTTATCGAACAAGTTGAGATATTACACACACATACATACATATAAATAATGTTAACGACACACACACACACACACACACTTACACATAGGCACACAAAGTGTTAACCCATTCGTCGTCACCTTTTTGCCCCCCCGCGCAAAATTTGGATAATTTAGCGCGCGCCGCTTGTAAATTTTCACACACACACACACACTCGCACACACACTGGCAACTAAACCATGTTAAGCAAATAAACACTGCGCGACTGAGCGAGAGGCAAACAGCCTCGCAGAAGGCGAGAGCGAGAGGGCAATAGCGAGCCCCCATGGAGAAGCAGCCAGTCAAATAAATGCCGTCAAATAAAGTTGTTGTTGTTTTTTTTTTTTGCTCTAGGTTTTGTTTTGCGCAGATAATTATGAAGCAGCTGTGTGTCCATGTGTGTGTGTGTGTCTGTCTAGTTGAGTCACTGTGTATGTGTGTAGGCGTAGGTGTAAGCATTTGCATGTGTGTCAGTGTCTGTGTCTGTGTCTGTGTGTGCACACATAAACTTTTAATTAGCTACAAAGCGCCAACAAAAACGCAAAAAAAAAAATATCACACGAAAATTCGCGCTAACAGCCAAAGGCGAAGTGCGAGCGAGACAGAGCATTTAAGAGGCAGCGCCACGCTCTCTCTCTCTCTCTCTCGCTCTCTTTGGGATGCTGATTGTGTGGTGTAAGCTTTTTCAATACACCACGGCAGCGACGCCCGCACACACACACACACACTCACACACACACAACTAATCAATATACAAACAAGCGAGTGTGCGAAGAAGAAGAAGAAGAAGAAGTAGCAAACTCTCGAGCAGCAGATAAAAAAAAGTTTTGCTTGGCGGCATTTTGGTTGGTCGCTTTTTTCTTGTTTGTGTGTGTGTGTGTGTGTGTGTGTGTGTGTGTGTGTGTGTGTGTGTGTGTGTGTGTGTGTGTGTGTGTGTGTGTGTGTGTGTGTGTTCAACACCTTGAAAGCAGCGAAAAAGCTTATTTCACCAAAAACACAGATCACACTTCATCTTGGCTACAGTGAAGACTCTCAGTTACTAGAAATCATTAATTTTTTACTTGAATTTGTCAAATTGCATTTTTAAAACCTTTTTAGTATTTTTTCCTTTTTTTGAAAAATTTAATTTGTTAATTTTATAGTTGAGAATAGTACATGAAATTTTCACATGAAAGCTCTCAATAATTTTGTTACTAGAATTTATCAATTTTATCCTTGAATTTGTTGAATTGAAACAGAAATTTTGTTATGCCATTTTTAGTAGTTTTCGTTTTTGAAACATCTACAAATGGGAATTTCTAAAACTGTTGCTAATAAAATAGTACCAAATAATAATAGGAAAAAAATTTTAAAAATAATAGAAAAACTGCACAAAAAAAAAACAGAATTAATAAATTTTTCATTGAATTTGTTATCTGTTTCAATTGGAATGCAATTTTTAATATCATTTTCATTAGTTTTCGTTTTTTAAACATTTGCAAATATCATGAAAATGGCAATTTCGACAAATGTTGTTAATAAATTAGTTGCAAATAATATTAAGACAACGAAAATTAATTATTTATAGCACAGCTGCAGTAAATGAAAATAAATCTCATTGGGCACTTATAAAATGACCAATTTTCTCAGCATATTCCGCAAAAGTCATATTAAAAACAACTTCCAAGGAAACAAACATTGTTTTAAAAACAATACAATTAAAAGTAATATATTTAAATAGTAATCTTTGTCAAAGGATTACCAAAGAGTAGAAATAGTGATAATATGTGATAATATGATAAAATCTTCACTAGAGAACTTCTCTCTACTTGTTCGCTTAGAGAATATTCACTGTAAAAACTAGTCAACTACAAACGAAATAGTAAACTTTCTTAAAGGATTATTAAATAACACAAATATAAATAATATAATATATACATGGAATAAAACTCTCCACTAAAGAACTTTTCTCCACTTATCGAATATTCACTGTAAAAACTACAGTCGAAGGAGTCGCTTAATGAGTAAAAACAAAAACAAACAGTTCAGCTTTAAACACAAATTTTCACACAGAACTTAAAAGCTATGCCACAATGAATTCGCATCAATCATAAACACACACACACACACACACACACACACACACACACACACACACTAAGCACATTTCGCTGAATTATCTAAGCGCAATAAATTCCAGCGTTTTATTGCAGTTAATGCGTCAGTTAATTGCAATTATTTAATGCAGTACAAACATAATTTCTTAACGTTTATAATTCCTCATTTGGTTGCTGAGTTTGATTCTCATTTTTGTTTCTTATTTCTAAAGTGAAAAAAATTAGAAACAAAAAGAGATATACAAATCTTTAACTACTAAAAAATTTAGTTTCGCATAATGTGAAACAAAATTTATATTTTTTAAGTTGACATGAAATAATTTAATATTCATTATTTTGAGTTCACAATTAAAAAACATGTCTAAAATTTGAATAAAAATTAATTTTTTAAATTTTGCTTTGAAATCAAAAAACCTATATAAATATTAAAATAAATAAAAAGTTTTTAAAAAAAAAAAAAAACAAAATATAATTACAAATTTAAATTTCGCTTTGAAATGAATTAATAAAGAATTAGAAGCCTTTTTAAAAGTAATGTAATTTAATGAGAATAAACAAAAAATTGGAAAAGAAAAACCTTTTTAAATACGCACTTTAAAAATGATCCGAATTACACAAATAAACGATTCTTCTTAAGCATTTAAGTTGATGTTTTAACATAAAATCATTAAAAGTAAATATTCTAAATCTTCAACAATAATCATTATTATTGAGCTAACGCAAAAATAATAATAACTCAAGTATATGGATTCATTTCGAATTTTTCAATTTGCTTTAAAATAAATTTCAGTGTCAATGATTTTATGAAATAATGCAGACAATTATATTTGAATTCAAATGCAACTCCAATTGACGCAATTGAAATGTTTATGATAAAAGAATATTTAAAAATATTTATATAATAACTTTTGTTTTCATTTAGTCTAGTAGGGCATAATTGTTATAAATAAATAAGTAAATACTATTAGTAAATAAAACGGTTTCATAAATTACTAAAGAAAATTGCAGAGTTTCTTAGTTTTCATGTAAAATCTATGGCCATAGTTAAATTTGAGAGTTATAAAAATAATGAAGAGGTTCGCTTTAGCCAACATCGACTGTAGTTGAGAATGCAATGGAAATTGTCAACAATTGCATTTGCATTTCTCACAAAATGCAGAATTTGCAATGCACAAAAAAAGTTACTCAATGTGTGTGTGTGTGTGCGTGTGAATGGCATTTGTATTTGTGTTTATAGCCTTGCCCATTTGACCAACAGCTTATTTTACACTGGCTACCAAAACTAATCGCCTTTCACTTTACGCCACCCTTTGCGAGCAGCAGCAACAGAAGCAGAAGCAGAGACTGTCGCAGAGATGTTTGCTGGCTGCTCTGTCGATGTCGCTGTCGCTGCTGATGTCGCAGCAGCAGAGCATCCTCATTGTCTTTTCTTCACCACAGCGACGCAGCTGCTGTAATTTTTCACACCACACACACAGACACACACATAGAGAGAGAGACACACACTCTCACACATGGACAAGAGTCAGTGGCAGGCAAAGAAATGTTGTCACCTCTTACAACTACAACTACAAACACGAATGCGCGCACGCCATTTCACTCGCACACACACACAGACGCGTAAGTGTGAGCGAGCAAGCGATAATAAAACCGACCGGCCGGCTGCCTCGCTGGCTGGCTGGCTGAGAACTCTGACGCCGACGTCTCTATGTGTGTGTGAGTGTGTTGACGAAGAGGCGTGAGAGGAGGGGAGAGTTAACGTCGCCGCCATTGTGAGGTGTGGTGTTAACTAGCTGGCGCGTCGCTCACTGTCTGTGTGTGTGTGTATGCATGTGTGTGTGTGTTTGTTCTCTGCGTGTATTTGTGGTTAAACTTGTCACACAAGCTGAGCAGCAGCAGCAGCAGCAAAAGAGAGTCGCAGTCGTCGCTCGGTTAGCAAGTTCAACGACGCTGTCGTTGTTCCTGTTGTTGTTGTTGTTGTTGATGTCGTTGTCGTTGTCGTTGCGCTTGTCGTCTTTTTCTTGCGCACATGCAGCGCCCATGTTGTCAGCCAGCTCACACACACACACACACACACCACAGTTGTTTGTATATGTGTGTGAAAACGTGTGACAAAATACATTTGCGTTGCCGTTTTTGCTTTTTGGCACCGTCGTCGTCGTCGCTGCTGCTAAAGCTTCTTTGTCTCTGCCTCTGCTCTATCTCTCTGCTTGCTCTATGTATGCGTGTGTGTGTGTGTTTGTGTTTGTGACTTCTTGCTTGAGCTTTGTGCCTTTCATTTGCACGCCCCATTCAGCGCGCCGTCTCGCTCACACCCACGCGCCCGTCCGTGTGTTTGCGCAAAACTTAGCGTCAAGTTTGTCACACGCGCGCGGCGCTTCTCACCAGCGGCACCTAGCGTCCAGTTTGTGTAGTTGCTCTTCTGCTTTAGTCTGCGTTATTTATTTTCGTTTCTTCCTCTTTTTGTTTTATTTTTTCCGTGCTTTGCTTTTTCGCACTTGGACACACTGCTGCGGCTGCTTAGGCGACGTCGGCGTCAATGTCGACGCCTCTGCTCGCGTTGCTTTTGCTGTTGCTGTTTGTTGCTGCTGCTGTGGCATAAATCTCCACATTTACATTTTCGGACGCATAAAAGCTGGCAAAGCGGCTAAAAGGCGTTAAACTTTTATGGAGCTGACACTGCGCGCCTCTTCCCCTTCCCCCCTCCGGCAACACCCTTACTGCTCTTGCCATCTCACTCACACTCTTGCTGCCCTTTCTCCTTTTTGTTTATTGCTCTCTGCTCGCGCATCATTTAGTTTGTCATGCGACTCTAAATTTAACACTAGAATCGCACTAACAAAATATGTCATCAAATTTCATTTCTAACAAATATAAATTCAAAATCATCAAATTACATTTTTCCCCAATATAAATTAAAATTTATATTCCTATATTCAGTTCTCAACTCAAAGAAAATTATTGCTTGGCTTCTTAAAAGTTTCTAAATAAATAAAAAATACTTATACACTTTCAATTCATAAATTAAATTATATTTTTCACAACTTAAAAGCATTAAACGCAGCTTTTATCATTCATTTAAATCAAATTTATAATAACTTAAGATCAATAAACACAGGTTTCAGCTTTGCCAGTTTATTAAAATTACTGATTTATAAAATATTTATGCTTATCAATTATTATATTACAAAAGTTGCAAATCGGATAATATTTTTGTATATATAACGTCGATAAACGAGACATTTTCTTCATTATTTCATTTATTTAAAATTTCCACTCTATAAATAACTTCTCAAAATAGCCTTGAAATTCCTATATATAAAAATATTCATTCATTGACATTCATTCTACTTTATTTACTTCAAATTCATATACGTAATAATATTTATTCATTTATTTATTATCCTTGACATTCCTTCTAGTATCTACAATACTTCAAATTCGTATATATAATTGTCACTAAATTAAATTAAATTATAAAATTCACTCAATTAATAACAGCCAAAATTGTTTAATTCATTTGTTAAAGTCACTTGAAAACAATCAACGCACTTCAAAAAGCTTTTAAAAGCTCTCTCAGTAATCCTTGATTTATGATCGCAGCCATCAAAAGCTCACTCTCTCTTTCTCTCTTTTTGCTCGACTCTCTCTTTATCCTTTCATCTCTCTCTCTCTCTCTCTCTTTCTTTTCGGTTGATCAGCTGCCCTTATTTGATTCTGATCAGAAAATTTGCAGTGTACTTTGTCAAGTCAACCATATTTGCTTTGCGCCTCCCTCGCAATGGTGACAGAAGCGCAAAAAATGTTGCCTTTGGCTTTTATGCAGCCTCCAATGGATTTTGCTCTGCCTCCGTTCCCCTTCCCATCCCCTCTTCAGTTTGTGGCGTCTATTTGCTTTATCTCAGTGCCTACGCGTTGCCTTTATCGCATTTACTGTGCTTTGCTCACCTACCCAACCCCTCGTCGCACATTTATCACCCCCCCACTTCGCATACATCAAAACATTTGACCATTGAAGCGCATTTTTCGCTTGCGCGTCATTTGTCAACTTGCTCCCCAAAAACTCCCCACACAGACTCTTGTTTTTTTTTTTTTTGGCTATGATTTACTACACTCTCTTTTGTTGCTGGCTGCTGCTTTGGCTGCTGCTGCTGTCGCTCACATTTTGAGGCATTTTTCTGGCGCGCTGCACTTTTGGTGTCAGCTGCCTTGTTACTTCTAACACGCTTGTCACACGCCTTGCGACGTTGGCTGCGCTGCCGCTGGTTGGTTTGCTGCTTGCTCTATTGTTGTTTGTCTGCACACACACACACACACATACACAAGCATACATAGACAGCGACACACACACACACACACACACACTCAGCAAAGCGTCAACTCAACACTTTGGTTTTTGGTTTTCTTATTGGAACCGATTCGTTTCGCTCTCGCTGCCCCCGAGTCGAGTCAGTCTCTCAGTCTGCCCTGCTCTCTCACACCCAAAAACACCAAACGACGGCGACGGCGACGACGACGACGACAAAATCCACACACAATAATGCAGACCCAATCGCACTCACTCGCACTCGCCCAGCCAGCCAAAACTCAACACACTCACACACACACACACACAGACGTAGGCACGAACAAGTTGAGAACTCTCTCGTTCTCGCTCTCGCTCTAGCTTGTTCGCATTTAGCATTGCCTTCGCTTGCTTGCCTGCTTGCTTGCTTTGCTGCTGCTGCTCTTCGTTTCGTTTCGTTACGTTACGTTTCGTTCGTGTTGGCAGCGCAGTCGACGCTGTCGTGTTGTGTTTCTCTGTGCGTGTGTGTTCGTAGCTTTGTGTGTTTCTTCGGGGGTTGCGCTGCTTGCTTGCGTATGTGTATTTTCCAGTTTGAAAGCGACCGGCGTGTAGTTCGTATCATCGTCAGCGTCAGCGTCGTCGTCGTTGTCGTTGTCGTCTTTTTCTCTGTGTGTTGTCTCCTCATCCAGAGCCGTGTGTGTCGCGTTAGCTTCACTTTGTTCGCTATTTTTTTTTTTGTCGTCTTCTGTCTTCTTGTTTTGTCTGCCACCAACAACAACAACAACAACTGGCAAACAGAGCAACAACAACAAGAGCAGCAGCAACAACAACAACTAACCAAAGCAATAAGAATATATCAACGACAGCAATAAGTAAACAAAATAAATAAACAACAACAACAACAACAAAACACAGTAAAAAACGGCGAGCAACAATTTGAGTGCAGTTCAGACTCTAGAATATTTTTGATGTGCAACAAAACGCCGCGTCGCGTCGTCGCCGCCGCCGCCGCGTTCCAAACGTTTTGCCGCCGCCAAAACAACAAAACAGCAAAAGCGCAAAAAGCATAAAACAAAACCAAGAGCAAATAACAAATTGTTTTTATTCATTTTTTTTTTTTTGGCACGATCCTTGAAAGCAGCACAAAACGAAAACAAAAAGTCGACAAAAAAAAAAGAAGAAAAACCGAGTTGGGAAAAAGCGAAGAAACAACATAAATTCTTGTGCTGCAAAAGTGTGTGACTGTGTGTGTGTGTGTAAAGCATAAAACAACAACAACAAAACAACAACAGCAACAACAAAAAGTACCTGTCAAAGTATCGGAAGTCGAAGGAGCAAACAAAAAAAAAAAAAAAAAAAAATAGCAGTGCAACTGCAACAAGTGCAACAAGAAAGCGAACAACAAACAAAACAAATCAAAAACCAAAATAAATTTATTAAAAACAAAGAAAAGAAAAGTAAAGTAAAGCGAGCAAAGCACGAGGTTTGTTTTGGCTCAACCTCAACACAGCAGACGAGAATTTAACGCGTGACGCACATGTTGATGAAATTGTAATGTAATGAGATACGACGTCCAGGAGCTGCTACTTCATCAGTCTGCTGAGGATCCATTCGCCAGGTTCGCAAATGGGATGGCATATCATCCATTTCTGCAGCTATCGCAAAGACCCACTGACTTCAGCGTTTCGTCGCTGTTGACGGCGGGTAGCAACAGCAACCAGAGCAATCAGAGCAACAGCAATCAGAACAACTCTACCAACAACAACAACAACAACAGCAACTCTAGTAACAACAACAACAACAACAACAACAGTGCAGCGACGGCAGCAGCGGCAGCGAGTCAAGCTTTGAGCTCGCCAGGATCTGGAGCTGGTGGCAATTATCGCAGCTCGCCGTCGCAGCTATCGCCACAAAGTAATCACAGCAATCACAACAACAACAACAACAACAATAATAACAACAATAACAATAACAACATCAACAACAATAACAAGAACCACTTGAACACCACCGAAACGTTGAGTCAAGGAGGCAACTCGCCAACGCCAACAACAGCAACAACCGCAACAACATCAGCGACATCAGCAACATCATCATCATCACCACCGCCATCGTCATCATCATCATCACAAGCAGCGCCACAGCCGTCGTTGCCACCTTCTTTACCCGCGCATCATTCGCCCAGCGTTGCACCACCGCCGCTGCCACCGCAACAACAACAGCAACAACTGCATCCTCCGCCACCGCAGCAGCAACAGCAGCATTTGGGGCCGCAACAACAACAACCGCCGCCGCCGCCGTATTTTCCGGCAGCCGCTTTAGCCGCCTTGGCTGGCAGTCCGGCGGGGCCGCATCATCCGGGTTTGTATAGCGCCGCCGGCGGTTTGCGTTTCCCCCCGCATCCGGCGCATCCGCACGCCCATCATCCGCTGGGCACCGCGTACACAACCGCCGAGGACGTCGTCTTGGCTTCGGCTGTCGCCCATCAGCTGCATCCGGCGATGCGACCCCTGCGCGCCCTTCAGCCCGAGGACGATGGCGTCGTCGATGATCCCAAGGTCACGCTCGAGGGCAAGGATCTGTGGGAGAAGTTCCACAAGCTCGGCACCGAGATGGTCATCACCAAGAGCGGCAGGTAAGCTTCAAATCCAAAACCAAGTGCAAGTGCAATCGACGTTCAATATTGCAAGATCACAGATTTCTCACATCGTCGACCAAAGTGCGAGTTCAAATTGGCAACTTTTGAAATTCTTTTTAGAAGTTCTTCAAAAATTGAGTTATCAAAAAACTTTCTCATTGTGCGAGAATTTCTCAAGTGAAAAACAAAGTCTAGATAAAATTAGGAATTTTTTAAACTGTAATTTCAAAATACTTTTTTGTTGCGTGAGGATTTCTCAAATATCAAATCTCAACTTGAACTTATTTTTAGAAGTTCTTTAAAATTGAACTATCAAAAAAATTTAATTTCAAAATACTTTTTTGTTACGTGAGGATTTTTCAAGTATCAAATCTCAAATATCAAACCCAAAGTCTAGACAAAATTGGAAATTTTTTAACTTCTTTTTAGAAGTTCTTCAAAAATTGAGTTATCAAAAAACTGTATTTTCAAAAAACTTTCTCATTGTGCGAGAATTTCTCAAGTGAACAACAAAGTCTAGATAAAATTAGGAATTTTTTAAACTGTAATTTCAAAATACTTTTTTGTTGCGTGAGGATTTCTCAAATATCAAATCTCAACTTGAACTTATTTTTAGAAGTTCCTTGAAATTGAATTGTTACGTGAGGATTTCTCAAGTATCAAATCTTAAAAATCAAACCCAAAGTCTGGACAAAATTGGAAATTCTTTAACTTCTTTTTGGAAGTTCTTTAAAATTTAACTATCATATGTAATTTAAAAAAAAAACTTGTTTGTAAGGATTTCTCTTTTTGCAAAAGTGCAAAAATCAAATAAAATCACAGATTTCTCCCATCGACCAAAGTGATTTAGCAAATTGGGATTTTTTGAAGTTCTTTTTAGAAGTTCTTCAAAAATTGAGTTATCAAAAATATGTAATTTCAAAAAGCTTTCCTTTTGAGTGAGGATTTCTCTTCTCGCACAAGTGAAAAATCAAAAACAAAATCCATATAAAATTGGGAATTTTGGAAATTTTTTTTAAAAGTTTTAAAACTTTCAAAAAATTGTAGTTTCAAAAAACTTGTTTCTCTTTTCGCACATTTGCAAAAATCAAACAAAATCTAAAATTAGAAATTTTGGTAACTCCCTTTGAAAGTTCTTTAAAGTTGAACTTTCAAAATATATTCTTGTTGTGTAAGGATTTCTCTTAATAGAATTGAAAGGATAGTTCACAAAATCGTTATTGAAAACGAGTTCTTTAATCATTTCATCAAGTCTAAAGTGATTTGAAAAATATGCTCAGCTAATCTTTGGATTTTGGGAATACAAAATAGAATTTTGTAAATTTATTTCAATTTCTTTGAGAATTTCTCTAAGAAAAATTTGAAATTTGCAAATAAATAAATACAAAAAGGAATTTTTATATTTATTAAAAAGCTATCGAAAATTGGGTGAATTTATTTCAATTCCTTTTGAGAATTTTTTTTTAAGTGAGCAATAGAAAACTTAAGACGATTCTATGGCATAATTAGATTGCAAAATATTATCTGCCGTAGAAACTCTCATCATAAGAATAGTTTAATCATATAGTGGAGTGTTTAAAATTAAAAACAAATTCATTTCAAGTGCAACTACAATACTATTTATGTAAAGATTGGAAATAATTATTATTAATTTATTGAATTAACAAATACAATTTCTTATTGTAATGAAATAAGCCAGAGCGATTTCTATAAAAAAAAATAAATATACACTAAAAATTCGCAGATTTATTTGCAGCTTTCTTGCTTCTAATTAGATGGCAAACTAGTTCCAAACATATTTACTAAAAGTGTAGGAATAAAATAGTTAAAAGCTCATCATTACACCAAGAATTCAATTTAATGTGCACGTTAAAAATACATTTATTTTTCAAACTTCGAATTTTTGTAAATTGATAATATCGAATAAATTGAGAACGAATTTTCATAGTTTCTATTAAGCTTAAAAAAAATTTGTTATTTTACGCAACTCGACTCAGTTTATTTACTCCATGGAGATCAAATTTTAAAAACGTTATGTTAGAAATATAAATGAAATTTTATTTAAGAGAATTAAATACTTTAAATTTTTTTTATTAATCTTTGAACATAAAAATTATGAAATATTTGTTATTACGAATTTCACATAAAATTTGCTATCAAAATCGAGTTGCAAATGAAAGTCCAAACAAAATTCCTGAAGATTTCCTTTAAAAATTCGAATCAAAATATTCGTAGTTTCGTAGCTAATTCTTAAAATAATATGCCACAAAAAATAGCACAAGTCAAGTTGCCAATATATATTATCAAATTGTACAACAACAAAATTTACGAATGAAAATTAGTAAAAAAAAAAAAATGAAAATTTCATTTTATAAAAATCTTTTTGTGTTGCTTCTTAGCTAAAAGTTAAAATAATTTTCTACATAATTTCAAAAACTTTTAGATTCTGTAGAAATGAAAATCCGATAAAAAAAAAAATAATAAAAATGTCCTATTAAAAAATCTTTTTGTGTTGATTCTTAGATTTTATGAATTTCTTAAATTCTTAAATTTTAAAATAATTTGTCACAAAATTTCAAAAGCTTTTAAATACTTTGTTTTACAAATGGAAATCCTTGAGAACAAATAAATGAAGATTTCCATTCTTTTTATTTTTCTGCTTAGCTTAAGTTTAAAATATTTAGCCACAAATTTAAAAATATTTTAAACTCTTTGCTTTTTGCTCAATTTGTAGAGCACTTTAAGCCAACATTGTTGCATTTTACGCACGATTCTTCCACCGAGTTTCTGTCAATTTAACTTGCTAGATCAACCCTCCCAATCCCCCTCTTTCTCTCTCTCTCTCTCTTTCTATCTCTTTCTCCATTTCCTCCCTACATTCACCACTCGCCAAGATTCGCACGCAGATTCTTCACGAAGCGAAGGTCAAAGCAATGCTGCCATGTAGAGTAGAGTAGAGCTTGAGTAGCAAGTGTCGTCATCGTTGTTGTTGTTGTTGCTGTTGCTGCTGTTGTTGTTGTTGTTGCTGTGTTGCATCCCTGTGCCCAATTCAATGCCACACGGTGCCCAGTGGCAGCTACTTGAGCACGTGTGGCGTCTCAAGCAGTCGCATCAACGGCTAATGTGGCACAGACAGCAGCGATGGTGAAAGAGATAGCTGAATGAGTGAGCGAGCAAGAGAGAGAGAGAGAGATAGCGAATGTGCGCGAGGCAGGAGAATTGTCTTTGGGAAAAGTAGGTGAAAAACGCATTTTACAATCGTTATAACACACACATACACTCAGCACTCGACACACACACACACTCGCACTTATTCGTAAGTAGTCAAGGCGTGTCATCATCATCATCATCATCATTGTCAACGTTGTAATCGTAATCAAGCTCTCCAGACGTCGGAGGTCGACGTTGACATTCAAGTTGCGTTCGCGCGTGAAAATGCGTTTTAAGCTTCACACCTAGTACTTGAAGTTGAGGCAGCATTCTGTGAATGAATCTCAATGACTGTGAGTCACTTCAACTCCCAAACTCCTCCACATCTATGCAATCTTTCCAAAGCTCTTGACAGCCACACGCAAGGCGACAAACAAAAAAATACAAAGCACACAAAACATTCCAACGAATCTATTCAGCAAATCAATCAAAACACAGTTTTCTATATTAATGTCGAGTTACTCTTCTTCTTTCTTCATTTACAAAAATTGTTAATCTTAATTGTAAGATTTCATTACCTTTGAGTCTCAGCCAAAAAGTAGAATCAATACAAAAAAATTCTTTTCTAAAAAAATTCACAAACTATTTCAATTGCAAGATTTCATCACTTATTTTTAAATCAATAAATAAATTTTAAAAAAACACATTTCAACGAATTTATTCCCCAAATTTTTGGTGAATAAATTTATCTTCATTGTGAAGATTTAATCACTTATTGTGAATCTTAGTAAACAAGTGTTGAATCAATGAAAAAAATAAATAAATAAGAAATAAACTGTTGTTTCACCTCAACAAATGACTCCCAGAGTCAAGAAGTAAAATCAATAAATAAAAAACTCTGTTCTACATAGAATTGACAAATTGTTCTACACACAATCTTAATTTCAAGATTTCATCACTCATAGGTCTCGGCCAACAAAAAAAAAAAAAAAAAAAAAAAAAATAATAATTGTTGATCATACAATCTAATTGTAAAATTTCAACACTAATTCTGCATCAGAGAAGAGGAATTCACAAATAGAAAAATATACAAACATATAAAAAATTTGAAAAAAATCTGTCCTACCTAAAATTCACAATTTGTTCTAGAAACAATCTTCATCTCAGCCAACAAGTAGAATCAAGAAATCAATAAAAATGAAAAAAGAAAAACAATATCAGAAATTCGAGAAACTAAACAAAAAAGTTATTTATGAAAGCAGTCTTTCATTGATAAGGGAATGCAGAAAAAAGCAGCACAAAAAGGCCAAGTGAAATGTTGTTCAGTGTCTAGTCGCTGTCATTAGCTGAGTTATTCATGCACTCACATTCGCATTCGCATTCACTTATTCACTCAATGATTCATTCACAAATTCAATTAGTTCGACGCTTTTCACCTTGTTTTCTGTGCTTTTTCCACTTTGTTCTGTTGTTGTTGTTCTTGTTGTTGTTGCATTTTAAAGCTACAAATTTGTTTGACGCCTCCGCCACTCGCCGCTTAAATCCCCTATCCCCCATCCCCTCCCCTTAAGTGGGGACTTTGCATTTGACTTTGGCCAACACAACACAAAAATACTAAACAAATATTTGCGAAAATAGTTTTGCACAGCGTCGGAAAGTTTTTCGTCGAGTGGCGCGCTCGCCAAACGCTTTTGGCGTCTGCTGCAAGTCTGTTGCTGCCACGCCCCCACTATTGACGCGCCCAAACAAAAGGAGGAGGCGCGGCGCGCAGGCTTTTTAAATATGTAACTTGCTATTTTCTCTGTTGTTGTGCAAAAGTTTATTGCACAAATTTTTGCACCTCATATTGGAAGTTGCTATCCCTCTCTCTTTCTCTCTCTCTCTCTCTCTCTCTCTCTCTCTCTTTCGTGGTGGCATTCGCACTCGCTTAATCCTTAAGCTCATTAGCCAGCCAGCGCTCAAGTGTGAAACTAAACCAAGTGGCCATCCATAAACATAACCACTCGAATTTTTGCTGGCAAACTCTTCCTGTTGCAACAAACTCTTCTGCCTCTCCTGCCTTCTGTCTCTCCTGCCTCTTGCCACAATGCAAAAATTGTGTATTTACTGGCGCGCAGTTCATTCCCCAGCAGCTAATGTGTAAAGCGCGCTAGCAAATGAGTTTAGCATAACACTTGAATTGCAGTCTGCAGACTGAAGTCGTCTCTCACTCACACTCACACTTGCTCTCTCTCTCTCTCTCTCTCTCGCTTTCTGGCTTCTGCTTGCAGAAGCTGAATGCTGCGAAAGTGTTTCTAGACTAACATGCAATTGTTGTAAGTCCTCCTTCCCTTTCCCTCCTTCACTCTCTCTCTCTCTCACTCTGTGTGAGTGGCTTGTAAAAGTTTTAAGTACTCGTTCGTTCGTTTGTTTGTTCTGTGCTGAGCTGTGCCTCAACTTGTGGCAAGTGCGCTGCCACATATGTAAGTTGCAACTTTTTTGCACGCCACATTCGACGTGGCATGCCCCAATACAAGTGCGAAAACTACAACAACTTTGTTGTGTTGCAACACCATCATCATCATCATCATCATCAACGTAATCATCGTCGTCGTCGTCGTCAGTTGCCTCATCATCATCATCAATGTCAAAATTATTGTTTTGTTATTGCCGGCAACATTAATCCCCACCCACCCAATATGCAACTGCCACATGGCAGCGTGTGAATATGTATGAGTGTATGTGTGTGTGTGTGTGTGTGAGTATCTTGGCACTCACATTGCATGTTTTAATTGCTATTTCGCCTTCCAACATGCGTATTTTGCATTCACTTAGCCGCGCAACATTTCACTTACTTGAGGGCCACTTATTCACGCGCTCATGAATAGTTTGAATACACGGTGTGAGTGGCACTCATCAATTGCTTTAACTATATAGTATATTTCAAGCCAAGACTCAAATGAGTGATGCAATTTTTTTAGTTCATTCATTGTTCATTCGATTCAAGAAATGATGTTGAATGAATATTTGTGCTTCACTTTTATCATTGGTTTTTCAAATTAATAAAATTTGAATTTCATAGAAATAATTCAAGACATTTCAACATTTGATTATTCAGTGTGATCAGTTTTTTTTTTTTTACAAATTTTAAATACTCATTTTATTCACATTCAGAGTAATCAAAAATCAAAATAATATGAAAAGAATTTCACAAAAATGAATAAAGATATGATTTAATTATTACTTTTCACAAAATTCCAAATACTCATTTTATTTCCAAGTCATTCAGAGTGAATCATGTCAATTGACTTGAAATCGATGTTTACAGTTATCCTCAAAAAACTGCTTTGGCTGACAATCTGGTATATTTTAGACTTTATGGTATATTTTGAATTTAATACTATAACAAAATACTTTAGATATATTTTAGTATTTTAATCTAGTAATATATCAATATACCACATTCAGTATATATTTAGTATATTTTGAACTTAATACTATAACAATATACCTTAGGTATATTTTAGGATTTGAATCTAGTAATGGATAAATATACCACATTCAGTATATATTTAGTATTTTTACAGTATATGAATATGGTATAGTTTAAGAATAATACTGCACTGTTTTGATCCTTTTTAAAATGGGTAACAGCTATCTCAGCTTTCTTTCTTACTTATTTTCTATAAGAATTGAGTTTCACATAATACCTAAAAAAAATTCCAATGTAATCAGTAATCGAAAAAGAAGATATATTTATGCCCAAACTGAAATGGATAAAGCTCGTATTAGTCATAAACATTTATTTTAATTGAACTACTCATTTGATTCATGTCAGTTGACTTGTGGCTTCTTCTTTAAAGCAACAATTTTTTTTTTTCTCACAACTATCATGAGACAAATTTAGTTAGCATCATTTTTTAGATTCGCAGATTGAAACCGCATTCACGCTTTGGATTCATTACACACTGCAAAACCACACTCTACACGCACTTTGATGGCAATTAATAATGATTTACGCAGTTTTTTTTTTTCAATGACTTTTCTTCAGCCCCGAAAACTGTGCTGGAACCTTTTGCTATTCTATGCGTAAATTCCCAAAAGTGCGACGCACTCTACTCTCCATCTTGCTCACTCTATTTCTATCTCTATTTATCTGTGTTGCAAGTCAAAACCAATCAGAAGTTGCAAGAGCAAGTAAAACTGATTCATGTATCCAGACTATTCACTTTGCTGATTCAATTAGCGCAACGCATTTGAATCTCGTTATTCATTCGCATTCGCATTCGCATTCGGATTCGCATTCATTATTCACATTTCCCTTCATCCACAAAACTGCGCGACAAAATGTCGCTGGCAATTAAATCGCCAAAGCGAATTGCGTGAAATGTTGTCGCTTTCTTCTTCTACTCATTGCTGCTGCTGCTGCTGATGCTGATGTTGTTGTCGTCTCTGACTTATCAATTAATTGAAATTGCTGCCGAAGCGCAAATAAATAAAGCGACTTCTCGACTCGCGACTTTTCGACTCTTGGGTAGCCACTTGACGACACTTTGCCGCGTGAAAGTGCAAAAAAAAAAGAACTCAATAAAAATGAGAAGAGATTGCCAATCAGCTCAACTGTGTGATACCCTGGAAAAGTTTTCCCAAATTTTATAGTATTTTTATATCTTATCGAAAAGAAGATTCAGTTTTTGATTGGAATTAATGTATCAAACGTATGTAAAGCTTAACTTCAAACAATTTACTCCACAATTTAATATAAAATCTGATTTATACAAAAAAAAAACATATTTTTTAGATTGATTGTAATTTATAGAAATTTATACCATATACATACGTTTTATAGTAAAATATACTAGAAAAAATATAGTTTTGTGGAAGTTATATATAGAAAGAAGTTATAGATGTATAGAAGTATCTATATTATATAGAAGTTATTATAGAAAAAAGGATATTTTTCTTCAATCTTAATAAAAATAAAACATTTTTCCCTAGAGAAAAACTATATAAAATATTAATACTAAAATGTATAATAATATACATATTTATGTATATCTATGAAAAAATACTTTTTCATTGAAAAGAATTTCTTGCCCAACAAAATTAGTTCCATTTTCTCAAGCATACCTTTCTGTCGCACTTAAGAACTTCGCAGCGTATTTTAGGACTATGAAATTTATAATGTCAAATCAGCGAAATGTTTCGACTGCGCTTTGCTTTGATTTGCGTGCGTCGTCGTCGTCATCGTCGTCTCTCTCTGGATGCCAATTGATAAGCGACAGCGACATTTTGCTTTCGTCTAAGGTTGTCACCTCCCATTCCCATTCTTCCCCCTCCGCCCCCTTGAGGTTGTGACAGTGACTAGTCGGCGCCTTCTAATTGATGCCAGACCTTGTCTATCCCAGAGTGCTAGTTTGCTTGCTTTACTTTGCTTTGCCGTGCCATGCCGTGCGCTAATGTGTTAAAGGGCCGTGCCAAGACACAGGTCGACAAATGTTTAATGATACGACCCCTCTGTTCCCCCCCGCTCCACAGCTCACGGTTGGGTCAACCCTCTCTGAGCAACCGCCTGTCAAAGTTCACTTGTTTAATTTTCATAAATAAAAATGACCTGCAAGGACTCTTTGGTCTCTTTTGGGTAAATACTCAGCTGACGGCATTTTTTTTTTTCGTTTCTTTCTCTTTTTCGGTGGGGGCAATCAAAGTGCACTGGCACGCCCCTATTTTCTATAGCGTGCCTCAATTAAAGGGGCGTAACGCATTTTCTTCTTTACTTTGCGTTTGCCTCCTCGTTTCTATCAAGTTTTTCTTTATAATTTTTGTATTTTTCTTTTTTTTTAACCAAAACTTTGTAGTTTTCAGCTTTGAGTTTTGCGCTTTTTTTTTCTCTCTCTCTCCCCCTCTCTTTGTCGATAAGTCATTAGGGGTGGTGCTGAGGGTAGTTTAGGTTGAGAATTTTGTTATATTTAGCGTTAGAATGCAACCCTGTGTGCTCCAACTAACTAAATCGTGCCACAACTTTTGACTCGCAAAAACAAAAGCAACTACAACAAACATAAAAAAAAAAAATTGTAGCTAAAGCGTTTTTCATAATTGTGTGTGGAAAATTGTCGTTGTTGTGGGAGAGAGGGGGAGGGACACAGAGAGGGGGCATTATCGATGTGCTAAGTTGACAAATGCGTGGCAAAGTCCTAGTCGACGGTCTCCTTGGCACGCCTCTGCGGCTCGCTCGCTCATTTACCGCAAATTGTGAGTAATTGGAACGATGGCAACTGTTGGCATTTTGTCGTTCTTTCTTTAAACCCGCTACCCATAGGGTAGAAGGGTATTATAACTTTGTGCCGGCAGGAAATGTATGCAAAATGCATAAGCAGGCATCTCCGACCCTATAAAATATATGTATTCTTGATCAGCGTCAACATCCGAGAGGATCTAAGCATGTCCGTCTGACAATCTGATATATTTTGCACTCTATAGTATATCTGGAATGTTGTAATATATCAATATACTAAATATACCATTTGGTATATTTTCTTAGTATTTTGTGGTATATTATTTTGGTATATTTTAAGAATAATACCACAATGCTTTGCTTTTATTCAAGTTCGGTATCTTACAGTTTGGTATATTTTGCAAACTATATTATATATGCAATGTTGTAACATATCAATATACCAAATATACCATTTGGTATATTTTCTTAGTATTTTTATGGTATATTATTTTGGTATATTTTAAGAATAATACCGCAATGCTTTGCTTTTATTGAAAATGGGTATCTCACAGTCTGGTATATTTTGCACTCTATAGTATATCTGGAATGTTGTAACATATCAATATACCAAATATACCATTCGATATATTATTCTAGTATTTTTGTGGTATATTATGTTGGTATATTTTAATACCGAATAATACCGCAATGCTTTGCTTTTATTCAAAATGGGTATCTCGCAGTCGAGCACACTCGACTGTAGCTTTCTCACTTGTTTTCTATAGTTGTTGTTGTTGCTGTATTGTGGTTTGAGTTTAGAACGCGACTCGACAATTTCGATGCATGAAAAATGCATAATAATTGCATTGGCAGGTAACAATTGAAGGCGCACATCCTTTTTTTTAGCATGCCATCGCAAGGATACATTTCCATAGCAAACTTTTGTGCGTCAGAGCAGAGCACACACAACTGAAAAATGCATGTGCCTATCGCTCTCTCTCCCTCTCTCTCTCTCTCTCTGTCTCTCTCTGGCACTTTCTGCCCTCGGTAATTTGTGCGTAATTTGTTGTGAAATTGATTCCAATCCCCCTAATCGAAATCATTCATAGTTAAAACTAATTGCAATGCAGTCAGCACAAAACAGGCGCATTCCATATATTTTGCAACAACAATTTGCAATTTGCTTTAATTAAATGATTACCAAAAAAAATATGCCTGATAAAGCGTATAAATTAATTGGCCCCCAAATGGCTAAAGTAAGAGAACTTAAAATCAAAGAGAACATATTTTAATAGAACTTACCAAATGCGAATCAGGAATTAAAAGTGTTCATACCTCTCACTTTTTACCACTTCACTTTACAACACTCTTTATAAAAAAATATACAAAAAATAAGCACTGAAAATACAAAAATAATTACATTTATGTAAGTTTCCAATATATAACAAAAGTGAGGCTTAAGAAAATTGTTTTACCTGATATTCCTGGTATCTTCAAGTATATTGAACTTTATTCACATTCTTATTCAATTAAAAAAATAATATACAAAAAAAAAAACACTGAAATTAGAAGAATAAATATTATTACAAAATAATTGAAGCTGAAAAAATTCATTTAATTTGAAATTAATTTTTACAAGTCTTACCTGGTATTCCTCGAATAGTTCATTTTCACATTCTCACTCACTTAAAAAAAAAATACTATAAAAAATAAACACTGAAAATACAAAAATAATTACAATTAGCTAGCAAAAAATAACAAAATTGAAACTGAACAAAATAGCTTTACCTGGTATTCCTGGTATCTTCTAGGGTATTGGAATATTTTAAACATTACACACTTCAAAAAATTAATAGAAAAAAAATAAACACTGCAACAAAATAAATACTATTAGCTTGAATATAAAAATAATTTAAATTTGATGGAATATCGTTGATAATAAATGAATTTTTGCAATCTTACCTGGTATTCCACATATAACTTTTGGATGTTGCACTATTTTTCACTTTGTCACTTTCCACTCACTTAATAAAAAAAATATTATACAAAGAAACACTGAAAATAAATAAAGAATTTGAATTCACAAAGTTAGTATAATAAAAAAAAAACAAATTGTTGAGTTAAATTATAATGAGATTGAGTTAATAAAATGATGATAAGATATAATATGATGATGAAAAGATATTATCATAAATCTTATGGAATCTAACCTCTTATTCCTCAATTATTCACTTATGTGATGAATTATTATTTCATCTTTCACTGGTATTCCTCGACATTTCACTTATTTCACTTAAAAAAAAATAGAAACGAAAAAAAAAACACTGAAAATTTAAAGAAATTAAAATACATTTGAAATGTCTTGGGTAAATAATGAATGACAATAAAAGGAGATTCAAAGTAACAAATATGATAATAGAAATAAGTAAATTATTGGAAACATATTATAAAATCTTACCTGCTATTCCTCGACTTCTCACTTATGTGGATCATTATTATTTCACTTTCACTGGTATTCCTCGACTTTTCATTTTTATCTTTTACACTATTACACTTTAAAAAAATAGAATAGAAAAAATAAACACTGAAAAAAAAATAAAGAAGTCTTATGAAAATAATAAATAGACATAAAAGGAGATTCAACGTCTAAAATATGATGATAGAAATACAGAAATTATTGAATATAATTTAAATATTGCGATATCTAACCTGGTATTCCTCGACTACTCATTGATCTTGCACTTCACTTTATCACAACACATTTTAAGCACTTAAAAAAAAAACCACTGAAAATAAGTAAAGAAAATCATGTCATAATATAGTTAACAAAAAATACAAAATCTATACAACTATTTATATAAATAATGCCAATGCACTTGATAAATCATATGGAAATTTTGTATTGCTTTCAAAACGCAAACGAAAAAGTCATGAAATGTAAAAAATATTTATAGACAGATAGAAAGAAGCATGATATATGGCATTATGCGTCGACATTTTGGATATTTAGCGTGGCTGAACTGTCAGTCAGCAAATGTATGTGTGTGTGTGTGTGTGTGTGTGTGTGTGTGTGTGTGTGTGTTGCATCCACAAGTTGCACGTTGCCACAAGTTGGCAGTGGCCACATTTTATGTTTATAAGTTGCAGTCTAAGTTAGTGGCAGTGCGAATCAAAGGCACCGTCTCAGTTTAGCTCAACTCAACTCAACTCAGCTCAGCTCGTTTCGTATGCATAGAGGTGTCTTTCCGTGTGGCAGTTGCATGGCCATAAGTTTTTCAGTTGCATGCAACAGTGGCAGCTGTGTGGTTGGTCGACTCGACAATACGAGAAACCACCCAAAAACCAAACTAAGCAAGAGCATATTTGTTGTAGCTCAACTACAAGAAATTAGCATAATAATCATAAACATAAAACAACAAATGACAAAGAAGAAGAAGAAGAAGACGTCGACGTAGATGGATTAAAATACGGAATAAAACGGGGGGAAGTGCGCGCATTTGCTGTTAATTTAAATTGCATTTACGCCCACTTAAAATTAAATGAAAATTAATTTGAGAAAACAAAAAAAAAAAAAAACGTTAACTTGGCCGGCTAATTAAGTAGCTGCTTCCGTTGTCGTCGCCTACGCTACGGCAGCGGAAGTCAAAAAAGCTTGGCTTTAATGGCCACCAAATTTGGTCATCAAGCGAAACCGAAACCGAAACCGAGACCAACCAAAACCAAAAAAAAACAAACAAAAAAAAAATTATTTAACTGTCTCTCAAATTGGTAACAAAACGCCGCTAAGTGGCTAACTAATCGAGAATTCCGCTGTTTACACGCTCCGCTTGGCTAATGAGTACGCGCTCCCCGGCCCCCCTCCCTGCCACCTTAGCCACGCCCAGCGAGCGTAAAGGCATCTCGAATGCTTATCGCTTGACCCTCGGACTGATAACAAAGCAGCTGAACACTTTTGAAGAAAAGCGTTTTGAAAACACCTGAGCAATAAAAAAAGGCGTTTGCGTTTGTCGGAATGTTTGAGGCGCCTGCGGCAACTGTACTCAGAAGTGTGTGAGTGCGTGTGTGTGTGTGTGTGTGTGAACTAGTCACAAAAATCGAACTCGAAACTGAAATCGAAATCGAGACGAAGTTGAAGAGCGACAAGCGATTCTTCTAGTCGAAACTTTCGCTTTTTATTTTCCTTAAAAAAAAAACCAAAAAGTTTTAAAAAGGAAGAATAAAGAAGAAGAACAGACAACAAGGAACAAGAATTGAATATTAAACGCATATTGTATAAATTTTTTGAAGTATGCATGAAATGCATAAAGAGAAGAGCGCAAAAAAAAACACACACACACAGAACAGAAGAGAAGAGAAGATGGTAGAGGAAGAAAATATGACAACGACATGATGATGATAATGATGTTAATGCATGCTCATCATCATGTTGATGACGACGGCCCAAAAGGCGCTGCTTTATAATGAAGAACATGAGTTCGATTCGCCAGAACCAGAACCCCAAAAACAACAACAACAACCACAGCAAGGGCACGGCTACACGAAAAAAAAAAACAAGCAGATAAAAAGCTACAGTCGAGTGTGCTCGACTAAAAGATACCCGCTAGACGAAATTGTTGAAGCAATGCCAAGTTTTTGACCTATAAAATGCTGTAACTATCCATTGTATTTGAATATTTCACATTTGTTCTACAATTATTGTGTGTAAAAAACAATATGTTTGCTTTTGGCGTCAAGTGTTCTATAAACCCCTTCAACCCTTCTGGTACAGTATTAAAATAGCAGCCAAAAAGGAAGAATGGAGCAACAACAACAACAACAACGACGACGTCGTCGAAAAAAAAAGCTGCGACGTTGAAGACGGCGTCTTTTTGGCGCCAGAAAAATAACGACAATGCCTGATGAATGCGTGGAGCAGCAGCAGCAGCAGCAGCAGCAGCAGCAGTAGAACGGGAGATGGGGTGAAAGGGAGAGAGTCAGAACAATGCAAACTTTGTATGTGTGTGTGTGTGTGTGCTTTGAACTTTCAGTAAAAGCTCGCTGGCCAAGAGAAAGTGCACGCGGGAGCGAGCGAGAGAGGTGCGACGCCGCTGATCTGAGGCTGATGCTGCTGCAGTCAGCGTTGCGAAGCTAAAAGAAATGTCAAAAACAATGAGAACGGTCCAATGAATTTGACAAACATTTCCTAGATGTGCGCTGGCAGATCAAAGAAGGCGACACAAACGACATCGACGACGACGAACCGAGAGAGCGAAACGAAGGCAATGAAGACGAGATGAGACGACAACGGCGAAAACGAAGCGCAAATCGCAATGATATCGCTGTCTCGCTCGCACCACTCGCCTCGCTTCGGCAAATTAGTCAAATTAGCATAGCCACACAACGAAAGCTGTCGTCGTTGCTCCTCCATCCACCCCTTCTTCCATCCTCTTCAGACCCCTCTAGCGGACTTCTTTGGCAACTTCGTGGCTCCCTCGTCACCATCTTCAATTCGATCTTTTATTTGTGTGTATTTTACTCTTTTTTCTTATATGTTTTTTGTCTCGTGGCATATTCACGCGTTGAGCGCAAACTCGACTTGGCTTTTAGCATTAGTTTACACTTGATTAGAACGCTAATTGACCCAACAACAACAACGACAAGCAGGAAGCATGAAAAAAAGGATATAGGGCGAGCGGGGGTAGGGCAGGCAAACTCATTGAATTGTGCAATTTTCGCGGAAAAACTTACCCAACAACAACGCGACAGATGTGTGCCAACCACAATACACATTCATTTAACAATAAAACACTCGTTAAGCACTCGAAATTTATAATTAAACCACTCACGCACTTCAATTTGCAAATTTTAACGACGCGCAAAAAACTTTTCTAATGCGCCAAAATTTTTCTCAACTCAACTAATGAGTTGTCATGAACGGCGTTTAGGCAACAGTTGCGCAACCGCTTAGATCTAGTATTATCCTTTAATCTCATTGTGCATGTTCAATGCAACTCTGCGTATATTTTGCCGGGCTCCAATAGCGCCATCTCGCTTGCACGCTAGTATTTTTTCCAACTGCTGCTGCGATGTCGTCTTACGAAAACGTTTTATGAATTTCAAGTGGCAAAAATTGATGAGCTCTGCTTTGGTTTTATTTTCTTTTTATTATCGCGCTCGCGTGTGTGTGTGTGTATTTAATATTTTTGTGAAGCCTAAAAAAAGAAGGTAAATATAATATTATACAAATTGTATGAAACATTTTGGTGCGTTTTAAGTGCGCTGCGTGTTCTGTTTGCTTGATGCGAACACAATCCGTTGGCCACACTGGACAAAGATATTGAGCAGAGGGGGCGAGGAAGGGGGTCCGTTACGTTTTAAGTTCTTTTTGTAGTATTTATGTGCAGAGCTCTCTGCTCACAATGAAATTTATGAATACAAGTGACGATGATTTCTGAGGAAAACAAAATCAAATTTATGTAGCACCTCAGAAAAACGTTGCATTGAAATTCACACGAACACACATACATAGGAACAGGCCGATAAAAGCAATTACGCACGCACAGTAAACTGTAAAAGAAGAACAAGAACGAAGCAGACTAAAAAGTAGTCGAAGCAGCAGCACTGTAAGAAGAAGCACCAGCACTTGCGGTGTGAAGTGCAGTAAGAGAGAGAGAGAGAGAGCGTAACTTGCCTAAGCCTACACACATACTCATACTCTCATGCTTGCTCTCACTCCCCATGTGCATCCTTCACTTTCCCACTTCCCCACACACCCACAAGTTTGGCTTTCGTATGGCGCTCAAATGGTTCGTGCATTCGGCTGACGTTGCTGCCGCTGCTGCTGCTGCTGCTGCTGCTGTTGTAGGTGTCAATGACGTGCGCTATCAGTTTTCATTCATGGCAGTGTTACCTTTTGGCTTTATAGCAGCAAACTACTAGGGCACAACAACATCGCACTCGTAACTCTGCTGCTGCATTTTAGTTGTTGTTACTTTGTATGTGTGTGTGTGTGTGTGTGTGTGTGTGTGTGTGTGTGTGTTGTGTTCTGTTCTGTGTTATACCTGTTAGTTATGAGCTAAAGAGGTATATCAATCCAGTTATGTGGAGTAATTTTATTGATAATAAATCCCTAAATCTGAAATTATATTTCTTGTTCGTTAAATCTAAAATTAAAGTATTATTCTATAACTTTGCTCCACATATGATTAGCGGGTATTTTGACGTTGAGGGTGCTTTGGTTTTTGTTATTCTTTTTTGCATGCGTCTGGCAAATTTGCTCTCATTGCGGCTCACTCTCTCGTCCGCTCTTTGCATGTGTGTGCGTGTGTTTGTGCAGTCAATTACCCAGCCAGCATTTTATGAGATTTCTGATCGAATTTGAGTCATTTTCGACTCTCCTAGAAGATTAAAATAAGCATAAATGCGCTCGTTTTCTAATCGAAATAGATACTCTGTTCGGGAGAAAATGGAACCCTAGCCGCGACACTTCCAGAAGAGTCGTATTCGACTCCTCAGGAAGAGTCGTTTTCGACTCATTTTCCTCGCAAGACGCGAGTCTTTTTCGAGTCATATTTTAATCGAAATTCACTCGTTTGCAAGTCATATTTCGAGCAATAAACGAATCATTTTCGAGTCATATAAGAATCAAAAATACGTGAAATATTCAATAATATTTTGTTCTTGTATTTTTTACAATATTATCTTTATATATACAATATAGAATGTAGTAGTAACAATAATTCAAATTTAACAAATAATATCAATAGCAACTAAACTAATTCACACGCTTTCTTTTATTAACAAGGTCTTTGGCATGAACGAAAATTTTTGAAAAACCATGTTCATGTCCTTATCCGTACAATTGTATTTTAGGTGGCAAATATCTAGGAGGAGAAAAGTATTAATTTTGTTCACCAATAATAGAAATATTTTCTTACTTGTAATTATTGTTATAAGGTAGCACTTTTCAGCGCTTGGCTTTGTGCTGGTGCCTTTCCAACCATAATATTTTTCTAATATTTTTGGCCGACATATTCTTTTCACTTTACCTAATCTCACTGAGCTCACAAAGTTACTAAAACTGAGTTTAGAAATGCAGAACATTGCCGTTTGAAAAATATCAACAAGATAAGGCAGAGCAGAAAACCAAAGGAGAGCGCGCGACTAAGCTCCAAGTTCTCTCACCGAATGTTAATGCAAAGCAACAAATAATCTCATTTCAATCATCTGGATGACCAATTTTCGACTGCTTTACAATTTTGTTTTTGCTATTTTATAAATCGTATATGAAGATCATTTACGACTCATTTTCGAGTCATTTTCGATTCATTTTCTAGTCGCGCATAAAAGGAATCTTTTTTAATCATTTCAACGACTCGAAGAAGACTCGTCAAGGTGATTAATTCAAAAACGATCTTCCAATTGCTGGCTGGGTAAGAGCAAACAAAAGCTGCATGCATGCATACGTGTGTACGTGTGTGTGTGTGTGGGTGGCGAAAAAAAGGACGAAATGCAGTAGAGCTAAAAGTTTTTGCGTTTTTATTTTGGCATATGCATATGCATATGTGTCCGTGTCTGTGTATGTGTGATTCTGTTGTTTGTCTGCGTCGTGTTAATTGAGTGTGAAGTTGAGCTTTTGTTGTTGTTGATTTTAATTGTTAAGCAACAAAGGCGCGAAATATGTTTTAGCTGCTGCTGCTGCTGCGGCCAATCTGGCTTTTAATTAAGCACCCAAAAGCTCGACAACAACAACAATAACAATAATAAAGCTTGCGTGCAAACGTCGCGTTGCTCAGCAAGTGTTGATTTCATTAATGCTGCAATTGCAGCAAAAAGCAAAAAAAGCGAAAAAGGCAAAAAGACAACGAGAGCGAAAGACCTGTTGTTGTTGTTGTTGTTGTTGTTATCTCTGTTTGGCTCTTGCATTTGATGCGATCGTGTGTTGACTGCATTTAATTGTCGTCGTCGCTGTCGCCGTTGCTGTTGCTGTCGACGTCGCTGCCGCCGTCGCCGCCTCGTTCGTTGTCACTTTGAGTTAACAACTCGATTACACGCTGCGACTGCGCTGCCGCCGGCCATGTGCAATTTTTTTTTGTTGCTTTTGTCGTTGTTGTTGTTCGTGAATTATTAATGAATCTCAGGCAGCAACATCGAGTCCGTGTTAATAAAAAACAATTAATATAAAGTGTATGTTTAGTGTTGACAGCGCTGCACTTGCTGCGCTCGCTGATTATTTGTACTATTAACGCGTTGCGAACTCGTTATTTACAGTCTCATATCTCCCTCTCGCTCTGCCATTGTCTCTCGTTGTGTGTAATTACTTTTAGTTGGCCATAATTTGTCAATTGCTATTTTGTTGCACTGACTGTCAGTGGCAATGCCAACCAACTGCGAACTTCAGCAACAGAAACTGCAGCAGCGGAAGTGCAAGTGTGCAATCAACATAGAGCGAGACAGTGCGATACGGAGAGTGTGAGAGAGAGACAGAGATACAGAGAAGGAGCTAGGAGGCAAATACCGATGACAGGTTTTTAAATATGCACCTTGATCTTGTGCCAACCACTTACAAATTATCCAGTTACTCGTTGGGGCCTCAACTCGTTACGTGCTACTCGTTTGATTCATTTAGAGTACGAAATGAACTATTCTCGTTAGTTCATTAAACTATTCGTCAATTAGTAAGCTTCTTAACAAGTTCTAAACACTTTAACTAGGGACAACTTATTTAATCGTTGTGCCCAACTGGGGACTCTCTTGTTACTTGATCTTTATTACTCTCACTCGTTACTCGTTAATCATGAATTACGTGCAACTATTTGGCACTTGATCAATTTTGAAATTTCCCTATGCCAATTACGCGTTCGTTTTATCAACATTAACAAGTCAGCTTGTCATTCGTCATTCATCGCTCGTCACTCGTCAGTCAGTCACTTGCTAATTAAAATACAGGAAATTAGCTGAGTAGCATTCATACACACACACACAATGCCCGTTCATACAATAGGCTGCTTAGAGTACGATTAACTAATTGTCTAAGTTCAACTCGCTCTCGCTCTACCTGTCTTACTGGCTTAACTGATGCGGCGCCTAACTACTGCAAAAGATTGTCTGCCCCAAAATCCATAACAACAAAGACAACGCATTCTCGTCTCAGCATTTCGTTCATGTCCTGCTCTTAGTTGTTTTTTTTTTTTTTTTTTTTTGGTTTGCTTTTGTTTGCCAGTTCTTTTAAGCCGGTCAGCTGTCCCTGTCTGTGAGCCTGTCCTTCGCTGTCTTCGCTTCTCTTCCTTTGATGGCAACCCTCATCCTCATGCAACCCTGTGTGTGTTGTTTGCTCCTGCTCCTGCTCCTGTTCCCACTGTTGTTGATCGTTCAATAATGGGCCTGGAGCGCCAGGTAAGCCACAATTCGCAATTCGCATTCATATTCACATTTCACGTTGTCTTGTTTGTCTCATCTTCTGCTGCGTCTTCTGCTCCTACTTGTTTGTTTCTTGCGATCACTTTTAGCCTGAGGCATTTGCTGCACTCCCCCAAACAATGCAGGCAATGCGTACAGTTTCTGTGCACTTCGATATCTGCATTTTGTGATCAATTCGAGCAGTCTTAGCGCCTGCAGCATCAGCTGTTCGCTGAGCTTTACCTTCAGCCAGTTTCCCCACTCTCTATCAAAGTCTTTCAGAGCTTCTTCTCGTACCTCTGGGCGGCTGTCCAATTGTCCGGTACGTGCTGGTGGCTGATGAAAAGTAAACATACCACAAATTGGACAGTGGAACACATGTTTGGCGCGTTAAATGCTCGAGCGTGTTATTTATAACGTTTTTTACTTTTTCTCGTCTTGTTGTTTTAACCAGGCCAACACACCAGCCGGCTACTACCAGACCTCAGAGAGAGTGTTTGGCCAACAAGTTGCTCTTTACTCAGGTCTCTCAGTCATCTTGTTGGCTTGTGTTCTTGTGTTCAGAGACGCATGTTGCCCCCGTGTGTTGTGTCCCCGTTTTTGCCACCGCTTTGCACGTTCTTTTTCTTCTTGTTGCTGTTGCTGTTTTGACCAACACCTTTTGTAGACATTGGCTTTGGGCAACAAGAAAGTCGCAGAGCAAAACGGCAGCAGTTGTAACGTGCTTGTTGCTGCTGTTGCTGCCTTTTCCGTCAACTCCTCTGCGGCCTTCTTGCAACCGCAAAACAACAAAATATGCGTGTAGCTCCGTCTGTCTGTCTGTCTGTTGGTTGTTCTTGGCCTCTCACTCCGTCTTTCTCTCTCACTCGTGTGCCCGCACCTTTGTCCTTTTGGGCCTTTTATGACAGACACAAGTCACAAGTCACAACAAGTCAACCTGCTAGCAGGACAAGTCCTTGAGCACAACTGACGCCACTGACAAACACGCAATATGCTCGCTTGGCATTCTCAGACCCCGATCTCTGTTCTGTTCTAAAATGGGTCTTATGATAAGACATTATATAGGCTTGTGATCAGCAAAACATGTAAAAGGGTTGCCACCCTTTGCTAGCTTGTGAAAACTTGTCAGCACTACCGGGAGGTTGTACCAAAAACATTTGCTGGTACCTTTGCTTGAGGATTTAAGATAATTAATAAGTTGTTATATAGACTTGTGATCTGCAAAGCATGTAAATGGGTTGCCACCCATTCCTAGCTTTGAGATGATGTGAAAATATGTCAGCACTACCGGGAGGTTGTACTAAAAACATTTGCTGGTACCTTTGCTTGAGGATTTAAGATAATTAATAAGACATTATGTAGACTTGTGATCTGCAAAGCATGTAAATGGGTTGCCACCCTTTGCTAGCTTGTGCAAACTTGTCAGCACTACCGGGAGGTTGTATCAAAAACATTTGCTGGTACCTTTGCTTAAGAAATTAAGATAATAAGACATTATATAGGCTTGTGATCAGCAAAATATGTAAAAGGGTTGCTACCCTTTGCTAGCTTTGAGATGATGTAAAAACATGTCAGCACTACCGGGAGGTTGTACCAAAATCATTTGCTGGTACCTTTGCTTGCGGAGTTATCGACATGCCGAGAAGTATCCGCTGCCCACTGGCAAATGTGTTTTGTGTTGACTTTGGCAGATTGTGCGCAACAGGTGCCATTTTACAGAGCCAGAGAGCAGCCTCCTGCTGCACTACCACTGGCAAAAATGTTGCGTTGTCGCGTTGCAAGCTTATCAGAAACGCGCAGTTTCTGCGAATCGTGTTGATTTGATTTATTTAAACAACGTTCGAAAAGACAAAAACCCAAAAGGTTTCAAGTTGTAAAAGAGCACAAGAATAAAGCAAAAAAGTAAAGAACAAAAAAAAAACGTTATCGCTATGCGATCATAAATAAGAATTATGCTTATAAACATGCGTTGGCCGAGAAAAAAAAGAGAGAGCCACCCATGAATGGATGACGACGACGACGACGACGTCGCGAGTTTTGCAGACGATCGAACGCAGAGCAGAAGAACAAGCTGCGCTGTGTGTGGGACATTAGAAAAATAATCTGTGTATCCCTGAACACAGTCAGTTTCCTTTATTTTATTTTATTTTATTTTCTTTCGTTTTTTTGTTAACAACATTTAAACGCAGCTCGTTTAGAATCTGATTGTCGATTCCCTTCGTTTTTGGTGGCTCTCGTTATATTGGTTGCTGCTGCTTTGGCTGCCTGTTACCTTGTTGACTTTGAGGATTTATGAGTGTCTGACGTGTGTGATGACTGTTATTAGTCGCAGCCACGTACAAACTTCGCTCTCTTCTCGTCTCGTCTCTTCTCTCTTCACGCTGTCTTCAACCTTCAACCGGTCTGCCTTGCTGTTGGCCATCTACCTTCTGCTTCTTCTTCTTCTTCATCATCTTCTGTGTCTTCGTCGAGATCGTCTTCGCCTTCGCCTTCAACGGATGTTTGCTGATCTTCTGATCCTCGGAACAGTTTCAGTTTCAGCTTTGAGCCTCATCATTCATGACGTTTTCTCTTAGTGTTTATTTCGTTAAAGCAAACAAAAGCAAACGCATTTATGTTGCATGCACCATAATTTAGACATTAAATGTGGGCGCCTTGCATTCAATTTGTGGGCGTGGCGAGGGCTTAGAAAATTTCTCAACTAATTGAAATTTTCCGTGGTTTTACACTTGGATAAACGTCAAGGAATGTGCCAAGTGTCTAGCTGTTGCTCCTTCTGCTGCTTCCTCTTCCTCCTCCTCTTCTTCTTCTTCTCCTTGTTGTAGACTAGTGGGCCACGCCCACTGGTTTCTTAAGCGTTTTCTTTATCTTGTTGGCTTTGGTTTAAGCTCACTTAAGCGCTAAATGCGCATAAATTACTTACACTTTGCCAAGCAAACATTGACAGCGCGCCAACGACACGCAGTGGCCACGCCCCCGCTCCCTGCAACCCCCCACTCCCACTACTAGCACCCTTAACAAACTACAACCCACCAGCTCCTCGCAACGCGCAAATCATCGAGCTGAAAACATTTGACGCACAATTTAATTAAAAATAAGACGACGAGTCCTTACCCCCAAAAAATAGAAAGAAAAAGAAAACATCCCCTTCTGGGGCAGCATCCCCCAAACACCCCTCGACTGCTGGTCGCAACCCTGCGCATTGCATAGAGAATATAAATGTATTTAAAGCTTGTCCATAAATAATTTAGCAGCTAGCCAAGGCTGCATTACGACCCCAAAAACTAGCTTTTGCTCACTTCCTTTTCATTGCGTCTTCTTTGATACGTTTTTTTTTTTTTATCATATTTCTTTGCTTTTTCTTATTGAACTGCCTACGCTTTGTCGATGTCGTTGTCGTTGTCACTCAATGTGGAGACCACCCACAGTTAATATCTGCGGAATATAAGGAAATTAAATCTTATAATTCGATAGCAAGGGATGAACGCATCTCGGATATTGAGCTGTTTGGGTAGCTAAAGAGATTGATTGAAGATTGTTGTTTAGGTAAGCAGATGAAGTGAAAGATTTAACCCAAGGAGCTGTGTCTAAAAATGGAGAGAATCAGAAAAAAAATAATGGAAAAATGAGAAAATTTGAGAATCAGAAATAAGAGGTAGATAAAAAGATTAATCTAATCACTGGATGAAAAAGAGGAGAATATAATAAGTATATTAAGTTCTAATAAAAATAGTTTACGAATTTTGAGATAGATTAGATCACTGGATATAAAGATCTATAATAAATATTTATAGATAAAGTAAAAAAGAAAATAAAGGAATGTAATATTAGTAGTTTGGGAATTTGGAGATAGATTAGATCACTGGGTATTAAGATCTATAATAAATCTTTATAGATGAAGAAAAAATTAATATAAAGAATTATAATAGTTATAGTTTAAAAATTTTGAGATAGATTAGACTAAAAACTGGATATAAAGATCTATAATGAACATGAACACGAAAAAGAAAAGAATAAAATAAGTTTTGAGTTATAATAAAACATTTTAAGTAAAATAAAAGGTTAAACTATTGACTTAATGTAGACTTTATTATCCTGGTGGAAGACTTGGTATATACTAAAGACTATATAGTATGCATATATTCTATAGTAGATAGATAAATGAGAAAAAGACAGCCACAAAAAAAGGTGAAAGAGATATGAAGATAGATCTTATGATAGGCTAGATTCGAGTGCAAAAAATAGTGTATATATGTGTGTGTGTGTGTGTGTGTGTGTGTGTGTGGATTGCAATTCGTCAGCGATTTGCTTGCACAGTGGTACGGGATACTGATGGAAATCCTTAAAAAGCTGCGCTTCAGTGCGCCGCACAAACCAATTTGACAGATTATTATTTATTGTTGTTGTTTCTGTCTATTTTGTCAATTCCAATTAAATTTTTGCGTGTGCAACAAATTGAAAATGACAAAAAACGAAATAAAAACCAACAACAATAACGAAAGCACTTAAAAAACGTTGCAATTGAAAGACAACAAAAAAAAAAAAAACAAAACAAAAACAACGCTGCTAAATTGTTTCAATCAACATTATTGTTGCTGCGGCTTTTGATTATTGTGCGAAAAATCACACAAGCCAAACAGCCAACGGCATGAATATTAAGTGTGTGTGTTTGTGGGAGGGGCAACGAAAAAAAACCGAAAAAAAATGAAAAAACAGAGCAACGAACAATAAGTATAAAAATATTAATAAATTGCTGTAAATACGCGACAAGTAAGTAGCATAAAAAGCAGCGACAAGCAAAACGAAAATAATAGTAATAATAATAATAGTAATAAAAACAAAACAAAGCTGGCAAATCAAAATCAAAATTAAGCAGCAACAACAACAACAACAACGAGTGTGTAGAATAAGAATAACAGACGTGTGCGAGCGCTGCCTTGCATGTAAATGAGGCAGCGCAGTCGCTGTCGCCGTCGCTGTCGCAGTCGACGGCGTGACAAGTGTAGTGAAATGAGCAAACACAAATGGTGGAGATTGAAAGAGAGCGAGAGACAAAGAGAGAGAGGGAGCAGGGGGAGCTGGCAGGACAACAACAAGCAAGCAACAACAACGACTGACCAGCAAACGACAAAAAAATTAAGCAAAGCACTACAAAGCAAATAACAAAGCAAAATGCCAACAAACACACACACACACATACGCTCGGACACACATGTGGAGAAGACAAAAGCACACACAAATAAAAACTTATATGCGGGGGCGCGTCTGCTGTCCCGCTTGCACGCATGCAACGCAAATGAGCTGCGTGCGACTTGCGAACCAAATGCCAAACAGCCAACAGTCAGAGCGAGACGGAACAAAGAAATGTGTGCAGAACTTTTGTGTATTGCGATGACGGGTGGGTTATGCTCTGTATGAGTGTATGTTGGTGTGTGTAGGGGAGGGGAGGGGAGGGGTCAGTCAGTCAGTCAGTGCGAGGCCAGGGTGTGCAATCTGCGTATGTGTATGTGTGTGTTTGTCTGTGTCAATTGACCGAAAATGATGGCGACGGCAACCGAAAATGTTCAGCAAAAATGGCGCACATATGTATGTGTGTGTGTGTGTGTGTGTGCTTGACAGCAGCCGCAATTATGAGCAATTATGACAAAAAAAAACCCAAAAAAAAAAAAACAACAAAAAAATACAAATAAAAACAAAACAAAAACAATCAAATAAAAGCGACGGCCATTTGAGCTGCGTACTAAGCAGGCAAAAATTTTGTATTTATATATGTGAATATATGTAATTTGGATACGATTTTGAGGCAAATTTAATCGAGTATGAGTATGTGTGTGTGTGTGTGTGTGTGTGTGTCGGTGTTTTGCGGGTTGAAGGTAGCGCCCACTTAAATACCAAACATTATAATTACATTAATGAAAAATGTGTTGTAATTAATATGATAAATAATTATGAAATGGAAAGTGAATTTTGGGAATGTGTTATGTTTTTGGATTAAGTTGAATGTGGATAGATAGGGAGAAAGAGATAGCGTTAGTTAAAGTTGAACTGCCAAATGAATGATGATTGATGAAGAGGAGGGAAACCGTTGAAAGCGTAGTTAGATAATAGTTGTGACTACAAAATGTATGTGAAACAAGTAATTGCAATAAGAAAATAATATAAACAATTTTTAAGTTTGAAATTTAAAATGCAGTATTAAATACTATAATATAATAGAATAAAATAATAAAAAATTTATATATGTATTTGTGTTATTTTTTTTTTTTTTTTTGTCACATATCTGGCATAGTAGCTATCTATAGCGTCATAATTCACACAATGCCAGACATAGATCTTTTTGTCATTTTCGAATGTCACATAAATCAACACCCAAAACAGTCGAAGAGAGTCCCCAATGACCCCTTAAGATTCCTGCTGTCGAAATTTAGACATAACTCTCGCTGCTTATCTCCGCAACAACTGCATTTCAATTCATAACAATTAAATGAAACAACAACAGCAACAATGTGTAGGATACAAAACAAGTTCAAGTGGCGATTGGAAACTGGTACAGATCGGTAAACAGCGCGCTCAAGATAGAGCTGGAGACAAAAGTCTCCTCTAATCGCTCCCCGAAAACACACACAGCAAAAGGGGCTAACGGGTTCAGCACGTTTTTTTTTTTTTTTTTTTTTTTTTTTCTTCGGGCAGTACCGAGAGGGTTGCTGCAGAGGCTGAGAGTCTGTGTTTAGTAGCCACTTATCAAGTAGTTGCGTTGACGACTCGCTGAGTTATGTGTGCAAGTGTGTGTGTGTGTGTGTGTGTGTGTTACTTGACAACGTTGACAGCTTCCCTATTCTCTGCTCTCTCTTATCAGCATTAGACTCAGATAAGACTGAACTAAGTTTTTGGAATTTGTTTTTGGGATGCAACTATTGTATATTCTCTATTTTTCAGACATTGGGTGTAGTTAGTTCGTTAATTAATTTTGTAGCACTGCTGAAAACATTGCGGAATTTTCGTTAAGTTTTTCAGTAACTGTTTTTTTTTTTTATTATTCAGTTTAAATAAAAGAAATTTACATTAAAGTTGAAAGTATGTAATACTGTGAAAAACATTGCAGAATTTTCGTTAAGCTTTTCAGTTCTTCATTATTTTATTAAGTTGAATTGCCATTTAAGACCTCTTTTGTTATGGATTTTCTTAATTTTATTTTTTATATTAGTCTTTTTAATTTATGTGTTTTTATGCTGAAATAAATGAAATTGAAAATCAAGTTTAGAGTATCTGTTTTTTTATATATATCATTTTTTAACTGATCTGTTTTTTTTTTTTAAATATATAACAATCGTTTTTATTGTTTCCAAAGTCTAGAATTGAAATCGAAAATTTGAGAATTGTAGAGCATTTGTTATTCGTCTTTGTTGTGTTGTTTTTCCCAGCGCTCGTTTCACGCATTTTCCATAATTAAGCAGCCAAATTGTAATTACATGCGATTTGATTTATATATTGGAAAATATTTACGAGGTTTTGGTTTCGTTTTTTTTTTTTTGTTTTTGTGAGTTAAAGTTGGAATTAGGCGGCGCCTCGTAGCTGAGTTTACTACAGTACGTGTGGAATTCCCACAGTGCCTGGCGACAGCTGAGCACTCAATCCTCCAGTCGCCATCGCAAGGTAGCGCCACACAAGTGCCCTTAAAAGAGTGCAGGACGTCAAAAAAAAAAAAAAGCAGCGGGTTGCTGCCTGTCTCACTGTACTGTTCATCCGTCCGTCCGTCTGTCTGTTTGTTTGTTTGTTCGTCCGTCTGGGGCACGTCTTAATGACATGGCCATTCATTTTGAGCCACAACGAGAAACGCTTGTGGGCGTTGCCGCTAACTGACAGCCAGCGATCGACCAAAGCGATGAAGATGATGGGGAGATGGGCGATGGTGATGGTGATGGTGATGGGCAGGGGAGGGAGGTAGTGAGAGGCCGAGTTTCAGTTGTTATGCCTTCATAAATTGTTTTATTATTATATAGAGTTGAAATATGGCAGATAAGCTGAGCGCGAGAGAGAGAGAGGGAGAGCAAGGTAAGCGGTCGCTGTCAGTTTATTGGTTTAACTAATTTGCTCAACAAACGAAGCCCCTATAAACCATATACATACATACATATAAAGTATAGTAGATCCCTTGAATAAACAAAACAAACAGAACGCACGAATGATGATAATGATGATGATGATCCTCCTTGTGTCCTGTCGTATCCGCTGGGTAATTAGCGTGTTTATGATGCAGCTGCTACGTTGACTCTTCTCTGACTCGTTGTCTCTTCTGTTTTCGTTCTCGAGAATTTGTCAAATAAATTGTTTTGCAATTGTCGATCGAGTGGGAAGTTGTGTGTGTGCCAAGAGTTTTGCATGCAATTGTAATTCAATAAAATTCAAATTAAACTTGCGACAGACAGCTGAACATTGAACATGTAAGATGTAAATAAGATGCACCCCTTTTCACGATTGAGTTATCGATAGTTATCGAAATGCGATGCCCGCTCAAAATGTGTTGACAAAATTGCCCCAAAAAAACAGATTATGCGAGGCTTCTTCCCTCCCGCAGCAGTAAAAGTAAAATAAAACTAAAACAACAGGGGAAAAAAACAGTTGAACAACAATTTTGTTGTCACAAAGGAGAACTGTCAACAGCAGCAGCCAGCAGTCGATGTTCGCGTTGTTCACGTTGTTGTCGTTGTTGTTGTCGTTGTTGTCGGTACCTTTGGCCAGCTGCAGGTGCTACTTTAATCCCCGCGCTTGTTGACAAAACCCAAACGGAGACGCCGCCGTTGTCGTCGCCATCTGTAAGTAGCCAGGGAACAAGGCAGTCAGTCAGTCAGTTTGTCAGTCGGTTGTTTTGCAAGCCTACTTGAGTTTTTGGGCCTTTTGTTTTACGTTCATCATGTTTGCTCTCTCACACCACACCACACCACACCACACAACCAAATCATCATCAGCTGTTGACGTCTGCGGCTGCCGTCTGCATTTTTTTTTCTCTTTTCTTGTCTTTTCTTTTCTTTTCTTTTCTTTTTGGACCCGCGTCTGATTGACTCACAGATAATGCATTGACAATTGACGCTTCCTTTGGCAGTCGCGCATCTCTTGCCACATCTCACCACGACCTTCTAAAAGCAACGCGCACAGGTGCCTTAATAGACACCGTTTAGTCCCGAAAACAAAAAAAAAAATACTGATAGCAGACGGTGCAAATGGTTGGCAGCAAACATCTTTTCAACGCTTGTCTCGATTGGAGATTCCCAATATGGATTAGCAGCTCATTTGTAGTGGCAGCCTTCTCAGTCATACCATATCGTATAAAAGGGTAGCTACTGAAAATAGATATCGTTAAAGTTGAGTGACAATTGAGTTTACGGAGAGTTTATAGTTCATTTGTAGTTGTCCGTCTTGTGTCTAAAGGGGTGCTATGTAACTATTATATGGTTTAAGTTGAACTAAAAGAGCAGCTTTTGGATTATCTATAATGCGGTAGCAGCAGCTTCTTATGATTCATTTTATATCCTTCTATACTTTTGTTGTTCATTTACTTGAATGCAATAATTGAGCTCTGGAGTTGGGAGACAATTGAGTTTAGAGATCGGTTTAACTTATAGCTCTTTTGTTGTAGAAGCCTTGTCTGCTTTACCGGGAAGTCTGTGTCTAAAGAGTACATATCTTTGTTACTTAAGATGCTACTGAATTTGAACAGCGATTGAGTTAAGGGAACTGTGTGACTATATTACAAGCTGAGTATAGGAAACTATTATCTAGATAGAGTATTGAAAAAGAGCAGCTTCTTTAAAGCGGTACCAGCAGCTCCTTACGATTATTGCTTTAATTTTATAGCCTTTAATACATTTGCTTATACTTTACTTGAAAGTAATAATTGAGCTAGGTGATTGCTCTAGTTGTTTATTCGAGAAACAGCAGCTCAACCTTGCAGCTGGTACCAGCAGCCTTCCTTAAACTAGGTCAGTTACACGCTGTCATTTAATTTTGCAGTACAGCCTTCCAGCTGTGTTTGGTACCAGCAACGTAGCTTTGTTTTTTTTTTTTTTTGTTTTCGCCAGACTTTATGCTTGCACTTTCACTTAATACGCATGCAAGTTTGGGGACACAAGCACAGCACAGTTTTTTAATGACAACCTTCCAGGCGGTAAAGCCAGCTGTTAACGCGGCGACAAAACTTCTAATGATATCAATTTTAGGGGCGAGGTTTGCATTCACGTAATACGGGAAGCATTTAGCTTATCGTTTTTGGTGCTCGCTTATCTGTGGCGGCAATGCCTCGAAATACCAATTACAACTCAATCGTTGAACATTTATGTATTTCATTGCCTGACAAAGAGAGGGAAGATGAGGAAGAAGTAGTAGAAGAAGCGGCTTTTGGCCGAACCCATGAGCGAGCTCTCGACAAAAACCCAAGGGCTAATTGATTAGCCATTAACCTCAATAGGGACGCAAGAGGCAGCAGCAGCAGCAAACGTTAAGGATGAGGTTGAGTGCCGAGCAAGATAGCAACGAGCGACACCTCAACACACACACACACACATACACACACACACACGCAGTCGCAGTCGCAGTCGCAGTTGAGAGAGTCGGCTTAATTAGGCTTAATTATGGGCTGAGGGTTTTTGAAGTGGCCAGGCGAGGCCTGGTTAGGTCAACAGTAACAGCAACAGCAACAGCAGCAAGTAGCCTGGTCTGAAACACTTTCAAGCCACATTAACAGCTCGTTGTTTTGTTTGTTATTGCTGGGCAATAAAACCCAAAAGAGAACGAGAGCAGCGAGCATATATGAGGAAAATTGAATTAGCTGCAGAAAAGTGTGTGGAGGCCCTCAACCAACTCGCAAAACGAACAAACAAACAAACAAACAAACAAAACAAACAGCTTTTTGGTCAAAAGGTGCAAGTTTTACACGTAACGATTTGCACGGGGGCAAGAGAAGAAGAAGAGTGGCTTCCAAGTTGCAACACAAACGAGAGCAAATCGTTTTGTTGTCCACTGAACAACAACAACATGAAGTGGGAGAGAGAACGAAAGAAAGAGAGCAAGAGAGACAGAGACAGACAAAGCCTTAGCCCGCCTTCGGAAGACGTTGCGCGTGTGGTGGCCCGATTTGTATTTTTTCCTGTATTTTGGATGCTGCAACTCGACTTTGACTTCGACTTCGACTGCGACTGCGACTGTGGCTCCATTTGCTTTGGGGCGCTATGGCGCGACTTGGTTGCGTCTCTCTTGGCCATGGCTATAACAAGCTGCCAACAACTGGCGCCAAGTGCTCAATAATGTTAACGAGCTATTCAGTTAAGACAACCAAAAAAAAAAAAAAAAAAAAAAAAGAAAAAAGAAAAACCAACACACACACACAACGAAAATATAAAGAAACTCAGGCTCAGGCAGAAGGAGCCCAGGCAAAAGCAGCACCAACTAACCAGCCAGACGTGCCACAAACGGTCGCTGTGTCTCCTCCTCCCTCCCCCTTGTTGCCCCGCTTCACCGCCCAATTCTTACTCTCGTGTCTTGCAGTCTTCTTCGGCGAGTCGCCTCAACTCCTGGGCCCGCAAATAAAAAATAAATTGCAGTCGAAAAAGGCAGTCGCCAACCGTGGGCTGAGGCTGAGGCTCAGACTGAGGCTCAGGCTGAGGCTGAGACTGAAGCTGGAACTCAGTTTGTGTGAGGCTGCAGTCAGCCAAATGCCTACACTGCAAAAATGCCAAAATACTTGAAGTATTATTTTTTTTAATTATTAAGAATAGCTTTATAACTTATTATTATTTGAGTATTAGAAGAATTTAGAAAAAAAATGTAAAATTAAAAATTTTTTATATTTTTGTTAAATATTTGATTGAGCTTCATAATAAATTTTATAGTTTAATCTCTTATTGAGATATATAATTATTAAATTGTCATTTAAACAACTATGTATAATAAATCTATTTTTTAAATAGAAGATTATAATAGTTGGGAATAGTTTTCCTTCAAATATTTTTAAGATATATGGGTACATTTTCTGGCGGAATTTGTTCTGTGCGACACTATTTACAGTGAAAAAAAAAAGGTTTTTATAATTTAGGTCTATATTACCACTATATTTAGAGCTTCGATTGATTTTGGCATTCTTTTTGTTTAACGAAAAAATCTAAAAATTCATTCTTTTTTCCTTCATACGAATTTCGTCATATTTTCAATTAAAACAGAAAAATAATTTTATTCATCTATTTTTCGCTCTAATCTATTTAAGAGCCATAACATTTTTCTTAACTAAAAATTAAGATATGTTTTGATATAAGCAGTGATGAAAATAATTGCAATATTTTGTAAATAACTTTATTTATTTGCGTTGCTGTGGCTGCAATGTTGAAATTTGATAATTTGCATTTTGCATTCGAGTCGTTTCTCTCAGTGTATTTGGCATTCGTTGCGGGCAGCTCTGTCCACTCCGAGTGTTGCCTTGTTCTGCAGCTCTCTAAATAGAAACATCGCAACGTCAGTCAGTTCGTCAGTCTCTCTCTCTCTCTCTCTGTGTCTCTCTGTCTTCGTCTGTCTATCTGTCTGTTTGTCAGTTAGTCATTTAGGCAGTCAGACATCAGTCAGGCTTGTTAGCCCGAGCTCCAGCTCGAGCCTGTTGCTGCTGGCCCCTGTTGGACGTGAACGTTGTTTGGGGGCCTTCCTTCCTTTGTTGGTTTTATCAAAATGCAGGCGCAGCTGATGATGATCTGTGAACATGAACAAGACGTTCGTTAAATTTGATTCATGAGGCGCAGGCGCTGAGACCGAAGACGGAAGACCTCAAGACTGCAGAAGACTGAAGACCTGAAGACCTGAAGACCCGAAGACTGGCGCTCTAAAGTTTTCAAGTTTGAGGCGCAGTCGCAGCGATTGAGTGATTGCTACTTAAACTTATAATTTTCATATTTGTGAGTGTGCGTGTGTGTGTGTTTGTGTATTTGTATTTGCTTGTATGTATGTATGTGAGGGTGCAGCCCTTTTTTCGTGGTGCCTGGGTGGGTTAAGAGCAGAGCAAAGATCGCTTGTGTGTGGTTTCCCTCTCGCATGTAATTTTCGAGTTTGCACATTGCCACCAACATGGCCAGAACATGGACTGAGGCTAATCAACGAGTCTCGACTTCAACATCGAGTTTGGCCAATTTGAATTCGAAGCTGGAAACAATTTGCGGCTTGGCGCCACTTGATAACTTGGCCAACTTGGCGCGACGTTCGTCCCGACACACACACTGTGTGTGTGTGTTTGTTTGTGCTTTGTTTGCTTTTCCCTCGCACTGATAATGATGATGATGATGATTGTGTGGCCCCCACTCGCTCTCACTCTTTCCCCCTGAGAAATTTCTTGGGCAAGCAGCGTACAGCGTTTAGGCTTTATGCTGTGCTGATTAATGTTTTATTTGATTACCCCCACAACAACAACAACAACAACAAAAAAAATGACTCGCTCACTCTTACGTTTTTCTTCATCTACAGACAAATGTTTCCGCAAATGAAATTTCGTGTTTCGGGTCTGGATGCCAAGGCTAAATACATCTTGCTACTGGATATCGTTGCGGCGGATGATTATCGTTATAAATTTCATAATAGGTAAGTTGATCTCATCCTCATCCTCCTCTCGATGTAGAGTTAATTTTTGCCAATCTTCCTTCCCTTGCAGTCGCTGGATGGTCGCTGGTAAAGCGGATCCTGAAATGCCAAAACGCATGTACATTCATCCAGATTCACCCACAACGGGTGAGCAATGGATGCAAAAAGTTGTTTCATTTCACAAATTAAAATTGACCAACAATATTAGTGATAAACATGGATTTGTAAGTACTGTACGTCTTCTTTGTTTACCGCATTAGTTATTTAAGCCATATAGACGTCCCATTCACCAACAACCCTTTCAATACGTATCTAACACACAATTCATTCAATTATTTATTTCTTATAATTATTAATGGTAACATGGTTATCCGACGACAATAAAAAACCGAGGTGTAACAGAAAAACTTTACTTTGGAAGTTGGAAGACATCTTTCGGAGTTGATTTGGAAATCAAAGTTAAAGTGCCTTTTAAGAGTGTGACTTGGCCTTTAACTTGAAATGTTCGGTTAGAGCTAGTTTCGGATTAATAATATATGTATTGACTTTACTATATTGAGTGAGAGCTAGTTTCGGAGAAATATTATTTGAATTTACTGTTATATAACAAGTTGGAGTTAGTTTTGGAGTAATAATATTAATATTTGTTTTGATGCATAGAGTTAGAGGTGGTTTCGGAGTAATTCTATTTTCGGAGTAAGTTTGTGAGTGTATATTATTTTTTGTTCAGCTAATTTTTAATAGTGTGACGATGTATTTATATTGATAAATTCTGTTAGAGCTAGTTTCGGAGTAATCATGTTTTCGGAGTAATTACGTTTCGAATTGCAGTTTTCGTTGAATTTAATTGTATTAATTTTGATATATGCAGTTATATAAAGTTTCGGAGTAAAACAATTTTCGGAGTTTCGTTTCGGAGTAAACATATTTTCGGAGTAAGTTCGTTTCGGAGTACTAGCTCAACAGTTTTCGTTGAATTTCCTTGTCACCCGAAATTAAGCATAGACAATCTAAGCACACACACATTTTATAACTGCGGTACCAGCTGTAAATTGATGAGAGGTTGCCGCTACCGCTGCCAACTCGTGCTGTTTGGCGGTGGCGCTGGCAAACTTCAAAGGCAAATATACAACAACAACAGCATCTACAACACTATCAGACTGCGTATCAAAGAGGAAGCTGCTGTCGTGCTAAAGAGGGACCACAACAACTAAAACACAACACCATCGACGACAGCCTTCTAGCTAGTACCGAGTACCAAAGTACCGGACACTGCTGCTGCTGCGGTGGGCCTTATCAATGCAAATGCGCGATGCGTTTGAAGTTTTTTTTTTTTGAAGTATGGCAGCCATGCAGAGCGAATGTGCGACCTTATCTAAAACTTCTCACACGCAGGCAAGCAGCAGGCGAAGAGTCGAAGAGCGACAAACAACTTTCGTTTGCTCAAAGTGGGCGAACAAATTGTCGGACTCTTTACTCACTTTTTTCCCCCGCCGGTGGTCTCTCTCTCTAAGCTATCCTTCTATCCTCCTCTGGCTGGCCAAGGCCGGGCGGCTTTTTGAACTTTTGCCGACGACGATCGCGTAAATTTCATCAACTGCTGAGCAAAAATGAAAATTTTGTGCTGTTGTTTTTTGTTTTTTTTTTTCCTACTTTTATATTTTATTGATCAGCGGTGGAGCAAAAGTTGTTGTTGTTGTTGCCCACCCGTTGCGCCCTCAGACTGAGCAAATGGCGACAGCAACGCTGGCGGGCGCCATGCAATTCTCTCTCTCTCTCTCTTGCTCTATTGCTGTCTTTGTCTCACTCTCTCAATGCGATCGACTGCGATGCCTCTTTGCATGCCAAGTCATAAATCGCACACTGAACAAGCTCTGGCGCAGACTTTGGCGACTGCCATAAGGGCTACAACATCGTCGTCGTCGTCGATGTCGTTCTCGGTTGTCGATGTGTCTTGTGTGTGCGTGGGCCTCTCGGCCTCCGCTAAGTAGCCTGTGTTGGCCATTAATTTCGCTTAGTTCAAACGCCGCCGACGCGCCGACACAAAGCGCTGCGTGTGTTCTCTTCAATTTCGGCTCGGTACTAGCCAAGTACTTCATGATAATACTTGTACTGTTTTTTTTTTTTTTTTTTGTTTTTGCGTAACCACAGCCACAGCTGTTGTCGCTCTCAGGTATTTGTTGAGAGTTCCGCCCCCTTTGGCGTCTGTCATGCGATAGAACCGCTCGAAAATCTATAATTTAACACTTTTTTGCGGTCGAAGAGCAGCGGAGAAAGAGAGAGAGACGAACCCTGAGGTCAGCTCAGTGGTCAGGTCAGGTGACGATGTCTGTTTGCCTGCCTTGGTGTGTCCTTCATTCATTCATGCCCGTTGGCTGCGTGTCAAAACAACAGTAAGTCGTTGTCACACACTCTGCTCTGCTCTGCACCCTCCAACTTTTCTCTCACTCCTCTCTCAGCTTATAATTGTAGCGTATCTGACCACGATTGCATGTCTTACTTTTGTAGTCCGCCTTGCTGTGAAGCGGTAGATGGGGCGCAGCTAATACATTGAAATGCACTTAGCACAAATTTTGAAATATATACAAAATTACTAGATCAATGCAAAGCAGCTGATGAACTAGCAGTTATGCTGTAGAGCATAAATTAATAAAACCATTTTTATTGAAAATACACTAAAATGTAGCTTTTATCTATAGCATTTTGTATGCGAAATTTAAAGACGTTGGCTGTGTTAGACGCTGAGTAGCACACACTTCAGGAAGCGGACAGACAGAAGGACGAACGGACCCAAAAACTGTTCCCAATCGAAAATAAAAAATTTAATAGACAAACAAATGGCATAGGAGTAAAATAGAATACTTTAAAAATAAGTAGAGATCGACTTTGCTTTTAGCAAATTTAATTAATTTAAATGTAAAAAAGGGTATAATTCAATTTTTCATTAACTGTTTCCTAAAGCATTGGCTGCTAAGGCCTTCTTTAATTTAAGAAACCCAATTTAATATACCTTTGTACAATGCAGCTTTCATATAGAAGAGTTTGTATGCGAAATTTAAAGACGTTGGCTGTATTAGACGCTGAGCTGCACGCACTTCAGGGAGCGGACAGACAGCCAGACGGACGAACAAACAGATGCTGATCAAGCGTAAAGCGAAAAAACGCGCGCGTTTTAAAACGCCCCTAGCTGCAGTGGTGTGTGTGTGAGTGTGTTAGAGTGTCGGCCATGTTGCAACCCTAAAATGGATGGCAATGCTGCCTTTTTCATTTCTTTTGCGGTGCTTTTCTGCATTCCGGGGTGGTTCGGATGTGCTTTGCATTCGAGTGTGCAAGAGTCTCCTCTGTGGCACATTGTGTCTGAGGTGTTGCCTAATGCGTTTAATTGCTGAAGCTGGCAAAAAAACAAAAAGAAAAAATGAGTATAATGAAAAAAAAAAGCAGTGAGAGGAAAATCAGAAGCGAAAGCTTTGCCAATTAGCCGCACTTCAATATGGACTGAAGATGTTGTCAAGTGTGTGGAGTAGAGTTGCCAGGACCAAACGACCCAAAAGCAGCTTCGCTTTAACGGGACAACATGAGGACAACAACAACAACGTCTGTCTGCTGCCATTAGTTTCATCGTAGTTCAAAGCACATAGTTGGCCATCATCGTTGTGTGACCATTGAGCCATGCCAAGTGGTCGTCCGTCTGTCCGTCCGTCCATTGCCTCCCTGCTGCTGCTTCTGCTCTGTGTCGCATCTTCTGTGCAGCAGACGAAGCGCAAAAAATTTATCACAGCCAAGTTGACAAATAAAGTGAAGTGGAGTTCCATTTCCGGACATCAGCGAACGTCGTTGCGCCATCGAAATCAAATTAATTGAAGCTCACATGTCCTGGGCAGCAAAGGCTTATCCCATCCCTTCCTTTTACCCCGCTTTAGCTTAGAAGCTGCGTCCTTTGCACTCGCTCTCTTCATGTTGTGGCCTGTGTCTTGAAACAATTCGTTTAGAAAATCAAAGGCGGCTCCGGCAAATGGAAGTGCGACCCTGAATGCCTTGCATACAGTTCCTGTGGGTTAGTGCGAGTGTGTGTGTGTGCAAGTGTGTGTGTTGTGTATTCCTATATGGCCAATTTGTCTGTCATAGTCAGGTAGTCGCGCAGTTTTGACGACTGTCTCTGCTAGGTGTTGCCCCAATATCCAACTTAAAAGGTCGCTTTGATGTTGACAGCTCTTTCGCTGAAGTGACGCTTCTCCATACTCCCCTCTAACCCTAACACCAACTACAAAAAAAAGGAATATAGTGGCTCGTGGTCAGAAAAGTATGCTCAACTCTCAACTCGAACTTATTTCAACTCAGTCGAGCAAAACGTCTTCACAGCTTAACCAACTGGCAAGCAAATGTCACTTTAAATAAACGAATAGATAAATGTTGTATATGAGAGACTTTTGTATTTATATATGTTATACTATAATTCATTGATTCAATACAAAGGGTGTAGCAAAACAAATGCCACTAAATAAATTTCAACAATATATTGATAGATGTATTATTTTTTATATTATTTAATATAAATTATTTTTCATTTTTCTCATTTTATTTATTCTGGTAAAATCATTTTTAAGCTAGCTACCATTTGTACAAATTTAACTCTTACTGTTTTATTCCTAATTTTAGGACTTCTAACAGTCAAATGTGATGGATTAAAGAAAGAATAAAGTGTATTATATACTCACTTGTGAAGGATTTAGTTTATTATATATTCCATAATTTAATATCTGGATAATACTTGTGAAGAAAAGTGTTGTTATGACATCTATAACTTTGCTACTCTTAAAGCTATTTGTTAATACTATTTTATATGTTGATATCTTTATAATAAGTTCTATAAAAATGAGCAAGTTTTACTAGAACTTCCTTTTTATTGCCAATTTTCATATTGATCTCAATGCGAATGCGATTAGAAAAATAATGAAATATTGAAAGCAATTAAATATTAAAAGTGAAATATGTATCTTCTCATTTAGGAATACAAAGTTAAGACACTATTAATGAAGCAACGTTGAAATTTGTTTGCATCTCAAGCTTGGTTTGATATAAAGGAACATTTAAAAATACATATTTTATGTTTTAATGGTATTTACAACCTAAAAATTGGCATTTTATTAATTGTTGAATCGTTTTAAAGAGTCTTCCCATTTTTCTTATACTCTTAAATCTCCAATTCATCAAATGCAATCTTCTTCTACCTCTCCCAACTGCCAAATTTCTGTCCATTCAAAACTCTTTGTGATTAGCAGTATCTTTGCAGCGCTCTTAACTATCCATTAATTCAGCTCCTCGAATTAAAATGTTTCACTGCAAATGGCTGTTTTTCCTTTCTTTTGGGAAGGTTCAATTCGCAACCCTGCTCGAGGGGTAGCAAACCCCTAAAGGCTATCGAAGCTATTTAATAATGATGCTCGCTACCACAGCAAATGTTCAACTAGTCCGTCTGTCTTTCCTGCTGTCCATGGCTGTGTGTGTGTGTGTGTGTGTGTGCGCCTATAAATGTCTGATTTCTTATCTAATGCCTAATGCCATCAATTGCGGCGTTGCGGCTCACTATCTCAGCGTATATCATGACGCACCCAGACAGCAGGGGCAGGGACAGGGGCAGAGAGCAGGGGCACGTTCCAGCCGCAGACATACATCATACCATCAACAGCAGCCGCTGTCGCTGTTGAGTGCAAAGGGTATCTTCGTATCTGCAGCTTGACTACAATAAATAACCAAAAACCGGGGAGAACTAATACAACTACAACTACAACTACGACTAATAATAATGAGAATCAAGCGAAAGGGCAAGAGGAACCCTAAAAACCCATTGGCTATCAGTTTTGCGATCAATGAGATTAGGCTGCAACTGTTGTTGCGTGTCCTGCTGCTGGCTGCTGCATCCTTGAGCGAAAGAAAGAATGAAAAAAAAAAAAAAATACAAATAAAAATAAAACCGCAGACATGAAACATGCGAGTTTAGATTTCTTTTCGTGTAACTCATTCACTCAATTTTTGCCTCAGCAGCTGTTCTCGTTGCCTTAATTGGCTGCATATTTTTTTTTTGGACTCGCCTCAATCAACTATTTTGGAGCACACATTGCTCCCCATCCAACCAACTCATTAACTGCACCTCAATTCTGATTGATGCTATATTTAGTTGTTGCTTAGAGTCTAGGGCAGACTGTCTGCGACTTTCTATGCGCTTCACCAATTGCAACTGTCAGCACAATCTTTTGCCTAACAAGCTGTGAAACTGATGACTATATAATATATTTTGCAAGGGAATTCATATGTTTTCTAAAACTTTACAACATTTGATTTTATTCAGAACAGTGAAAAGAACAATTCTAGTTGTTGTTTTATTGACTACTATTAGCATTGCAGATTAATCGTTTGTTTTTAAAGTCCATTTGCTACAACCTCGCATAGTTCAGAAAAGTTTTTATACCTAGTCTAAATGTAAGTTTCAGATGAATCGGTTGACTATTTCATAAAGAAATCACCGAGTGAAAGGTGCGATCCGAGAGGCTCTAGTTTTTGTAGCAAAAGCTTGAAACTTTGAGCTGTTTGATTTTATCCTTTTTTTGCTGATTTTACGCTTTTTACATTACTGCTTCAATAGAACACATTTCAAGTGAAAGGTACGACCCGAGAGGGTCTTCTTTTGCAGAGCTAAAACTACAATTCTTTGTCTCTCTCTTGATGTTTCTATATATTCCGTTAGTTATTTGAACAGTTACATTTCTTATTGCATTCATAGATTAGGCCTCAAGTAAAAGGTACGACCTGAGAGGCTTTTTTATACAGCTTGAGTGAGAGGTAAGACCCAAAAGGCTTTTTTTTTTCATAGCTGAAGCTACAACTTTCAATACCTTTCTGCTATTTCTCTTGATGTTCCTACATATTTCATTTCTTATACACATTGCATTAACTATTTGAGCATCTATATTTATCATGTAGCTTTCAAAGAACATATTTCGTGTAAAAGGTACGACCTGAGAGGCTTTTGCTTTCCTTTGTTTTTGGCAGCAATTAAGAAGTATAACCTTACTCCCTTTCGCCTGCTGACCTTGCTATTTAGCATAGTTTTTGTGTGTGTTTTGTATGTAGAACCCACTCGCAGTCATTTAATTTGCAGCCACACCATAAGTGCCTTCATTCCGGGCTTATCGTGCTGCCCACTCAATGGGCAAGTGTTAACCTCAATTGCGTACAGCTTGCTACACGCAGATAAAGCTAAAAACGCCATCAGATGCCAGTGAATGCGAATGAGAATGAGAATGCGACTGCGCCCAGACATCTGTCATATTGTGTGTCGAGGCATTAGCATGCATATATATATAATATATATTTATATATACTTATATATATTGTTGGAGTTCTCTTAAAAATGTTGGTGAAGCGAGTTTGGAAGGCTGACGTGACCAGCGGTACTTAAGACTTGCTTTGCTTTCTAGCACCACTCGCTAGTTTTTCATGGCAAATGTGTCAACCAAATGAAAGAGAACGAGAGAGCAAGAGAGAGAGAGAGAGAGAGAGAGAGAGGAACTTCAGTCGTTTGAATAAAACGCAAAAATTTTGTTGGTGCTAAAACTTGAACATTTAGTTTTTGCGCTTGATTTTTGTTTTTTGTTTTTTTTCGGTGGACATTTTCGGGATGGGGGGTTGAAATTGGGTGGGGCGTTGAAACTAATTAACATATTTAATGTTTTTAGCACGTTGCACGTTGTGGCGGCCCAACCCTGCCACACAACACACAACCCTTGGCGCCAGTCCTATATATTAGGCTAGTTAAAATCTAATAAAAACCTGAGCATGCCTCATAAATTTCAATGCGCACTGCCCATAAAAGGGATGGAGGGAGGAGGGTGTTTTTTTTTTTTTTTTTTTTTTTGGAGGGTTAGACAAGTTAACCGCCTAATGGCAAACGCGCTTTTATGTTAAATTAAACCGGGACGACGATTGTGATCCAAGTTGCAGTAAAACACACACACACACACACACACAGAGAGAGAAAACTCAAGAGCTCTGAGCCAGGGTGCTAGCACATTTTTGACTTAATTTCGTCGTCGTCATTGTTCTTGGCTGTTGACGTTGACGAGGTGGCAAGTACGTTGTCGCTGAGGTGCGACAAAATATCACAAATAAAAATACCTTTTATGTTTTGGAATTTTTTAATATTCAAATGAAGTTGACGCTGCTGAACGTTCTAACGTTCAGAATGTCGAGACGCCATGCAAAAAACAAAACACAAAAAAAAAAAAAACCAAGAGAAGGAAAAAAATGTTTGTATATATGAAAATCTGAAAACTGGAATTGCACGACCAAGAGTTACTCTCTTTGCCGCTTACATTTTAACAAAAATAAGCAGTTGCAACTGTTTAACTTTTGTCTTCTGCTGGCTGCTGGGTATTTTTGGCCAAACAATTGCGTGGCGAGTCGAAAAGTTTCATAAAACACAAAACAAAAAAAAATCTACAAATTTGCTTTGGTATTTGGCACAGTGCGATATGCGTTGCAGGTTTTGAGCCAGAGATGTGGGTTGACTCTTAAAGAGAACTGAAAGCGAACTTCACGAAGAAAACCGAGAAAGATTTTATATAATTCTGATTATTTACTTATTAATTTAAAGCGAACTTTAATATTAAACTAAACATATTTATTATTACAGATTTACTGCCAAAGTTCGATTAGTTTTAAAATGTTATTTCTTTATTTATTGAGAAGCGAAAAACTAAACAATTTTACTATATACTAGCTTAAAAAGCAAGCAACTTTGAAAATCTTTCATATCACTTATTAGAAATAATAAAATAAAATCTGGTTGGCTGCTAGAACCTAAAATAAGCATGTTTTGTTTAATACACTTTAAGAAGCAATAGCTATTTCCCTAAACTGAAGCTATCAAGGAGCTTTAAGCTGCTTATTAATATAGTGAACAGCTTGAGCTTTCACTTTTATCAGCTTTAATCATAGCTTAACTTATTTGCGTAGCAGAAGCGAATGTTTTGATTGATTAAGAAAAAGTAACTTCAGAAAAATCTTATTAATTGCAATATGATGAAATCTTTACAAAATTCTGTGCCTTCCCTAGGGTTAGACTTTTTATAATTAACAGCTTGAAGCTGATTTTAAATGAACTCTACTTTAAAGCGCATGTTTAGAGATTCAAACGATTGATCGCAAAAGACAACCGAATGACGGCAGATGTCAAGTAAATTTCTGAAATGGAGAATCAATGAAATTAGTTTGCCACAAAAGCGAACAAAGCAAAAAAGTCAGAAGTGGGTACAAATCCAAGCTAAATGCCAGGCGGCTAATGATGAGCCGATGATTGTTAATCCCTAGTGAGAGCGAGAGAGAGAAAGTATGAAGTAAAAGAAAGCAAGAAAGAGAGAGAAAGATTCTGAACCATTGACAAACTCGAGACTGAAACTAAGACGCCGGACTGACCTCAAATAAATCCACAGAGAAGGCGGGCAACGTAATTTCTTTTGGCTCTCTTCTTTCTTTCTTTGTGTTCTTCCCGTTTTTGCTGTTCCTTTCTTTTTTTGGGTTCTTGGCTGAGCTGATCAAAGTGGCGATTAGTTGGCCGCACAAACAAGATTAAACGCCCCTTTTGCTGGTTGCGCCCCTCCTTTAATTTTCGTTTTTTTTTTTTTTTTTTTGTTGTTGATACTGTCTGTGCTCGTTTTCTTTTTGGAAGAAAATCCTTAGAGCGAGGATCCTGGGGAACAACATAATTAACAACAAAAGGCCAGTTGCCTGCGCAATGCTTGCATATTACGTATACGCCGCCGTTGACAGACAGTTTTCGAGTTATGCGCCCCGCAGCGCAGCAGCCGCAGGGATCCGACCGCAATCTCCGCTCTCCTCCTCCTCTCTCTCTCTCTCTCTGTGTTTCGCTCTCTTTAGTCGCTTTTGTGTGCATGTCTAAACAAATGCTTAGAAATTGAGGCCGACGACAGCTGAAGACAAATTTATTATAGCGCCGCATTTCCGTTTGAGCTGACTGCCTGCCTGCCGTCGGCTTTGCAGTCAGGACAATGGCAACAAGCGTCTTCAGCACATGCTGTGAGTGTGTGTTACTCTGGGTGTGTGTGTGTGTGCGTGTGTGTTTGCCCCGCTTTTCCCCCCTCCGTCTTTGCACACAAAAAAGCAGCGCAAATCTAACGATTAAGTCGTATTACAAAGCGTCTTATTCCCCCCTTCCCTTTCCTTTTCCCCCTCCTCCCATCACAACCGCCAAATGAGCAGCAGCTGTGCGTGGGCACACACACTCACACACACACACACGCCTCCCGAATGCCACGCCTACGCCCCAAAAAGAGAGATGAAAAATCATCTTCTAGCAGCGCTTTTGTTGCCTTTTGTTGTTTGCCACATTGTTGCCAAAAAGCAAGTGAAAGGCAGCGCAACAGGGAAAGAAATAGAGAGAGATAGCAACAGAGTGTGTGTGTGAGAGAGAGAGAGGGAGAAGGGACTGCATGCAGCTGCGTTAGCGTTGTCAGCGCTTCCATTAGCCCAAAGCAAATAGACAAGCTTGACTTGGATTTCGGATTTCAGATTTCGGCATCGTTGTCAACCTCATCCTCTGTTGAGTGGGCAGAATGAAAAAGAGAGAGAGAGAGACAGAGTGATCGAGAGAGAGAAGGGGAGACATTGCATTGAAACGGAAGTGCAATATTTGCTGCCAGCGCCATGCAAATAGATTTCTAAACTCGTGTTTATGCCACAACAAAATACACTCACTTTATCAGCGGCGTCGATCGATGAGAGCGCTCGCTATGCGACAGCTGAAAGAATAGAAAGAGAGATGTGATTCAATACAAAAATAATGTGCAAATATAAAACTTGGAATAACATATATAATAATACAATCGATTTTCAATAATTTTCAATTCAAGCAAACTAGAGCGATATTATTATAAAAATAAACCAAATATTATACCACAAAAATACTACAAAAATACCAATGATCATATTTAGTATATCGCTGAAGTATATTCGAAATATCCGTTTAATTTATTAGCTTTGGTTCAAAGAAAACTAAATTTATAAAATGCTTTAGAAATGTGCAAACAAACTAGAGCGAGATTATTATAAAAAAAATATATCAAATATTATACCACAAAAATACTACAAAAAATACCGAAGGTCATATTTGGTATATCGCTGAAGTATATTCGAAAAATTCGTACAATTTATTAGCTTTGGGTCAAAGAAAACTAAATTAATAAAATGCTTTAGAAATGTGCCATCAAATGGCCAAACAAACTGAAGGACGACGAAATCGTATTAAATAATGCAGTAAGCCGGCAGCGAGAGAAACAACAACATAATTGATAACTATTAAATAACAAACAAGCGAATCAAAAATGCAAGTATCTATTTCAGTTAACATACAACTGACTTAGGGCATGCGGCAATTCGTTGTAATCCGATTATACACATCTTTTTTTTCGGTTTTTTTTTTTTTTTTGGGGTAATAGGCTTTCGTTTTTGTTTGGCCGCATGCGTCGTTTATTTGCTTACAACATTTCGGTTGGCAGTTGTTGTTGTTGCTGTTGAATGGGCAAATATGCCAAGCGCCACTTGTCTGGGGCATTATCGCTGACTACTTAAGTCTTAGGTGACAGTTAAACACCTTAAATAAGCTACCACATTTTGGGTTCATTCCACGTTCATTCGCTTTTGATTGCATTTACATTTGTTCGCCTTCTCTTTCTCTCTCTGTTTCTCTGTCTCTATCGCTCTACTCTCAGAGTTCACTCTCGGTGTTCGTTTGTCTTGTGTGTTGTTTGTCTGTTTGCCTTTGTTTCTATTTGAATTTGAGATATTTGTTCATTCGTCGCTTGTGTTTAACTTGTCTCGCGCTCGCTCTCTCTCTCTCTCTTTCTTGTTGTCTCCTTCTCGCTCTGCCTTTCAACAGCTGCTCTTATCGTGAGACGATAAGCAACCCGGCGCTTGGGGCGTACACAAACTTCCGTCTGGCATCTTTCACAATGATCTTTTTCCAACTGGCGCCTAAAAGCTAATCAGTAGCAGCTTCCCCAGCTGTCTGTCTGTCTTTCCTCTCTCTCTCTCTCGCCAGCTGCTTACTCTTGTTTTCTTTAACTATCTTTCGCTGTGCATATCTCTCTTTTGCTTTCCCACTTTTAATATTGGCATTCTCCCGTCTTCTCTCTTCTCATCTTATCTGATTTCTACCAGTATTTAGGTTAAAACAAGAACTTTCAGTCAAACAACTCTTTCGTTGATGGAATTTAAGTTTTTTTCTTTTGTCTTTTCTTCTTCTTGTTGAGTGTGATTGGAATTCTTCAGTTTATCGCTTACGTATATTAAAATCCCTTTTTTTTGCTCACACTTTTCCCACAACTAATCGCTAGTTAATTGCATTTCAAATGCATTTCATTTGTTTTTCCTTTCGCAATCGAAAACAAGGCGTTAAGTGTTATGTGTTGTGCTTTCTAAACAAGTTGTTGCAAGCTTTTAATGAGCTTGTCGAATGATTACTTGATTTCATTGCAGGTTTTTCTAAAGCTTTTTTGATTTAATTGTCAATGGCAATAATTGTTATGAAGCGATGATTCTGTTGATCGTTAATTCTGAGCGAAATCTTGTATATTTTGTGCTACACAAAATTAGGCTGACAATTTGGTATATTTATGGTATATTTTGAATATCAATATATCAAAAATAACATTTTATATAATTTGATTAGTATTTATATGGTATATTCATTTGGTATATTTTAAAATGAATATCGCACTGTCTTATATTTGTGGTATATTTTGAATTTAATACTACAATAATATACCAAATATAGTCTTCGGTATATTTTCAGTATTTTTTCGGTACATTTCGATGTGGTTACCCATTTTAAAATAGGTATCTCACAGTCGAGCACATTCAACTGTAGCTTTCTTGTTTCATATAAATTTCATTAAATAAAATCTATTTACCTCTTTTTATTTTGAATACACACAATTCAGTTGCCTCATTGATTTGAAATGTAATTGTTTGAAGTACATCCTTCTAACTTTAGCAATAATCCGTAGTAATTTTTCTACATTTCTTTAAATATACAAATATAAAGCTAAATCAATTTAAAATTCCAGTGTAAAAGCTTTTTAATGTACTTTGTTTTGTTTTGCAACGAGATTAATCCAATTTTCGAGTGCACTTGGCAAATCAAGACATGCAAGTGAAAGTCCCATATGTAATACCGTTCCCCGCTTCCCCCGCAGCTCCTTCCCCCTTGCTTCTCCCCTTCTTTCAGTCAGCAGTTGCACTCCCCTAAGTATTTGTATTTGTGCTGCACCCACAAAAAAAAAGGTTGCAACTAATGCTGGCTGACACTTTTATTGACTGACAAATGTCAAATGCGTTTGCTGTCTGCTGTTTGATTATTGGCAGGCAGGTGGGGCAACAACAACAACAACAACAACAATGACAACGACAACAACAACAATGTTGTCTGCTGTTGCCGCGTTGCAAGCGTCACGCAAATTTGGTGTTGCCTCATTAAGAAAAGCTTTTTTGCGGCGTTGCCATAGATGATAATTGTTACAGTTGTTTCTGCTATGTATATAAAGATAAATATATCTATATAAAGATATATATGTATGTATTTATTTGTACAATGTGACATGATTTTTGCGTGTCACATGGCAAATGGGCAACAATGTATCAAACAATGAATGCGTCAATCATTTTTCATTTCATTCCATTTCCAATCCCTTTCATTTCAATTCAGTTTTGAGTTGCGTTGATTCTTGTTCACGTCTCTCTCCCTTGTTATAGTTGCCATTGTTGTAGTTGTGGCTTTTGTTCTACTCGAATGTTGTTAATAAATATGTTTATGCATAAACAATAGCAGGCAATAATAATAATAATAAAAATAATAATAGCAACAACGCCAGCTACAACTTCATATAGTATTCTCTGTAATTAGGTTTGTCTGCTGCGCTTGTTACAACAACAACAACAACAACAATAACAATGCCAACAACAATGAAACCTGATTACAAGTGCATATGGAGAAAACGAAACTATTAGCGATAATTAATTAAATTAATTTGCGCCGTCAGCGTCGACGGCGCTGCCAACAAGTCCATCAAAACATACCCTGTAGCTAGAATTAATTATGGCAAACAGTCTGAACGACTTTTTGTTTATTTTATAATAGTTAATAATGTTCTTTACATATTCTGAAAATTTCATAGCGATTGCTTACAAAAATTCTGTGTTACCTTAGATATGTCAAAGAGTCTGATGAACATTTTTTCTAAATTTAATTTGAAATTTCTTAATTTCAAACTCAGTTTCGAAATTAATAATGGACTCTACATATTCGGAAAGTTTCATAACAATTACTTGCTTAACTTCTGAGTTACTATCGGCTTACTTTAAAAATGTTTTTGTAATTTTTGTATTTAATGGAAAATTTCTAAATTTCAAAATCAAAATTTGCAGGTTATAATTGCCACTACATATTCTGAAAATTTCATAGCGATTGCTTGCTTAACTTCTGAGTTACTTTAGGCATAATAAACATATTTTATTATCGTATTTCAATATCGTGACAAATTTTCTAAATTTCTAAATCAAAATTTGCAGCAAATAATTCTCACTACATATTCTGAAAATTTCATAGCAATTGCTTGGCTAACTTCTGAGTTACTATGGTCATAATTCATACTTTTTTGTGATCGTAATATATTATGACAAATTTTTAAATTTCAAAATCAAAACATGTAGCTAATAATTCCCACTACATATTCTGAAAATTTCATAGCGATTGCTTGGCTAACTTCAGAGTTACGCAAGAGAGGGTAACTTGTAGTTCGTCAGCAAAGTCTGAAAGAGTCTCAAAGGCAAACTTTCTGGCTTGTTACATGCAGCTATCAATAACGGTACAACAACAAAGCGAACAATTATTGTCTAAACTCGCGCCTTAGACACACGTCTCTCTCTCTCTCTTGATGAGATAGTTTTAAACGAGGGTCGAGGGATCATCGGAGGGGAGAAGCATGTTAGTTGAAGTAGCAGAAGAAGAAGAAGACAACGTTAGCAGCTACCTAACGTTGAATGAAAATGTAGCAGCAAAACGCTACCTGCTGCTGCCCTCCTTTTGTTGTGCACTGCACTGGAAAAACGACGAAAAAGAACAGATAGAAAAAACTAACAATAAGTAATTCATTTATCTATTTTTCACATTTCTCATTTTGCCGTTTCGTTTTTGTTTTTTTTTTTTGGGTTGTTGGCATTGTTAGAGAGAAATAATGCAGCGTAACCATTAAGAGGCGCTACATTTGCATACATCAAGTTGCTGCTGCTTATGCATCTGGCTGTTGCTATTAATGCCTCAACACTTTTGCAGGTCAAACAAGTCTCAATTTATTTGATTTTTATTATGCACGCCCTAACTATTGTAATTGCCTTCGCTAACTAAGTGCGGGGCTCATTAAAATCAAACTGAAATTTATTAGACACCAATAACAGAGACAGACAGCATTAATAGTTAATTGCGAATTTATGGCAAGCAAAATCGCATGCGATTATATTTAAAGAAAGGAAGAAAGAAATAATAAAATATGGCAAAATTGTATTTATCGCACGCTAGTTAAAATTCGCATGCGATATTTTGCTAGCTGACATTTGTAGCACCTAAAGTTGTGTGTGTTTTTTGTTTGTTTTGTTTTTTTTTCCTGATGGGCATGGCACATTGCACATGCAACGCAGCTCTCGCTCATAATTACGAGAACGCTTGAGTAAAAGAAATGAAAACAAAAATATTAATGAATTATTTGGAAAAACAAACGCAACGGGAGCGGGAAGAGTCGGGGAGTCGAAGAGTCGGGGGCACGGGGCATACAAAATTAGGCATTTAATTGTCTCGGCCATGGCCGTGGCAAACTGCTGGCTGGCTGGCTGCCTGCTAACATGCCTCTCTTTGGCAGCTGACAGGCGTCACGTTGGAAAACCAACAACCGACAACGACGAAAAAATTTAACTACCAGCAAGAGGAGAAGGCAGAAGAGGCATGCAACATTCGAAAGAAGAAAAAACCGAGCAACTGGCGCTACAGTTGCACACGCCTGGCGCCAGTTGCCCCTGCCACTGCCCCTCACACACACTCACACACTCACACACGCAGCAGCAGCAACTAACAGCCACAAAATGGGCGCAACGTGGCCAACCACCAAAAAAAAAAAAAAAAAAAAATAAAGTAAAATAAAATTAGTATGCGTCTGCGTCGGCAACTTCATTTTTTCGATGATTTATGAAATGAAAAATTTCAACAACAACAACAACGACAGCAAATAAAATTATCAACATGTATATGTATTTAAAAGTTTTCAAGTTGTTTGTACACAGGATCTCATCCCCGTTCCCCGTTCCCCGTTGCCCCCTCCAACTCCTGTGCATTTCAACACGCGTCTCATTATAAAATTGAAATTATACTTTTTATTATAGATTATTAATAATTTGTGACACGTACTACACGGCCATTGATTTCCAATGAAATCAGTCGAGGTTCCCAAAAATATAAACACACACACTATAAAACTCATATAAACACTCAAGTTCAAGCAGCTCAAGGCGTTGCCAGTGTTTTTTTTTTTTTCTTTTTGTGCTTTTGGGATTGGTCGTCTATAGCTTTAAGTATAGTACTTGAGATATTATGGGAGGCATCTCGTTTGGCACTTTGCTGAGCCATAAAATCAAAGTGTCATAAGTATGAAAATTGGGAACATTTCACATTATGAGAATAGTTTTTGTTTTTTTGAGGGGAACGTGACAATATCTTCGTATCTTCGTAACTTCGTAACGTCATTTCCACTTCGAGTAGCGGTGGAAATCATATAAGTTTTCAAGTGCCTATATATGTTATATGGTATGTAAACCGTAAGCCGATTAGCATCAGTCGCGAGCACACAAAAAATGCCAAAGGTTATACTTAGATTGTAAGCTGTTCAATTTCAGTCATTGTGAGTCGGCATATTGTATAATTGCAAATATTATAGTTAGCAAAACTGTGTTTTAGACTGTACGATAAGCAATTAAAATTATGAACAAAACATATATAAATAAATACAAATGATAATATAATCTAAGCAAAGATTGCATATTTTAATCAAATCTATAAATAGCAGAGAAAAATGGGAAATATTGTTATAGTTTTATTTATATTTTTGGTAGACATTTTATGAGGGGTGTTTATTAATTAATTGGGATGAATATACAATTTAGAATAATCTGTAATATTATTCTTCTTTTCAATTTTGCATTTCATTGTATGAGATTTGGTTTTAAATGAATATTATATATTATATTATTACTCTTTGAAAATTCTCGAAACACGAATGATATTTATGTTAGAACTTAAACAGGATTTATTTATACCAGTAAATAATCTAACATATTTTTGCACTTTTCATGAAATGTTGTTCTAGCTTTTTCTGAACATTTTTCAACTTATGTTTTGCTATTTTGAAGTCTGAACCTCTATTAACTGTGGCTTGCATTTTTGAATACCATTTTGTTTGGGGGGGTGATGTTTGAGCAACAGTTCTTTGTTTACGCATTTCCCTTGCGGGGTCAGCGGAGTGCCAACAAAACACGCTGATAACTCAATTTGTTTAGCAATTGTTTTTCGGGGAGGTGAACGGAGTGTGTGTGTGTGTGTGTGTAATGTATGAAATATAGCGCTAAAAAACCAAAAAAAAAAAAAAAAAAATAGTGTACCACGTGTATCGATAATAAAACGGACTAAAAGTAACTGGCCTAATGACCCAACGGCTTTATTTATTGATGACGATTATAAAGCAATTTGTGAGTGGAGTGAGTGAAGGAAGGGGGGATGTGGAAAGGGGAGGGGAGGGGACTGGGGACTGGGGTGCAAGGTGGTGCTTTACAAGCTTGCTGCAATTAAGCGAGTGAGCGAACGAACGAACGATCGAAGAACTTGCTGCATAAAGTGGGTTAGCAATTAACCCTTGGCTGGCCCCCCCTCAGGCCACTTGTTGTTGTTGTTGTCTGAGCGATTAAAATGCACTCAAGATTGCCCGGCAATTGTTCTCCGTATGTTATGCATTGTGAGTGCCCTGCCATATAATAATAATTGCAGAGGCGCGTTTTTCTCATACGTTAACTGCAACTGCATAAGCACGCTCTCTCTCTCTCTCACGCGCTCTCTTCTTCGAACGCTCTCTCGCAGTGTAGTGCTAATTATACACTCACACACACACACACACGTATGTACATACACACGTGTGTGCAGCTAGGGCGAGTTGACGCCTTTTCTGCCCTCATTCACACATTTCCGCCATTGTGCCCAGCCATGACTTTGCACTCGAGGCGCCTTTTCTCTCTCGCTCTCCCGCACTTCTTCACTCCTTTTTTTTGTGCTTGCTTTGCACACCTTGCATGCGTTCTCGCTTTCGCTCTCGCCTGATTAGCACTCAGTGTGCAATGTGCTGCTGTCTCTGTTTGGCAAGCTTCGTCATCTTTATTTATATTGAAACTTTTTCTTTGCGGTTTGCTTCCTTCATTCTTCGAGTGTCTTTTGTCAAGCGGCCATCGCCTGCTGCTGCCACTCCCTCTTCATTTTCTTCTTCTTCTTGTCTCTGTGCTTCTTCTACTTCGATCTGCTGCTGCAGCTTCTTCTTCATCTTCTTCTTATACTTACGTTTTGTTTTCATTTTATGCAACTCATTTGCGAATGCAAATTGTCCAAGCATTAAGATCTCTCTCTCTCTCTCTCTGTCTCTGTCTCGCTTGCGCTTTTAATAGATACAAAACTTGGCCACTTGACAAACACCCGAAAGCTCTTTTTTTTGTGTTGGCCAGTCAATCAATAGACTCCGTTCTCGACTTCTCTTTCACTCTTTGCTCATTAGCTGTGTCGCATTTGGGTGAAAATAAAACACTTCCGTTCAATAAGTGGCAGCCGCATTTCCGCTTATCCTGAGCGGATTTAAGCCAGCTACTCGAACCTGAACCTGAACCCGAACCCGAACCCGGGGATTTTATGCGCTGCATATTTTTGTGTGTGAAGTGCGCTAATGTCTTTGGAGTGTTTCGCGCTCTTCAGTCGCGTCAGCGTCACCCAGCATTCATTCATTCGACAGCATTCGACATTCATTCATTCAGTCAGTCGAGTCACTCCTCACATTCATTCATTCAGTGAGTCAGTCATTATTAACGTATTATTATGCTGAGAGATTCAGCTACTGAATCTCAAGTGTCCCATCATGCCAGCCATTATGCTCATTGTCACGGCTCTGACTCCAACATCAACTCCAACTTCAACTTCAACATCAACTGCGCTGCATCAACTCCCATCTCCCATCTCGCATCTGTGAGATGGAGCCTGAGCCACTCGTTGTTGTTTGCTTTTTAATTGGATTTCTTAAAGCTGCACCTTGACTTAATAGGATTGCCATTTGCCCGAATGCGATTGCCATTACCATTTTAACCATTCAGGCATTATTTTCATTTTTTTGCGAGCAAGTGAGAGAGAGAAAGAGAGTGAGAACGCTACGTCAACGGCTTGTCAAGTGTTTTGGCAGGTGTTTGCCACCAGCTGACACTGGGCGCGGGATTAGCACAGCTCAGCCTCAGCTAACTAATCAGCAAATTTTCCCCGATTTAATCGCATTAAACGCAACGCTTAGACGACGCTTACTGTCAGTCTCTCAAGTCGACAATTCGCAGATTCTACAAATTAAACAAAAGTTCGAGGAATAATTGTTAGCAAAAGCTTTTTCAATCACAACAAATAATAATACAAAAGCTCGAGCTAGCAAAAGCTTCATAAATAATAACTGCTTACGTAGCTTTGTAAAATTTAAAAATGTTCTTAACTAAATACCATAAATAATAGACAGAAATAATCACAAAGTTCATCAGCAAGCTTTTAGATAAAGGTTCATTCTATTAAAAAACTATTCAATCAACAAATATTTAGTAGATTAAATACAAATATCTTAAACATTAAATAAAAACTATTGTTATCGTAAATGATAAATTATCTGAAATGATTAATACGACTACTAAAAATAATAGATAGAAATAAACACAAAGCTCCTTGCCAAAACTTTGAAATCAAAGCTCATTCTATTTGACAACATTTTGATGAACAAATATTTAAAATTGTTAATGCAAATATCATAAATAATAAATAAAAAAAAAAAACAAAAAGCTAATCAGTGTTGATTTTATTTATAGTATTGTAAATAAATATGCTTCATAATTTGTGCCCGCATTAAACAATAGGCTCTTAATGATTCGTTGGCGTTTAACGGGAGCTTTGCTCGACAAACTTAGCGATTAATTTTCAGTGAGCTTGATCAGCATGCGCTCTCTCTCTCTCCCGCTCTCTTCTCGCTGTGTTCTATCTCCCACTCAGCCCGGTTACCCCAATTACCAAAACTGACAACTGACAACCGCCGGCGGCCGAAGTGCGTGTGTTCCACTTTTGTCTGCCAGCCATTTACAAACAATTTGTCAACTTTGCTAGCGATGCCCAAGAGATGAGACTAACAAAAAAAAAAGACATACATTGCCAGCAGACTATAGAGTCTATAGTACAGACTGGAGACTGTAGACTTGTTAGCTTGGCCTGTCGTGTGGCCCTGCAGCTAAGAACTACTCAAAAACATATTAATCATGGCATCTGCTCAGCTTTAGACAGACACAAAACCAAATCGTTTAATTGCCCAAAAAAGCAGGCCCATCGCTCGTCTGCAGTCGAGAACAGGCTCCTCAATCATTGCCGTGACTCAGATTAGACTCCAATTATTGCACAAAGATATACATACTATATATTGTATATAGTTGAGAATTTTAATATGTGCTTCTCTGAGCGTGCACAGCGTAATTATCATGCAATATCAATAGCTCTCTTTCTCTCTCTCTCTCTTTCTTTCTTTCTATTGCTCTCTCATTCTACTCTACTGGTTTGCTGATCTCGCTTGCGTCTTCTAGATAATCAACAATGCTAATATCTGTAGGCCGCCCGCAGGCCAATCTCTGCTTCTTCAGCTCTTGCGAGTCTCGAAAAGCTACACACAAATTGAATTGCTTTATTTATTCAAGCATGAGCTTAACCTAACAATACCCTGTAAAGGCAAATGCAGTTTTATAAAGATTAATACATAATGTTTTATAATTTTATTATAGTCAAGTATACAGAGAGTAAAACCTTTTCTAACTTTGCTGAAATTCAGGGTTTGAATAAAGGGCTATACAATTTATTTATTTGAAATAAACTGTTTAAAGAATTTAATATATATTTAATTAGCTGGAATTTAGAATTTGAAAAAATGCTTTATTTAAACGCAATCAAACAAAAATATAGTACACATTTTGAATAAAAGCAAATCAGTGCAGTATTATTCCTAAAATATACCAAATTCATATACCGCAAAAATACTAAGACATACCAAAGGCTTTGTTTTCGATATATACCATTCAAAATATATCATAGAGTATGAAATATACCAGATTGTCAGTCAAACCAACTAAGACCCGATTGCAGTATTTTGTTATTCTTTATAACATTGAAAACAATTTTTACATTTTACATAGAGTATAAGGTACTATAAATTACATGAAATTTCGGTATTACAAAATATTTGTATAATATTTATTTAAAAAGAATGCAAAGATAATTTGAAATATAAATTTCAGTCCTGATTATCAATGAGATTTTATGCATTGGCCAATTTCAATTAATTAAGTATTAAATTAGGGAAAAATAAATGGAATAAATGTTGTTATTTATTTAAAAGTTAAAATTTCAAAAATGGAATATGTCACAAATTGAAACTACTCTTTACAAGTGATTGCCTGCAGGGTATAACGAATATGCACAGCAAGCCAAGTCCTACGCATCAGCGAGTGTACGTGTGTGTTGGTGTGTTAGTGTGTGTGTGTATCTGTGTTAACTACTAATTTCAATTCCCACGAAGATTTGAAAATTAACATTTTGCTTTTGGTTTTTGATTTTGTATTTGTTGTTGTTGTTGGGGATTTTTAGTCGTTGTCTTAGGTCTTGTTACAGTTCCTGCGGCTATGCGTGGACATTTGTACATTTATACCACATACACCTGTGTGTGCCTCAGTGTGTGTGTGTGTGTGTGTGTGTGTGTGTGTGTGGCAGCAGCAGCAAAAAAAAACCCAATAATTTTGTAATTAATGATGTGAGAATGAGCTACGGACAGGCTCAGAGCCTCCACTTGACCTTTTTTTTTATATACCATCTTCGTTCGTTTTTTTCGACGTTTTTTTTTTTTCGTCGTTTTTTTGGTTGTTGATTTGAACAAATCTACATGAGAGCGACCTGTCGACAGTAGGGTGCCCGCAGACCTCCAGGCAGCTGTTTGCTTTTATTGTTTGGCATTTTGTCATCATCATCATCATCATCAGCCAGAGCAGCAGAAGCAACCACAGCAGCATCAGCATCATTGTCATTAGAGGGGATTAGACTCTTCGATATATGTTATATGGAAAAGACGCGCAGTAGTTGGATGTCGCCAGGGGCCAGAGATTTCTATTGTTATTGATTAATTGACAAAAGTCGTGAGCTACTTGAAGCAACAATGAGTCTTCTCATCAGTATTTCTTTTTTTGATAATATGCTTAGCCCACACACACATAAGACTGAGAAAGATGGCCTAAAAAAGAGGGAAAGAGGGCACAACCAATCACATGATTCTAGCTGATTCGATGGGGGACACAACTAAGGTATCATATTAGCAATTGATTGCCGTTTACAGGACTCAATAATTGGGCATTAATTATAAATGATATTTCATAATGTTGAGAGAATTGTGATGGAAAAATGTTTACTTACTACTGGTCTCAGCTGTTTGGCTGACAATCTGGTCTTTTTTGCACTTTATGGTATATTATAATACCGTATTAATATACGAAATATGGCAGTTGGTATATTTTTTTAGTATTTTTGTGCTATATTAGTGTGATATATTTTAGAACTAAAACTGCACTAATTTGCTATAAATACTACCGTGTTTCTAAAGCATAGGCTTTATGTTTTGATTTTAAATTCCATTTTCGGCAAGCTGACAAGAAATTATATTATACTTTTAATTTGAAATGTTGTTTGAATTTTTATATGTTCATATATACAGTCTACTTTTATATTGCAGTCTACTTCTTTTTATTGATTTATGCTTCCATTCAAAAGAGTCTTAAAGCTCGAGTTTAAGCAGCTTTTGTAACATATTCAAAACTCTCGTTAATCTTACAAACATTAAAAATTTTGTATTTCCAAATTCTAATTGCAAATGCAAGCTTTTTCAATTAAGTATTAACGCTTCCATTGAACGAAGCTTAAAGCTGTTAATTATTCAGCTTTTGTGCTTTATTCAAAGCTATGTTCAATGCAATTGAAATCAGCGAATCGTTTTTTTTTATTTGTTTCCGGATAACGTTGACAATTTGCTTAGTTCAACAGCTTTGTTTTTATTTTCTTTCACAAAAAGCTCACATTTAGCTTAGCTGCAATTGCCTGAAATGTTGTCAACAAAAAAAGAAAAGTAAAACAAATCTACTACTTGGGCTACCAACTGGCGGCCATTGTTGGGCCACCCGCTGCTCACGACAACAAAAAACAAACAGCAAGCAATGAGCTGGAGGCAAGGATGTCAATGTGGCCAATGCTGATAGGTGGCTTCCACCATGCCAAAGTGTTGCATTGCTTGTAATTTTGAGCCATTTTGCTGCTGCTGCTGCTGCTGTTGCTGCTGTTGCTGTTGCTGCCGTTCCGCTGCGACGAAGGCCAAAAGGTCAGAGCATTGGCTGCCATTGGCTTTTGGGCTTAAAGTCTGTGCTGTGCTGTGCTGTGCTGTGCTGTGCTGTGGTCGGGTGTTGTTGGTCATGTTGTCGTGCCAGGCAAGAAGTGCACGGCAACATGTGTACTCCATCACATGAAGTTGTTGTTGCCACAGCAACAACAACAACAACACACATACACACAGCGACAGAGAAAGAACTCAAAGAACTCTCTGTTACCCCTTTTTGATGTGGTTCGTTTGGTTGGTTAAGTTTTGCCGATTTCGATTTCTATCGATGAATTTCATTTGTGTTCTATTTACTGATAGCCATCTAAAATGCGCTGCTACCGACGCCAATTTGTATGCGTCTCTCTCTCTCTCTCTCCCCTCTCTCTGTGTCTCTCTCTCTCTCTTTCTGCCTTTCAGCGCCTGCTGTTTCTCATGCTTCTTTGGCAAACAAATTTTATGCAGGCAGGCGGTCGCCAAAAAATACATAAAAAAAAAAGAATCATCGTCGTCGTCATCAATATATATGAAACCGGTCGCCGTCGCCAACTTCTTCGTTTTTAGCAAGTTCAAACCTTTTGCTTGTTGTCGCTTCCTTTTTGCGCGCGCACGAGTTTTCAGCAAAAATTTCTTATCTCGTATCCCTCGCTCTTGCTCTCGCTCTTCCTTCCTGCTGCTGCTCCTTCTGGGGCTTGTTTCAAAAATTTTATGGCAGGCATATTGCGACCACCGAGCAAAAGTAAAGCGCAAAGCAAAAAAAAAAAAAAAACAAGTAAGGTAAAGCCAAAGAGGCCCCAAAAGAGCTCTTGGCCTGGCCTGGCCTGGCGTTAGCCGGGCGACCTTCACAACCGACAACGACGCATTTGTCTCTTTTGCTACCCACTCTGGAGGGTCTCTTGCAGTTAGCCTCAGTCGCAGCCTCTGCCTTGGCCACTGTGCGCTGCAGTCGATCGGTAAGGTCGGTCGGTCGGTCGGTAGAGTCCGGAGGGCTGCCTGCTTATTATTTTGGCAGCTCGAATTTGTTTGGCGCTGGCGTTCAAGCCGTTGATTTCAAGTTAAGATTTGAATGTCGCTCGGCCAAGACAATGCCCAGCCAATGTCTGTCTGTCTGTCCGTCTGACTGTCTGTCCGTCTGTCTGTCCACTAGTTTGCTGCCTTCTGCTGCCTGTGTTTTGCTGTGGCGCTCTCGCAGCTCGTGCGTCGTCGTTTTCTGTGAATGCAAAAAAAAAAGAAACGAAAACCCAAAAGCCAGAGATTCTTCTTCCTCACGTTGCTCCCCTTTTTGGGCGCGCTCTTTCGTTTTTGTTTTTTTGTTTTGTTGAGCTCGTTTTGCGAGAGTTGGAGTCCGCTGGCCGTTGGTCGTTTGGCCGGTGGCCACGTCGCCGTCGTCGTTGTCTGGCCTCTCGCTGTTGTTTTGTGTATTTGGGCCTGGCGCCTGCGGTATGCCTTTGTCGTCTTCAGTCTTCGGTGTTGGGACTGAGTCGAAGTCGGAGTCGGAGTCTGGGGGCTCTTCTTGGGGTCTTGTCGTCGCCTGCTCGCCTATATGAGAAATGATCGGACATGAGAAACAAAAGATTTGCAAATGTCTTTGGCTTTTTGGATGCCGATGCCGCAGTCGATGGCGCAGTCAACAGTTGCAAGCATTGCTGGTTGCTGCTTGCTGGTTGCTAGTTGTTGTTACTACGATCTTGGCTCCACACAGTAGGCGACAGGTGACGCCGTTTGCCGATGCTTGCCACATCTATTAAGAGCCAGCTCAGAGCCAATTACATACAAAATACAAGAGCTGACAAGCTGCTGCTGCTGCTGCTTTGTCTGCTTTGGCTGCTTTGGCTGCTTTGGCTGTAGCTGCTGCAACGACAAGCGACAAGCGACACACATTCATCTTCAAGCAGCGCCGACATGCGAGAGGACAACAGGCAACAGGCGCCGGCTCAGCCACCGTCGTCGTCGCCAGCTGTCCTGTGTTTTTTACTCGCATTTTTTTGTTTTTTGTTGTTACTTGTTTTGTTTATTTCGGACAGTCCTGTAACAAGCTGAAGCTGAAGCTCTGACTCTGGCTACTTTGCATGAAGTGCGTGCCGCCGCCTTCGCTTGCAACGTCCAAATCGACGCCAATTGTGTGGCAACAACTTTGCTGCTGTTTCTGTTGCGCGTGCGCATTTGATGCATTTTATTTTGGCTGCTATGCGAGACTTGTTAATTAGGCTTAAAGAGCTCAACAGCCGCATTACTTGAGCATCTGCAAGGTCGCCGCGGCCTAATTATGTGTGTACACAACTTTAACTTGTAGTTCACAATCGAAGTTGATCTGCAACAATTGCCAGAGAATTGCCTGTGGCAAACAACATTTATATATCTTTAAGTAAATCCCTTGCTAATATAAAAATGAACTTCTCTGCATGATAATCTTTCATAAAAGTTAATTTTTTCAAAGATTATGTCATCGTACTTCAATTCATTTAACCAACTTTGGTGTTGGTAAAATGAATAGAGAGCTTAACAAAAATAACTCGCTTTTTGATTCATTAAAAAATTGTGATTGAGTTGAAATGTATTTCTTTTAATTACATATGTTAAGCTTCTCTCTCTATGTATGAACTTTTCCTCTTTTTTAATAAATTGGCAAACCTCGTTTCTAATTTAAACTAAACTAAAAAATATGGAAAAATACTGATTCCATTTTACTAAAATCAAAAGACCGAACGCAAGCTGGTCACACTAACAGTGTTTTGCTCTTCTCTTTTGAATATCTCTCATTTATTTTTTTTTAAAGAAGATTTTAATACTTTAAATAGATACATGGGTTGTTCATATGTAATTGTGGTACCTTAGTGGCTTTTCTACAACACAGCTTTCGTTATTCACCAAAAGAATTGATATGCTTGATTTCTATTGCATTTTGATATTGAAAATAAGAAAACGATGTATAGTATCATAATTTTTGTTGATGTATAATTTAGACACTTATACTTTTTCAACAATCTCATACAAAGTGTTTAAGGCAAACACCAGGATTGCATTGCTTTGGCAATGAAATTGGGGCTACAACAATTTATGGCATTTAATAGTCTTGGGCCACGTTGGGCGCCAAGTTGTTGGTTGCAATGTCGCTCTTTAGCGATTTTTATCGATCTGCTATGCGATTCATTTATTGTCGAGACCACCAACCAACCAACCAACCAACCACTGTGAAGCTGGTGCGCCTGTGTGGCCAAAGCTTGGTTGGGGTAGCACCCCAAAAAAAAAAAAGAAAAAGAAATCGAAAGAGATCCACAAAGCACAAGAAGAAAGAAATGCAATGCGACGGCACTTAAGCTGACCACTTGGCTGTCGGCTACCGCTGGCAACACGCTACGCAATGTGGGGGGAGAGAGAGATAGAGAGCAAGAGAGAGAGAGAGAGAGAGATAGAGAGAGACGTTCGCGTTCTTTTTTTTATCATTAAACGCATAAATGCGAATCTACAAAAGCCGCTGCAGCAGCAGCAGCCTTGTGTGGAAATTTATGGCACGTAAATTTTAATGCGTTGCAAGTTGCACGGCCAAGTCAACGTTGCCGTCATCGTTGTAGTTATACTTATAGCCAGGGTCGTATTTCCCACCAAACGCGTCGGTAGCAGCGCCGTCGCTGTCGCCATCGTCGCCGCGTCGTCATCGTCACATGAATCTGCCATTTTATTGCCAACTTTACTTTGGCGGCAATGTTATTAACGCACATTTTTATGGCTTTGATGAGCAACTGATGCTCAAGCTGCGAGACAGACAGACTCAGAGACAGACTGAGAGAGAGAGAGAGAGAGAGAGAACTGGAAGCTGATGCTGTTCGTTGTTTTTGCTGGCAGTCACGTTATAAATTAATGCTTATAACTTCTTTGATTTTTGGGGACTTTCTTTTGTGGTCTGGCCACCTAAATCGTCACACACACTCCATCGAGAGACAGACTATCGACAATATAAACTTGAATATTGAAATATACATTAGCATAGCGCACGGGAAATTGTGGGCTGGGGGGCTCGACTCTCAACCTGAGACTCTCTCCTATATATGGTCGACACATTTGGGTATTTCCGTTGCATTTAGCTCACTGATTAGCTGCCAATTTGGAACAGCAGCAAACAGCGACAATTTCCTCAATCAACCAAAAGAAACAGAAGACAGACACACAAAAACAAAGAAAAAAAAAAAAACCAATCAAGAAAACAGGTAACAAAACGACAAACTGTTTCGGGGGCGGCGGAAGGGAAAAGCGTTAGCTGAGGGCAATGAAAATTTACATAAATTTACACTTAATTATGAGTGCGGCATGTAAATTGTGAATTGAATGAGCTCCAAAATTGACCTCACGTTGGGCGCCAAAGATTGCCTCTGATTGTTGCTGCCGTAGCTGTGCAACGCACGTTGGGCGCCCATTGATAATAAGCTGCGACACGCCCACCCAACTCGCATGCGCCTGCCATACACACCGTTATAATCCCGATTTGATTTTTCTCGTTGTCATTTTTTGTTTTCTGTTTTCTATTTTTTTTTTTTTGTCTGCTAATTAATTTTTATGTCCCATTCTTCGCTACGCTTTGCCTTTTCCTTTCGTTAATTAAGCAAAGAACTTAAATAGATGCTCGCTGCCTGTTGCTGGTTGCTGGTTGCTGCTGTTATCCGGCCTAGTGCAGCCATAAAAACAAGATCAAGACCCTAGCCACAGCGTGTGGTGGTCACGTCTTGGAGCCACACACCAAAAAGAAACACATCCAAAAAAAAAAAAAATTCATTCATTCATTAACCAAAACAAGAAAGAGAGGAAGAGGAAGAGCGAGAGCGAGAGAGCGATAATCCAAAATTTAAATTTCAATTTAAATTTACATTTAAATATTAAACAAGTGTCGATTTGTTTGCTGCTGCTGCGACCAACAAAATTAAGTTATAAAACAAAGTTAATGGTGTGACGGGGAAGCGAGCGACCCACTCTCTCAGGCCAAACAGGCAACAGCAGACTACTTACGCCCCGATAAGATAGCGGCTACCTTCAAACCCCAAGCAATCGAACAAATGTTGCTGAAGGGAAGCTGTAAAACGCACTTGGCTTGCCCCTGTTTTCGATTTGGATTTGAATTTGGATTTGACGACTTCTGGCTGCACTAAAATCGTGATCATGCCAAGCGTTGCATGCGATAACTCACTAAAATGCCTCCACAAGACAACGTTGTGGAAGGAGGCGTGAAAAGTGCTCAAACTATTTGATGGTTGAAAATGCGATAGAAATCAATAGAGATGCCGCAACAGCAGCAGCAGCAGCTGAAGTAATTGCAGTGAAACAAATGGTTATAAACTTAAAGCTGTTGAAAGCTTGAAAAGCGCTTGGAAGCAAAAAATAGTGCAAAGCAATTCAGGAACTGCGAGTTTAGTGCATATCTATAAAATATTTGATTAACACAAGTAACGAAAAATATTATTAAAACATAATTGTAGATCAGCTTTCAAATAATAGAAAAGTATTGCAGCGAATTATGTTAAAGTTCTTTAAAGCTCTTAGAAGTATAAAAAGTGCAATGCAAAGTTTAGTGCAAGCTTATCAAATGTTTGACTAACATTAGTAATGCAGAACATTATTAAAGCACACTTTTAATCCAGTTTTCAAATAGCAAAGTATTTCAGCGATTTGTGTTAAGACTGTTTAAAGCTTCGAAAGCTCTTGGAAATATAAAGAGTGCAATGCTTTGCAGCAACTGAGTAAATCTATGAAATATTGTTATTAAAACATAATTTAAGCTCATTTTTCAAATGATAAAAAAGTATTTAAGCCTCAGAAAGTTTCACACAATCTAAGTATAAAATATATTTTTGTACAAAAAGTGTGACCAACGTTAGCAAAGTAATAACGTGTAGAATTGTTAGGTGCACTTTCCAACATTCAAAATTGTAATTCAGCTTTCTCAAGTTTGATTTACATTTGTGATTAAAACATTTGATTAAACTTTATTTCAGCAACTGTAAAGTTGTAACTCAAAAATCTTGAAAATGTTTCTAAGTAATTCTGAATCAGTAGAAAATATTTGACCAACATTTCAGCTGGATTGGTTTATGTTTGAGTTGTACTTTAAAGGAACTTACTCAAATATATTTCAGCAACTGTAAGTTGTAAATGTTTTGAAGGAATTTACAAGATTTTTCTGTGTGAAGAAAACGTGTGATGAATCGTTTTAAAATCAAATACATTCAGCTGACTTTAAATTGTTTATCGTGAGCATCTCAATTGCGGGTCAACAACATTCCCCCAAAAAAGTCAGAGGAGAAAAATAACTCTCTTGCTCTCTCTCGGTCTCGGTTTCGGTCTCCCGGTCTATGCTGCTGTTGACTGCAGTATAAATTGCGCTCATTAGTTGCTTGGCGTTGATCATTAATTGTCCGAGGGTATCTGTGCGACTGCTTTGAGCTGGATCTGTGAGCCTGTGCGGCCCAGAGAGCTACTGTTTCAACAGAGGATGTTGTGTTGTTGTCTACCCGCGAGAGCTGATGATGATGATCACAATGATCATGCTGATGATGTTGATGTGAATGCTGCTGCTGATAATAATTTCGGTTGTCGTCGATGCTGGTGGTGGGGCTTTCACCTGAGAAGAGAGCTCGACGAAGCTCTACTTTTATTTTCATTAACATAAAATGTTTTGTGTTGATTTTTATATGCTGTAAATTATCAGCAATTTATGCGCACTCTCGAGTAGGAGAGGAGAGGAGAAGAGGAAGATGCCTTTCACATTTGCCTTGCCTCGAGTGTCATTCATAAAATGAATGAAAAGAAAAGGAAAGACAAGAAGGAAAACGGGGGGAAAAAAAAAACAAATATCAGAAGCTAGCGCATAACCCGGTAGCTGATTTAACAGATGAACAGATTATCCAGATATATATGCATATGCATAAGTGCAGTAGCTACTGCTCTATGTTGTGTTCGAGCGGCGGCGCACATTGCGTATGCTTAATTTATCGACACTTAACGCCAATGAGGCGACGCGACCGCACTTCAATTAAGCTTCCACCTCCTTCAGTCTCCCGTCCCCCGCCTCTCTTTATGCTGTCTGCTAAGTGTGTCTGCATTATGCTTAACACTTGTCCATGTCGCCGACGAACAACACACAGACACACAGACACATCGACACAGCTACTGAGAACACAAGAAGAAGACGCACAAAAATCCGAAACGCAGCTCGGAACCCGCCGCATCTCATATGCATGCGTGCAAATAAATTTGTCTTTTAGTAATTGCCGAGTGTTGACTATAAACAGGCGCAGTCCCGACATCGCAGACACCGCCGACATTGCGATTTGGCAACTTGGCAGCAAGACCAAGAACTGGGCCCAAAATAAAAGAAAAGAAAAAAGCGTCTGACGCCGTTTGCTACTATCGTCATTAACGCTTTAAGCTGAATTTCATTAAGCTGGGAGAGCTGGGAAACAGGATTTGGGAGCTCAGCAAAACTGCGAAAAAAAGGGAAAGAAAGTTGGGAACATACAAAAATGTGACAGTCAGGTGAACAGGCAAATGCGCTACGTGGAAAAGGGAAATTATTATTATTATTATTAATTATTATTACTTATTTGTATTTCGGAATTAAATAAGTAGTGTACTTCAGGGTGAACACAATAATTTGTGGCAAATAAATTAAATCACACTTCAAAACAAATTTTCTATGAATATTTAACTAACATTGCATTTAAGTGCCATAATTTGTTGCATAATATTTAATCCATTAATTCATTATGAATTATGTGAATTCATTGAAAAATTGTTTAGCTAGCTACACAAATTGACTTAGCCGAATTAAGCATAACATTTTGAAAAGAATATTTAATTTAACTACAAATTCATTTAAGTTCCATAATGTGATGCATAATTTAGCATTTAAATGAAATTGTAGTTAAATGGAAATTGTTTTTTAAAATTGTTGTTGCTGGAGATTACAAATATAACAACTTAAACAATAAAACAATTAATGAGTTACTTTCTTAGACAGTTTAATACCCCGCTTAACAGCCTCGCTGCTTTACATTAGCTTCACTTAACGGCCAACCATTGTGCACTTACCTGCAGATTTTAATTACTTAAGAGTCACACAAAATTGTGACAACATTGCATAGAAAAAATTATTCTGTTGCTGCACTTAACTGTGAGTTACTCTTCTATTTAACTTAGCGGTCTATTCTATGCTCTTAAGTTGAAGCTTCCCAAATACAGAACAGAATGGAAAACAATTATTCTTGATATACAATTTATACACTCTTAATTAGTCGACATCAAATTGACAACTTTTGGGCAACTATTTAGTTCAACTTAATGACATATTGATTGATCATTTGCCGAGGTTATTCAACTCGTGTTCAGCAGCTGCAGCGTTAAAGAACTAGATCATGTATTATATATCTACTTAGTTGGCGTAGCGCACACATTTATTTGCCTAAATATACAACAAGAGCAACAGCAACAACAAGAACAAGAACAACAACGATTGGTGGACAATCGCTTAATGGCTCGCCTGCAAAACATGAAAAAATACTCAAGTGTTATCGATTAATGTCCAAGTCTAGCAGCTACCGAACGAGCTGCTGAACTGAACCTCACCAAAGACCCAAAGACAAAGTCACTCGAAATACAAAATACAAACAAAAAAAACCAAAAAACAAAAAAAAAAAAAAAAGAGAGAAGACGAAGAATAAAAACCCGAACCCCAACGCAGTTTGCCGGCAATAACAAAACTCGGCGCTGGCGGGTTTGGAGCCGGCTGCTCATCCAAAACTCAGTGGCTAAATGGACGACAACGACAACGTTGTTGGTTCTTTATTATGATTATTCGCCTTTTTAATAAAGAAGAACAAAAGGTGCCGACAAATATGGCAAAACGACGGCGACGGCAACAGCAAACTGAGGCAACTTGCGGCAACTGCCAGTTGATTGCGGCATGCGGCATTTGGATGGTGCTAATGTCATCGAGCGTTGAACACCTTTATCAGTGTTGCATTGAAATGCACACACGCATGCGCGTCGTCGCATTGCATGTGGCATGCAACACACACAACTCAGCTCAGCTCAGCTGAGCACAAAACTTAAAGTAGATGCAGAAGGCAACTTAAGGCCAGCTTATCGCAACAAATAGTCAATGCGAAAATAGTTGACTCCGGCAACTCAGACAACGCGGTGGGTCGCCAATTCAATTTATTAGCTGCAATAAAACGCAAATCATTCGCAATTCGCAATTCGCCCGCCCCGAATCGCAAAAGTCGGCAAAGTGTTGAAATCATTTGAAATATTTGTCATTTCTGCCGATAGTCAAGTACAAGAAAGAGACAGACAGACAAAGAGTGAGTAAGAGAGAGATGAGGCAGTAGCTGCTGCCTCACCATTAGCCATGCTGATCGTTTATCTATGACAGGATGGCCATAACTAACTTGGCTCATTTGTAAGTGAATTCTTCGTCTTCGTCGGCGGGGGGCTGCATTATTTATGACGCCGCATCGCTGTGGCGGCGATAAATGTGTATCGATATTTATGGAGTTATGAGTGCCAGGTTGTCAGCCAGCCAGCCATCCCGCCAGCCAGCCAACAAATAATGCAAATTGTATGCATTACTTGCTATCGATCACGCTATCGATTAACATAGATACGCACACCGAATGACATTTTCTACGATTTTCCAGTTACTATCGATTAATTAGCCAGCTTTAGCATTTAGCATATAAAAACAAAGAGTGATTAATTGATATTTCCCATTTTGTAATCGAGAGCATAGAAATTGCTATTGAAAAACAAAGAGGTTAAGACTTCTGTTCTATCGATATTTTGTATGAATACTATCGATTAATTAACAATTACTGCACAAGTTCTCCTTCGACACTTTGATAAGAACTGCATGCCATCTCTATCTCTAATAGTTGTTCGCTTTCAATTACTTATCATGATAACATTAGATCTATGGCTATTATCGATTAATTACCGATTAGTTAAAAGTTTGCCATCGTTATCGATAATATATTAAAGCTACGCTTAGCAATCTAATTTAGTTCAAATCAACAACTCGTTCGCCACAGTTTGATCTCAATTGCCATGGTCATCGTTATCGACTGCGCATTTGTTCATTCAGCTCATTGGCCGCTCGCTTCAGCGAACCGCAACGCAACGCAAAATACAAAATACAGCAAAAAAAAAAAAAAATTGCTAAAGTCAAGAAATGAAGAAAAGCAAAGCAAATCGATGTGTATCGAGTGCACTCCAGCATTTTGTTTTACCCAATCGACTGTGACTCAAAAGAGAGTCTCTCGGCGCCACAGAAACTATAGCTAAAGGTGAGCACGAAGGGAGGCAAAGGCAAAAGCAATGGCAACGAATGCGTCTGCGTCTGCGATTTGCATATAACAAAACAAAACGGCGCAGTCGCAGGCAGCCTCAGAAGTTTTTTTTTTTTTTTCTTTTCGTTTTTCGTTTTCTTGTGCCCAGGCATCATTAGTCTGTGTAGCTGAGTTGTTGTTGTGGCCAAAACGCCGCCCATTTTGTTTAGCAAATTTGCAATTGGCTGTCGCCGTTTTGACCGGCGCACAGACGCCAACAACAACAGCAACAACAACAACATCAAAACAGGCCAGGCCAGGACGAAAGAGCGACCAGCACAGACATTTCACATAGCTGGACACAACTTCTCGTGTGTTTGTGTGTTTGTGTGACAACAGCAACAACTCTGTTTGGGGGCTTTGTGTGCACGCCTGTATCTCAATCTGTTTCTTGGCTCTTTTGCTTCGTTGCTTCATTGCTTCGTGTTGTCATTAAAATGTAAATCCATTTAATTAACATTTTCCGTTCAATCGATGACGACGACCACCAAAAGATAGCAGCAACAAAACCAACACAGCAACAACAACAGCAACAGCAGCCACTGCCCACCAAAAAGAATTGTTATAAATTGTAAATAAATTTTGACATTATTTAAATGAAATGTTTATCAACTTGCCTTGTCTTTCCCTTGAGCTTCAGCTACTGCTTACAATCCTCAGCGTGAGAGTTTAGCTCGGCTTGAACAGCTAGAGATGAGCGCGTGAGCACGACACGACAAAAAAGAAGAATAGAAAATAAAGAAACACAAAAATATATAACTTCAATGATCAAATTTTGTTGGTTAATAATTTAGCTGGCATTTTACTGAATAAAAACAATTGTCTCGTTCTCTTACGAAAGTATTTCTTTTAATAGAACTTTATACCCTATATATCAATTAAAGAAATTTAAAATACATAGCGTCTATTGCTCCTGCTAAAATATTTCGTTTGATAAAACTATAGATCTATATTTTAAATCCTTACTTATTTGAAGGTTTTTGCAATGTTGAAGTAACAATTTGATTCAAAGTTATAGCTAAGGGGTCGAAGCTATAATATTTTTTGACCTTATATTTGATTAACAATTCAGAAAATCTTGACAATCTGTTATCTACACACTCTACGGTATATTTTGAATATACCGAATATATTCTTTAGTATTTTGTGGTATAGTAATTTATATATATTTTATATTATAATTTATATATATTTTTATTTTATTTTTGTTTTTTTGTGCAGAGTTGTCAAAGCAATTTCCTTTTTCCCCTTTTCAGAGTATAAATTTCAATGACTCATTGTCTATTAAAAAAGTCAGTGTTAGCTGACTTCATTCAATCTCTTGCTTCACTCGAATATTTGATGCGTATATTTGAAACATCTGTTGACTTGTCAACAAACATACATCGACTCACGCACTCAACTCTAGCGTTCCGCAAATCAGTGATCTCCGAGACAGAGATCAATGAAATTCGACTAGAGCAACAGCATCAGCATCGTTTGTTGAATCAACGCTTGGGTGGCTATAACACACAGAGAACCGGGCCAACATCCTCCAGCTACTGCTCGTATTTTGTGTCTTTTGTCTTTCTTTACGTTTTTTTTTTTTTTTTTTGCTTTTGCTTCGGCTATAAAATTATGCATAATTTACCGATTTATCGCATACATATACGCATCGATATATAATCTACTGTCTACTCACATTCACATGTAAAAAGCCGGCTGACTGCATGGTGGGTCTTCTTCGGTTCCCCCTCTTCATCACTCTCTCTCTCTAGACTAGCTCCCTCCTCTTTCACGTCTGCTAGTTTTTGACCTGCTGGCTTAATTAAGACATGTTTCGAGCCGCGTTTTCGTGTTGATATTTATGGTATAGATCGCTCAATATGCATATCGATTTAGCTTTCAGAAAGCAGCTTAAGACAATACAGCGACAGCTTCATAAAACAACAACAACAACAAAATAACACAAAATTAAGAAAATATAAGCCTCGAGACGTTTAGTCAGTGAGTGTTCGTTGTGTGTCCCATCTTCATCTTCATCTGCAGCAGCAACAGCAAACAGGCGACATCGTCATCGTCATCGACAACATCGTTGTTGTTGTTGTTGTTGTCGTTGTCGGCGCCTTCAATTATGTCCATAATTGGTCAACAGGTAGCCGAAAATGGTTTTGGTAGCTGCCTCACTGCCCCCTGCCCCCTGCCCCCCTGTTCATGCCTGTCTGTCCCGATCGCCAAGTCTCTCAGTAGCCAGTGTTACCTAATTGAGCGACCAATAACTGGCAATAACAGACAATCCACAATCGGAGGAGAGCGAGCCAAAGATTAGGCTGCAAGCGTCGGCGTGCTTAGAACTTCAGCTAAAGTCTTTTTTGCCAGTTGCCACAGAAATTAGCTCAAAGCGTGCGACAAACGTCTATCGATAAATATTGTCAAACTGCGAGCTTAATAAGAATTGGCTGCTCTGCTTAAAACTGTAATTGTGTTAGCAATATATTGATCATAATCGTCATCGATAACACTTACTATCGTTAGCGTCGATTACCGATAACATTTTCATAAATTATACAGATATTTAAACTCATATTGTTTGCTCTACTTAAAATTATAGTTGTGTTAGCAATATATTAATCATCGTCAATCGATAACACTTACTATAATTAGCGATAGATATCAATTACATTTTCATAAATTACGCAACTATTTAAGCTGATATTGATTGCCACTACTGCTATTTATCGATTAAGTGCAATCGATATGTTATCGATACATTATGCAAGTATTTCAACTGATATTGATTGCAACGAAGTGCAGAGTAGCGACAAGTATTTATCGATTAAGTGAAATCGATATGTTATCGACTACACAAAATCCACCTATCAATATACCGTTATCGATAATATTAATGTGCGTGCTTAACTCTCAAAAATGCACTCAGCCTCCACTCACTTGATGAGCTGCAAACATGCGCAATTACAAGCTTGTTAGCAATCGATAGTAATCGATAACGCCACAATATTAGTTTATCATGCGATTTACATGTGCTGTGTGATCACACAAACCAGCTGTGCACTAACTGTGTAACTAGCTGTAATTTGAGGATGTTGTTGGTGCTGCTGCAGCTGCTGGAATTCACTCACGATCAAGCAAAATGATATCGGGAGTGTAAGTTAATAGTTCAGTCGATGCAAACTGTCGATAACCGTTAGCGATCGTCGCTTGGCTGTTGATGTGCTGTTGTGTGTTGTGTGTTGTGTTATTGCCGCTTGCATGTGAACAAAACATGCCAAATCAAAGTGTGAGTGATCATTCAATTAAGCAGCACGCCAACCGACAACAACAGCGGACAATGAACAGCAGCAACAACTACAGCAGCAGCAACAGCAACAACAACAAGTTGACAACAACGACAGCAATCACACAGCGTTAAGCAAACAACAACAAGAAGAGTAACTGCGGTGCCATCATCAGTTAAATTATGTGATAATATGCCAACAATGAGTGTGCAACAGCAACACGACGACAGCAATCACAACAGCAGCAGCAGCAGCAACTCCGCCTTTAGCAATCAACACGCAAAAGCCCAAAACAAACGTGTCACTGCAGCCAGAGGGTGAATGGTGGCGGCGGGAGAGGGCGGGGAGGCATGTGGCAGGCAGGCGGGCATATCGGGGCACATGACTAGCGTGAAAGATGCGGCCCCAAGGCAACTGCACGTAGCACCAACAGCAACAGCAACAGCCAGAGCAACAAAACAGCAACTGGCAGCGTTCAACGGCAACTTGCAACTTGGCAACTTGGCAACTGGGCAACTTGGTAACTCGGCAGCACCAAAATTGCTGCTACCTTTTTTGGTCGTGGCTGCCGGCGGCTCAATCAGTTTGTCACTTGGTCAATATATATAGAGTGATTAAGTGGCCCACGGATTGGATTGGAGTGCCACTTGCTAGCAGCAACTATAGCAACAGCAGCAGCAGCAGCCACAACAGACTAGCTGCAACGTGCTGCAATGTTGCTGAATTTTGCATTAGTTTTGCGGCAATCATAATGCGAAAAATCTAGACAATATTTGACGCATAATTGCATTAGAGTCTGGCTGCCAATCATCAATTCAATCAACAACAAGACTTTGCTGCGGAGTTGTTGAGCCTCAATCGCAGTCTCTTTGTCTCAGCAACAATTGCTGTGTGTTGCTGATTTGTTGTGTTGCTTGTTGTCGAGTGACGACAACGACAACGACAACGACTGCGTGGCGTCCGTGTAATCGCACTTCATGTCTAATTAGACTTGTTTATGCCCATTTGAAAAGCAGCAATGCAGCCAGCAGCAACAACGGCAACATGATTGTGCATGCACATATTATAGTGTTTTTTGTTGTGCTTCGCTTTTTTTTATAGCTATCTTCACGGTTATTTTCATTTAAATCGTAATTCAAACTCGGCAAAACGACAGCGACGACAACTCGTCGACGAATCACATTTTAAATGACAATTTTGCGCCTCTTCGCAATTTGAAGCCACGCCCAGAGCAGCGACAACAAATTGAATACAATTGTACGTAATAATGCAAATTGTTTTATCAATAAATTCTAGACACATGCAAAACGCATGCAAAACCAACGAGTAATTTCACTTAATGATCATGATTATCGTTGTTGTTGCTGTTGCTGCGGCGGCCTAAATGAATTTATGTGTCAATAAATTTAAAGCAAATTAGCAAACGACATTTTCCAAAGGCAGCACAGCATTTTGCTCAAACGATTTATGAACTAAGCGCTAACGCTCTCCCTCTCTCTCTCTATCTCTTTATCTCCCTCTCACACTCAGAGTTTGATTGATGATCCACTGCTTTTAGCCGCATGCCAATAAAGTGTTTGCCTTTTAAAGTCGCCCCAAATCGCCGACTGTCACAAGCAATAATATTCGTTTCGTTGGTTGCACTGGCAACTGCAGCCAGAGCAACAACAACAACAACAGCAACAGCAAAATGGCGACGCATTGCCAATTAATCATTATTATTATTATTATTATTTTATATTATTTTGCGAGATTTTCGTTTTTGGCATCTGGCAATAAAAAGCTGTTAAAGCTTTTAAGCCATTGATCACAGCAACGTCATGTCCAATGATTCCTACAACACAGCATTCATATTAATGTGAATGCTGTTCGAATGCATTCAGAGTAGTAGCTTATTTAGTTTTGTGTGTGTTTTGCTTGAGGCATTTTTCAATTGCATAAAATTGCCAAGTGTAAAACTTTGACTCACTTGGTTTTTGCCGCATTTTGTTACGCTGATATCAATCAGTTGTGTCGCTACTCGTTGGCACTTGTTTTAATCACGTCGTTTAATCGGCTTGTTAGCAACAGTTTTATTTGATTCAGATCTTGTTATTATGCATTCGTTATGTAACAATTGTTCTATGTAATTGTTGTAATTACTTGTTATCTTTTAGCCAAATTCATTTGTTCACTCGCTACTTATTAGGTTTTGATACAACTCGTTAGAGAATTGCAGTATTTATGAATTTTTGACTCGTTTCAATTTTACTCGTTACGTATTTCACTCGCTAGTGTCAATTATTTATTCCCCACTCGTTAGTTTGTTCACTAATAAGCTTTGTTTAGTTTATTACTTCGTCACCCATCACGTTTGAATATTACTCGTTGCTTTTTAACTCTTATTAATACAACTCGTTAGTATTGCGAATATTTCTTTTTGCTCGATCATCACATCAACCTACTTACTATTTAATTAGTCGCTTTATTAACAACTCGTTACTCGTTGCTCAACTCGCTCTTAAACATCATAAATCAATTCGTTACAATTATTACTTATTGTTTATACTTAAGACAACTTCAACTTTAGCAATAAATCATTAAATATTGTTATTCGTTCTTACTCGCTCGCTGGCTTTCAACTCGTTATTAGCAACTTCAAGCCAAAAGTATGCAGTTTGCTTGTCTATCAAGGAACTCGTTTCCTGCTCTACTTGTTGTTGCCGCCATGATCGCTGGCTAATTACAAATGCAAGTGTGTTTAACTAATCATTTCGATGTAATCGTATTTGTTGTTGGCTGTTTTGTTGGTAACAAGAGCAAAACAAACCGCAATTGCACAACAGCAAGAGCAACAAGCATCTTATTAGTCACACCTTTGAGCATGACACCACAGACGCCATTGGTGGTCTGCGCCGAGGGCGTGCGAATCAAGCTCTCTAACACACAAGATACAAGATACTATGCATACATATACGTATTTTGAATAAGATGCAGACTACAATGCGAATACAATCGGCTAGACTACGCCATGAAGTTCTTGTCTAGTTTAATGCTGCTGCTGCTGCTGCTGTTGTTGTTGGTTGTTTGTAGTTGTTGTTGTCTGCCCGTTGTCGCCGCCATCAACGGCAACCACAGGCAGTCGCTGGAACAGACAAAAGTCGCGGCTTGTTTTCAAAATTACACGAACAAAATGGCAAAGTCAGCGTCTCTTGTGAGGTCCACACGCAGCCCAAAAAACAAAAAAGCAGCCTAGAGAAAACGGTCTAGACGCTGTGCGCAGTTCGTTGTCGTTTAATCGAAGTCGATTCGACGAGTTATGGTAATTAAAAAGGTGTTCCTTTTGCTGCAACAACCGCAGCAAGTTGCAAATGTTGTTGCCTTGCTTGTTTGCTAGCTTGGGAGGTCTTCGGGGTTTGTTTCTTGCCTTCTTTTTGCTGCCGACAAATTCATATTTTATGAGACAAAACTCGACGCGCTCTCGCTTACGCTCGTTGTCGTTGTCGTGCAGTTTGGTGGGTGGTCAGAACAGACAGAACAGGACAGCAAAGGACCGGATAGGATAGGATAGGATAGGACAGGAATGTCGCCGCGTTTTGGCCATTTGCAATATGCATTTTGTGCTGTGCTGTGCTGTGTGTGTCAAGTTTTGTCAAGTTACTCTAGAGGGGAAATCATACTTTGTGTGTCGCTTATTCTCTGACTTGCTTTCGTTTCGTATTTTTCCGTTTTCTCGTTTCTCGTTTTTGTTCCTGTTTTGTGTTGTGTTGTTGATTGATCCCCCCATTGTACTTAACACGCCAAGCTAACTAATCTTTGTCTCTCCTTCCTTTCGCTTATCCCCACAGACAATACTGAACTCAATGCATAAGTATCAGCCGCGCTTTCATTTGGTGCGAGCCAACGATATCTTGAAGCTACCATATTCCACGTTTCGCACGTACGTGTTCAAGGAGACAGAGTTTATAGCCGTGACTGCATATCAAAATGAGAAGGTAAGCCAAAATCCATCGCACATACATATGTAGTAAATAATAAATCATTTCGAGCAACGTTTACTTACACATTTCTCTCCCCCAACGTGTAGATAACTCAATTGAAAATTGACAACAATCCGTTTGCAAAGGGCTTTCGTGATACTGGTGCTGGCAAACGGGAAAAGAAGTGAGTATCACTAGAGTTAAGTCCGATCCATTAGCAAAGGTCAAGCTCAAGGTGGAAGTGAAGACAAGTGTGCACTCAGAACTTGGAAATGAAATCCAATTGTTGTTAAAAAACAAACTCAAATAACTATCCATTAAACATATAGATAGAGTGTTTAAGGTGACCACCTGAAATAAGCTTCTAACTACACTGAATGTATAGACAAAAAAAGAGTGAATTTCAAGTGTGACCATACAACAAATTAAAGAATAACAAAAACTTAATACGGTCACATTGATTGTGATAATTATGATATATATTATACGGACACACTTGAAACGTATTGTTAAATTCTTAAACAAATTGGTATATTCCCTGACTTGAAATTTAGTTTACGAAATGTTTACAACATAATTCTTAATTCTTAACTCAACGAGTGGATTAACTCAACGAACATTGGTAGATATGCCATTGATTGTGCTTGCTATATAGAGTACTTATATCCATCTTCCTTATATCTTGCATGATTTGGCGGAACTAATTTGTGGCACGCTGCAATACGTGTCTGTTTTAAGTTAAAGTAAGCTCTTAAGCAACTTACGTCCAACTCATTGTTGAAGTGGAAGCAGCATTTGTGAAATTGGTAGCCAAGGCAGCTACGAGTATGAGAAGCTCTCTATTTGTTGTCAGGACAGTTGCCCAAATCCAATTGAATGGCATTTCAATAGGATGGACATCTACTCTCTCCCCCATTCCAAGTTGATAAGCAAACTAATCAGCACTTTGTAGTGCACTTCACATTCAGCTACGAATTCGAATTCGAATTCGATTCGATTTGATGCGAAAGCGAATGCGAATGCGAATGCCAGTCATTTGTCTAGCTGTGTGGTATCTCAATCTATAGCTTAGCCTCACATTTTGTATCTGTAGAGCATGATTAGCACAGACATTAATTTTTGTCAAATCTGTGCGGAACTAATTAGCCTGCTGCTTGTCAAATTGCAAGTCACAGAGACCGAGAGACCGAGAGAGAGAAGCGAGTGACCACAAAAGTCGCTTTCAATGTGGATGATGATGACTGGCACCTTGGTTGCTGTTGCTGTCGATGTTGTTGGTGCTGTCGATGTCGTTGCTGCTGCTGCCCCCGCAGTGCGTTTGTAATCCATATTGATGGATTGATTTCAATTTCCTGTTTGACCAACAACATTCGAGGCATGCTTTTGACTTTTTGCAATTGTTTTTGAAGGATAACCATAAAGTCAACAAACTGTATGTCGAACCGGGGACGAGGAAGCTGAGCTTGGAGTGGTTCCGGTTTCCGGCGAGCAGCTCTACCTCTCTCTATCTTTCTCTCTCTTTCGCTGTGTTTCTCTTTCGGTCTCGCTGACTTAGCATAATGATGAATGACATTTAATAGTTGCTTCTGTTAAACGTTACAAATCAATTTTCACTCTGACAATGACAGCAGTAAGGTGGCGAGTAGAAGAGAGACCCGCAGGAAGTGTGGAAGGGAAAGCGGGGGGAGCAGACAGCAAGTCGATGATGGAACAACTTCATCAGTCTTTTGCATTGACACAAACAATTTACTTGCCAACCGACTTCCCGTTGAGTTGTTGTAAAACTGATTACAGCCGCCTTCTGATTGGCATTAGCTGACACACCCCCGACGCCTCCTTCCTCACCCCCTGACTGTTGATGTCTGTCTTGCCAAAAAGTTGCTGGTCATTGCTGTGACAGCCGTGTGTCAGTCAACTCAAAGTCAAAGTCACAAAGTTTGTCTTTTACTAGCGGCGCTGTAAAGTATGCTATACTTTTTTCTTTTCATTGGCAGCAGCCACTTTCAATTAGTGTGCTTAAAATGCGCTGAGCAATTAGCGGGACTTAGTCACATTAAATGCTATTTGGCGTCGCTTAAGCTGTGTGTCTGTGACTGCGGTTAACCCTTTTGCTTTAGCCTCTGGTGCTTCATTACCAGCAATAATAACAATGCCATGACGATATTTGCCATCACATTGGATGTCTCGCTAATTGGTGGCAACTTTGCAGGAGCCTCTCTCTCTCAGCTTCCGCTCTCAATGATATTCATCTCTATAGCTATTAGCCTTTAACCCCTTCTCCTTCCCTTGTCGTTCAACCCCTTTTTGTGCGGTGTTTTGTGTGTGTGGCGCGCTTTTGTTGTCCGGCCAGTTTTTTTTTTGGGCCCCGCGGGCCACAGCGGAAATCTAAAGTGAAAACGTTTTAACAGCAGCTCGAGAAGCGGTTGCGCAATTGAAATTCCTTTTGCGCCAGCTTCCTTCTTTATACTCTTCTCTACTTCTGCCCTTCCTCCCCTTTTGCACTTTTCTATACTCGTCTCTCCCAGACAAATAACCGCAGGCGTCAGTTGACAATTGCGGCACAATTTTTCGTCGGTATTCACTTAAGTATATATATATATATAAATTCTGTTTTTTACTTGGGCGCGGTCTTTACATCAAACTCTAGACAGGCGTGTGTGTGTGTGTGTGTGTGTGTGTGTGTGTGTGACTGGCTTAAGCTGGGCACATTTAAACGTAATTCAAAAATTACAGAGCAGCGCACGCAGACAAACGCGCAATTTCTCCAACTTTTAGCACGGCCTTCGACGCCCTTTTCGCAAATGCTCGACCAACAACAACAACAACAACAAATTGTGTTATAGAGCAGCCGCGCCTTCTCCACGCCCCCCGCCCGGTCTGTGACGGGGTGAGGTAGGGGGGAATCGTGCATTACAAAAGCTAAAGATAAACGTCTTAGTTGCTTTTTGTGCGAGTGTTGAAATTTATGGTCGAGTTGCATGTAAGACACAGGAGCGGTTCAACGCCATACACGACACTTGGGCCCGATTAGAAACAATGAAACAAAGATTACATTTACTAGTCGTTCGCTTTAGCTACAGACTCGCTAGAAGTCTCCTATCTGCCAAGCCACTGAGGTGATTAAAGCATCAAAGTTTCACCAAAACGTTTAAAAACGTTTTGCGCTAAATGAGATTTCCCTAAAATGTGTTGATACGGTACTTTATTACTGTTCAGATTCAACACCTTAATGAAAAAACAAAAAAAAAAAACATACTTCTCGAATCCTCAATAGCTAAGATTCAATTTAAATGCTTAATAATGAATTTAGGCGCTTTGTTAGTGGATTTTATTCAATGGCAAATTAACTACGAATATGCAAATAAATAAAGGAAGCAATTTGAGATTCGTAGATATAGAAATCTATTATATTTTTCTAATATATCATTACATCGTGTGTTCTATAAGTTTTAGCGGAGTTTAACAGATAATCAAATGCAGAACTAGTCCAAGTTTCTATAAAGTTTATCAGAGTTTAAGACTTAATTTATCGCGTCCCATTTTGGGCGCCGTAGACGCTGCTTTTCTAGCCTCCATTGGCTTCTTTCTTCGCTCGTTTCAAATGCTGTTAAGTGGGTGGGTTAGCAGTGTTGCCTGGGATTAGCACAAATTGATTTGCTATTAAATTAGTAATACACACACACACAGACACAGGTGCTGGGGGAAATACGTGGAAAAACAGTTAAGTGTAAAAGAAGACGCCTGTGGCAAACGGTGAACTGCGAATTGCGAATTGTGAATTGCGAGCTGGAAGCTATTGCGAGCCACTGTTTATATGGATGGTTCCGGGGCTGTGATAATGATACACACATGTCTGCCACGGTGTGTATGCTGGTGTGTGTGTGTGTGTTGGTAAATTGCCCAATTTGGCGAACACGAGCTGACGCTGCCAGCAGCGTTGCTTTGATGTGTGAACAACAAAAAAGCAAAATGCACGGACGTAGAAAACTGCGAGAGAGAGAGTGGGCGGAGAATTCATATGAAGGGTGGGGAGGCATGCCTCTTTCTCCGTCTGTATATTACGGACAGTGTGGAGCACTAAATTACACTAACGTGTTTTGAATTATTTTTCAATTTCATTGTCGGCCCAGACACAAACTGCCGGCTGTTTCCGCCTGCCATTGTTACATTTCAATTAAGGTTCCGGCCGTAAACCTCCCTCCCTTCTCTTCTCTCCTCTCCTCTCCCTTTGTCATCCCATCCGATACACAGACACATTTGCAATGGGCCGCAAGCGTCGTTTTATCATTTAACAGATATTGCCAGCTAGCAAAAATATTATGCAAGTGCCCGCTAGATCCAAAAAGCCTCATAAAACCAACACAAACATCGCGCTGCAAAATATTATAGTAGCCCGGACCAAATACGTTGTTAGCGCACACACTCTGCACATTTTTACCAAACGCAACTAAGCGAAGGATAAAAATAAAACAATTTTTGAATTGGTTAAAGCAAATTTGATGTGTGAAAAAAGTGTTAACGAAAGATGCAACTATTTTTATAATCTCTGAAATTTACAAAACTAAATAAAAGAATATCTTTAAAGAGATAATTTGCAATCATAATAAAAAATAAGTAAAACACAATGGCATATTTGGAAAGAAAGAAAGAATGATGATTAAAGAAATTTGAAAAATAAATTGAAAGAGAATTTTAGGAATTTAAAATATAAAAAGGAAGAGAATTGATGGAATTAAAAATATAAAAATACAGCGGATTTAATGTAAATGAAACGTAATTTGAAGTAATACAAAAAAGCGAAAGATTAATGTAAAGATGATTTTCAAAGATTTTGATAAAATATAATTCTCGCATTTATAATCACTAAGATCTTAAAAACTATGTTAAAGAATATCTTGCAAAACAAATAAAAGATAACTCTTCATTAAAGTCAGTTTGCAATAAGGACAAAATTTTTTGTTCATTTTAAATCTCTGCGATTTGTATGTCTGAAGAGAAATACGAGCACTCCATCGATATATATTTTAGTATCTCTCACTATCATAGTTATTTTGAACAATGTGAACAATTGGATGTTCTAATTGGTTTTATTGTGTTTCGCCCAACTGTTGTTACAGGCAGGCGCTGATGTCGAACCGAGGGTCCGATTCGGACAAATTGAATCCCACGCACGTGAGCAGCTCACGGGCGCCGTTGCATTTGGGCCATGCCGGACGGCCGCCGCATTTGCATCCCGCGCACGCTGCGGCGCTGCTTGACAATCAGCAGGACGACGATGATAAGCTATTGGATGTGGTGGGGCCGCCGCAAAGTCCGCTGCTGCCATTGAGCCACTCGCTGCAACAGATGCAAGCACATCAGCATTCGGGTAAGTTTTCAACAACATCTCCATCTTTCTGCCTTTTGGTAGCAAGTTGGTGGCTTTCACGATTGAACAATATCTAACTAATCAATTTTCTTTCTTTCTTCTGCTCTTCTCGTTACATGCCATTCGCTACTCGCTACTTGTTACGCTACAACTCGTTACTTGCGATACGTTTGCGACTTGCCACTTGCTGCTCATCAATCGACGCTTGCTTCCTGACTAATTACATTTTATAATCGCTTCTCGTTACTCCTCACTCGCTGATTTTGATTTAAATTACTCGCCACGCTTTACTCACTATTTTTAACTTGTCTTTCGCTACTTTTCGTATACTTTTCGTTTTGCATCACTCGTTACTCGGTACTTTACTCGCTACTCGCTACTTTACTCGCTACTTTTCATACTACTCGTTACTCGTTACTGGGTACTCTTCGCTTACTACTCGTTATTCAACACTCGTTACTTGTCACTTTTCGATTACTACTCGTTATTAATAACTCATTACTCGCCACTCTTCGATTACTACTCGTTATTAATTACTCTTTACTCGGTACTCGTCACCTACTACGTGTTATTCATCACTCGCTCGATTTAGCAGCCCTCGCCGCCTGGTTCAATCACATTGCCGGCGCTGGCGCCGGCGAACACGCAGCCGCCGCGAACGCCGAGGACGCGCTGCGCCGTCGCCTGCAAGCGGACGACATGGAGCGCGACGGCAGCGACTCGAGCTGCTCGGAAAGCGTCGGCGGCAGTACCGGCGGTGCCTTTCGCCCCACCTCCACCGGCAGTCCCAAGGAGGGCGTTGGCGGCGGTGGTGGCGGCGGTGCAGCCGCAGCGGCTGCAGCAGCGGCGGCTGGCCTGAATGCCGCCGGCAGTTATCCATCGCCGAATATATCAGTGGGACCACCGATACACCCGTCGCCGCATCTGTTGCCTTACCTCTATCCGCATGGTCTCTATCCGCCACCGCATCTGGGTCTGTTGCACAATCCGGCCGCTGCGGCGGCCATGAATCCCGCCGGCCTCAATCCGGGACTCCTCTTCAATGCCCAACTCGCATTGGCCGCCCAACATCCGGCGCTCTTCGGCCATGCCTATGCGGCGGCGGGGCACACGCCGGTGTCGCCGCTGCAGGGACTGAAGAGTCATCGCTTCTCGCCGTACAGTCTGCCCGGCAGCTTGGGCTCCGCTTTCGATGCCGTCACCCCGGGCTCGAATGCCAATCGCGGTGGCAATGGCAGCGCCGATGCTTCAGCGCCGCCCAATGTGCTGCCCCTGGGAGGTGGATGTGGAGGTGGAGGTGGCCCCATCGATAGTGGACCGCGTAGCCTGAGCTCGAGTCCGCGACCGCATCGGGCGACATCGCATTCGCCACCGACGCGTCCCATATCAATGTCACCGACAACGCCGCCATCGCTGCTCAGCGGCAACAGCAACAACAACAGCAGCAGCAGCAAGCAGCAACGTCAGTCGCAGCATTCGCCGTCGGAGCTGAAGAGCATGGAGAAGATGGTCAATGGGTTGGAGGTGCAACACAATGGCAGCGTTGCCGCTGCCGCAGCAGCAGCAGCCGCGGCAGCAGCGGCGGCGGCAGCAGCGCTGCTCTCCGAGGATGCAACACAGCTGCATCATACGCAACAGCATCACACACATCCGCCGCACGGACATCCGCATTCGCATGCCCATCCATTGGCAGGGCATCCCCAACAGCAGCAGCAGCAGCATGTGGCACATGGACAGCAGCAGCAGCATCATCATGGGGCAGCGGCAACGGCAGCGGATCAGTGACAATTACTGGATGGTCGCACCATCGATGGTGACGGCCCCAACAATGATGATGTGGTCACTGCTGCGATGATGATGAGCATGGTGCATGAGCACGATGACCAGGATGATGATGAGGATGATGAGCACGATCGCAGCTCGGTCATTGATTTGGATGTCGATGTCTGACCGCAAACGCAGCAGCTGCAGCAGCTTTAGCGTGCAACAAACGGCTGGAGCTGGGACTGGGGCTGGGGCAATCACTTGCTGGCGGCCAGCGGTGGCAGTTGATGGCGTTAACCAACACTGGCCAGCATTTGCGACTGTAAATACGCGCTATGACGATGAAGACACCCACACACACACACACACACAATAGCAATAGCGATCTATGTAGGCATTGTAGCATATAGCATATAGCACACACACACACACACACACACACACAGCTCCCCCTTCCCACAGCAAGACAAAGAGAGCGAGAGAGAGAAAGAAGTGTAATACCCTATAGAGCCTAGAGACGTTGCGGGTCGCTTTGCGCATAGTGTTAATAACAATACTATTTTTTTTTTTCCTTTGCGTTTAAGTGAAAATATATAAAAGTTTAGCCTGTAAATTGTTTGTGATGCGCAGGACCCGCCAGCTTTTAAAACCTAGTTTAAAGCACAGATGAGCGAAAGAGACACACATACAGACACAGACTAAGACAGAGAGAGAGAGAGAGAGAGATAGCGATAGTGAGTTGGAGTTATGTTCGTTTCCTTAAAGAAAAACACGTTGCCCAGTGCTCTTGCAATTAGTTGGAATCCCCTTTTTGAGCAACTCCCCATTTTTAGCACTTAAGCATAACAACTTTATATGTATGTAACAAATCCCACACACACACACACACCCCTATATATATATATATATGAAACTGCTGATGTATAGAAAGCGAAAGATCGAAAGAAAAAGAGCGAGAGAGAGAGAGAGAGAGATCTTTGCAAAGTAAAACGCTCCCAGGGGCTGAACAAATTTATATAAATAAAAAACACAAAAAAAAAAACAAAAATTGAAATACGTATCTACATATATATAGTTATATATATTGATATTTGCAACATCTAAGATGATGCCCACACTCATACACACACACACTCTCATACATCCCTAGACACACCCACACACGCATATATGTAAATCTCAAAAACAACAAAAAACAAGAAAAAAAAATAAAAAAAAATTATAAATATATATATAAATATATACACACAATTGTAACCTTTAACAAGAAGAACAACAGCAAGCAAGCATAAACAACAACAGAAAAAAAAACACAAAAAAAATAATAAAAAATAAAAACGAACATTTTTTTCTTAGTCATAGGATGAATTTTTTTTTAGTAATCGTAAATTGAATGAATTAAGCAAACCGAAAAAGAAAAAAAAAATCAACACACAACAACACGATGAAGAAAAAACAATTATAAATAAAAGAAAAGCAAAGAAAAAAGAATAAAAAAATGATATAAACAAAATAACTAGAATTAAACTAATTTATGTAGTTCTTAAGTACCGTGTACCGTTTACCGTTAAACAGCAACAACAACAACAACAAGAACAAGAACAACAGCAATGCATAATTTATACACACACCTTATCCCCCCTCCGCATTCCCCTGCACCACTGAGGAAGTTAGGAGGAAGCATTATTTGCCTCCCTCCACTTCGATCCTTTACAGCATAGAAAGATTTCATACAAAGTATATCATTACAAAACTAAGCCAAGCGCAGCTCTTTATGTAATTTTTTACATTTTATTTTAATTCGATTTTTTTTTTGTACTCTATTTTTCTTTTTTTTTGTTAATTTTTAAGTTCTAAAACCAAAGAACAAGACACGATTTTTTTTTTTTTTGTAATGCAGACAAGATTAGAGAAGAGACTCGGAATAGCTACTTAGAAGAGTATTATGATTGTGTGTGTGTTTTGATTTAAACATAAATAGAGCCTCTACATATATATATACATACTACATACATATACACATGCAAATATATATATATCTATAGATATACAATATATAGAAATAAATATATATATACAGATATTAGTTTTTTTTTTTTTATTGGTATCTAAGTGAAGAGAATATTGAAATGGCATTCAACGCATGTTCCTCGCATAAGTTTAGAAGCAAAACAAATAAAGAGCGACTGCTTTAAGTTGATCCCTCCCCCTCCACACACCTGTGCACCTCTCCCAGCCCCACCCCCACACACACACACACACACACCTAACACACATACACACACAGACACCGAAAGCAGCAAAGAAATAAAAAATAAAAAGAAAACTGAATAATTCAAAAAAGAGCAAAATTGTAGCGCAGTTTGTTTTCTTTATAATCGACAGAGAGAGGAAAGATATATACTATATATATACAGCTGTGAACAATGAAATAGCAGTGCTTTAAAAATTTACAAATACTATGACAAATACAACTTCGATCGAAACAAAGTTTAGTTACAAAAACAATGGAATAAAAAAACAGTTTCTGTCACACTGCTATTTCAATGTTCCACAGCTTTATATATATATATTATATACTTACTTCAACAACAAATTATATATATATCGATATGCGTAATTAATGATTTTTTTTTTGTTTGTTTGTTTGTTTAGCTGTTTTTTGAATGAATTATACGCAAAAGCAATATTAATTATAGTTAATTAAATTTAAACGAAATGCAAGCAAAAACCGTATAGACAACACACAGCTGCACACAGATGTATGTATATGTATTTAATATATATGTATATAGAGATATATGTATGTATGTGTGTGCGTGTGTATGTATAAATGAATAACATAAAATTAACGATGGAAAAAAGCAAGCAACAACACCTCATGTCACTGCAATTATATTAAAATTAATTAAACAAAAACAAAGCAAATTAAATAAAAATTATTACTAAAAATGAAAACAACAACAACTATAACGAGACAACAACAACGACAAGGTGAACAATATGGAAGATGAGCAAAAAAAAAAATGAAATGAAATGCAACAAGATATTAGCCGTGTTTTATTATTGTATTATTTTTGGTTTATTTATTTCGCTCTCGCTTTTATTTCACTTTGCGTTATTTGTTTATTTGGCCTCCGGTGTCGGATCGTTTCTCCTCCCCCTTCTCATCCCCCTTCGTTCCTCTTTCCACTTTCCACTTTGCATTGCCGCTTGACCGTCAAATGGAACGCAGCCTGGCAAACAAAATTGACAAAGGACATTGAATTTATAATAAATACAAAAAAAAAAAAACAGCATAAAATAAAAACGATACCCATTTGTATGTATGTATGTTATTGTGTATACAAAGCAGCGAGCGACAGCAGCAAATAAAACAGAATACAAAATATTTACACAAATGAGCAGCGAAATTGCTGCTGCGAAATCCACAGGAGGCGACTTTTGTATCAATGCAATAAAAATTCGTAAATAAAGCCGTGCAAATAACCAGTGTCATAATTAAGTTGCCCTTTCCCCACACAACCACACACAGTTTGGAGTGTGTGTGTGTGGCGGCCACAGATACAAATACTATGCTATAAAGTGATGCTGCAGTTTCAGATACATTTTCAGATACACATACATTCGATAGTTGTGGCGACAACAGCAAAATTTGCCATCGAAATCAAAGTTACACATCGTTGAAGACCTTATCAACATGCATTCATCGAAGAGTCTGCAGATATGCTGGAAATACTTGTGAAGACGTGCATGAAAAGTTCTATTCATTAGCTAAATCGAATATCTTTGAAGTTAAATATTTTTTTGTCTTCAGATTTACTAAATAATTCAACCAGAGAAGCTCACTACTGAATTAAAAAACTAAATGAATTATATAAAATATAAAAGACTTTGGATAGGAATTGAAACAAGAAAGAAAGTTCCAGTTGAAAGTTAGACTGAAATAAAACCATATTCTATAAATATACCGCATAAATACTTAGGTATATCAAAGGTTATGTTTGGTATATGGATATAATACAACATTCTAGGCATACTATACCAGATTCTCAGCCAAAGCAACTAAGAACTGATTGCAGTAATTTATGTATTATATAAATTATACAATTTTCTTCTGATTGCTAACAAAAATTACAGTTCTTGCTTTATAAATATACTTTATAGGGTCGGAGATGACATCTTCTGCCTTATGAGTAGCAGGTATAAAAATAGAGCTGATTTCAAAGCTCAAAATAAATGTTACACCATGTGAATAGCAAATCTGCGTTTACAGTTTGCTGATTAAGTGAACGAATACTTGGACAGTATTGTAAGTATAAATTTTCATTGATTTACAGTTTTAGAGGGAAACTTATTCAGGACAAGTCACAAGTTCGTATCCTGAGGAAGTAAGTCAAAATGGCATTCTAAGTGTGAGTAAGTATGTGGAGGTGCTTAATCCTTGGCTGTTTGGTGCTTGAGAAGGTGTTGTGCTTAATTTAATGAAAGCATAGTTTGCAATCGCCCAAATAAAAGGCTAAAACAAAGGGTGCTCTCTTTCAGGATTACGATTAACGATTAGCGATTAACGTGGCTTAAAGCCGCGTCTAACCCTCGACTAAGCCAAGCGTTAAACTCGCTCCCTTTTGTGGATATCAGTTACAAATTGAAAGTGGCACGAAACTTATGGCTTAAAATGGTTTTCGTATTTTGTTGGGGATTAGCGAGTTTTGAGATAAACCGCGATAGAGCTAATTTTGGCTATTATTGTTAATTGAAAGTCTTGAACCATTTGCTGCTGCACTTCTCGTTTGTTTTGTTATGGCCATTGGCAGTTGGTTACACTCGAGTGGAGACGCCTTCGCATTTGCCTTCGCCTTTGCCTTTGCGTTTTGTAACCGATTGTAACGCTTCAATGCGAAGTTGAAGTGCAGCAATAAATGCACCCATTACCCTTAACTCTTAAACTGTAACCCTTTTCTCATTTTTGGTCGTAGTCAATATATTTCACCGACTGTCTGTCAATAAGTTGTGAGTGTCCCAAAAGTCAAATGGCAGTTGAATGCGTAGCATAAATTAAGCATTATTAATTGCTGCTGCTGCTGCCGATATCGCCACAAACAAAAAATAAAAAACAGTTATCGAACGCGAGCTGCTCGATGAAGGGTTATGGCGATGTTGACAACACTTGGTTAACCCAACGTTCAACTCTATATTCTCGTTCTCCCTTCTGGAGGCAATTTATGCTGGCATGAGTTATGGCATTGTTTACTAGGCGGCAGGAAGTCGAACAAACCGAACAAAAGACTCCTCGAGGAATGGCAAAAAAAAAAAAAAAAAAAAAAAAAACACGCACACAAAAATTAACTAAATAAAACGCAGCTCGAGCTTAGCGCTCAAGTAGCTGTGATAAGAGTTGAGAAACTAGTTCAGCAAAAAATAAAATATAAATAAAAACAAGTGTGCTTTGGCATAATTGTTTAACGATTTAATGCAACGAGTTGCCAACTCGTTACTAACAGCATTCAACGAGAGAAAGAACATCCTCTAGAATTTGTCGTCAAAAACAAATTACACTTAAAAAAGTGCTAATTACAATTTTGGTATACCTCAATTTTATATAATATGTTAAACTTTAAAAATTGTTTCCAACTTCTGGATCAATAAAAAATTTTAAATTTTAAATAACTTGAAAAATTTTCATTAAAAAACATACAAATCTTACTTGTTTGACTTTAAAGTATAACTAAAGTTCAACAAAATAGCAAAATAACAAATAAGTCGAAATAAAAACTGCTAATATTTTAAATTTTTTAACTAAAGTCATAATTGAATTGTAAAACAATCCGCAACTTTTGAAGATTTAAAATAAAAAGCTTTAGCACAAAGAATGCCAAACTGTAACATTTGACTTTTTACAGTTTGCTCTTTTTCATATTATCAAATGACTTAAAATTTTCTAGACATATAGTGTATTAACTAGCAATTAAACAATTCTAAGATTATTTAGAACAGAAGATACAGACTTCCTGTTCAAGTCTTACTCGTCAGTGAATATGTAAATGCCCTTAAATTTTATAATAAGAATTCTGCAAACTTGCTTCAAATCAAAGTTTAAAGCAGCCATCGCTGGTACATTTTCGATAGATTATAAATTTACTTGTAACCACAAGAATATAAATTAATAATATAAATTTAATTTTCAAAAATTCACATATTCACATAATCAGCTGAGATTACTTGTGATTTATTTAAGTATACATGTACATATACATGTATATTATTATAAATATTATTCTATGTAGTATGTTAAGAACCTTTTCACTGCTGCTAATTAAGTTAACACAGATTTTGATCTTATTCTTTGCTTTGGGAACCATATTTAAAACACTAAAACAATATTAAAAGCAAGACAAAAAGAATTTGCTTTTTTGTTGAGACTTGTCAACGATTCGAACTGTATCTCGTCGCTCATTGATCGTCGCTTGTCACTCGTCACTCGTTGCTCGTCACTCGTTGCTCGTCACTCGTTGCTCGTCACTCTTTACTCGTTATATAGCGTTTTATACTAGGTAAGTCAAAATGTCAGAGTATATAATGGTCAAATGAAGAAATCGTTCGTCACTCGTTGCTCGTCACTCGTCACTCGTTGCTCGTCACTCTTTACTCGTTAAATAGCGTTTTATACTAGGTAACTCTAAATGTAGGAGTATTTGATAGTGACATGAAGAAATCGTTCGTCACTCGTTACTCGTTATATAACGCTGTATACTACGTAAGTCAAAATGAAGAAGATTATGATAGTAGACAACTACGGTGACATGAATAAATCGCCCATTATAATCGCAGCTAGTCATCAATTGAAATTTTGTGCCATGTCATGACATGGCTGTGACAAGTTTGCTGCCTGTCAATGTGCATTATCATAACTTGCGTTTTATTGCCAAAACATTTATGAGACAATATACACGAGTATACAACGACGACGAATGCACACAAAAGTGCGTGCTGAAAGTTCAACTCCCTTTTCTCCAACGTTTTCCTTATATATGTACAAATGGCTATTTGGTTCTTGAGGGGGAAGGGGGGAGGGGGTGGAGTGCCGCCCCCAAGTTGCGGTGTCAGGCAGGCAACTGCCATAATGATCATAATAATAGTTTTACGGGTTAGAGAAGTCACAGCAGTCACAGCGCCAGCGACAACGACCAACAATTTAACACAGCAACGAGCAACGAGCTGCGAGCAGCGAGCATCGAGTAAAATTGTTTTCATACTTTCGATTTTTAACCCTTTTTCTTCACAATAGTGCGTAGCGAGCGTTGCGTTGCGTGCTGTCGCACTTCACTAGTTGAGTTGAGGGGATGGGGGTGGAGAGGTGGGGTAGCGGGGGTTGCTTGTGGGGTAGTCAGCGTGTTGCTCAAGTTTTGTTATGCATATTTTATTAGCGCATTCTGTGGATACGCACAGGAAGTTGACTCTTTGCGTGCAATACGCGTTTCACAACACCCCGCCCCCAACCTGGGTAAAAGGGTTGCACTCACTACCCAACAAACAGACAGACACTCCGCTCCCCCTCACCCCTCTCCTCCTCTCTTGGTGTTGTTGCCAGTGCAACTGGCCTTTGTTGCTGTTGACATTTGACTTAAGCGGCCGCACGGCAGCAATTAAAATGCTCAACTTGTCAACGACGTCGAGGTTGCCCTTAACACTCAACCCCCGCCCCCTTCTGCGCTACTCCTTTGAGAACTCCCCCGACTTCACCCTTGTGTGTATGTTTGGATTTTGTAATTTGATTTGTGAACAACAAAGAGCCAAATTGCTGACAGCCAAAACTCGCAAATGATCTGCACATTTGCATACAAAGATTTATTTGCTTTCTTACGCAACTTTGGCTACAAAGACAACCGCAGCTCGTGTCCTGCAAGGACATTTCGTACTACACACACACACACACACAAAATATACGTGAAACAATGTTGGCAATAAATAAGAGTTAATTGCAAAATTGTACTGTTAATAAACTGGCAATTATGCGCTTAATGGAATTTGGTTTTAAGCCTTGTTAAATAGCTGAGCTTCTTTATTAATTTTATTTATTTATTATATTTTAGTAAATCTAGTATTAAGTTCTAAAAAATCATCGACTCAATTTTACTTACAAATACAATACGCATAACAAATTCATTTAATAAAAATTATTATGGAAATTATGGAATTTCGATATTTTAGTTGTGGTAGAAGCGAAGGAAGAAGCCTTCTCAGTTTTAAACCTTTAAAATATATCTGATTATATATTTGATTATTTTAAATATATCTGTTAGTATTTCAACTAAATCCAAACTATACATACATACATAGCACTCTATAATTATTGTTTTAAATAAAAATCTACAATATGTGCACATCATATCGATCATATTGTCATCTTTTTTCAATGGTATTTATGTATATTCCAATGAAACTCGGCGACTTGCTTGAAATTTTTATGTATGTATATTCCATTTTTTAATTCTTTAAATATTGAAATTTAAAATTCACCACTTTTCCACTTGATTTTAGCTTTCAACATTTTATTTGAGTGCAATACACAAGTGATTTGTCTCTTCTCCCCTCTCATTTCAGCCACGCACTTTGAATTTGTCAACTAACTTGGCTTACAACGCGTCAGTCATAAGATTAATAAATGAATGCAAAGATTAATGCTGCTCCAAATTTGCAATGCAACTTTGTATTGCTGTCAAATTCCCCCGTTTTATTTCTTGTCGAGGCAATAATCAATTCATAAAAAAAACCAAATGCAACTTGAATTTGCGTGGCGAGCGGAAGAAAAAAATGCTACAGCTGGCAAAAGTAAGGAGAAAAGAAATACAAAGTATGAAACCTATAATCGAGTGTTCTCGACTGTGAAATACCCGCTATGCTTTTCCAACTAAAAATACCTAATTAATATACTGAAAAAATACTAAAATATCTCTTATATATCGAGTAGAGTACTAATTTCAAACAAGTAAGAAAACTATATTCGTTAAAACCAAATTCTAAAAAAAAATTCCAAATTATATACCAAATACTAAATACATATGTAAGACAGCTACAGATATCCGATACACATTTTCAATAAAACATACTTTGCAATTATACTTATATATACCGAAAACTTTATTTGGTATACTACTACATTTAAAATATACCACACAGTACAAAATATAGAAGATTTTAAGTTAAAGCAACTAAGATCCGATTGTACTAGGCGCCTTCTCCATACAAATGTATATGTAATTTCCACAATTTTTCAGGAATCATAAAGACTGTAGTTATTATTATACATATGTTTCTAAAATCGCTTCAGCTTAAAAATTACGCTTGTTATTCGATTTTTGTCGATTAGCGGATACGAAAGTGGACGTGGCAAAAATTTTTAATCAAAATTAAATTGCGTGCAAACATACATGTAAAAAAAATAGTTGCTATATCTCTTATAGACTCTGAGATACGGTGTTGCATACGGACAGACGGACAGACAGACAGACAGACAGACAGATGGATCGAAGGAGCGAAGGACATATAAATATAGTATTGTCTGTTGATGCTGCATTTTCAGAGCTGCTTCCCTCTGTCTGTAGGCACAAGCTTATAACACTCTTTTACCTTATGGATATTGGGTAAAACTTTGCCAAAACTTATGCTAATCAGTGTGAAGAGAGGTGAAGCAGCAGCGACAGGTGCATGCAGATATATCTCAGATGCGATGCGTTGCTGTTGTTTTATGTGACAACAGCGACAGCAACAACAACAACAACAGCAGCAACAAAAACAATTTCATATGGCGCCATAAAAAGAAATCGACAAACAAAAAAGCTGCGTCTGTCAGCACCTAGCAGCCTAATCAGCCTAAACAGCAGCAGCAACAATAATAAGCAGAGCGACACAAACACACACAGTTCCTCTAACACACACACACACACATACACATTTTGCTGTCGTGTGGTGCGCGCTTTTGATCATTTTATAAGCGCAATTTCCCTTTTTACGATTATCTTCTCATGCGCAACCAAAAAGTCAGCCCCAGGAACGTTCCCCTCCATCCTCCCTCTCCACTCTTCCCACTTCAACTGACTGAGAGAGTGAGTGAGAGCGAGAGAGATAGTCAGAGAGAGAGAGCGACTGTGGTTGCCCCTAAACTGCGACCATCAATACGTGGAAATTTGTTTTCAATTTTTCGGTTACAATGGTCATAAAAACGGTTTACGCATACACACACCTGTGTGTAGCTGACTGACTGTGTGTATGTGTGTGTGTATGAGTGTGTGTATGGCAGACACACACAAAAAGGGTTAAGGGTGCCGCCGCGCTGTTGACGGGGGGCAACGCCGAAGAGAGCGAGAGAGGGAGAGAGAGGAGCGGAGGTTAGACCATCAAAATGCAAATGCGCGACCATAAATAATGTGGCACGGACAGACAGCAAAGTCGCACTGAGATAAACAGTGGGGAGGAGTGGGGAGAGTGTGAGCGAAAGAGACAGCCAAAAGAGGGAGAAGAGAGGGGAACGACGGACAAAAGCGGCCTAATAAAAACCACCCAAAAAACCGATTGAGAGAATCCCCCAAAAATTGCCAACCAACAAAACACAAAAAATAAAAGTGTAGGTGGGTTTTTGGGCTGTGGGCGTGGCATGCGTGACAGCAAGAGCAATAAGTGTGTGTGTACACAGTAAAAAAAAGTTCTAAAATCAAGATTGTAGGTTAAGTTCCAAAAATTTGGGTCTAAAAATTTCTTCAAGAACATGAAAATCCTAATGTTGGAAGAACACATCTTGATTTCGAATACATTTAATATAAAATCCAAGTTGTTATTAATAAGAGAAAAAAAATCGTGTACACTTAAGACCTAGAATCTTATTATAAGATCAACAATATTTATAATATTGTTTTATTTTTACCACATATTTATTATTTTTACGCAGAAAGAAAAAACGTGCTAAAATGTATGTCAAATTTGAATAAAGAAGGTTTTTTCTTAAACCAAGATAGAAAATCTACAAAATATCTAAAATGTTCAATCTTGAAATTCAAGATTATAATATTGTTTCAAGAATGTAAAAATCTTAAAATTGAATCATTGCAAAATCTTAAGTCAAGACATTCTTGAATCAAGATTTTAAACTTCAAATAAGATGTTTCTAATCTTAAAATGTTAATATGGCATACAAATCTTGATTCAAAATTGTTTCAAGATTATTTTTAAGATCGAAAATATCTTAAACTTAAAACAAGATTCTTTCAATCTAGACATTTTTTCTCTCTGTGTACCACCATATTATTTTTTTAGCGCATACAGAATTCAGTGGTATCTTTCGCGCAGCTTTTAATTCCAGAACTTCCTCTCTAACTGAGAACTGAGAACTAACTGAGCTATGAACGAAATCACGCAAATAGTATATATCAAAATTTTTATAGAAATTTCGATAGACTACAGAATTTGGTAACCAAAATCCAAAAATCCAGTATTTTTGTTCTTATTTTGAAAATTTGGCATTCTTTAGACTAAAGTTCTTAGTTATAAGAATTTGTTCATAGAAAGGTCTTAATGAAAGAACACAATTTTTAAGACAAATATTCTTGATTTTAGAACTTGGTCGTTTTTTTCAGTGTGTGCATGTGTGTGTATGTGTGTGAGTGTGTGTGTGGGTGTGTGAGAGTTTGTCGCTATAGTTTTTGGGCAACGCAATTGCAACGCTTCATTGAATGCGCTGACGCCGACAAACGGCGTTAAAGGGTTACCCACCCGCACTTTCCCCCTCTTCCCCTCAGCCTCACCTCTGTCGCTGCTGCTGCTCACACATTTTGACAATTTGTGGCGAACGCTGTTGTCGATGGGCTGTCGATGGCAGCGCCGCCGTTCGCGTTTAAACGACGCGACAAATTAAAATTCCCTACATCCGGCAAAGGCCCCTTCCCTCTTCCCTTCCCTCGTCCACTCCCACTCTCCTGCATCTTGCTGCTGCATTGCGTAGGCGTTGCTTTTACAAGTTTAACCAAAAGTCATGCTCGATTAAATTGCTTTTGTTGCTGCCACACAGTGGCTGCTGTTGCCACTGCCACTGCCACTGCGAATGCAACTACAACTGCCACTGCCAAACTGCGAGTGGCATTCGAACTGTTGGGCTCTGGTTGGCATTGCCCCGGAAGTTGAGTTACCAAAAAGCGCAGACTCAATTCCAATTCCAATTCCAATTTTCAATCGCAATCCCTCGCACCGAATTTCGCCGCATTTTCGTGCCCTGCGGACGCCGCTCGCTGCTCAGCTGTAACGAGCTGCATGCGGCACAAGGTGCGGCCTATGACCCTTCCCTTCCCTTCCCTTCCCGCCCCTCCCATGCCCCCTCTTCCCTTCACGATCTGCTTCGCAGTTTGGCGCAAATTTGAAAATCAGTTAGCGGTCAATTTTGTTGGCTCGCCACAACAGCTCGAAAAATAATGTGGTGTTTTGGTGTGGCATTGTGCCACACACACACACACACTCGCACACACACACACTCGCACACACACACACACACACACACACACACACATCCACACACACACACCCGCACACACACACATTGCTGCACCCACTAGATAAAGCTACCTCCCCTCGCTTTTTCATACAACTTTTGCTGACTTATTAAGCAGCAGCTGAGGCAAAGCCTGCTTCTCTTTATGCCACATTGATTGGCTTTGCTGCCACATCGATTGCCTTGCCGGCTGCATAGGCATTCATTTCAGCGACAAATTGCTGTAGACCCCTCTTCTCCCCTCCCTTCTCCTACTGCTCCTCCTCATCCTCCACACTCTTCCATCAATTATCTGGCCCCCGTTTTGCTTTGGGTCAGCTGCCATTATCCAATTTCCATATGCAAAAAGCCAGTTGACATTTTGTGGCTGCCACAACAAATGGCACAAAGCTCCCCCTACTTCCCCTTCTTCTTCTCACCCTCTTTCTACCCTTCTCTCTCTGTCTTTTGAATACACCTTGCACCTGTCTAGCAACGTTGTTGTCACTTTGATTGATTTGCCTTTTTTTCACTGCGGCGATTTTCGTGTCAATTGCGAATGCGACCAGCTAAAGCTGAGCTCGGTTGGTGGGAAAGGGAAAGGGAAAGGGGAAAATCCAAGAAGCTAGTGCAGAGGAAGCTAAAGATAGCCATCTCAGCTGAGATACTAGCGAGAGTCACAGAGGGGGAGAACAGCTAAATAGCAGCAAGTGAAGCATGTCAAGTTTCTGCCACATTCGAGATTTGCTTATAACGTGTGAGAGAATGCTAAAATATATTGGATATAAATAGATCAGATAATTTCATAGAATAAATCTAATCTACATAGATCGATTCATATGCATTTCAATAAAAATACAACCAAACATATACAAATATAGTTAAATACAATTTTAGATAGTTTCATGTTTTTATTTCTCGTGCTTCATAAAATTTTCAGTGCTTAAAATAGTGCACTAAAAACCGTATTGTCTGATATTGTTTTATGGCATTTTGCTAAAGTTTTCCTAGAAATTACTCATACATTACATAAATTGTTAAGAATATTCTTAAAGCAAATTGTTGACATTGAGAACAATAATAGTTAAAATAATGAATAACACATACGTAAGTACTAAGGATACATTTATGTACATATCTCCAAGACTGGCTTAAAGTGTCACAAAACTGTATGAGCCGATTTCAATGTTATTATCTTTTTAATTCAATGTTTTTATCTTTTCAAGAATGTTCATTATTGGCTTTATAGTTATTTAAAGCAAGCCTTTGATCATCAGAAAGTTATCAGTCTCAACAGCCGAGACACTGGATCTCAGAGTCTATAAAAGATATAGCAATAATTTTTTGAACATCACTTGTTATATCTGCACACAGATCAATTTCATAAAGATATAAGTAGTACTTCTTTGTTATATATCAATATTTTTGTGGAATATTTTGTTATGTTAGATTTGCTTTGATTTTATTCAATATTGGTCAACTGTAGCTTTCTTACTCTTCATTATCAACATGCAGAGTAACAACTTTATGTACATACATACATATGTATATATGTACATAGATGAACTTCCCAAAGATCTTATAGGAAGAAACAAAGAAAATTCACTTCTGTCACTTCAATAAATTAAAGAGATTAATCTGGTTAATATCTCGAATTTATGAACGCAAATTTGTTGTAGTTATTTCTTTAAAATACAGTGATTATTGAGTAGAATAGAATTTAAATAATCATAAATAATAAACTTAACTCTATAAGTAAGTTAAGTAATTACTTTTCATTTCCATATTACTAGCTTATCGATTCATTATCAATAATTCAAATTTATTGCGAGAAATGCAAAATTCTGATAATTTGTAATGCTGATAATGAAAAGATTTGCCAGATATTTCAATTATTTTTGCATCAAGTCAAGACAAAAATTGAGTGAGTTCACTTCGAGGCAGAGGCAGAGGCAGAAGACACAGTCAACAGAGCTGAGTACAATATGTTCGATATATGCGAAATCCCGGCAATTTCCCTGTTGGAACAAAAGCAGCTTCCACAAAACAATGAGACAAGCCAACAAGTTAAGCTCAGCACAAAAGCTGAAGTCGAACTCGAACTCGAAGCTGAAGCTGAAGCCGCAGCTCAAGCTGAAGGCTGAAGGCTGAAGTTGGAGGATGAAGTGGAACTTTTATCTTTGCTGTGCTGTGCTCCGTTTAAAATTCCAATCGACACCCGAAGTCGGCGTTGCTTTTGATGGGCTCTGGGACTCGAGACTGGGTTAGTTTCCAACTGCTGCCTAACCATATCCGTATCTGTATCTTTTTGCTTTTGTATCTGTATCTCTGTCTGTGTTGGTGTGTGTGTGTCTGTGCATATTTTATTCAAATTACCGCAGCTTCGCTGGGATTTATGTGACTGTATTGACCCGAACAGTAGCCACAACAACAACAGCGACAACAACGACAACAACGGCGACAACGGCAATTGAATAAATGTGAAAAAATTTAAAACAATTTAACACTTTACACGACATTCAAATACTTTTGTGGGAAATTGGCCGCCAGCAACAACAACAACAGCCTTTGTCTGTGGTATTTCGTCAGCTTTAACCTCCGCTGATTGTTGCCAACTACACACACACACACACACACAACACACATCCAAAACAACACAACACAACACACAACATGTAATTGGCTGGTGTTTATTGGGTGTCGTCAGCAATCGCCAATTGCCTGAACTGAACGCTGAAAATGTCGCGCACTTTGCCTCACAATTGAGATGCAAGAGCCTCAAATTGCATTTGGCAATCGCAATCGAAATCGCGAATTGGGAATCGGGAATCGGGAATGGAGTTAGACATTGCACTTGATGCAATGCCAAAGCAGATGTCTTCATATCATTTACTTTACTTGCCACTTGCTGCTTGACAAATAGTTGCCAAGCAGTTCAGATAATTTTTATACACGTTATATGCACTCTGTGGTACTATATCGATAAACCAAATATACAATTTGATGTGTGTTTAGTATTTTTGCGGTATATTTTAAAATTAATACAGCACCAATTTGCTTTTATACAAAATGTGTAGCGGGTATCTCAAAATCGAGCACACTCAACTGTAACTTTTTTTTCTTGATTTTTCCTTTAATAGTAATACTAAGTATATTAAGTAAAAAAAAAGAAATAGTTTGCATCATAGCGTACAAACTTTGACTGAAAGAACACAGAGCTCAAGCAGTAAGAGCTAGAGGGCTGAGAATAGCACAGTTGTTAAAATATACTATATATATTAAAATATACTAAAAATATAATATTATTAAAAGTAATGTGAATCATATATACAACTATTTGCGCTAACTGATTGTCACAATAGTGAGCGCAACGTTCAAGCGGTAAGAGCTAGAAGGATGAGAATTTCGCAAGCAAAGCTGTTAAGAAGGCATATAAAACACGATTATACGAGGCCTGCTATTTATATTTCTGGCCTAATAATAAAAATGCGAATATTTATAAAAAAAAAATGGATTTATTGTTTGTCACAGTATTCCTAAGCAAGATTTATATACTTTTGAACGCGCTCAAACCAATTGTCGAAGCACTTTTCCACTATGATTGGGGCACCTCCAAAACATGGTTTTTTAACGCTTTAACAGCATCATCTGACATCGAAAATCGATGACCACGCCTTTTTTCCTTGATGTGCTGTTTTGTTTTGGGCTCATAACCATAGACCCATGACTCGTCACCTGTGACGATCTTATATGTAAATGTCTTTAGAAGCACCGGGAATGAATTTTTTCCAAAGCCTTTTTTTTGAGTAATTGTCAAATTGTGCGGGATCCAAAGAGAACAATCCTTTTTTTACGATCAAGTGTTTATGCAATTTCGAATGTATTCTGGATGAAGAAATGTCAAAGGATGCCCCTATCTCACGATATAGTATGTCACATGACGATCTAGCATTATCAGTTCACGCACGGCATCAATGTTTTCTGTCACAACGTCTGTTTTTGGACGATCTTCACAACTTTCGACTTCCAGCGATAGAATCCATTAAACCAGTTTTTCACAGGGTTATAGGATGGCACTTCATCGCCTTACAAAGATTTAAGTTCATCGGTCCACTCTTGTCGTAATAATCGAAGTCGAAAGTTGTGAAAAATTATTGCTCGAAAGTTTTCACGAGTAAATTCGATTTTTCTGGCAAGGTACGTTTTTGATTAATCGTTTATCGGTACAAACATGAAAAAGTTGTATGGAGCTTTTATCGATAAAAGTCCAAACTTTCTTTGGGAAATAGCCAATTGGTCATAATATGGCTAGAAGTGACCTAGGCCAGAAACTTAAATAGCAGCCCTCGTATTTCCGTCTAAATAAAAGATAGTTTGATAATTAAAGCAACTCTCTAACCCAAATCAAAGACAAATTGGTAAGTGTTGGAAGGCAGATGATTTTACTTGGCAAAAATCACTTACGAAATATGCCATATAATACAACAAAAGATATAACTTATGTTACACCAAGGTAGTTTTAACTGAATTTGGATTATTGCTACAACTCTTTAACTGATATGACTTTTAACGTATAGCTGAAATGGTAAGTGCCAGAAAGCTGAGAGGTTAATACTACAAGTCATCGCAATTTGGAATTAAAGTTTGTATGACAAGGCCGTGAAATACATTTTGTAGTATTTTTGAAAGCTTCACAATTGAAACGTTGCTCGCACTGACTTTAATTTAGAATCTTTTTGACTGTAACAGCTTCGCAGTGTGTTGTGCTCAATTGTGAGTAAATGGAACGAACTTATTGATTTCGGCAGCTAAGCTCAACAGCAACAACAGCGACAGCGACAGCAACAAATTTGGCAGCAAAGACTCGACCGATGAAGCAATAAAGAAAACGACTAAGAATTGGGCTTAATAAATTGGCTACAATTGACGAATTGTGAGACAGAGAGAGAGAGAGAGAGAGAGTGGGTGAGCGAGAGCGAGTGCGAGAGGGGAGCAGTGTGAGAAGATGTCGCTGTGAAGTGCGCGCACGGTTGCACATTGCTTGATGGCGAGGGGTGAGGAGGAGAACGACATGGAGGGGAGGGGCAGGAGGCAAGGCTGCTGCGTCCAGCATTTAACACTCAATTTAATACGAAATTTATGGGCAGCGTCAGCGACGACATGCGACTGACTCGCCACATGGAAAGGGAATGGGAAAGGGGAATGGAATTTCTTTATTTTACTGAGAGAGAATCGGTTATCGGAAATGTATCGATGGGCGATGGACTTGAGTGCAGAGAAGTAGCTGAGTCCAGCGGGTGTCCGAGGGGTGAACAACAAGAGAGAGGTCAGAGGGTGTCTGCAGCTCAAACAAATTAAAGACATTAGAGTTTATTTAATTTGCAAAAGCGCAGCTGATCCCGCTGCGACCCTGGAATGACCAAATGACTGACTGACTGACTGACTGACTGACTTACTGACTGAATGAATGAATGACCAACTGATTGAATGACTGACTGAGTGACCAGCGCATCGACTGCAATTGGCACTTTTTATGTTTATCGTGTGACAAATTGTTCAGCCTTCAGCTAGTCCCTTTTTCCATCCCCCTTCCTCTGCACTTTCCCATTCCCATTCCCTTGTCCTGTTCATGTCCAGCGTCCATATGGGACTGTCGCTTTAATTGCTGGGGTTGCGCCTTGCGAATCTTTCGAGTGTCAATTTCGTAAATTACAACGATTTGCCAAAAAGGCAAAAACCAAACTCAAGCCGAGACAGAAGCTGAAGCGATTCTTGTTGTTGTTGATGTTGTTGATGTTGATTGTCGTGTCGTGTATTAGTCTTTGTCCGAGGGTTGTTGCTCCCTCAAGGGTTGTCTCTCCGCTTCTTGTGCGAGATAAAGCCATCAGCCTAATGTGTTTTCAATATTCGCCAAAGCAATCTTCTAATGAAGTGGCCACGAGACCCGTCGAGACTCTGTTCAAATCAAACTTTTACAGCTCAAAAGTGGTTTAGATCAAATCTATTTGTGTGCTCGAAATGAATATGGAAAGTTGTGCAAAAGATGAGCACAATAATTCTTATGAGATTAATACATTATCTTGTAATACAAATATAAATCATAGTTGAAGCTCTGAATTTTAACATAAGGGAAAGAAAGTTACTGGTTTAAGAATAGGCTTAAGATTTTATAAGTAGCACACAAAAAGTGATCTAGCCAAGAAGTGAAGTAGAATTGTGTAAAACTCGTTTAATCTGATAATTGAAAAAGCATATACATAATTATATTTTGATTTCTTTGATTGTTGTATCAAAATTATTGAACATATGTATTTCAACGAAAATAAAAATTAAATTACTGAAGATGTCAATAACTCGTTGTAGTGACTGCAAAAATATTCCCTAAGGAATGACCAAGTTCTAAAATAAAAAAAAATCGCCTTAAAAATTGTGTTCTTGAAATAAGAATAAATTGTTAAAACTAAGTACATTAATTAGTCTAAAATATGCAATATTTTTATCTAGATTTAAGTGTCTTCGTTCATAGATCAGTTAGTTGAGATGTAGCAAACCATTCTTCATTGCAGTCTCCGAGAGGAGGTAATGGGTAAGTAACAATAAATTATACAACTGAATAATTGCATGTGCTAATTAAATAATAAAGAAATATTAAAATGAAAAAGCAAAAAATTATATTGGAATATTTTGTATCTTGTAATACAATTTTTAGTCTTAAAATTTTAAGATTTTTAGCTCTTATTAAACAGAACTTGGGTTTCATATCATGTTCATATATTCTTGAATTCAACATGTTGTTTCAAATACTAAAATTTGTATGTTCTTGATGCACTTTTTTAGATCAAAATTCTTAGTACTAAGATCAAAATCCTGATTTTAGAAATTTATTTCAGTGTACATTTGATTATCTATGATTATTTTACCAAACTTATTAAGCAAATGTACTCCAACAAAATAGATAGAAAAATAGCAATGATATATTTATATATTTTGACTAACATGTGTTGCAAGTTTGTGTAAAACAAAGTAGAAATGGCTCATGCCCGCTCCACATGAATTCATCGGTGAATTCCCCCAAGCCGAAAAGACGCAACGATAAAAATGGGGGCAGCAACAAGTTATGATCGAAAAGATGTGCAGAAGATTGACTCTCGATCAATTTTAAACGCAAATATTAGAAGGCAGACTGCGATAATGACCACGCAAACGACGATGATGATGATGATGATGATCAGTGATCTATTTCATAGTTACGATTGTATCTGTTAAAAAAAAATGAAAAAATTAGCTGCACATTGAAGTGAACCCTCTGCAAAAAGGCATTTGGAGTTGAGTTGCGTTGTGTTGCGTTAAGTTGAGTTGAGTCGAGTCGAGTGACGCCTCAATGAATCGATAGGGGTTCCTCGATCGATGGACGTGTAGGGGAAGGGGCAGAGGGAAGGGACTTGGGTCTGGCTACCTTTTGAATGCCCTTTAGGTTGGCTTATCGCGTGATACGATCGCATAGCCGAATGTCGCTCAATGTTCGTCTATATTTCACATATGCGGCCGTTACGTGCGATCGACCATTTGGAACCGATCAATTAGTTGGCCAAAAGAGGAAGAGAGGGCAAACAGAGATAAAGAGAGAGAGAGAGGCAGACAGCTTGTAGTCAATGTTGGGATGTTGCGCTTGATCGGGCAACATTTTGTGGCCTGGGCCAAAGTGTTGCGTCTAATGGGAAAATTAGTTTGGTTAAATGCTTCGCCGATTCTCAAGTCTGCGGACTGGTGTCAGAGTTCAAAATGCGAAACTGTCTTAAGCATCTAAAGCACCTGACGGCTCCTTCACACGCCAGCCACAAACTGTGGCAAGCTGCGGTTATGTCAGTTGGCCACACTATAATTTTTTAGCACGCACTCCTTTTTATATACTCGTATGTATTTCTCTTTGACAATGAAGTGAGCAAAAGCGAGAGCGTGTTCTGAATTGAATTGGAATTGAAATTGCATTGGAATTTCTTGCAGTTGTTTGGTGTCAACTTGATAAGCCAGACAGAGAGACAGACAGACAGACTCTGGGCTGAGAACAATGCCGAAAAGTGTTGATCCCTCTCACTGGCGTTAACAGTCTCCGGTTGAACGGCATTTGAATACAAGCGGAGATTCGCATTGTTCGCAGCTTACAACGCAATCATTAAGCTCGTCGATGCAAAGACAATGCTTAAAATCGAAATGCCAAAAGTCACCAGCTGGACATCAGCTGAAGGGTTTCGAAGTCGATGCAGCAAGTGCTGAGGAAAGCCTTCAAAGCTTAGAGCCAACAAATTTTCATTGCAATAGAAGCATTATCAACGACTTTTAACGTTTTGCTGACTACAACTTCATCATGAAAAGCGGTGGACAAACAGAAAGGCGGACAGATAATTTGGGCTGGTAGACAGCCATCTAAGATATAACACATTCTATGTATGTGCATCGCAGTACAGGATAGAAACAATATCTCTTTCCACACTTTAGAAATATAAATAGTAGTAAAAATATGCGTAATTTAATCACTAAGAAGAGAGGAACTATAGTCAAGAGTACTCGACTTTGAGATACCCGAATAAAAGCAAAACAGTGCGGTATTATTTTTAAAATATACCAAATTAATCTACCAAACGCTGTTTTTGGTATATCTATATAGAATACATTGTCAACCAAAGTAACTATGATATACCAAAGTAATATACTGACAAAATATTAATATTTTTGAAATCGATCGATATACATAGAACTACATTCTAAAGATCCCATTCAAATTATACAAAATTGTCAAGCAAAGCAACTAAGAATCGATTGCAGTTGGTCTTATTTTTTTACATAAAACAAGTAAGAAAGCTACAGTCGAGTGAGCTCGACTGTGAGATACCCGCTACCCATTTTGAATGAAAGCAAAATATTGCGGTATTATTTTCAAAATATACCAAAATACTGCAAAAATATTAAAAAGTATACTAAGTGGTATATTTGGTATATCGAAATAGTACCGCATTCAAAATATACCATAGACGGCACAATATATCAGATTGTCAGCCAAAGCAACTAAGACCCCTCGTAAGTAGGCGTTTTTGCCCATACAAAAGTATTTCTTTAATAACTTCGACAATTTTTATCTGATCTAGCTTTAAAATTACGCTTGTTATTCAAATTTTTTTTATTTGCGGGGGCGGAAGTGGGCAAAATTTTAAACAAACTTGATCTGCGTGCAAACATGCAAAATGCTGTCGAAAAAAACATTATAGCTCTATCTTTTTTAGTCTCTGAGATCTAGGTGTTCATACTGACAGACGGACAGACACACAGACGGACAAACGGACATGGCTAGATCGTCTCGGCTGTTGATGCTGATCAAGAATATCTATACTTTATAGGGTCGGAGATGCCTCCTTCTATCTTTTACATACATTTCCTGCCGGCACAAAGTTATAATACCCTTCTACCCTATGGGTTGCGGGTATAAAAATATATTTCTACTACAAATTTATCTCACTGCAACCAAATTTTCAGGAATGCCAAAGTCTGTAGTTCTTATTGTATATATCAAAATTCGCTCATGCTTCAAAGCGTGGCAAAAGTTTCAAACAAACTTGATCTGATAAGTAGTTGGGTTTTATATTTAATGTTCTTTGTTTTTTTTTATTAATATAATAACGAAATGATAACAAAGTTAGGTGCACTGTTACCTAACTGGGCAACTAAAAACAAATCAGAAATAATAAACAGAAAGTAATTATGTCAGCAGCAGCACATAATAAATATAAAGTAAATATAAAGATTGTATAAATTGAACCTAAGGATATACGAGAAATATAATATAATATAATATTAAATGTTCTTGAAATCAAATTGTGTTTTCTAACATTAGACACAAAATTTCTTAGTACTAAGACCAAAATCTTCATTCTAGAGGCATTCTTTAATATTAATAATAATACTACTAAGTAAGGCTGATGTCAGAGTGCGAGCGAGAAGCGATGCGATAATATTGGGCGAGAACGAGCGATAAACCACTGCAACCCTTTTCATATGCAATCGCTCGAAAGATGTCAGAGTGAGAGCGAAGCGAGTTGCGAGTTCAAGCGAGAAAGCGAGAGCAAAGCGAGAGAGCAGTTTGCAACCTGCTTTATCGCTTCAACTCTCTCAGAGCGTACGATTGTTTTCTTGCATTCTGTGCTTTAATTACCGTTTATTTTCAAACCTTACAAAATAACAATGTAACTCGCTTCTCGCAAAGCTCTCACTCTGACATCTTCTCGCTTTGCTCATCGCTTCTCGCATCGCTTCGCTTCGCTTCTCGCGCGCACTCTGACATCAGCCTAAGCCTAGCACATATCCAACATATTCTATTTTATTTAGCTATTTGTCAGCAAGAAGATAATATTTGTTACGTACCCAAATAAAAAGGTGCTCAAGCTATATTTGGTAAAGCGAAAATATACATTAAATTATACATTATATTTATAACTAATAGCAGGAGTTAAAATTATAAATTTTTTTATATTGTATTTATTTTGTCAAGTTGTCTCTAAGCGAACGCTCATTCAATTATAGATTATATTTTCCATGTCTTATTTCCCTTTTCAGAAGTATAGATTAAATGACAAATTTGTTAAAGAATATGAAATTTAAAATTTGATGGAATGAATGCTAAACATTTGGCAAGTAAGTTGTAGTTAGGAGTCACGCATACCCCACGTGAGAGTAGTACAGGGTATTCGATTGTGGAACCTGCTTTTGGCTGTGTATTAAGCCACATCTCTGACTCATTTTCTCTTTTCTCTTTTTTTTATGTTTTTAGCTCGCTGGTTGGCAAAAGTATTTGGCCAAGTAGCAAGTGGCATTTGTCATGTGGCAATTGACGAGCGGCGAGTGGCAAGCGGCAAGTGGCATGTGGCATGCGGCATGTGGCGGCTTCTAGGCATCCATGTTTGGGTTTTAGCGAGTGCATTTTCCACTCTCAATGCATGAATGTCGTTGGGCAATTAAAACGTTTCGAAGCGCTTTGCATGACTTAGAAGCATATGCCACAAGCACACACACACACACTAGCACACACACGCATACAGTTGCACACGTGGCCAACTGATTAATCACGTAAATGCGTAGTCCAAGTAGTTGTTGCCGTTGTGCAAGATTTCGCCTAAGTGACAGTCTGTTACTCACCCCCCACTATCCTTTCCCTTCTTCCCCTCTTGGCCACTCCATTTGTGGCAAGTCCTGTTTACGTGCAACAGCAGGAGAAGCAGCAGCATCGCAACATTTTTGCTCTAATGAACTAAATGGCGATGACGGAATCGGAGACGTCAAGCGACAGCCGAAACTCTCCTTTCCTATCCTTTCCGTTCCTTCCCGTTCCTTTTCTACGTCCGTCTGCACGCATGCTGTCCACGCCCACTGTGACCGCCCTCTCGTCTCTCTAGTCTCTAGTCAGAGTCGAGAGTCTGGCAGCCAGTTGGTCAGTTGGCATCAACTCCATTAATATGCCATGCGAGCGCTCAAATTGCAAGTCGAATGTCCTGCCGAAAATGCAGCGGAAATGTGTCCAGCCATGAGAGTAGCGAGTGTGGAGAAGGGGGAGGAGACAGGGGCAGGCGGCAGGGTTAGCTACCTCGTCATATCATGTGGCAAAGTCCCAGCAAATGTGCGTCAGTTGCACACCAAACAGCAATAGCAACGGCAACAGAATGGCAGCTAACTCGTTCCGTGGTCTCTCATCATTAACAGAGCACAGCAGAAATGTGAGCATACACACAGAGTCACACACTCACACACACACACACAAACACACACACACACACAAACACACACACACACACACACACACACACACACACACACACACACACACATTTGCACAGTTGGGAGTCTGGCTCAGTATTCGAGCAATTGAGTTGTGTCCAATGCACACATAACGTGCTCACTCTCTATCGCTTTCTCTTTCTCCCTCTCTCTCTCTCTCTACCTCTCTTTCCCTCTTTGCTTCCTCCCTTTCTCTCTCTGCTAAGCCAAGTTTGGCTTACCCCGAGATGGACATGCAAACAACAAATGGATTACGTGCCCCTTCCTTGAGCCAACATTGCCTCAGACACGAAGGCGAGATGCAGCCTCCCGGTTCCTCCTCTTGCTCTGCTCCTATTACACTCTGTCCCTCTCTCACGCTCTCTCTCTCTCTCTCTCCCTCTCTCTCTCTCTCCTGCTCTATTTGCGTCTCTATCAAAGGGATCTGGCGAATTTTCGGTGTGCACTTGATATACATACGTGCGTCATCAGTTCACGTTCATGTCCACATCCATCTCCATCTCCATCGCCAACTCCATCCTCCACTCCATCTCCATCGTCATGTCTGCGGATGATGAAGCACAATAAAACGAGCCACAGCTAAAGTTGCAGGAGCAGCAACTAAACTAGGATTTCGATTTGCTGTTGATGTGACAGATCAAAAAACAGCAATAGAACTCTCTACTAATAAACACTGAAGTGCTCAACAATCTTTTCTTCTACTTTTTGCTTGATTCCCAAATTGAATGTTCAACTTTAATAAGTAAACAAAAAACAGTTTTTAAATATATATAAAATATAATATGTACAACTGCGAATTTATAAATAGCACAACTTTCAAAAATTCTACTAAAAACTGCTCAAGCAACATCCCTAAAATATACAAACAATAAGTTTGCAAATAAAAAATGTAGAAATGTTTACTATTTTATACAAAAAACTATTGCAGGTAATTTGAATTTTGATGTAAGTTTCATAAAAAGTTGTATGTTATGTTGTTGTGAATCTAATCTAATCTAATCCAATCGAAGATATCCAACAACATTTTACAACATTTAAAATTATTGCTGGTACTACAAAATAAAATACACAAATTAAACTTTTTTTGTTTGTTTTTAATAAATATATTATTTACAATCTATCTGTTTTACAATAATTACGTTTTAGAACATAATAATGGTCTTACTTATGTGTAGTAAGTATTTAAAAAAAAAAGTTGAGGGTTTGACAGATTTTATTAGATTAGATCAGATTAGATTTATTAAGCCATTTATTCCAGTAAAAGTATAAAGTACCATATCAACACATTTTAGGGAAATCTAAATCAGGCCAAACCTCATACCCATATCACAAGGACATATATTATTGTAGTTCACGTTTAAGTAAACATTTTTGCGAAGCCTTGACTCTTCAAGCGCCTCAGTGGTTTGGCAGGCAGGAGTCTCTTAGTGAGTCTACTTTGGTGGTTTATCAGACTGTCGCCATAGCAGCTCTATAGTGTGCGCTTTCAGATCACGATGTAATGTGGATCCTCCCGTTATTCGACGTACTGATCCTGTAATCCCCCAAATGTACACTCCGTATGTTAGGACTATTTCATCAAATCATTCGAAATAAATTCTTATGAATATTTTATTCCTTGTGAGCTGCAAAAAGGTATTATTATTATTATTACTTTTATTATTAAATTATTTCTTCATTAGAAATTCTTGCCACTGCTTAAATCTTCCTTTCCCTTGTTTATTAGTCATTTTCACACTCTGCAATACTCTTCGAAAATATCTCTACAAATGCGCAATATTCCAATGCTTTGGACACAGCAGGTGCTGCAATCCCCCTTTGTCCCGTCAGCGATTTCCCCACTCCCCCAACATTCAGCTGTCGTTTGCTTTGTGGGTGACAAAATGCTTTGGTAATTGCTGTAAATGAGCCATCGCATCGCATCACAATCCTGACAATCAGTTCGCCTTTGTCCCCCCCTCTCATGAAAAGAAGAGAAAAATACAACTTTCGCATGGCTTTAACTTCATTATCCGCATGGCAAAGTCTGTAGCAAGATGCTGCGGTTACTGATTCCCAATCTCCACATCCTTTCCTGTGCTCAACCACAAACTGCGTAGCAGTCCTTGTACCTCTCTCTCTCTCTCTGTCTTTCTCTTTGGGTGAACTCCAACTGTGTGGGGTAGCTGTGATAATTTGGGTGCTGCAGTCACCGCGGGAAATGTAATAATACATCCGAAAATCAGTTGTTATTATTGTTAAGCGTAAACGATACACCACAGCCAAGGCAGTCACAAGGAAGTCAGTCAGTCGGTTATTCCAGCAGCCCGGAACTCGGCACGCACTTTGCTAGCGCGGCATAATCACAGTAATCATAATAAGCCGGGTCTGTCCAACCAGAGGGTTGCAAATCCATCACCAACACCATCACCATCCACATTCGCATCTTCATCGCCCAGCTCAAGTTGTGTTTTGATATTTTTTTCCGCTGACTCAATAGAAATGTTTTATGCAATTGCGGCTCATAAAATCACAGCGGGCGTCGATCACAGCGAAAAACGAAATTGAGACTGCAACTGGGAAAGAGAGAGAGAGAGAGAGAGAGAGAGAGAGAGAGAGAGAGAAAGAGGAACGAACTCGAGCTGAAATCGAAAGCCGCTTCAAAGCGATGACAACAGCAATAAAAATAATGCGCCCACCCAACACAATGAGCCGCAACGTGGTTAAAACCGAAAGGAGTCACTGCCAAAGGAGTCAATACAGAACAGAACAGAACGGAACAGAGGAAGCGCTAGCAACGGGATATCCCAAAATCACAGCTCACAGAAATGCTAATTGGGTGCAAAACATCTCGAAGCTCACACTGAGGTTGCAAAACGCTTTGAATGCTTTAATTGTTTGTGCTAAAAACGTTTGCGATGCGCGCAACAAAAAGAAGAGCGCAAGTGAATGAAGATTGCAAATAGTTACATTTGCAAAGAGCGTAAAAAAGGAAAAACGTAAATAGAAGATTGAAAATAGTTAGAGATTTATGCCAAAATCGTTTGCGAAGAGTGTAGGAAAAGAAAAACGTAAATTGAAAATAGTTAGAGATTTGAAGACATAGAAAATTATTTAAAAAATGTGTGTGGAAATAATTTTAGATTTTACAACATATTAAATAAGAACGCTTACTGTTAAGAGAATGAAGACGTTCAGAATTAGAGAAAAGTATGGTAAGATAAGAAATAGGAAATATTGTGAAAAAAAACTATATAAAAGAGGCACTTCGAAAATTATACTTATATACATTTATAGTTCAATATATGAAGACTTAGACAATTATTGGAAAATAGCGACTTACAAAAATATATTAAAGAAAAAAACATTTTGGAAAATCATCAATAAAAGGTTCTGATAGAGATATGTAGGTAAATAGATAGATAGGTAGATAGATAGATAGATAGATAGATAGATAGATAGATAGATAGATAGATAGATAGATAGATAGATAGATAGATAGATAGATAGATAGATAGATAGATAGATAGATAGATAGATAGATAGATAGATAGATAGATAGATAGATAGATAGATAGATAGATAGATAGATAGATAGATAGATAAATAGATAGATAGATAGATAGATAGATAGATAGATAGATAGATAGATAGATAGATAGATAGATAGATAGATAGATAGATAGATAGATAGATAGATAGATAGATAGATAGATAGATAGATAGATAGATAGATAGATAGATAGATAGATAGATAGATAGATAGATAGATAGATAGATAGATAGATAGATAGATAGATAGATAGATAGATAGATAGATAGATAGATAGATAGATAGATAGATAGATAGATAGATAGATAGATAGATAGATAGATAGATAGATAGATAGATAGATAGATAGATAGATAGATAGATAGATAGATAGATAGATAGATAGATAGATAGATAGATAGATAGATAGATAGATAGATAGATAGATAGATAGATAGATAGATAGATAGATAGATAGATAGATAGATAGATAGATAGATAGATAGATAGATAGATAGATAGATAGATAGATAGATAGATAGATAGATAGATAGATAGATAGATAGATAGATAGATAGATAGATAGATAGATAGATAGATAGATAGATAGATAGATAGATAGATAGATAGATAGATAGATAGATAGATAGATAGATAGATAGATAGATAGATAGATAGATAGATAGATAGATAGATAGATAGATAGATAGATAGATAGATAGATAGATAGATAGATAGATAGATAGATAGATAGATAGATAGATAGATAGATAGATAGATAGATAGATAGATAGATAGATAGATAGATAGATAGATAGATGGATAGATAGATAGATAGATAGATATCTTTGAGATACTTTTGTATATTTGAGATTCTTTTGAGATACTTTTGTATCTTCCAACTGCTTTTTTAAGATACTTTTGTATCTTTGAGATACTTTTGTATTTTTGAGATCCTTTAGTACTGAAAATGCATCTTTGAGATATTTTTGTATCTTTGAGATACTTTTCCATCTTCCAACTGCATTTTAACCGCAATAGCGTCTTGCAGATACATTTGTATCTTTGAGATACTTTTGTATATTTGAGATACTTTTGTATATTTGAGATACTTTTGTAATATCCAACTGCATTTTTAAGATACTTTTGTATCTTTGAGATACCTTTGCACTGAAAATGCATTTTAGAGATACTTTTGCATCTTCCAACAGCTTTTTTAACTGCAATAGCAACTTGCATATACTTTTGTATCTTTGAGATACTTTTGTATCTATGAAATACTAGAGTGCACTCCAGCTAACTTTGTTATGAGAATATTGGTTGCTGTTAAATAGTTACAATAAATTTGACATTAATATTTCGTTTCATTAAATTATTCCATCAACATTTTTGAATATTCAATATTTGTCGAAGTCGTGTCAGAAATTAAATGCTTAAACAATAAAAAGTCTCCAGGCCCGGATAAAATAGACGGCATCACTCTTAAAACTCTACCATTAAAGTGCATACGATTTCTAACGCTAGTATTTAACGCTATTCCCAGACTAGACCATTTCCCAAGTCAATGGAAATGTGCAGAAATCATTATGATCCTCAAGCCAAACAAGCCAGAAGCTGAACTATCATCCTACCGTCCCATTAGTCTGTTGACAATATTCTCGAAAGTATCTGAAAAAATACTACTTAAGAGGATGTTGCCAATTTTGGACGAACTTGCCATCATTCCTAAATGTCAATTCGGATTTAGAAGAGGCCACGGCACCACTGAACAATGTCATAGGGTTATTAATGAAATTGTATATGCACTTGAGAACAAAAAATACTGTACTTCTACGTTTCTTGATGTTCAACAAGCGTTTGATCGTGTTTGGCACAATGGATTGCTCTTCAAGATAAAGAACTGGCTACTTGCCCCATACTATCTATTACTGAGATCCTACTTGTCGAAGAGATGCTTCTACGTTCAGCAGAGAAATGATACGTCAACACTATTTCGCATAAACGCAGGCGTTCCTCAAGGGAATGTACTGGGACCAGTCCCCAAATAACTTTTGCACTAAGACCAGGAAGATGCCCAAATGTAACACTTTACGGCTCAGCAATTCCAGAAGATACCTGTGTGAAGTATCTTGGCATGCACCGCAGACTAACATGGAAACCGCACTTAAATGCGAAATGTCAACAACTCAAAATAAAAACACTGAAAATGTCCTGGTTACTAAGTAGAAAATCAGCGGTTACTTTGGAAAACAAAATTCTCCTCTACAAAGCCATTTTGAAGCCTGTTTGGACATACGCTATTCAGGTCTGGGGAACACCTAGCAATTCAAATATTGAAATACTTTAACGCTACCAATCAAAAACATTGCAACAAATTGTTAACGCTCCATTTTATGTAACCAATGCAAATATTCACAGAGATCTAAATATTCCAACCAAAAAAGAAGAGATAAAGAAATATAGTAAGAAATATACAGACAGACTTCACAATCATGAAAATAATTTAGCCCTAGGTCTTTTAGACAATAGCTCAACTGTTGGAAGACTTAAAAGATTTCACATTCTTGATCTCCCAGAAAGGTAAATTTTAAGTAAACATAAAGTTATATTTAATAGCAGGCTTCACTGGAAATCTGCTATTCCTGTTATGTAAATATTAGTCATAAAATTTACTTATTGTCTTAAGACAGATTGTAAATAAAAATTAAACGAAAAAAAAAGAACGAAAGAAAATAGCAACAGACCAAAAAAAATGAAGTTAGTTAAGTTGTGATCCTGATGATGCCAATCAACAGCAATCTTGGCTCGCGATGATGGAACAAACATCAATCCTCATCCCTCAACCAAAACCCTGCTTATCCTCTTCCTCCGCCGCCTCCTCTTTCGCCTCCTTCTCGTCAGCTGCATTTAAATTCAGTTGATTGGCGTTCGAGAAGCCTTCGTTGGAGGCGTGCGTGTTTTGGTTACAGTTGGATCCAGTTTTTGAAATGAGAGAAAGAGAAAAGGGTCGCAAGAGAGTGAGAGAATGATAGAGAGAGGGAGAGGGAGAGGGAAGATGGATATGGTTGGGTATTTGGTATTTGGCTTTGCTTTGGCTTGCTTTGGTTTTTGGCGATGTCACCGCCGCGTTGCATGTCGCGTAGCCACAATAACCGAAAAGAGTTGGCTGAGGGGGCTACTGGGGTGGCAGGATATATCATGGAGAGGGAGGGGAAGGAGAGTTGGGTTGGCAGTTGGGGGCAGAGAGAATTAACGGAATAATAAACAGGCGCTGCTAACGACACGCGGACGTCGCTTGCTTCTTGCTTTTTGCTGCTAAATGTTAACTGGTAACTGTAGCCGAGGCGCCCCCATGCAACCTCCCTTCCCCCTCTTCCCTCTGTCACTCCCCTCCTTCAATGAGCAGCTGTCGGGGGCGCAAAGCTCTTGCACGAATCGTCACGAATTAATTGTAATTCATGCGCCGCAATTATCACATGAAAGCCCCCCAAAACGAGCCACAAAACTTGGCAAAACAGAAAAACATCAAAAATAATAATAAGCATGTTGGTGAAAGAGACAATAGAGAAGGGGTAAGAGAAGGAAGTGAGACAGAGAGAGAGAGAGGGAGGGAGGACAGAGTCTACACCTACAAAACTAGCCATAAACCTGCAGGCCAAGTTTGAAGTTGCTGAATTCCAACTACCTCGAGGTGGCAGCCCCAAAGCAGCAAGACGGCAGCGCCACAGGACAGCAGGTTGGCAGCACGGAGAGGCAAGAAGACACAGAGACAGTCAGCGTTACGAAGACAACTGCCAACTGGCAAATGTTTTCGAGGTCATAGCCTAACAATTTGTTATGGCGGCTTTACCATTTCTCCTCCCTCCACCGCCCCCCACATCACCACCTCCACTGGCATACACTGATGAGTGGGCGTGGCAATAGCAATGAGCGTTAAAGTGAACAGCGCGCAAGCGAGGCATAACATTTGTCAAACAAAAAAAATAAACGAAGAAAAAACCAGCTACTGCTCAAAAGTGCTCTGCTCAGGTTTGAGTGACCAGCGACCTTCTCCCGACACCGATTGCCGATTGGCAGTGATGGCAACTCTTAAGAAAAAATAAAGAACATTTAAAATTTAACTATTTATTCTATTTTATATATATTCCATATTTTATATTTTATATTCCATGTTTCATATTTCTTATTACTTATTCAATATTTCTTATTCATTATTTCCTATTCCTTATTTCTTATTCCTTTATCCTTATTCTATATTCCTTTTTACCTATTCCTTATTCTTTATTCCTCATTCATTATTCCTTATTTCTTATTCCTTATTTCTTATTCCTTATTCCTTATTCATTATTCCTTTAATCTTATTCCTTATCCCTTTTTACTTGTTCCTTATTCCTTATTCTTTATTCCTTATTCCATTTTACTTTTTACTTTTGACTTATTCCTTATTACTTTTTCCTTATTACTTATTCCATATTTCTTATTCCTTATTCCTTATTCCAAATTCCTTATTACTTACTCCTTATTCATTATGTATTATTCCTTATTTCTTATTCCTTATACATTTTTAACTATTCCTTATTACTTATTCTATATTTCTTATTGCTTATTCCTTATTCCACATTCCTTATTCCAAATTCCTTATTCCTTATTCCTTATTACTTACTCCTTATTCAATATATATTTTTCCTTTTTCCTTATTCCATATTCAAAATACCACATTCCATATTCTAATATCCTAATTAATTTAGGGTTTTTGAAGTTTGTCTAACAAGAAATATATTTGAATGTTAAACTTGCGCAAATTATTAAGCGATCGGTAAACCGCTAGAAAGTAAAGCAACTTCCCCAAATCTAGCTATAATAACTCCAAATCGTTTCCACTGAGCTGACGTTTTAGCGACTTTTAATCAGGCAAAAGGTTTGAAGGCGTGTCGCCACTCTCTCTCTCTCTCTCTCTCCGTCTCATTTTTTCGCTATCTCTATTTGGCGTCTGACTTCTTTTGGGAGCTCTATCCGCCCCCCACACTCCTCTCCTCTCCTCCCCATACGCCCCGCAAACCGTTTGTGCATCAGCTGGTTGCCACTTTCTTGACTTGCCGCTGAATTATGTTGATTGGCAGCAATTTGTCATAACGTGAAATGAGTTTGTTGTCGTAACAAGCGCCGCGCATTTAACGGCAGCAAAAGTTATGGATTGGGTATTACAAACCCCCCTCCTCCCCCATCCCTTTCCTATAGCCCCGTCCCGCCCGTCGACGCCTTCAGCCAAACGCCCTCACAGAGAAAATATGTCGATAAAAACAAACAAATTAACATTAAATGAAAAGATTAAGTGTTTAAGTTTGCAGTTTGTTGTGTCATTTGGCAGTCAAAGACACGAAACGTAAAAAAGGCCTACCAAAGTTACCAAGAGCGGAGTCTTCACCCCTCTCCCCACTCCCCACTCTTCACTCTACCCACGAGCTCTAGCTCTTCACTTTCCTCAACAGACAGGCAAGCGTTGTTTGGCCAAGCAACGACAGACTTTTGCAGGTTATGTAATTGTCGAAATTCACCGACAATTCCAACTCCTACGACTCTGTAGCCACAACAAGAAGTGTTCTTCACCCCTCACCTCTCACTCCTCACCAACCCTTAAGTTTGAGGTTATAAACGATTAAGAATTGCACATAATCTGTTATAAGAGTTTCAGTTTGCGGTTTTTAATTTAATAATGAGCCCATTTTATTGACTGCTAAAAAACCGAAGAAACTTATCTTTTATTGAACAAAAAACCATTTTGAACTTTGCAATCAGCTAAAGAAAAGGATTATCTAACAAGAACTGTTTTTACTCCAACAAAGGTGAAAACTTTAGAATGGAGACAGAAGCATAGTTTGTGTATGAATTGGTCAAAGCTTAGCTCAAGATTGGGCTTTAAAAGAACTATTTTTATAATTATAAAAATCTTATGATTTCTTTAGGTAAAATACTGTGCAGAGATATAAAGAAAACTTCCTTATCAATTAAAAAATACTACTTCAAAATCATAGCTTAAGCTTAATTTTTAAATTATTACTTCTTTTTTAAATTATGGTATATATAATACATAAATAATATTACAATGAACAAGTAAGTAAACTATAGTTGAGAAATATTCGTTACCCATTTAAAAGAATAGCAAAACGGTATTATTCTTAAAATATTCCAAATTTATATACTACAAAAATACTAAAATATACCGAAGGTTATATTTGGTATTTCAATATAATATTGCATCCTAAATATACTAGATTGTCAGGCAAACCAGCCTATTGTTAATGAAATATCTCGTTTTTATTGTCACTTTCTTTAATTCTATTATTGCAAATAATGTGCAAAATATATATATAAAATATTTAAATTTTAAAAATAACATATGTTACATAAATATGTAAACACTAAATATAAACACACAAAACAAAATAATAAACTAAATATGAAGTTGAAAAGAGTTTGTTAAAATCTACATATATTGCAAGTTGTTGTAGTCTTGAATAAATATATTATTATCATATAAACTGTAACATATTTCCAAATTTAGTTATTTCTTCTAAATTAACACAAATAATAAAGTAAACTGTAAGTGAAGAAATGGTATTATTATTATCAACCGAATTGTTAAATTTTCAGTAATGTATTCAACATTTTGTTATTTTTTTTTAATTTTCTCTTGATTTCCTTCAAAGCAAAACAATAGAAATGAAGGTTTCAAAATTAACTTTTGTTATTGTGAATTTTGCGTTTTTCAAGTGCTCAGATTTACGAGCCATCGTTCATCCTCAACATTCTCCTTATTCAATTCAATTCAATTCCTTGCGGCCATTTTCTCGCCTTGTGTTCTGCGGTCTCATAAGTTCCTGTTCCCTCCTCCTCCCGCCACCCCCAGAGGGGGAAACTCTACTGCTGCTGTTGCTGTTGCTGTTGCTATCTAGTGCTGTTTGCTATTTGCTTTGCCTAATTAATGCACAACGTGGCTGACAAACGGCCAGCGGCGGTCTCTGGCCATGGCCGGAAGTTGAACAATTTCAGGCTATTTAACTTGGCCAGCCAGTGAGATGATGGCCAAAAGCGTTGCCCACTTTGCCAGCTTGCCAAGCTTTTGCTTGCCACGCTTAGTTGGCAATAGTTTCACAGCAAATTAAGAAAAGGTTGGACCACACACACAGACACACAAACACACACACACACACACACACACAACATACATATACAGACACACACACTCCATACGTTAGCCGTATCCAAAATTTGTGGCGACACTTTCTATGCAAATCACAGCAGCAGCAGCTGAAAACCAGCAAAGCAAACTCACATGGCCAGAAGGTACAGTTGGCGCAGCGGAAGTACAGTCATGCACACACAAACAAAGCTGCAGAAATGGCGACAGAGATGGCAAGCGAGTGCGAGACAGAGAGAGAGGCGAAGAACGTGACAGTTTTTGGGGCAAAGTCGCATAAATCTTCGTGTTACACAATGTTGGCGGGTCAGTTGCAAGGGACACGCATAAAGTTACAGCCACAGCTGCTCTTTCTCTCTCTCTCTGTTTATCTCTCTCTCTCTCTCTCTCTCTCTCTCTCTCTCTCTCTCTCTCTATGCATGTGTGTGTGTTTTGGGGCTTACAAAGTTTTATCGAACATATTGTCTAAATAAGCGAACACCAACTGAAATTGGGCGCAAGTTTTAGCTACATTTGTTTGTGATACCCCGCAGTAAAAGTGCAGCCAAGACGGGTAGCATGTGCTGCACACAACAGTTGACAGCAGGCAGCTTAGAAAGAGCACAGATCAGGCCATCAATTGGCCTTAATTAGTTGTTGTTGAGTGTTGTCCAAATCGAACAAAGAAGCTAAATGCTTATATCAATAATAATGTACATAACATAACATGACATAGAATTTACTTATTATCTTTAAATAAATAGATTATAAATAAATAAATAATAAAAAAAAGTAAAATAAGAATGTTGAATTATAATACATATTTATAATTTTCAAATTTCTAAACGCACAATCTAAAAACTTTTAAATCAATATACAAACTTCAATAACAATTTTTAAAATTCTAGAATGTATTCTTAACTCAATAAAACATTCTTAAGCCTAGATTATGAATTACTACCAAAATACAAAAATATCAAAAGCTATTAAAAAAGAGTTACCACATACTTTTTAAATTAATAATCAAAGGATTGTAACTAAATTGATGTCAAATTTTAATATAGAAGGGTTTCTTTTTTGCTTTGGTGCTTTGCTTTATGAATGTGCTAAATTTAGTACAATATTTTATTTACAATTTACATTAATGTCATCAGCATTTTGGTTTAGAAGCTCAAACTTCAAACAAAACCTTTGGGTAATAAGTTTTGAGAGTATGAGATTAATAATTTATATTAGATTACAAATTGTTCAACTTAACTTTAACTGAAATTTATCATAATCAATTGTTATATAAAATGTCTTTTTAAGAAATTATTAATAAGTAGAGATTCATCATTTCCTTTTTAAGTACAGTATTTTAAACAATTAAATAAGTAATTTCATAGAGTAATATAACATTTTCAATTGCCAATCTCTGTATAAATATCCAAAGTGAAGCATATTAAATAGAAATTCTAAATGAAGTAAAGACGTCTAATTAGACATCGATATACTTTTTCTATTAAATGGTTTAATTAGGTATTAATTGTAGTTTATATTGCACACTTATGAAATATGAAACCTAATGAAATAAGACTTATTGTATTAACATAAGTCCAGTCAAGATACTCAAATCTTATTTTAAGTAATGTTTATATTATATTGTATAAATTTCGAACATATTCTTATTAAAGAATTTCACTAAATGCAACTGGGTATCCTCATGTCGATCAGTTTTCCTTTGTGAGTGAGAGTTCTTACAGTTGTTGCTGCTAATGCTAATGTTGCTGCAGATGTTGTTGCTGCTGCTGAAGTTGTTGTTGCCTGCGATTGCGACTGCTGTAGTTTAGTCAATTGAAATTAATTATGTTGGCGTTGGCCACTCGAAATTTATGCGCCATAAGTTGGCCCCCAAGTGTGTGGCAGCATAAATTGCTGCCACTTGCTGCACTCTGCAGTTGCAACTGTTGTTGCTGCTGCCGTTGTTGTTGCTGCTGCTGCTGCTGCTGCTTTTGCTGTTGCTGTTGGCAATGCTAAGCGCAATTTCCATAATAGCCAAATTACATTCGAACTGCCAATGGCTGACAAATCGACATTTGCCAATTGTGGCGAACGGGGCCTTGAGGCATGGCCCATGCAGCATGTGGCATGTGATGCAAGTAGCGGAGAATCGCGATGCCTCGTGACACCTTAAACGCTCGTCCATTTGGTCAAGTGACACAAAAATGTTGGATAAGAAAATTACAAAATTTCATGTGACACTTCATAAGCAATGCAACAGCAACAGCAACAGCAACAGCGGCAGCAACTGCCACAGCGACCGCGTTACACGTTGCAAATTGCTGACAGTCGAAACAGAAAATTGCCAAACAAGCTAAAAGTCCTTTACACAAAATTGCACTTTTGTATTTGCTCAACAGCGAGACACGCTGTAAAGTTGAAGAAACGATTAATGTAATATGATTTTTATTCTCTACTGCTCGACTAACTGATACCTGTGAAATTAGGAATCAATTAAAAGTTATTTATCCATATTTGAATATCATTCGATGCTATCCAACCTGCAGATACCCTGTACATGATGTTCTACTCCTGAATTTGATTTCTGTATTGAAATTTCTTTGCAAATTCCTTGGCCAACTTATTAACTCTCAGCTATCCATACTTTAGGTAACTCATGCTCAAATTACAGGGTATACAATTGCATTTTAAGGCACTGTTCGAAACTCTCTGCTTGTGTCACTTGCTGCATATAAAACAGTCGCTGTCTGAAGGGTTTTCTGTTTTCTGGTTTCTGGTTTATTTTTGTGAATGAAGCGCATGAATCAAATGAATATGCGTCATTGTTGGCCTTCCTCATAATCATAACTATAGAATGAATAGAGCGCATGGCGTTTGGAGCACTCACACTCACACTCACACTCACTCGTACATACTCAGATGTGATCTTATCGGCGCCTGGCATTGTCTTCGCTGAGTTTCACACCATCGACACGTAAAGTCGCGACGCTACCTAGACGAGGGTCGCTGACACGCGCGATCAGTGGAAGCAGGATCGAAGGGGGGAAAGGGGAAAGATCGGAGAATACATATAGTACAGCAGTTGATCGTGACAACAAGTGCGATGACAATTGACTCGATGAGCGTGCCACATTGAGAGAGAGAGAGAAAGAGAGAATAGAGAAAACAAAGCACGCATCGTTTAATTGTGTCAGCTTGACTTTCTCAGAACTCGCTGCGAACTTCCTCGAGAGAGACAAAAAAAATTCCTAGTCCCAAAAAAAAAAAAAAAAACGGAGCATAAATTACATGACAAGGTATTCAAGCGAATGCACACAGAATGTGTTTCTATGTAACATTTCCTTTTTGACGCTTAATTAAGAAAAAAAAAAAACTCGGTTTTATATTTACTTTTTCTTAGTTTTGCATATGCACATTAAAGTTAGTGTTGTCCCCAACATATTTTGCAATTTCCATTTGCATTTCATTCTTTTCTCATTTTGATTTTGTTAATTTTCCTGCTGACAAAGGAAACTGCGTCACACAAATTTGATATGTGACAAGAGCAGACAACAGCGAGAAAGCAAGAGAGAGAGAGATAGAGATAGAGAGAGAGAGAGAGAGAGAGAGAGAGAGAGAGAGAGAGAGAGAAAAGCGACAAGCGAATGGCCACTGATGTAATTGGGTTGGCTAATAAACTCTTTTTGTTGTTTGCTCAAAAATCTCTGTCCCTCACATTCCCCAAAAGGGACAGCGAATACATTTTAAGCTCTTTTTAGCTCAAATGACTAAATCGATTCAAGTTGTCTGCCCGCGGGCAACGTGACAAACAACAAAGCCAAAGAGTTCGCTTTTTGAATGGTGTTTTACCAAAAAAAATATATATATATATATTATATATATACATATACATGTGTGTGTGTTACGTATGTGCGTTATTCAATTTGAATATTTCCCACACTATTTAACAGGTTTTGCAAATCTGTCAATTTAGCTCGCAATCATTTATCATTCGACATGTGAGAGTTTTCATACTTTATTTTTTCGTCTGTTGTTTGCACATTTTTTTTTTTTTTTTTTTCGTTCAGTTCTCAAAATGTTTGACACTTGGAGTAAAGCTCGAACAGTTAAAGTTTGGTTTGTTTTACTATAAAGAAATTGTTGTTACTAAAGCATATTTATGATGTTGTTGTTAAATGAAATTCAGTCTTGATTTTCGATATTGTACAAAGAAATTTAATATATATTTATTTATCTGTTGTTATATAAAGCTAAGACATGATTTTCCATATCCAACAAAATTAGTTTTTATTATTTCTGTTTAGCAAATACACAAAGCTTAAAAGACTAACTAATATGAACACTTTGATCTCAGAGCTATAATTTTGTTTGAGAATACCAAATATACATTTTGGTATATTTCACAATTTCTTTTTGGTATATTTAAATGATAATAGCGCACTGTTTTGCTTTTATTGAGAACGGATAGCAAGTATCTCAAAGTCGAACACATTCGACTGTAGATTTCTTACTTCTTTACCTATAAAGTGTATTCTTCATCAGCGAAGTAAAAATTTTTTTTTTAGAAAGCCAAAATTTACTTTTGTGGTTGTCTTATTATTAAGTCAAAAACTAAATTCAAATGTGTAACTGAAACTTGACAAAAATAGTCATCTGAAATGATTTGGAGAAACATAAAAATCTATATATATATTGGATATATCCAAAAGTAAATTATATTTCAATTCAACTTATAGATATTGCGATTTCGATTAAAGATAATACAACTTTTTCTCGGGCGCATTCTGTGGAATGGCGTGTAGGTTTGTCCCTACAAGGGTTGCTAGCTTTTTAGCATATTGGCAAACTGCTGGAACGTGTGTAGTGCCCGACCAATTGTAATATAAATGACACATCTTATATGTCAGCTTTTGAATTTGATCGGGACTCAATCGAATTTTGCTATAGACTACATTGTAGCTTGTGGGGGCGACCGTCCCATGACGAACTGACTGAGACACTAAATAAAAGTCGTAACGTTCGGGCATTGTGATTACATCATCAACCACGGTCCCAGGCGGTGGATTTTGTTTGGACGATGTGAAGAGTCGGGTGTTCGCCGCCCTTGACACCACAATATATGCAAGCATTGGCGGTGTTGTAGACCCAGCGCGTTGATATTCAGCTTCAAGCTTTTCTACAATATCCTTAACCTCATATTCAACCAAGTGTTTTAGCGAGCCCGAGCTCACACCATCACGATAAAACACTATCCTGGCCGGTAACTTTTGGTGCTCGCGATGATATTGTCTAAGAGCTTTTAACATCATTGGCCATAAATTGTTGGCCATCACATCGTATGCGCTACATTCAGCCACAGTACTAAAGTATGTCGAGTTTTGTTGTTGGTCCATCGAAGCTCCATAGGCCTTCGAGCGATCACGAGTGCATTTAGCTATATGAAATCCAATTGTCAACAACCCGGACAACGGTAAATCTACCATCCATGGGGTGTAGCCCAGCTTGCAATTGATTTGTATAGCAATTTTTATAGCGACACTCATTCCCCTTTGAGTGGCTTTTGCTGTTACCACTTGAGTAGGAATCGCTTTATCCACGCATCCTCTCTTTTTGATCGACGAATATCTAAGGGATTGTTTGGAAGTATAAATATAGTCAGTAATAGAAATTGTAATTTTCAAAACAAACCGTTCGGTGTTGTTATTTGGCACGAGGCATAAAATTAACTGTGGATCAATGCGCGCACAGTCGTCTAGGGCTTGAATGTAACTGCCCGTGCGATCATTGTAAATCATAGTTCTGAAAAAAGTTTATCTCGTTGTGAGTGGCAGACTTCGTAAGTCGAAAAAATTAACATACTCGCGTGGGCTTCTGATTTGAAAACCCATGCCACGCGCAACTTGATTTAAATTCTGAAGCAGTGTGCGAAGATCTCGAGAGTTTCGCTGTGGTGCAATAACTGCCCAGCGATCAAGTCCTTGACTGGGTGTAGTAAACATTTGATTATGCCGAAAATAACGCGTCCAATCGGCCTGATCCCTAGCGGAAATGCGATTATTAAGGAAGGGGATTTTTTGTGGTGCAATTATACGTCCTTGAATCTCAACAAGATTCTCATCTAGCTTCATGTTCCAATCATTCAGTACCCTGACACTTTTGGGAGTCGTCTGCAACCTTCGGTGAAATGTGCTCAAGCGATCGATACGTCTGCCTGGATTTAACTGTGTGTGATCTGCCATCGCGCGTTTAAGTTGAAAGTTGGAGCGCATGTTATATAATATGTAAGCCCAGTAACGCGGCACAACTCTGGAATGAGAATAACCAATTCGTTGGCGTTCGTGTTTTGAGCTTTATGTTTATTCTTCGAAACAAGCAATGGTTGTCGGTGATCCCGAATGCGAATGTTGTATTTCGTTAAATAGTATTCAACAAAGCTTATGTCTCTTCCCTCGCAATAAAATGTAGCAAGTGGTGATTTTGTAAAGTCAACATCATTAATACGGTATGCTTTGTTGTTATAATCGGTGAGCACAATTAAGCCCAAAACGTTCATGCGAAATACCTCCTGATGCCGAGCAGGATTCTGGGAACTGCGAACAAGAATATCGTAAACGGTTTCAGTGCGCATAACTTTATGTGCGATTTCGCTACACAACATAATATCTCTTTCGTGCTGTCGTATTGAAATCTCGTAACCAGGCCATAATTCTAAGGAAAACTCACGCATCGATACCTTTGCGTGCGGATGACATAGATTTCGTCGGATCTGCTCTAGGTGAAGTTCCTTCATAGAACGTCGCACTATCAAATTCATCACTTGTAAAAAGCGCTTCTCCGCTGTTGGAATAAAGCCCACAAACGTAATTGTAATAGTGTAGTCAATATCCTGCTTAGATTTTCCGTTAAGAATTGTAACATCCTGCTCAAATTTTGTCGTCGTAAATAACTGTTTGCCATCAAAAAGATAGCCTGTTCCCAATGCTGCCGCATGCTCCGATAATATGCCACAGCGTACTTGGAGAAGCTCAATCTCTGGCGATAAATCAACATGGTAGTGTACAATGCGCCATTTAGGAGTGGTGTTCAGTCGAAAATAGTTCGACAATAATTGAATCGGTGCGCCTTCTTTTCCAACCTTTGACACCACTTCGGCGGGTCTTGTGAGAACAGTTTCAAATCGATCTATACGTTTCAGAACTCGATTGCTCTCATTTCCACCCGCAGTTGCTGATCCACGCGGTGTATTTGTCTCACAAGCCGCAGCTTGACGAGATGTGGAAGGTCTATCGTATTTTGGTGATGGAGCGTTCCTAGGATCCAAAGTGCGCGATGCGCTACTCTTCGCTTGTCCTCGGAATAGTTTTGCATTAGGCTGATGCGCACTATCACCAGCAGTGAAAGGCCTACGTCGTCCTCTTTCCTGATCACCCATTGCTCTTACTTATGCAAAATATGAAAAAACTGAGCACAACACAAAAGAAAGATTTCCGACTTTTTAACCGGGCAACTTGAAAGTCAATGTTCAAATGACATATACTTTTATATATGGGCAAAATCGCCTGCTTTGACTGACAGTCTCATGTAATCGAATCTGGCAATGCATCGTTTGAAAGGTATTGGCAATACCTTTAAAATGACATATAGTTTGTTTACATGAGCTTTCACGTTAAAAAATTACAATCGATTGAAATAGAGTTCATATACGCAGAAAATAGGGCAATTTTGAAATTTTATTTCGCACAGGGAAAAACTGCTGCGGAATCTTGCAGACAGATTATTGCTGTCTTAGAAGATAACAAACTTTCGATTCAAACCGCCGAACAGTGGTTTAGGCGATTCGGTAGTGGCAATTTTGATACCGAAATACCCAAGCCTTCCGGACGACCAGTGACCGATGATACGGATAAAATCATGGAAATAGTGGATCGAGATCGTCATGTGACTATTGGAACCATCGCAGAGCAGCTGCAACTAAGCACGGAAACCGTCCATAGGCATTTAAAGTCGAAAAATTTAACAAAAAAGCTCGATGTATAGTATGGGTGCCTCATGAGTTATCCCAAAAAAACCTTTTCGACCGTGTATCAATCTGCGAATCTTTGTTGCACCGCAATAAACTCGGCTCATTTGTGGATCGGTTAGTCACTGGTGATGAAAAATGGATCACATATGACAACATAAAGCGTAAAAGATCCTGGTCGAAGCACGGTAAGTCGTCTCAAATGGTGACAAAGCCAGGACTGACGGCTCAGAAGGAGTTGCTGAGTGTATGGTAGGATATCAGAGGAATTATCCATTATGAAGTGTTGCCCTATGGCCAAACCATCAATTCTGACCTCTACTGTGAACAACTGGAGGGATTGAAGATTGCACTTGAGCAGAAGCGGCCAGCCATGGTGAATCGTAAGGGCGTTGTGTTCCATCATGACAACGCCAGGCCCCATACATCTTTGGTGACGCGTCACAAGCTACGGGAGCTTGGTTGGGAAGTGTTAATGCATCCACCTTATAGTCCGGATATTGCCCCAACATTTTTTCGATGGACAAAAATTGAGTTCAAGGGAGGATTATGAAAATCGAATCGCCGAGATTTTTGCCAGTAGGGACAAGGACTTCTTTAGGAGAGGCATATACAAGTTACCATCAAAATGGCAGAAAATCATCGAAGACAACGGTACATATAGCACTTAAATCGGACAATGCTAACTATGTTAAAATCGTCGTCAAAAATCAATAAAAAAAAAACCGGGCATGTCATTACCAAACAACATAATATTTTGTACTCTATGGAATATTTTCAATGTAGATCTATATCAATATACCAAATTTAATCTTTGGTATTATTGCGGTATATTAATTTGCTATATTTTGAGAATAATACCGCGCTGTTTTCCTTTTTTTCAAAATGGGTAATGGGTAACTTTCTTACTTGTTATTGTTAATACTTAGAAAAACACAAGGCTTTAATTTTAGATTTTGATACAATCTTTTATTGTATTTTTTTATTTCAGTATTTTTTCGGTATACTTATTTGATAAGAAGAACGCATAGCAAAAATCGTACAGTCGACTGTAGATTTGTTACTTGATTTTAAAATAAACCATAGAATAAAGTTAAAATTTGCTTTTATTTTGTGATCTATATTTCGCTGTCTAAAAACCTATTCATTTAATTCTTAATAATCGAAGTTTATCCTCACTAAGTTTGTACCTGTCTCTTCATACATTGTAAAGTTGTTTGGCCCAAAGTTGAAATTTGATTGAAGAGATCGAGATAAAGCAGTTAAAAGTTGAGCTAATCAAATAGGAATCGCAAACAGTATTTGTCTGCTAAACGCCTCAAGTTAGGCAACAGTTAAGATGATGACACAATAGTCCAAGTTGACGACGACACTCGAAGAGATGCTGAACAGCACTCGCCAAATGCAACACAACTGGACACATACACACACGTTGCAAGGAGAGAAAGAGAGACAGAGACAGAGACAGAGAGAGAGAGAGAGAGAGACGGAAGTTGAGTGCGGCACTCGACAAAAGCTTCATACAATAAATGCCATAATATTTCACACCTGTGAACAGCAGTGAACTCTTAACAAGATGAAGCTACTGTTTGTGCCACTGCCACATGTGGCAGTGGCATGTAGCAAGTGGCTCCTTGGCTCGATTATCGCAAAGCAGCAAAGCAGCAAAGGCGCAAAGCAGGCAAAAGACGCACTTCTCGCTGAAGTCCTGGCCATAGAAAATGCCATTTGCTGCTCCTCCTCATCGTTCTGTGCTTGGCCAGCAAACTGAAGTTGTCTTCCTCAAGTCTCCCTCTCCCTCTCCCTCTCCATCTGTATCCTTCCGCCTCCCACTTTCAACATGTGGCAGTCAGTCGACACATCAAAGCAAGTGAACAAATTAAGCTAAACAAAGCCAAACAACACACGAAGATGAAGATGAAGATGGAGACGGAGACTGAGACGGACTTGTCGGCATTCTTTGAAAGCTTCGTTTTTTTTTTTGCTGCAAGTTTTTGCCCCAAGTTGCAGCAACAGCGGCGCCAGCTGAAGATGTTGCTGCCCCACTTGAGTGCACACACATACCTACATAGACACACACACACACACACACATAGACACACACAAGGATTCAACTTGAAAGTAACTGTGCTGGTTTCTCATTTCATTACTTTTCTTTTTCTTCTTACCACCTTTCATAACTTTGCCGCCACTTTTTCTCTCTATCTCTCTGTGAACTCTCGTGGGGTTGCCACAAAAAAAAATAGAAGCAGAAAAAGGGTTAAGACCCTGCCTGCATCATCAGCATCATGTGGGCAACCCTAAACTCGCAAGCCGTTGGCGAGTGCAAAGTGCAGGAAAGCAAAGCGGTCAAAGCTTAGACCGATTCAAGTTAACCTCTAAACTTCTCGCTACTAATGAGTTTGCTTAATTTTGCCAATATTCGGGTGCCCTGGCAACCCTGCACAGTCAATATTGCTATTCATAATGTTTATTGTAATCACAATTAAGTCGATATATACTAATAAATATTTGATGAAAGTGACAATTCTCAATATGCCGAACATTGAAATATTTGTTTATTCTTGTAACTATTTTAATGTATTTCGTATAAACATTTCAACCACATAAATCAGCAACAAGCAGAAGTGCAGCATATCACTTGCTTTTATGTAGCGCCATCTTTCGTCTGCTATCTAAAAATTTTAGCAAATTTGATTTTTGTCAGTTAATTTCAAATTTCAATATCGATAGTTGATTTCAAATTTGAATAGATACTTTATTTTCAGTTGATTAATCATTTCTAATTTGAAATTAGCGCGCAAAAATAAAGATTTTAATAATTTGATGAAATACCAGGCAAACATAAATCAGCAGCAAGTAGAAATGTAGAATTTTACTTGCTTTTTAGTGGCGCCATCTATCGTTATTTAAAGTAATAATGAAAATATTGGATACTTTTAGGGAACGCTAGAGGGCTCTACTAAAAAATCAAGTTACTTTCTGTGTTTCTGCTTTCTGCTGGTTCATGTTCGCCTGGTATTTCATCGGTTGACGTGGCACTTCTTTGCCTTCATCTGGTGCTGTTTTTGACGCCATCTTCTTGGTGGCATACATTTAGGGAAATCTAGATGGCGCTACTGAAAAAGCAAGTGATTTTTTGCATTTCTTCTTGCTGATACTTTATGTTCGCCTGGTATTTTATTGGTTTTAGTGGCTCTTTTACTACCAGCATATTGTTGGTGACCAATCACTATTTTTACTACCTGGCAAACATAAATCAACAGCAAGCAGACATGCAAAAAGTAACTTGATGACTGCATGGCGCCATCTTTCGTTCATTATTGGAATTGAAATTGGTAGAATCTATTAAATATTTCTCCATTTAAGAGACGTTTTCCTTTGTTTAAAGTGTCCAAAATAAAGACAACGTTTTATTTAGGTTTTATATTCTTTATTTTATAACTTATTATACATTTAAAGAATTAGAGAATTAATACCTACGTCTTAATAATTTTTTCTTTAATAAAACTTAATTAGATATTATTAGGGTACTTTTACCGTAAAATAAGATAATAATCAATAAGCGATAAAATTTATTTTAGGATAACAAAGAAGATACTCCTATTCCCCATCCTATTCCTTAGTTCTGAAATACATTAGTCTACATTATTAATTAAAAATTATAGATAAATATTACATTAACAGGATTTATCATTATTCAACACATATATTTAAAATAGCAGTGCAGTTATTTATTTGTTTATTATATTATTTAAGGTGAAATATGCACAAGCTCCAAAAGCTGAAGAGAGAAGCGAAAATTTTCAATAGTACCAACGAACTACGACAATGGACAATAATTCTTTTGCTGCCTAGAAATGTGTGCAATCTCTTCAATGAATTAGCATTTACAGGGTATCACTTTAAATGGATATGAGGCGCATTCACACTTGAGCACAAGCACAATCATATGGAGCATCTGCTTGATAACAAAGTGAATTGATAATGCGATAAAAGTTTGGAGAGAGAGAGCAGCAAAATGGACAAAAAATCAATCGGAATTTTCGAAATACAAAATCGAAATGGATAAACTACACCGAAATCTAATATCGGCTAACTACTAAACACACACACACACACAGACACCCAAAAAAAGGAAGAATTTTTAGGCTCAAGTACAAATTTGTGTCTCTCATCAATTTCTGCATTGGATTTGCACAATTTCGACAAGTGTTCGATATGCAATTTATTAGCACATTTGAGCAACTTCGAACGAAATGTTTATATTAAATTCCAATTGCTTGATTTGCCACCCCCCTTCCCCCCTCAAAAGTTCCCTTCCCAAAGTCTCAGCAATATTTTAGCATATTTTGCAATGCTGCAAAAATACTGCCAAATTTCTCAACCCTCGATGATGATTTTTGCTTTCCATGCAGGTCGTCGTAGAAGATATTTGTGCAACTCCTCCCGCATGCTTGTTCTTCTCATTCTCATTCTCATCCTCATCCTCTCTCAATCTCAATCCTTGTCGTCCTGGCATCGTCATATAAATAATTTTATTAGACCATCATCAAATTGCTGTGACGCTGCTTCTGCTTTTGCTGTTGCTGAACAAAACTGGCCTCAAAAATCAAAGTGCCAAAGAGATGAAATAACAACAACAACAACAACAACAACAACGAAATGCCAACACAAAAGAAAGAGCATCACGCAACACACAAGCGTTGACGAGCTGATAGACTACTAAATACCCTGCAATAGCATTCTTTAGAAATATAAAAATGCCTCAAAAGCGTGTCTTTATTCAAATTCAATCTTCAAATTTACACGACCTGATCTTAATGTAATTGAAAATGTTTGGGACTGGCTAAAAGGGAAGATACACGAAGGGGGAAAGCATTGCGAAGATCGGGAAACATTAACTGAAACTTTAAGTATGCTTGGAGTGAATTTTCCTTAGGTCACTTCTTTACTTTTAGAAATTTAAATACTATTACAGTTGATATTAACATACTTCTATCGAAAGAAGTGATATTCCATAAAAAAATTAAAATAATAAATAAAATGAAAATATTATGATACGAATGAAGTTTATAGCATTTTTTTTTTTTTTTTGAATAATGAAAATTTGTATATTATTGATCTGTCTAATCAAGAACTATAATATTCATATTTACTCAAAATAAAAATATGTTTTGGTATCAATCTTCCACTTTAAATAACTAGTATAAATTTAAAATATTTAAAGAATCAGAAATACATTTTCCACTAAAAATTATATTTTTTGCTCCTTAGATTGATTTTCCATTAATTTAATTGGTTTAGTTGAGAAGCGCTCATCGGTCTGTACTCTCTTTTTTCTTATAAAGTAGTCTTATATGAAATATTTAAATTATCATTGTAATCATATATGTATACAGATATGTTTGATCACAGTTCTTTTTTAGTACCAGTAAAGTACTTTAGAGTGTTTGAAAGATTTTACTCAAAGTAAGTAAAAATCATATTAAAAAATAATTTTTTGTTTTAATATCTTATTTTTATTTAAGATCTGTTTTAAAACAATCAAATGACAAAATTATTATTTTGTTTTCGACAAAGCTTACAATTGCATTAAAAACTAAGTTTAATCATAAGTATAAAGTTATGAATTTTGTTAAAGTACTAAAACATTTTCAATATTTTTATAGTATATATTAAATATATCAAAAAATATATTTCGTTTTCTGCTGATTAACAGATTAGTGCTAAATATTATATTTTCGGATTAATAGATTAATATAAAATGCGATTTCAGTAAAAAAAAAACCGAACATACCCTTGATGAGTTAAGGCAGAACAATGTCCCAAAAAAAAAGAAGAGAAAAAGAAATGAGATGGAATACTCGTACTTGCATGCTCTCACGTACAGCATAAAAAGTGCGGGTTGGCTACAAAATTAAATGGTCTGGAAAACTGGTCACCACTCTCAGGATGGGATGGGTTCAGAGTCCAAAGAGTCCAGAGGGCGGCCAACTGAAAGTGCGTGCATAAAGCATTTCTTATTACAACAACGGCAAGCAGTCAAGCAGCAGCAACAGCAACAGCACCAGGAGCAGGACAACAAACAAGGGAAGGAGAGTGTGTGTGTGTGTGGGGGGGGGGGAACTGGGCAACAAGGACAACAACGAGGATAACAACAATGGCCAACTGAATGCCTAGATGCCCCGCAATGCAAAATCATGCAAATTTTGCCATGTTGTTGGCGTAGAAACTAATGGGGCACAATGTGTCCACACTGAATTGGGTCCAGTTGGGGTTCCTCCCCCTCTCTCTCTTACTCCGCCCTCTACCACTCTTTCTCTCTATCGCTCTCTCTCTCTCTCTCTCTCTCTCTCTCTCTCTCTCTCTCTCTCTCTCTCTCTCTCTCTCTCTCTCTCTCTCTCTCTCTCTCTCTCTCTCTCTCTCTCTGGCTATGCTTGCCCTTGGAGCGCTACGCAGCTGGGGCCTTTAACATCAGCTAAATCATCTGTAAATGCGGGCTCACGGGCACTTCCTACTCCTCCTCCTCCTCCTCCTCCTCCTCTTCATCCTCCTCTACCGCCTCCTCTGATGCCCCCGGAACATGATTCCAGCATCTGCAGCTGAAATTTTGGGCAACTGCGACTGCGACTCGATTCTGGGTCTGTGTTCCAGGACTCTCTCTCTCTCTCACTCACTCTCTCACCTTCCTCATTCTCTCTCTCTTTCTCGCTCTGTGTTCTGGGAGCTGTGTCTGGAGCTGCGATTGTGATGCTATTTCTGTTGCCGTTGCTGTTTCTGTTTCTGGCCCTGGGTCGTCAACTCGGCCACACACACACACCGTACACACTCACACATTACGCATAGTGAAAGAGCTGTAAAAGAGGGGAAGGAGGGGAGTGAAGGCAAAACGTTGGTCAACGTGACTCTGTTGACGTTGTTGTTGCTGTTGTTGGTTCTGTAGCCGTTTCAGGCGAGAAAATTAAATTGGCCAAAAGTTGAATCCATAACTTTTGGCTATGAACTGGACACACACACGCACACTTACACACACTCGCACACACACACAGACACATGGCAGCTGTGTCGCCTGCGAAAATTGAGTGTAGCCAACGCCAACGCACCCAAAGGGCATCGTTCATGGACTCCAAGAGCAGCAACAGCAGCAGCAGCAATCAGGCAGTCAGCAAGGGCAGAAAGGCAGTCAGGCAGTTAGCAAAGAGGAGGGCAAAGAGAGGAAGGACAAAGAGTGGGGAAATTGCAGAGCAAGCGAGGCTGACTCCATCGCATAGCTTTGTCAGCCATTTTGGTTCCGCGTTCCGAGCTCCGAGAGTGGCCACCGAAAATGGTTTTGTGAAATGCAATTGGCTAATAAGTCCATCGAGTCGCTGTCGCTGTCGCTTTGCTCATAACACACTTCATAAGATCACCATGTCGATGCTCTATCCGCAGTGTGTGCTATCGATAGTAAGTTGTGCATTTTGACATCGAATATACAAAACATTTTTTATGTAAGAGATATGAATGCATTTCTCAGCAAGTTTTAATATAACAGCAACTGACAAATTAGAGAACTTAAAATAATAAACTATATTCATAAAGGGGACTAATTTACTATCGATAGTTGCCGATAGTACAAAAAGAACAGCGTTAATTACAAATATAAAATACTAATTAAGAAAAATAATAACAAAAATATAAAAATAAACTAGTCTTAAAAAACACTAATTGACTATCGATAGTTGCCGATAGTACGATCAATAAGCGTTAATAGCAAATATGACAACCTAATAATAAAATGAACAAATAAGATATACATTATTTATTCATTCATTATATTAGTACAACTTTAAATTAAATATAAACTACACTACTATAAATTAAATAAAAACAATAACTATAAAATCACTAATTTACTATCGATTGTTGCCGATAGTACATGCAAACAGCGTTAATAATAAATATAAAATACTAAAAAAGAAAAATAACAAATCAAGAATTCTTTTTATACAGCGTATCTTAAAAAACACGAATTTACTATCGATTGTTGCTTATGGTATCAGTTAACAGAGATAATAACAAATATAAAATACTAATGAATAAAAAATGCAAATAAAATATACATTCACTACATGAGGCATAAAAAATAAAATTAAAATACGATAAAACAAACAAGAACTGAAATAAAATTTAAATAGTAATATAAAAAAATAATAAACTATCGATACATTTAAAAATTACTTATGAATAAAAATAATAATTAGATATAAATAATAGTTTTATATAGAAAACTAATTTGCTAGCGGTATGTGCATTTAAAAACAACGTCAAAAAATAATTTTTTAATTTCTAGAAAGAAAGTTTATCTATCGATTGTGTATCGATTGTAGCAGGTGAATTTCATAATTTAATAGTTTAAACTTTACCAAACGTTGCCTTTAATTGACTTTGCGATTTATATTATATACCAATTTAAATCAAAGAAGCCAAAGTTTTACAGATATGATACTATAGTGCTAGTAAGGATTCTATAAATGCATATCGATAGTTAGCTCACTTTGCCAAATAATATAAATATCATGTTATCGATATATATATAGATAAATATAGAAAAACATAAAAACTTAAAAAAAAAGAAAAATAATGAAAACAAAGTGATAAAAAATGAAAGTAATTTGCAGCTATAATTACTATCGATAACAACATGGCTATGAAAGGGAAATCCCCTGAGCACAATAGCAACATCAAAAAAAGGAACTCAAACTCTCGTTGGAAAATATGCAGACAAAATCAGTGAAAATTTTGCTGTTGCTGTTGGAAATTTGTTGGGTTCAAGGGTAAGCCAAATAGTTCATCTGGCAATGGGCTCCATTTTGGGTCAGTCTAATAAACAGTTCATTCTTGCAGCTAGTCCTTTCCCAATTTTAGCCCCTCTCGCAGACAAGGCATTTTAGCCATGATGTGAGCTTGTGTGTGTGTGTGTGTGTGTGTGTGTGTGTCGTGGCGCAGCTGCCCGTGTTGTTTGTATGATTTTCTGCTTAAAAGCCAACAGCAAGCAGCCCAAAACTGCGTGGGTTGCAGCCAAGAGAGGGAGAGAGAAAGATGTACCATAGAGAGACAGAGAGAGAGGGGAGGCCGAAAGAGAAAGAGGAGATATGTGTAGCTCCATTTTGGGGCCTTGTTATGTTTGTTGTTGCCTTGTTGACTGGAAAATATGACCGCCAGCTGTTTGTTGTGCAGCGTTACTCTGCCTCACACACACACACACACACACACACATGTAGAGTACAATTTATGCTGCATTTGGTGCCTGGTCACTGTTATATTTTTCTTTTTCTTCTTCCAAGCCACTCCATCCAGCTGTCAACCAGCACTACTGGCCCTTACTTCAAGCTGTTTTTTATTGCCTTAATTTTAGGGCAAAAAGTGCTGGCAAAAACGCCTTCGAAATGCCAACCACAAGCATCTTGGCAGTGGCGCCATCTATGTGCCAGCGTCCGCACTAGCACAGCGCCTTAAGGCGCCATCTGTTGCGCGGCGTACGCAACGCACGTTTTCTTTTAGCTGCTGAGATAAAAGCAACAACAAAGAAAAGGGGGCTGCAACTGCAGCTGTAAACATTCAGTTGTTGTTGTTGTTCTTGTTGTTGTTATTGCGGCTGCTTAGCTAAGGGTGGTTTCGCTTTCTATATTCATTAGCTCGTACACACACACAAACGCAGGGTTGTTAAGCGTGTGTATTTATTGTAGTTGGTGCTGTGAGCTTTTTGCTGTCGATCTGCCAACTGAAAGCTTTGCAGCTGCTTACAACAAAAAAAAAAAAAAAAAAACAAAACAAAAATTTGTCAACTACATTTGTCGCGTGTGCACGTTGATCTGTCAACTGATCACGCACACACGCATAGATGTATTAGAAGCGCTGCCTGTGTCAGCATTGGCCAAGTGCCGGTTGCCGACAAGAGCAGCAAGCTGCTTAGTCACACACACTCACACACACACGCACGCAACACACTAGGCAGAGCTGAGAGCGAGGGTTGTTTTTGTGTGCCATGACCGAAGAGAGCGACGTCGTCGTCGTGTGAGCGAAAGAGCGCGCGCATACGCTGCGCTGCCCGCTGCTTGCTGCTGTGGTGAATTTCGTTTTGCACTCGACAACGACGTCGATGCTGGCGCTGCCGTTGACGCTGACGTCGGCGTCAGCGTTGGCGTTGGCTACGTTTTAGATTTTGTCACCACCACCAAAAACATAGCGCGCGTGTTTCCTTGTTGTTGTTGTTGTTGCTGTTGCTGTTTGTTTGCTCACATCGTTGACTGGATGTTCCGAGGCGCACACGTGTATACATGCATGTGTGTGTGTGCGCTTCGTGACAAAATGGTGAATTTGTTGTCGTCTGTCGTTTTCGTTTTACATGGCGTTTTCTAATAAAATGGCAGCGCGTGTGCCTGTGCTGCCCCCGACCCCGCCCCCCTGGCGACAGCGACTGATAGCGTTGCTTTCGCTTGATGATGTAACGTGCGCGCGTGTGTGTGTATGTGTGTGTGAGTGTATTTGAGTGCTGCCTGCTGTTGCTGTTGATGCTTCTTCTTCTGCTGCTTGTTTAATTTGACTCGTCTCGTGTCAACCGTCGTCAGCTTCAGCTTCAACTACAGCTACAGCCACAACTTCAACTACAGCTTCAGCGGCAGCCATTGTTGTTGTTGTTGTTGTTGTTGTTTTGGCTTTGGCGTTGGCGTTGTCGCCTGAGGGTGAAAAAAAGGCATTCGAGCATACGCTGAGAGATCTATGTACATATGTATGTATGTATGTATATGTATGTATGTATATGTATGTATGTATGTATGTATGTATGTATGTATGTATGTATGTATGTATGTATGCTGGTAAATACATTTAACGCATTGCACACTTGCAAATTATTCAAAGATTCATCATTTATTTTGTGCGTTGCGTCCATCTGCTTGCTTCTCTCTATCTCTATGTGTGTGTGTGTGCTTTGTGTGTGTGTGTGCGTGTCTATTTCCTGACACTAATTGAAATACTTTTATCAGTTTGCCTCTCTCCCTCTCCCTCACTCCCGCTCCCTTCATCTCTTTCGCTCTTGGTCAGATGCTGTTGAGACGCCCCTTGGGCATTGCTGACGATGATAAACGTAATAATGACGATGATGATGATACGATCTAAGGGTTTTGCAGCGTTTTGCTTTCATTTCATTTTCTGCTTTTTGTTTTTTTCTCATTTTATTTTTTTTTTGTTATTTGCGCCTGATTGCGCAATTTTGTTTGCGCACTCAGCTGTAAGGACGAAGGCACAACGAAATACGAATAGGAGAGAGAACGAATACGAATGCGAATGTGAATACAATTGTGAATACTCAAGACGGATCAAGAAAGTGAAAGCGTTCGCTCACTCGCTCGCTTGTTGCAACATTATTCAATGGGTCAGCGGCAATTACTTTTCACCCATTCAGACAGACAAGAAGAGAGAGTGCGAGAGAGGTGAGGGGAGGGGGAAAAACTGCAGCACATCATATTTGATATTTTCGGTATTCAAACATCAGCGAGTGTGTCTGTCTGTCTGTGTGTGTGTGTGTGTGTGTGTGTGCGTGTGTGTTAAATATTTCAATTGCAAATCCAATTCAATGGAATTCTAATAACCAAATCCAACTGCATGCAATTTTCATGGCCAGCTGCTGGCCAAAAACTTCAACCGACCCAACAGCAATCATCCCACCAGCAAAATTCAGCAGCAGCATCGAGTCGAGTCCACTTTCAACGCCCCCGAGTGCAAATATTTTATAGCTTGTATATTTTATAATCGTCATATTTTAGTTTTACTCTATCTATCCATTTATCTAACTATCTATCTCTTTCGCTCAATTGATTGCCCAACGCTTTCAATACCAAGTGTGTCTGTGTGTGTGTGTGTGTTTGTGTGTATTTATTCACTTGTCTAATATTTTATTCAGAATCATTTTTTTTTTTGCTTTGGCGTTTTTTTTTTTCCCTCTCTCTCGCTCTCTTCTTCTTCTTGTTGCATTTCATTTGTCAATTTGCAGCATTTAGAATTTTGAATTCCAAAATGGCTGTGATTGGAATTTCTCTTTCATTTAAATGGGTTAAACATTCAAAATTGATCGATGCTGAGAGCTCAAGAAAATCACAAACGTATTTAAGCAAAATATTATAAACGATGCACTTGGAATTCACATTTTTAAAACTACAACTTTTATACGCTTAAAGAAACATTTATTCAACTATTTGAATTCTAAATTTTCTTTCAAAAGAAATTTAGAATAAAGAGCATAAATCAAAGTTATTCGAGTATTAGGAAAACTTAAATTCAAAATGAAAAGAATCTAATATTATTTCAATTATTTTTGTTTTATTAATTGGACAACTTTTTATGATCTATGAAATGTATTTTCGAAATTGTAATTCAAAATGAAAAATATAATATAGTTTGTTTCATTAATTGGATTTTTAAACGACAACTTTTTACGCCATATTTTAAATTTCTTTTGAAAACATAAAGTTATATATAATAATAATCATTAATGAACGTTATTGGAGTATCATAAAAAATTGAAATTCAAAAAGGAAAAAATCATGTTAAACAAAATAAAATATATTTCTTTCTGTTATTTTGGTTTTTAACAATAAAATAAATAAACAAATTCTAGAAATCCATTGCAAGATTTGTTTTTAATAAATGCCAAAAAACATAAAAATTCTCTTGAACTCTTAATTGCGAAAGATTAAAATTTCACAGAATTTGAAAACGGAAATAATATTAAATGTGAATGTTGTGAAGTTTTCTGTTTAGATCATAAAGATTTCATTTTTTCAACAGCATTAGATAAATCAGGAAATTTTTTAAGAAAAAAAGATATACTCTATATTTGGTATATACTATATATAAATTCTATATATATAGTAATGCCAAAATACTATATATATATATAGTATATATAATATAGTATATATAGTATATAGTATATAGTATATAGTATATAGTATATAGTATATAGTATATAGTATATAGTATATAGTATATAGTATATAGAAATTGAGATTTTAAATTCAAATGGAAATCTTTTAAGTTGAAGCACATAATATTTGTGATATAAGATTAGAATAAAATATACAATAAAAGTTGTAGACGTTGAAATGTCTCAAGAGTATAAAATAGGTTTTTTCCTTAAATATTTATTAAGTGAAGAAACTGTTTAAACAATGAAAAATTCGTACTATAAAATCACAAATAAAAAAGAAGTGAATTTTAACCTATGATGAATTAATAAAGTGAGGAATTCTCTAAAACTCAAATCTTTTAAAAAAATTGTTGATTTGCTTTTTAAAACAGGAAACGCACTGAAGATATCAAATACAAGTTGATTTGAAGACTCCGATTTTGAGCAACAAAAAAAAGAGTTTTAGAAATGAAGTTGAAAAACAACAAAATAAAACGCTATAAAACATTTCAGATAGTTGATTAAAACTCAAACTATAATATTTACAATAAATTAAGCAGAGAATAAATGTATTTGTAGATTAAATAGATTTGAGATTTGAGTGCCAAGTGAACTGAAAATGGTTTTTAACAGCAAATTATGATGATGACTGACGGATAATGATGATGATGATGATGCTGAGAAGATGAGGAGAAGGAAGGGGTGTAGTTTTTGGTTTTTAGGTTATTGCAGTTAATCAAAATGTTCATCAAAATTCTAAACAGGTTTCCCACTCCCATTCCCATTCCCATTCCCCTTCGCTTATCGCGTATCGTGTATGCAGCCAGATTCCCTTTGGCGAAACGAGAGCGCACAAAAGTATGCAACATGTTTAAAAATGCAACTGCATAGCTCCCCAAATCGTTAGAGAAAGAAGGGGGACGGGAACGGGAACGGGAAGGGAAGGGAAGTGGCGCCAAAAATGCAAATTCCAAATAAATCAAATCAAACGCGCCGCAAGAGGTAACGAAGCGGCAGCAACACCAACGTCAACCGCCAACGGGAGGCGGGGTCTGAGGTCCTGAAGTCCAGCTAGAAACCGAACGGAGGGGGAGAGAGTGAGAGAGAGAGGGGGTTCTATATAGTACTCTCTTTTGGCTAGGCTAGGCTATTTGAACACTTTTTAAATATTTCATGTTCGTTATTTCAGTGATTGTTTATCGGCAAATTGCCTGGAAGCACTTTAAAACGCTTCATAGAGCGCAACAACAACAACAACAAAACACAGCTGTGGCTCGACTAGCTGCATACCCGGACCCTCCAATTAGCATACTAACAAATGCTTGCATAGAATTATGTTTTACTTTGCATATTGAAACAACAGGAAATCTACATAAATCGAAAATATCTAAAGCAAAAATCACAAAGCAGAATCATTTTCGCAACGTAACGATAAATATGTCAGCGAAAGTAAAAATTGCTTTTTATAAAAGTGTGAACAACAATAATCATAATAATATAATATACAATAATATTTTTTTTCTTGTTTCTTTAAAAAACCGAACATGTTTCTAAAGTCAGTTTTAGCTCTTTTAAATAGAGTGCTAATCCAGAACTATAAACTTTACTTCTTTTGAAAATTGCTTCATTTTATGTTTTTTTTTTTTTTTTTTTTGGTTCACTGTACTATTATAAAATCAATTAAAGAGAAGCTTCTTTAACTTAAGCAAAAATTCAAGAAACAAACTATTAAATAAAATAAGAAATCTGCTAACTTAATTATTTTATGATATGTATGCTCGAATTTATTATTTCTTATTTGCTGACTGTCCAAATAGAAATTTGGTAGATCAACAAATATTGAGACGTCTCATTAAATATTTCAAAAGAAGTTGATTTACCATTCTATTCTATTTCGACATTTAGTAAATAAAAAATAAGAGCAGACATATCATAAAATATTCAATTAAAAAATATAATATACAAACAGCTAAGTAAAATCAAAAGTTTTCCAGTTCAATAATATATGTATAAAGTAGAATTATAAATTCACACATATGTTGGTAATTATAATAATTAATAAATAAAAACAAAATCTACAACTACAAAAACGTTAGATTTGCAACGCAGGAAAAGCAATCGTAGTCGTATATGCATCATAATATAACATAATATATAATAATATTCATATGATATAGTAATGTAAATAATAAAATTCTAAATATATAATGATATGGTATTAAATATTGAATTATATATATATATATTATAATAATATAATATAATATATATATGTATATGAAATGATAATATAAAAATCAGTGAAAAAGTAATCAAGCTTGACTAAGACTGCAATCAATTCAAGAAAAGATCAGACATGTCGATCAGAGACTCCCGATTGTTGAATGAAAAAAAAGAAAAAATGCTTATTGTAGATTAGAGACTTAATTGTTTTAATGCCTCATATATTGAGCATGCCCGTTTTATTTTGGGTTTTCGGCTTTCGATAGCAAATGTATCAGGCAGCAGTGGCAACAGTGGCGCCCCCTAGCTTCATAAATACGCAACAAATATGAAAAGAAATAACAACAATACAACAATAAATGTATTGTATTCAATTGTTGTTGGGCTCGTTCTCGTTCTCGTTCATGTGCATAAAAATATTTTGCACAATCCCCAGTTCCCTCCTCTCTCTATCTCCCTTCCTCTCTTTCTCTTTCTGTTGCCTTTCAGCTGCTCCAGCTTAGCGGCAGGCGATTGTGCGAAAGGGTTAAATAGGAGGAAGGGAGCAGTTGGTGAAGGGGGGAGTGTATTTTCGGCTAGCCACATTGGTGGACCAGGTCCAGAGAGTTCTCTCTCTGTGTGTGTGTGTGTGTGTGTGTGTGTTGCTCCAATGCACACAATTTTTGCCAGCTCACCGAAGTTCATTGTGCATAGTCAAATATATTTCACCATAAATTTTCGCACGTCCATCAAAAATTGATTGGGCAACGGACCATGAGCCTGCCACCTCGATATATATATATATATATATATATATATATATATATATATACATATATATTTCCATCCATATCCATATCATATGTATATATATATATATATGCATATAGCTGCCACACACTCTGTCGCTTTGTTGCATTATTATTGACTTTGGCAATGTTTTGGCCAGGTCCGCGGGACACGCGTGTTTTGTGCCATGTTTTTCCGCTTAAATCATAAAAATATACTGCAAAAATACCTATTGTTTAATATACTATTCAATATGCAGTATTTTTAAAGTATTTTAGCTGTCGGCAATCTTAACGATGATCTCGCATTTTGTAAATATATACTATAAATATATACTATAAATATATACTATACTATATACTAAATATACTAAAAATCATACTAAAAATATACTGTAAATATACCTTTTCAACAGTCCTTAAGCTGTCATCTGTCTTAGTAAAGCTCAAAGTTATTTTAATTTGTATTACGTGTCTCATTTCGTCATAGCTAAATATACCACAAGTATATACTAAACTTACTACCTTACTATACTACAAATATACTGCAAATATATACTTATACATTTCTATATAATATTTAGTATGCACTCATATATATTAACCTCGATTACGCATGTGTGACAGTTTTAGCTAAATATACTGCAAATATATACTAAATAAATTACAATACAATACTGCAAATATACTGCACATATACTTCAAATATACTTATATACTATTTAATATGCAGTATTTGTATAGTATTTCAGCTGTGATCTGTTTAGCAATGCACGTTGCTATTCGATCATAACTATTTATACTGAAAGTATATACTAAATATACTACAAAAATAAATATATACTATTCGATCATAACTATTTATACTGAAAGTATATACTAAATATACTACAAAAATAAATATATACTGTATGTATATATATTTTTATAGATTTCTATACCATTTAGCAATGTGCTATGTTATTTAAAATCTTGCTGAATGTCAGCTAGTTATAGATAAATATACCACAAATATATTATATACTAAACACACTACAACACCATACAATAAAAATACTGCACAAAAATATTACATTAGCAATGCGCTAAGCTATTTATACTGAATATCTATATGAAATAAACTACTACATAAACAATAAACTATTCTCATATTGTAATATACTATTTAGCATACAGTGCGCTAAACTATTTAGAATCTCGCATGAGTTACACTCAGTCAGAGTTAATTATACTGAAAGTATATACTAAATATACTATAATACAATATACTTAAAGATAAATAATATACAATTATGCACACATATATTTTTAGATACTTTCATCTATTCATTAGCCATGCGCTAAGCTATTTAAAATCTCGCATGTGTGTCAGGAGCGCAACTTGCAATTAGTCTCCACGCTACTCGTTAATTCTCCTCCATTCATATCTACATATGTATGTGCACCCCCTCCCACCTCCTGCCACTCCCCCTACATTTCATCCGCCTTCCCTACCTTCACTCTCTTAGTGTAGGCGCTGCTCGTTGGCTTTGTATTTATGTTGCAACTTTTACATTTATTGCATTTATGGCATTTATTAGCTGAAATGCTATAAAAAAAAAACTTAAAAAAAAAATAAAAATAAAAATAAAAACAGAATCGCGAGAGGCAAAACATTACACAGCTCAACACAACACGGACAAAAATGTTCCAGCAGCGTAGCCCCAAAAAGGGGGCAAACTTTAAGATTGTCATACTAAAGATTTAATAAATCAATGTCACATATTTTCATCTTTATGTTTTCTATATATTTTTAATTTACTTTCCCTTTTTTACAAAATTATTGTTAGAAATCAATTAAAAATAAACCTGAAATTATATCGAGGATTATTATGGACATATTTCGACTATCTAAACTTTAAGATTGTTATACTAAAGATTTAATAAATCAATGTCACATATTTTCATCTTTATGTTTTCTATATATTTTTAATTTACTTTCCCTTTTTTACAAAATTATTGCTAGAAATCAATTAGAAATAAAACTGAAATTATATCGAATATTATTATGAGTATATTTCGACTATCTAAACTTTAAGATTGTTATACTAAAGATTTAATAAATCAATTTACCTTTTTTGCACATTTACAGTTTCTATATATTTGAGAAATAAATTAGATTATTATAGAAATATATTCGATATTTCGACTATCTAAACTTTAAGATTTTCATTCGAAATTCTAAATAAATAAATCTAACATATTTGCTGTTAAGGTTTCTATATATTTTTCATTTAGTTTGTCTTTTTTTTCTAAACTGTTGCGAGAAATAACTTAAAAATAAATTATATTCACTAGTGTTACTATTTATTATTTCGAATTTTATTATTGCTATTCCGAATTTTTTAAGATTTCATCGCTCTATCGATTATTTTTTCTTGTATCACTTATTATTTTTTATTTTATTTCTTGTATCACTTATTATTTTTAGCATAAATTATTATTCTAATTTACACGATCCATTTATGCATTACAAATTTAAATTATTCTAATGAAATTGCATTTTAATTGCTTAGAAAAATGAATATAACTTTGAATTCATATTTCTCTGCATTTGATCATTCATATTTATATTACTGCGATATTTGTATCTTCTTTCCGACAGCATTGTATTAATTATTATTATTATTTTCATTTCTTTATGAACTTATTACTAAACTAATTCTACAATTTAGCTACTCTGATTTTTATTTTGATAACTACGTAGTAGGAAAATAAAAACTTGAAACCATTTTGATATAAAAACGTAATGATTCGACTTTCGAAACAAAAAAAAAAAACAAAAATCTTTTTCTTTAATTTGAATCGAAACAAAAATCTTTTTCAAAATTGGAATCTTCGCGTTTTTTGCTTTAATTTGAATCGAAAAAAAACAATAATCTATTTCAAAACTTGAATCTCTGCGTCTTTATATCCAAATTATTTCATGTTTTTCTTATTTTCTATGAACTACAAACTGTCACATAAATAATTAATTGAACATCATATTTCGTACTCTAATTTTCGATTTGATTCCATATTTCTTATTTCAAAATTATCGATAATTTTCTTGTGTTTTATAAAAATTAGCATATTATATTTCGTACTGATATTTTTTATAGAATTTTTGTAGGATTTTCTTTCGAAACTTGTTCGAAGTGATAAGATTTTATGGGATTTTTATTTGGAATTTCGAAGCTCTTTCGAAGCGATACAATTTTTTTGGTTTTCGTAGGATTATTGTTTTCAATTCAACATTTTTTTAAAGTGATAAAATTGTATAGTACAATAAATAATATATCTAATATATATTATATTTAATCTCTGCCCCCTTTAGGGTCACGCCACTGTGAGTCCGTCATAAGCAAGGGGAGGAAGAGGAAGGGGAGGTGTGGTATGGAGCGGTTAGTTGGCGCTGTTTTATGGGCGTATTTCAGGATGCACAAAAAGCCCGAGTGCAGCAGCGTGCACTAATTTCATTGCTGAGTGCTTTTAGTGGAGCCATCGAGCTCGACGCCCACGTGGGCCGAACGGAAGTAGAAGTGGGTGGGTAGAGGGAGAGGGAGAGGGAGAAAGAGCAGAGGGAGAGGGAGAGGAAGAAGGGTAGAGTGGCAAGGTGGAAACTGCCATCAATCTGCAATCTGCTGGCAAAACTCTCTATGCAAAATGTCCTGGTCGAGTGCTTGGCACAACGAAGCGAAGGCAAGAGAACGGGGGGTGGTGACGGGGGAGGTGGGAAAGAGGTGCAGCTGCTGCTGTTGCTGTTGATCCGCACAGCAAAGTTCAGCAGGCAAAAATAGAGAGGAAAAAAAAGATGTCAACAGGACCAATTAGTTTGAAAAATTGGCATAAATGAAGCCCGAACCGAAGCCCCCGAGGAGGAAGGGGTGTGCGCGGTGGGGGGGCGTGGCAGGCAATGCAATGTGCTGCACATTGAGTGGCAGCCATGTTGTAAATAAATGTAGCACGCGCCAACCTCGTCCTAGTCGTCGTCGTCCTTCTGATGTCCTGCCGTCAATTGGGGAGCTTGCCTAGCCCAGCCAAGTGGCACTCGAATTGAAATTATGAGCACCGCCTTCAGGCTAATGAGCAGACGTCGGTGTGCAGCAAATGTGCAAAAGTAGGAAAAAATGTCAAAAGTAGAAGAAAAGTCAGCCAGGTGGGCGACAATGTCCGCTCTCTCCCGCTCTTCCACTCTTCCTCTCTCCACTCTCTAAAGGACTTCAAAGCAATGCGGATTGTCCGTCAAGTGCTGGGCGACAAACCACACGGTTGAGTGTGGTTCCGACTCTCCTACTTAATTAAAAATGCACGAAAATACTCGAAGTGGGCCGCGCGCAGTTCAATAGCGAAACTCAAGCCTCAAGTGTGGAGTCAAGTTTTAGAAAAGTCTCTCTCTCCCTCCCCGGTGTGGTGTATGCAAAGCATTTTTAATTACGTTGGAGCGTTGTGGAGCTAAAGAGAGAGAGGGAGAGAGAGAGAGAGAGAGAGAGGGAGAGGAGTATCACCCTGAGCACACACTTGAATGAAAGGCAATAAAAAATGCCTGCTCGCCTCGCCTCGGCCAGCGACATTCCAGGAAACAGGCAACAGCAACACAAAACAAGCCAAACAAATGCCAAAATGGCGGACATCTTGTCAACTTCCTAGGACGGGGGGAGTTTTTAGAGCCGCCCTAATTAATTCACCCCTGCTGAGTGGGCCTGGGCCACAACAACAACAACAACAACACAGCACAACAACAGCAGCAGCAGAGGGCGAACAACACAAAGGACGACGTTTAGCGCTCAAGTAGTTGCACGAGTGCTGCGACAATTTCAACCTCTCACATGCCACCCAACTGTACTTCTCCACCTCCGCACCTCCTTCTCCTCACCTCCTCCTCTATTCATCCCCTGCACAAGCTTCCCTCCCCATCATCGAACACAACCGCCTCGGCACACGCTTTGCGTTGAAATTAATTTTGCAGCGCTTTTTTAATCAAATGCTGCCACATGCAGCAACATTCACTTCCCTTTTCATCGCCCTTTTCACTACCCACTTTGCGTCACCCATGCCATACCCTTTGCCTAGAGTATAACAATTTTGTTCTTTAGCATGTAACTCATTAAACTATGTACCTAATGCTAGCTCTACGGGAATTGGAAAAGATTCTCATCTTTGTTAGCATGAAGAATAAATGTGCAATTTTTGCTTAATAACTTTCATAAATTGTCTATTTAGTTTGAGATTTTTCCTTCTTCTTCATTTGATCAGCACATAAACTTATCTACAGCTGACAAAGTCTTATAGTTTTTTTTTATCATTATATTATAAAATCAAAAAAATCTTTTATGTTTTCTACTTGATTCAACATTAATTTCATATCAGTCTGTCCTCCAATCCATGTGCTTATATTTCTCTTAGACTTGCAGCAAATTTTACTAACCATGGCACAATTCTGTATTAATATATTAAAGAATGATTGAAAGAAAGAATGTATTAAAGAATTAGAATTATATTTTCGTATAAACTTTTCTATTTACTACCATATTCGTATTTCAGCAGCAATTCACATCAGTTCATTAGCTTTTATGTTAATATTTCTCTCAGATTTGCAGTTAACTTTACAATACTAGGCACAATTTTGTATTATTGCTATTGGTAAAGGTATCCATCAAACAATTTGCAGCAGCGTCAGTCTAGGAATATAATTTTCACATAAACTTGCTTTCTATCTGCCCGTCCGTCCATCAACTTTTTTGCCAATATTTCTCTCAGATTTGGAATTAACTCTACTAAACTTGTCAATTATTTACATTACTAATATATTAACTCAAAAATCGAAATACTTTTTGCAAATTTCTATGCCAATTGCATTAATTTCCTATCCGTCTGCCCGTCTGTCCGCCAGCTTATATGCGAATATTTCACCCAAGTTTTCATGTATCTTGTCAAAACTTCTCACAGCTGCCTATTTATGATAATGACATATGAAAATCAAAGCAAAACTTTAAGTTAGCGTATTAAGAGTTCGTTATGCTGCAGTTCGCATTTCCATGCTGATTTTCTTAACATTCCAATTTTTTTTTTGCTAGTTTATTTTACTTACTTATGTTGTTGTTGCTTTTGTATCGTGCTTAGTCGACTTATGTGTCATGGATATGTGCTGTGAGCATGGCGCGATTATGAGCATTTCATCAAATGAAAATCAGCTTGGGCCAATTCCCAGGAGTTAGATCAAAATGGTGCCAGGCCGACAGGCAGGCAGGCAGGCGAAGCAACCACCATCATCATCACCAGCATGTTGTTGCACCACCACCATCACCATCACCATCACCATCACCACCCAGCCATTGGGAAGCTAACTCTCAACACTCGAGTCGAGTCGAGTCGAGTCGAGTCGTCAACTCGACTCTCGGGGGCGACTCTCGACGCGCATTATAAACATGTCGTCGTCCATTGACGGCATTTGAACAGACAAGGAGTTGAGCCAAGTGGAAAAATAATGAAAACATTCGAGGATAATGATGACGATGACGATGACGATGACGATGCAGCTACGAAGGGCGTTTGAGCACTTGAAATCGATACGGCCAACTTACACAGAGAGTGAAAGAGAGAGGGAGAGGGAGAGAAAGAAAAAGAGAGAGAGGGAAGAGATGCTTTTTATCAATAAAGCGCTAAGCTGGCCATAGTTTGCTAGGCAGTTGTGGCCAATCTTCTGCCCCTCGGCTTCGTTGCTGCCTTCTATTCTGGCCACAGGAAGCATCAACAACCCTGAAATAGGCTGCGACAACAGACGGACAGACAGACACACCGACGGACAGACAGACGGACAGACAGATGGATGGATGGATGGATGGATGGAGAGACCACATCCAGCTGAATTCAGCGAGCATCCTGTGTGCAGCTTTTCAACGAGCGATAACAACAACGGATGTCCTGAATGAGCCTCAAGGAAGTAAACACTTTTTGCGCCTGCACCCCGAGCGCAATGTGTGGCAAGGAGCAAGCAGCAAGCAGCAATCGCAATCGCAGTGGCAGCAACATTTGCTCAGCCATTGGGTGCCACTCACGAGTGTGCACAACAAATACGTGTACTCACAATTCACAACTCTCAACTCACAACAGCAACAACAACAACAGTGCCTGCTGTAAACAATCTATATTCGATTGAAAAAAGATGCTTAAAGATGATTTCGTGACACGATCACAAAAATACCAAGTATTTCTTAACAGCTTTGGATATCTTTGCATTTTAAGTTTAAGACCCATCAAAACATATTCCTTATTAACTGCCTGACACGACTTGAGAACTGCAAAAAATATTGCAACGAAAATAAAATATTTTTAGGTCAACACTTTTTAGCAACTTATCAATTATATTCCAACATTTTAAAACAACAAACATTTTTCCAATTTAAAAACAAATAAGAATGCTTTGAGATACTCATTTTGAATGAAATCATATTCTTCAAATATACCGTAAAAATACTAAAACATATTAGAGCCTATATTTGGTATATCAATATTGTACTACATTCAAAATATACGACTATAATAGAGTACAATATCTAACAGATTATCAACCAGTATTTCATTATTTTGTTAATAACTTCTACAATTTGTATGTGATGGCATTTTTAGGAATCTTAAATGCTGTAGTTATAATTACCAAAATTAAATTATAATTATGAAATTATAACTTCAAAATTCCGCTTGATATTCGATCTTTGTCGATTTGCGGCGACGGAATAAAAGTTAATTATACAAAACGAGTAAGCAAACATAATTAATGTTTAATATAACAAACAATTTAAGCTAGTCACAATTAAATACTATATTATTCCATATTATTCCATATTAAATAAAATAATATATATTTTCATCTATCAACTTTAACCCAAAATAATATTCTACCAAAAAATGTACTTCACATAAAATGTACCAAAAATATCCAAGTTCGTTAGTTCTAAAAATATTCTAATAACATTTTTTTCAAAATTTTCATTGTTAGCAGCAAGAAATGCATGCCATTTATTGCCTGACACATATAGAAAATAATCTAAAATTTATATATAGCAGCCTCAATAATATATGTAAGAAATAAATTATTAATTCTTAATAAAGTTTTTGTTGTGCGTATCTTCATATCAAATTTAGCTATACCATTATCAAAGTAACTATAATGTTCTATCGATAATAATATGAACAAATCAACTCTCTTTGCGAATAAACATCAAATGTACTACAATCTTATGTAGTTACAGAAGCTGCTCACGTTGCCATCTCTAAAGTAGTAGTAAATCACCTATTAGTGTCGACGGTGCACAGCAGACACAACTATTATTTTCACATATGTCAACATTCGGAATAAAAGCCAAGACATGTTCTTAAGTTGCAACAAACTGTTGAAGTGTCTGCGACAAACACAAATCTTTGAAATGTATTTAAAATAGAGAAATTTTTTGGAAAAACTAATACATAAATATATAACTTGAAGTTACTGCAACGTTAACGTTCAAATTGAAAGGTTATTGACTGTCTAAAAAAAGCATGCAATATTATTTGAATTTAAGGGACAGATCAAAGAGAAATTATAGTTAAAATACAAAAATTCTTAAATGACAAAAGTCAATTTGTAAAATCATTACCAATATTTTTATTGAAAAAATGTACTCATACTACCTATTAAATATTCACTATTGAAGAAATGTTAAAAGCAATACAACATTAAAAAAAAAATTAAAGAATTAGTGTATAAAAGTGACAATCATCATAATGTTGAATGTGAATTTTTTATTTGCTACGAAATTGTATTATGATATGTTTTCGTAAGAAAGGGGCGCAGAATAAATGTTTATACAGAGTATGATAATCAAACTTCTCTGTTGTTAGAAACTATGAAATACTCTGCCAGATATATTAAAATATGTATATTCAAAGTTTGATTTTCTGTGTTTTGTTACCCAAGACGCTAAATTTATATAAGATATATAAATAATAAATATTATATTTCAGAGAATATTGAAGACATACAAAATATATACCGCTCATAAATTAATTAAGTCTTTATTTTTTACTTATATTCAAATATAACTATAATTTATACAAGACCTAAAAATAATAATATATAATATAATATTACACTTCCGCTTAAGTTAGTTTAGAGTTTCTTCTAATGTTTACATATTATATAACAAAATCGCTTAATATTTTTGATTTAATCATTCTTTACATTTCAGAAAACATATAGCTAAATATATATTCTATATACTATATTCTGTTTTAATCTGTAGAAATGTCCAACAATATTATAAAACTTTGCTTAAAAATCTATTTTTCTTATTACATCAATGCTTCACTATTAACTTAAAGTAAATTGAATAAAAGCGAATCAATTTTGTTGACTTATCCAAAACATATACATAGCATACTATTTAGTTATATATAAAAAATATATATTACGGTCTGATGTTGACATTCTCATAAGTTGTGCAAATAATTCAATATTATTTGCAGCTTATAAATGTACATAGTATTTATGTTTATTTTGTTTAATTCCCTACAACATATTGTATACTATATTTCCTAAATATTCTGCATATGATATAATAAATGTATATTCTACATATATCATATCATATTATATTGATTTTCTTTTGAAGTTGTGCCAATTTTTCAGAATTATTTACAGCCTATAATATATACAAACTATTTATGTTTATTTTGTTTATTTTCAGACAACAAATTGTTTACTATATTCTCTAGATATCTTACAAGCACAGAAATATACAGAAATTACAGCTAAATAATAATGTGAACACATAAAAAATATTTTTTCGTATTTCCTTATGCTTACTGCATTATCCAGACATTCTGTTTCAGAATAGATGAAAAGAGAAATAATATTCGTAACATAACTTATCTAGATTATTTGAAGTTTTTGCAGGGTATCTATTCTTCGATTAGACCTTTAGCTTGTTGAACGGGTTACTTTAAAAAACTGTTGGAGAATGTCTTTATCTCCTATCTCTCATTCTCTCCTCTTCTTCTTCTTTTTCTGTTTCTGTCTGTGTGTGTGTATGTGTTGGGTGGTGTCCTTCAGTTGCTGTTCCCGTTATCCTGGCAGCTGCCACAACGCACTTTTATGGCGTTTGCTCTGACAATGTGGACAGTGGAGCCCTGCCACGCCCCCAGGGCGTTCTTCTGCTACGACAGCTATCACATATGAATGTGTGTGTGTGTGTGACTGTCACTGTCTGCAGCCAGGATGTGGGCGACTGCTCAGCATTTTAGCCTGAGGAGAAAAGAGAAGAGAGGAGAGAGAAATGAGAGCAGAGGGCCAAAGGCACGTCAAATGTTTTGTCGTTTGTAATCTATTTACACAAAAAGATTCAGCAGACTCGTGCATGTTTTTCAAGAGCACCCAAACAAGGTGCACACACACAAACACACGCCCACAAACACATACACACGCACACAAACGCAGTGGCAAAAACTCACAGCATGCGAATTTTCAGAGTTGAATTCGACATTTACTTCAACGTTCAACGACGACGACGGCGACACATTTGGCGTGTGTTCACCAAATTTTGTAAGCTTCCCCTCGCTCCCCCTTTTCGCCCTTACCCCAAGCACCGCTTGCCTACCGTACAGTCAGTGGGCTTTGTGCAAATAATGCAAAAGCAAAAAAAAAGATGACAAAAATTGGAAAAAGAAATGAAAGCAAAAACTTGAATATGATAGCTGACAACCTCAACAGCAACAACAACAACAACAATAACAAACACACACAGACTGACGCATTCACACACATGTGTGTGTGTGTGGCCTTTCAATTCTACCTACTTCTCACCTCTCTTTGCCCAATTGTTTTGCTCCTCGCTTCGTCTCCGAGTGCTTTCATCATATCTCTCTCGCTCTCCCTCTCTCGATATCTCCTCGCAGTTCCCTTCTTACTGTTGTTGTTGCTGTCGAAGTTATTTCTTATTTTTCTTGTTTTTGTTGTACTCATTACATTTTTCGCAATACTCTTAGCTCTCAGCTCTGAAGCGCCGCGTTGGCTAATCACACCAGCAGCCAAGCATAGTTTCTAGGCATATCACAGTGGGGCAAAGTTCTCATCAAGTGTGTCAATTATAAGTTGAAAATCAGTTCATAAAATATTAATAATTATTGTAATTTTAAAATTCCGAGAAATTCGACTACTACGCAAATTTGATTTGAAGTTTTTTTGAAGTGAATTTAAAATACAAATTATGTAACTGAGTGACTGCCAAAGTGTATGATTTACAGACTGACTGATTGAGATTGAACAACTGATGATTGCCTGTCTAATCGAAGGAATTATTGACTGCAGAAGAGACTAATGATTGACTCGTTGAGTGATTGATTGCCTGAATGCCTGAAAAAAATTATTGAATATCTAAATGAATACTTGATTGATAGACTGATGACCACCAGCATTAATGCTTGACGTGCTAACTAACGACCGCCGTGAATGTAACTTTCTATTGAGTAACCAATAATTGGCTTGCGGTATTGATAGACTGACTGAATTAATATCTGATTGATTGAATGCCTAAGTAAATATCTAATTATTCACTTTATTGATTGAAAGACTGATGACTACCAGCATGAATGATAGACTGAATCATTAACTTACTAACCAACTACCTCAGTAACTGTAACTAACTAATGACCAGCCAATAATGTATTTGGGGGATTGATGGACGGACTGACTAACATCCGAATACGGACTGATTGACTAGCTCCCTTAATGTCTAACTGCCGAGCAGACGAACCCATTTATGACTGACTGAGTGATTGACTTACGGACTGACTTAAGTAAATGACTGAATGATTGCTTAATAGAAAGACTGACTGCCTGCCCGAATGAATGACTAATGAGTGACTATTTGCTTGATTAAATAACTCAATCGACGGCTGACTGTCTGTACAAATGATTGACTAACTGTTTATATGAATAATTGACTATTACATGACTGACTACCTGTATGAATGGCTAACGTAATGATTGACTTAGTAACAAGCTAATGACTAACCAACGATTGATCGATTGTTTGATTAAATGCCTCAATGATTGACAGACTGCCCAAGTGAATAACTGACAATTTGCTTGACTGAATGACTGACCAAATTGAATGATTGATTGATTGATTGAGTAACTCACTAAATGGATAAGTGAAGATTAACTAATTAGATGACTGATTGCTTGTATGAATGATTAACGTAATGATTGACTTACTAACTAGCTAATGACTAACCAACGATTGATGGATTGCTTGATTGAATGCCTTAATGATTGACTGACTGACTGAACGTCTATGTGCATGGAAGAGTGGGGCAGTTAAAGTGGGAGTTGACTGCTCCAATGCCCGCACTGGGGACATTTGAATCATGCTTGACTGCCTCCGACGACTGCCACCCAAAGCACACGCTCCGAGGGCATGTCAAGGGAATAGGCCATGAGACAGATGGCGAAAGGCAGCAGCAGCAGCAGCAGCAGCGGTGGGAGTCGAAAAGATAAAAAGCGAACAAGAAAAGGCGAGGAGGAGAGGAGGAGAGGGAAAGAGAAGTCTGTGTGTTATGTGCGAGAGTCGAGTGTTTGGTAAATAACACGTTCGTTGTGTCGCCGTCGCCATCGTTCTCCATGCTGTCGGTGTCTGTGTCTGCATTTGTGTTTGTGTTCGTGTCCGTGTCCGCGCTCTCCACATCTTCATCACCATCAACACAAAACAGTGATGGGCGAAGAAGAAGGAGGCGGAGGAGGAGGAGGGAGGACTATATCATCAGGGTTGTTCTTTCTGTCTTTTGCCGTTGAGCTTTGCAGAGGGTTGAAATTGTGAATTATATATTAATAAACAGAACCAGCAGCAACAGCTACAGCAACAGCTACAGCAACAGCAACAACAACACGCTAAAGTGAAGTGCCGGGCAAAGCCGCCATTATGCCAAATGCTGGCAACCCTGTGACTACCAAACAAAAAAGCGTCAGCGTGACACGTGTAGCCAACCCAGCAACCTCCTCACCTCACCTCCCCCCTATGCCCAACACGTTTCCTCCCTCTGATTTTAAATCATCATCTCATCACTCGACCCGCATTCACAGCGCAACCTTTTGACTTTTAATGAAATGGATATCGCACTGAAACTGAGACCAGATCATCATCAGCAGCAGCAGCACACTCCACCTCCACTAGGGTTGCCACCCTCTTGTTGTGCACACACACACTCAAGTGTCGATTTATGTTACTCTCTCAAACTTCGCTCAACTCTCGATTCGTCGACACGAAAAAAAAAAAACAACAAAAATTTGCACATATGCCAATGCAATAATTTCACATCCGGGATTCTGATTCAGATTCACAACTCGAGTCCTTGTGTAGTACTCGAGCGATGTGCCCATGTTTTGGTGTTGCTGTAATACACTTGAGCATAATTTATGCTGTTAATTAGTCGACAGAGTCATTGACGGAACGCCATTTACCGCTTTTCCAAGGACTTTCCGCATTGCAGGTTTTTTTTCTTCCTTTCATTTTTTTTTACCTCCCCCAATGCACTTTTCATATGTGTGGTTTTTTTTTTTGGCATTGTTTTGATGCATTGCGTTGGCAGCAGCAGATTGGGAACTTGAATCGCGTTAATGAGCTCACAATTTGCGCTGATTGCGAGAAAAATGCAGTGTGATTGTTATACAAAACGATAATTAAGCCATTTACGACGAGTAGCGAGTTGCACATGATGAGTAGCGAGTTGAAAGCGTTTGCGGTACTGCTTATTGGTTAGCTGAAATCCAAAACACTTCATTGACATTAAAGCCGAGTATCCTATTGGGGAATGAATCACTAGGAAGCCAAGTGCTCATAATTTCTAACGAGCAGCGAGTGCAAATCAACGAGTAGCAAATTTATATTTAATTATAATTAAAACACATGCTGTCTATTTAAAGTTTTCTGATTTAATGCAATGAATTAGCGAATAAATAAAAACAAATTTAATAATGGTAAACTGGTTAAAGCAACGACTAATGAGCATTTTATACAATTTCAAATGAATAACTATAAGCAAACTTAAATGCACGAGTAGCGAACAAATTTAAGTTCACGTAAAATGTGAACCTTAGGCTATTTAAAGTAAAAGCAGCGAGTGGCTGCTAGCGTGTAACGAGTAAATAAAAGCAAATAAGTATATAGACTCAAAAACTAGAGCAACGAGTAGCAAGTAAACTTAAAATCAAATCAAATGTAAACATAAGGCTATTTAAAGTAAAAGCAGCGAGTGTCTGCTAGGGTAACGAGTAACTAAAAACAAATAAAAATGCAAACAAAATATAGACTCAAAAACTAAAGCTACGAGTAGCAAGCAAACATAAAAAAATCAAACGTGAACATAAGGCTATTAAAGGTTCAATCAGCGAATGGCTGCTAACGAGTAACGAGTAACTAAAATTAAATTGAAATTTAAATCAAATGTATCTTTTTGTCCACTTAAACTAAAAGCAACGAGTAGCTAGTGGAGAGTAAAGAGTAACTAGAGCATTAAAATATATAAACTGCCTATTTAAAGCTTTTCGTTTTAATGCGAAAAAAGTATGGCAGACAACTACTGATGAGCAACGAATTGCCCGCAGCGTATAATAAATAACTGACAAACTTTTCGATTATCTGGAAAATCTTTACAATATTTTCATGTGGAAAACATACAGTATGCACTTTCCGAGTTGGGAGTTCGAGTCGGTAGTTGAATCTGCGAGCTGGAGTTGGGAGTTGGGGAGTTGGGAGTTCGAGTGCGCTGACATGACTCTGTCTGGCCAAAGTGTGCGCCAACTGCCAATTACAGAAGCATGGGGGGAAGGGGGAATCAGGACGAAAAGGAAAGACTGCACACATTCACATATGGATGTTTCATGGAGTGTGCCCAAAGGCGGCTGGAAGACTGCAGATATTTTTATAGTACGGCGTACGTATAAAAATTAAAAGGGAACATTTGTCATTTCTCAAGATATTTCATTGCGATTCGCTGTTGCTTTTCCCATCTGTTTTCTTTTTGTTCTTCGTCATTTCTTTTTTCATTTTTCTTTTTGTTTTTGTGTCTTTGCTTTTTTCCAGGACAAGTGAGCGATTTTAATTAACTGCCAGTGTCGCAGGCTCTTGTCTCATCCCCTTCCATGCAACACTCATTTCCCTCCTGCCTCGCTCTCAGTCTGGTCCCCATTCATTTTATTCGCCAGCGCCTAGCACTTCCATTGCCTTCTGGCTTTTTTTTACTAGCCTCTCCATCCGCACATCGAAATAAAAACAAAGAAAGAAAGCCGAGCAAAAAAAAAAAGAAAATGTTGAAAAGCGAAAAAGTTTTGAGAGGTGACGAAAATGACTATACACTAGCAAAGTAAACTAAATAAATATTTGTACAAAGCGAAGAAAATCGAGAAAATAAAATCATATATATTATATATATTTTAGAAATTATATTTACTAATTGCAAAAGATTGCTTTGTAATACAAATTTGACATAATAATTATTTAGGTTTTCTGCAGCTGCAATTTTTATAATCACAAACATAATCAATCATGGCTATAATATATCGAAGTACTAATAATTTTCTTAAGTGAACAGAGAGAATATCAAGATAAAGATCAAATTGTGATGAAATATTTTAAAATCTAATCATATTCCATCACAATTATTTATAGTTTAAACTTTATCTTACAATTGAACTTAGATTTGGTAGATCGCAAATAATTCGATCTTAAATTTCAATATATGGGTAATTCTCTGAGGGATGTCGCGTGCGACCAGCTTTTCAGTTACAAAAAAAAAAAATATATTCTGAAACAATTTTAAAAATATGTAAAGGTTATTTTTATAGCTATAGATTAGTACTTTTATTAGAGCTAAGAAATGTTTTGGAATTTTTTTTTTTGTTTTGTTTTCTGCTCTGATAATTGCAAAAATTAACAAATTCGTACGCAAAACCATAAAATGAACGAATTTATATATTTTATCGTAAAACAGAATAAGTTACTAAAATCAATCTTAGCTCTAAAAATAGTGCTAAGCCAAAGCTTTAAGAATAACCTTCACTTAATTTTAAAATGGTTTTAGTTTATGTTTTTTTTGTCACTGAAAAGCTGTTCGCACGCGACATTTACCAGAGAATTACCCATATGAAGAAATAATTCTTAAGAAAAGAAAACATGTACTTCATATTTGGAATTATTAGGAAGTTGTCACATGGGTAAAAGTATACTTGCTTCATAAACTGTAAATGAAGAAAATAAGTAATTATTGAGCATTGTTTGTTTTTTTTTTTCTTAGTTTTTTCGGACTAGTCTTTTTCTGCTTTTAGGAAGGAATTAATAAACTAATGAACTCATTACCAGTACTACAAAAAAAAACTTTCTGATAAAATATACATCGAATTCAAAGAATTTATATATTTCAAATGTCATCTCTCATTTTGCAAAAGAACAAATTATATGCAATGAGACGAATTTGGTTTTGCCTTAGTTTGTTATTGTTATCATTCTCTTTTTCCTTTATTATTTATATTTATTTTATTACTTATTATAATGTTAGTTATAATATTGCAAAATTTGTAATAACTTGCAAAGAAATTAAATATTTTCCCAAATAAAAAATAGATTACCAATGAATTTGGGAAAAGAAATAATATTTGTTTTCCCAGAGCTACAGTTGCTTTCCCATATTTCTCAGTGCCAATTTCTAAGCTTGGTTGAATTTCTGCTCTGATGTCAAATTAGCAACTTGCATTTTGACAATAAATCGATGCTGGCTGTCAAAATCATAATACCCCCGCATTGGCAAGAGTATACAGAAAACAGTTCTTTCATTTTTTTTTTTTTTTTTTTTCCATTTTATATTTTTTTTTTCGGGGCGTTTGTCAAAGCTCATTCGTTGGGGATGTGAATGTGACTGATACTCTGAGACGAGAGACGAGTAACGGGAAAGAGAAATGAGAAAGAGAATTCGAATGCGAGTAAGAGAGAAAGAGAGAGAGAGAGTGCGCTTGAGGTTCAGATTGGTGAGGTGCTTGGGGTTTTACTTTTTTTTCGGAGGGGATTACGAGAATGTTTTGCGAGGGTGTGGAGGTGGGGGAGCGGTGACTCGGCATATTGTTGACTGCTTTTGTTTTTGCTGTTTGTGGAAAAGATTTTTTCCCTCTTGTAATGCAAAAATGCGGCCATTTTAAAAGTGGATGCAGAGCCAAATGAAAGAAGCCGAGACCGTAAGACAATGGGGGGACAAAAAAGGAAAATAAGGTGAACACCAGTGTTGCCAAGTTCGCCATTTCCCCGTTAAATCGGATATACCGCTATCTTTGCATTAGCATATACTATATAACCAGATATTGGTCAAGAAACGATTTCAATATATGTACGTATATACAACCAAAACATTAAGTAATACTTACACATTTAACTTTGTGAAATTTTTTAGCTTTTTTTTGTTGTGCTTTGTAAATGTTTTCAGCACTGGTAAACACAGATAAAGCGAGAGCAGGACAACAACATAGTGAGAGAGAGAGAGAGAGTGGAAAAGGGACATGTGCTGCCAAGCGTGAATTTGCCACCGAGTGCAAGATATTTCGCTTCACAGCTTTGCCGAGCGATACCCAACAGCTCAAAAGAGTGCAAAAAAATCAAAGGAAAAACCCCAAAAGCAGAATGTCCTTTTGCTGATTAAAATAGGCTCGACAGCATTAGTTATGATAATAGCATAGAAAATACAAAACTACTTTTTGTAAGTAATACTTACCATTGAGTGAATATTTGCGGTGACAGACTTATTTATGGTATAATGAAATTTCATAAAATCCAGATGCATCTTCCTGAAAGAAATCAAGCAATTTAAAGACAATTTAAAAAATGATTTTTATAGTAAAGTATATAGTATATATAATATATAGTATTTAGTCTATAGTATACTACTATTTAGTAAAGTAGTACATAGTAAAGTGTATAAAAAGATTAATCAATATTTAGAGATTGCACATTATCCAGAACAAAAAAAAGTTGGTTATTCGAAAGCACATTTATGTTCAGTTCAATAAATATAAAAATGAAAGTTCATCGGAATTAAAATAAATTAAGTAAAACGATTAAATTCTGTACAACTTTCAACAAGATGTGCTAAGAAATATGCCTGGTCTTATTTTGTAAACGTTTGTAAGAATTTCATATTTATTCAAAGTATTAATGTTTGGTTTTCCTATAATATTCACCAAAAAACACATTCAAATATGATATACAATAATTTTAAACAGTATAATTGGAAAAAATGCTAATCCGCAAAGCCCGCAAATGTTATTTATAAAATTCATAAATAGATTGTACCATACTTAATTCTATTATATATTTTAACAAGTAAGAAAGCTACAGTCGAGTGTACTCGACTGTGAGATACCCGCTACCCATTTTGAATAAATGCAATATATTTTGCGGTATTATTCTCAAAATATACCAAATATACTGCAAAAATACTAAAAATATACAAAATAGTATATGTGGTATATCGATATAGTACCGCATTCATGTCAGCCAAAGCAACTAAGAGCCCTAGTAAGTAGGCGTTTTTACCCATACAAAAGTATTTCTTTAATAGCTTCGACAATTTCTATTTGATCGCAACCAAATTTTCAGGGATCATAAATACTATAGTTATTACTGTATATATCAAAATTCGTAACTCTAGCTTTAAAATTACGCTTGTTATTCGATTTTTTTAATTTGCAGGGGCGGAAGTGGGCGTGGCAAAAATTTGAAACAAACTTGATCTGCGTGCAAACATAACAAATGCTGTCGAAAAAAAATTATAGCTCTATCTCTTATAGTCTCTGAGATCTAGGTGTTCATACGGACAGACGGACAGACACACAGACGGACAGACACACAGACGGACAGACGGACATGGCTATATCGTCTCGGCTGTTGACGCTGATCAAGAATATATATACTTTATAGGGTCGGAGATGCCTCCTTCTACCTGTTACATACATTTCCTGCCGGCACAAAGTTATAATACCCTTCTACCCTATGGGTAGCGGGTATAAAAATATTACCATTGAAACTATAGAAAAATGATGCAAGAACTTAAAATAATAGATTATTGGGAAATCAAGTTATTTCCAAGAAAAACCAGCTGCTGTAAGCATTATAACATTTATATTGAAACTTGTAAGAAAATAATTATTTTTAAGTTTTATTTCAATAAACAAATTTTTCATAAAGTATTGACAATTATTTGAATATAGTTTTTTGTGCAAATATTTAAAATATTAAAAAACCTCTATACCATATTTTTTAACCTATGCAATAAATTTAAAATAGTTTCTAATTACTTTAAATATTATTCATAATAGTTAACTTATAAAACAATAACTTTTTTTTAGTTTTTTTTTTCAATAAAAATCTTAACTTAATGACCAATTTTTAAGTTTAATTTCTTGTTCAAATTTTTCAAATACCGTAAATTATTTTCTAACTTATTTAATATATGTATATAAAATAGCTTCTGGCTACTTTAAATATTTTTCTTAATAGTAACAGTTATTATGTTCTAAGCATACATGCGAGTATGTTTAAAAGAAGTAGTTATTGTTTTTTGTTAGGCTGCGGAACAACTATCGGAAAAGTCTTATGTAAAGCATCGCTTCTTTCCCGTTGCCCAACTACGCAGTGTTTTACCCTCAAAAGAGATAAGTTTCGCAAAAGATGTGTTCAATCAGGGTATTTAATTTGCTGCTCAAGAGGCCCATCCACTCACACACACACACACACATGCCTATTATAATCTGTGTGTGTGTGTGTGTGTTGTGTGTTTACGTAACGCAAATATGAAAGGCGTTCTAATTAGAGAGCAAAAATTCACGCAGAACGATGCAAACAGCACTCAACGCACACACACACACATAAATATGTTGTATATGTATGTATTTATATATATATATATGTATGTATATGTATAAATGTATATGAGGGCGCAAATTCTTCAATTTAATAACTAACATCCGGAGGCGTAAGGCAGCTCAACAGCCGCAGTAGGCGGACGCAGCAATTTGTGGACAGAGCGAGAGAGAGAGAGAGAGAGAGGTGGAAAGAACAAGAGACTACGCTTGGGTGACGACAACAAGAACAACAACAACACGAACTCGGGGAGACCCAACACAATGAGATGTCGAAGAAGCTGCAAAGGACAACAAGGATATGAAAAGTTGCGTGGGGACTTTGCCTTGCCTTGACGAATCCTTGACAAGGACAAGCATTGGCGAGAGGGAGGCAGGAAGGGAGGAAGGGAGGGGTCGAGAATTTTGTCACAACAACAGCAATCACAACAATATTTTTGGTGGTTGTTTGCGGCCCCTTGACAACGTGAACGAGAAGCGAACGAAGAATGTCCTGTCGTCGTCGTCCTTTTTGGTGGTGCGTGCTGACTGTGCTTTCGTGGTGGTGGCAATGATGATGATGATGCTGTTGCTGTTGGTGGTGGCGGTGGCTGATGGTGGTGCGAGGCGAGGCGAGGCGAGGCGCCATCAACGGAAATGAGACGTTTAATTTACATTTACACAACGGCTAACAAACGATAAGTCCTGCGGGACGTCAACGACGATGACGACGTCGACGCTTCAGTTATGGGATCAGCATTTTGTGGCATGGATCCAACAGGTCGAAACAAGTCCAAGTGCGTTGGACTAACAATGCGAGTGCTGACTGTACTTGAGCGCATGCATATTGTATGAATGTTTTTGGACAGCTTTGACGCCAAGCATCCTGGCAACACACACACACACATACGCACATGTGCTTGTATTTGTATTTCCGGTGCTTAAGACAAATTTTAAAAGAGCCTCATGAATATTTGAGCGCATTTCCTGCCGCACTTTGTTCAACTGCAAAATGTCCTGACGTCCTGCTTTCCAGGAGTTTGGGTGCCAGCTCGCCAATTAATACACGCATGTGTGAGTGTGTGTGTGTGTGTGTATGTGTGTGTGTGTGTGTGTGTGTCTGCGGTTAATTCAAGTGAATGCTTGCGTCAATAATTGAGGCACGAAATTTTGTTGCTGACTCCCAACAACGAGGCGTCTCCCCTTCACCTTCACCTTCCACTTTCTCTTGCTCCTCGGCGTCTGCGTTAATTGACCAGCAAATTAAGCGAGTTCTTGGCATTTCCCCCCTTCCTCCCCCCCATGCTGCACAACAATGCTGTTGCACTCAATGTGCAACAACGCACTCCGAACTATGCAAATCATTCGCGCCATTTTCGCATTCACTAGCAAAACGCATTTTAAAGCATTTCTGGTTGACTTTGCTAATAATAAGTCGCCATGATTGGCAGATAGAATAATAATAATAGTATTTATGTTTCCTGAAAATTTGATTGCAATAAAAATACTTTCGTTTAGGGAAAAACGGTTCTTAATTGCTTTGTGTGACAATCTGGTATATTCTGGACTCTATGGTATATTTTGAGTGTAGTACTATATCAATATACCTAAAATAGACGTTGCTATATTTTTGGCATTTTTGCAGTAAATCAATTTGGTATATTTTTAGAAAATTGAGCATTGAAAATTAATATTTGAATGTAGTATATACCTAAGATAGCATTTGTTATATTTTTAGTATTTTTTTGGGTATATTAATTTGGTATATTTTAATACCGCACTATTTTGCTTTTATTCAAAATGGGTAGCGAGTATCTCACAGTCGATCACACTCAAATCTAACTTTCATAACTATCATTAATGTTATGAAACTACACACAAAAGAACTCCATTTAACAAAATCTAAAATAATTATAAAATATACTATCTGCTCTCTTAGTTTTGTGAACTTGACGTAATTTTCTTTTAAATATTTCATGAATATTTTCCAGTGCGAACTCAAACTGAAAGTTTGTTTTCTTTAAAACACTTCTAGAAAGCTGTTATTAAAATTCGCATACATTTTCATGAAATTTTCGACAATTTACTGATATATATAAATAATTACTAACATAAATTTTATAGATGTGATTGTATGTACCACAAATCGTGACTCTAGATTCAAAACTATACTTGCTAATCCTTTCTATCGAAAATCTAACACAAACTTGATCTTTCGAAGTGCTGCCAAAATTCATAGCTCCATCTCTGATGGGCACCAAGATCTAGGTGATTATACGGACGGACGGACGGACAGACAGACGGAAATGGGCGAACAACATTGAGTTTTGTCACCCATAATATTAATATTCTGACCAAATAAATTTATTGAAAATAACTTTTTTTAAGTGCTCTCTATCAATTTTTCAGTTATATCCTTTTGGAATTCGACTCCATTTGGTTTGAAATCTTCTTCGTACTGCCCGATCCATTTTTCACCATTGACCAAAAGTTTTCAAATGGCTTGAGATTGTGACTTTGACCTGACAACTCTATCAATTTCAAATGTTATTTTCCAATCCATTTCTATGAGAATTTTTCTGTATGCTTCGGATTCCTATGTATCTCAATAAAATTCGAAAGATTTATTTATAAGCTTAGGCTTGAAATCAATATGAAATACAAATAAATAAATATAATTAAATGCATTAAAAACAAAAGAAGCGAAACATGATAGACGAAAGTTTCATATTGATTCGCTTGACAAAATGCTTTCAATTTATTTTGTGTAATAGTCTCCAGAGAATGCTCTAATGATTTGTAGCTACAGATTTTCTTAGGGGCTGTCGCTGTGCACCCTTAACGATGAAAAAGAAGAAGAAGCAGAAGCAGAAGCAGAAGTAGAAGAAGAAGTGCTGTAATGAGCTCTGACCGTTCGTTGGGTAATCCTTGAAACTCGACGTCGCCAGGACAAACAAACTATTTGCAACTTTTTGCCAACGCCCAATTAGTGACACTCAAATAGCACAACAAATGGTCAGAGAGGGAGAGAGAGATGGAGGCGTCTCCTTGTGGCAACAAAACGTGCAACTGGACCTCAATCAGTAATATTTTTGGACAGATGTCGTAGAGTCATGAAGGAGGAGCAACGAGGGGCGGGGGCAGCACTTAGAAAATTGCGGCATAATCAAACGCTCTGCCTCTACCTCTGCCTAAAGGAGGCAACAACAACAACAACTACAATGCGAGGCAGCTGGATCATTGGGGGTCAACGGCAACACAATAAGAGCAGCACAAAATGGATGCCAGACAAGTGGAGGGAACCGAAGGGGGTAAGAGTGAGGAACAGGTTACAAAAGTGCTGACTGTGACAGCTTACTTTATTGGCAAAATCAAATCAACGTGGCATTTGCATGCAGCACAGCACAGCAGAGCAGAAGAGAGCTGAGAGCACAAGCCAAAGAGATACAACAAATACGACGACGTTCGTTGTTCATGATGAAATGGGGCATGTCTGGGAGGTCGGGGCAACAAACGGTGGCAACTGTGGCAGCATTCAGCAACATCATCATCGTCATCATTCTTCAGTCGATGTCGATGTCGATGCGCTAAATGCAAGTCAAACACAAGTAAGAACGCGACTCGTTGCAGTCTGATCGACTTAGAGAGACCTTGTATCGAAATGAAATAAACAACGAAAGAAAATTAATTCCCAGATAGTTACATTTGATTAAATTCAAGAATATAATAAAATCTGATCGACTTAGAGAGACATTGTATTAAAGAGAAATAAACAACGAAAGAAAATGAATTCCATGATAGTTATATTTCAATTAAATTCAAGTATATAATCAAATCTGACCGACTTAGAAAAACCTTGTGTTGAAAAAAGCGACAACGAATGAAAATGTATTCTATGATAGTTTTATTTCAGTTAATTTCAAGTATATATTATTTATATACATTATTTGCAAAGAAAAACGCAGAAAGTTCACACAAATAGTAGAAATGATTTCCATGAAATTGAAATCAATTATGAATGTACAAATATTTAAATATATATAGAGAATTCAGAGAAGAGGAACGTGTCAAATCTAGAAAATCCAACAAAAAATTCAATAAAACCAATTTTAACCTAAAATTAAAATAAAAATAGATTTTAAAACGCGTAATTGGTTGCTCTCTATTTAGATTTAATATATTTCATAGTAATTTTTATTAGCAAATAAAAGATTATATGCATCAAAAGTCATTCGAGCCTCATCTTCAACTTTTTTCTCTCAAATTCAAACAAGAACAAAATAATATTTTTTTAAGATCGAAGAAATTCTAAATCGAAGTTTGCAATTTACTTTTCAATCTAGATTTTTCTTTCTGTGTAGCTGCTCTTTCTTGAAATTTATTATGTCATATTAATTCTGATTATCGAATAAAAAACAAATTACTTAAAAAGTCATCTAAGACTCAATTTCGTTTACAAATTTTAAATTAACATTAAAATCAAAGATTTGTTTCTCTCTGTTTAGATTTAACACATTTCTTTTTAATTTTGATTATCAAAATTTAAACTTAAAATGAAAATTAAAATAAAAATGCAATTATGTAGTTGCTTTCTTTATAGATTTAATATTTTATATTGATTCTAATTATTAGAGCATCAGTTGTATAATTTTTTTCTTTACGCCTGTTACAAACGTGATCGCAATGCGAGCATACTCGCTGCAAAGTTTCAACAGCAAGTGGAACAAGCAACGTCGCGTTGCAACAGAGAGGGGAAGAGAGAGTGAGAGGGAGCCATGGGTAGGCAGAGGCTTGAGGCAGAACTGCAGAGAGTCGTGGAGGAGAATGCTTAAGGGGGATTGGGCTAAAGAGGTTTCGTTCTTTTGCCTAGGTATTGAAGCTTGTAAAAATTGCATGGCGCTGCATTACCGCTTAAGTACGCGCTCTTGGCGAGAGGCAAGAGTGGAGAGAGGGGAGAGAAAAGGGAGGCAAGAGTGGAGAGCGCCCCAGTTGATGTGGCATGTGGCATGTGGCAGCCATCTTAGTCGGCAGTCACTCCACACAGTCATTCACATGCATTCAAGTGGCAGACTAGCCTCTCCTTTTCCCTCCCCTCCCCTTTCCACCCACTCCCTGCGTCAACTGTTTGGCAAATCGCATTCATGACATTTTCTTGCATTGACTGTGTTTTTTTTTTTTTTATTTTGAAGGCAGGTTTGAGGTTTCGACTTTTCATTTGTTTCGTTGTCGAGGCCGTCGAGGCAGCTCCGCCATTTGCCATTTGCCAAGGGTTGCGCATCATCCTGGTGGCATACGTTGTGGGTGGAGGGAGGAGGTGGTGACGAAGGGGGTGGCAAGGGGTGCCATGGGGTTGAATTTGTGGCGCACTTGACGCGTTTTATAATTTCCGTAAATAACAAACGGCTTAATTTGCGCATATTTCCGTTTGGATTTGCACGACTCGAGTGCCAGCCAGACTTGAGGATTCAGGATTCAGAATTCAAAATTACGCTGCTGCCTTTTTGCATCACAACTTGGCCTAACTCGAACCCCCCCTTCCCCTTTCTACCATGCCTCTCGTCTCTTGTTGAGGCATTTTTCAGGCTTTCACATTTTTAGCTTTGCCGCAATATGCGTAATTAAAAAATGAGAGAAAAAAAAAGAAAGAAAAACGAACGCCAAAAGGGTCGTCAGGTATGTGACATGGGTTACCAACAGCCAGCAGCGAGAGCGAGTGAGAGAGGGGAGAACTCAATGAACTGCAGCTGGCAGAGAACTAAGGTTCAGCACATTCAAAGTTAGACAACTTAAGGTAATTCTGATTGTAACAGCAGTCGAGATCTTTATACAATGTGGCAATTAAGTTGTCCTAATCATTTCAGCATTCAACAAGCGAATTTTTAAACATTTCAGATTGCTAAACAAAAAACAAACAGGATTTCAAAAGAAAATCATTTTACTTACCGAAAATACTACGATTTAAATATATCAATTTATTTGAGAAATTCAGTAACACTCATTTTATTTAAAATCAATCTTTTTAATTAAGTTGTCCTAATCATTTCATCATTCAACAGACGACAGATATTTCAGAGTGTTAAATAAAGAAGCAGAATTTACAAAATAATCATAATAATTAAATGAAATTTAACGATTAACATACTTATATCGAATTATTTAGAAAATTATTACCACTAATTTCATTTAGGATCAATATTTTCAATCAATATTATTTAACAGGCAAATTTTAAAACATTTCCGATTACTAAACAGAAAAGAAACAGAACTTCAAAAGAAAAGCATTTCAGAATCAAAAACAAGTAAGATAGCTACAGTCGAGTGTGCTCGACTGTGAGATACCCGCTACCCATTTTGAATGAAAGCAAAATATTGCGGTATTATTTTCAAAATACTACAAAAATACTAAAAAGTATACTAAGTGGTATGTTTGGTATATCGAAATAGTACTGCATTCAAAATATACCATAGACGGCACAATATACCAGATTGTCAGCCAAAGCAACTAAGACCCCTTGTAAGTAGGCGATTTTGCCCATTCAAAAGTATTTCTTTAATAACTTCGACAATTTTTATCTGATCGCAACCAAATTTTAATCAGAACTACTATAGTTATTATTCTATATACCAAAATTCGCGACTCTAGCTTAAAAATTGCGCTTGTTATTCAATTTATTTTATTTGCGAGTGCGGAAGTTGGCGTGGCAAAAATTTGAAACAAACTTGATCTGCGTGCAAACATAACAAATGCTGTCGAAAAAAATTATAGCTCTATCTCTTTAAGTCTCTGAGGTCTAGGTGTTCATACGGACAGACGGACTGACGGACATGGCTAGATCGTCTCTGGTGTTGATGCTGATCAAGAATATATATACTTTATAGGGTCGGAGATGCCTCCTTCTACCTGTTACATACATTTCCTGCCTATGGGCAGCGGTTAAAATAATCAATTTACGATGGATATCATTTTATTTCACAAAAGAATTTCCACTCATTTTATTTATCATCAATATTTCCCTAAAAGAATCAATTTGGTTTCATAGCTTTGTCATTTCAATGAAGTTTACAACCAAAAAACCTTGGCATATTTGGAATATTTTTCTTTTTGATTTGAAAATATTTATTTTTCTTCAAGAAAATTGCACGACTCAATTTATATTAAGAAATTATTACCACTCATTTCATTTAGGATTAATCGTTACCTACAAGAATAAAGTTGTTTTAATTATTTTAATTATTTTTATCAGTTTATCAACGGACGAATATTAAAACATAATTTCAAAAATTAATTGTATATTTTCTTTTTGAATTGCAAATAATCATTTAATGATTTATATTAGTTTTTTCTTTTGAACTATTAACACTCATTTTACTTAAGATCAATTTTTAACTTCTAGGATCAAGTTAGTTTCATTACATTATGTTCTATATATTACATCATTAGTATATTTTCCATATTATAAAATCTTTAATTTATTAACAAAAAATCGTATTTAAAAGTATTTTATATTGAAATCGTGAAACTGTTCTCAAATATTGAAGTTTCAAAAAAATATATATTATTCTAAATGTGCAATAAAACAAAAAATGATGGGAATATGTAGTAGAAATATTTTAAAGATATTTATTAATCTAAATAAATTTGCAGATGGAAACTAATTTGAACGATATTTACAGCAATGATTAATCTCAACAATCAGCTTAAAGCTCAGCAAGCTCAATGTGTGCTTAATTATGTTAGTTTGCGTTTTGGCATCAAAAAAAAAAGAAAACAAGAATAATGTCAAAGGTAGAGGAGATTCCTCGGTTTCAGTTGCAATCGCAGTTGCAGCTGTAATTAAAAATCTTTTTGCCAAATGATTGTTCATGTGTGTGTGTGTGTGTGTGTGTGTGTGTGTGTGTGTGTGTGTGTGTGTGTGTGTGTGTGTGTGTGTGTGTGTGTGTGTGTGTGTGTGTGTGTGTGTGTGTGTGTGTGTGTGTGTGTGTGTGTGTGTGTGTGTGTGTGCGAGTGTATGTGTGTGTGTGTGTGTGTGTGTCAAAGTGTGTGTGCGAGTGTATGTGTGTGTGTGAGTGTTCTGTGAGCAAAACTGAATTTCCATTGATCTGTTGCTAAACGTTGTTAGCATCTCCAAACTTTGATTATATGGCAACAAAGCAAAGCAGCAGGCAAAGCAGACAGCAAAAGTGGTAAATGAAACGTCAAGAAGAAGAGTAGGAGAAGAAGAAGGAGGAGGAGAGAAGAGACCGCAACAGTCACACAGTTGTATGACAGTCAAGCAGTTGGGCAACCAACGACACTATTACGATGATGATGATGATGATGATAATGATGACGAAGACAACGACGATAATGATGATGATGATGAGCGCTTGAATGATGTTGTTGCTATTGCTTTTGTTGTTGAGGTTAGACTAGAACACAGCAATTCTCCAACTTGTTCTTGTTGTTGTTGTTGTTGCAGTCGCCTTGTCACGATGCTTATGACAAAAAGCTTTTCAACGTCGTTAGCTTAATAACTGTCAAGTAGATGAGTGTTTGCCTATGTGTGCGTGTGTGTGTGTGTGACTAGCTTTTATGCATCGCCATAATGTTTCCCTTTGCTCCCTCCCTCTCTTCCATTCTTGTTGTTCATGTCTTTGCTCCGTTTCTTTGCTTTTTCCACATTTCTTTGGTTCCCTCATTCTTTTCACATCGAGCGTATTCCGTTTTTGCCACAAAGTGTCTATATTACTCTTTAAATTAAGTCGATCGATCAATGTTCTGATATTTGTTTTTAGTTCTCACATATAAATTCTTCAATATCATAGATACGCATAATTAGATAGATCTGGAATCAACTATTTTTTTTTGGCAAATACATATTTTCATTGCATTTACGACTATTCTTCAAAGTAACTAAATATGTAGAATAAGATTTCGTGCTTTAAGGATAAATAATAATTCAAATTAATATGTACATATATATACTATATATACCAATATAATATATACTATATACTAATACCCTTAAACTATATTCTAATACCCTTATACAACACTAAGATGCAGACATTAGAACCCTTGACTAAACTGAAAACAACAAAATTTCGTAAAAGTAAAATAACTCAAAGAATTTTGTATAATATAATAGTGTCTTGAAATTTTTATTTTACCGGAAACATTTCCTATTGATCCCAAAAGTAATATGAACAAACATTAATAATCTGATGATATTTCGAAACCTTTCCTTTAATGATAATCGAAAAGTATTATAATCTAGATGAGATTAGAATGTTTTTTTTTTCATATAAATTTACATATCTTTCATAAATGTTGACTTTAAGAATAGTTAATCTCTATAATTTTCATAATTTCAAATATAATGTAAAATGTTTTCGACTTGACTCAAGATTGTAATATTGATGTAGTTTTAGTTAAATGTATAAATAAGTTTGTGAATACATTAAAACATATTCGTGAATCTAGAATGTTTTTTCCATCTAAATAAGTGTGTAGACTAGTAAATCTTAAAGTAAACAGTGCAAATGTGTATTTTTGATTTTTATGCAGTTGTTACTATAAAATTCTGTTGCAAAAACAATTCGATTGAAAATATTACTTAAGAATATGAGTTAAGAGAAAAAAACTATAATTATTTTTATTCAATTGCTAATCAACTTTTCTCAGTTTAGTTGATTAGCAATTGAATAAAAATTATTATAGTATTTTTCTTAACTCATACTCTTAAGTAATATTTTCAATCGAATTTTCAAACGAAATTGTGAAGAAACATAATAAATCAGCAAATATTATATAATATTATATGGAATATGTAGAACATAAATATTCTGATATTTCAAATATCGAAAAGCAAGAAAACTAAATGAAAAGAAATAAGAATGTGGAAATCATGAAATTATTTAATGAGAATCAAAGCTGTTAAACTAATTCGTTCCTATTCCATTCTAACTATGTTTAAATAATAAAATATTAATATAATTCATAGAGCTATAATCAGCAATTCCTATGTCAAATCTATATCATTAATCTATATAATTTTTTTACATCATTAAATTACTCTCATTATATAAATACGCATTACCTTAAAAAGCATAATATTGGTGTCAATTATTTCGTTGCTCGACTTTTCTAGTATCATATATCTAGTATATATTCCGATCTACATTATGTTCTAGTATATATATATATATATACTATAATCGATTTACTTTATACACATATATACTATAAACAGTTTAGTATATATACACTATAATGTGATCTAGTATATATACATATACTCTAATCTTTTAAGTATGTATATATACTGTAATCTTTTTAGTATTTATATATACTATACTCTGTTTAGTTTATATATATACATATACTACAATCTGATTTAGTATATTTAAAGCTTCGCCGTTGCCAGCTTGTTTTTCACTTTTCATCTTGTATTTTTTCCTGTGTTTTGTTGTTGTTGTGCTTGTCTAGCAAGCCGCATAATTACAACAACTGAGCTCACTTGTGTGTGTGTGTGTGTGTGTGTGTGTGTGTGTGTGTGTGTGTGTAGAAGACGAAATCTAAGTATGTATGTGTGTGTGCGTTGGCTTTCAAAGGACATGTGCCAATATGGCGAACTGAACTGCGGTTGCCAACTGTCACAGTCACTCGCCACAAATGCAAGTGTGTATGTGTGTGTGTATCAGAGTGTGTGTGTGTGTGCCATTGATGTTGTATTTTTGTGACAAGCTGCCTCCTTGTTCACCTCGTCTCCTTGGCCAGGCCATGTCCTCATCCTCATCCTCATCCTCGTGCTCGTCCTCGACGTGCTCATTTCCTCGAGTGGCGCTAAACAAAAGATTTCTGCTTGCTGCACCTTGTTGCAAGCTCACCTCACCTCTCCTCTCCCCTCTCCACAGCATCCCACTTGATGTTGTGTTGCCTGCATTTTGCACTTTATTAAAACCAAATCAACGAAGCAGAAAAGTCAACTGCACTGCTTATTATCCTGGCTAAAGGATACAGCACGAAAACAGACTTAACATTCTCGCTCGCTGTCTCGTTTCGAACCAATTAAATGATATTACTACCACTCTAATCACACACACACACACACACACACACACACACACACACACACACACACACACACACAGATGTGTATCAAATTTTTTGGTCAACATCTTTACAAGTTCCCAATGATTAAGCCGTAATCAGATTAAATCATTATTCATTGCTTTATGAAAAGATTTATTCATTTCTCATTGTCTCGTTAAAAATTAATCCTTAGTGAATATTCTATTCTATTCAAGGCGGCATTCAATCTGTAGCTGTTTTAGCATCTCAAGGATTAAATACATAATTCCAGAAATTACGAAATTCCTTAGAGAAATCAACGAACAAGAGATTAATCAATGCTTGGTCTCATTCTTAATGAATCATATTCAATATTTGATTAAAAATAAAGCTATATTATCAAAGGATACCATTTATTGAACATTTTGAGAGGTAAAGAAAATAATCATAATGTAGTTTTAGCCAATTTGCAATCAACAAAACCAAAGAACTCAAAAATATGACTTATCGAAAAAAATAATGAAGAAATCAACATATTTAATAGTTTGCATTTGCATTTCTACAATACAATAAACAAATTCGTGGAGAAACATAAACAAAAATCACCAATCATTATATTATAGAATGTAATATAGAATATCGAATATATGAGAAAAATATTATAATTCTGATACTTAAAAAACAAGAAAACATCATGAAAAAAATTAGAAAAAAGTAAACCATAAAAAAATGTTTATTTGACTAAACCAAGAAACTAGTAAATTTAGGTGTTTGAATTTGTATTAAAAAAAATGAATATGGAAGAGATAAAACATATTTACTATTTTTAAAATGAAATGAAAAGAAAGGAAATGAAAACTAAAGATTAAAAAATGGCAAATAACAAATATATATCAATATATGTTATATCAAAATAAAAAAAATTAGCAAATATTACCAAACAAATTAAATACTTATTCTCAGCTAAACATACTCCTAATATCATAACATATAGAATTAGTTAATATTATATGACAAAGTAATTAATGTAATTTCAGTATTCAGTATTCATTATTTACAAGCATTGTAAAATAGAAGCTATCGAAGAGGTAAAACATCTTTAGTATTTTTAAAACAAAAGCAAGAAAACTAATGATCACAAGAAATTAAAAAATATAAACAAATTTAAAGATATATAAAATATATATCATCGTAGAAAGAATAAACAAATATTTTCTGACAAAGCAAAACTTATTCTAAGTTTAAATTTTAATTTATTTAAAAGGTTAGTTATAATTAAAATTAATACTAACGCTTTAGGTAAAGCAATGGCAGTGAAGGCCTTCAGCTTAAATATATTACCATAATACAAATTATTAGCAAATATGAAAAATTCGAAAAAGTAAATATAAAACAAATTTGACAACCATTGGAAATAGAAGTTCAACAGCTATAACATTAATCGTAAAACTATAAAATACAAATGCAGATTGATGTGCAATAAATGCGCTCTAGCTAAAGCTGTTGTCGAACGGCCAAAATCAATGAAAGAATCTCTCAGCAGAGAGATAGAGAAATAAAACGCGCCTCTCTATGCGATGCTCAGACAGATGCACAAAGTGAATCGCAGATTCCTCTGATATCCACTCACCTGTCATATTGGCTGAGCTTTAAAAAGCGGCTGACAGTCAACACCAAAAAAAAAAAAAAAAATGGAAAACCAGCACAAGACGAGAGAACGACAAAAAAAAAAAGGAAAATTGCACACACACACAGGAACACACAGAAAAAAGGGAAAAAATCTCATTAAATGCAAGCCAATGAAGGCCCCACTTTGCTGACCGATAGATAAAGTCGCACAACGCCCCAAAAAATAAAGAAAGAAAAGAACAAAATCCGAAACCTCCCGTCTGTCCCGACTATTCGTTTGGGCAGTTCAGCAACTTTATTTGCGACCGGACGACAAAATCCCCAACAACCTCGCCACAAGTCCCCCTCTCCCTCACCCTCTCCCCGTTGTGTCCCCTCTCGCCGTAAAGCCGTAAAAATAAAAAGAAAATCGAATGAAAAAAGGAAACAGAAAAAGAGAAAAAATGCGGAGCCAAAAAAGTTTTTGCGACCATTTTTGCTGATGTCGAGAGAAACGTGAAACGTTAAAGAAGCGAGAAGCGAGAAGCGAGACACGAGAGACGAGAGACGAGACCAGGGTTGTCATAGCAACGCAGCTAACGCGTCACTTTACGTGTCGGATTCGGGTGTTGGCAGCCATATTTGCTCTTATAGCGCTTTACTTGCCTTTCATCGCCAGCCAGGCAATCGAGGCAGCAAGGCAGCGAGGCAACAAGGCAGAGAGCCAAGAGGAACCCGCCCTTATGTGATGAACCAACCCGGCAAAGCCAACCCTCCAGCCCAGCCCAGACCAACCCAACCCAACCCAACCCAGAGGGCGGTAAGAGTCGCGAGGCTGTTGCTACCCTTGTGTCTATGTGTTCTGTGTCGTCGTCGTCATCGTTGACGTTGCCGTTGTCGTTGTCGTTGTCGTTGCTGCTTCATTTGGCTTCAGAGTTCACTTTAGCCGGGGCACCAAAAAGGAGCAAAAGGGACTCGCCAAAGGAGCGTGGACCGAGCATTTGGCACCACTCACTGGCGCGTCCTTTGGCTTGTGTCCTGTACGTAGTTAGCTAGAGACTCGACTGCTCTGCTTTCTGTCTGTCTGTCTGTCCGTCTGTCCGTCTGTCTGTCCTAGCTCGTTCTCTGCTCATAGTCCTGGCTTTTAGGTGTTGGGTGTTGTTGTGCGCACTTTACGTTGTCCTTCTCCACGTAAAAGAGAAGGCACATGTTCAACCTCAAGTGAGATAGACAGCCAGAGAGCAAAGGGAGTCTGTAGTAGTATATATAGATATATGTACATATACATTACTTTTCCTAAGGGCCTCCTCGCCACATGTCCTCGTTGTCCTTTGCACAGCTCGTCCTCGTCAGTCTGTATAACATACATATATCTATGTTTATTTGCCAGTTTGTTACTTTATTTGTTGATTTGCGGCCATTTGCCGTTTGCCTCGTTTTTCTATTTCTTCATTTCTCAACTGGATTTTTTCTTCTCCGTTTTTTTTTTTAATATTCCTTGCTAATATTCCTGTGAAATCCTTTGTGCTGGCACAAAAGCAAAGCGCACAACCTGCAGGATAATAACCAACATTTCTTGTTGTTGTTAGTGGAGGAAAAATCCTCGAGTGTCAGCCAGGTCGCCATCAAGTGACATCGACTGCAAATCGATTGCAAATGGCCGCCTCTAGATATGATTTCTTATCATTATACTGAGGGAATAGACGATTTAATTGTATAACAGAAATGCAAGAACTCATATTAGCCGATAAGAAAAGAAATTCATTGAGCAAGCATGACAAATATAATTCAGATGTAATAAGCCTAAACTACTTAAAAGTTAAGGAAATTTTAATAAAATATACCCACTTAAATTCTTGAAGAGAATAATAAACAAAAATTAATACATGGCTTAAAAAATATGGCGAATATTTACAGACAGTCAAATTGAATGGAAAAAAATATAAAAAATATACATAAAAATATAAATATATATTAATGTGAATTATATATTCAGATTTATTTCAGCAATATTTTCTAAAAATTGAATAACAAGAAAAATATAAAAAATAAACCTTATAAAATATTGAACGTAGGCCAAAGTTAAGACAAAAATAGGAAAATTAAAAAAGAAAATATAAAATAAAATAAAAAAGGAAAACATTAAAACAACTCTTAAATAAAAAAATGTATTCAATTTCGAAAAAATTATAACAATTAAATGAAAAATTATCAAACTTTGTGAAAAATCCTCATCTTAATCTCAACTTCAAAAGCTTTTTTCAAACACAAATAATTGCGATTATCGAAAATGTAATAAAAAGCAAAGCAATATTTATTAAATGGTAAATGCATATAAATATTTGGACAGCACTTGAAAAGCTTTTAAGCAGCTTATTGCGAGCTTTAAGCGGCTTTCGGCAAGTGCTAATAACAATAGCTAGATAAATAGCATATCTCTCCGAAATAGATTGAGATTTGCATATGAAATGTATTTTTATTTGTCGAATGCATCATTCACTGCAACCCCAAGGAGCATTCGATTTTCTATTCACAGGCGAGTGCTGAGTACTGAGTGTGTTCTGTGTGTATTCAAAGAGCATTCAGAGGCGTAATCAGGGCGCAGTTCGCTGCACTTTTTGGATTGTTTTGGCATTGTTTTCGATTCACGATTCACGATGGATTCACGTTTTACGATTCACGATTCGATTCGTTTCGTTTTGTTTCGATTCATTGTTGTTTTTGCTTTTACATTCTTTGTTTTCCTTTTGCGTACATAACATATATATATATATATATATATATATATATATATATTTTTTTTATCATCACAATCATCATCATCTGCTGTTGCGCCCTCAGCAAACTCAACAATTGTTTCGATTACGCAAAGGGATAAAAATGTTGTAAAGAGCGACGAGCGGAAAGAGAATGCAAAACATTGAGTTTTGAAATTGCGTTAAGCCTCAACTCAACGGCAGTCGAAGGAGCCGACAACAAACGAGACGAGACGAGACGATCAGCAGCAGCAGCAGGATAATAGCTCAAGGCTGTATGCCTCTATTGTCCATTCTCGCAGATCGAAAAGGACTCGTTTCGAGTGCCGCCGATTGCTCGAAGGCTTGAATAAATAGTCGAGCCGAGCGCCGGCTAAACAAACACACAGAAAATCTGGTATCTGTATAATTGGGTTGCCAAATATTGCGCAGGATATCGCAGTCAAGGATCGAGGAGAAAGAAAAACTCAACTCTCAACTCAACTCTCAATTCAACTGCGGCACCCACGGCGCAATTGCTGCTGCGATCGCATTGTTTGTGAGCGCATGGGCGGAAACAAACAATCGACAATTGGCCGTGGTCCTGGATTTGGGAAGCCAAGAAAGGACGGCTAGAAAACATTAAGATTCAAGATAGAAAGACAGTCGAAGAGATAGCTAAATATACAAAGAAGCAATTGCCTAGACTGATCGACTGATATTCTAAGGTCTTAAGGAGGTCTTAAAGAGTTGTCTAGGATTACAAAGAAGATGTTCATGGGCAATTTGTCGCCAAATTGTGTGCAAGGTGCAAGCAAAAGGTGCACGCCAGGACATTCAACTCGATCAGCTGCCAAGCCGAGGATCGCTGAGAGCAGAGGCAAGCCAAGAGCGAGAGAGAGAGACAAAGAGAGCACAAAAGCTTTCTTTGAACTATGCCGATGGGGGACGCCTGTCATAACTGCACAATGGGCAAGGCAAGGCAGGCAAGGCGAGGACTAAGGACTAAGGACAGCCGATGTTGGAACTTCCCTTGTTGCCTTTTGTTTTCGGTTCGCTTTTTTTGGTCGACTGGCTGGCTGCCTAATATAGATTTCAGTGGTAAGCGATATGCTTGCTGCTTGTTCTTTTAATTGCTACGCTCCGACTCGCCCCGCACAAAACCGATAGGCAATCACCAAGGGAATCGGAAGGAATTGCTATCCTTCAACAACAACAACAACAACAATAACAACAACTAAAACAACAATAACAACAACAAAAGTCGTGTCCACGTCGAGTCGTCGTCGTCGGCGGTTTGGCGGCATTTTTCAATTGTCGGCTTTTGCGGACAGCACAAAACTATATCAAATTTCAGGCGCACACAACAATTCTCAACATCGACTATTCGCTCGCTCTGCACCGAAGTAGTGAGTGAAAAGGTGAGTGATGGTCGCCTGACAGGGAGACCTGGTCAAGGGTCGACAATCCATGCATTTTATGTCACTAGTAAGCACTGAAACAAAATACAATTTCACATAACATACTTCACACACAATTTACATAAACTTTAAGCCCCAAGCCCAACGCAGCTTTAAAGCTTTAAGCGCAGACAAACACCCAGCTTAAGGATGCATTAGCCAGGATTTGCACCATTTAAAAAGGGACTCAGGCTTCAGTCTACAACTGCATTATAATGTTGTTTAAGTCAATATTAACCATTTAATAATATATTTAGATTATATTTTTATACTAGTACAATCTAAAAATAGATAAAATTGTGTTGCATTAGTTGTGGAACCTTCTACATTTTTTTTCTGCTTGAAAAATGGGAAGTTAAACAGCTTTTAAGTTCCGGCATTTATTAGCTCATCAAAAATTTTGTATATTTTTAATTCTCATGAATAAGAAACTCGCTTACTATACAGTATTAACCCACTAAATAAACTTATAAGAAATTTTAATTTTCCAAAAATTAAAATAAATGTTGAAATATTTGATGCGAAGTTTTCAATAGTACAACTTCCGACTTATGAAAGTTGAAATTCCCTTTAACTAAATGCAAAGGGAAATCAAATGTATTGGCTTTTCAATAAGGAAAGTAAGTTTTTTATGTTACTTTAATTTAGTTATATTTCAGGGCTTATAATTAAGTTAAAAGTAAAGTGGTTCTAGTTCACGAGCGTCTACTGTACTTGGACTTATCGACCCAAGTAGCGCAGTTTCAATCCATTTTGACGGGGATGCAGCCAATTTGCTGAATGAAAATTCCTCCCAAAACCTAACAAGCGAGGACTTAAACCCTGCGCGCTAGGTTTATTTCAAATTTCGAAACGATCCGCGACTTAACTATGATTCATTCGCCGTTTCTGTGAAATTTAAATCTATAGATGTTTAACTCACTTAAAAATATTCCACAAATATATTTTCAATGCTTATAATTAGAAAATTATATGGCTTATCCTTTAAAGTTGTTCGATGTTTTATTTATTTATTTGAGTTTTGAGTTGTTGAGTTTTTGTGTTCGTTGAATTTCCTTTTTGGATAAGTTGGCAACGCCTGGTGCTTGTCCTTGCTGAGCGGGTTGTAGAGTCAGCTAACACGGACAGAGCGCTGCCAGATTCTTGGCACATCCTGCCTGAAGTGGCAGCGTTGTAAGCTAGGTGGCAACGCTGCAGGCACAGGACACCATGTGAAGCGATGATGCGATGCAGCGACAGTGACTGCGACAGCGAAAGCGACATTCAGTCTCAGAGAGCGGACGGCAACCGCCACAACTTTGATTAGGCCCCAAAAAAGAACAAAAAAAAAACATACTAAAAACACACGGAAAATAAGGAAAAGAGCAAAAGCAGAAATTAACAACAAAACAGTTAAAGGCAATAACAAGGAATGAAGTAAATGGTACAACAACAGCAAGTACAACAGCGAGAAGAGGAAGCAAGCAATGTCAACTAACTGCAACAACAACAACAGCGACAGCGACAGAGACAACAACAGCAATTGTTGTTGTTTTTAAGCTCAACTGCAGCCCACGCAATAAGCAATTAGCGCCCGCAGGAGCAGCGACAGAGCAGCGGCAGAGGGGCGGCGACAGCGCAGCAAACAGCTGTGTGAGTCAGTGTGTTAGTGTCTGTGTCCGCATCCGTGTGTTACTGTTTTCGTGTACGTGTGTGTGTGTGAGCGGCACAACAACAACAATTGCTAATTCACCGTTAGTGCTAATTCAATAATAAAGATACAACAACTATTTACGCTGCTGCGACTCTATTACTTTTACTTCGAGCAGCGATTACATAAAATAAAAGAAAACGAAGGAAAGAACGAACGAACAACAACAACAACAACTCAAATTAGTCATTCATAATTTATTGATTGTGCGAGCATGTGTTTGTGTGTGTGCTAGCGCCCCTTGTCTATGTGCGTGTGTGTGTGCGCGCGCGTGTGTGAGTGAGTGTTTGTTTGAACGCGCTGTTAAACAAACGTCGCCTAGCCGTCCTTTTGGGAGCCTGGCTGGGCATAAAAAATCAATAGACATCAGCAGTAGCAGCAGCAGCAGCAGCAGTAACAAGACAACGACAACAACAACAGCAGCTCTAAGAACAACGACAACCACAAATCGCAGCAGTAGCAGCAATAACAACAACAACAACAAAGGATATAATAGGCGACAGACACAAACACAAATACAACCAGACACAGCTCAAAGAGCAATTGGCAAAGCAGCCACAGCCACAGCCAACGCCAACGCGAGCGACAAGGACAGCGCGCGAGCAAAGAGAAAGAGCAGGTAAGTAAGAGGCAACAGCGACAGCGTCATCGCCATTTCCCATTCACCAGCAGCAGCCGTAGTCGCAGCAGCAGCAGCATAATAAAGTTAAAGTTGAGCAAGTGTCGCTTGCATCTGTATGCGTGTGTGGGTGTGTTTGACTGCCTGAGTGTGAAACGGGAGGTAGGGTGAGAGTGAATACGTGAGAGAGAGGGAGAGAGAAAGAAAACGAGCACGCGCGAGTCTTTCAAAAGTGCACTTAATTATGAGAAGCAGCAACAACAGCAGGAAGAACAAGAAGGAGATGAAGAAGAGAGCAAGTCAGCGCCATTGTTGTTATTGCCAACTTTCCGGCAGCAATTCTGCAGTCTGCTGCTGTTGTTGCTCTTGTTGTTGGCGTTAATTTGATTAAACATTTTTGCATAGTAGAATTTATTGTATTATGTAAGCATCAGCAGCGTCAACGATGGCTTTTGTTGCCACTTAATTAACTTTTATTGTTGCCAGCAAAATTGCACACACACAAACATCCACATACATGTATGTATGTACATATATTTAAATTACCCCGCCCCTCTCTCAACCTACACACTATTTTCAGTGTTGTGTAGTTGCTCGTGTCCGTTGGCAACTTTCTATGTACAAAGTGTTGTGCTTCTTTTGCCTCGCTTTGTTGATGACTAATTGGCAGCTCTAGGATGGGTAGCTAGAGAGAGAGAGAGAGCCAGAGATAGAGAGAGAGGTGGGACAGGCATGCATATCGATCTTCTGTCTTAATTATCGATAAATTGTCATGACGTTAGCAATATGCATTATTGCATTTATGTACATGCGAGTATGTGTGTGTGTGCATGTGTGCCAGTCAGCTTCTGGCTCTTTGCATGTGTGTACATGTGTGTGTGTGTTTGTGTGCGCGCTGTGTCGGTGTGCAGCAAATTCAGTTCAAGGCGACGCCTTCATTGCCTGTCACGTTGCTGTTGCTGCCTCTTCCTCTTCTCCTGTTACTACTATGTGTGTGATGATGGCTTTTGCTTGCTAACTTTCCTATTACCCTTCTTCTTCTTCATCTACTCTCTCTCTCACTCTCTTTTTACTTCTTTCAGTTGACCGAGCAGCATAACGATAACAATAACAACAACAACTAAGATGCTCTCACTGCCGCCGTCAACATCGCTGCTTTTGCTGCTGCTTATCATCGGCTGCCTGACGCTGCCGCTGCCAACATTCGCTGAGAATGCGACGTTGTCTGCCGACACTGCCGACGCCGGTGTTAACGCAACGTCCAGCACAGCAGCGCCGTCGCCGTTGGCTAATAATGACTATGAAAACCGAACCGCAATCAGTATTAGCAGCAACAACAACAACAACAACAACAGCAACAACAACGATGCTAGCGACGAGCAGAGCTTCAGCAGCGGCAGCGGCAGCAATTCGAGCTTAGCGGAGATAGCAACCACAACGACCACAACAACCGTGACCACAACCAACACAGCAGCAGCCAACTTAACAGTGGAGCAGCAACAAGAAATCGCCAGCGTCGCAGCGCAATCGCCAGCTGGCAGCAGCAACAGCGGCAGCAATCTAAGTAACCTAACAGTTGCCGCTGCCGCTGCTGAGCAGGATGCCTTTGGCTCGGCCACGCCCAACAAGGGCGAACAGGAGGCCATATTGCGTGCCCTCGATTGGCTAAAAGAGAAACGGGCCTCGGACTACGGTTGGGCCAACGATACCCATGTCGTCATACTGGCCAAGGAGCTGTCGGGCGGTCGCGATCCCAACGATAGTGCCGATGCCCATTTGCAGGTCATCCAGGATCTGGAGGATACGCTGTCCGTCAAGGAGATGGAGATCGAGATACTGGCGATGCTCGATCGCCATCATACGCTGCCCAAGCCGCTCAATCTCGATAAGCTGGCACGCTATGTGCTTGCCTTGGGTTCGCTGTGCAAGGATCCCAAGCATTTCCATGGCCACGACTTGGTTGCCACTCTGCAGCATCATGAACCCGCCCAGGACATTGAGTTCGCCCTGACCACACTCTCCGCCTGCAGCTCGGCGGCGCATGTCCGCAAGCGTCAGATACGCCGACTTCTCGACATTGCCAGCGGTGTGACGGATCAGAGTGTCGATGCCATTGCCATGGTCATCTTGGCGTTGCGTTGCATTGTCACCGATCATCGGCATCGCCATCTGCAGCATTTCGTGCGACGCCCGGCACGGGGTTTGGCCAGTCTACAGGATCAACGCGGCAGCTTTGGCTCGTTGCGCAGCACTGCGCTGGCCATGCAAGCTCTCCAGGATCTGGAGTATGATCCCGCAGGGCATTGGAATCGCACGGCCGCCTCGCGTTACATCTTAAGTCGACAGCGTGCCGATGGCGGTTGGAGCGAGGAGCCGCTGCAGGATGGCCAGGAACCCGACATTGGTGTCGGTCTCACGGCGGACATTATCCTCGCCCTCGGCTGGAAGGGATTGGGCGCTGTGCGTGCCCTGCAATGTGATCATGTCATACGCGAGAGCAGCGATCCCACAGGTATTTGTTGTTTTTTTTTTTTATTTTTACTTTTCTGGTTTTGTGCCTCGCATCATCATGCAGTTGTTGTGCTTGCAGAGAATGGCGAACCGAAGCTGGCGTTGCCTTTTGGACTCAGCTCATCGGCCGAGGAGTCGGATGCCAAGAATATCACGTATACGTACACTCTGTGGGTCGGCTCCAATGTCACCGAGGCATTCTCCCTGTCCCTTGTCTCGCCCAAGAACACCAGTTTCTTTAAGGCCATGACACAGGCGGCTGAAATGGATCCAAGGTGGGTAAACTAACAACGAAAAATACTAAAAATATACTATAAGTATACTAGTGGAGAGTGCATGTGGATAAAGCTTAAATATACTGCGTTAGAATGCGGAATATACCAAAGTTGGATACTACAAATATACCAGAAGTATACTGTTGGGAAGTGCACTTGGCATATACCATAAATATGCCACAATAGTGTACAGAATATATCCAAGTTGGATACTAGAATTATACTGACGGGAAGTTTACTTTGTATATTCCATTCATATGCCGCAATAAAGTACAGAATATACTCAAGTTGGATACTAAATATATACTAGAAGTACTATATACTGCTGAGAAGTGCTTTTGGTATATATCATAACTATATTGCGTTGGAGTGCAAAATATACCAAAAGTTGTATACTATAAATATTCGAAAAGTATACTAATGGGAAATGCACATAATATTATATTCCAAAGTTGGATACTACAAATATACAAGAATATACTGCTCATAATAAAACTTGATATATACCACAAATATACTGACTTAGATCTTAAAATACACCAAAAGTACTGGTAAAAAGCATTTCATATAAACATAAATATAATGTGTTAAAAAAGAGAATATACCAAATTCAGATACTAAAAATATACTAGAAGTGCAATGGGTATACATATACCATAAAAGTCCCGCAATATATATCCCGCAGAATATACCAAAAGAAAAGGCAGAATATACTGTATACATTTGGTATATACCATAAATATACTGTGTTATAATGCAGAATATACCAAAGTTTAGTTTCTCTAACTCTATACATATAAATTACATATAAATTATCATAATAACAGATAAATAATCAATCAGAACATAACTAAATAAAATTGTATCGCTTACAGATTCATTTTCGAGGCCCGTGAATGGCCCAATGGACATTATGTGCACACGCTCTATGGCAAAAAGGAAGAACCGCGAGGGTAAGTCGCTGCCTATGCAATATATAGATATTATCGATATTAATTAACACTTTGATTTTTGTAGATATCATTACTGGCTGCTCTACAGATTGCCCGAGTTACCTGATCCGAACAATACGCCTGGGAATCAGCTTATTGCGCCTGTTGGTAAGTTGGCGCATAGCTAAAAATCACTTCAGATTAATTCCTATCAACGATTACAGGTGTCGATGAGCTAATGGTCGAGGATGGAGAGCACTATCTGTATTGGTATAAGAAACTTTAAGCACATGGAAATGGATTTGCGCTGGCCTTAGTTGCACAACAAAATACTAAAGTTAACCCAAGGCAAGGCCATATAGCAGCTAATACGTCAAATAGAAGCAGCGGCAAAAGCAACAACAGTAAACAGCAACAAGAACAAGAAACAACAAGCAACATAAATAGCATATACTCTCATCTAACTGATTAATAATGGCGTAATCAAAAATTTACATTAATCCCAGAAATCTTACACAAGTCCATAAAAACACATAACATATTATGTGCACATGGCTAGATCCCGCATAGTTATTATATATATGTATATAAATATATTTATATATATATGTATACCCAACATCGACATACACACGCATTCTACTATATACAATAATATACCCTATCGGTAGCTTACAATTGTGTTTAGGTTATACACCAACAACAAAGAAAAAAAAAGAAAAAAAAAAAAAAAAAACAAAGCTAAGGCAAAAAAAAAGCTTATGAAATACTTTAAACTAAACAAAGGAAAACGAAAAGTTACAACAGATGCGATTTTCTCAACTGGATGTCAGAGTTAACACATAAATCTAGCATGTACATGAGTAGATTATCCCATTGATAATACAGGGAGAAGAATTGTCCTATAAATCCTAGACTACAACGTGAACATGAAAAACAATTTACTTTAGTCAAATTTTTGATTTTACCATCAATCGCATGGTTTAACTTTGACATGACGTTGAGAAAATCAATCTGATTGAGAGCAACTTGCAAACTAGAAACATTTACACACACTCACACAGATACACACACACACAAGCAAAAAGCAACGAATAAGTGATCAGTGAAAAGCGCTCTCTTTCTCTCTATCATTCTCTCGCTCTTCTAGCTCTTCTACGATTCACATTATTGTGTAACGGGCAATAGTGTCATACTATCGATACTACTATCGATAATTGTGTATAACTTCATCGATAGTACAAGGCGAGAAATGAGGTTTGGTTCATTTATTACTCCGTCCGTTTTGAAGATTGAGAGTTCCAAAATATACACACAAACAAAAAAAAATAATTGAGCTACGATTGTTGCACGCTAAAAACACTAACACACATGAACACCCAAATATGCTTTACATGTTATCGAACGAAATGATGGAGAAGAACAAGATGGAATACGGAAATGCAGTCCAAGCGAAGCATGTTATACCAAACACCGTACGTAACAATAAGTGATTGAAAATCATCCCTAGACATACATAAATAAATAAATATATATACACATACTATATATATATACATAACAAAATATATATATATATATATAAATACCTGCATATACATACATACATAAAGATATACTAAAAAAATGCAAACTAGTTTTATATGAAACAAATGAAAGCAAAAGCAAAAACCAAACGAAAGTCGCGTCGGATTATACTATATTATGTATACAAAATACCATATATACACATACATATATGTACTATATGTATCTATGATATGATTAATCGAGTAAAACGCGTTGAAGCAGCAGAGAAACGCACTCGTAAGCTATAACCTACTCTCTCGTCTGACGTAATAATCATTTAAACGCAATCATCCTCATGCCAAGTATAATACCTAATCTTATATCCTATACACATACTATACATGCATATATAGCCTACACTATCAGCATACATACAAACATATATACAAAGTTATTGCCATTGCTCATCCAACATACTAATCTCTACTGCTATATATAAAAGTTATTTTTGTTCACTGCTGAGGTACTGACCAAACGGTAAATGGCTAGAAGGCCATAATTTGTACACAACATAATGTACCTTATTTCATCGTGTAATAAGGCTGGGTTTTCAGTAATTTTAATTTCCTGCTCAAAGTGTATTGAATAACTAATCGAAAATTGATTTGGCAAGCTTCTACTTAGAAGAAAAGAAGAGTTGAAGTTGCTAACTTTTGAAAGCAGTTAATCCACTGTAAAAAAGTAAGGGGCCGACATGGGTTAATGCTAAACAAATGGTAAAAGTTCTAGAAAATTCAAAATCAAAACTAAATGAACTACATATATACATATATGTATTCTATACCATAACAATACATTGTCACAGCTGCGCTGTATTTGATGATTTTATTTAAGGATTTTACGTTTTTGTCCCGATCAGCAGTTTGGCATTAACCCATGCCACCTCTTTCTATTCACAGTGGTCGCACTGCGGACAAAAGTTAGTAGCTACAACACTTTTTTTATTGTCTAAGCGAAGCTTGTCATATCAATATTAAATTAATGATTTAATATAGTTCGAGTAGGAATTTAAAAAAGAGAAAAAAACTTAGCCTTAATGCACAATAAAATTGCGTAGACTATGTTGTGTACAAATTACAGACTTCTTAAATTTACCGTTTGACCTGCGCTTTCATACTTGATTCACTGAGTTATACTTCAACTTTTGGAGTTGTTTACAACTTTTCGATTACTTAAAAAAAAGTGCAACCTTTTCTTGCTAATCGATTGAGTTCACATTTATAAACTGAATGCAAAATCCGTTGGAATATTTCCTATTTCTATTTCTTGGCAGCATGCAATCATCTCTCTCGCTCTCACTCACACTCACCTACTCAACCACTCTCATGGCTATTTTCAACCTAACCTAATCCAAAACTAACCTAGAAGACAACCAAAAACAAAAAGAAGAAAAGAAAAACAAACTACAACTTAATGGTTTATATTATAAGCATAAACTTGAGCTTTTTAATTGTGCAGATTCAACAACAAATAAATAAAAAGAAAATCACAATAAATTAGAGAAACCTATGAAGCAAATAAAGAAGCGCATACGTGAGAAAGACAAACCAAATCGAAATAAAAACAAAAACATAAATAAAAACAAGCGTTGCGTGTTCTCAATTTCACATTAGCGCAAAAAAGTATGCTAGAATTTTAGTCGTTGCTTTCTTAGCGTGAAATGTGAAATTAAGTATACGCCACCGTGTTGGCTGTGTTGGCATCGACAAAGCAAAATATTTCAACTATATTGTATTTATGTATGCAATGCAAGCATGTGCCCCTTTTACGTCATTCTCCGTTCTGTTCACCGGATTAACCTAACCTAAAACAAAAAACAAAAAAACAAAAATGGAAACCTTAGAGAAACTTAACTAGAACAAAAAACTATCTTTCAAATGCCAGCAGCAGCTGAAGTGTGTGTGTGAGCGAGATAATGATTATATAGTTGGCAGATCTGAATCTGATCGTTTGCTGCTGGTTTATTCTGTGTGTGTCCCCAAAACAAAAAGAAAAGAACTCAAAAAACCTTAAAACACAAATAAAACGGAGCAAGCAAACGAGAAACAAGCGTGAATAAACAAAGATACATTCAAAACTAAACAAAATCGAAATGTTCTTCATTTTTAGTAAAGATTAAATTGCATCTCTGAAGGAATTTTATTTCTCATTGCATATTTCAAAATGAAGGTAAGAAAAATCATTAGTTGCTTACTTTTTTTTTTGCACCCCACAGATAAGAAAAATTAAATATTTTTAAAACGCTGCGTTTATTTCGATAGATTTAGATGTAGAGTTCATCTTGCATAGGTTTAAAAAGCATACAATATATAATAATATTTTTATGTTTGTTCATTTGCATCATATCCAATCAACAATAATTGCGCATTGTTTGTATTCTTTTATTGGACAAATGATTATTGTTCATAGTATAATTGTCCGATTTTCTTATATTTATTTATTTCAGTTTATTTCACAACAACTTGTTCTCTCGTTCACGTTCTTGTTCATAGTGATCGCACTTTCGTCTCGTGCTCGACCGATACACCTATCGATCGGGCTTCTAACTCGATATATATTTAATCGATTAATTCTTAATGTTACCTTATGCTAATTTAAATCTAGTATTTACAATATTTACATTCGGCCGACCTGACTACAGATCGACCACGATCTACATACAAAGGGCAATTGTATTATTAATCTCAGTGATCCAAGGCTTAAGGCGAGCAGGCTCTAAAATGCCTCTAAAGGGCAATTGAGTTAACTGACAGTCATCAATATCAACTACTTCATATCTGTCATGATCAAAAACACGGTTTATCTTATAGGGCCCCCGGTACTTTGGGGCAAATTTCTTATTAACTCCTGCTGTAGTATCTACATTCCGAATGGCTACATAGTCACCGACGTTATATTCTCTAGGAGCTCTATGTCTCTTACCATAAAACTGTTCATTTCTTTTCTGGGAATTTTGAATGTTGACAGACGCCTGCTCACGGAGTTTCACAATATCTCTAGGTTCATCATTGAATTTAGTATCTAAATATTCAGAAAGCTCATCAACTATAGGTCCCTTCTGTATTACTCCAAACAATAGAATACTAGGAGCTACTTGGGTGCTACTGTGTACTGCATTATTAATTGCAAATTCAGCTTTATTGAGTAATTTATACCAGTCGGACTGGCTCAAAGGTTCTGCTAATTTTCCTAGCATTGGTGTCAAAACCCGATTCACCCGCTCTACTTGGCCGTTAGCCTGTGGCGCTCCAGTGGCCACCTTTATATGTTCTATATCACGTTCTTGACAAAAGGTGGTGAACTCAAGCGACGTAAAACAAGTACCGCGATCAGATATGATCCTTTGAGGTCGGCTATAAAAGTCAAAATATTTACTTAACGCATCTCTCGCTTCTCTAGTGCTAGTTGTATTTACAGGAAAGAGTTTCACAAACTTAGTAAAGGCGTCAATAACAACTAAAAGGTGCTTTCTCTTTGAAATTAAGCTCGGTAGGGGGCCTAAATGGTCTATATGGAGTGTATGAAATGGGACACATGGCTTCGGGATACTGTGCAATGTTCTATCATGAATAGATCTAGGCACTGAATGCAAAATGCACGAAAGGCAATTTCTTATAAAACGCTCCACCTTAGTTCTCATATCTGGGAACCAATAAGTCCGTCTCAAATCATTAACGCACTTGTCCGCTGCTAGGTGTCCTAATTTTTCGTGCGATTTCCTAATAATCTGCTCTTCCATGCAAACGGGTACATACAAACAATAAGAATCATTTCCATTCTTTCTGCATACTAGTCCATCTCTCAACTCAAAGCTACGCGAGGTTCCATTCTCTAGTTTCTGTCTCAATCGAACTATTTCCTTATCCCTCATTTGTTCCGTTTGTAAAATCAAGTCTACATCCTCAGGTGTTGCCCCCACTACTCCAACTAAAGGTATTGATTTCAAAAACGCGTCCTCACGAAACTCATATTTATCAACTTTATCATCTCCCCAGGCCCTTTTACCACCGTCCATGTAATCCCTATTCACATCCTCGCAATTAACTCCACCGTTATCTAAAGAATCTTCACTAAGGTTCTCTTCCATTATAACTCGTAGTCTCTCTAAAGGATCTTCACAAAGGCTATCTAACAACGCACTATCCCCTGGTGTGTCTCTACGGATTTCTAAAAGGCTTTCTATAAGGTTGTCACTACTGATTCCCACAAGGTTGTCTCTACAGTTCTCAACTAAGTTTTCTCTATGGTTCTCTCTACGGTTCTCTATGCGTTCTTCCTCAAAGTTTTCTAACAAGTCATTGTCGCCACTAAACTCACTATTTTTTAGGGTCTTAACAACTTCTGTCTGTCTGCTTAATGCATCCACATGGGCCATATTAACACCGGGTCTGTGCATAATTGAATAATCATAATTTTCCAACTCAAGGGACCACCTAGCTATCCTAGGATTAATAGCTTTCCTACTAAGAGTTTGCACTAGCGAATTGCAATCCGTAATTATTTTAAACGGCCTATGCTCTAAGTATACTCTAAAACGGCGTAACGCATTAATTATCGCAAGCGTTTCCAACTCAAAACTATGGTATCTCGACTCTGCCGCTGTAGTTTTACCGGAATAAAACAAAACAGGATGCATTTTTCCATCATCCTGCCGCTGCAATAGTATAGCTCCAAAACCATGTGAACTGGCATCGGTATGAAGCTCAGTTTCTCTCCCAGGACTGAAAATCGCTAAAACGGGTGGGTTAGCTAAAGCACTTTTCAAATTTTCAAACGCCCTCAATTGCTCATCATTGAGTGGAAAAGGACCACCTTTCTTTAATAACTCAGTCAAGGGTCTAGCTATTCTCGCAAACGACAGGACAAAACGTCTGAAATACGAAAAGAATCCTAGACATGAGTGAAGGGTATGGACATTCAGTGGCACAGGGAAATTTCTCAAGGCTACCAAATGTGTTTCGCTCGGCTTAATCCCATATTTACTAACATTGTACCCTAGGAACTCGCATTTTTTCTTAAGAAATACACACTTCTTCTTGTTTATCTCCAAATTATTTTCGCTAATTTGATCCAAAAGTTTTGCCAACATCTCCAAGTGTTCATCTACAGTCTTAGTGGCAATAACTATATCGTCCATATAAATAACTACTCTTTTTTCTCGAATAAAGTCTGAAAATGTTTCCGAGATAAATCGTTGAAATACTGCAGGACCATTCTTCAAACCAAAAGGCATCCTCAGGTACTCGTATTGTCCTTGAGGGGTAACAAACGCTGTATACGGAACGGATTTTTCTTCGACCTCTATTTGATGAAATCCGCTTTTGAAATCAATCACAGAAAAACAACATTTCCCCTCCAAATATTCAAGGCAGTCTTCAATAAGAGGCAAAGGGAAATTATCTTTGACGATACGTTTGTTTAAACCACGGTAGTCAACGCACATTCGAGTTTCACCAGACTTTTTCTTCACAAGAACCAAAGGTGACGCATAGGGTGAAGCACTAGGACGTATAACGTTTTTCTTTAGCAAATCATCGACAATTTCTGCAACTTTCTCTCTCTCAAAATAAGACAAACGCCTAGGTGAACAATAAAAGGGAGTGGTATCGGTTAATCTGATGGACATACGATATCTAGGTTTAACATTATAATCGTATTGGTTGTTAGAATAATGACTTTGAATAGTTTTTTGACACCTTCCCGCTATTTCAAGTCCAAACTCCGTTCCTATCTCAAAAGAGTCCTCTCTAAATGGTTCTATACCCGCCAAGAATTTGTCCGCGGTACCGTCAACATCCAAAGATTCTCCAGAATTTATGTTATTTAAGCCTATGTTATGATTAGAATGATTATTATCTAGCTTATAATTACTATTACGTATTTTATGTGTAGTATTTGCATTTACGGTGAAAAGAGAAGCACAGTTTGAATGATTAGTATTGATTTTTAATGAATTTAAGGGTGAATGATACTCAGCATTAATGTTTTTCTTATGAACTAATTGAACTTCAATGATCTTAAGTGAGTCTCGCCCTAATAATACAGGTAATGGCAAAATATTATCATCGACTATATTTAAAGATATTGAATAGGTTTTTGAACAAAATTTAACAAAGCACTTCCATGTGCCCCAAACTGATATGGGGTGTCCTCCTAGTCCATAATATTTCGATCTTTTCAAACTTAAAACAACATTATTCGGAATCAAAGACTTATGAATAAAGCTTACGGGGCTACCGGTATCAAACAAACTTACGATACGTATATATTTTCCCTTTTCACCTAGCAATCCTCATACTTCTAAAGCTTGGACCGCTGCCAATTCCTCCGAGCCAGATCCCTCATCGTCCTGCACTGCTGCTACCATAGTCGTCGTCTTTCGCTTGGGGCACTGCTGGTACTTGTGATCCACACTGTAACACTTGAAACAGGCTCCATCCGGTCTCTTAGGTTGTCGGCAATTCCTCGCCAAATGGCCCATTCCTCGACAATTATAGCAGCGAATATCTTCAGGATCCTGCATATAATTGGCACGAACTTGAGGCTTCATCATCTTAGGATGCTCCTCTCTTTTCGACGGCTGGACGGGCACCTTCTTTATTTTGTCATAAATCGTAATTTTTGTGCGCAGCTCTTCCAACGATTCGCAATAAGCCATTGCAGACGCAGCTCCCGAATTGTCTCCTAAGCCTTCAACGACGAATCGAATTATATCCTCCGTTGCCACCTCGACTTGTCGCGCAATGCCGCACATGACGAAAAAATATTGTAGGGCGCTCTCATTCTTTGACTTCTTTCTGGCTTCTAATTGCTTGAAGACGTCGAGCACGGTGACCCTGAGATCGAACACAGCTATCAACTCCGCTCGCAGTACCGGCCAAGTGAGAGCAGCCGTCTCAATCATGAATGATCTGGCCGATCCTGTCAACAAACGTTTGGCGAAAATGAAACGTTTTTCTCCGACACGCAGTATGTATCCATTATTTTTACAAAATCGTCGATCCAGCGCATCACAGGGTATCCAGTATCCCCCGAAAAGGTTGGATTAGGGCATTCAAGTCACTCATGTCGATGTCTTCTCCTCGAGCTGGTTTATTCTGGCTCAACGCATTTTCCAAATCAGCGACACGTTTACGCACAGCATACAGCATCTCGACTTGTTGCAAATGTTGAATTTCTGCCTCTACGTTCGCCACCACTTGATCACGATGCTGCATGTTCACGACCGCAATGTTCGAAACTTCCAGAACCCCGCCAGACGCCGCCGCATTGCCGCCATTTTTCAGAACACTATCGCTGTCTCTCTCACTCTCATGCCCAATAGGGGCAATTTCACCACCACCGACGCCAACGTGATCATCCGGACTTGAGAATGCCGCTTCTACAGGCGAGCCGTTGCTCAGCTCCCGCTCCTCCAGTTGCAGCTTCTCCACTTTTCCTTCCTCCATATTTGCCATAACAACTCTCGCAGCCGCCCGCAATTGATAAATGGTAGCGTCTTCCTCGAAACGCACGTGTTTGCTCTCCAAAATCGCAACTAGCTCAGATCTTGACTTTTTTAATATATCTTTATATCGCATCACACGGAGTTTCTCGTTTTTTTTTTTTTTTTTTTTTCGGGCCTTTACCCCACACCTGATATATAATTGTCCGATTTTCTTATATTTATTTATTTCAGTTTATTTCACAACAACTTGTTCTCTCGTTCACGTTCTTGTTCATAGTGATCGCACTTTCGTCTCGTGCTCGACCGATACACCTATCGATCGGGCTTCTAACTCGATATATATTTAATCGATTAATTCTTAATGTTACCTTATGCTAATTTAAATCTAGTATTTACAATATTTACAATAGTTTAGTTTTCTTTTTTTTTTTACTTTTGAGTTTTGTTTTAAGAGTGGAAATTTGAAACTTGAATGCCTAACGATCATCATCATAATAATAGTATATATATAAAAAATGGATGTATGTAAATATTTCAACATTCAATTGCTTAATTTTCGAAAAAGCCAAAAATGAAAAATGCCTCGAAAATGTTTATTTATTTTTTGTTATCATATTTAGGGGGGAGCTTGAAAAGTTGGCGTAGGAAACGGATTAGCTGGCTCACACATACATATACATATACACTCACTTATATATATGTATATATATATATATTGGTTTAGTTATTTATTTGATTAACAAAATGGGAGCTAGGCTCCGTTATAGGTTTCAACTGCTAACTCTTCTCTCTCTCTGGCTGGTATATGCAAATAGTCATCTCAAATCTACAAGTATAGTATACAAATATATGTATATATAATATATACATATGTACTTGGTATATCGGATTGCGTGCGCTACAATTTGTTAGGCAACAGAATGAAAGATTGTGTTGTATATAGAAAAAGTTGCTAATCAAAATCAAAAGTCGACTATTTTGGAATTTGTTCGTAGTAGGCAACAATTCGGTTAACATTTGGATAATTAGTGCTGTGCTGCAAGCCCTCGATCTGTACATATACTATATATCGTAAATCGTATATATATATTATGTATGTCATTTTTTTCTCATTTTTTTTTTATCTTCTTTTTTTTTTTGCTACGATATTGAAAAGGCCGCATAGAGCACAAAGGCAACAGAGTTACAACATCAAAACACACACACACATGCATACACTAATACACATTTAGTTATAGTACAAATACACACACACACACACACACACACACACACATACACGCGCATAGGCAACAACATTGATTAAAAGGGTTTTTTCATTTTGCGTTTTTCTTTTTATAATAAAATTGTCCATAATTTCTGCACTTGCTTCTGGAATCGCATTTGTTTTCAGTTGTTTTTATATTTATGTAAATGTAATCGAATGTTTTACGTAATGTTTTAGCAGCTTTTGAAGAGTACAACAAACAAAAAAAAATAATGGAAATGTTGCTCTTGGAATCTCGTTTTGTTACGCAAACTTATAATGTATGAAAGTGGTTAAATAATGTGTTTAGGATACAATTCTCCATTCAATAATTGTTCACAGTATAAAGTATAGAGTACATAGAATGTGCTTTTAATAATATAAAATTAATAGATTAGTTTACGTAATCAATTTCCCTTTTGCTTTGCTTCAGATTCAGTTAACAGATTCAACACTCAATTCAAATCAAATTCAATTTATATGGAAAAACTCAGCTGCAACGCATTGCGCAACTCATTCAACACCATCGAACCGATGACCATCTTTTCGCAGTTGACGAGCAGCGTGAGAGCCTCATCCGTTTGCCACTGCAACGTGAGTAGGATGAGGCTCTTCGAGCTGAGCGTTTGGCCGGCAAAGCAATGCAATTGTCCCGTCGTCGAGCTGAACGTGTGCGCCACATTGATGCACTCGTAGATCTTTTGCTTCAATGCTGCCACATCGAGCAGTTCACGCTGCATGCCACGCAGCTCACACTGATGCTCGTTCATGCCACGCAACTTGCCACGCTCCTCGCGATGTAAACTCTCGCTGATCTGCACGGCACGCACCAATTCACCCACCGGAGGCTTCAGCTGGACACGCGAGCTGCCCGCACTCGACACCAACTCAAAGTCAATCGCATGCGTTGTATCATTGAAATCCACTCCGAGGATACCACTGGCAACCTGCTCCGGTTGCAGCTGTGCGATGGGAGCGAACTCGCTCAGTTGCATGCCTGGGGGCAGTGTTTGTTGCCCCATCCGAATGCTGGTCAGCTCGTGGTCGCTGCGATTCTCAAAGTGCAGCTCAATCGAACACATTGCCGCCGCATACAAATGCGGCGAGCGGGTGAAACGATATCCCAGCTGAAGGCCGTGTCCTTGCAGCTTGTTCAGCAGCGGCTTGTGCTTGAAGTCCGTGTGCGAGGCGCCGACGAGCTCGATGCGATTGCGCGCCTGCTGCGGCTGCAACGTCGCCTGTAAACTGGGTGTGCCTGCAAAGTAGAGAACTAGCATTTAATATTTGCACTTAATATGTACTTAATGGTGTTTACAATGCGGCCTTAAGACCTTTTACATTGTAATTTTTATACCCGCTACCCATAGGGTAGAAGGGTATTATAACTTTGTGCCGGCAGGAAATGTATGTAACAGGTAGAAGGAGGCATCTCCGACCCTATAAAGTATATATATTCTTGATCAAAACCCTGGATCTCAGAAACTATAAGAGATAGAGCTATAATTTTTTTTCGACAGCGTTTGTTATGTTTGCACGCAGATCAAGTTTGTTTCAAATTTTTGCCACGCCCACTTCCGCCCCTGCAAATCAAAAAAATCGAATAACAAGCGTAATTTTAAAGCTAGAGTTCCAAATTTTGGTATATACAATAATAACTATACAGGCATGCTCCGGTTTTCACTTTTCGTTTTCGTTTTCGACCAAAACCGAGATTTTCGATTTTAGGTGCTCCGGTTTTCACACGTTTTTGGTCATCGTTTTGCTATCGGAACGTTTCATTTTTTACTGCTAAAACAGCTGACTTATGTTTTGGTTAAAAGTAAACAACGCGAAAAAATGTCTTTTGTATGTCCAATTTCGTGGGTGGATTGAACTCACATAAGGATTTTTTTATCCTGCATATAAATAATTATGCTTCCCCTGAATGAAATATATTTGCCTTTTGTCTTTTTTTCAAAGAAAGATTTGAAACTTTATTTAAAAAAAATAGTTGAACGGCAATCAGCTGTTTCCCACAAAAAATGGGGATGCCACCTTTTTAATGCATTTCATTCCGGTTATTCCAACAATTTTTTTTATACACTTTTAGCACATAACTAATTAAATTAAATTAATTAATTTTTAAAAAACATATTTTACCCAACTTCAACAAATTTATCGCCATCCGTTTGATTATACAAGTATTTTTAACTTGCTTTTTCATTCTATCGAAAGTATGGCAGCTTAGGCGATAACTCATGGTGTCGGACCTATCGGTCGCTCACCAAAACGAAAATTGTTGTTGCCGACGGCAAAATTTGATATCCAAATTTGAGGTGGGGTCAGAAATTACTCGTTTTAAAAATAATTACAAGCCTAATTGATCTTCTAGAGGTCTTAAAAGAACGACAATAAACCAATAAGTCAACTACTTTTTTTCCTTTTGCAAATAAGATCCGATTTAATATAGAAAAAGGCATTTACTTTTCATTTCGGCAAGTAAAATTTTCTCGTTTTGCAATTCGAAAAAATCTTGTGAAAGTGAAAACGGGAGCACCAATTTTGTCGTTTTCGATTTCAAAACGAAAACGAAAAGTGAAAACCGCAGCATGCCTGATAGTATTTATGATTTCTGATTGGTTGCGATCAGATAAAAATTGTCGAAGTTATTAATACTTTTGTATGGGCAAAAACGCCTACTTACTAGGGGTCTTAGTTGATTTGGCTGACAATCTGGTATATTGTGTCGTCTATGGTATATTTTGAATACGGTACTATGTCGATATACCAAATATACCATTCGGAATATTTTTAGCATTTTTGCAGTATATTTGGTATATTTTTAGAAAATACCTCAAAATATATTTCTTTTATTCAAAATGGGTAGCGGGTATCTCACAGTCGAGTACACTCGACTGTAGCTTTCTTACTTGTTTTAATCTAAATTATGAAACACTTTGCTACTCGACAATTGCGATGCCTTCGAGCAACGCTTTTTTAACCGAAATAATACGTGATTTTTGTCCAAATTTGCATTAATCAAAATGTCAAAACTTTTAAGAAACGTTTTGATAAAGTTTACACTACAAAACTATTGAAAACTACTCACTTTCAATAAAAATATAAAGATAGCATAACAAAACAGTTCCACAGAAAAAATAACTTCTTAATATCTTTTTAATGCAAAATAATAAAGGACTTTTCTTCATTTGCTTAATAAATATTCGAACTATTTGAATTTAAAAATCTATTAAAATATTATGTTTACTATTCCAAATTAATATTCACATTGAACATTAATATAAAGATTCAACCACAAATTTGATCCAAATTAAAAATCACTTGCAAAACCCCTTTAAATAAAAAAACTCCCTTTTCATAAAAATTTAAATATTTTAAAATGTCAGATATTAATAATAACTCCAAATTTTACGGTTCACACGGCCGAAATATTTGAAATAAATAATCAAATGAAATATAAAGTTTACACTACAAAACTGTTCCAAATTAATATTCACATTGAACATTAATATAAGGATTCCACCATAAATCTGTTCCAAATTAAAAATCACTTGCAAAACCCTATGCAAACTTTCTAATCACTTTTATGACAAATAATTGCAATTTAAAAAAACAATCAACAAATAAAAGGTCATAAGACTTCAGTGTAAACGCTCTTAATAATAAAGAAATCGCATTCTAAGAACTCTTTTCGACGCACTTACCCGGCGTAAGAAAGCCGCCCAGCGAGGGCGTCATCACGGGTCCAATGGGCGGTATATCATCCAGATCGAGCAGCAGATCCAAGTTGCTCTTGGCGGGCGCCTTAGCGGACGACTCTGTTGCCTTGGCTTGCGATTTGGCAGCTGGTGCTGCTGATGCCGCAGGTTGTTCGCTCTCCGAGTCGCTGCTCTGACCATCGCTGCTGTTGCTCTCGCTGCCGCTGCCGCTGTAGAACGACGATTCGCCGCTGTCCGATGTGCCCGAATCTTCGACTGCATTATTGTTGTTATTATTGGGAGAAGCAACTGCAGAAGCAGCAGCAGCAGCAGAAGCTGAATTGCTGAGCACTGCTTGTGGCAGCTGCTTGGTGGCTTGCACTTTACTTTTAGGCTGCTGCTCGTTAGCGTCAGCGTCATCGTCATCGTCATCGTCGCTGTCACTGCTGGATGAACTGTCACTGCTGCTGTCGGAATCCTCGCTGCCACTCGACTCGGAATATGCCGACGATTTGTCCGACTCGGAAAGGAAGCCCTTGTCACGTTTAGCCTGCTTGCGTTGCTTCTCCTTGCCAGCAGCGGCACCAGCAGACGCACCCTGCTGTGCCTCCTCGCCCGAATGCTTGCCACGTCCCGAACTATCGCCGGGCAACTTCTCATGCATATAGCCCTCGATGTTGCGCACACTGGAGTCAGGTGCAACCGCTGGGAATGCGGGCAAATCCTTATAGCCCGATGCTGGCATATTCAGATAATGCGACAACGAACCCAACTGATACACATTGCTATCCCGATACTTGCTCTCGGGCAGCGGAGCCGGTTTGGCGGCCAAGAAAACTTGACGCGCCTGCTGGCTGAGCACGCTGCTTTTGCCGCTGGCCGGGAAGATGAATTGGCGCAAAAAGCGCGCACGATCGCGCACATCGTAGTTGGTGTCGTAGCGGGCCAGCGTGAACACGTATTGGCACAGCAGCGATGTCTGCTGCGGATTGGTCAGATACAATTTGACGCCCAGATTGAGCACCTGCAGCTTCACCACATCCTGTTCGTCCACAAAGGATTTGGCCATCTTGCGCAGCACATCGGGCGCTATCAGCGGCACCTTCTCGTTGTATTCGCCAATCAGCCAAATGATCGCCGCACGTGCGGCTGCCACATTGATGTAGTCGATCAGCTTCGCCATCTGGGTGATGATCTCAAAGTGTTCGGCCGCTTTGCTCTGCAACAGTTTCTTGATCACCACCACGCTCTCAGCAACAACGTGTTCTGCAAAGAAAAAAAATAAGGAGAGAAATTTAGTATTATATATATAAAAAAAACGTAGTATTTTTATATCATTTAGCATTAATGGTAAATGTAACGTTTTAGAATAGTTTTTTTTAATACTTATTATTAAAAGTAAATTTAGTATTTTAGTACAGTACTTATAGTAAACTTGGTATTCATGGTAAATTGTAGTATTTGTATTAACTTTAGTATATTTATATCATTTAGTATTAATGGTAAGTTTAGTGTTTTAGAATAGTATTTATAATACTTAGTATTAAAAGTAAATTTAGTATTTTTAGTATAGTATTTATAGTAAAGTTGGTATTCATGGTAAATTGTAGTATTTCTAGTAAATTTAGTATTTTTATATAATTTAGTATTAATGGTAAATTTAGAGTTTTAGATTAGCATTTAGAGTACTCGGTATTAAAAGTAAATTTAGTATTTTTAGTTTAGTATTTATAGTAAAGTTGGTATTCATGGTAAATTGTAGTATTTCTAAAAAATTTTATTATTTTTAGTAAATTTACTCTATTTAGTATTTAAATAGTATAATTACTAACTTTAGTACGAATAGTAAATTTAGTATTAACTGTAAATTTTGTATTAATAGTAGATTTAGTAGTATTAATAATACAAGAAGGAACAGAATATTAAAGATTAATAGGAAATTTAGTTGTAGTATAACATTTTCCCTTCAATTCTTTAAAAGTTTGTTGTTCCCTACGATTTTTTTTGTTGCTCAATTTCATTATTAATCTGTTATTTGCACTCTTTTCTTAAATTGCCAATCCAATCTACTTGTGAAATATAAGTGCTATTTAAAGAGAATCATTTAAATTCAAATGTATTGTAGTAGTTATTCCGTTCCACGAAATTTCGTCGATTTTCTTTCAATAGAATTCTATTGACAACTATACTATGATATAAACTAATTTAATATAATAACCGAGCTATCGGTTCAACAACATTGTCAATTGCTGGCAATTAACGCTGATGATGTTCTACCATATATAGTATTTGTATGATTCAGAGAGAGAGGGAGAGATACAGCTGCCAGCTGCATTCACATTGTTCTAATCAGCGAGCGTAATCTTTACAAGAATTTATATTGTGGATTATAATGCAAATTTTTCATTTTTTTAAATTCACAGCTAATGTAAAGATTTTAAACTATTGAAACAAAATGTAATACATATCTTCAACTATTAAATTTAGATTCAAATGTTCTTTTAAATTACTTCAGATTAAATGCTCCCTAGACTAGGATTAATTTCATCAACTAAGTAATGAGTTTCGACATCATTATGGTATTTAAATAAATTATATGTTAGTACTTTAAAAGAATTGTAGCATTTAAATAAAATGATAGTATTAATGATAGTATTTATAAAAGAATTTGAGTATTTAAATAAAATCCGAGTATTTCAATAAATGATAGTATTTAAATAAACTTTCTTTCTATATATATACATATATTGTTGTCAACTCACCATCGTGATTGGAGAGCAGATGCACCAGACCACTCAAACAGGTCTCGGTGACCGCTTTAATGCTGGCCGCACATCGTCCAATTGCCTGAATGGTGGCAGCCACAAATGGTCGATCGCTGCTGGAGATGTACGTTTGGAATTCGCGCAGGATGAGCGAAATGCTTGATGCGGATGCCAAATTGGTGAGAATGTCCAATTTGAGCAGTTTAATGTGCGTGGGATCGCTGGTGCGTACAAAGAATGATTTCAGATGAGGCTCAAAGATCGCTTTGCGACGCGACGACATCGATGCGATGCAATTGAGGACAACACTCTGCACCTCCTTGTGGGAGCGCAACAATCGTATGAGGACCTTGGCAATCAGTTGGACTTCGTTGCGTGGCGCCACATGATGATACAATTGAGCCACGGCCATCACAACCGATGCGTTGCGCGATTGCAGCAATGGTTTTGTCTGTCGCAGAAGCAAACGATGATCGAGATCGATATGATAACTGCTGCCGCCGCCGCTGCTGCCACTCGTATCCTTGTCGTGCTCCTTATCATTGTTATTGACATTGTTGCTCTTCGCTTTGCCCTCATTGCCACTGGATGCATCATTGTCATTATCATCGTCATCGCTGGCCGATGACGACTCATCGTAGAAACGCTCATTGGCCGTTGCATCGCCATCGAGACAATCATTTGCCCCATGCTCCTCATCGGGATTGGGATCGACGAACTGTGTGCGCGCATAGCGGGTCAACATATTGATTATGATTACCTGACCCCATTCGTCCACATCGACGAGCAGATTGCACAGCTTGCGATAGTTTTTGTGTATCAAGTCGACGCGTTCCGGGCACACCTGAGAGGGTAAAGAAGAAAAGATTAGGGTAATCAGCATAGGAACAAAGAAAAATTTAATTAAGATTGAAAAAGTATTAAAAAGGAATTATTAATGAAGATTGAATAAGTATCAGCATAACATATCATCCAGCTTTAGTATACGATTTCAGTTCCGATTTAAAAGTCAGTATTATATATGTATATACTGAGTAGCTATTGATGCTGAAACCATATAATATGCATACGCTTACCTCATCGAAAGCCATCACAGCTGAGCCCACCACGAGCGTGGTGCGATCGGAGAGCAGCTTCTCGATGACCGTGACCAATTCATCCTTTTGCTCCGCATCCAAGGAGTAGAGCTTGGGTATCGCATGCGCCGCCGTCTTGCGGACATAGGGACTGAGATCGGCGGCACTGTCGCGTATCGCCAGCATCACAATGGGCACAATCATGCTGACCCTGATCGATGAGAGGACACGCAACGCTGAGGCGCGTATCAATTGATTGGGATCCTTCAGCGCCCGCTGGAACGTCGATATCGATAGCAATGCCAAGTCCTGTTGCTCTTCTGCATAGCGCACCAGATACACATAGACCAGCTTCTTCACCTCAATGTTCTTGGAGACGACATTCTTGACCACAGCCGGGAACAAATCGCTGGCATCGCGTCCACGCGCAATCATGCCAATGATGCGTTTCATGGCTTCCAGCTTGAGACCATCCTTGTTGCTGTCGAGCATCTGCTTGAGATCATCGTGTTTGCGTCCATCGCTTTGGAAGAATGCCGCTCCGCTGGCGGGGTCAGAGCCAAATTCCACATCCAGTCCCAATTGCGGACGATCGCCATAGGCGGCCACCGAAAATGGATTGCTGGCTGCGTTCTGTTGCATCTTGCAAACGGTGCAAAAACTTCTTCAATTGTTGCTGCTGCTGCTGCGGCTTGTTGTTTATTTGTTTGTTGCCTATGCTGGATGAGATTTGTGAGGGGGGGGGCGTGTGAAGGCGGAGAAAGCGTCGACGTTGTCGACGTTGAAACCTGCTGTTACTAATACACACTCCACACACACACACACGCACACTCACTTTACGCACTTGGCGAATTCGTCTACATCACACAATTGGCATATCTGGAACATGCAGAGCAGTGTGACCGAATTTCACAGCCTTCAATATGTGCTAAAAAAATGTTGCAAGCAAAATTAACCAACATTTTGGCATCCAACAAAATGAATAACAATATAAACTTATTTTTTATTTTGTATAATAAGCAGCAATCAATTTGTACTAAAAACATTAATAATTATTTTGCATACAATAAATAATTTGAAGAATAGCAATTTTTATGTAAAATTTGCAACCGTTACATAGGAAACAGGAAATTCCAATACAAATAGGATCTAATAGTTATAAAGAAACTCTAATTAAATGTTCCAGTTTAAATTACTTAACATTTTGAAAATAAATAAATAAAAATCAAACACAATTAAATAAATTAAGTTATTTGCCAGTTGACAGAAATTATAATTATTTTGATGGATGAAATATGGTCTAATTTTGTTTAAAGGTGGTATGCTTTATTTATTATTTTAATATATTATATTATTATTATTAGCCATGATTTAGCCATGAATCACGGAACTTTTGTTTATAAGCTTCTTTTGGCATCTTTCCCGCACAAATTTCACAATAAAAGTAACAACTGATAGCACTGTATATCGATATATATGATTCACGATTACAACAGGGTTGCATTCATTTAAAATTGCTGCTATCGATGTACATTTTGATTACTTTTTAGCACTTTACACAAAAATAAAAAGCGGATAAAAAAGGCAAGGTCAAAATAAAAAAGGACAGATAATAGGCTAGGGGATGTTTTAAATTTTTTCCGGCTGACGCAGTTAAAAACCGGACAGATCTGTCCGGAAAAAGGATAAAACGGCAACACTGGCTGGCAGTGCGAACGTATTTTTGTGCTGCATATTTGGTGAATTGTCGTCTCATCGATAACGCTATCGATAAACGCCGCACTATGGTCCAGCCGACCACTTTACTTGGCATAAATCCATTTTTTAAAAGTTAATATATCATCGAAGTTTTGATCGCATTCTACAAGAAACAGTCTGACCATCAATGTTGCATACCAAGAATTTGCATAGATGGCGCCACTTTCGCGAAATCAGCTGTTAAAGTAAGCTGTTCGTCAACAAAAGCACGTGCAGTAGAAAAGTGCATTTTGACATGTAGTTTTCAATATTCAATAATTTCAAAGAAAACATTAATTTGACTAAAATTTGTGATGAATTCGAATAATTGGGGTTTGTACTACGTGTTTTATAATGTGAAATGTCTCAAGTCGTTGTGATGTCTTAGTAGTGATGTGTAAAAGTTTGTCTTCAAGCAAGTGCAAATTTGCACTTAAGTCTCATTTTCCAGAAGCTGAACAAAGTGTCTTTCGACCTCATTTGACCTTGAAACGTATTGTGTGTCGTAGATAAATTAATTCTTGATCAATTGTATATAGTCTCCACATCCACAAATGACTACAATTTTTGTAATTTGCATTTATAGACCATAACCTCAATTGCAAAAATGCAGAGTTAAAGGTTATATGAAAATCAATGTTGAGAAAAAAAAAGCAAAGTTGATTTTTTTTGTTAACTATTATGAAATGAATATAGGTAGTAATTGATATGAGTACGTAAACAGCAATTTTACCTAATAAAAAATGGAAAATATTGGTCATATCGTACTACAAATTGCATGAAATTTGAGACATCTTAAGTCCGTTTCAATGATCAAAACATGGCTCTGCTGATATTAGCGATCTTGAATGGAAACTCTAAATTATTAAAGAAAATGTAATTACACATGCCAAGTGAAATTTAAGAGGTTGCGAGAAGATTTTTGACTACGTAAGGCGACCGCAGAGAATGTGTTTAGTTTTGCTGAGCATGATAATGCTGAAAATTAGAATAATTTTGATTTTACAGATATATATAGCATTATAATCAGTAAATATGTTTTAATTAGAGGTAAACGTTTAACATAAAATGATTTTCCATTGTGTCTTAACCTTTTAATAATATGGAGCGTATGTCAAGGAGCAATTTCTTTAAGCCAGCAAAAAACTCTATTTTTTATGATCAGAAGTTAACATAATGAAAATTTAATGGAATAACACTCCAAATTTAAGTCAAAGTTAATAAAATTTTCAAATTTTTTATATCATCCGCATATGAAAAAAAAAATTTCTTAAAAAAAAAATATTTCTCGTAGGCGTGGACACGCCTACTTTTCCAAATTTATTCTAAGGACCTTCCTTGGTTAAAATAAAAAACCGCATCCAAAAATCTTATCTAGTTCAGGAGTTATTAATAAATGCCACAAAAAGTGGTCTCCTGGACCATAGTGCGCCGCATCGTATTGACAACGACAACAACAGAGGCAACAAAAACAACAGCCGCTGCCGTCGACGTTGCCGTGTGGTGGTTAGAGCAGACCAGACTGAGAGCCCTGAGCGCTGCTGCAGCGCCGCAATCACGTCAATTAATGGTCAACTAACATAGTAATTGAAAAAAGTAAGAAAACCGCTTAGCAGAAAATCAAAGAGACAAGCCATGAACTTTCCGCTGGCCAACTCCAACAAGGATACGCTGCGAGCGGCGTGCAAAAAATGCGGCTACGCTGGTCACCTGACCTATCAATGCCGCAATTTTCTCAAGGTAAGAAGTGTTGTTCGTTCTCCTTTTTTTCGCTGTTTCTGTTTGATGTGCGAGAAGCAGAAGATGAAGAAGAAGAGAAAGCAGAAAATCTTACATGTTGTGTTTTATTATTTATTATGCATACATACAGGTGGATCCAAACAAAGAGATATTGCTGGATGTGGAGAGCACAAGTTCCGATTCGGAGCTTGATTATTTGACGCCGCTAACCGAGCTGCGCGCTCAGGAGCTGAAAAGCGGCGGCAGCGGCGTCGACGTCGCAGCTGCGACAACGACGACAACTACAACAGCAAGCAAAGAGAGTAAGACAGATAAGAACAACAAAGCAAGCAAGAAGAGTAACAGCGATAGATCAGCAACAACAGCGGATAGGAAACAAACAAAAACGGAGCGACACAAGAAGCGCAAGAAAAAGAGCAAGAAGCACAAGAAGAGCAGCGCAAAGGACATCAACAAACTGGCGACAACAACAAGCAAACGCATTGCGAAGAAACACAAAAACAAAAAAAAGAAGAGCAGCAGCAACAACAATCATAAGAGCAGCAGCAGTAAGAAATCAAAACGTCGCCGCACAAGTAGCTCCTCCTCTTCCTCCTCCGATGACGATGACGATGATGACGACGAAAGTAGCTCGTCATCGTCAACAGCTGCCTCATCAACTGCCTCATCATCATCATCATCGTCATCTGACAGCGATTCATCGTCGGATGATGATTCAAGCAGCGATTCCAGCGACAATGAAGAGTCGAGCACCAGTGAATCGGATGAGTATGGACGCAAAAAGAAGCGTTTGGGCAAATACAAGCGCAAAGCGGAAGCCGCTGCTCCGCGTCGCAAGAAGCCAAAGGCGAAGCGTCGACGTCATCGTGTCAGCGGTGGCGGCGCCTCAAATGCCGCATCCGCCTCCAAAGCGGGGGGAGCAGCAGGCACCAGCAGTTACCTCAGCAGCCTCAGCGATAGCAGCACCTACTAAAGCTACACTTTTGGACTCCCAAACTCTTTAGGCTAGTGTTTATTAGACGAAACGATAATTCGCAAACAACAGCAGCAGCAGAGAGCACTTCCCTTTGCATCTCCCGCCATCCAAGATCCTTATCCAAATCCTCTGCTCTGCTCGTGTCTCTTCCGCATCCAAAGTAGCAAAGAGTTCTAGAGAGTGCAACAAACAACATCAACAACCACAACAACCACAACAACAACAACTCGACATTAGACTTATCTTAGTGTTTTAAGATAAAACTCCTGTTTTATGATTTTTGCATAAAGAAAATACAACAAATTAGTATGTAAAACAAATCGTTTTTTTTTATATCTAAAATGAGTTCTAGAGGAAATCATAAATGAATATCAGGAAAACCGAATAGGAAAGGAATCGATGAAGCTATAGCATAAGATTCCCTAATACCCACTTAATTAGTCGAAACAAACTAACTTGAACTATCCCTAACCATATGATCATCTTATGTTATACATATATCATAGTCGCAATTGTTTCCTTTACTACTTATTCGGTTTTTGCTGACATTCTTTTATGATTTCCTATAGAGTGAGATGCGCTTTTTAAGCTGCACATCTTCATCACACTTATTACTATATATTATATGTTTAATGTTTGTTTTTATATCTACGTTTGATTAAGGGAAAACTAACTTTCTTCAACTTTATGATGATCTTATACTATAGCTTCATCCTTTCCTTTCCAACTCTAGCCTTCCTTCCTTCTTATATTCTTTTATGCAATATATGATATGTTTAAAATGATCTTTACACAGATATTTTTCAGCTGGTCACCCATTACTATATGTTATATGTCTCAAAAGAACTTCTTGGCAGATCTGTTGGGTTTTTCTTTGAGCAGTAAAACAAAACTGTCTTAAACTAATTTAATTATTTATTGTTTTTTCATATCTTAGAATCGATCTATACATTAAATTTTTGTAAATTTGTTTTAACAAGTGGTTGGATCTGTATATACAAATTAAGTTTAGTGATGGCAGTTAATATTACAAGTTTTGAATAGATAATTTATTTGTTCAGCTATTTCATCACACTTTACACACAGGAAATCAAATGACATAGAAAAGAGATCACTAGAAATAACAATAATAATATACAAATGAAAATTTTAGATTAGATTACACAAATTTAATTTAATTTTTTCTATTATTTTGTGGAATGCACAAAAAAAAAAACGGGTTCAAGTTTTGGTAAGCTTCGAACTATAACCAAACCGAAACGAAAATAATAATGAATACGAAATACAAAAAGATAATACAATAATTAGAGAAGCCCTGACGAGGTGCTGCTGCTGCTGCTTTTGATGTCCTTGGAATAATCCAAGACAACCGCCTGCAGCAACTGAACACGCTGCTCCAGCTCTCTGATCCTCTCCAGATGTTTGTCACACTTCATGCAACTAGCATTCCCTGCAGCATCATCATCATGCTGATCATCGCTCTTCACCTTGTCCGCCAACGTTGCGATTAAAGTTCTATTTTGCTTCTTTAGCTCATTGTTTTGATTCCGCATTTTGTCGCACAAAGCACAAGATGAGGCACGCAACACCATCATCTCTTGTTCGCGTTGCTTTAGACTCTTGGCGAGCACACGATTTTGTTTCTTATAGTCCAACAGTTTCTGCTCCAGCTCCAGCAGCTCATCCTCGTTATCGTTGTCAGCGACATCGTTGATCGACTCAATCCTTAGTGATGAGGCGGAATCACTGACAACGCTGTTGCTGTTGCTGGTGCTGTGATTGGCTGCTGTGAGGCGACACATGGCCTGAAGTAGTGTATCCATTTTCCTGTCCATCGCTTCGCCATTGGCACGTTGCTCATGCAAATATGCCTCCAGTTTGTTGCCGCTGCTTGGTGCTGCTGATGAAGTTGTTGATGCCACTGGAATGAGCGCTTTACTCTGTGTCGGCAATGTCAAGATGTTCTCCTCGTTGGATTGCGTTGATTCGCTGTCGCTATCGCAGCTGCTCGTCTCGAACTCCTTAAAACGTTGAAACGGTCTTGGAGTACCTGCTGCTGACGTTGCTGTTGATGCTGCTGCTAATGATGTGCTCGCCTGCTGATCTTTAGCATTCTGTTGCGCCTTTTCAGGCTGCTTCTGATCGATGGGCAGCCCCAAACTAATCAGCGCATCGGTGAATTCCGCCTCATCGACGGCGGCCTCGAAGCGCAGACTCCAGAAGCGCTGCTCATCATCGTAGAACTGCATGTAAGAGGCACGCATTAGCAGTCGGGAGGCGCCTTCGCCTGGCGACGACGATGTCGTCGATTTGGTCAGCAGCAGTGAGCTGAGCAGTTGGCTGCGTGACTTGTAGATGACCAGCTTGGCGGCACCGACGACGTTGCGTGAGAGTGCCACGCCCACACGTCCCACACTCGCTGCCGTTGTAGCCATTGGCTACTTTGGCGACCAGAGTGCTCCACTTTGGCTCAGCTGTTGATTTGTTATTGTTCCGATTGCTGCTGGCAGTTGTCGTTGTTGTTGCTGTTGTTGGGGCTGTTTGTGACTTTTGTTGTGTTGGTTGATAGCGCAAATTATTGCTTTCGCTTTGCAGCGGTCTGTCGTCGTCTTCGAATATTTGTTGCAAATTACGCGTACCTCGAGAGCTGTGAAAACAAAAGAAAGGAAATTAGATTAGAAGTTGTTTAACTCAACATAGTTCCTTATGAGGGTCAAAAAAGGGATCAGAGCTTGTTTAACCCAACCTTGATCCTTATTGAAGTCAAAAGTAGACTCAAAAATGGGATCAGAAATTTGTTAATCTATCCTTGTTCGTTATTGAGGTCAAAAATCTGATCAGGACTGCTTTAACCTAATCCAGTTCCTTACTAACGTCAAAAATGGCAAAAAGGATTCGTTTAACCCAATCTAATTTCTTATTAACTTTAAAAATTGGATCAGGTATTGTTTGACCCAAGCTAACATAGTTCCGTATTGAGATCGAAAATTGGATAAGGACTGATTTAACCCAACCTAGTTCCTTACTATTATCAAAAATGACACTTTCTTTTCTGTAAAAATAAGTTTTCAGTTGTTTTATACAAGCTACCCAAAGAGAAACAAGTAAGAAAGCTACAGTCGAGTGTACTCGACTGTGAGATACCCGCTACCCATTTTGAATAAAAGCAATATATTTTGCGGTATTATTCTCAAAATATACCAAATATACTGTAAAAATTCTAAAAAAATCTACCAAATGGTATATGTGGTATATCGATATAGTACCGCATTCAAAATATACCATAGACGGCACAATATACCAGATTGTCGGCCAAAGCAACTCAGACCCATAGTAAGTAGGCGTTTTTGCCCATACAAAAGTATTTCTTTAATTACTTCCACAATTTTTATCTGATCGTAACTAAAATTTCAGGAATCATAACTACTACAGTAGTTATTGTATATACCAAAATTCGTAGCTCTAGCTTTAAAATTGCACTTGTTATTCAATTTTTTTTTGATTTGCGGGGGCGGAAGTGGGCGTGGCAAAAATTTGAAACAAACTTGATCTGCGTGCAAATATAACAAATGCTGTCGAAAAAAAATTATAGCTCTATCTCTTATAGTCTCTGAGATCTAGGTGTTCATACGGACAGACGGACGGACGGACAGACGGACATGGCTATATCGTCTGATCAAGAATATATATACTTTATAGGGTCGGAGATGCCTCCTTCTACCTGTTACATACATTTCCTGCCGGCACAAAGTTATAATACCCTTCTACCCTATGGGTAGCGGGTATAAAAAGTTTATTATTTTTTTGCGCCCCAAGCAAATGTAATAAATTGTAGAAGATATTCAAAAAGTAATAAGAAAGTTCCTAAGTTCAAAAAAACGACTTGTGTAGTCGGGTCTTACTTGCCTTGGTTGACAAACTGGTATATTCTGTACTCTATGGTATATTTAAAATTAAATTGTATGTCAATATACCAAATATAGCAAAAAATGTGCGAACAGGTTTGAATTTTTTGGTCACATTTTATATATTCAATCTACGATCTTGCTCTGATCACTCGCAAAATAATCAAACAAGAAACGGTGATTCCCCATTCCCCCCCAAATGAAAATATATTCGGATATCGAATTGCTTGCCGAAAGATGAGGCTTCAACAAAAGGTTATAGTAAAATTTTGTGATCGCATAATTTTTGACCATAACAAGGAATTTTTAGCTGTGCAGTTTGTATACTTAAAAAACATTTTAAAATAGTAATATCAGCTCTTTAGAAGAAGTTAATAAAACTTGGGCTAACTTTGTCAACAAAAGAGTAATTTGAGAATGTTTGCTTGCTCTCTCACCTGTGCATCTTATCGAAGAATTGCTGACTCTCCTTGTCTTGCTCGAAGTTCATCACAGCTTCTTAGTGGGCACTCGTTGCCGAGCTTAACTTGATATGATATGAAAATTTAATATATGTTGATTAAGTTTTATGCTAAACTTCCGACGACGCCGCCTTTGGTAGCCAAACATTATTTGCGAACAGCTGATAGGGTTGTTGATAATATATCAATATATCGATATTTTTTCTAAAAATGATATATTTATATCGTGATATTTTTTTTTTTGCCCAAATATCGAAATCACGATATTTTTTTGATATTTTTTCCTTGGTCACTCTAAATTCAAAGCGTCGATTGAAACTTTCAATTTAAACTTAAATTAATAATTGAAATTCGACAGAAGAATAAAGATAAAAATGAATGTTAAATCAAATTACACAAATATAACAGGCGGCACCGCGAAGTGCATTCATTGTGAGAAAACAATTAAAACCAGCGGTAATTCATCGAATTTGTCGTCCCACTTGCGCAATAAGCGATGCTAGGAGCCGAATGACGGACATACACACAAAGAGTGTTTTTAAAATCTTTAAATTCTGCCAATTGGGCTTGATGTTAAATTTAGATACATATAAGACATAAGACATGTTGATTAAAAATATAATTAAAATATGTAATAGCCTCTTTCCACCTCACTCAGTTTTTCTACGTTTTTTAAAGTCCCGTTTCGGGGTTTCCATCTGCACGAACCGAGAAATATGGGCAACGGTAAATTTTTCAATATGGCCGCTCTGAAATATCAGCTGTTCAAATGTAAACACGAGTTGGCGAACAATTCAAAAAACAGCACGCGCATTATAAAATGGAAAATTTTCTTAAATTGCAGGATTTTTATGAGGATTTTAACGAAGTGAAGGAAGAATAGGTCATTGCCAATAGTAAAGAAAAGAATTGCTTGCAGCAATGTAATATTTACATAAATACATTTACTTTTAGCAACGGCATGGGTGTTTTTGGGATCGCGATATTCCTGGAAATAGCGAACTTTTTTAAAGATAATTTTTAAATTAATAAGGAGGAGTTTGGCATCCTTGTGAAGCGCCTTCGTGGATTGGCCAAAACAGACACTACATTTCTCCTCCCATAACTCGAACAACATAGCCTCGTGGATGCCACTCCACAATATTGACGGCTTTCGAGTTTTTTGGCTCATCTAAAATATAAAAAATTTGCTTTAAAAGCAAAATCAAATTTTTATTTTTCTATTTTCATACCTTGGCGCACTTTAATGTCAGCTGTTTTGTTAGTGGTGAGTTTTTTTTCGTTGTCATATCGATCAAAATATCGCATAATTACCCAAAAAGTGCGTTCGCTATTTCTACGTAGCTCGCGAACGTAGAAAAACCGACTTTTTTTCTTATGGGTTTTTACATGGGGCGAACGTAACATTCGGCCTGAACGTGAATAAACCAAAGAAAACCGTGCGGTGGAAAGAGGCTATTATTTGATAAAAAAATATCATCGATACGATATTTTTTAAAATTTTCGACAACCCTAACAGCTGATTCATTTGTTTTGTTAATGGCAAGTCGATAAATATGCCAAGCAACGCTTATCGGCGGCGTTGCTAACTGTAATGTTATCGAAAGTATTGTGCGTGAGCTTGACGTCAACTATCAATTAAAAAATATCGAATGTGAGAGCATTTTTTATTTGTTTGCTTTTTAAACAATTTTCATTCTTTAATAAAAAAACGATGAATGCAATTGAATAATAAATTAAATTATTTCTTTATTAAATCCATGTTTGTAATAATGCAATAATTTCGTGCTTGCAAAATTCGGGTATTAAAGTTTAGCCTAATTTCCCAGATATGAAGTTTTGTTGGACAAAGCGGCTAACAAAAAGTAGTAAAGTATAGATTTAAGAATCTTTCCATAAAATATTAACGATTTCCCTAGAGTTGCTGCTGAAATATTTAAGAAAAGTTCAACAGCCTCACCTCCACCCCCATATAAAAACAGAAGCTTTGATATCCAATTTTTTGTATGAATAGAAGGCGCTAAAATAGCTGAGCTATCTTAACGCATATACATTTCGGTACATTTTTAATATAAATAGTATATTTTCCAATGTAAATAGTATATTTTCCGATATACACGGTATATTTTTGAAAGGGGACGGTATATTTTGATTTTAATGCAGATACGGTCATACTTTCAATGCCTATTCGAGACTCTCTCGAGCAAAGAGAACGGTGGGTAACATAAATCTCACAAGGTGTTGCAGATGACAGTCAAGGAACACCAAAATAATGTATCTGTTAACTAAGTGAAAATTAAAGTGAAAACAAACGACTCATTAAGTGAATTTGTTTATAAAAATCATGGCAACATAACAATTCGTCAACTATTTATAATTGCGTATTTAAAGTATTTAGAGTTGTCAATCAATTGCGTATTTAATGTTTAGAGTTGCCGTACTAAATTGTGAGCGAAGGCGCAACGAGTGGTTGAAACAGCTGTTGTGCTCTTGTCTCGGCACGAAATGCAACAGTGCAACAGCTATCGATAACAGCTGAAGTTAACAACTATCGCATACAAAATGAAAAGTAGGTTGTAATTTTATATTCAAATAAATTATATAAGTTTACAAAATGTGTAATGATTTTTTTTTGACATTACAAAAAATAGATTACATAGAAATATAGATTAAATAATTCATAACTTACAGTAGCAAATACATCGATATTTGTCATTTCAATAATCGCTTGATACGATATTTTGTGCAGCTCTAAGATTCTGGTGAACGAAGTTTCGACACAATTAAGCAATAGTAGATCAGCAAAACAATAAACAAAATGCATTAATTAGCAATTAAAAATAGATAGAATTAAACAAATAATTGCGCTGTGTGGAAAGTGCGAGCAGCAGCAAATATGTTAAATTGAGCAACACTTGAAATTGAAAAACGCAGACAGCTCCGATCATCTAGTAGTTTGTTGTGGCGAGATGATGCTGGAGTTGCCAGGTGAGTGCAAAGATTAAGTACCGTATAAATATCTCACATACACGTTACTTTTGTAGATGTTAAGCCGCCGCCTGAGCTGTTGATGGAGGTTGCAAGCGATTCGAGCAGCATTAAAAGCGAACCCGGCACAACAATCGACAAACCCAAGCCCAAGCCCAAGCCGGCGGATTGTGAAAAGAATGCTGCGGCCTTTGAAACGGAACGTTTGCTCATCCAGTTGGTGAGTGAACAACCGGCGCTGTATAACAGTCGACATCTGCGCTTCAAGGATGATGCATACAAGGAGCTGTTGTGGCAACTGATTGCCAACAAAGTGGGCAAGGAGTCGAGCAATTGCATGAGCCTATGGGCTGAGTTGAGGCATCGTTACCAGCGACATGTGCAGCGACGACGTAGTCGCTGTGGCGTTGGCAAACGTTACGCCTCGCTTCTGCATGAGGAGCAGCTGCTTTTCCTGTATCCCCACGTGGCCAGGATGCCGCTGCAACGTCAAACGCCAGAGCATCAACAGACCAGCAACGTCAGCAACGTTGGCGACGACGACGATGATGATGATGAGGTTACCATTGTGGCGCCACAACCTGCGATTATTATCGATGTGGACAAGGTGGCCATTGAGTACTATAAACTGAACGCCGAACAGTTGCGTCTGATCGATGCTGTGCGTGCTTATCCGCAGCTGTATGATGTGCGGCATGCCGCGTATGGGAATCATCGGCATCGCGGTCTCATTTGGGGCGCCATCTCGAATGAGCTGCACGAAAAGGCCACCAAATTGATGAAGAGCTGGCTGCAATTGCAAATACGCTACGAATGGGAATTGCTGCAGCATCACAACAACAACACGACAACACGTTCGCGTCTCAGCGAACTTTTGGAATTCCTCGAGCCCCATGTGCCCGAGCAGACGGGCAGCGTTTGCAAATTGTCGCTGTATTTGAGGACTGCGTGGCAAGATCCCATCGAGCATTTTCGCAGCGTCATGTGTCTCATCCAAGTGCTCTATACGGTGCCCGAACTCACCCAAATGGTGGAGGATTATCAGCACAGCGAAGAGAAGCCGCCGCGTTACGAAGAGCTCTGGCTAAGCGTCGCGGCTCAAGTGCAGAATGCGAATCATCAGCGGTGCGAAGTGACGTGGCTGGTGTTGCGACATTTCTATCGCGAGCTGTCCGAGATGCGCAAGGTGGGATATCAGCTGCAGGACAAATGGTTCTTCGAGAACATCATTTCAGCGATGTACAAACAGCAATTCACACGACAAGCGCGTCCCGGTCGCAAACGTGCGCAACCATCGTCGTCGCCACCGTTGCAGAGCCTGCCAGAGGCAATGAGCGACGAGCTGGCGACGGAGAACGATGATGGTCCTAAGGGATTGGCTGCTGGTGAACCGGTGCCACCGTTGCCCCTGGCCATTGTGTATCCCATGAGCAGCCAGACTTCAACAGCAACCACATCGACGGGCGGCAGCGATATTGGCTGCAGCAATGAGAACAGCAATCATAGCATTAGCTCCAATTGCAGCTCCACAACGAGCTTTGTGCTGCCGCGCATCGAGGCCGACATAAGCATCTTGCCACCGGCAACAAGCGCGACGGTTGCAGTTGCAGTTGCTCCTCCCAGCACTTCCATTATCTCAGTTGTGCCCAACAGCAGTCTCTTTCCGCCTGGCAGCGACAAGGCGAACAACAACAACAATAGCAACACGAGCGGCGACAGCAAGGCGAGCAGTGACAACAACTTGAACACCAGCGACAGCAACAACATTAATGAGCCTGGCATTGTGACTTATTTGTCTAAAAAATCGCCCAAATCTCTGACTGTGCGCAATGACAAGGTGCCTATGCCCAGCAGTCGAATGTGGCCAACAGCAACGATTGGATCAACAACAGTAACAGTAACAGCAATGAGGAACGAATCAGACACAGCAGTAGCAGCAGCAGCCACATCCACTTCGAGTGCAACAGCAAGATCAACAGCAAAGAAAACTGTAATTCCGATTGGGACAACATTAAACATTGCCACAGTGCAGAGCAACACAGCAGAGAATAGCAGCAACAACACAAGCAACAATACCAGCAACATCACCAGAAAGAGTAACAGCAACATCACCAGCAAGAGTACCAGCAACATCATCTGCATTAACACCAGTAACATCACTAGCAACAATACCAACAACAACACAAACAACAACTCCAGCAGTAACTCCATCAGCAACTTTTTGGCCTCTCGCAACAACTCTGGCAACTTTTTCAACATACGTTCGTCTAGCGGCAGCATCAGCATACGCACCAACAGCGCCAGCAATTCGATTAGCATACGTTCCATCAGCAACAATCCCGTAAAAATTACTGACACCAACCACAACAGCAAGTCAAACACAAACTCCTTTGCCACTTCGAGTTCTGCGTCAGCAGCAAATTCAACACCAGCTGCACAATTGTTGCGTGTGGAGTTCCGTGATTGCCCATCGAACGGACGCATGTTGCATGTGACGGGCAACAATGTGCCGATCCAGGCGAATTTCAATATGTCACGCACTGCGCTCTTCATACGCGAAGTGATGGCCGTGCCACAGTTGCACAGCAAGGAGCCGCATTTAACCAACAAAATCAACGATCTCTGGTCCCAGTTATCCAAAAAGTTTCATCTCCCAGGTAAGCTTACATTTCTTAAATATCTTTGCTCTTTTTCTTAAGTTGAAACTCAATGTGCTTCAACCAGTGCTTAGCGAAGATATAAATCAATGACAGCTAGTGTTTCAATAGCTTTTATTTTCAATTCATACTATTTCTTTGTTGTTTTTGTTAAGGCAAGACACAAACCACAAGCATGCACTTCAACCAGTACTTAGCGAAGATACAAACCAAAGCCTGCTTTGAAATATATATCAATATTATGCTAACGTTTCACAAGCTTCAATTTTAAACAAAAAAATTACAGTTTTAAAAGATTTTCTTGTTAATTTAATTAAAAATTATAGAAAATCTAATCTCACTTAAAATACTTAAATTCGCAAAGAATGATGTTCATACGGTTTTTAGATAAATCATACAACATTATAAATCGATCAATATAATCCAAAGGAACGCTGCATTTTGTACACCACGCAAGTTTAAAAGGTTGTCTTGAAATTCCGGCTCTAAATAGTAAAGACACAAATCACAGCATGTTCTTCAACCAGTGCTTAGCGAAGATAAAAACCAATGACTAATTTTATTAAAAAGTATAGAAGATATCTTCTTAGAATACTTAATAACGATTTCCCAGCGGATTTTAGATTACTCAAATGACATCTTACCATCAGTCACATTATATAGAGACGAAACTAACTAAAAGAATCTTTTTAAGAACTTAAACAATAATAAACATGATCAACGACATTGAAGCTTAGCTTCTTATTATTATAGAGCTGTGACTGATATTTTCGATCTTTGCTTTTTGTAGATGATATTTGTCGCGGCATTTGGACATTTTTGTCGCACAACATCAATTTGTTTCCACAAATTGCGCCCATGGTGGACTTGATGCGTCCGTTTAAGAGCACACTCAAGGTGTGGGAGAAATCGCATCGTCTGTTCAGCAAATTCGATGAGATCGCACGCAAATACGAATGGATGTTGCACAAACACGAATTGCCCGCTCTTATGCAACATTTTAAGCGCTACGAGCATCTCTATTGGGAAATGCGTCGTCCACGTCCCGGGGAAACGGCAAGTTCGATGCGGCCGCCTCGTGAGTTTACCGAAAAGGAGCGTCACGATGTTTGGCGCGAGGCAAAGGAGAATTTTCCACAAAGTGAGTAGAGTTTTGAGTTATCTAGAAAATCCGAAAAATTATATCCAGTAAATTTGATTTGATCCAAATAACTTGTGCAACTAATTTTAATACCAATTTTCTTAAAAAAGGAAAAAATAGCTTTATATTCTGTGCAGATAATGCTACTTTTGTAATAGTTCAAAGATCGTACTAGTGCTGGAATTTTTATTTTTGATCAATAGAGAACTGAAATTTAGAAAGAAATAAATCAGAATTGTATTAGAATATTTTCGACAGTTCAAAAGAGTCTTAAAGTTTAACAATTTCCTATAAATCTAACTTAAATGCGACAATCTTAAGGTTAGAAATTTTAATGCTAATACTTATTGAGTGACAGAGAGAGAGAGAGAGAGAGAGAGAGAGAAATGAAGAGTGAGGCAACAACAGAAATTTAGAAATTAATATATCATAATGATATTGGAATATTTTCACAATTTCACAATTTTCCAAATAAATGACAATGTTAAAGTTCTGTTAAGTCTTAGATATTTTAATGCTATTTCAAAGCTTGAGAGAGAGTAAGATAGCGAAAGAACCAGAAAAAGAGGCAAGAACAACAATTTTCAAATTAATATGTTATAAGTTAAATAGAATAATTGTTGCAAGATATCTTAAAAAAAATGTTAACTATTTTCTGCTGTATGAATGAGTGTTATGAATTTCGAATTTAAGAGTGAGAGAGATAGAAAGAGAACGGCAATGTTTCCCTTTCTTCATATTATTTTCCCTTTTCCCCCTTATATAGTATACCTTACAAGAATATTACATTTTAACCTAAGATCAGAAGATTCCTTTTTTGTTGTGAGATAATGAATCCCGTTTTCCCTTATTTTAATATACTAATTTTTTTTGTAACGATATTAAATATTAATTGCTAATTTTGTTTTTTTTTTTTTTGTTGAGAGAACATTTTTTGTAATATTTTTTTTTTTTTTTTTTAATGAGATAGAGAACAAAAGCTACAAAATAAAAGTCATCTGGCGTTTATTCTTAAGTTAAATCGAAGCGATTTTGTGTGCGATATTTAATTGGATTTCATGTTTGAACGATGTTCGTTGTTGCGCTTCTTGGGTGCAAAGTGAATCATCGGGATGTTTGGTCAATGTTTAAGTTTGCATTTAAGACCTACATGGAGGATCTAGAGCGGGGCATCGAGAATCCCTGGCCACAGAACTGGTGGCATGCACTGGAGCAACTGAAGTTCCTGGTCAATGTGCGTTACCATCCGCTCGATCCGTACTATTATATTGTGCACAACAAGTTCATGGAGGAGGTGAAACGTTGCAGCATGTACGAAGCATTGATGCAGCCCCAGGATGATGATGACGACGCCGATGGACGACGCTCCGCCGCCAGGCACAAGATGCCACCGCTGGCCAGCATCTCGGATCCCATACCCTGGGAGACGGAGGAGGCGAAACGTTTGCTCGTTGGCGATTTGCACGAGGCGATCAATGTGCAGTCCGAGGCAGAGAACGAGTCGGAAACGGAATCTGAAATGGAAATCGATTCCGATCTCGTTGTTCAGATGCCAGAGGAGCAGAGCCCAAAACTGATGGTGGAAGTGACAGACCATCCAAAGCCAATGGAAGTTGATGGAGCAGAAGCGAAGCAACCGGTTGTCGAGTTAGCACAGTTCATTGGCAACGACGATCGACAATTGCCCAGCGTCAATGGATTCCTATTGACGGAGTCAATGCGTCGCCATCGCAGCGCCTTTAGCGTCGCAAACACTGCCGAGAAACGCGCCGCCTGGATGCGCATCTCCAGGGAGCTGAAGTCGTCAGGTAAGTTCACAGATAATGCCACAACTTAACTGATTAAGCAAACAAGTAAGAAGGCTACTGTCGAGTGTGCTCGACTGTGAGATACCCACGACCCTTTTTTAATGAAAGCGAAACGGTGCGATATTGCTCTTCAAATATACCAAAATAATATGCCACAAAAAATACTAAAACAAGTATATATATACGTTCGGTATATTTTTTATGGTACTCCATTCAAGTTTTAATATAGAGTCATATATATAAAAGTATGTCATTTAAGCATCACTTTTTTTCGATGAACAAACGTTGAGCTAAAAACTTGAGCTGCCGAAATTCAAAATAGTATCACTTTTGAAAATTCATTTTTCGCTATACAAATTGCATTAAAAAAAAGAGTTGAAGCGAGTAAAAAAGTTAAGTGTGCGGTAAAAAAAATAAAATAAAATATACCAAATTAATGAACTTCAAAAATAATAAAATATAGTGAAGGCCATATTTGGTATATCGATGTAGTTCTACCCTTGGAATATACCATATATCGAAAGTACTATATAAATATACCAAATATATCCCTTGGTATATATTTAGTATTTTTGCGGTATATTAATTTGTAACATTTTAAAAATAATACAACACAGAACAGACTCTCGTTTGTAGCTTTCTTATTTGTTAACTTTAATTTTTTGCTCACAAAATCTATGGCTTATTGTATGACATTGCTTAAATCAATTATGAATCTTGAAAATATAAATTATTTATGTCTCAGGCTATTTACTGTAAAAAATTATATACTGAAACAATTTAAAAAATGTGTAGGTTTTTATATCTCTGGATTAGCTTTTATATCGAGCAAAGATTGATTTTAGGAATTTTTTCTGTTTTACGCTAAAATGTATAAATTCGTTTATTTTTTGGTTTGTATACGAATTCTTTCATTTTTGCAATTATCTTAAAACAGAAAAATAATTCCAAAATGATTTTCAGTTCTAATTAAAATGCCAATCAAGAGCATCAAAGTCATTTCTAATTAAAATGCTAATCAAGAGCTGTAAGAATTATCTTTACTCAGTGTTTTGAGATACATTGTATTTCACTTTAGATTGTATCGTAAGCGACATTTTTACCAGAGAATTGTCCATAAGTGATTTTGTTGATTAAAGATTCCCGCTAATAAAACTCCACACACACTTTTGCAGTCACCGAATGCCGCTTGAGTTTCCAGCACATGTTGAGGGAGCAACGCGTGTGGCGCATCAGCGATCCGAGTGGACGTTGCACGTTGTCGACAAAGTATTATCGCCACATGACCGATATCTACAGGGAGGTGATGTTCGCCCACAATGCGCATCGGGTGTCCAAGCAGCCCGACGAACGCGAGGAAACGATCTTCCCCGAGCGCTACGTTCCCGAGATCAGTGCTCTGAACTGTGAACCGCAATTGGTGCTCAAGAATTGGTCTTATGCCATTGCCCATTTCCCATTGGTGATGCAGGAGGAGCTGCGTTCGCGATTGCGTTTCATATTTGCCAAATATGAACGACTTGGAAAGTTGCGCGGTACCGCCAAGAAATTCGCAAAACATTATTAAAAATAAATATAATAAACTTCTTAGTTTGGGATTTGAATTCCCGAATTACAATTGGAACCCAATTCCTCGCCCAACAAATTATGATTGTTTTATGCATTAATGTTATAACAAATTTTGCTACTTTATCGTTATATGCTATATAAGTAAGCGCTGATCATGATTGTTTCTAGAATTAGACATTTAGGTTATTCAATGTTTGTTCACATTTTGTAAAATGTATTATGAAATTATTTATATTCATGTATTTCACAAGGCGGCTGAAATTTATTTGTAAATATTCAAATTATGTGTAAAGAAATAAGCAAGCTTTGAGTTCTTTGAAATTTGTAACAAAATTTAAAATCATTGCGAATATTCAGATTATATGTCTAGAAAAAACCTACTTTTAGTACTTTGATATTAGTACTTTTCAAAATATGGAATAGCATAAAGATAATAATTGAAAACAATGGTCTTGGATTATTATGTGCAACTTTCAAAATAAGCAATAGAAAAATTTGCCAATACTCAGATTATGTGCATAGAAAGAAACAACTTTTAGTTCTTTAAAATTTATAAATTTCTTTAATTTTAAATTAAGAAATGGAAAATAAGAGGACATCTATTGAAAATAATGCAAGTGAATTTCAAGATAAGCAATAGAAAAAATATTATTATTATTATTGGATTTCAAATATTGCTGATATAGGATAAGTAAAAGTTTATACAAATGCAATAGGAAAGAAACGAAGTGAACCCCAAAAAATATCAGCAATAAGTATGAAATCAATTGAATTTTGTGAATTGTGAAATATGCATTTAATAACTTTATTTATTTAACTTGTGTTGTTTTCAGTTGAACTTTATTGTAAATATAAAAAAAAGTTTAGGAAACAAAATGAATTTGTGTCTAAAAGTTAATCAGAGTAATTAAAAAATTTATCAATTGCTCGAATTGTGAAATATTGAAATTTAATTATTTATTTATTTGCGACAAATTTCTACATTATGAAAATTGTAAATTATAATATAATAATTTGAACGAGAATATGGATTTAATAGTTAATGGATTTGTCTGATCAGCAATAAAAAATGCAAATCGTAACTTAAGAGAATTTTAAGTTGCTGATATCACAATTGAATTTCAAATGTTATGTTTAACTTTCACAATTTTAATTCCGCTGAATACTTAGCTTAAAATATGTAAAATTTAACATTAATTAGAAAACAGAACAAAAAAAAAATAAAGTAAATTACTTAAAAAAAGTGTATGAAATAATGTTTATGCTTATTTTTATAACGCGAATTGTATTAAACAGATCAAAGCTATTTTCATTTGATATTTATATAAAGTTAAGCAACAATTTAACAATTTGTATAAAGAAATACAATTAATAATGAATTATATGTTTATATTAAAGTAACAATTTGTATAAAGAAATACAATTAATAATGAATTAAATATTTATAAGTTTAAGTAAATTGCGAAATATGTTTAACATTATTCATGATGTTGTTGGGTTACAAAATTCCTTCGCTTTTCTGTGGGGTTGTTTTCCCTGCCTGCCACAGTGGTTGCTGCCGCCCACTTTAACGATGTGGGCGTGGTGAGAGGACATCAAAGTAAGCCCAAGTTAAATGGAAGTCTGGACAATTGTCGTCGCATGATTTGATTGTTGGATCAGCAGCCGTGTGTTTATGTTCTCATATTCTGAAACTATTGAGTTGCCATAAAATGATTTTCGTCTATCCGTTTATATAATATATTGCATCTTGAGTTGGATTTGAGCGTATTACACTTACAATTCGTTTATTTTTCAGCCTTTAACCAAAGTTATAATTTCCTCGTTTTTCTACTTTAACAGTGGAGATGACAAAATATATTAAAATAAACTATGTATAATAATGCTTCAAATGAGCTCTGCAATTTCTCAAATTTTAGTTTTTTGTTTTAAGAATTTTTCAAATTTCCATGTTTTTTTTTTTTTAAGACATCTATTCTTTTTCAACTTTATAAATATCTCTTCAACTGTGATACAAATTCTTTCTCTCAAATTGTTGTCTTTTTCGTAATTAATCTTCCAAATCGCATGCTAAATTATAAAAGTGAGAAATTTTTTATTTTTTGTTCTATTTTAAAAAATGTCTTTTCTTCTGCAGAAACAGAACTTCCCTTTTTAAGAAATCTTCAAATTGTCAACTCTGAAAAATCTTTTAATGCTTTTTCTATTTTATAAATGCCTCGTTCAGCGCTGCCAAAACTTCATAGATTTTATGCACTTTTCTTGAACGGAAACTAGCAAATAAATAGCTTAGCAATTGAGCTTTAAGAGTGCAGCAGGTGAGCTAGTTTCAAGCGGTCATTTGGCAGGACTTGAACACTCGGACTTGGCTCTAACTATCGTTGCGTTGTTTCGTGTCGTGAAATGGCCATAAAAACTGAAGGTTAACGACCCAAAACGTCGATGCTTGTGTCCCAGCTGCGTGTGTCAGAGACATCAAATTAACATTCTAATGCGAGTAGCATTTCCGCTTTCCCTTCGGAGAGAGATAGAGAGAGAAAGAGAGAGCGAGTTCAGTAGGTTGCAGTGGTGATAAGGCACTTGAAGCTATCTATGCTGGGGGATGTCGGTAATGTTTGCTGCCGGGCGATTAACGCAATTAAACAGGTGCTCAAAATGATGTTTCCACTGGATTAGGCAACGACAGCGACAGCAACAGCGACAGCGGCAACGCTGCGTATACGCGATGTGAACTTTTGCACGCCCGCTAATAAGCGCCACATTAGCAGCATGCGCCACAATCTCCCTTAATTCTCTCCCCCCTGCATTAATTCAATGTGGATTCCGAGACAAGCAGTCAGCAACATTTAACGCACAGAGGGGGAGGGGATGCGAAACGACATTTGACGTTAAAATTCCATTAGCCGCACAATGAAGAACGAAGCAGGAGGAGCGTCGACTGTGCCTCCCTTTATGATTTGTAGGTGTTTTGTTGGACCATTAGATTAAACCTAACCTGTAATTATGTTGCCCACTTCTTCATCTCTTCATGTTCAACTTCAGCTTCAGCTGTGGCCGCAAAAAGCTGGTCAAGTTCCCAGGATCCTTAAAGCGGAGACAGCTATCAAAGTTTGCATTTCTTTTGCTTCTTTTTCTCTTGTTGTTGTTGTTGTTGTGTTTTTGGCTAATTGGCCAACTCCGGCACCTGGCATAATTATAGACTCAACGGAAGCAGCTGCATTACCCGGGCAAGTACTTTACTCCATTTATTTAGATTGCGAGAAGGGAAAGAAAGAATGGGAACAAAATATAGTATGTAGAATAGTTGATAGCGATTTAAGGAGTAGCGAAGTATGCATACTAGTTGCATTTAAAAAAAGAAGGAAGATGGAAAACCAATATGCGTAATTCTCTGACACTATTTAAAGTAAAATCAAACAAGTAAGAAAGCTACAGTCGAGTGTGCTCGACTGTGAGATACCCGCTACCCATTTTCAATCAAAATATATTCTACAATGACTAAATAGTATATCTATATATATATTGTCATACATTCAAATTTATCCAATGGATCTCAAAATATATCAGATCAAATCAGGTAAGAAAGCTACAGACGAGTGTGCTCGACTGTGAAATACCCGCAACCTATTTTTAATAACACTAAAGCAGTGCGGTATTATTTTTAAAATATGTCAAATTAATATACCACAAAAATACTAAAACATGCCGAAGGGTATTTTGGGTATATTGATATAGTACCACATTATAAATAGAGAGTGCAAAAGCAGATTGCCAGAAATCGGTTCTAGCATCAAAATTACACTTCTTACTCGATTTCTTATCGATTTTCAGGGGTGGAAATGGGAGTGACAAAAATTTGAAACAAACTTGATCTGCGCGTAAATATTACAAGTGCTATCGACAAAATATTATGTATGTATATACATATGTACATATATGTATATTAAGTCTCTGAGATATAAGATTAAGAACGGGCAAACAGACAGACGGAACATAATTTGAAATTAATAAAAAATTTCAAAAACTTTGAACTTTTAAAAAATCCAATTTAAACAAGTTCTGAATTTTGAAGAAACACCCAAAAAAATGAGTCTTGCCAAACTGAAGTTCAGCAACTTAAGCGACTTTTTCAATCTGGTCTCAAGTGTTTGGCGTGTGGACCACGCCCTTTTTCAAGTGCCACGCCCCATTTTTGCAGTGTGTGTCAAATTGTTTGACATTGTATTTGTTTTTTTGTTTGTTCAACTGGTTCACATGACCTTCGCGAATGTTCACAGCGAATTTTAAAAGACCCGGCAAGCAGAAACCTTTGTAAGACGATGTTTGTTTTCGTTTTTGTGTCGGTTTTTCAGAAACAATTTCATTGTGCAGTGGAAAACTGCTAATTGAACAGTTTGTGTGTGGTATTTAACTATGCTTTATTGTTTCAACAAAAGCAGCAGCAACAAATAGTAATAATAATAAAAGAAGAATAGAAGAGAAAAGCGAACTACTCATTTACTGACAAAACGAACTACGATAGTTAAAGGGTGAGGAAGTGCAGGTGGAAAAGAGTGAAGAGGGGAATAGTGGGAAGGCAATTGGTAACCGGATTCCAGACTCAGCATAGTTCAATGTTTTTAGCTACTGGGGCAGAAAATACAAAAACATAAAAAACACAAAGAACACGCCCCACTTGGGGCGACGACGCAGCACTCGAAAAGTAAACAGAAAAACCATTAAAAAAAAAAAAAAAAAAAAAAACACACTTGACAAGCGCGCTTGAATTGTGCATGAAAAACAATTACAATTTCGCAAACAAAGATAATTTGCGAATGAGATCGACGACACGATATAACGACAACGACGACTGCAGCGACAATGACGATGACAAGAGAATCCCTGAACGACAGCGCGTACAGTGAACACCCATTGTAGTGAACCGATTCGGTCTACAGTAAACTCACACAACTCAAGAAAACTTTAAACAACATAACAACTGGTTTTTTTTTTATGACAACTTAACCTTTCTTTCCCAATTACAACAATTTTTCATAAAATATAGTATTTAAAACCAACCCAAAATCGTCTGTTAATAGGCTACAAATTGTTTACCCAAGTAATATAATATTTTCTAAAGAAAATTGCCTGCAACTAATTGCAATTTTTCTTAAGACAAGCAAAGTACTAATTATGTAAAAGAATATTTCAAACGATATAATATTTAGACTTAAACCAAAATCGTCTGAAAGCAGTTTACAACTTAAAAAAAAAAAATGGCAGGCAGCAACAATTTTGTACAACAATTTTTCTTAAGATATAGTTCTAAGATCTAAGTCAAAATCATTTATAACCACACTACAACATTTTTGTTCGAAACAAAATCGGCTGCAACAAGAGAAAATCTTTTTGTTTACAAATTGTACAACTGTTTCTAAAGATATATCAGCTACAATTTGTTATCAGACTAAAAAAGTTTTATTTTGAAGATATACTACTAAGATCTAAACCAAAATCGCCTGAAAGAAGACTACAACTTGTTGTCCCAGCAGTACGATTTTTTCTAAACAAAAACTTTGTGACAACAACAATTTTGTACCACAAATTTTTTTAAAAAAAATATGTTAGTCCTAAGATCAAAATCGTCTGTCAGTACTCTAAAATTTTTTTTCTGAAAACTTTTTTCTTAAGATATAGCTTAAAGATTCCAACTCAAATCGATTGCAGCAATCCCACAATTTGTTGTCAAACTAAACTAGTTTTTTTTTCTTAAAGATATACTTCTAAGATCCGAACCTAAATCGACTGCAACTAAATTGTTAAGCTGCTCATGCAAGTTTTTTTTATTAATAGTTGCTTAATATATATTTTTATAATAATTCTGTCCATTACAACTAAAGTATGGCTATGTTAAAATGAAATAATCAATCTGATTTGAATATATATGTATATTAACTAAGAGCTGTAGCAGCATTCATTCAAAGTTTCAACAAGTTTGCTTGCTTACAAGCTGAGTTCACATAGTTAAGCAAATTAGTGGATATTATAAAATTAGTGCACTGCATAATACAAGCTATGATTAAAAACTAATTTAAAACGTTGTTAAAAGGCTTTGCGAAATTGAATACTATACTAACATATTTGTTATATAACTCTGCTTTCGTTACTGTGAGTTTTTACTGTGTTCATTTAATGATGAACAAGCTCATCAAGTTTGTGAAACTGACCGCATTAAGAGCCAAATAAGAATAATTTCTTTAACAAGTCAGCGAAGAGTTTCTTTGTTAACAATGCAGCAACAACAAAAAATCGCGAGGTGGACTTAAGTCTGGAGTTGGAATTTCCGGAAACTCTGGACCGATTGGGTTCACATAACAAACTGAACTTGCTGTGGGAAGATTTGATAGGCGATCTAAGATATTAAAGAATTTTTTTTTTATTCCATTTTAAAATATAACAGAACGACGTTTAATTGGAATGTTGTGAAGTTAATATTAAATTATTATAAATGTAGTTTTTAGAAAAGTTTGTTTGCGAAAAAAAAGTCAAATATTATAAATTTACGTAAATTTTTATTAAACAAAATAAAAATATATAGAATATAGATTAATAATGCAATTAAAGAAACAGGAAGCAAGGGGAAAAATAAAAGTACTTTGAATTTTTCTATGAAATTTATAAATTTTATTATATAACCCAAAATACGAAAACTTGGAAAAACCGTTTACATTATTTATGAAATTTACAAAATTTTATTACAATTCTTAACCCAAAATACGAAAACTGGAATTAAAAGCAATAAATGCTTGGAAGAGTGACAACAATTTTTGATTTCTGGTTTTAGCGAAAAGTGAAAATGTAGATAATGATTTTAATGATCCAGCGGAGCTTCGCGTCTAAAGCTTCTCCGCTGACCCACTAAAAGTAATCGTGCGTAATCCACGCAACAACAACAACGACAACAACAGCAGCAGCAGCAGCAGCAACAACAACAATAGAAACAGAAACAAACAGAAAAAACAAGAAAAACAAAAACAGTCTAGTTTACGACGTGAATTGTTTATTACGCCTAACGAACTTTCTATGCTGGGGCACTTGGCACTTGCATAATCGACCCTAGGCCGACCATCTCTCCACCTCCTCCTCCCCCTGCCGCTTCGCATATCTCTCTCTATAACTCGATGACGCTGCATTTAGCGGCGGCAAGGTAATCAATGTGGCATCTCCGTTGATTGCATCGCGGCGAAAGCACAAGAAATACGCACAAAGCACGACAAATATTGTACAAATAAAAATACAAGTATTAAGTATTTGTCACATTCCGAAAGAAAGCGACAATTTTATTATTATTTATCTTACTTTTTTTTTGTTGTTAAATCGGTTCCAACTTTCAAGTACATAAATCATTCACTTAATGCAAGCTTAAGAATTTGTATTTTCGTTATCCACATTTCAGTTTGAATTTAACCGCCAAACTTCGTTGTGAATGGCAACAATGACACTATCGATAAGTGACGATCAAAATAGAAGTTTGTTACTTTGTGACACCAGCTGAAAATTGTCATAGTACCCAAAAATTTGCTTAGAATAAAAAAATTTATTTTTATTGCGTTTTTAGATTGCAATAAAACATAATTTAACTAAGCAGCAGTCAGCGACCGTTGTTTAAAATTGAATTTCGTGGTGAATGCCGCAAGTTTCCAAATATCGATAGCACGTTGGCATGTGCATGCGCATGTTATCGATAGAGGCATCGATTGCTTTTGGCAAGATTAGTCTGTTTGGCGCAATTGTAACGCGAAGATCGTGCTGAGAGTTTTCTCTCGCAGTCGAACGGAGAAACGGTCGCGAGTTCAAGTTGCACCGGCTAAACGAAACCGGAGCGATTATTAAATTACGGTTTGTTGATTGATTAAATACGCATTTGTTTTTTTTGTCGGTTTAATCTGAAGACTAAAGTAATTGCTGCTATTGTGGCGTGTGAAGCGTTGATGTTGACGTCGACGTCGACGTCGTCGCGCGTTGCGAATAGTTTTGCGGCATCATTTGTTTCGGTTTAATTATTTGTTTATTTTTTCTATTATTTTTTTGTTTTATATTTTGTAAACTGTGTCGCATAAATAAATCAATTAATAATAGCATATTCAATTTTGCTGAAAGCAAGAGGGCGACAACAGTGACGAAGAAGAAGTAAAGTGCGATACGCGAATTGATGTGAAGTGTAAAGTGCGTGCAATTCGAATTGGAGCAGCGAGACACCATCAGAAGAGGAGACAGCGCTGCGGCAGCGACAACAATTGGCCTGTGGCTAAATGTGTGTGTAAGTGTGTAAGAAACCGAAAATTCAAATTTTTGTGTCTTTCTCTTCCCATTTTTTTTTTGTTCTGTGGACATTGTTTAAGTTCAAGTTCAGCTTTAGCCTTCAGCCTGTTGCCTCCCACCTTTCGCCATCCCCCTTGGGCTAATTTGCCGGTAAAATGCACGACGTGTGTGTGTGTTTTTTTTGTCGCCCACAACTTGAACTTACGCTCACTTCGCATGCTTGCTCTCTTACAAGTGTGCGCTCTTTTTTTATCGCGCTCGCTCTCTTCTGCATTTCGTTGCGTGCATTGCACCTTTGCCTGTTCCTTACAGCCTGCGCCTGTATTGGTCACGCCGCTGCTGTTGTTGTTGCTGCTTTTTAGTTTTCGTGCGTTTTGCGTTTTGACAGCGAATTGCTAATCGTCGGGGCATTTCGCACTCCAGCCTCAGTCTGTCTGTTCTCTCCTGCAGCCACCCACTCACTCTCTTTCATTCATTCACTACACATCGATGCACACTCATATTCATGCTCTCTATCGCACACCTTATTCACTCAAATTCTTAGAGTTCTTGTCATTTCCTATGCCTGTGTTCTGTGTGATAAACAGCATTTGATAAGTAATTTCGTATGTTGCTTTTGCAATTTTTTTTGCAACCCGTTTAATGTTTGCCCGTTCACCCGCTCCCCCGTTTAACCGTTCACCCGCTCGTCTTGTCTCTACACACGCATTGTTTTATTTATTTTTTTTGGCATTCAAGATAAGCCCCGCTTCGGCTCTCTATCTCTCTCTCTAGCACACGCCAACGCATTTGGCTTATCGTAAGCAGCAAAAGTTTTGGTGGATTCCCATTAGCACATTTTTGTTTTCTATATCAATCGGTTCTATCTGGCAATAGCCCCGACTTCCAGCCATTAGCTAATGCCACTGTTAATGCCCATTCAGATGCAATTTAACATCGTTGTCGCGTCATACTCTATTAGCTTTAGATAGAAGACAGAGTGTCGTTGCTTTGCTATTGCTTTGCTCGGCAGTCTTATCAGTTTTTTTAGACCTCATAGTTCCCATTACGCTGGTCAGTCAGGTAAGATTTCCCACTGTGCGTGTGTTTGCTGTTGCTCTTGTCTGTTGTTGTTTCTGTTTGTATTTGCTTTGAGATTTGCTTCTCATGTGGACTTACTGGACGTGTCTACATAATCCCAACTTGTAACATATACTCTATAACTCTCTCTCTTTCTTGCTCTGCCTCTGTCTCTGCTTCACTGTGAGATCATTTTCAGTTTGTTCTGGATTTTAATCTTACAGACTTACTTAACCTGATTTGACAGCTCTATTTGTGTGAATTTATTCAAGATTCGTAGGATCATACAAATTGATGAAAAAAATGGGAATGCTGACATTTATCAATAATAAATTGAATAGGATTTGTTTTTTAATTAGGGATTCCTCTTTGTCATTTATTTAAGATTTGTAATAATATATAAAAATTAAGAATTTAAGAGAATTTTTATTTTTTTTATGGAGAAAACATTTTTGTTATATACAAAATTTAATATTTTATTTTTTCCCATAAAATTGTTACTATAAACATATTTTTATTTGATATGTTATGATGAGTTTTTTTTTTTTATCTTTTTGTTATAAACAAAATGTCGTTTTTAACATTTTTAAATAGGACTCCTTAAAATTTTCGGTAAAAGTTATTTATATGGTATTGCATATCTTATTATTATAAAGTATAGTAATAAACAAAATGATATTTTTTTCCTTATGTTAACAAAATGAATGTAAAATAATTTCGTAGATAGGTTTTTTTTTACATGAATGAACCCCTAATGACAGTTTACTTTGAACAAATTTACCATAATAAACTCTAATTATTCATGTACTATTTGCCGATCTCCAACGCATCAAGATCGTTTGCAGTTGACTATCTCTCTCTCTCTTTTTTCAATCCATTTAAACACCTTGAAACATATTGTAATCTCCAAAAGGTAACAAAATTTGAATAAAATTCTCAACTTGAAAGTGTCTACAAATTTATGCTGTGTATTATCATTAAAAGTGTGTTTATAGCGATCAATTTACGCGATAAGCGCGCATAGCAAAAAACAAAAGTAAGAAAGACGAGTAAAGGGTAAAGAAATTCATAATAATACCAAAGAAAGAAGCTAACAATCTAATAATGAAATCAATGTAAATTACTGCGAAAAGAAGGTGGAGAAGACGTAGATGAAAAAGAATTATTGCAAAATAAAAATAATGTTCAGGTATTATGTCAGCGCTTTGAGACATTCTTATGGATGATCAGCTTTCAAATAAATACAAAATATTAAGTAGACATTTGAAATATTGAGTTTTTTTTTTGGGGGTATTTGAAACTTGTTTATGGTTTGAGTTTGAGACACTTGTTTATGAAATGTGGATCGATCGTTCGATTGATCGATGTGGACCTTACCCCAGTGATCCACAACTACACGAGTGTGGCACCCACTTGAGATCGTTTGATCACAATGAATCACAATGGGAAGTGGCAAATAATTTGGTGTTTGGCTAAATACATATCTGTATGTGTGTGTGTGTGTGTGTGTGTGTGTTTGTTATGTGCGATCAGTTTTGCGATCGTTTTGCCATGTGGGCGACCGAAAATAATATTGATATGTAGACTCGCAGTTGTTGTTGTTGGCACAACTGTTTCAATAGAAAGCCAACGACGTTGCCGATCTTGTTGTTGAATTCGAGATCCGAGGTCAGGCTGAAGACGATCATCGATCGCGGTGTTTGCAGGGAGTCTAAAGACGCTCTCATTCGCAATTCACAATCCACAATTCGCCTCGATCAACGTTGACGACGAGCGTCAGCTTCAGTTTCAGTTTCAGTTTTAGCGTCAGCGTCTAAATATAGATTTCGACCATATTTGATGATAAATATTGGCAATGAGTGTTGGCTTCAGACCAAGCAACCGGACCTACCTCAACCTGTGGCCCAGGCCTCGCACCACTTGCGCACAAAGTATCTTTGTATCTGTATCTGTATCTGTAGATGTATCTTGTGCTAGTTGTGGCACAAACCACGCGCATTTGCCGACTGCCAGCAACAGCAGCAGCAGACGGAGACAACATGTCACATGCCCCCACGCGACATGCGACATTTTTGCAGCGACTGCGGTGCGCTGCGTTGCCTGCCACGCTGCAACGTTCGTTGCTGCCACAGCAGTTGCTGTGCCTCCTCTGCTGCCTTAATAAGTTTTAATCTATTTGTCAATATTTCCTTGTTTAGTTCTCAAACATTTGCGCCTGTATGCTGTAGCTTCACTTCTATCCGTATCTGCATCTGTATCTGTATCTATAGTTCCATTTGTATCTGTATCTGTATCTCGTAGCTGTTTGTTGTTGGCTGTTGTATCTGGTATCGTTTTTATTTTGTTGTTGTTGTTGTTTTTTCGGCCCTATGCTCCGCCTCGTCGCCTTGCCACACAATGCCCGCGTATTCATAAAACAAGGCGACACACTCTGGACTCTCCTCGCAAAACTCCTTGCCGCGGCCCAGGCCCTCATCTAGTTTGGTTTTTGCGGCTGCTTCTGCGGCTGCCACTTTGCCACTTCCACTTTGGGTTGCCATGCGCTCCCAGTGTGTGTGTGTGTGTGTGTGTGTGTGTTCAGCTTCGTTTTTGTTTTGTTTTTTTTTTTTGTCTTTTTCAGCTCTTTTTTTCATGCGTTTTGTTTGTCTTCGCTGATACTGAATGTTCCACGTTCTTTTTTTTTGGCGTCCGTGCAAACTGTCGTCATTGTATTGTCATACTTTATATTGCTGTCGCATGTGCACCGTGTTTATCCCCCTCTCTCTCTCTCTGTTTGTCTCTTTGCTTGTTTGTTTGTTCGTTTGGCAGTAGTTTTCTGTTTCTGTTTCAATTTCTCGCTCTCCATTTCCAGAAAGTAAGAGTCGATTCCTCTGTGTGGCCTAATACAGTCAATAGAAGAATAGTTTTGCCTTTTCAACTGAATGCATAAATATGTCTAATAGGCTAGAATGATTGGCGTGACAATACTGAAAACTGTTTCTGCAATTTGGTATATTTTGTACTTTATGGTATATTTTGAATGTGGTAGTACATATATCGTTATACAAAATATAGCTTTAGGTATAATCTAATGTAATGTAATTTAATTTCGTTTTACCAATTATGGCTTTTATGGTATATCTTGGTATTTTTTAGTATTTTGTTTGGTATATTTTTGGTATATTTTTTATTAAAAATACTTACAGAGTTCTGCAATTTGATGTATTATGTACGCTTTAGTATATTTTGAATGTGATAGTATATCGTTATACCAGATCCTAGGCTTAGGTATAATTTGGTATTTTTTCGAATATTGATGTAATCGTTATACCAAGTAAGGAATTTAGTATATTTGTTTGTATATTTATTTTTGTCGTATTTTTATTCAGTATATTTAAGGGAAAATACCAATTTTACATCTTTTTATTTTACTGCAAATTTATACAAATTTGCGTATTAAAGTAAGTTACATACAGAAGCTCTCTTGAGTTAATGGTAAAATTAAATTATTGCTATTGTATTAATGCTAAAGTCAGCTGAAAAGTTTTACTTTTAAATAATGTTGAATGCAAGATATATTAAAAGTAATATTTGGTATATCGATATAAGATTACATGAATATTTCGAAAATTCCGAATAACTACCACATTCAAAATATACTGTAGAGAACAAAATATACCGAATTGCAGAAACAGATTTCACTAAAAAAATACATTTTAATTCACATTATTCTCATTTCAATCGCTTAGCGAAACCAATAAATTGTCTAAACTGATCTGATAGTAAAAAATAGGCATTCTAAAATTGTACGCTTGTGATAATTTTAGCCAAAAATAAACCGTAAAGCGTAAACTTGGCTTGGAATGCAAACCACATTCCGTTTAGAATTTAAATAATGTCGCTAGTATCTAATTTATGTGGTTGTTCTGCTTTTTTCGATAATAATATGCAGAATACAAAACAAAACAAACAAAAAACAAGCAACATGTAAGCTTTAAATGCATATTTAGATATAATAAAGTGTCATAAATATCGCCCAAGCAAATGAAATGCTGTGCGACCCGTTTCAAGGCGAGGTGTTACTGCAATGTATCTCGATCAGATATCAGGTATTTGGGTATTATCTCGATTTCCATATTGTAAAATACCAGTTCTTTTTCGAGTTCGAGTTCGAGTTCGGGTGTGTGAAGATTGACTTGAAAAGCGATAAGCGAAATGTGTGTCAAAAGTATCTAACCAATTGGAACAAACTGACCTTGCGCAATCTGATTTGCATTGTTCGCTGACGCGAAAGAGCAGCGGTAGATACAGTATCTGTTAGATACGCAACGCAAGCGTATCGGCCCTCAAATTGATGATGGCTTCGCATTCACTTATTGACGCCAGCAATTGTGCGAAAATAACATTGATTAAAAAGGACAAGCCAATTGGAAAAAAAAAGGGAGCTGCATTTCAATTACAATGACAACCGACGATCGACGATCGACGATTGACGCTTATCACAGAAGAAAACAAAAAGAAGCACATTTCAATTGATTTATTGCGGAATCAATTGACTCAAAATGCGAAGAATGCGATCGCCTTGGCGACACTTGAGATGCGGACGTTAAATCACCTTCAGCCTCAATTTGCTGCTGACGTCGCCGCTGTGCGCAATGTGCGTGCTTATCAACAAAGAGTCAAGAGAGAGACAGACAGAGAGAGAGAGAGTGAGTGAGAGAGTGAACTGAAGTTTATGTTTGAGCTCGTATTTATCACAAGAAACGAAAAAAAAAACAAAACAAAAGACTGGCTTTGATAAGAAGCCAACTGAGAAACAGAAGCAGCAAACAAATATTACTTGTAAACTACTTTGATTTAAATGTATCTGCAACCAATGTATCTGTATCTGAGAAGCCGTGCTTGCCGTCAGCTGCTCACAGCTGTCGTCGCAGCTATCGCTCTCAGCTTCATATCTGAGTGTGTATCTGAGTCTGTGTTTGTGTGCCTTCAATTTATGGCTCAATATCATTTAATTAACTTCAATTTTACGCTTTTCCTCCGCTGTCTTTGGCTACCTTAACACAAAATATTGTAGTTATGCATATTTCGAATTCAAATTGAAATTTAAAACTCGAATTGAAATTGAATCAACAAACGTTGGGAATTTGAATTTGAATTTGCATCGGATGGTGGGGGAAAACTCGATTCGGAATTGGAATTGGAACTTTGTCTGAAATTTCATGCCTCTCACACAATCTCTGTAGTCGCATATGTTGTTGTTGTTGTTGTTGTTGTTACTGATGTTATTGTTGCCGTTGTTGTTGTCTCATATGTCACCATTTGCTAATGAGCCGGTTCAAAACTGAGAAAAACACAAAACAACAACAAAAAAAGAAAAAAAATGGTAAACATAAACAAGAAGCATCAACAAGTTGAGCAATCTCTTGATGCCCCAAAGCGATCTTCAAATGCTCTTTAGCCATTCGGTAAATATTTAGTTAGCTTAACTATAGCAGCGCGTCTCAATATTATCACCACAAATAAACGACAATCTTTTGTAATGAGCAAGGTCTGTTATATCAGTTTAGTTTATACTTAAGTGTCGACTGGAATAATTCCAGTTTCCATTGTATTACAATTTTCAGGCGTCATAAGTAGTAAACATACTACAGTAAATAATTATATCCATAATATTGTTTCCTAGTATCGAGTTTACTTTCATGAAGCGCATCGAATGTCTTAGTATTACTGTATTTTGTAGTTGAAATTTCATCTTTTTCTTAAGACTTTTTGTCACTACTTAATTATCTTTTCATATTATTATAATTATGTGCAAATATTCTATATATATGCATCTTTTCATGTTTGACGTGTACTTATTTCAAATTCCGTATTTCCTCAATTTCCACTCTTGTTATGGATGCTTTACAGTTATTTTCTCCTTTTCGTTTCCATTTCATTCCACTAGAAGCGCGATCACTCCAAACTCCATCGTTCCTCGCTTTTGTGCTGCAATGTTATTAAGAACTAGATTGATTTATTGTTATTTTTGCATCAAGCGATCGCTTCATTTCCATTTTATTCCACTTGCAAACTATAATCCCACCCAACGCTTTAATTACTCGATGTGCATTAGTTCGAATTTAAATTTCAACGCATCCAACTATTATTTCGCAGCTTATTTCAAATTCCATAGTTTCCCTTTTTTTGGTGACAAAATTATGTTAGCTATCATTATATCTTTATTGGTCTACATCTATTTTCGCAGCATATGTACGTTCCATGCCCATTTCATTCCCATGCTTAGTATAACCCCAGTGAATTACTCACAATACATTAATTTTAACCTAATTTACAATGTATGCAACTCCTATTTCATTGTTTGTTTCAATTTACATCGTTCCGCTCTTTTGTGCTGCAATTTGTAATCTCTTTATTCATTTCTTAATTAGTTTACCATTCGTTTCACAGCATATGCATGTTCCACTTCTATTATTCCTCTGTTTGTTTCAAATTCTATCGTTTTACTCGTTTTATTAGTATATCTAATAGCTTACAGTTCTTTTCGTAGCATGTTCCACTTCTATTAATACCATTTCCATCGTTTCTGTAAATTTAATAACTTTATTATCGCAATTGCAGTTTGTCTCAAATTCCATCGTTTCAGTCTCTTTATCGAAACTATTAGTTCGCAATAATTCTCGTAGCATAACCACGTTCCATTTTAATTTAAGCCAATCTCAGTATACTCTCCTGTTTGTTCCACATTCCATTGTTCTCTTTTTGAATATCTCTTATAGTTATTTCAGTAGCATATGCATGTTCCACATTCATTAATATCAATTGCATTTCTGTTTGTTCCAAATACCATTGTTCCTCCTTAATTTACTGCAATTTGTACTCTATTGGCTTTCGTAGGATATGCGCATTCCAGTTCCATTTCGTTCCGCCAGCAAAGCAATAACCCCACGAATTGCTCGCAATGCGTTATTCGAGGCATAATGTGCATTGTTGACTTCACTTTCCATCAAGATATGTGTGTGCTCTCCACACATTTGCATTTGTATCTGATGCAGCTAAATTACGATCTAAATGCGACTAATGACAAATTCAAAGCACTCCACGTTGTGCATAGAGTGTAAATCATATAATAAACAATTTATATACACAATGGAGCTTAAATAAATAAAACTCCCGGGACAACAGCTCATTTCGTATGCATTTAAGCTTGAGTAATGAGCTGCGACAGCGACTGCGACGTCGACTGCGACTGCGATGTCGACTGCGACTGCGCAGCTGCAGCTGCTGTCGAGTTGAGTGCGTTGATTTGACGCGTTTTTTCACGCGTTTCGCGTGTTGTATTTATTTTATTTTAATTTTGTTTTTATTTATTCACTTGTATCTGTATCTGTATCTGTTGTTTTTTTTTTTTTTTTTTTTGGCTTGATTATTTTGATGGCCGATTTAAAAGCGCGCGTAGTTCGAATGCATTTCGAGTTGTTTTTTGTTTGTTTTTTATTTTACTGATGTGTGTTTTTTGTTTTTAGTGTTTTCTCTTATCAAATCGTGTAAATCGCTGGCACTTCAATTTGCAATTCAACTTCCGTCAACTGTTGAGGAATTTTGAACAGGCTTGCTTACACACATTTCTGAGCTAGTTAACCAAAAAATTAATGATATTAAAAACCAAGTAGCAAGTGTTGTTAAACGGCACTGAATGAATGACTATGAGATACGCTGCAGGTTTTACATTTTCGTTATACACATTTTTTTAGTCGAAAATTAGCTGTTGACTCAAACAAAGCTTATTTCATTTAAACTTAAAGTTAAATAATAACAAAAAAAAAAACAAATAAATATTAAAATTTACAAATTCAGAAAGTTCAGAATTAAACATTGAATTCTGCACTAAAGTATTGATCTGAGAAATGTTCTAAAAACAAAGATTGCTTGTGAAAATAACTAGTGAATCAAGTCGATATACCATGTCCGTCTGTCTGTCTGTCTGTCCGTATGACGATTTAAATCTCAGTGACTAGAAAAGATAGAGATAGAATAATTTACGAGTGCGATTTTTTTTGTATTCTATGTTATATTTTGAGTTTAGTATGCCAAATATAGGCTTTGGTATATTTCAGTAATGTGAAGGTATATTTTGGTATATTTTAAGAGTAATACCGCATATTTTGAGCGTATTACTTTGAAATATACCAAATATAGTGTTTGATATATTTGAACATTTTTTGCGGTATATTTTAAGAATAATACCAGATATGTTGAATGTATGTATTTGATATACCAAATATATAATTCGGTATAATTTAGTATTTTGTGGTATATTTTCGGTATATTTTAAAATTAATGTCGGATATTTTGAATGTAGTAGTATTTGATATACCAAAAATAGCATTCAGTATATTAATATTTAGTATTTTTGTGGTATATTTTAGGTATATTTGTAAAATATGGTTAGCAAATGAATAGCTAGTAACTCACAGTCTGGCACACTCGACTGTACTTTTCTTACTTGTTTTTGTTTTTGTTTTTTTTTGTACAGATTACAGGGTATGGGAATTAAATAAAAATGAATTAAATGGCAGACATGTAAGTAAGTAAAATGGTTATGTAAATGCAAATGGAAATGGAAATGAAAATGTAATTAATGAGCATAAAATGCGGAAAATTGTGAAAAATACGTGAAACAAGTTTTCATTTTAATGCGTCGCGCAATGTGGTTAGGACAGTTGAAACAGACCAAACAGACACACGGCCAGACAGACAGACGGACAGACAGACAGACGGACAGACAGACAGACAGACAGACGGACAGACAGTCTGGCAGACAGAGAAACGGACTGACATCGTCAAACATCTCGGCAATGTTTGGACAGAGCGATTGCTCTGCAAGCTGCGGCGCAGCATTTTTTTTCATTCGTCTCATTCGTTTTTTAATTAAAAGAACGAGTATCTGTAAGATACATTCACTTTTTATTTGGTTTATTACACTGTCTGCGAGGGTTCCAAAACCAATTGCTATTTCGAGCTTCGCACTGAGCCAAAAATTCAATTCAATCGTCTCAGCTCTCAACGCTTAATGCTTCATCTCGCATTTAGTGTTGAAGTTGAAGCTTATAATGGACTTTGCTACAGATATGCTATGCTAATAACCATGCCATATGAGGTAGCTTTATCAATTACGATTTGGTAACTCGCTGTGATATCATGATCGTTGGAAAGTTTTCACTTCTCATGAGGCGAAAGGTGGAAATAATCTTTGTCTATTGTTTGTCATAAACAAAAGAGGTGCCAACTAATGATTTTTGCTGCGACTCAAATTTGATTTTCATTGCTGCTGAAATGCGGTTTTCAAATAATAATATTAGTTAACATTTTAATTAATATTTTTATTAAAATAATTATTACAATGTTTGACAAATTTTGAAAATAATACTGCTTTTTTACTACCACTTTTTTTGCTAGTATTAAACTTGGGAGTTCGTTTAAAAAAAAATCATTGAAATTATTGTTTAATTTTACAGCAATCATTAAAGTTTTTCCTACTGTTCTGTCTTTATAAAAAAAGTACTTTTATTATAGCTTTTTGTTGATTCGCTTTCGTTTATTTTTTTTCATGGTGCAAACTAATAAATTTTGCTGCTTCTAAAATTGACTTTTTATTTTATTTTTAAATATGATTAATAATACAACAATTTTTTTTTGAAAATTTTCTATTTGTCTTTTTTTTTTCTTTTTCTGAGAATGAGTTTTGCTTAAACTCAAATTGGAGTTCCATTTCGTTAATAAAAATTTATGATAAATATTGCTATACTTATTCTTCATAGTCATTGTTATAATTATTCTTCATAGTCTTCATAGAAATTCGCTGTTTGTTCTTTCTTCTTTGCTTTGTTAAATTTACATCATTTTCTAAAATTTTTCTGCAGTGGCTAAGATTAGATTTTAATTTCATTTAATAAAAATGAATATGAAAAGTGTTGATAAATTTTGCATTAATTATTTCAGATTTTTGTTACTCTTCAGTCTTTATAGAAATTGCAGTATTGTCTTTAGTCTTTGTTTCTTTCTGAAATGAATTTTGCTACAACTAAAATTGAATTTTTCATTTCCTTTCATTCACACAAATTAATGTTAAAAGTGTTGATAAATATTGCAACAATTGTTGTGGCTTTTCTACTCTTCAGTCTTTATAGAAATTTTCTGTTTGTTCTTTCTTCTTTGCTTAATTAAATGAGCCTTATTTTTGTGAAATCTTTCTCTCTCCCTGTTTTTTGTGCTCTTCCCAGAACTCTCACATAAAAACCGAGTTTAGAGCGCAAGCAAAAGCAAAAGCAGACTAGTTTTAATTACACAATAATCTCTGATCGTGGTCTTTGTTCTCAGTATTTGGAGCCAACTGATTTTGCAGTGTATAAACATACATATATTATGGCTTTTTATTCGCACACTTGGCAGCCGCCCATTAAGTGGGCTCAAGTGGTTATAACCCAAGCACACTAACTCGATGTCAATCTTTTTGTCCACAGTTAGCCAGCACGTTCCAAAAGCTCTCTACACACGCTGAGCTCTGTCTATGTGTCTCTCTCTCTCTCTCTCTCTCTCTCTTTCTGTGTGAGGCTGCCCACCTGCCGCATAAGCAAATCGAGCACGTTAATTAAATGTCAACAGATCCAACGTTTGAGAAGAGCGCGCGGGACGCGAAAGGACGCAGCGACGTTGGAGAAGAAGAAGCTGAAACAGCGACGGCGACAGAAACTGAAACTGAAATTGAAACTGAAGTCGAAGTCGCAGAGTCGCAGAGTCGCAGAGTTGAGTAAAGAGAGAAAGAATTAAAAAAAAGAGACGACAGCAACGAATTGAAATTGTGCAAAATGTTTGCATGACTGTCAAATAAATCATAAGAAGCAACGATAAAGCAGCAGCAACAACTACAAGAGAAACAACAACCACGCGAACAAGCAACAACAACAACAACAATCATATTCACAATGGTTAATGCTGTGATGGATGCCATTGCGGTAAGTGTCCAATGTCCAATGTCCAGTCAGTCAGTCGTGTTCCCAGATCGTAACTTCATTTACGTTTAAGTAGCGTTTATTCACATAATTTCTGCATATTTATTATACCCGCTAACCATAGGATAGAAGGGTATTATAACTTTGTGCTGCCAGGAAAGAAGGAGGCATCTGATTTGATTCTTTTGACAGTCTAGTGTATAATATTTTGCACTTTATGGTATATTTAAAATGTAGTAATATATCAATTTAGCAAATATAGTCTTCAGTCATCTCTGACCTAATAAAGTATACACATATAAATTCTTGATCAGCGTCAACAACTGAGACGATATAGCCATGTCCGTCTGTCTGTCTGTCCGTCCGTTGTCAAAAAAAAAAACTATAGCTCCGTCTCTTATAGTGTCTGAGGTTTTCATATGGATATCGAGTGTAGTACACCAAATATAGCCTTTGATATATTTCAGTATTTTTAAGGTATATTCTGATATATTTTAAGAATAATATAGTACTGTTCAATATGCTAAATATAACCCTGAAATATATCCACTTATTTTGCGGATTATCTTCGGTATTTTTCAAGAGTAATACCACATATTCTGTATGAATTTTGGTATATTTCAGTATTTTTACTTTATAGTTTCGAAACATCTTAAGAAGAATACCGCATTGCTAAGCTTTTATTTAAAATGGTAAGCAGATATTTCACAGTTGAGCACACTTGAGTTTAGCTCTTGTTCCGTTTCGTCTTGATCCGTAACAATTATTATGAGCGTTCTCTTGATTTCATTTGATTTCATTTGTTGATCCCTAAATTGAAATTTGCAGTCGCGCAGTCAATTGAAGTTTGCGGCAGACGATCATAAATTAAAACTGAATTGTTTTTAAAGCTTGATTATTTCTGGCAAAATTCAAAACTTCTTTTTGTTTAAAAAAGTTTAATGTAATAAATAGATTCACGTTTTGAAAATTTCATTGCTAAGCTTATAAGCTTCGTTTTATGAATTGTTGCAGCGAATTTTATCTTAGCCTAACTTAAATTCTAATAATTTGATTACATACATACATACATACATATGTTAATTTTTTTCTCCAAATTTGTTCACAAAATATTTTTATAACTTTCTCTAATCTTAGGAATATGTAATTGTCATCTTCATATTTTCCAAAAAAGTTTTCACAGTAACGTCTTAAGAAACGATTACTTATTTAGACTGCATTAACTAGAGTTTAGTCTTACATAATTCTATATTTTGTATATTTATTAATTTGAGAATGTTTATTATATATTCATCAGCTGTTTTTTTTTTAATTTCTTAACGTTTGTTTAAACATGTAGCGTATTATAACTTCGTCTATGCTTCTCATTGTCTGCTCCTGCTTGTTTTACATCTTTCTGTGTGTGAGTTATTATTATTTTTTGCATTGCTTTGCCCACATTTTCAATTTGAATTTGTTTGCTGTGTCAATTGCTCAATTGGCTGGTCTGTCTGCACATATTGTGATGGTGTGTGTGTGGAGTGTGTGCACTGCACTATAATCCATATGTTTAAGGCTTGTATTTTTGTTTCTCCTTTTGCATAGGAAACGACACTATGCACATTAAGTGTGCAATGAGGCGTATGCGTGATGTGGTGCAACTTATAAGTACTGCGAATGCATCTGTGCATTTGTGTGTGCCTCATAAAAAGCAAGAGGTGTCAAGACTTGTGTAAATTACAGACATGCATTAAGTGCCGCTAGCAGACATTAAGTGCAATTGTTGGAGAAGGGGCGGAAAGGGGCGAGGTTTAAAATTAGAGAGAAGAGTTGAGCAAAAGAGAATACGTAATAGAGGATCGCACAATGCGAGTGTGATTGAAATTAGCGAGGAAATGAAAGTAGTAACTAGAGCGTCGGGGAATTCAATCTTATTATAGATATTTTATGAATTGAACAAGTATACTTTTTAGCAACGAGAGTTGTGAAATGATTGCTAATATTTCATCGAGTTATTTGCATTTCATGCTTTATAACTGCAAATTGCGGCCATTCAACTCTCCCCAGCTACTATTTATCCAAGCAATTATCGATGAACCCAACTATTTGGCATTCTCATTTCATATAACTATAAAAATATCTCTTTGCTTGATTTATTCACAGCCTCCATTACAGTGTAACATAGTACTTTTAGGTATCTGTTCTTTGCTTCTCGCTGTCGCAGTCGGAGTCAAAAAGTCGGTCGCCGTTTTTTCCACTTGAGTTTAGCCCACAAAAATTTGCATATAACTCGCAAAACTCTGCGAGCCGCACAAAAATAAAGGCCAAAAACTGTAGAAATATTTATAAATACAGCGAACGACAGCGAAACAACAGCAAATACAACAAAAGCAAATGAGCTGAGTCGCAAAACCGACAGCAACTGAAACCAACAAAAAACAAAAAAAAAACGAAAAAACAAAGAAGAAAAATTATAATCAAAAATAAAAACAACTGAAGTGGAGCTCAAATTAGCACAGAGCGTGGGAGCCGGTTGTGGTTGAGGTTGTTTTAGACTTTTCTTAAATGTTGCACGTTGCAAGTTGCACTCTCGTATGTGGCAGCATTTTTTATTTCTGTTTTTGGTTGGTTTTTGAGGAGCATGACCGCAACCCCACAAAAAAAAACCCGTTATTCGTTATTCGCAACTGTCTGTGGCATAATTATTAAAGGCGTTTTCGATTAATCGTCAGCCTTGTCAAGGCCTCCCCACTCGATGCCACCGGCCGGAAGTCAAGACCAGTTTCCAGTGCTTTTTTTTCGGGCACTGCTGCAGGTACAAACACTCTGCCACAGCAATAGCAACAGCAACACAGCCAAGTGCAGTGCTTTGTTTGTGTAACGGAAATTCCTCCAAGTGCCAGACGCTATTGGGCATGAATTTGCATGAAAGTCAATGCATTCTTAACAGCTCGACTACATGATACTGCGTCAGTTTTATTTTTGATGAGAAATCCAATATAAATATACAAACATCAAACATCAAACAAAAATAAAAAACAAAAATCTGCAAAGCAAACTATAATTTAATGTACAAATTAAAAAAAAATAAAACAAGAAAGCTTCAGTTGAGTGTGCTTGAATGTAAGACTTGACTTAAAGCAAAAGAGTACGGTATTTTTATATACCATATCAGTATAGTATTAAAATATACCAAATTAAAAACTTAATAAAATACTAAAAATAAACCGAAGAACGAAGTTGGTATATCGATATAGCACTGCTAATTTTGTATTTTTTGGTATATTATTTTGGTATATTTTAAGAAGAATATATATTAACACCTTCTAAGTGTATCATAATACAAAATATACCAGATTATCAAACAGAAATATGTAATATTGCACACTTAATGTGCACAGTGTGCGGAAAGTGTCATTTCCTATGCAAAATGAGAAAAACAAGTAAGAAAGCTACAGTCGAGTGTGCTCGACTGCAAGATACCCGCTACCCATGGTGAATAAAAGCAAAACAGTACAATATTCATTTTAACATATACCAAATTAATATACCGAAAAATACTGAAATACATCAAATGTAATATACCAAAAAAGTACTAAAATATAACGAAATCTGTTTTTGGTACTATTGTTGTAATATTTCGGTATATTAATTCGGTATATATTTAGAGTAATACTATATTGTTTTGCTTTTATTTTGGTATCTTACACAAAATATCTCTCAGTACAGCCAAAACAATTGAGACCTGATTGCTGTACTTCTAAAAGAACTTTTTTAATGTTTGTTTAAACGAGTTTTTTAAAACATTTAAAATCAAATAAATATCATACACCCTTCTAACAATCTAGCTACAGGGTATTACAAAAAACTCTAGAATGATTCTCATGGTCAGAGAGATCGCGTCAGCGTCAGCGACAGCGTTTGATTGTCTGTGTCAAGTCTATGGCTACTTGAGACATCCGTTCATTAACCCAGAAAAACTTGACAGACATTGGTTTTTACTTCTTCTTCATTTCTTGATTATCCATCGATTCTGTATGGCAAATGCAATTTTCCAATAACAAGACAACCGTCTTCACCTTCGTGTATTTCGCAAATGCAGCTTAAGATTCATTGAAAGTCCAGTTTATGCAAATGTTGATTGCAAAACTATTGCAACTGAAATTTGTGGAAAATCAATCGGTTCACAGACACTGAACCCAGATTTGTATTTCCCTGCTGTGAGGGTTTTGGGTTTGGCAATGAATTCAAATTTGTGGTCCGATTAAATAAATTAACTTTAAACGTGAAAATCTTATAAGTTATTTTAGAAATAATTGTATGTGGAAAAAAAACGGCTACTGCAGTCGGGTCTTAGTTGCTTCGTTTGAAATCTGGTATATTTTCAATGTGATAGTATATTATTATACCAAATATACACTTTGGTCTTTATACTTTAGTATTTTTCAGTATTTTATTTTGTCGGGACTTACTTGTTTTGGTTAACAATCTGTTATATTTTAAAGGCATTAGCATATCGAAATACCAAATATACATTTTTGCATAATTTAGTATTTTTTAAATATTTTATGCCCTACGGCATACTTGCTTTATGGTTGACATTCATGTATACTTTTAATATAATATCATATACCAATTATAGCATTCAGTATTGCTTTAGTATTTTCTTTTGGTATATTTTAGGAAAAATACCGCACTATTTTTCTTTAATGAAATATGAGTAACGACATCTCACATTCGATGTTGTAAAGTGTTTCTAAATAATTTATAGGAACAATTTTTTAAGGTTTCCGGAAATTAATTTAATCCTGTAGTTAAAGTTTTTTAAAATGTTTTAGTAACCGAATAATTCAAGGGAATCGTTGCGGTAATTAATAAAATAATGCTACTATTAATAATCATCTCTTTGTTATAAAATTCGACTTGGATGTCGAACCAGGTGAAGGCTAAAATAGTGCATCAAATCGTTTGCTCTACATTTTAGTTTTGAGTGATGGTTCATTTTATTTAAGTATGATATACGATTATATGACATTTAATTGCAGCTTTTAAATTAATGTGTCTCGTGTTTTTGTTTATTGGCTTTGTTACAGCTGCTGAGTTCGCTGGCCAGCGATCTGGATGTGATGCTGAATGATTTGCGCTCAGCGCCGAATCATGGCGCAACAACAACACCAGCAACAGCGACAGCAGCAACAGCAACATCGACAGCGACAGCGGCAACGATGACGGCAACAGCAACGACTATAATCCAGCAGCAGCAACAACAGCACACGAGGCAATTGCAGTTGCAGCAATGGCAAAGTTTAAGCAACAGCAGCAACAATAAGCATTGCAGCAGCAACATCAGCAATAATAACAACAACAATTATACCAACAACAATGGCTGTAAAATTAATAATTATAACAACAACAACAACAACATTGGCAGCAAAAACAGCTACAACAATAGCAGCAGCAACCACAACATCAGCAGTAACAACAACAAGAATTACAACAACAAGTATCAGAACAGTCAACTGCCACGCCCACAATGCCTAAATGACATTAAATTGCGAGCTGCCAAAACGGCCAGAACATCAACAACAGCACCTACAACAGCAATTGTCACAGCAACAGCAGCAACCACACCGAGCAAGACAACACTGCAGCAGCAACAGCAACAGCAATCGAATGTCTTGCAACGTCGCCGCTTTACAGCGAAGCCAGCGACGACATCGCCACCTCAGCAGCAGCAGCAGTTGCAGCAACAGCAACTGCAACGTCGTTCAACGCGTCGACAGCAGCAGCAACAGCAAAGCGCTGAACTAGAGGCAGACGCCGATACGGATGCCAGTGATGTGGCCAACATGACGTCACCATTGAGCGCGAGTGCTGCGGCCACGCGCATTGTTGGCCTCTCGCCGGACGTCAAGAGGTTGCAGAAGTTGCCGCTGTGGTGTCGCAGCAACCAAAGCAACAACAACAACAGCAGTAGCAGCAGCGCAATTGCAGCGCAGCGTCGTCTAACAACAACCACAACAACAACAACAACAACGCGTCAACAGAGTCAATTTCACAATGTGCATCATAGGTAAGTGTCAAATGTGCAAATTACGCTAGCGATAAGGAAATGCCACATGCCACATGCCACATGCCACTAGCCGCATGCCACTTGCCGCAACGTCACGCCAAATTGACATTGCTTAGATTTTATACCCAGACATTCCCCAAAGCGGGCAGAACCAGTGCTTGATTATCTGGTAACCGTCCATCTGCCCGTCTGTCCGTCTGTCCGTTGCTTATTTTGCCAGCCAATCGCTCAGCTGTAGAGCTATGATGTTGAAACTTGCTACCGTTGCGCACTTTTGGTATTAAAAACATATATCTACGAAGTATGGAGATCGGTAGAATACATCGTGAGAAAATTAAGATTTATTATGAGCCATTTTTTATAAAGAGAACTTGTAAAGAGATTGAAGTTGGTTTTTTTACTATGCAAATGAATCTACAGAAATCATTATTAATAATATAATAATAATATAAAGTATATTTAAGTTTAAAAAGTACGAAGATATACATATTTTACTTATCATAAAAAAAGATTTCAAAATTTAGTTTTGTGTAGAAATTTGTTGTCTATTTGAATTTTTACTAAACTGTTGATAAGAGTTGCGTCTAAATTTTTTTTTTTAGTATATTTCAAATGTCATGTAAATGTAGCATCATCACATTAGGTAGGATTTGTATCAAGTATGGATAAAATTGAATTTAAATAATATCAAGCAAATTAATTGAAGTTTATAAAATTTGTTGCTAACTGTGTTGCTAAAAAGAAATATGTGCAAATGTGGCTTACAACAATTTCAATTTCACCAATAAAAAGTAGCTCTTTGTAAAAATGATTTGTGAATCATTTTTAAATTGCATATAAAATATCTGATAAATACCTACTGCATATATATAATATATAGTATATGGCTACCACGTATCGCACAGTCGATCTTACTTTGTTTAAGTTTATTTTTTCTCATTTCTTTGCTGTGCATATTTCACTTGAAACTCTGTTGACCAGCTGAGCTCGACCTTGGCCAGGGAAGACAGACGACTGTGGCTGTGATTCATTCAGTTACAGTCACAGTCGCAGTCAAAATCACAGTCACAGTAGCAGTTACTGTGTGTGCAGTCACAGTCACAGTTCAGCTGGCGAATGGATTCACGCATCGTTGAGCGCTTCATGCGAATGCCAAAATGCATGAATGCCATTGAGGTGCAGGCAGAGGCAGTCAGCCTGAAATGTTGTTTAGAGAATAGCAGAAAACAACAGCAGAGAGCAAACAATACAATAACACAAAGGAAACAATGGAAGAATAGGAGTGATAAAAAGCTAGGCAGAAGTGATGCGGGGGAAGCAACTTAATCATCTCATTAATAATTGTCTATTTTTAATGCGCAATAGGCGGACAAAAAATGCAAATTCACAAATAATAATTGGTTTGCAGGGAAGGCTTTTAATTAAGTAAAAATCAGAAAGGTTGTTTATTAGGATAATAGCAAATTAAAGATAAGCGTGAATAAAAAAAAATTGTTTGCGAAATAAGCAAACATGATTACAGGATTAAAACATAATGATAACTAGCCAATTTTATTAGGATAATAGCAGAAAAGAACAGGGGAATGGGTTATAAATTAAAAAAGTAAAAAAATAACGGAAAATTTTATACATTTACACCCTAGTATACATTTACTATATAGCTATAAAAAAAAGTAGTGTATTTTTCCACGTGTTGTAATTTTCCATAACTTCTTCCTATGGAAAAAGAGGTTTTTTTTCTATAGCATATTTCGTATGTTCAAATAAATAGAGGTAGTAAAAAATAATTTTAATAATAAGCTTTGCAAAAAATATATATATAGAGAGAGAGCTTTTAAGATTTTCTTACGCTTTACAAAGAATTTTAATATAAATTTCAACGTAACAAGGAAGTAAGTAAAGTCTGGTAAAAACAACAATCTCCACCCTTTGAATATAATCCATTATTTCTGCTTCTCATGCTTACACAAATCTGCCGAAAATTGCATTTGCTCATTATAAAATACAAATGGGATTTTGCAAAGATTGTGAAGAGGATTTCTTGCTCACAATTTGTAAGCCCTTTACTGATGTTTATAAACACACACGCCTTATATCATCTTTTGAAAGGTAGCTGCTACCTTTTACTCAGCTGTCGCTGATGTTTAAAACTCGACATGGAGTTTATGTTTTATTTTTTTTTTTGTGTCGTTTTATTCGTGGTTCCACTTCAAAGGCGACTGACTGCATTTGACAGCCAACATTTTTCGTTGGGGGATTTCGGCAATGCAAAATCTGAGGACCCTGTTTAACCCCGTCAACGAAAAAAAAAAAAAAAGCCGAAAGACAGAAATATTTTTGTAATCCATATAAGCGCAATATGTTTAGCATATAAATTATGAGGCCAGTCAACGGCAGTCAACAGACAGCGATGCTGCTAAAACTACGTAACGGCGGACAGCATCAGAGATAGATATAGTAGTGCTTGTAGTATAGCCAAAATACCAACTACACGCCAACGTTCCCCCCTGCTTCCTCCCCCTCTCTCTCACTCTTCTGTCTCAGCAACACACAATACAAGCACTCTGAAACTTTGCACAGTGGGCTGAAGTGTTCATATGTTAGGTCACATTTTGCTATTTTACTTTTTTCTCAAATAAATGACTATAAATGTTTCATCAGATTACTTAAATTTATTGCTGATATATTATTTTGTTATTATGAAATTTTTATTTGTTTTTTATTCGAAAGTTGATTTAAGAAACTATTGAAAATAGTTATTTTTAATAAATGTGATTTTCTTATTTTATCCCTGCAAGAATTTATAAAAAATTTAAATTATTAGTTTGTATTTAATTGTGTATTCATTTTTGTTTAAAGAACAACTCAAAAATGTATTATCAAATAACTTGAACAATAATTTAATATCAATTATCAATATTTAAAAATATGAACAATTATATCATATTGCTGGAATTTTTATAAAGAATCTAGAAATTAAACTAGTCGCTTTCAATGTTGTTTGCTAAGCATTTGCAAGACTTATTTATTTAAAATATAATAGTATATAATAAAATTTGTTTTTGAGAGGTCTTAAGCTAAATTAGTGATATAATTTATATAATTGAATAGTTGAAACCATATATTGTTTAATTTTCTCAATAATATTATCTTTAAATTGTTTAGCTTAGTTGGGAATTCTCAAAAGTGTGCAATATGCGTGCCAATTTAGCCCACTGTGCCCTGTCGCAGAGGCAGCTGCTGCTGTTGAAGCTGTTGTTGAAGCAGTGTCGTAATCGTCGTAGGCGTCGCATGAATTTGGCTCAAGACATTTGGCCAAAACAAAACAACGGCTAACAAATGAGGGGCGGGCCCTCGCAAATATGTTAAAATGAAGTGTTATATTTTATGTGGTTGGCCGCAAAGGCGAAACAGCCTACAGCAGCAGCAGCAGCAGCGACCAACAACAACAATAACAGCAACAACAACCAATAACAGTTACAACAATATCCCTGACAAGAACAAATAGAACGAGCCATAAACTTAAGTAAATATGAATATGGACGATGGCAACGACGATGGCTTCTTCAGTTACAGTTTGTTGGTTCGGGTTTTGCTTTTCTTTTTCGTGGTCTGTTGACAGTCGCAGCCAAGCAAGCAGAACTCACAACTCACAACTCGCAACTCGAGTCACCCAATCACCCATCACCAAAGTCCCATCGAAGCACCCAAAAACAAAACAAAAGCAACAAAAGCAAAAGCAACCACCCAGACATCTGCAATCCAAGCTTCTCCCGCTGGAGTTGCGAGTTTTTGGCATTTTACAAAGGGTTGTGACTTTTGTGTCTTTAGCTATTTATTAAATTTGTTTGCCAACACACACTCACACACATGTACACGGAATGATGTGTTGAATTGTGTGTGTGTGTGTGTGTGTGTGTGTGGCAAGAGGCAGAAAGGGGCAAAGAGTCATGTTGGGGAGATGGGATATGGAATATGGGACATGGGGAGGGGGAAGCGCAAACAGGACCAGTGAACATGAGCTGCGTAACTAATTTGCTTAAAGTGCACGATGGCTCATCAGCGACAATGATGGCACAGTGGTTCGAAAGCGCATGAAAATGTAGAATAAAATCTGGTTTTGTTTTCATGTTTCAATTTGTGATTCTGATTTACCTGTGAAGAGAGAGAAAGAATATAATGAAATCAGTCTTTAGCAAGTATAACTTATAATCTATAATAAATAATGCCAAAGCGATTTTTGGTACATATAGTGCAAAAATAAGCATACCTGAATATTTTGTAGCGATCACATACAAATTGTAGAAGGTATTTAAGCTGCTGCATTCGGATCTTAGTTGGTTCAAATATTTTGATCTGGTATATTTTGAATATACTAAAATACCAAATATGGACTTCAGTATTTAAAATATGCCTGCAATCACATAAAAATTGTATAAATTATTTAGGCTGCTGCATTCGGGTTTAGTTACTTTGAAAATTTAATTTTTTAAAATTTATTTAATAATTTATACAGTATATTAATAGACTTCGATACAGTTGAGAATTTTTTGGCATGGTTGCGATCATGTACAAAATGTAGTAGGTATTTAAACTACATTCGGCTCTTATTTGCTTTGGCTTGTATATTTTTGTCTGGTATATTGTGAATGTACTGGTATATTAATATATCAAATATAGCCTTTTATATTATAAAATATTTATTTCTATATTTTTAGAATAATACCGCACTGTGTTGCCTTTATTGAAAATTGACGGTGGCTTTCTTACTTGTTTTTCATAAATTGATTTATGATAGCTTCGAATGATTATTATGAATGTAACTAGATATTAAACTTGTTTTATTCTTTGTCACTCGCATTGAACTATAATTTTCTTATTATTTTATATCGCACACGTTCTCGACACCCCCACAAACACTTTTTGCATATATGTGGCCCAAATTTCGAGCTCTATCATAGTTGAATTTCTTATCTAGCTATGCAAAATATTTCAAGATAAACGCAAGAACTTGACATATTTCATTTGGCATATACTGTGTATAGACTTGTAGTAAACACATCATATCAGCGTCAACTTATAATGCATATATGTACATATATTTGTTTTGATTCCCAGTCGCAATCTTCTTTTCGTTGTGTTACAAATTCTGTGCATTTTTATACCCGCTACCCATAGGGTAGAAGGGTATTATATGTATTTGTGTCTCCATGAAATATATGCAACAGGCAGACCTCGTACAATTATATATATCCTTGATCGGGATAAATATACGAGAAATTAGACCCATATATGCTACATCAATATGCCATATATAGTCTTTATTATTATATAGTCTTAATTTGTTATATTTTAAGAATAAGATCACATTGTTTTGCTTTTATAATAAAGGCGTTTTTAAATAGAATTATATCGATATAGTAGTTCTACATCAATATACCATATAGTCTTTATTATTATATAGTCTTAATTTAGTATATTTTAAGAATATGATCACATTGTTTTGCTTTTATAATAAAGGCGTTTTTAAATAGAATTATATCGATATTCCAAAGATAGCTTTTGGTATTTTCTTAGTAGTTTTTCGAATAATACTTCACTATTTTATCTCACAATTAAGTACACTCTACAGTAGCTTTAATATTTTGTTGTTGTTGTTATCGCCTTCAAATACTTTTCACAATTTCTACAGGAAAATTTTTATGTGTTTTCTTAGTGCAATTGCTTGCAGTTTTCCTCTTTCTTTTGCTCTTCTCGCTCGTGATTATTACACTACATTTTTTTTGTTCGACTTACAGTGCTTTTTTATTAGCTATTTACGGTTAGCTTTTCTCTTGTTTTTGCTCTCTGGATTTCTTACGTTTGTTTTTTTCGCCTAATTTTGAAATGTTAGTCATAAAGTTGCGCTGTCTGTGTTTCTCAGTTCATCTTTCTTCAGTCTTTCACTTTTTTTTTTTTTTTTTTGCTTCACATAAATCAAAAAATGTGCTGGCAAATTGCATTGATTGCTTTACTAATGACATTTTCAGGGCACTTTCTCATCATTTTCATGCGCTTCTTTTTCCCGTTGTTGTTGTCATTTAGTTAATAAGTAACCACTGTTAAATACACTCTCACACACACACACACAGACGCCCGCACACACTTCAGAGGAACCGCAAAAAGTTTTTGCTTCAAAGTGTTTTTGCGGTCTTCATGCAAAGTGCAGAAGCATTGCTAAAGGGAAAGAGCTAACTTGATGACGTCTTAGGCGAGCTGACAGTTAGTATGTATGTATGTGATGTACGTCATCATCATTTGCATCATCATCGTCATCATCAGCATTGGATAGCTCATGATTGTCTAAAAAGTTTTGCGCGATGGGTTCAACGATGCGTATTAGCAACAAATGAAAAAGAGGAGAGCAAATGCCTTTCTATCTCTCTCTCTCTTTCTTTGTATCTCTCTCTATCAGCGTCACTCGATGCCAAAGTGCGACAGGTGTTTGCTTTATTAACTGTCATATATATACCACACCACTTTAATGCCTCCCTTCCTTGTCGCACACACTTTTTGCGTTAACCACAAGCGACGCGGCAGCTCGTTGACATGTAAACAGATTAACATAATTAATTTATTTGCATTGTTGTTGGTTAGGCCAAAGCCAATGTAATCCAAGTAGAAGGAATTTTATACACAACAATATAATTTGCCCGCCCAGATGACATTGTTGTCCCCAAACTAATTTGAGCTTTTTGTCAACGCCTAATCAAATTAATTAGCATTGCATGCGCTCATTAATCACAATGCATAAATATTTGAACAAACGAGGAAGGCAGAGAGAAAGATAGAGAGAAGGCGCACGCTTATTGTGTGTATTTAATATTTATTGAGATATTTATTTATATTGTTTTGTGGTGGGAATGGGGAATGCGAGCTCGTTATCATATTCATTTGACGTGCAGTGAAATTTGACATGCTGCTGAAATGTGGCAACAGCGCTTGCGAGCTAAGCTCTAAAGACACTCATTTGAGAACCTAAGCGAAAACTGACAGTTGATGGAGTAGTTCAAACGGGCGAGTATTATAAATATTCAAGGATTGCTGAAAAGTGTATGTGTTTTATACAAATTGAACAAAAACCAAATACAAATTTGACTTTTTTTTATATAAAATTCTTATTTTCATTTAACGGTATGAAATGATTGTGAATTATAATATTAGTGAAAGATTGGAATGTTTTTTGTTCGATTCAGTATTAAAAAAAAATTCAAATTCAAATTTATTGATAATTTTATTTTAATTTTGGTATATTTATATAGTATACTAAATATACTAGATTGTTATCCAAGGCACAATGGTATAATACCCTTCTACCCTATTGGTAGAGGGTATAAAAATTGACTCTTTAAAATTATTTCAATTAACATTTGATTTTTGTAAATAACTCAACATTAATACAAATCTCAAAAGGATTGCAAATTCACACATATTCTATGCACAATTGCATTGTCAGGTGGCAACTCTGGCACATCAGTTCATCAAGATGAAAAGGCATAAAAAACACGTCAATGAATGAGTTGTGAGATGTGTGAAGCCTATGAAATTTGATATAAAGCCACTCGGATTGCAAGCAATCAATGCTAGTATTCAGCTACGCACACACTTGTATTCATTCAGTTACAAGTCGTTTAATAGATATGTCTGTGTATGTGTGTATATATGAATGTGGATGGCATTCATTGATTCATGGCAATCAATGGACAACAAAGAGTTTTTTGGGCTGAATGATGATTATGACTTTTTGTGGCATTAGCTGCGATAGCAACAACAATCGCGATCAATCATATTTAGCATACAACTGTCGGTCAATCAGCCAGGCAGGCAGGCGAGCAATCCGGCAGTCAGTCATTCAATCAGTACGTCAGTCAATTATACAATTCGAGGTTAATTCAAGCAACTGACAAACTGACGAGTCATTCCAAATGCTCAGCTCATATTTCGCAATTATGCAAGAAGAGAGCCGAAGGAGAGAAGAGAAATGAGAGATGAGGAAAAGAGAAGTGTGTAAAGTATTTGACAGCTGTTTTTTTTTATTTGTTTGTTGTAAAGCCTGCTGGTCAGCTGGTTGAAGCAGCTCAACTCGAAGTCAAGTCAACTCAAGTCAGTCAACTCATTAGCTTCGCAGTTCTGTCAGTCCAGCCAACACACACACACACACACTGGACTCGTCACACTCACACCACTCGGGCCTATTCACTTCTTATTCACACTTATTCACAGCGCTAAATTTCCCCAGACAATAGACCACAAGAACTCCAGAGAAACTTCAGCCGAACAAAATGTACGAACGAACCAAGAATGACCAAAAGACATAAAAAACAAGAAAGAAAAAAACGAAACGTGGCTTTTAGAGTGTAAAACATTCCAAGCAAAGCACAAAATATGCAAATTGAAAGGACACCCAGGCATGGAAGCCACTTCTCACTGACAGCTCGCTGCATACACTGTGCAAAATAGTCTAGCATCTTTTTGAAGTTAGCATTTGTTGACTTCTAAAAAAGAATGTGCATTTGATTTAAATATTATTTAGTTCGCTAATACGCAATTTATTATAGTCTAAAATATTATTTTTAATTTACATAAATAATGTTTACACTTCGCTTGATTTTCACAAATTTTTTGTTTTCTGTAAAATATTTAATTCATTCTCTAAAAATGTCTAAGGTTTAACTAATTGGTTTGTTATTAAAGAAGTTTTCTTTAATTAGTTATATTTGTATTAATTAATTTATTTGTAGTTGAGCCACGAATAAAGTACCTTTCATAGATGTCTATGTATTTGCTTTGAATTAACATTTTCTTTGATGCTCAGAGTTCTACTATATCACTTTGAAGTCTCCAAAAAAATTGCGAATATATTTAAGACATTTTTAAATGAAATGTACTGTTTTATATTAAAATAATAAATTTATAAATCAAGTTTTCTATGATTTTGAAATCTCAACAAAATGTTAAATATTATATTATAATAAAATAGTTATTTTATAAATCTTCTATATAACATAATATTATTGAACTACTTACAGAATTTAGTATTTCGCCTTTTATGATTTCTTACTAATGACTTTGAATGTCTTCGAAAATAACTTTGTTCCTTAGTAGAACATCAAATTATAAGCTAGACAAATGCACTGCAAAAAATACAAGACTTTACTAAGTAAACAAACATTTCGCTGAGTGTATTTGGTGTCCGGAAAACTTTACGCTGACATAAATTGCATATTAAATTTTACATTTTTCATATTTATGCAGCCAAGTCATAAAGTGAAAGTGACTCAAAAGACGTTTAACAGAAGAGAACCGAGGGTGAGAACGTGGCTGGGGTATGGGGAGGGGAATGATGAGATGAGGGCAGCAGGAGGGAGCAGCAGCTAGGCAGTGGCACAACAAGAACAACATTTCAATTTAGCAAAATATTCATTATGCTCAAGTGTAGACTTCAGGCAAATGGCGCTAAACGGCAGCAACGGCGGCGGAAACGTGCCAAGCTAAGAAAGGTGGAGCCTCCCTCTCCCCCTCCACCTCTACCTTCCCCCTCGTTGCGACCCCCAACAGAGCGAGTGGCAAAGTTTCAATGGTTGTGCCACAGCGTCCCGCATAAGTCGCCACTCGGTTGTGTGTGGCCATTGTCAGGCGAGGCGTCTTCATTGTCGTCATCGTCCTCGTCCTCATCATCGTCCTCCGACTGAACCTCAACCTCAATGCAAGGAGACAGAGAGAGAGTGAGTTTCGTTCTATCTCTTTCACACTCTGTCTGTTGTCTCAACCTCAATGCTTGTCAGCTTCGTCCTCGTCTTTGCTTGCATTGTGCAAACTTTTATAAAGTTATGAAAAGTCATTCAAGTGCGTGGCTGTAAAAGCGACGGAGACAACGACAGAATGAGTGAGAGAGACATAACATACAGATATATATAGAGATAGATATATAGAGCGAGAATGTGTGTAAGATATTGAGAGACGACTTGGCGACTTTCGAGCACTTTGTGCTCATTTTCAACATCGTTCTTTTTTTTTCGTTGTCGTTTTTGTTTTTGGGAGTGGGAAAACTAAAGACAAGTTTGGCGTAGTGCTGTGACCAGGTGGTTTCCTTGTGTTTTGGGTGGTGCGACTTTTGCCTTGAATGGTTCCGCCTGGGCGGACAATAAAGTCGTCAAAAACGTGCGTCGCCGCCGACAAGGATGTTGTCCTCAAATGTCCTCGACTATTCTCGATGTCGTCGGCTTAAACGCCAAACGACAAACTAGTTTAGATACGCTAACAGCGTGGGGTATTCGAATAGAAAGCTTCTTTTGGGAGCGCTTAAATAAAACTGTTAATCAAAGTTAATTAAAGCTTTGAAATATTGTACAGTTTTACACCAATGTGAACTATTTATTCAATTACATATATGTAGCTTTTAAATATAATATGAATGAGCTTTTAAAGCTCATTAATATAAATCTGTTAATTCAAGTTAATTATAGCTTCGCTATATTGTAAAGTTGTACATCAAAGTAGATTATTTATACCATTTCTAATTGCTTATAGTATTAATGAGCTTGCTAAGCTTATAAGAGCTGCAATTTCCTAATCGTAGTTACTATGCAAGCTTTGCATTATCATTTTTCTTGTTTAAGGAACTTTTCAACATTACTTTTCTTATAGGCACTTATCAAGCAGCTTATTAGTGATGTTTTAAAGCTGTTATATGAGGCTAGTTGTACTTCAAATTTAATTGCAAAACTTATAGCTTAGCTTTAACTAACCTCAAAGCTGTTTGGTCGAGCTTTAAAGCTCATAAACACATTGAAAGAGTAAATAAATCATTCCAATTCATATTTACTTCGCACTTAGACTTTTTTTAAATCAACTCTTTGCATAATTCTAATTCTTATCCCATAGCTTTAGCTGGCGATTGTTAAGTACATTTCGTTGAATTGCTTTTGTAAGTGCATTAAAGCTGCGTTGTGAGCTGAGCGCTGTGCAAAAAGCACTTGGCTTATCCTTACGCTGAGCTGCGCCTTAAGTGAGCTTTGCCATTACGCTTAGCTGCCGCACAGCTGCGTCGCTGGCTACCTGTCAATAAAATCTTTACCTGGCGTTTCGAATCGTGAGTTAGGTGTGTCTGAAGAGGATGGCGGGAGCTGAGAGGGGGAAGCTGCACTTTGAGTGCTGCTGCCAAAACTCATTAACCACACGGAACGCAAAAATTTGCAACTTGTGCTGATGTCACATGCGGTGTCTGGACGATGCCACGTTGCGACGTTGCCACGCCCATGACCCCACACACGTTGACCCCTCAGCCCCACTCTCTTTATTCCACTCTCTTCTCTGGCTCTTCCCCTCCGACTCTTTCCCCTGACTTTGTGGATTGCGTGTGTTTTGTGCCTGGCGGCAGTAAATAATTTTTGCCAAAAGGTTGTTGAAACATTTAATAAAACCAATATAAATCATAACAAACACTTAGCACGACACAAACAACAACAACAACACACACGTTGTGTGCGTGTGTGTGTGTGTGTGCTGGCAGGCAACAAAGCGTAACTAAAATTCCAAAGCGCTTGCCCATTTTGGCCGCAAAAACTTCTGCCGCCGTGCACAAAAATGCCGAGCAGTCGACGTCGTATATGTGTGTGTGTGTGAGTGTCTGTTTGTGTGAGTGTGTGTATGTGTGTGTGTGTGTGTAAGCGTGTCCGTGCTTCGCAGGCCTCCGAATGCTGCATTGCAACGCGTGAACGCACCTTGCCATGCGTTCATCTCTCTGCCTCGTCCAGCTGCCAGTGTCTGACGCACACTACGTGCCACACACACACACACACGTTCTCTGTATGTGTGTGTGTGTGTGTGTGTGTGTGCATTGCCCTCCTGCCTCATGCTGCCTTGGCTATGCATAGTTCCATGTTGTCGTCGTTGTCGGCAACGCTTCCCCAGCTTCTTCCCCATGGCAACATTTCAGTGTAACATTAACAGCAGCGACAATGCACGACTAGAAGATATCCTGTAGTATCCTTTATATTATTAAATTATTGAATGAAATGACTAAAATAAACCTTATAGATTATATTGAATTACTAACAAATAAAGCAAATTATAAAAGACAAGCTTTCAAAGATCAAATACATATTGGATCACAGCCGTTTATAAAAATATAGCAAGTTCACTTACCAAAAAATCGTAAAATATGTCCAAGACTACATTTGGTATATAGATATACTACCGCTAATATAAATATGACAAGTTGACATACCAAAAAATACTAAAATATACCGAGGGCTATATATTTTGTATATCGATACATTGCCGCTAATATAAATAGCAAGTTTGATTACCAAAAAACACTAAAATGTAGTGAAGACTATATATTTTGTATATCGATATACTGCAACAGTCAAAATATACAATATATAATATTATTAAGTACTCCGTGGTATATTTTGAGTGTTGTAATATATATGTAGATAGCCTTTAACAGTTCTTCACTAAATCTGCCAATAATATTTTTTCTTAAGTCAAAATTGATTGGAAATAGCTAAACTTTATTTTAAAAGTTTTTATTTATGTTTTCGACAATTAAATCTGTTAAAATTGCAAATCTAAAATTCTAATATAAATATAGTAAGAAAATTACTAAAATATACCAAGGGCTATATTTGGTATATCAAAATGGATATGTATTAATTATTTAGAACCGAACTTAATAAGAATTTTACTATACTTAACCAACATTTTTTCTTTTGCATTTCTTTTCACTAACTTTTCTCACATTGCGCTTATGAAAATACTTTTTTGAATAATAGAATTCAAATCGATTTTTATCAACTTTAGTTTGTATGATTTCTTTATGTTTTGCATTGATAAATTTACTAAAAGTGTGTTGGATATTTGTTCCCTTTAGCTTATTTCATTGCATTATATTATATTTGCATCAAATTTATATAAAGTAATTCAACTTTGTAGCAGAACATAAAAATGTCATAAAACTGTTATTATTTTTATTTTATTGAAATAACGACTAAGACATTTAGGCATCTTCTATTTGTATGCAATTCTCAACTCATATACCCGCTTTAGCCCCGCCAATGCAGGGTATGAAAATGCGCAAAAAAATTAATTGCAGCGCATAAATCAAAAGACTTTGCTCTCACTCTCAGTCGCAGTCGGCGCTCTGTTCGCCCCTTCCTTCCTCTCTCTCTCTCTCTCTTTCTCACTCTCTGGCCTGCCCTTGCCCTTGCTCTTGCCCCGCTTGTCGCCTTTCTCTGTCTTTCCCCCCCGCCCACTCGCTATTTGGCAGCCCTTCGTTGAGATGTTACTATTTCTGTTCGATGCATTTCAATTCGTTTTCAATTCGATTGCAGCCAAAGACCTCGATTCTTATTGTTTACCCTCGCATCAAGGCCACATTTGATGATGAGGTCCATGCACGCAACACTCATTAAAGTTTCTAGGTGTTGTTGTTGTTGTTATTCTTCTGCTTGCTGTGCATAAACAATAACAAAATGAAATGCTATTGCAAATCATCAAGTATTGATTACCGGAAGTTTCGTATGCCATTAAAGCCAATTGACTGCTTCATAAACAAGATCATTGTTAATGTTGAATGTTAATGCCTGATGGATGTATTTTGCATGTCCATCAACTGCAGCAGCAATTTCTTCTGCCCAGCATCTCGCTCGTTGATATTACAATTAGTTTTGAACTGAATGTGAAATGGTTTTTGTTGCACATTGTATCACGCATCAATTGAATCGTTTTTTATTGTTTTATTGAACTGCTTTGCATTGTTGTTTAAATAAACAAATTGATGCAATTTTAAACACAATAAAAACTTTTGCTGCTGCAAGTGAATAATTGATTTATAATGATTGTCTTTTTAATTATAATTCTTTCGATAATTTTTAATTATTTACTAGTTTTACACTCATGCACATGGGGTAGAAAGGTATTATAACTTTGTACCTGCAGAAAATGCCTGGTAAAAGGCAGAAAGAAAGAGGCATCGCGTTTTTTGCACTCTATAGTATATTTTGGTATATTTGTACTTCTATTTATATAATATATATAATATATATAGCGTATTTTAGTATATTGCTATATATCAACTTGCCTTAAAATTTGGTATAATTGTGTATTGTATGGTATATTTCGAATGCAGCACAACACAAATATACCAAAAGTAGTCTTTGATATAATTTTGGTATTTTTGCGCTATATTAATTTGGTATATTTGAAATGGGAAGTGGGTATCTCACAGTCGAACACACTCGACTATAGCCTTCACACTTGTTTTTTTTTTATTAAAAATATAATTCTGTTAAGAATACATAATATTCATTATCTAAAATTTCTTACTTATTTTTTTGATAATTTATTTGTATATGTTTTTTTTATTCATTTTATATTATTTATTATTTTCTAGTTAAATTATTGATTTATTTTTTATTTATCATGTATAACTTATTTATTACTTATTTTTTTTATTAAATCATTCAGCAAAAGTATGTTTATTTTAACTACTTTTAGTACAATCATCGCTTAAATCCATCAGCTATTTTATTATACTTTACTTTATATTTCATATGCTCATTTGGTGCTTCCCCATAAAATGGCAAACTTAAATGCGTTCATAATTCACAGACATTGTATTTTATTTGCTTGTTGTGTTTTTTGTGGATGGCCAAGGCCGTTGCACAATTTGCTCAAGCAAAGACATTTGTTTGCTGCCCGCAACTGGGAGCGTCATGCCATATCACGCATACGTCATGGGTGCCGGCCATAAAAAGTAACCATGCATAAAATACACGTCAGAAAGACTGAAGAACGCCAGCTCGTAAATAATGCGCCAGCGATTTATCAGGCAACGAGACGACAGTTGCAAGTTGCAGCAGCAGCAGCAGCAGCAGCAGCAGCAACAGAAAAATATCATACATAGAACCTCTCTATAAAAGTTCGCGACTATTCAAATTGCAATTTGGCAATAGTTGTGCCGGCTCTCTCTCTGTCTCTCTCTCTCTCACGCTCTCTGTGCGGCTTAAAACTGGTCTGGCTACAGCAATGTTTTTTCTTATTTTTGGGGATTTTGCACTGCGGTCTCGGGTTTTTGGGTTTTAGCCCACACTAAGCCAAAGCAAAACTCAGCCAGTTTTTGTTTAGCCACGTTAAGCCTCACACTAATTACACTTGCGCTTTTTATAACCCCACACACACACATTTTTCTTAGTCTCGCCACAAAAAGCTAACAACAAATGGAAAATAAAAGACGGACGGAAAAAACTACCAGCAAACTGGCTCGCACATATTTTCGTTTTCATGGCCAAAAATGTGTGAGTTTGAATGAAAATGAGTGGAGGATTTGTCCTAGCGACAAATATGCAAATTCCTCGACTCAAATTTCCCTTTTCGTTTGGCCACTCATCCTTTCCCTCTTGCACGTTTGTCCATTTCCGTTTCCGTTGTCGTTTTTGGTGTTTTTTGCATACGTTCTTCTGTTTGTTGTTGAAGCACGCAAATCTTGATTTAATTTCCGTCTATTAAGCTTGAATGCCAGCCAACAAAATATTTGTGGCCATAAGGGATTTTATGAGGCTTTAAGCCCCGCCCTCTTCATCACAGCTTAAAGCTCATTAGCCAACGTGACTGTACATGCCACTAAATGTTAGTTGTTGAAGCAAAATTTGCATTAATTGTTCAACACAGACAGACAGACGTTTGTGAGTGATGGCAAAAAACTTTAGTGCAATTTCCCATTGTTGTCAAACATGCAGCCACATTTGCATTGTTGTCAAACTTCAGCTTACTTTACATTTATGTCAAACAGTTTTTCTAGAAGGCGACTGTCAATTAGTTCACAGTTATGTTTGAGTGTTGTCAGAGACTGTTTGGTTGAAATGTTGTTAAACTTTTCAGAATACACCTTTCAAGGTTTCAAAATTTATGCTTTTTCAATTGCAGTTTAATTGTCGAAGTCGTTACCTTGTTGCCAGATTTTAGTATATTTTGAAATGTTGTCCGACTTCTTAAGTGGCAAAATTATTGATTGTCTATTTGCTTTGCGTCGTTGCCAAACTTCACAACTATAAAAGTTAAACAATTTCTATATAATCAACATTTTGTGTTCTTACCAAACTTTGCACTTGAACTTGAACTTTGTCCCGGCATTATTTTCTTTTGCATAGCTTATACATAAATTCAATTTCGCAGCAATTTCTTGTTTGTTGTGCAAGCTAAAAGCCTATATAATTACTTTAAAAAGCTGCACTGTTGTCAAACTTCAGTCAAGACCTTTACAATTTATTTCTATGCCCACACACAACGTTCAAAGTTTATTTAGGATTTTAGTTTAGCTCAGTTAATCGCTATAACTATTTAATTTGGCAAAGTTGCGTAGGCAATCTTGAAAACTTTTGCACTGTGGCCAAAAACTTGAGCATGTGACATTTGCTTGTGCACTTTATGAGTCACAAATGAATACACTCTGCAGCCGCTTTGCGACAACACTATTAGTTATTTATATAAACTTTGAACCCATTGAACCCCTTCATTTTTTTTTCTCTGACAATGTTGATTTTGCCGCATGGCCGCCTACACACATTTTTTCACTCTTTTTTTTTTGTTGTGTTGTTGGTGTGGCAAATGAATTTGGGTCAAAAGTTGTGAAAATTAAAAAGGGCCAACTCAGCTCAGAGTTTCAGCCAAAAATGAACTCGCACTTCAACTCCGGGGGGAGAGATGATGATGATGATGCCAAAGTTGCCATAGTTGCCGCAAAACATTCGCACGTCTTGGCCAGCGGCCAAAACTACAAAAAAAAAAAAAAAAAATACGGAGGGACAAAAGGATAGCTGGACCATCGAATAGAGTCGATTCGCAACGCTGTGGCTGAATGACATTCAACTGGTCGGCCAAATTGCAGTTTTATTTCCGTTTCCGCATCGACGTGCCACATATGCCACACGTAGCACTAGACCGGACTCATTCAATTGAGCATTCGCTCGGCTTTTTCCTACATTCTCTGGTTTCTTTATTTTTGTGTCGGAGCTCATCTTCAACCGACAACAACAACAAAGAGAGAACAGTAACAAAAAGGACACTAAAACGTTACAAAAGATTTACGCCGCTTTTGGTAGCATCCTCCGCTTCTCTCTCTCACCCTTTTGCTCCCCATCTTTCCTTGCTTTCCACCATTACTTTTGCCTTTTGCGGGTTTGAGTAATGGATTAGATTTTTACTCACTTGTTGTTTGGCTACGCTTTTTTCGTGCCACCCGAGTGTGGGAAGTGTCTGCGGGTCGCGTGGTAGGGTTGGGGAGGCTGTTGTTCCATTGGTTAACCGTTTGGTTGACTGTTTCATGCTGTTTTTTATATTCGCACCCAGCTTTGATAGTGGCTCGCTTTATACACTCTTTGCATTGGGGTCTATTAGTTGATAATACGCTTTGACCTGTTTAACTTACTGTAGTTGTGGTTACTTGGATTCATTTAAAACTTTGCTATTTCTTTAATTTCTTATTTTTATTTATACTGAACAACCTTATCATTTTTAAATAGCTGTCCCAATCAGCAATTTTTGTGGTAGATTTTAGAAACCTATCAGGCGGACAGACGGACGGACGGTTGGAAAAATAATCTTAGCCTCACCTTTATGTAATCGTTATATAGTTTTACTATAGAGCAATCTATGTGACAAATTTAAAGTACCCAACTCATTTAGTTTGCAAACTATAAGTAACTAAAGCCGTGGACAGACGGGCAGACGCATGGAAAACTACATTTCCCTCCAAAAAAATTTTCTTAATCTTAGCTTCACTTTTAAATAGTCGTTATATAGTTTTACTGCCTGACACATTTGAAGTAGCCAATACATTAAGTTTGAAAATTTGAAAAAGCCGCGGACAGACAGGCAGACGGATGGAAAATTCAACTAAATTCCCCCCTAAAAATTTCCATTTTTGTAGGAAATATGTTTGCAACTTTCTAGACTCTTTCGCGGCAAAGAACATCAAGCATTCGTTTCGTTTTCCAATTCCATTGTTTCGCTGTTGTGTTAGCGAGGATATTTGCTCTGGCTGCCCAATTGTGGTGAAACCCCTTTTATGTGGACGACGCCACAGAATGTGGGAACATTAAAGCGCATTCCGAGGCTTCCTTTTTTGTCTCGCTTTTCCGTATGTGGTGGCAAAATGTTTTATTATAGTTTCGATCGCAGTAGTTGCTTTGTTTTCCTTCTCTCCTTTAAGGTCGTCTGTTCAGTTTTCAGTTATCGGTGTTCAGTTTTAAATTGTTCAATTTTCGTGAATTTGGTTTGTCGTTGTTTACTTCTTTTTGCATAACAAGTTTGTTTGTTTTGTTCCTAGCAAAATGTTGAGCAGTTTAGTAGCGCGCACCGCGGCCTTAACCCTGGCCATTTATTTTACCAATCGCGTTGGCATTTGGGGCAACACAGATGCCTCCGATAAACTCTGTGAACGCATCTCCCATGGCCTTGAACCGATGCGTCAACTAACCAAATCCAAAGCGAGGAAATGTTATGATCTGAGCGTGAGGGAAGCTTGCCAATTGGCGCAACAGTTGCCTGTCTATACGCAACAGTTGATTAAATTGGCCAAAAGCTGGCACAAATTTGGCGACAATTTCAATGCTTGCAACGTGCAACAAGACGAAGAAGAAGAAGAACTACAACAACAGGCGGCAAGATGTAAGAATGCGACAGGTTTCCACTGGTTGCCGGTTATCACAGCTGGCGAGGAGGCCAACGAGCTGCATGACGAATGCGTTGTGGCCGCGAAAGTAGCATGCTGATGATCCATTATTAAATATGCAATTGGTGGCACAATTCCTAACAAAATTGTATCGATGAAGAGTTGTGCTAGTGAAGCACAAACAATCTAGTATTATTGTTTGATGTGATGTATATTAAATACAAGAATGTTCATATTAAGTTGAAGAAATTAGTCAGCAGTTTATATTCTGTTGCTTGTTAAGTTATTTCCTTTTTCCACTGCCTTTCAGTATCTCTTTTCACTGTCTTTTTCAGAATTCTGTCCGAAGGTGTCTTCGGGAAGTTTTTTTTGCTAGATTTACAGTCAGTAAAAAGACTTAACTTAGCCTTTAGTATATTTAAATATTATTGAGGTATATTAATTTCGGGTATATCAGAGTCGAGCACACTCGATTTTAGCTCTCTTACTTGTTTCTTGTTGTAAAGTCTTGGGATCTCAGTTATCGAAGTCAGAATCATTAAGGTTAGCGTCTCTTTCAATTGTCTTCTTCAGTCTTATCTCTGAAGAGATCTTTAGAAACGCTTTTAATGTTTTGAAAGCTAGTAATTGTGATCTAAAAATTAAGATCTAGGAATTGTTTCAAAAGATCTCAATAAATACCTTCAGATATTATTTCAACTCATCCCTCAAATATCCTAAATTCAATTTACTTAATTTTTGATTAGTTATTTTAGTATCCCAAGAAGCCAAAAGTGAATTGGGAAATCATTTCTGGAACATAATTTTACCATATCAAGAAATTCTTTTAACCACACCGATTGCATTTAAGCTTCACAAATTCCGTCAAGACTTGTCGACATAATGTCATTAAGTCTTTAAGTAAATGACAAGTTCAAGTTGAGTCCTTTAAGACTTGTCAGCTGCATGTTTGGCCAGAGGAAAACCTGCAACCAGAATTCAATGCTAACTTGGCTACGTGGTCGCTGTTTTTGTCACGAGCCATTGTCACTGCGTTGCGACAGAGAGAGAGAGAAAGATGGGGGAAAGAGAGAGAGAGAGGGGGGAATGAGTGGGAATCGCTAGAGAAGCTGTCTCAAACCCTTGGCGTACAGCCAGCGACGAGACACACTGTAAACACGGAGAAAAACAAGAAGCACGACGCAAGTCTATTAAAATGCCAGTCGAGCGACCTTATCAGTTGTATCTATGTGTGCGCCAATATCTCTGCTATCAACCCAATCCCACCCACCCTTAGATTTCGATCGAAAAACCTGTTCCCCCAGACTTCGATACAGTAGTATAACATGCGTTTTAATGTGACCCTTGCGGGCTCATAAAATTTCAACGTCTCTTTGATGGTTTTAGGGTTTGCTCCGACTCCTTCTTTTTTCTAGGCCTATGTTTTCCTTTTTTCCCCCATTTCACTTTCCTTTTTTTTTGTGTTGCCATTGTTTTTCTGTGCTGGCTTCGATTGATTTTGATACGGCAAATGACAAACAACATAGTTTTTCGGGGGAAGGAAACGTGGGTTTGGGTTGGGCCATAAAATGCGACAAACGGGGCTACAGGTAGTTGTCTCCTCCTCCTACGCCTCCTCCTCTTTGTCCTCGCCCACGTCCTTGGAGTGGTTTTGTTGCAACGCCAATGGAATGGAATGTTAGCCTGACTTAATGGCTTTTTTCGGTTGTGGAATTAGATACACAAAATGCCTTTACAATTAGCAATTAACTGGCCGGGATTGTGGTCTTGAGTCGGGCCAACTAGGCAACTAGTTAGTTAGTTTTGGGTTAGATATTTTTGCATTTTGGGTCAGTTGGGAGACTGAGGAGAAATTCTGGATTGAGGTCAGAGAAGGATGATTTCAAAATTCCAAGCCCTAGAAAGCATATAGAAAACGAAAAGTAAAATGCATACATTACATAAAGTTATTTATGACAATGGTTAAAGGAAAGCACGATCAACTTTTAACATATATTCCATTTTTGTGTTGGAAATAAGTTTTGTAAGTAGCAGAAAATGAAAGAGAGAGAGGTAGATAGTTCGTAGTTAGGATGTCTTTATCTAAGAGCTATCTAGCCATCTTCAGTTTGAGTTCTAAGATCCTGAATCTCAGAAGCTTAGGTCTGTGGTAGCGCTAAAAATCTTTAACCCCAGCAACTGCTAAGAAGATGCTAAGGTTGTTTGAAGGACTTTCTAGCAAACCTCAACATAAGATCTAAGGCCCTAGACATCACAAATCTCAGCAACTGTCAAGAAGCTATTAAGGTTGCTCTAAGAGCTTCAGAACTGCTCGAGGAATTTACAAGATCCTGTAATTCTGATAGAAGTGAGGTACATGACATAGGTAATCAAGGAGCTAAGCCTAACTATTCCAATACTCGTCTATAAACTTCTGAACTCCGTAACTGCCAAGGCGATAGAGCCTCTTGTCAGCGATTTAAGCTGAAAATCGCCACTTTAAAACATAGTCCCTATGGATGAGAATAAACAATAAACAAGCCAACTTAAAATAGGAAAACAAAAAGCGTTAACTAAGGACCTAAGTTAAATTAACATTCCACTCCAACTGCTAAACCATTAAGCACTTGTGTTCTGGCATTCAAAAGTCAAGCAAGTGTTGTGGAAATCGCTGGCATCATTCGAATTGTGAATGTCATGAGATCAATCAAAGAAGTGGGGAGAACTTGGATAGCTTCCCATTCCTTCGCTTTTTTTTTTTGTTGGATCCCTTCTCACAGCTGGCACCGTAAAACGCTTTTCACTTTTGTGTGTCGAAACATAATCCAAAGTTGTATCTATTTACATATTTATCTACATGTGGTGGCCCCTCCGTAAAAAAGAAGTAAGAACGAAAGAAAGAGGTGTGTAAATTTCCAGAGTTGGGGAAAGGAGACTTTCAGGGGTGCGCTACGTGCCGGGAGGCTGACTCTTAAACTGCTTATGGGTTAGATTTATAGTCACGGCTTTTATTTATGTCACTTTGCCTTGTCTTCGCAGGACACTCACTCTTGCTGTCTCACTCTTCCTTCTCTCTCCCTCTCTCTCGCACTCAGACTCAGACATTGAAGCTCGTATTTCTTTTGCGGTTTAGCATATCGTTGGCTAGAAGTTAAAACCTTATACTAGCGGGCACCCGTTGCATAAAATCAATTTCTTGTTGCCTCGTTCCGCACGTCGATGATGAGCCTGCAAGTGTGTTGCAAGTGCGTCTCGATGCTGCCCCAGCTGTGTCTGTCTCCCTCTGTCTGTGTGTATGTGTGGCAGGGTTGCTGTTGGAGGGTTCGCCCTGCCTTGGTGGCACATTTTGCGCCCAGCTACGCGCTGTCTTGCATATTTAAGTTGCCCCATGTTCCACTTGCCACTTGCTGCTTGTTACTTGCCACGTCCGGTTTTTGCCTCGAAATTTCCGTTCAGTTGTTTTTGGCTCTTGTTACCTGTTTGTTCGTGTTGGGCGAACGCCTTGCTTCATTAGAGTGTTATCTATATCTGGAATATACTATATATTCTATATATAGACTACATTTTCCTGCATTCATTTCCGCTCATTTTCCGTGGCTTTTCCGTTGTCTGTTTTATGAACTCTGAATTCTGGCGTGTCCTTTATTAATGAAGCCCAAAGGTTGTTTTACTCTCTATATCTATGTCTCTTTCCACCCGCCATCTCTTTCTCGCTCTTGTTGTCTTTGGCAATTAGCAAAATGTGTGAATATTTTGTGCTAATTTCCGTTTAATTGTTTAATATGTTGTTTGCACTTTCCATTAGCATCTTTTCCGTTTGCCTCATTGTTGGTACAATTATTGCTTCATCCGCTTAACTCCAACTCTCTCTCCCCCCCCCCGTCCTCTTCTTTCCCCTTCCCCACACTTTGGCTAATTGTGTGAAGTGTTTGCCAAGTGCCGAGCATTTTCGTAAAGGGGTTGCTCAGTCTCGATTGTCTTAAGGGTTTGAGGGCGCTGACAGCATAAACATAAACAGTGAAAAATATTGACGAGTAGCAAGTGTGAACGACTTCATGACACTGCGCAGTCGAAAGTTGAGCTAAAAATACATTCAAAGTTATGTATTTAAGTATAATGATATTTTTTTAGAATTTTTAGCTGTTGGAGAAGTTAGCTATGAACGAGGAGTTTCAATATGTGTGAACTATAGCTAATGACAAAATGTTCCCTGACATAGTTGAGCATTCTTTTATATAAAAAAAGTTATTTGGAGAACTAAACTAAATAGTTATGAAATTAGTAAATCAGCCTAGGATGTCCAGAAAGTCGGAGTTGATTAAAGAAATGCAAAAACTAAACATTATTTAAGTATAAAATACTACAAATTGTGTACTTAGTGTTTATATTTGGTAAGAAATACTAAATTAAGATAAAATACTAAACTTTATATAAGGTATATATGTAAATATACAATAATGTAGTTCTCAGTATTTTTATATGGTATTAAAAAGTATATAATATTTTCGGGTTTTAATTAGAGAGATTTTACTGCTGCATATTTTCATTAAAGAATAGAACAAATTTTATTTAAATACTAATTATTAAATACCAAAAAAAATACTATGCACAAACTTTGAATACTAAATAAACCTAATATTGAGATAACAAGTATTATTAGCTATTCTTAAACATTGCTAAGTTAGTTCGTTCAATCTTTAACTTTCTGGACTCAGAGCTTTTTTTTATTTCGTCATATGGGCATTTCCACAGAAAGGTCCACCGCGACCAAAAAATTAAAAGTTCTTGAAAATGATTTTTTTCCAACATGGTTACATAAAGAAATATTCAAATTTAATAAACTTGATAGAATTTTGCATTTATCATTTATAGATTTCAAAATATTCGAATGCAAAGTCCCGCAAACGCACCTGTTGTGATTATGATGTTTTTAGGGCATATTTTGTTTTGATAACAACTTCTAAAATAAATGCGTTATGCTTTGTCTTTTGCTTTGTAAAATCATTTGGAGATTGCAAGAAACGAAAGAGAACGCAAAAAGTAACATGGGATTATCAATAACGGTAAAAATTTTGATTTGCTTTATCACTTATTTTAATGTCCCGTGCGCGACCGAAAAACAACATTTCTTATCAGTAAATCCAAATCACTTGCTCGAATTGCATCAAATTTTTTTTGCAAACAGAGTTTATGCGCGCAGTAAATATATAAAAAAAAATTTGGAGAAAAAAATATTTGTATTTTTGGTGATCATTTAAAGTTTGTCCCGTGCGCGACCGTAAGTACACAACATAAGTACCAACTTATTCCTCTCTCTTATTTACACAATATGAATGATGGAGTAAGTTGGCAGCATTGGCGCAAAATTAACAAGTAAGAAAGCTACAGTCGAGTGTGCTCGACTGTGAGATACCCGCTACCCATTTTGAAAAAGCAATATATTTTGCGGTATTATTCTCAAAATATACCAAATATACTACAAAAATACTAAAAATATATACCAACTGGTATATATGGTATACCGATATAGTACCGCATTCAAAATATACCATAGACTGCACAATATACCAGATTGTCGGTCAAAGCAACTCAGACCCCTAGTAAGTAGGTGTATTTGCACATACAAAAGTATTTCTTTAATAACTTCCACAATTTTAGTCTGATCGCAACCAAATTTTTAGGAATCATAACTATTATAGTTATTATTCTATATACCAAAATACGCAACTCTAGCTATAAAATTACGGTTGTTATTCAATTTTGTTGATTTGCGGGGGCGGATGTGGGCGTGGCAAAAATTTGAAACAAATCTGATCTGTGTGCAAACATAACAAATGCTGTCGAAAAAAAATTATAGCTCTATCTCTTATAGTCTCTGAGATCTAGGTGTTCATACGGACAGACGGACAGACGGACAGACGGACATGGCTATATCGTCTCGGCTGTTGACGCTGATCATGAATATATATACTTTATGGGGTCGGAGAAGCCTCGTTCTACCTGTTACATACATTTCCTGTCGGCACAAAGTTATAATACCCTTCTACCCTATGGGTAGCGGGTATAAAAATAGTGGCGGTAAAAATGTCCCGTGCGCGATGTCCCGTGCGAATTTACTTCAAATTGAATTAAAAAAAAAATACAAGTCGTTTTTGAAAAAAATTATAACCTTCTTAAAGAGGCATCAATGCACAAAAATTTAAAATTAGTTGCATTAAAATATTGCCTCTGGATTCGCTGAAATTTGCGTTTGAATTGGTTGACCTCTTAAACCACTTCCGTTTTGTGTCCCGTGCGAATCACTTGACTTTTGCAATTATCTTCTGAATGAAAAAATACCCAACATCAATCTTTGCACCAATGAAAGAGCTAATAAAATGCTATACATTAAGCGTTTCAGTTGAAAAAAAAAAAACGTTTCCTTTTTACCGGGTTTTTACTTTGAACGCGTACGAAAGTCCCGTGCGCGATTTTGGAAATGCCCATATGTATTTCCCTTTTAATCCACAATTCGATAGATCGGATGTAATTTTAAAACTTACAATATAGCTTAGGGAAGTAAATTTACTAAAAAGAAAGCTGAATTCCTAGTATATAATTTCTTAGATTTCAATTAAGAAATTGTAGCTCTAAGAATAGCTGCAACAATAATAGCATAATCTAGTGGTATACTAGATATTTAACAAATAGTTGTAGTATATTTTTTTAGTATATTCTATTGTGCATGGTATATAATAAAAGTATGTAGTATTATTATAATATTTAATAGTATAATATTTTTAATAGATATTTTACAATTAGTTCCAAGAATAACATTAACAACAATAGCATAACTTAATACATATGAGATATTTAACAGATAGTTGTAGTATATTTTTAGTATATACTATTGTGTATATTGTGAATATATTGCTGTAGTATATATTTAATATTTTTTATAGTGTGTAGTAGACATTTTACAATTAGTTCTAAGAATAACTCTAACAATAATAGCATAACTTAATATATATTAAATATTTATTGTAGTATAAATTTAGTATATGGTATTTTTTATAGTGTATAGTAGATATTTTACAAGGCTTTAAAGTCGAGTCTCTTGGGCGAATGCTTGAAGTTGCCTGGTCAAGTGACAAGTGTCGCATTGAGTGGACAGTGGTAAATGCCTTGTCAAGTAGCCACTCAACCAAAAGACAGAGATAGAAAGGCGGAATGAAAGAGAGGTAGAGAGTGAAATAGGCTTAGCAATAGAGAGGCAGAAAGAAAGAGAGAGGAAGAGAGATGAAGCTGTGCGTGGATTATTAGCTGACTAGCGAGGTTAATCCTAGCGCTGGAAATGTTGCAGCTGCGCTTAGCATGACAGACGCGACTCGAACATGAAGAAGGGGCAGCATTAATATTGCGGGAAGCGAGGGGAAAGCACACACACACAGAGACAAGTACACAGAGCTCTTAACTAATTTAAAGCATTTTAATGGTCTCGCTGCTCAAGTCAAACTAATTCCGGGAGCTACGCAACGCAACTGCAAATCCCGCCATAAATGTGGCGCCGCGCCACGCCTCTCCTTCTGCGACGCCCCCGCCTCCCACAGACAACCGCAGAGCCGCAGCTTGAAGCTCGACAAGGAGTTTGGCAAGAAAACTTTCAATTGTTCCCTTTCGCTGGCAACTCGGTCGGTAATAGAATAAAGTTTACACCATGGGAATTCCGACTGTTGTTTTTCAAAACTCCCACCTGACTGCCACGCCCCCGTATCCCCTCTCCACTCCCCCACCATACGAAGAGCAGGCACATAAAAAGCACATAGATCTCGAGACTTTTGTTTGGCGGCGCGCGCTTCTTGTAATCCACTCAGCCTCAGACTTTAGACTGGCCTACCTTAGTTACCCCCTTTTCCTTGGGTACTTCCCCTCCCCTTCGTCACCGAAAAACACCCTGTATATACATATGTATGACAGTTGGCATGGGGCAAACATTTTGCCGGAATTCGTAATCGTAATCCAGGCGAAACGCTAAGATGTTTATAGCCTCTTGCAGAAGGTATTTCAACGATGTGGCATGTAGCATATTTGCATTTACACTTCACACACACCCAAACACACACACACACGCACATTCTTTTTGCACATTTCTTGCAAAAGACATTCACGATTGTAGCGCACACATATATCAGGAAGATATATCCTAACTTGATGCCTTGATTTGCTTTATTCGCCGCGCGTTCTCTTCTCTTGTTTTTAATACATCTTAATGGCATTTTAAATGGGATAACTCTAGCGCAAGCTGTAAAGTTCTTTATTTATTTCACACATTTGTTTTCCTTTTATTTTTTGGGATATTTTTGTTTTCTATTTATGATTATTATTGGGTAATTAGAAATAGTTCAAAGCTGTTTCTAAGTACAGCAAACTTTAGCAATTTAGGAATTTTTGAGATTAATTTTTGACAAAATAATATTCTTAATAGTTGTAGCTTTGCAATATGAAAACTAAACTGAACTAAACTTTTTATTTTTTCATTTTTGTATAAGTAATTGTTGATTCCTAAATGGGACATTTGTGAATAGACCTAAACGGCATTGTTTCTTTGTTTTGATATGGTATTAAATAAATAATTCTATACTAAATGTTCCTAAATGTTCAAATATAAAATGTTGTTTACCAATTTATTTAACTTTATCACAATTTAACTATGTATTTTCGAAAGTTTTTATAAAAGCTACCCATAGGATGGATATTTATGGTATATTTTTATATACGAAAATATATCTAAGCCATTGTTTGGTATATTGATATATTATTTCATTTAAAATATACCATGAATACCATTTGGTATATTTTAAATGGAATGGTCTATCAATATACCAAATATACAATGAATACCGTATATTTAAAATACCATGAATACCACATGGTATATTTTGAATGTAATACGAAAATATATAGAAGACCTTGTTTGATATATTGAATAGTATATCATTGAATATTTATCATCTATACCATATGGTACCAAACAAAAGCTTCGATATATTTTTTTAGTTTTTTGATGGTATATATTATGTGTTTATTGAAAAAGACTAGCGGGTATTTGACAGCCGAACACATTTAATTTTAACGCTCTTACTATTTCTATAAGAACTTTATATTATACGACAAGTTCCGACATACTTTACAATCCATCAATCACTTGATAAAGATCAGAAAAATCCAGTTCAACTGCCATCATAAGAATAATTGAAATTTATCTACGATCTCTGTGGGACATTTTCCACTTGAAATGTAGTTAAAGTTAAAGTGTTGAGTTGAGTTATTCACTTATGCAGTTTATTCATTTCGCTTGTATCAGATGACAGTCATTATATAATCGCGCAATTTGCTTGATCGAGTTTCAAGGGCAACGTCAAGCCAAATAAAAGAAAATTCAGTAAAAAGAAAGAAGCAACAAAAAATTTCGCAGCTTTGTTTCATAAAGATGTCTGTGTGAGTGTGTATGTGTGTGTGTGTGTGTTTGTGTGCAGCTCCCGCGCTTGAGACTCACCTACTTATGGCGCCTGCTGTCGTCTCTGTTGTCTGCTTATTGCTTTTATTTATTTACTAGACATAACTGCCAGCCTCTTGCCTCCCCTCCCCCTCCCCATCCGCCATCCTCCTCTCACTCTCTCACACACTCATTTTGCTCTCAGTCATTTACACTGAACAAAGCCGTTTGCTGTTTGCCGTCTGCGTCGTCTTTTGATTTGTTGTTGCTTTTGTCGTCGTCGTCGTCGCAGTCGCGACGGCTGCGTCGCAGGTGTTGCTGCGTTCATTTTTGTGGTGTTTATGTCAAAATGTGGCATTTTATGTGCCGCGCTTAAAAGTATGCAAAATGTTTTGTCTGTCTTTGCTTGTGGGTGCTTGTCTCGACTAAGGCATAAAACAAGAGCGCGCTTAAAAGTAGGCAACACACATATTTTTATCACAAATTTTTATATGCATGCCGCACGGCGTTTTCGCCCCCCCCCCCTCGGGAGGCGTCGTGTGGGCAGGGGGGAGGAGGGATGGATGCCTGCTGGCTGCGGCAATCAATATGCCAACTGTCCATTGATTGGATTTTGATTTGCTTGCCGCCCCTCCTTCACAAGTCAGTCACAGTGTGTGATTAGGAGGAGTTCGTTCGAGTCCCGGGGCCATAAAACTAATCAAGTTTAAATGCGAGTTGAGCATTAAACGTTAAGCTGCTTTAATGGACAACACACACACACACATACACACTCCTAGAGTGAGTCACTAATTAAGTAATTACATTTCGCTCATTAAACGCGTCGGAGGAAATTCAACTTCAATTTGACTTGATGCTGTCTTTTCTAAGACTCATTCGCTCTTGTTCACTCCCACTGTCTTGCCTAGCCACACACACACACACCCACACACACACACATTCAGAGTTGGCAAGTTTAATGCTACACATCCTTTGACCCCCGTCTTGCCTTGTCTTTTTACATCAATCGATTGAATCGACGACGCTTAAATATTAATGATAAAATGAACCAAACGGTGGCAGCAAGTGGCGCCCTTTCATTCCTCCCCCATCCTCATCGCCATCAACATCATCGTCATGTTGTGTTGTGTACCCGAAGCTGCTGCGACGCATTTCATAAGCAGCATCAAAAGTTTTGCGCAGTTTCTGCGATGACTCATGTCGGGCAATTCACATTTAGCGCTGTCCTCCAAGTCGACTTTGGCATCACCTGCAATCAAACTACATATTTAAGCAGCTTTGCCAAGCTCACAAAGCTTTAAAGCTGCTATTTAGTGGTAGCTGCAAGATTTTTAATACTTTTCCGACAAGTGAACTGGATCAAGAGATTGCTGCAAGTTTAAGAATACTTTTCGATAATTAAACTAGATAAATAAAAGAGAAAATGTATTTTTTTTTTGCAGCTTTGTAAGCTCTGTTTTCTGATCAGCTCTGCTTAGTAAACTTAGTAAGCTGTAGTAAATCGAAAGCTTTATATTAACTAAGGAATTTTTCAATTAGAACGCAAATAGTATTAAAAATCGGTAAATTGTTATTTATAGAATAATTTCCAAAGCATTTGAAAGCTGCACAGCTAAGCTTTAAAAACAGCTAACAACAAAAGCTTTAAAATACATATAAGTCACTATTAAGTTGCATTATGAGCTTTCATGAAAAAATCGTTTGGCACAGCTTGACAAATGACTGTTTAATATGATGAAGAGCTTGAAACAGCTTTAATAACAAATTTTAATAAACCTCCTTGACTAAACAATTCTTCAATTTGAACTCAATAAACATCTTAAGTTCTTAAATAGTATACATAGAACAATTTCGGAAGATTTAAAGGTGATTTTAATCCACAACTAAACTTTGAAAAAGTTGATCTAAAACGCTTAAAAATACATACAATCAGCTGTTAAGTAGAATTATGAGCTTTAATGAGAAAGCTTTAGAAAAGCTTATAATAAAGCTTTAAACAGCTTTAATAATAATGATAATTTTTAATAATAATTATGAGCTTTAAAACGCTTTCGATTAAGTTGCAAACGATGTATAGCTTTAAGCAGTTTTAATGACATTGATAGAGAAAGCGAGAGAGAGAGAGGACGAGAGAGAGATAGAAAGCAAGAAGACGAGGCAGACAGAGAACGAGAGCTAAACTAATTGCACAAAGTCCCTGAATTCATCACAAATATGCCTCATTAGATTGAGTGTAGGTGAGCAAAAGAGAAAAACCAAACTAAAACCTAAAAAGGCGAAAGCGTTAGGAAAATATCAGACACCATAATTAACTAGCTCATAACGCACACAAAATGACGACGTACCGAAAAAGCGAAAAAGCAACCAAAAAAAAAAAAAAAAGCTACAAAGGGCGAATTGCAGCGAGGCAGCTGAAGAAATCTGAAGAGTGGGGAAGAAAGGGAAAGAAAGGGGAAGAAAGGAAGGCAGCCAGTTGCCAGATGCTGACGCTGTCGGCCAACTTTTGTGTGTGTTAGCCTCACGTTGTTGCAACTGGAGTGGGCGTGGCACTTACATTGGATAATTTTTTGGCAGCAGACGCCAAAAATTCAGCAGCCTTTTTTTTTTGCGCTCGTTCTTTTTGCTGCTGGAGAAAAAATTGCAAAAGCCGTGCACTGAAGTGCTTTAAAAAGATAAAAGCCATTTATCACGCGCGCACACACACACTCATGAAGGGAGAGAGAGAGAGAGAGAGAGAGAGAGGGAGAGAGGGAGATAGAAGAGCATTGTCAGGTGGCGCAGGATATGGAATTCAGAATCCAGACACGCGTGCCGCAACGCATTCTCATTGAACTGAATAATCCCGGCAAGAAATTTAAGAGCAGAGCGAGAGAGGTTTTAGTTAAGACGAAGCTGGCATATTCTTTCGCTAACTCAAGATAAGAAACAAAAATTTAGAATTAAGATATTTCAAAAATCAAATGTGGGAAAGTTACAGTCAAGTGTGCTCGACTGTGAAATACCCGCTAAAATTTTGAATAAATGTAATACATTGCGATATTCATTTTAAAATATATCAAATTAATACCATAGGCTATATTTGATATATTGGAAGTACTAAATATACCAGATTGTTAGAGAAAGCTACTAAGAACCTTAGTAAGTTGGCGTTTTTGCCAATGCAAAAGTATTTCTTAAATAATTTCTACAAATTTCTATGTGATCGTTTTATTTGTAGCTAAAAGAAAATTTCAAGAATTTTTAATGATTTAAAACGAAACTCTAAAGGTTCTTCCTTAATTTCTTATGTCAACTATGCTGAAACTACAAAAATAATTTCTGCAAATTGCATATCTCAATTAAATAACTCCAGTTTAAGCTAAAATAAATTTGTTTATTAACGAACTTCATTATTTTTAATATAGAAAGTTTTGTAAGTTTTGTAGATAAATAATTTTTTAAAAATTTTATTCAGCTTTATCCTTAGTTTTGATTGATTTTCTAAATTTAGGCGTTTCCAATTCTTGAAATGCGTTTGTAAATAGGTCTTGAACACTTTTCTTAATACTGAATTGAAATTATTGAGCTTTTATTAATGTGACCATTTTTGAATAAAGCAACAATTAAAAAAAAACGGCTTTCAAATTTGATTGATTTGCTAAATTTAGGCGTTTTCGATTCTTGGAATGCGCTTGTTACTAAGCTTTCGTAATACTAAATTGTACTATTTTGTTGAGTTTTTATTCCTTTCATAATCAGCCTCTATATCACAACATACCCTGCATCTGCACTGTCTGTCTCTAGAGGGTATTGTTAAGCCAACTCAAACTCGAAACTCGTCGCATTTGAAGCAAGTTTCAAGCAGCTTTCCGCTTGCTGGTTTCCCATTCCCGCAATGCGCCGCGTGTTCGCAACGCACACGCAGCTGCTAAGCCGCTTAGCCGATCAGCAGCCATTAGGCAGCGACCTGTCTAAACCGCACCCCAAATACCCTAACTACCTGTCACCCCCCCTGTCACCCCATCCCCAAGCACACACACTCCGTTCAATCGAGCAATCGCTGACTGACCGTCCAGCGTGTGTAATAATCTTTGCTTGGGTCTGATAATTTCGCAGCCTAAAAGCATGCAACAGTTTTTAGGTTTAGGTTTCGCTTTTATTTATACATGCGGCTTGGCAGTGCACGTAGCAAAAGTTAGCCAAGTCATAAACCAGTTTTTCAATTTGTAATGCAAACGGCGCAGAAAAAGACAGCTTGTTGCGAATGGAGTTAACTCGAGTTATACACACCCTGTAAGTGCTGCGAAGGTGGGACATTTTTTTTGGCATGTAATATTGAAACTGGCAAATGTGAGGGGAAATTACTTGAAATATATTTGTAAAATATAATTTATATTAAATACGAAAAGAAATACATGTGTATATAAATATTTAAAATTTATCTCTCTCTGTGCCAATATATTACATTTTTAATTAAATACATATTTTCTTTTCTTTTCTTTCATTCCAGGTGAGTCATGTGTCAATATAAACATTTATCTAAATACAGGTATAAATTATATCATTATATTTAACATATTTCTATGTACTTTTTGCTACCCTTTGTAAAATTACTCGTACAGGGTATACGCATAAAAAAGGTTTTTCTTTTTCTGCTTCGTTTTTTTCTTGTGTTCAAATGGTATTGGAAACTTTGTGTAGTTGTGTGTGTTGTGAGGGATCGAGCCGTGTCATAAATAAGCAACAACTACAACGAAAAGTGTGAGAGCAGAGAGCCAGAGCACTTTTGGTTTTCGCTTCCTTTTGAATGCAATGGCGGCCACTAAATTCGGCACCGGCAGCAGCAGCAACGCGACGTCGACATCGGCAGCGACGCCGGCAGCGACAGCGGTTTTTATCGCATTCGCGTGTCTGGCATGCATGCTTCACTTATGCCAATACACAAACCCATTCCACATACATAGACAACAACCACAACTTGTCCTCTCTCTCTCTCAGTCTCTCTCCTTCCCCATTGGCATTTCACTTGTGTTCGTCTCCCACACGCAACAAAGCTGAAAATTGCTACTTTGTACGGCGTCTCAGTTGAGTCTAGCTAGAGAAATGTGGAGTACTGGGTTAATATGTCTATCACTTTTATGGCTAGTTGGCGCTGCTAAGCACATATTAATTTCGAGAGTTATTAGTCGCTGTCGCTGTCGGCGTCGGCGTCGGCGTCGCTATCCGTGTTGTTGCCCCGCCAACAAGTGCCACACACATTGTTGCAACTTTCGCGTATTTCGGGGCGTGTCAATTGAAGACATTTGTATTTCTGTTGCGCAAGCCAAAACAATAATTGCAGCCGGGATTATGGTAATACACTCAGAAAAACAAAGTTCTTAAATCAAGATTTTTGTCTAAAAAGTGCGTCAAGAACATGGAAATCTTAAAGTTTCGAAATACATCTGGATTTCAAAAACATTTGATCTAAGATCGAGATTAACGAATTTTGTAACCTGAATCTTGTATTTTCGATTTTATTTTGAGAATTTTTAATTTAATTAATTAATTAATTAATTTTAAAGTGTTCATATTTTAAGAGGGCATTTTTTAAGATTTGATTTTAAAAACTGGCATTTTTATTCATCATAATGTTGCGAAATAACTCTTTGACAAAATAAAATCCATTTTATAAAATTTTCCGGTGACAAATTGCAGGCAGCCTTTTGAAATTTTCAAAATATTTAAAATGGTTCTTTAAGTTATGAAGTACACTGCTTAAAATTTGCAAGGAATCTAAAGTTTAAGTTTCGTATAACTGTCAACCCCAAAAGTGGTTCATTTGCAGTAATCAGAATATAGCAAAAAGGTTTTAGATTATACACTCGATAAGTTTCAGCTTTTTAAGATGGAAAGTGAAGAAATTAAAGCTGGAACTCGAAAGATATGTATAGCAAATTAAATACTATATATAAAGACTGTAAGTTGAATACATTTTGTCGATTATTATTATTATAGAATAATAACTTTCTAAGTTAGCTTATTCTATATTCTATATATGTGCAGTGTTCCCCTTTTTCTCTATATTTCTTTGTAATTATATTTATTTAATTTTTTATTGTAATATTTGTTTCCCCATGTATTTGTTTTTTTTTTATTTGATTTTGTTATCTACATATAACTCTTTCATTTTCAGTTTGCTTATATTTATGTCTCTATCTTTATATTAATCTATTTATCTATTGCTCATACATACATATATTATTATCATATATTCTATGTATATCATATTTTTCTATATTTCTTGGCAATCACTTTATTTTTTATTATTATTATTATTTTCTATGCATGTTTTATCTATTTATGTATGTATTTGTTGTTAATTTTATATAATATTTATTTATTTATTTCTTAGTTTCTTACCATAGTTTTTATTTATATTTCTAATTATCAATCCATCTTAATGTCTACTTCTAATTGGTCATCTTCTATTTATCTATATTACTATCTCTCGATTTGTTTGTCAACTCTTTTCGATCAAATTTATATCTATTAAACGATCTTTGCATCCAGTTTTTCTCAGTTCTCAGTTTTGGATGTGCAGCTAATTAAGTTCCCGGCGACTTTTGCAGTTCAGTGTTCAGTTTATTCACTTTATGTTTTTTTTTTTTTTTTGTTGTATTGTTGAGTTGGCATTGGATGATTTGCATTTGGATCTTGTTGCATGGCTCCAGTTTCGCTTCAGTGCGGCGAAATGTCTCTCTCTCTCTCTCTCTCTCTCTCTCTTTCTCTCTTTGTCTTGCTTTGTGGTGCGTTTCCTAGTGCGGTTGCAACGGGTTTCACCTTACCACATGCACTTGCCTCAGGGCTGCCGCACTGTTGCACTTGTTGTCAAGCATTTGATCAAGGCAATTGCAAACCTTACTTGCTGCAAGATTTTTTTTTTTTTTTGCATTGCTCTTATTGGATTATGCGCTTTCTCTTTCACACATTTCCGCATGCGACTGCAGTAAATAGCAAGGCGGAGAGGATGGCGAAAGATGGGAGGGGGCGAAAGGTGGATTGGTCTATGCCAGTTTTGCGGAAAAACCAGACCAACTGCTGCCGCCACAGCGTGGTGAAAAGCCATGTCCGTCTTGGCATGCAGTGAAAATCGCTTCGATGCTGCTGTTGTTGTTGTTGTGGTTGTTGTTGAAGCCGGTCAAGCTGGACGTGCTTGAGAAGAGAAAGAAAGAGAGAGAGAGAGAGAAACTGGAACTATTGCGCTGCAAATTGAATTTCCATTTAGCGGTTCCCAATAGCTAATTAATTTGCATTTTTCTTATTGCTCTTATCGATTTTTGATTGCAGTTGATTGAACCTGTGACTCAATAAATGGCTTCCTTTTGCTCTCCTCACTCACTCTCTTGCTTGAATTTACTCTTGTGTGTTCTTCAAGTTTTGCTAAAACATTTCCAAATTCCATTTTCGGTCTCCTCGCACGCATGCGTCTAGTGCTCTTTTACACTCCCACACTCACTTGCAAATGTTGCCTGCTTTCACACACATAGCCTGGAGCTCGCTCTTCTCTCTCTCTGCATTTGTCGCTCTCTGGTTGTCTGTCAGCGCCTGCAATTTTCGCCTGCTTTCACACACAGCCTGGCGCTAACGCGCTCACTCTCTCTTCCACCATTTGGCGCTCTCTTCGTGTGAGAGTGCGCCAATGACTTGATGTGTCGCTTGAAAATGTCGTCGCCAGCTTCGCCTTCAGTTACTCGCAAACTTTCAATGTGAACGTTGTGCGCGCGCGGTGTTTGTTCGGTCTTCGTTCGTTGTGTGTTGTCTTCTACTATACACAGTGTTGGGCAGCCTCTGCCGCCGCCGCCGCCTGCTGCTGCTGCGGCTGCCGCGTAATCGAAGTGTATGTGTTTTTATTTTTCTTAAGGTGTGTATGTATGTGTGTGTGCATGTTACCCCACCAACAAACACACACCCGCGCAGAGATCGCGACGCGACGCTTGTGATTCATTCAAATAAAGCGAATTTCGCCAGCCTCAAACATCATTTAAGTGTGGCCTTTGTTGTTGTTCTTCTTTGCTCTTGTAGTTGTCGTTGTTGCGCTGTAGCCTAACGGTAACGGTAAAGTGAGCAAGCAGCTTAAGGCCCCAGAGCCAACAATAACAAAAGACTCTTATTTTTTTTTTTTTTTTGAACTCGACACACGACAAAAACGAAGAAGCTCCAAGCAACAACAACAGCAACAACGACGAAAACATTGAAGTTCAGCAAATGAAATTTTGCAATTTATGTAATGTTTGTTTTACGATTATTGTTATTGTATGTAGCCGAGAGTTCAGCGAAGAGTTCAAAGCAAGGCAGCAGAAAGAGTTTCCAAATCAATGCACAACTGTTTTTGCGCTAGGGAAATTCTATAGGGATATTGTAAAGGACAATTGTTGTGGGGATTTTCTAAAGGGAAATTTTGTTAGTTTACTTATTGGAAATTTTCAAGCTTAGTACACAACTCAAGGGAAATTGTAAAGCACATTTTTAAGTAAGGGAAATTCTATTGTATTTCTATAGAGCATCTTTGAAAGTGGATATCGGGATTCTATTAAAATTTTCAGGCATTTTTTGTAAAATTTATTGAATTAGTTTCTTATCTCTTGTGATTTCCCAACAATGAATATTTATGCAAATAGCTATTTAATCATTACATATACATATATAATGCACATTTTTGCCACGATAAGCAAGGTCATTAATCATTACAACCCTTCTGCAAAAGGGGGAGTTGAGTGCACACTAAGCTTTCAAGCGATGAGTAAGAAGTCGTCGTAAGCACTGCAACAACCATTGTGCCTCAATTAGCGCTTCAATTAAGCTTCGTTCTAGCTAAAGAAAGGATTAATTTCGTGATCGTGTTTGTGATCGAGTTCATGAGAAGAAGAAAGAAAAAGAAGATCGAGGAAAAAGTGCAATTATGAAATTGAAGTTGACTTATTCAAATGAAAGGCGAGAAAAGAGGCGGGAAATTATTAATATATTGCGATCATCATAGAATTAAAGTTTTATTTTTATTGTTCAACGACAGTTTGAGATTTGGAATAAGTGGAATTAATAGAGAAAGCAACAATAGTTTTGGATTGTAGATTAGAATTTATATGAAATAATTTTGATACTTAAAACGAGCCTCCTGCATGATATTAAAGCAGTTACCTGTAAAATACTTTTGTACTGATCATTAGAATACTTTATTATTTTCCAACATTACAAAAACAGCTTAATAGCAAAAGATATTATCTAAGCTATATAGAGTCTATCCTAAAAATTTACGCAGAATAGTTTTAAAATCATTTTGAAATATAAAATAATGAATAATATATAATATATTATATATATAAATATATGTATTATTAAATGGAGCAATTAAGAAATAGGTTTACATACATGTATATACTTACTTATATATAGAGAAGCATTGCTGAAGCTATAAACATTCTTTCACAAAAATGTCCACAGAATAGGTTAGAAATAAAAAATAGTTGAAAATAATTCATTGAAAGTACGCATACAAGAAGAGGTAGGGCATTAAAAAAAATACTTAGTCTTATACTTGACAAATCGTCCGTTTTTAAAATCTTATAAATTTTGTACTACGTCTTTACGGAAAACACTCGAAATACTTTTCTCCAGAATTCGCGTGCGAATCGTGAACAAAACGCGCCGTTTTCGACATCGTCGTCGTCGTCGGTTTTCCGCTATTTGCAATTTTTCTAGTTCTTTTTTTTTTTTTTTTTTTTGTTGTTGGTTTGTTTACAATTTTTGCATTAAATGAAAAGAAGCCCATTAAAAGATATGTATGTATGGCTGTGTGTGTGGATGTGTCCGGTCATATGCATGTGTGTGTGTGTGTGTGTGTATGTGTATGCGTAGGCGTCTGTTGTGCTGTATAATATCGTCTGATTAGTTTAATTAAAGCGTATTTCCAATTGCATTGTGCGCATTTTGCAGTCAGCGAACAGCACACACACACACACACACATACAGACAGTCAAAAGCCGAAAGTCAATAAGCAAAAGTGAAGTTAAGTGATCGTCTTGGGCGCCACTGAATCAAACAAACAAAAAAAAGGAAAAACGCAGCATTTTCAACTTAAACACAGAACGAAAAAGTCGGAAGATGACAACGACCAGCCTGGGACGACATTTTCTGGAAAAGTTCTTTCCATTTCGGTGAGTGCGGCTAAAACTGAGAAACTGCAAAAATAAGTAATGCAAAAAAAAAGAAAAGGAAGAGAAGATAAGCAAAATACCAATGCCAAAAATAAATATGGGTCAGGCGACGAGGCCTGAAAGTTCGACAATGCTGCAACTGCAACGCGCAACGTGCAACACGCAACGTGCAACAGGCAATTGCATCTGCCACCAAAGTGCTGTTGTCTATTTTTGTGTTCTTCTTTTTGTTTTTGCATCTCAAGTTGCTTGTGTCACTTTGGCTGCAAATTGCAGGAAATTGTTGTTGCACAGAACTCTGATCGAGATATCGCTGGAGTCACTAGCTATTATAGTCTCTCAGCTAGATGCACTTTAACGAACGGACAGACAGACAGATGGACGGACGGACGGACGGACAGTCAGACGGACGGACTACGTTGAACTGCTTGATTAATCCCCTTTTGGTTTGGGGCCAACGTCTCCTTTAATCGCTTGCTCATTTTTCATTGAGCATCTTCATTCTCTTTTCTCTGGCTATAAATTAAAATTGTAGCCTAGCAAAATTACACTTGAATTAATAATAATAATAAGCCTGCAACTAGTCGTTGGCATCCTTATTTATTAGTCTTTAATGTTATGGCTGCGAATTGTGGCTGAAAAATGGAGAGGCAATCCAACAGCTTTCTAGATCAGCAAAGATTTTTGACAATAAATGATTCTTCTTACAAAAAAATCCCTGTTAACTATGGTTTATATTGAATGTAGGATTGTACTAATATACCAAATGTAGCGTTTGTCATATTCTAGTATTTTTCGGTATATTAATTTGACTGACAATCTGGTATATTTTTGTACTCTATGGTATCTTCAATATATTACTGTATCAATATACCAATATATTGCTTTTTGGTATATTCTAGTATTTTTGCGGTATATTAATTTAGGTACATGAAAGTGCTTTGTGATATGTATTCAATATAATAATGTACCGATATACCAACCATAGCTTTTGGCATCTTCTAGTATTTTTGCGGTATATTAATTTAGGTATATTTTTGTATTGTGTGGTATATTTTCAATATAGTAGTATACCGATATACCCAATATATCCTTCGGTATATGTTGTGTATTTTTGTGGTATTTAAATTTTACTGACAATCTGGTATATTTTGTACTCTATGGTATATTTCAAATGTATTGCTATATCGATATACTATATATAGCTTTGGGTATATTTTTGTGGTATATTATTTTGGTATATTTTAAAAATAACGCACTGAAATGGATAGCGGGTGTCTTAAAGTCAAAAATAATTGTTTTAGGTGCATATTCACAAAGTTAATCCTCGTTATTATTTTCTGATTACTTATTTACTTCACTCGGCTCTCTTTGGGTAATTCTTAAATTCATTTTGCAATTAATTTCAAATTTACTTTAGTCCTTACATGAGTAGATCATTTAATTTAGATCTCTTAAGTTATCTTTGGATAGATCAGTAGATCATTTCATTCAGTTCCCGTTGGGTAATTCTTAAATTTACTTAATTTAAGTTTCTTATATTAATGCATCAATTCGTTTTTAGTCCAAGCATTCGCTGTTTTGCTTCTGATCGATCTTCGATCTTCTGCATTTTATGATCAGTTTATAGCTTTTCTCTCTTCCAGGAATAGAGTTGGCAGTTGTTTTGAGTAGAAGTCTTGCAGTTGCCGGAAGAATTGCATAAAGGAAGTCGCTGCTGCCGTTGATTGCAATCCATGATCAGCGATCGGATGCTTGTGGCATGTTGCAAGATCGCGCTAGCTGGCAAAGCTGAAAAATGATGAATGGGGCAAGCAACTAGCGCAATCGTTTGACATCCAGCGGCAGATAAAGAGACAGAGAGTTAAACGTGTTGCATCGCAAGTGGCAAGCACTGTGGCAAGTGGCAAGTGGCAGTGGCATGCTGCACTGTCGCTGTCAACCACTTGACATTTGTCATATGTGCATTCTAAATCGATCGTGTCTGCCAGTGGAATGTGGCTGCCCGCAGCTGTAGGGCGCGTGTGGCAAGCAGATGGGGCAGGGGCAAGGGCAGCGAAGACTGACTTGCTTCGTGTGTAAACAAACAACAACAAAATCGCTGGAAGCGCAATATTGGCTTTGATCGAAACAGGGCCAAAAGTTGGCAGCTGTTGAGAAAGCATTCTCTGTCTCCCTCTCTCTCTCTATCTGTCTCTCTTTTACTTCTTGCTTCCTCGCCTTTACGCTGTTCGCCTCTTTAGCAGCTAAACGAGTCGCAGTCAACACATTATCCTTGCTGCCAGTTGGCTAATAAACATATTTTCTCATTTCGGCCAGGCTCATTACGAGACAAACCCTGCCCCGCCCCACACCTCTTGCTCGCTCCTTGTGTGGTGCCTTGAAGCTGCTCCAACAACAACCAACAACCAGCTAAGCATTTTTATCGCGTGCTATAATTGTCTGCATAACAATAACACTTTTGACATTAACAATCACCAGCAACAGCAACAGCAGCAGCAACAAAAACAACAATAACCATTATGACAACAACAATAATAAGCAAACAACAACTACAACACAAAACAACACAAAACAATGCCATAATTCTGCACAATAAAAAGTGTTTTTCTTGATTAAATGGCGAGAGAGTGTGTGTGGGGAAAACTTATGAAGGGGGTAAAAAGGAAGCCATGCAAAAGAGGCGAAGACCCGACGAAAACGTTGGCGAAATTTGCGCTCGCGTTTTGCTGTTTTTCTTCTTTTATATCCATAGGGTAGAAGGTGTATAAATATACCATATATACTGCTTGGTATATTTCATTTCAATATACTGTTTGGTATATTTAATGCTGAATGTAGCACGATAATTAGCTTTTCTCTTCTTTTTATACCTATATAGTAGGTGTAGGTTGAGTTTTATGGTATATAGATATACCAAATACATGTTTTTGGTATTTTTCATTTTAAAGTTTGTACTATATCGATATACCAAATATAGCTTTCATCACAGTAATTTACTCATAGAGTGGAACTTGTATTTTGAATGTAAAAGTATACATATATACCACATATACTCTTTGGTATATAAATTAGGTATTTTTCACTTTGATTGTAATACTATAGAAGTATAGCAAATATGGCTCTCGCTATAGTATTTTGATTGTAATACTATATCAACATACCAAATATAGAAATTTGTATATATTTAAGTATTTTTCGGTATATTTTTAGAATAATACCGCACGTTGGCTAGCTTTTATTGAAAAAAAGGTAATGGGTATCTTACAGTCGAGCACATTTTGAACTCGTAGTTTTCTTATGTGCTTTTTTTTTTGGCTTTTCCTCGAACGTCGCTTTCTCGGTGTGAAAATACCAAAAATGGCATTCGCCCATCATTTTATTGCCTTCGTTTTGCCAAGGCGGGTGAGTGGGAGTTAAGGGGGCAGGGCGGAGCCCGAGTCAGTGGGGGGACAAAGAAAGAGAGAGAGAGAGAGTGAGGGCAAAAGGGGGAAGTCAGTTGGTGTCAAGCGCGGGGTTAAAGAGCTGAGAGTGTTTATGAATTGTTGTCACAAAATGAGGGAAGGGGAAAGTGACAATTTGTCCGACAGTTTACACATCAAAGTACACACACACACACTTCCTTACACACGCACACACTTTTAAAGGAGTGCAATTGAAATGATATGGAAATATTTAGGGCCAAAAAGTGTAATTAGTTTTATCTTTGGGTTTTACTTGCAAGAAAAGAAAAGTGTACAAGATGACACACTAAGAATTGCTATTTAGATTATTCAGTTGTTTATTTAATGGCATAAGTCATTTGTAGCAGTTGAGTTTTGGAATATTTTAAATGGAATAGTATATCGATATACCGAATGTAGCCCTCCGTATATTTTAGTATATGTTGGTTCAATAATTTGGTATATTTTAAGTTTGTTTTGTCTGTATTAAGAATGACTAACGAGTAACTCACAGTCGAGCTCGACCTTTTCTCGAGGAAAGTAATTTCAATACTAGCACTTAAAATACACTAGCATATACTCGTAGATATAGTAAATATATCCTTTGGTATATTTTAGTATTTTTAGGTTTAATAATCTGGATTATTTTTCTTATATTGACAGTGCAGAATTTATATTTCAAGATTTCATCATTTTTAAAATTGAATTTAAATTTTAATGACAGAATTCAAATATTGCTTAATTCAGAATCTTTTTTTGTAATATAATTTTTCATTTATTGAATTACCTGGGGAACAATGATTCTTATTGTAAAACTATTAAGAAATAGCTATTTAATTCGATATCTATTCCCTGACGGTCTTTGACCTCGATCTCTTTGGTTGCTTTTCTCACAACAAGAATCGTTAAGTTTTCCCCATCGTTAATTTCAACTTTGCAACTTTTGTTAACTGCAACTTGTTCTTTTCGTCTTCTTCTTCTTGTTTAAGAGCTGTCAATCAGATGTTGAGTGCAGAGTTAACATTTGATTGCCCATCCCTGGTGCATTCCGCAGATGTCCATTTTGTGATTGGAGAAAGTCCAAATTGTAATTGCCATTTGACAATTTTGCCATTTGCCATATTTGATCATTTCTCTACTCGATGCAACGCATTCGCGTGGCGCCCCCAAATGCAGCACATTCATATGTGGTCTCTGTGTGTGTGTGTGTGTATTTGCCTCATAACATTGTCGCATATGACTGAGCAACACAAACATAATCATCATCCACATCATCATCACCATAATCATATTTTGATGCCCTCACAAAAACAAGTTATTTTCGCTTTCTTATCAATTTAGATCGTTATTATATACTGAGTGACAAATGATTTGCTTAGTCAGAGAACAGAATATACAGTAGCTTATTTTATATGTGGTAACTAGGACATCAAAATGCGGTTTATTCGCATTTATTTCCTTGCTAAGCAGAACAAAGCTTAGGCAATTTATATAAAAATAAAGCCAATTAGTAATGATAAAGATGGCACATATTTATTTATATAATAATTTATTTTATGTTTGTGTTATTTAAAACAGAAAAAAATGACAAATTTCGTAAATTTAAACTACATATATATACAAAATTTATCACTATTTTAGAAGAATATGAAAAGAAATTTTAAGAAAAGAAATTCTCAGATAATTCGATTAAATGAACTGCGAGAAAAGCTTTATGTTTCGCAAGTTTCACAAATTTTAGAGCTACCGTTTTTATGGAAATGGCAAAAAAAAAAAACAAAAAAAAATCATGGCCTCACTTCTGAAACATTATAAAATAAATGGAGAAAAAAGAATTTACAGAAACTTTGTATTAAATTTAATTTGTATTATATAAAATTTAATTCATTTTCAAAGACATTCTTCGCTTAAGACAATTTTTAGCTTTGCTCAATATTAAATTTTAACTTTTCTCTTATTTGTATACATTTTAATTTTATACTTGAATTTTCAATTTCTTCGTTTCTGTTTAGTAAATAATTATAAAGTGTATTTGGAGTGCTGTGCAATTGTTTTGCCAATGTTCTTTGCTTATTTTTTCCACGATTATTTGTTTATTTGTTGCGCTGACTCTACACATCTATGCCCAGCTTCCTACTTCCCCGCACTCTGCCCCTCTCTGCTCTCATTTTGCCCAGTGGCAACTTTCGCTTGAAAATTTATTAATTTATCCTAGGGGAGCAATAGTTTGGCGTGTGTTGCTCCCTCTTTGGATTATTTGGCGTGGGCAAACAGCTCCACAGTAAGTTCTCTCTCTCTCTCTCTCTCTCTCTCTGTCTCTCTCTCTCTCTCTTCCCACTACTCCAAGTGACCCAAGCACGCATGTTGTTGCTGACTGCCTTCATTTTGATGTTGCCATGAATACCCTGTAAGCACGAAATTGGTGCAGCTTAGAAGAGAGAATGTAGTAAAGAAATAGTTGCTTATATTACATATTAGTTTTTTGTTGTTAAAGTAATAAATAAGCTATATGATTGAATATTTTGCTGTGATTTTGTTTTATAGCTGGAAATATCAGTAGATTAGTATTTAATACTAAATTTAATATGACTAACAAAAAAATATATTACAAAAATATTAAATTATTTACTCGAAGTCGGATTTTAGTTGCTATTTCGATATACTAAATAAAGCCTTTGGTATATTTTTGTATTTTTAAAATGTTTTAGGAAGTTTTACCTGTATTTAAAATGCAATAGTATTTCGATATACTATATATTACAAACCTTTTGTTATTTCATTTTTGTATAATGGTTTGGTATTATTTAATATTGTTTTGCTTATATTACAAACGTCCAACGGGTATTTCACAGTCGCGCACATTCACATGTGTGATATACTAAAAATGACTATTGATATATTTTAGTATTTTTTTTTGGTATTATAATTTGGTATCATTAAAGATTGTTTTGTAATTGTAATTTCCTTACTTGTATTGAAAAATGCAGTAGTATATTGATATGCTAAATATATCCTTCGGTATATTTTGGTATATTTTAAGATTGTTTTACTTACGTTGAAAATCACAATCAGGTATTTCACAGTTGAGTCCATTCGATTGTAATTTCCAAACTTGTATTGAAAAATGCAGTAATATCCTTCGGTATATTTTGGAATATTTTAAGAATATTTTACTTATGACTATCGGGTATTTCACAGTCGAGTCCATTCGATTGTAATTTCCTTACTTATATTTAAAATGTTGAATGCTAAATATGGTCTTCGGTATATTTTGGTATATTTTAAGAATGTTTTACTTATGACTATCGGGTATTTCACAGTCGAGTCCATTCGATTGTAATTTGCTGACTTGTATTGGAAAATGCAATAGTATATTGAAATGCTAAATATGGTCTTCGGTATATTTTAGTATTTTTTGGTATATTTTAAGATTGTTTTGGTCTTATTGAAAATGGCTAGGGGGTATCTCACCGTCGATCACATTCGTCTGCAACTTTCTTGTGTGTGTTTTTTTTATTCTTATTTGGCAACTTCTACTTCAAATGGCGCCGCATGCCGTTAAGATACTTTTGTTGTTCTGTTGTTGCTGTAACTGAAACTGAAGCAGCTACTGGGAGATGGACATGAGTTTGATGGGTCGAAGAGGGGAGTGCGAGGGCAAGCATGGGTATTATTTAATTACAGGCTACAGTTGTCCTGTCGCTGTCCCTGGCTACAACAAAAAAAAAAAAAAAGAAACCCACCTAACTAAAGCTGCTTCCCAACTTCAGCCCCAGGGCTTTGGCTGCTGCTTTTGCTGCTCCTCAGCTTTGTTGTTGTTGTTGTTGTTGTTGTTGTTGGGCGCTTTATCGTAAAAATACTTTCAAGCTGCTGCAGGTGGCGAAGCGCAGAGGGGAGGAAGAAATGAAGGAGTGGGGGAGTCATTCCCTTTAGAATGCCAATTTCTTGACCCCGTCAATGGCCTGTGGGAGCCTCAGAACAATTTGAACAACAACAAGAACGAAATCTTCCAAAGTTTTTAATTATTTTACATGTTTTTTCTTTCTCTTTTTTTTTGTTGTTGTATATTTTTTTTTTGTTACTGTTTTTGAGAGCATTAAATTACAACAACAGATTCAATTAATGTCATTTCTTACGATTCTTATTCTCCTTTTTTTCTCTTTTTCATTGCAGGTGAGTTTGAAGTTTTAGTTTTATTGCTACCAAAGTAAGTACAAAGTTTGCCCAACAATTGCAACAATGTCAGAAATACTATATATACATATATATATATATATATATATATATATATATATTCTTGGCTAGACTTTTTCAGTGTTGTCACAACAACAAATTCAGTTTCACATTCTCATCATCGGCATTACTTATTATCGCACATCATCTGCCACTTTATCATCTTACACATCAGCTTTTCAGCTTTTCCCCTCCTCAAATTTTGTGGCAGAGTTCCGCAAATATTGTGCTCTCGTTCTTCTCGTTTTCCACCGAATTGACAGTTTGTTTACAGTATGGAAAATTCTATTTTGTGGGCATGTTTGTGGAGATTGTCTGCCTCTGATATGCTACAACAACTCCTCCTCTTCTTTTCGTTTTTTTTTTTTTTTTTTTTTTGTGGGTGGCTCTTGTCAATTGTGTCAAAGAAACTCGATTGCAGACAGCTTGCAAAAAGACGAAAATAAAAATAAATAGCATAATCCAACGGAAATTATTTCACATACGATCTTTATGGGGAATTGTTGCGGAAACCATTTGAAAAACTGTTCGTAGAAAACTGAAAGAGAAGCGAGTTTGGATTGTAGTACTAAGATCACTTATTAATTTCTTGAAATTTGAGAAAACTTTCGATTGTTATCCTAAGATGAATTATTAATTTCCTAAAATTTAAAAAAACTTGAAATAATTTACACATTTGATTTGTTATTCTGTTTCATATTGTGTTCTCTATTGATAAATTTTTTAAGAACTTTGTAAACAAATGTAGTTCTTCTTAAGTTCATCCATTTCTTGATTTCTCGCTCTCTAAAGCTAAACCGCTTGCAACGATGCAAAAGCTGCGTCGATGCAAAAGCTCTTTAAATAAATGCAGCTTTTTGTTGCCTGCTTTTAGGCTTTTAGGCAGCAGTTGCATTTCATTGTTATCATATTTTTGATAAAAGATTAATTCAGTACAAGCAAGCAACTCAAATAGTAAGAAATTTATAATAGTTTTTATTTATTTTATTATTTTCGTTGTCAATTCATTATTATTGTAAGAAATAAAGCTCAATTTCACATTTAACTGCCCAACGGAGATCATTTATTTTGTTACATTTATTTGAAATTAAAACATTTTATTGGTAATATACTTTTTGAATGTGAAAATAATAATGAAAACTTCTACCTAAATTATATAGAATAAGAAATATAATGGCGAATTTAAATTCCAAAATACTAGTTAAACAAAGTCAAGTATTACTTGTTTCACTTCTAAATTTATATTAACAATAATTAATAAACAAGTAAGAAAATTAGAGTCTAGTATATTCGACTGTGAGATACCCGCTACCCATCTCATATAAAACTATATTATACGAATATAGTAAAAAATACTAAAATATACCGAATGATGCGTTTGGTATATTGATATATAACTATGTATATTCAAAAATATACCATAGAGTATAAAATATACTAGACTGTCAGTCAAAACAACTAAGACGCAATTGCAGTAGATAGTTTTTGCCATACAAAAATATAGCTTAAATAACTTTTATCTGATCGCAAATAAAAAGCATTAGCCAATAGTCTCAAAGAAACAACATTCTTACTTTTGCAATAAAGATAATAAAGAAATTGTCGAGCAAAATACCGAAACCATATTTAGTTTTGAAGCTCATATAAATAACATTAAAATTTTAAGTAAAATGAATAACTATTAAAAATAACCTTAATCTAAATATAACTTACAATTGCAATAAAAATAATAATTTCAATTTAATAGTAGATAATAATAGTCAACGAACTTTTGAATGCCTGGCAATAGTAAACAGGTTTACGAATGAGGTGGATGGGGAGGGGGGGTTTGGTGATAGGGAGGGGGCGGGGAGTGGGAAAATACAAGTTACACTGGACAACTTTTGGAAACACAATCGGAGCTTAAAGATGCGGCAACAACCACAACGGATTTTAAGCGGGAACCGGAAAATGGGAAGACACAAATATTTCATGGCCATTAAAATATTTTGTGGCGACGCTTTCTGCTTATTGTTTATTTATAATTAATCATTTGGCCTTAAAACACACACATAGAGACAGAGAGAGAGTGAGAAAACGCAACAAGCAGAAATATGCACATTATGTGGTGGCCAAAAAAGGACACAACAACAATAACAAGGATACGAATAAAACGCCAATGAGGCAAAAGCAAAGTTGAAGCCGAAAACCGATATAAATTGCATTATGGGCAAATTAATTGTTTTTACCGGCCTCCTGATGGGGGCCATGGGGGGGAAGAGGGAAGGGGGACATTAATGTGTCCTCCTCTCTTTGCGTGCCTTTGCAACCCTGGCAAATCCAAGGCATAAGGCCCAAGGACATTAATAAGGCCCAAAGGATGTGGTGACATTAATTGCGCGACGTCCGAATTCGACTCTGTGGAGGGATGATGGAAAGAAGGGCGAGGGGAAAGGGGAACGGGGGAGAAGGCAGTCATTACATTTCCATATAAATATTTATCGCATGTGATAATGCCATACGAGCATGAGTGAGAGAGAGAAAGGAGAACTAACTGTGGTCCTCAATAGTTTTTCAATTTGCTGTCGGACAAGGACAACAGATGTGCAATAAGCAGAGCGCACACATGTGCACAAATTCCCCACTCTTCTCCATCTCCATCTCACTCTCTCCTTATGTTGTGGTTGTGTGTGTGTGTCGGCGCCTGGCTTTGCATATGTAATGAAAGGCGAAATCCCGATGCCCAAAATGGCCAAGAAATCATAATGGGCATTTAGCCAAAACGGCTGCTGCCGCTGCTTCTTCAAATCACATTAATTACTTTAATTAATAATTGTCTGGCATTTAATTTTGTTTTATGAATCCCCTTCTCTCTTTCACATTTAGCTTCGGCTTCTGAAATCAGTTCCTCTCCAGCTTTGTTGCTCACTCTCGCTCTCTTTCAAAACAAAGCAACAGCTGGTCGATCATTTGGTCGCTCGAGGCCACAAAACTACACAACGACAGCAACAACTATAAAAACAACAACAACAATCGCTACGGCAAGAACAAAGGCCACAAAGCAAGAAGAACAAAACTTTAGAAAAAAACAAAAACAGCTTGACGAAGGGCTCTCCCACGTTCAAGAGTTGCCATGACAATGCTAAAGACTCGCACACACACACACACACACACACATACGCATGTGTTCCACTTCCTTGGCAGCCAAACGATCTTCAATATGCGCTCCCACTCTCTTTGCTTTGCTGTCACCGCGTTCGCTCTCACTGCCGTTTGCTTCTCCTCCTTCTCTTCTCCTTCTTCTCATGCACGCTTCGTTGAGCTTTTTGGCCAACAGCAGCGACGTCAGCAGAATTGGGCGCGTTTTACACAGTCAAACACAAAAAGTTTTTGCACTCAAAATTTACTTTTACGTGTGCGTGAGTGTGTGTATTTACATGTACATATGTATGTGTAGGAATGCAGCGGGGCGCAACGGGTTGATGTGTGTGTGTTTTGTTTTTGTTTAAAATGCATTCAGCTTTTAATAGTTTTGGGGGAGGGTAACAGAAAAGAAAAACGCATGCGTTTTATGCGCGTCTGCAGTGCGGTTAACCAAAAAGACAAAAACAATGCAAACGCTTTGTTTTGCGCCGTCTGTATATTGATGCTGATCAAACGACCTGCAGTTGTTGCAGTTGCATATCGCATATCGCATATTATGGGACATATGGCGCGTATGGCACGCATACGCAATCAATGCGCAGCGATCTCAAACCAAGAGAGGCAAACGACAACACCAACAAAAAAAACGCATGCGATTTGCGCAATTTGCTTGCATGCAGCAACTGCAGTGAGAGCAGCAATAACAACAACAACAACAACCCAACTGCAGCTTCAACTTCAATGCAACGCAGCAGCAGCTACCAACGCAGCGACGCCAAGTGTAAACTCGTTCCACACACAGAAAACATTCATACTTAACATCCAAAGCACATTGGATTTAAATGTGCAAATATTGTATTACTTTGTCAGCAAAAGAAAAGAGTATTTGTCAAATAAAATCAATTGCTGGCATAATAAATAACTAAAGCTAATTAGTTAGTTTTGCAGGTTTAAATATTGAATACGAAGTTGTAGGAATTTGAAAACGTATCAATGGCCGCGCACCACTGTGCGCACTCTGCTTTGCATGCATTGTGGCTAGTGTGTGCGAAGAGAACCGCATGTATACGGTAAAGCGGGTGGCAGAGCAGCGAAGAGCGAACGCCAAACATGCACGACCAAGAGAACACGAGAGCTCCAATGCTGGCGTCGACGTCGCTGCGCTGCTGCTTATGCTATCAACGGCCGGCCAAAACTCTGCCGGCATCGTTCAGCTCAGTTGTGTTTTGCGTTCCACAGGCGACGGACGAAAGTTTTGTAAGCGCAACGTGTGCGGTTGCTTTTTGTTTTGTGTATGTGTGTGTGTGTGCGCGATGTTGTGTTATTTTACTTATTTGTTGCCAATGCGTGTGTGTGTGTTTATGTACGCTGCTCGCTTCGATCAAAAATTAACGTTTGTGTGCAAAGCAAACAAAACAAAACAAACCAAAGCAAAGCTGAAAACAAAATAAATACAAATAATGAAAAAAAATAATAATAGCAAGCAAGACAAAAACTAAAGAAAAATGCCAAATACGATTATTTCTTTCTCGATTACAAATGCAATTTTGTTTTACACATTTTGTTTCTATTTTTTGTTGTTGTGTGTGTGTGTGAGTGTGTGTGCAGTTATAATTAGTTGACAGCAATCAAATGTTATATAATATTAATATAATAATTAACTGAAATAATTAAAAAAGCAAAAAGACCCAAAGCAGAGCAAAGTTTTGTTCGTGCTGTTGTTGTTTTTGCGACGCGCTGCGTTTTTTTGCTCTTTGCCGCTGGCTGCGCTGCCGCTGTCGCAGTCGCTGCCTAACCGAATTTTGTATTTTGTTTTGTTTGTGTTTGCGTGTTGTTGGCGTTGTTGCTGTTTCTTTATTTCTTTTCTGCATACGATTTTTGTGTTTTTAGAAGTTGTGCAAGTAAAGCAGCCGAGAGGGAAATGAAAAGTGCGAAATTTAAATATTTCATTGAAAAAGCCAAAAACGACAAAATGCGAAAAATAACTTCAAAGGGGCAAGCCAAAAATCAGTGAAGCGAACGGATCAGCGTAGGGAAATTGACAAACTGACCGATGGATAGACTGACGGACTGACAAACTGGCAGACTTGGACACAACTCTTAATGAGTCACTCTTTGCGCGTTTACTCTTTGCTCTGTCTGTCCCTCTCGGACTCTTGTACTTGAGACCGGGTTTTTGAGTCTCTGACTCAGTTGAGATGAGAAATGAGATTCTTGAAGCAATATCACAGAAATATTTACGATTAAACCAGCTGCAAGCGAAATAAAAGGGGGGAAGTCAAAGATTGTCCAATTACCATGTTTTTCTTCTTCTTCTTCTTCTTGATATCAGCAATGAAATCATAAAACAAATTAAATGAATTCTTAAGCGTTTTTATAGCTATTCGAAAATTAATAATAATAATGTATTATATGTTTATTATAGTTATTATTCGATGAAGATTATGCATATATAATATACGATTTAGTATATCATATAATTTCAGTTTATTAGCAGAAGGTTTTATTAAAATGAATCTAATAAGTATTCCCTCAAATTTATCATGAAGATCCATTGAAAAGAGTATAATGATTAATTGTTAGCAAGATCTATTAATTTTGGTATTGGCATTGAAGATTTGTTTAACAATTCTGAATTGAAAATTTCGAATAATAATGTTTAAAATAGTTTTAAAAAAATGTAATTTTGAATAGAATTTGTGCTTCTGCTTCTTCTTCTTAGTTCAGCAAAATATGTTACGATAATTCTTAAGTATTTAGTTTCAACTATTTCCAATACTTTGATTTCATATTAACTTTTCACATTCTTGTAATTTAACATTTAGTAATTTTCCATAATTTATTTATTTATTTAACTAGTATAATTATTTGATTCCTTTTAAAGTTTTCACAATTTAGCGAAAAGAATTCCATTCAAATGAAATTCTCTAATTTCTTTATTAAATGTGCCGAGGGGAAACTCTTTCAAGTTCTTCTTCTTCTTTTCATCATCGACTGTCTCATGGGGCATTTTTGGAAGTGCTTAAGAAGCTAAAAATAAAATGCAGCAAGATGTAGCGCCGTCCGTCATGTGGGACACATGTATCTTGCATTTCCGATTTCCACTTTTTCAACATTTTCCACATTTTCCCAAGTTGATGGGAGCTAAAATCATTAGCAAATCAATTTGACAACAAATGTGACAACACTTAAAGAGCAGGGAAGGGGCGTGGCATTGGAGAGGGAAGAGGGGAAGGGGCATCAGAGTGTGGCACTTGCAACACCGTTAAAGAGGCCAGCGAACTCAATGGGCTACTTGCGGTTAACGTTTTTATTAACTGTGCATCAAGAATAACAACAACAACAACAACAACAACAACTGCACTTGGCGATGTCTCTGCCGCAGTCGCAGTCGCTGTCGACGGCGGCAGCGCTTCGTTTGCGAGCGTCGAAAAATCGCGAGCAAAACGCGCGCGATTTTTTTTTGTGTCTTTTTTGCATACCGCAAAACTTTAAACTTATTTTGTTCGTTTGTTGTTTGTTTGTTTGCACTTTTCGCGCATATTTCTCTTTTATCCAATTGTTGGCTGCATTGTGGGTTTAATTTACGTGCATTGTGTGCTGGATAAATAATACAAGAGGGGGCCAAAGGGGAGGGGGGTGATGCTGCCATGGCAACTGCAACAGCTTGAATGATTGAGTGAATGAATAAATGAATGAATGTTTGACTAAAGTGCGCTCGACTGCACTCTGCAAATGCAGCAACAACAACAGCAACAACAAGCAATAAATGCAACAAAATGAGTATATAAAAAAATAATAATCAACATTTCTTTAACATTATTTGTTTTAATTAAAATAACAATGCCAAAAACAGCGCAATGAAAATGCAACTGCAACTGCAACGTGGCAAATTCGGGCACCAAGTTGCATTTTAAATCATTCACGTCAAAACGTCAACGAACTGTCCCAAAAAAAAAAAGAAAAATAAAATAAATTAAAATAAAAACTCAGCAAAGAAAACTGCGAAAATCAGCTAAAAGCGACGACAACAACATTTTTGCATATTAAAGCAAAAAAAAAAAAAAAAACAAGAAAAAATTAAGGTTTTTCTTTCGTTTTTTTTTTTTGCACTGCTCACGTAAGTTGGAAAACAATAATAATTATTTGCTTAATATGTGAAAAAAATTTGATGCCACCAAACAAAATAAAAATAAAGTGAGAAAGGGGAAACTATTGAAAATATTTGCAAAAAAAAAGTTTATTTAAATAAATTCTTGATAATAGAATATTCGATAAAAATAAACTTATTAAAGATAATGCCAAAGTTGATAGAAATAATAAATTTAATGCAAATTTATTATTACTTACAATTGCTTTTATTTACGTAAAATATTTAGCCAGCGTTTTTTTTTATCTCATTGATATTAACTCTGCCTTATCAGCTGCAGTTGTTGTGGAAATCTCGGTTGATAATTAAGTTGATGCGAATTCGATAAGCCAAAAAAGTAGCTGGGATTAGCATAGATTTTTAGCGTATTCTCTTTTTTTTGCTTATCATTGCTGATAAATGAATTTTGTTGAATTTCATTAAAAGATAGAACATTAAAGAGTCATTTTTGAAGTACGGAAAAATTGACTTAACATGAAAGAAATACGTATAAGTATATTTCAATGTGTGTCTATTATTTCCCTTTGTTGTTCTCACTTCTTTTTAAAAATACTATTGTTTTTACTAATTAAATTATAGTAAAATTAAATTATTCCTTTTTAGTGTTTTTTTTATATAATATTATAATTTATGTACAATAATTATACATCACAATTTGCCAATTGAGACAAAAAATTTAAATAAGAAGATTTTGCACGAAAAAATGAAAAATGAATTTATTTTACTTCATTTATTATTATTAAACAAATATAAAAACTATTCAACAATCAATCAACAAAAAAAAAACCTATGTAACAAAATAATTATCTTAAATAATAAAATGTCAAAAGGAGGAAATATTTCATATTACTACATTTTTATTATTAAACGAAAATGAGTATCATTAAAAATGTGGGCACAAAAAAGAAAAGGAAAATAAAAAGAAAACACTTTGAATTATAACAGCAAAATAAATAAATTTTCATTTAACAAATTTTTTATTTTTCCTAATGAAAGAATACATTATCATGATTAAATTGTATACTCTATCTTTTCTATAGAGAAGTTATTTGAGAAATTTTATTTACTCAACAAACTAAATATAAAATTTAATCAATTATCAATTTCAGTTCTTAAAATTTCGAAATGAATTATTTAATTTAGGTTTATTTTTTGTTGCTTAAACAAATTTAAATTATTTTCTAATGTATAAGTTAGAAAGAAAGAGATTATTTTATCTGCTTAACAAACTAAATAGAAAACTTTAAAATAAATTAGTTCATTTTAGTAAATTTTTTTGCTTAAGCAAAAATAAATAATTTTCAAACTAGAAATGAAGCAAAATGAAAGTAATTTTTATGTGCACAACATTAAAAATTAAAAATTTGCTATCGAACCAACTAAATTCTTTAATGAAAAGTTTAGTTTTATGGCACTTTTAGTTTAAGAAACTTTACAAGCTTCGAGATTGATTTTATTTATTTATTCGCCACAAATTGGTTGCAACTTTAATGCCAATTTGCAGTTTGTCAGCCAACTCGCAAGTTCCAAAAAGAGAGGAGAGAGAGAGAGAGAGAGAGAGAGACGGAAAGAGTCAGAGATGAAGTTGGACGTTCACAATGTGTATTTATTGCCCGTTTTGCTTCTTATCAGCGCCTTTGCACTGTCGATAACTCAGAATTGTCGTGTGTTGACCAGTGACCCATGCTCTGTGTTCCTTTTCCCCCCTCTGACTCCCCCTCTCTCTCTCTCACTCCTTCACCTGTCGCACAAGTTGCGCACCGTTTGATAAGGAAAAGTTTTGTTTGCCACATGGCTGAAGAAAAAGAGTAGTATATTAAATGTTGTTGCTGCTGTTGTGGTTGCTGGTTGATGGCTGGTAGCTGATGGCTGATGGTGTGCAATCGACGACACAATTTGTTTGTAATTTGTTTGTCTATGAGACCAGTGACCTCTCTCCCCCCTCCATGCCTTAGTTTATCTGGTTCGTGTACCGAAATTGTATCTACACAAATCGCTGAACAAACAGTCAAATCGTTGGGGCCAAAGTCAAATGAAATCGATTGCCGTGGGGCGCTAAAAGCAAACAGCAACAACAACTCGAGAGTGACAGCAAACAACAACAGCAACAACAAATTGCCAGCGAATGCAACCCAAATAGGTGCCCCCCTCCTCCTCCTCCTCTTGCCCCCTCAGTCCCCCATCGACAAAAGTTTTATCTGCCGCAGGCAACGTCAACGTAGCGACGACTTTCGTTTTCGTTCATTTCACTGCACCTGTCTTATCAGTAGCCCCCTCTCTCTCTCTGTCTCTCTTTCCCCCCGCTATCTCACTCTCTCTCTATACAAACAAAGTCGAACCCACTCGAAGTTATTTGGTAACCGATTTTGTATGGCGCGTCAGCGATTACCAAATTGTTTCTGCTCTCTCTCTCTCTCTCTCGCTCTTTCTATTACTCTCTTTATTTCATTTTATTTTCCTTTCTCAACACGTTGTCAATTGCGTCGTTTATCATGTTGATGAAGAGCCGCAGATAGTGCAAGCAAGAGAGGGGGAAGAGAGAGAGAGAGAGAGGGCAAAGCTTCATTTAATTGTACATACGTAACTCAAATGCCAAGCCACAAACTTATTGACCTATTGATTTTGCCTGTGCTTGCAACACAATTCAGATATAACAACAACAACAACAATTTGTTGAAGATCATTTAATGCTATACACAAGACCAAAGACAGTTCATCATTTATTGACAGCGCACAGTTAACTGTTGTTTAATGCTCAAAAGTGTGGCAACTACTTTCAGACTTTTTGACTTTGAAAACATCTTGCGAAAGCCTCAAATTAAAGAGCAATTTATTGTGAGCTTACAAACTGGGAGACAACAGTTATCTATAAGATAGATTTAGACCTTCAACTTCAACTTCAACTTGCTGTTAAATGCAGCTTTATACTTTGCATTTATTTAAAACGCCTTTGAACTTTCATTTTAATTTCGCTCTATAATTAATTATTGTATTGAATTCAATTAAAATTTCTACATACTATCTTTAAGATAGATTCTGACTGCTGTTAAATGCATTCCTAAACTTATTTAACTTCAACTTTCATTTCAATTTCGATTTATAGTTTACACTTTAATTTTACTGTGATACAATTGTTGTTAAATTCATATTCATACTTCACATATGCTGCCTCTGTATCTATCTTAAAGATAGTATGTAGAAATCTTTATTTAACAACAAGTGTAACACGGCTTAATGCAATAATTAATTAATAATAAGATAGACTTAAAGTTAAACTTGCTGTTTTATTCATTGTTTTACTTAACATTTATTCAAAAGTTTGCTCACATTTCAGTTCAATTCTATTTAACTGTGCTCAACTTATTGTCAAAATCTGATTTATGCTTCTCATATGCTGCCTCTGTATTTATCTATTAGATAGATTTATTCTTCACTTTTAACAGCCAGTTTTGCTTAGATTTTACTTACCATTGACTTAATCTCTTCAATGTAAATTTAAAATGTTAAGTTTAACTTGCTTAAATACATTGATTTAAGATGCTGTTAAAGTTCACGTTAAATGCAGATTTAAATTTCATATTTGTTAAATTAACATCAAGCTAAACAAATGTAAAGTAAATGTATTAAACTCTAGTTAACAACAAGTTCAATACTTGATTTTTTTCAGAGTTATACTTCAAATTTGTTAAGCTTGTTGTTAACTTGAATTTTATGCATTATCTTGTCAAATTTATACTTAACATTTATTTAACATACTGTTAAACTTGATGTTAAGTTCAAAGTTATATTCCACATAAGTTGCATCTTGTGTTAGACTAGCTGCTTGCTAAAAAAAAGGTTTATAATCTATCTACGAGATAAATTTATGCTTAACTTAAAACTTAACTTGCGGTTAAAGTTTTAGTTAACATTATACTTAACATTATTTTAACCTTGTGTTAAAGTATCGGTTAACTGAAACATATTCAATCTCTGCATCTATCTTTAATATAAATTTATGCTTAACTTAAAATAGAACTTACAGTTAAGTGAAGTTTTATGCTTAACATTATTTTAACCTTGTGTTAAACTAGCTGTTAAGTGAAAAGTCTTTGTGTTCTGCTCTGTTAAATTATCAAAGTTGCCAATAACTATCATGAACTAAAACCCTTGATAACTTTATAAAATGAAGAAGTTAAACATGTCACTTTGAGTTGTTATATATTAAAAGAAGCAAACATTATGTTTAGATAAAGATTAGCAATGTGTTAAATAAGTTGTCGTTAAAGTTGCCATGTGATTTAGTTGACAACTCAGACTCAGCTGATTGTTTATTTATTTACAATATAAATAGAAGATATGTTGTTTTGTGACTTTTTGAAATAATTTAAAATAATATGAATCACAACATAGCTTGATATTTACAAACAATATTAGTCACAGGCATTTTAAATGTGAGATTAAAACAAATCTTTAGTTGCAATGCGAGAAAACTCTAGAGTCTAGACTTTGCTTTGAGTGTATGTGTGTGAATGTATGTACGTGAGTGTGTGCGTGTGTGGCAGCTTCTCAATTTTTGGCAGCACTTCCGCTGGCAAATTTCGCGTGTGTGCTGTGATTGTGATTATTTTTTTTGTTGTTGTTGAAAGTTCTTGAGACGTTGACGACGCCAACAACGACGAATATGATGAGGCTGGGCAATTGTGGTTGTCAGGGCAAAAAGCGAAAGAGCTGCGCGGGTGGGAAGGGGAAGGCGAGGGGGAAGGGGAAGGGGAGTGCGAGAAGCATCGTTGTTTCATATTTAAGCTGGCAGACAGAAGCTGATTGAGCTTCAAGTTCGTCGTCGTTGGCAACATTTAATCAAGCCAAGAAGCCAAGTGGAAGACGCCGCTGATGCCGCCTACGATGTGAAACACACAAAATGGAAAACGGAAAACAGAGAACGGAATACTGAAAACAAAGCAAAGTTCTTGTCTTGTTGTTGTTGTTTTTGTGCCGATGATGCTAATGATAGTTCAGCATGCAGATATCATAAAAGCTAGACGAGAGCGAGAGATACAAGCGACGTGAGTGCGTGAGCAAGTACGTGTATTTGTATCTGTAAGATACACTCAGATATGTGCACACACATTTTTCTATACGCTTGCCAAGGTTAACGCAACTGCGTAGCACCAGATATATGTAGATACAAATATTGTTCAATATTCTCTTATGCTATAGTTCTTTCAACTGCTCTTTGAAATGCCTTTATTAGAAAGACAAATGCAAAATAAGTTTGAGGCAGAAAACGGATGTGAAGTATTTTATGGAGTATCTTAAAGAGCATCTTAAAGTTTAGTTAGCTTCGAAAGTTTCTCTCGCGGATAGCCATATTTATACTCGCTATCCATAGGGTAGAAGTATATTATAAATTTGTGCGAACAGGAAGAGTAACAGACATTTCGGTATATTTTAGTATTTTTGGTATACAAAACTCAGTATATTTTTAAATGATAATTATGAATATTGTAATTTATCGATATACCAAATATACATTTTCGGTATATTTTAGTATTTTTGGTATTTTAAATTCAGTATATTTTTAAATGATAATTATGAACTATTTGGTTGTATGAATATTGTAATTGATTGATAAACCAAATATACTTTTTTGGTATATGTTAGTATTTTTTTCGGTATATTAAATTCAGTATATTTTTAAATGATAATTATGCACTATTTTTCTTATATGGAAATTCTAACTGAACTATAAACCAAATATACATTTCGGTATATTTTAGTATTTTTTCAGTATATTAAATTTAGCACATTTTAAAGATAATGCTACGTTCTCGTGATTGTATAAATACAATTATAGATCGATATACAAAATATACTTTTTGGTATATTTGTAGTATTTTTTGGCATATAAATTCACGTATATTTTACTAATAATACTGCACTATTTTACTTGTATTAATATAGTTAAAGGTCGATATACAAAATATAGTTTTCGGTTTATTTGTAGTATTTTATCGGTATATTAATACTGCTCGAGTAACAGGTATAGCAGAGTTGAGCACACTCGCATTTCGCTTTCTTACTATTGTAGTTATGTTGAGTGTGGGAGGCGCAAGATTTATCACATAGCTCAGCAAGTTTTTGTTTCGTTCGCTTTGTGGTCTTTGGCTGCTCTCAAAGGAACCTGCACCTGCAGCTAGTTTTGAAATTGTGGCCCTGAACACCAATTGGATGACGCCCACACCGAAACAACAAACAGGTGTAATATAATATATATATGTATATAGAAATAGATATAGATTTAGATTGCGGTCGATCTCTAAGCCATGGCTAATGGCTTGTTTGCAGCGGACAGCTGACAGTTGAAGCACTCGCAGCAATTTACAAAAAATATCGAGATATCTAAATATAGTATAATATATTCCCACTGGAATGTGTGAACATGTTGATGGGCTTTGGGCTTTCGAACAGATTTAAAGTCGTGTGAATGACATGCGATCGAACGTAACGCAATGGCATTAGATACATTTGTATCTTGTAGCTATCGAGTGGGCTGCGCTTGCCACATGTTGTGGGCTGTGCAGTTGCATCCATTAAAGGTGTTTGTCGAACGGGTTTATGGCATTTTAAATGCATGTAACAAACACGCTCTTCTCTATTTTATGTCTCCTCTCTCTCTCTGCCGCAAGCCAATTAAAGTCTCTCTCTCTCTCTCTCTCTCGCTCGTGGGTAGAGGAAGAGTTCAAAATGCAATTTCGCGTGGTTTGACTCCTAATTGGGCGTACGCCTAAATGTGGCAAATTGCAAATTGCAAAAAAATAGTTACTCCTGCGTTGGCATTTGCAACTTCAGCTTGAATTTATTGCCACGCCTTTGGCAGTGATTTCCTAACTTGTATTTGCATTTTTCAATCGGTTAAAATATATAAAGAAATTGCAGTTGATTTATGTGCAAGCATTCTGAAATTATTTATATACATCCTCACATTTATATGATAATAATTAGAAAGAAAGAAATTATACTTATTATTTCAATAAAAATAATAATATTAATTATTAAAAGTATAAAAAGCAGAGATCAATATATTTAAAAATGTGATCAAATATCAAGAAATTTAAATCAAAACAATGTTATCAAATTCTTCTTTACTTTCTCCAGGATATATCTTCACTGCTTAACTGTTTAAGTGCCTGGCAAATTATCGAATTAGTTGAGAGGCAATCAAATGTTTAGCAGCAGCTTTTGTTTCGAGGGGCTTTCAAATGTTAATTGTTGTTTAATTTACTGAAATTGCAGTGGAATCGTTTATTTTCTCTCTCAGCCGTTGGCATTCAATTGGGCGGCAATAATGTGGCCTAATGCATGTGGGCGTGGCGAAATGCGAAGTGGGCGCAGCATAAAAAAACGAAGCTAAATAAATATAAAAATTGATTATGTCGCGGGCTGCTGCAAACGAATTGAATGTTAAGAGGGGGAGAAGTGAGAAAAAAAAACCAAAGTCAAGCGGGAATAAAATGAAAATAAAAGAAATGTCAACGAGCGTGAAAGTGAGAGAGATAGAGAGAGGGAGAGGGAGAAAGAAAGCCTGCGGCCTGTGGCGGCAATCAAAGTTGAAAATTAGGCAATAAAATTAAACGAACGGCAACGAAACGAGGCAAAGAAAAGGAAACGCGCAACGAAGTGGCAAGCTCGAGGAGGTTAGAGAAAAGGCAGTGTTAACCTTTTGCCACAATAAACAAAATGAAAATAAGGAGAAAAAAATAATGCCAAAATGGATAAATGGAAAACAAAGCAAAGAAAAGCAGCCATATGGGGCACACTTCTCTTCATTGTTGCCACATTTCACCGACACACAGGAGTCGCCTCCGCTGGCAACTCGAGTGTATTATCGAGCCATGAATTATGCTTGCCGCAGAAAAGAAAAAAACAGCAAAACTCCCATTTGGGTCATTACAGCGATTGATTTGCCTGCAAGTTGTTGCCACAAGCGCGTCGAACGTGTTACCTGGCAACAGTTGGCTTTGGCCACAAAATTTCATGTGAAAGTCGCGTGCAAGCAAAGCAAAAAGTCCTGACTTTGCATTGGCCAAGTCAATAAACATGTTACACAGCTGCGTTGCGAGTCTGTTTTGCTTTATGCGCCATTATGTGTGAGGGAGGCATGCAACAGCGCCGCCAAGTCAATCATATGGCACTCAAGTAGACTTACGAGCTTGTAAGTGTTGCAAAATTCCACAAAGTGGAGTGAAATCTTCGCGAATTTAGGCTTATCATTGTCTATAATGTTAAGATTGTGAGTTGAGTAAGCTGTTGTAGTGTTGGAAAACGCTTGTGATTTGTTTAAACTTTATTTACCGTGTTGTAAAGTTGCTAAACTTTCTCAAATTAATTCTTCTTTAAGCTATTGCTATATTTGTTGTGTTGCCTAATGTACGCGCTTCAATTACAGTGTTTTAAAAATGGGATACTTATTCATGTTCTCTTTCATTTTTTAAATAATATTTGAATTTGAGCGTTACTTATGCCTGAATTTGTAAATAGAGCAAAGTATAAGCTATTGCCTTCTTAATAGTGTTGGTAAACATATGTATGTGCTTTAAAATCGATGTACAGAGCTGTAAGAATGGGAAGCTTAGTAGATTGCTTTGGCATTAATGTGATAAACTTTATTCGCTGTCTTGGAAATGTGGGGAATTTAGACAAAATGTTGTAAATATGCATTTTTCGCATACCAGTGTTGCGAAACAACACTGGATTTGATTTATTAGTTTCAGCAGAGTTTCGAATTACTTTTTGATATTTAAGCTGTCGATGCTTCAGAAACATTTTCTCTGCGTTGCATTTCAATTTAGTCTTTGCAAGCTTAGCAAATAATTTAAGGCACGCCAGTGTTGAGCAACGACGCAGAGCTCATTAAAATTGCTCGCAGCAGCAACTCAATTGCAAATGCATTGAGTTGTCATTGGTACTTTGAGTACAATATGCATGTACATTCGCGCCCACTCCACAGCTTGTTGTTGTTGCGCCGCTGGTTGCATGCCCCATGCGGTGTTTGGTGGTGCGCTGCGCTCTAAATGACCACAAAAGTTGCTGCTGCATAGTTTGCTGCTGCAGTGCAGTGCGCTCCAGTTTGGCATTTGCAAATTGCAAACTCGAGGCTGTGCGCCTCATAATCAGCTAAATGCATCATTACAAAGCTGCACTGAATGTTGCCCCCAGTTGCAGCTTAACCAGCCTCGTCTGCCTCGGGAGAAATTTTGATGAAACGCAGTCTGTCGATGCTGCTGTTGCTGCTGCAATTACCACACATACCACACCATGCCCCAAAAATAAAAAAAAAACAAAAACAAAAGCAAAAAGAGTGTGGCTTGCATTTGAGGTAGGTGCTGTTGCTCATTAAATTTCCGCTCTCTTTGCAAAATGAAGTGGCCGACGTCGCAGTCGCAGTCGTAGTCGTTGTTGCTGGTTATGCTCTGCAAACTCATAAAATAACTGTAATTGTCGTAGTTTCTGCTTTGCAGTGATGCATCCATCAGCATCAGCAGCTCCTGTGCCTGCGCTTTAAACTTGTTGCCAGTCACGTTTTCGATGCTTCGCGAATTGCGAGTAAATAAAAAAGGGTATGCAAGGCCTTTGTCTCCGTTTCTTTGTAGTAAGCAAGCTTTGTTTTCGCTCACAACGAGCTTGCTTACTAAACAAAATATGTATTTGGAATGCCTTTTGCAGGGTCTTGTGTAGTCGAGTAGACTCTCCCTTTCTCTTTTAAACATTAACTTCTATTCAACTTTCAATACGATTGCTTTTTGGACAAAGTTGTTAGAAAACTTCAAAATTACATGCAGGGTCTTGTGTAGTCGAGTAGACTTTCATTTTATTCACAAAAGTAAAAGCCTTTCATTCTGAATTCTTTGCTTGCACTGCAAACTTCAATGAGGTTATTCAACAATACAGCTAACACGCTTACTAATCTGTTGAAGGGTCTTTAATAGTCGAGTAGACTCACATCTCTTAATAATTTTTATGAGAAAACTAAAGATTTCAGGAAAGCATCTTAAATTACCTTATTAGAAAACTTTGTAATGACAAGCAGGATTTTGTGCAGTCGAGTAGACTCATATATCTCACGCAAAAGTTAATAACTTATATATGAATTTCAATACTAAAGATTTCAGGAAAATAGCTTCTTAAACAGCATTGCTAGAAAACTTTCAAATGGCATGCAGGGTCTTGTGCAGTCGAGTAGACTTGAATTTTATACCTACAAATGGGAGATTTCTATCAGAATATGCAGTTCGTTAGCTCAATTGACATGTGTCAATTGTTGTTATGTGCATCAGAATTGTTTGGTAAACAACAGAGTTAGTTACAGGGTCTTTGGCAGTCGAGTAGACTTTTGCGCTTCTGCTGCTTCTTTGTTATCACTCGCCAATCTTTCGCCTGCTCTTGCACTTTTTTCAGAGCAGACAAAGCAAAGTGGATGACAAAGACAAAAGCAAAGGGAGAGGATGCACGAGATAGAGAACGAGAGAGAGAGAGAGGGAATTGGCAGGCAATAAGCTGCAGTCTGGCTGGCAGCACCTGTTCGCTGTCCCTCTAACCCGACCATTCATCCGTCCGTCTGTCTGTCTGTCTTTTCGTCTGTCTTTCGGTTCGTTTGTCCACCTGGCCATTTGATGCGGCCGCAGCACGAACGAATCTCGGCACAAAGCAAATTTTCTGGTTCATTGCAAGCATTCAAACTGTAATCAGATACGAGCATCGCCTTCTCCCTCTCTCTCTCTCTCTTCCTCTATTTTATTTTTTATGCCATCCACTGCTGTCCTGCTGCGGCCCTCTGTGGATCATGTGGACTCTGTGGCATGGCACGATTCTGTATGCAGCGCAAGTTTTGCCATGCAGTTGCTATATGTGGGTGAACTGAGCTAATAAAGTGCCAACAAATACCGTTATATTGTCCCCTTTTGTTTCTTTCTTTTCCCCCTTCCAATTCCAATTCATTAGGCAGCTGAAAGTTTCGCCTGAATTCAGTTGTCACTCTCATCATCTTACATCAATTGAAGCAGTCTTTAGAAATACGTAAAGAAATGTATTTAACGATAATCAGCGATCTAAATCAAAATTCTTTGGAAGCATTATCAATTAGTAACAGAGTTTAATAATTTGTTATCTTATTAGAAATAAGAAATTTGATATTTTACATTGATTTATTTAAACTGAAGAATTCTTAAAGTTTCTCGAACTTGATTAGGAACTCATTTCATTTGACAACTTTGTTTTAATATTTAACGATGATTACAAAAAAGGTGTCGTTTAAATACAACTTCTTCAATTTAAATTAATATTGATTATTTCGTTGTTGTTCTTTAAATATAAATTGGAAAAGTTGTTCAAATACAGTTTCCTTAATTAAAGGCATTCTTTATTACCTTTCAAATCTCAACAATAGGTTTTTTATAAATAGCAAAATGTCTTTTAAATACAATTTCTTCAATTTAGAGTATTCCTAATTACTTTACGAATTCCAATCATAATTATATGCAATTTTTTGAATCAGGAAATTTGAACGATTTATAATGTTATTGCAAAATACTCTAAACCAAATGTGAGCTGATCATTGGCAGCAAAATTGTTAAGTGATTCATCGATGTAAATTGATATGCGATAACTAATTAATATTCATTATAATTAGCCATTTGATTTAGCATTAATTTGTTGACGTCTTTGTTGTGTGTGTTTCTTTTTATTTACGATCGAGTTACGTATTTGGAATGAGATATTTTTGTTTGCCTAACGAAGCTTCACTGTATTCCCTCGATCTCGATAGGAAAAGATAATTGGAATTTTATGTTTATCGACGCATTGATCTCGAGATCACGCTCCATTTTAGCTTTTCTGCTTTTCTTTGGGTTTTCATTTAATGTTTGCTGCTGTTGAACTGTTGAACTGCACTTAACGGTTAACCGCCGATCGGCAGCTGATCGCAACTGCAAACGCAACGGTTGCAACATGCCGCAACATGCCACACCATGCAGCTGACCCAACGACACCCTTTTTGTTATGTTTTTTGTTGGAATGCAAATGGGCCAGAGAGAGAAAGAAACAGAGAGAAAAAGAGAGAGAGAGAGAGAGAGAGAGATTAACTCGAGTTAATGCTCTCTGGCGCATTCCACACGCAGCATTGGCATTGCAAATGAGCAACTTGTGGCAACGTCATCGTCAGCTATTTGTGCTGAGAGCGAAAGAAAAAGAGAGACAGAGAAAGAAAGAGAGAGAGAGCGAGTTCGTTTGATAATTATTGCAACACTGTCTGGCAGCTGTGTGGCATGTATCTATGTGTGTGTGTGTGCATCATATTTCTTTCAAATGGCTTTTTATGCTCTGCTGTCGATGATTCAACAAGTCTCCAAGGCGTAAAAATAACAACAAAGCATGAACAACTAGCAACAACAAATGCGTAAAACACTTACAAAAATATTGTAATAAAAATATTTTTATAACCGAAGACGAAAAAGTTTTATAGAGCTGCACGAAAGTTTGTTCAACAAAAAAATCTACATGTAAATTTACAGACTGTTGATATTTTTATATTGTTGTGTTGCACGATGGCAAATTGAAAGCATTTTAATACCATTTCATTTCATTCCATTTCATAAGGTAGCAAAGCTCTCTTAATTAATGTGCTATAGAAGGCAGACACACACACATACACACACTCACATATAGACACGAAAGAGGCTGGGCCGATCTACCGATTCTAACGGCATGTTTGACCCAGCGACCAACAAACTAAGAAAAATTGGCCAAAGCAAAGGAGGGAAAACTAAAGAAGAAAGAAGCTCTGACTTGTAGATAACCTATAATTAGTAACTTAGTTGTAGCAAAAAAGAAAAAAAAAATGATGGCGTGAGTTTTTAAACTCAGCTCAGCTTCGTCGTAGAATTAAAAATTATCGGACATACGATATTTGAGGAATATCATAATTATTCATTTGAAATTGTATACTCTTCAATATGAAAACGGAAGTGTTCAGCTTAATATAACAAAAATGTATTTAAAGTAATGTTACAAAATAAAAACGATAATAATTTAATAATAAAAAATATTAACAAATAATTTCAATCAGAATGATATCAATGAAAACGTAAAAGAAATCAAAAAAATACTTATTTAAACTGAAATAAAAATTAAACATTAAAATTAATATTATATAAATATAAAAGACAAATAAATATATTCAAATTGCAATTTCACAAAATGCCGCAATGAATTAGAATAATATTTGTATTTAAATAAAAAAGTGAATTTATAAAATTAATATAATATAAATATAAAAGACATCAATGAATAAAATACAAATATAAATATGAAACTTAGTTTAGTAAAATTACAATTTCTCATAACGCCACAAAAAATTAAAATAAAATTTGTTTTCAAATTGTAAATGATAATAATTGTGAATTCAATACATATTTGTATTTAAATTGCTTGTAACTTATTTATAACAAATTTTTTTTCTGATCATGAAGCTTTGCTCTGTTTCTGTCTTTTTTTTTTTTTTTTTTGGTTTATTTTTGTCTGTTTTTTCAATTGAGAAGCGAGTTATAAACTGCTGTTGATTGGATTTATTAGCGTTCATAGATAAAATTGTTTTTGTGCATAGATTACACAAGACTGAATGCTGAAAGCAATTAATATTCAATTAAATTTCATTTAACATAAAGTGCGCATTTCTCAGCAAATGTATATACCCGATTTAGTTGTTAACGCTGCTGGGTAGCCATATAAACAATCGATTTTATTTTTATGTAAATTTGTGCCCGCAACGAAACATGAAATGTTTGAAGGCATTTTCATTGAGTATTTCATTTGTTAATGCCACTTCATATGCAAATCGCACAACGCGAAAGTGTCAATTGATTGTCGTTCTCTTTGTTGTTGTTGTTGCTGTTGCTGTTGTTCTACTTCAACATCTGGTTGATCAGTCGATCCATAAATAAAGTTCAAAATACTTTGGGCTGCCAAATTGGGCACAAGCCTTGACTCAAATCTGTTTCGTATCAAATGTAATCTCAGAGTTTAGCCAAGTTCCGCAAACTCTTTTGTGGATTTGTTCTTTTGAATAGCGATCGCACATGGTACGAAAAATGATCTGTAATAGCGATTAGGCAAGGGCACATTAAAGTGTCTTAAAATGCTTTTTTTAATTGTGTTGTTAGCGCTTAATTCAGTTTGTGAAATGCCTAAACTTTGTAACTATTTAAACTGAGCAGATTCTGAGAGTTTCCTAGAAATTGTTATCTTTATTATAGAGATTTTTCTTTAAAGGGTAATGAATGATTAGCAAAAACAAATTCAAGTTGACAGATTCTTTTAAATTTTCAATGCTTATTTGTGTTGTTAACTTTTTATGTTTTACATTCATGAAATGCCTAATCTGCCTATTTATTTAAATAGATAAAATTCTGAAAATTTCATGTTGGTTGCTGCCTTTATAGCAGAGTTATCGCTATAAGACCAAAGTTTACAGGGTATTTCCTTTTCTTTTTGCTCATTTCTCGCTAATCGCTGCGATCGTTTGCTAAGCAAGCTCTGCCCTGCCCTTGTCTTCTGTCTTCTAATTGCGTTCCACCATGAGCTCTAATTAGAACTTGTTTGGCATATTGAGATCGTTACTTGTAATACCCTAAGTTGCCCATAAGCTGGACGATGACGTCAGCTGCTGCTGTTGTTGTTGCTTGGACTTGTGGACTATTAATTGACCGCTCAAACTTGACGCGCTCTCTTTGCTCTCTCAGAGCTTGGCTTTTGGAATTGCACTCGCCGTTGTGGATCGCATTTGAGGCTGGCTTAGCATCCACTCGATTGAGTTCCATATCACGTAAAAGTTGCTCGGACAAGTTTTTCGTTTACTGTTGCTGCTGCTGCACTTTCATATTTGCTTTTTTGTTTTGTTGTGTTGCTGTTTTTTTTTTTTGTTTTTGTTTTTGTGCAGTGTTTTGTTGTGTTTTTGCCATTGTATGGACAGCAGCATTGCAACTGAACCGTAAGCTGCTGTTGCTGCACACAGCATCGAGAAATGTTGCGGCTGCATTTTGTAGCTGACTTTTTATCATAAATATTTCAACGCCTCTGTTTAGCTGCAGCAGCTATTCAGCTTTTCAGTTTTGCTGCAACATTTTTCTTTCTAACAGCGCCTTTCACCAATCCAATTCAATCCGCTCCGATCCGAAATGGCTGCACAACACAAATTTGTATCTCTCAGATACCGCATCGTAGAATTATTGTGTTGTAAGCAGCCAGAAGAGCAACAGAAATCCATTTGCTTTTGCCACCGCGTGAGGCCAAACAATTAGTCACACCCCAGCTGGCCCACAAAACAAAAAAAAAAACGAACACGCCAAATGAGAATACTGCCCAAAAGAATTCATCTAAATCTCCACACAAAAATCTAGCTAAGAAATGCAAAAAAAAAAAAAAATAGAATGTAAGAAAGCTACAGTCAAATGTGCTGGACTGTGGGATACCATTTTGAATAAAAAAGTGAGGTATATATTTTAAAATATATCAAATTAATATAACATAAAATTACTAAAAGATATACCAAAAGTTATATTTGGTATATTGCTATAGTACTATAATTTAAATATAATATGAATAAAAAAGTGAGGTATAATTTTTAAAATATATCAAATTAATATACTGTCAAAGTACGAAAAGATATACCAAAAGTTATATTTGGTATATTGATATAGTACTACATGTAGGTTGTATTTGGGTGGTTGATAAAGTACTACATACAGTGCAAAATATACCAGATTGTCAGACAAAATAAATAAGACCCCAAAATACTTAAAATATATCGAACGTTGTATTTGGTATATTGCTACACTACTATATTCGAAATATACCATACAGTGTGAAGTATACTAAATTGTCATCCAAAAATATACCATACAGTGCAAAATATACCAAATTGTTAGCAAGTTATAATACCCTTCTTTAGTATAAAAAAGGGCACAGTTAATTGGAAACAAAGTTAGCAAAAAAAGTAGCAAAAATAGTTGCTTGATATGTTTGAAAAGCTATCAAGTATCCAACTGTCTGTTAAGAATTGATTTGAACTCTCATATTTATACACAACAAATGCACAGAATGCCATAACAATGTCTGACAAATACCTTGCTAAGTAGCTAACAAATCTGCAGAACTTGAAACAGAATTTTTGTGTTTTCTTGTAATGCTTTACACAAATCTTCAGCATCAAATATTTTACAACAAATCTCCAAGTATCTTAGAGTCTGGCGATTGACCCAAAAAACAAAAAACAGAAAAATACGACAACAAAAACTATCTCATGGCCCTTTGCTAACACTTTTCATTCAGTTCACAAATCACACAAATTGCAGGCAAATTAAAAATTCATAAAAACCCAAAAATCAAATTTTCCAAAACAGTCCAACGATGATTTTTGATAATAAAAAAAAAAACATCAAGAGTGTGAGAATGAGACGCAAAATGCGATTTACATTTACACAATTTATGGGCGCATGTCGCACAACAAAAACAAAAAAAAAAAAAAAAATAGAGAGAGAGAGAGAAAACTCGTATTTATTTAGATAACTTTGCTTATCGTTGTCGCTGTCGCTGTTGTTGAACGCCGCGCCGTCTGGCATTTTTGATGTGGGCTGCGAGTTGTGAGCTGTATTCGGCGTGGGCGTGCCACAAGAGGCCACAGGCCTTGAGTTATGTCGTTGTACACACACACATACATTCATACATATGCGGGATATGATGGGATATTGTGAAGCGTCGACGACGCAACTGCCGCCTCAATGCCAGCAACAATTTAGTCAAAAACTCTGTCGAAATCAATTTGCTAATGTTGTCACCAGGCGGCAGCAGCAGCGAAATCTGCACTTCTCTTCCTCCCCCCCCTCGCTTTGCCCCTTCTCTCGTTCACTCTCTCTAGCTCACTCTCGGGCCAATTACAAAAGGCAAAGAGCACAAAAACTTCAAATGTTAAGCGTGGCACGCAGCAAACGCATTCATTGCACGGCCAACAACAATGCGAAATCAATTACAGTAAAGCCCCGTGTGGGTGGCTGACTTACAACAGCATGACCAAAGGGAAGGGGCGAGTGTATGTGTGTGAGTGTTGTGCACGTGCCCGGCGCACCGCCAATAATTTGTAGTAACAAGCAACAACAAGCAACCACCAAAAGGTCGCGCCCCCCCGTCGCCACAGCAGACAGAGCGAGAGAGAGTGGGGAGAGAGACAGAAAGAGAGAGAGAGTGTGTGAGCTAGCGAGGAATTGAAAAATTACTAAACACACACACACACACATGCTTTAGCGGTACAGCTTAACAAATGATATTTAAAAAGCAAAGACCACAACAACAAAAAAAAAAACATTTCAAAATAAGTCAAACTCCAAATACTCTGAAGAAAATATTGAAACTAAGCAACAGCGATGTGAAAGCCAAAAAAAAAGCTAACTACATTGAAAACTCTCCTGGGTGGACACGCACAGTGGCACAATTTGTACCCGGCCAACGGGGGTTTATATGTTATATATATTTATAAAAGTATTTTTCCATTTTAGGCGCGTATGTCATAAGCACTGCTATTTCAAAGTTCACAGCTGTACATACATATGTATGAAAGCCAAAACGAGATTGACACAAAAAATGTCCGCTTAATAGAGTCGGTTCACAGTATGCTGCAAACTCTCTTGGCCGGACGCTCTACCAGCAATTGTTTTGCAAGTGATTGCTCTAAAGCAGCGAATAGAAAATTTGTGTAAAGTGGAAGGCGAGTCTAATGGCGGAGTTCACTAAACGAGTCTTCACTGTAATTGCATACAAAATATAGTGCTTGCAATCAACTAATGATATACAAAGATTAATTAAAATAGTTTTAATATAAAGCGAATTATTGGCTTTATAAAGAGCGGACAGACAGACAGACGGACAGAAGGATTTACCAAGAATCTCAAAAAATAGCGACAACTTTGGTTTACTCCACATGCGACCCTTAGTTGTGCAGGGTATGAGAACGAGAAAAATGAAAAATGTAAAAAGGAAAATTCGAAATTATTTATTTTTGTATGGCAATAAGTTTGTGGCAGGCGGGACTAAGCGAAACTCGAAAGTTTATTGCATTCCACTTATGCGACGTCACACGAGGAGGGAGCAAAAAAGAAATAAAGAGAGAGAGAGAGAGAGAGAGAGAAGAAGAAAGAAGTCTGGGCGTTTGTGAGTGAATATGTGCATACATTTGTTTAAATTGCAGCGATGATCACTCATTAATCATTCATACGCATGTGAATCATATTCATAGATGTGTAAATGTGATTATGAGCAATAAACAAGCGACAGATACGAACGACACATTCATCATGAAAAGTGCAAAGATGCATTCACAGCACTCACAACATTCACACTCATTCACATTCGCATTCATAGTTTTGCTGTCGCATCTGCTTATGATTCAGTTGTAATGAATAAATGCGCATTCATGGCAAACATCTTCGCTTTTGAGAGAATTGTGGCACGACTTTGAAGCAATTTTGGAGTCGACAGCACAACAGTTGCCCATCACTTTTGATGGCTGCTGAAGAAGTGACGGCACAAAGATACCCTGTAATGTAAATACAGTAGTATTTTACAACAGTTATGTTGTAGTTGTTTCTTAAATCAATTTTGAAGTTTATATAACAAGGAATGAACAAAAAAGCTAAAGTCAAATGTGCTCGACTCTGAGATACCCAATACCCATTTGGAATACAGACAAATGAGTTCCACAAAAATACTTAAAATATATCATATGTCATACTTGGTATATTCATAATATACCATATGCAAAATATACCAGATTAATGGCCAAAACCCATAAAAGAAAAGCAACAAAATATATTATGGCATATTAATTTTAATTACAAAAATCAATATTTAATTGGCATTCTAAAGTAGTAGAAATATTTTGTTGTCTGATAAAAAAAAAAACTGGCACCATGTTTAGGTTTGTAACTATTATTTAAAACAAATCATCATATGCCTTTCACATTTTTAGAGTTCCATCTATTAGATACCACAAGTTTTTAATTGGGGTTTATTGGGTTGCAGACACCCCTTAAATCCATGGAATTTACGCTTTACGATCGCCGGCAACCAAAAGTGTCTGCGATAATCATAAAAATCTCAAAATGGGTTTATTAATATTGAATCACCGTCGAACGGTTAATTGAGGCTCTTAATGGCGCCCATTAAGAGTTGCCCTATTGGGCTGATAGTATTTTATATAGTATACGTATATACTAAATATAGACAAATTTATGCCTACTGTCGGCATTCGTTTAACGGTCTAAAAATGCAAAAAACGCAACGTGCGATTTGGCCTTGAGATCGACGCAATCAAAACAGCAACAACAACTAAAAAAGACTGCGATCCAAAAATGGTTGTTGAATAACTGAAAATGCATATTGTATAGTAAATATGTACGTAAAAAGTCGGCAAAAATCTTCGCTCAACACTCTTCAGAACGAAGTAGTAAATCCGTGTTTAGCAAATGTGCTCAACTATCGCCAAGTTTGGTTCACAATTTGTTGACAATTGCGTTTCACACTTTGCATATTAATCAGGCGTGCCGGCACACAGCAACAGCAACATCAACCTCAACTTCACACACAGTGCGTCTAGTATGTATGCGACTTGTCAGGCGGGGGGGAAAAAAAGAACGCTGAAAAAATAAGCCAGAAAAAGAGCCGTCACGAAGTGCAGTTATTGACAGGGGGAATAAAACAAAAAAACAACAGAACAAATAGCAAGAGCTGAGGCGATGTTTGCTGTTTTGAACTGACAACAGAGCGGTAAAGAAAAAAATTAAACGAAGATTAAAATCAACTAGCGGATACCCTGTAAAAATTACGTAACTTTTCGGCTTTGCACAGAATCAATATATAATCAGAGAATACAAAATACAATTAATATATATTATCAATATACTTTGTAGTATATTTCAGTATTTTAATATGGTATATTTAAATGCTAATACAACACATTTGACTGTTGATTTCTTCTTGAATTAAATATACATATAATAATGAAGAACTATATAGCCATGGATATCTGTATGAACGCCTCGATATTAAAGACTAGAATAGATAGAGCTTTAATTTCTTGATCCCAGCACTTTTATTATCAAGATACCAAATATAAAATTCGGTATATTTAGGTATTTTTTGGTATATTTAAATGCTATACAACACACTCGACTGAGGTTTTTTACTTGTCTTTTATTTACTATACTATTGTTAGTTATTGTGATTGTATATTAGCATGGTTTATTGCTAATATTTTTTTATTTTTATTTTAACTCTTTTCTTCTTTGTTCAGTTTATTAGTTATTGTGCTAAAGTCTAGGCATAATATAATATACTACATTATTATAAAATTTACTTTGATACACTTTATGTTCAAACTGAGCATACCCGATTCTTTAGCGTACAGGGTATGCGATATTTATGCGGAATTCTGTCAAGCGAACGTACGAATGAAATGAATCATGTTGTGAATGCGAATGAATATTTCGAAATCGATTCGAATGAAATGTCTAAAACACACCTACTCACATACACTCAAACACCAAAAGATGTAGATATATATATATATATAGTATAACATATGTATATCGAGCACGAACATTGCATTTGATTGCAAATTGCAATTGTAATTGGGTTTCAAATTGTTGGCGTTGTTGTTGTTGTTGTGGCTTCGAATCGCATTACATTACAACAACATTACAGAAAATACGACATTAATTGCAAATTGTTCGCGATGCTTTCATGTCGCGTCTCAATTTACCTGCCCCACCTGCCCCTCACGGCGCCCGCATTTGGCCTCCACCTTCACTAATCTCGTTAGCTGATAAATTGCCAATGCACGACAAAGAACAGCAACAACAACAACAACAATAACAATAAAGAGAGGTGAAAGAGTCGTGAAAGTTACGAAAATGCAATGATAAGAAACGCGACAAAGCGATGCAAGGGAGAAGGGGAATGGTGCAAGGGGGCGGAGGGGAGTGACTCAGAAGTTTGGAAAACTTTAAACTAGTCATGAATAATGACTGTGAAATGATTTCACTACAAAAGTCAATTGGCCGTTGTCAGATAACATTGCATTTGAGTCAAGAACAACAAAGGGCAATAAAAATCTAGTGCAGTAGAATAAAAACAGATAATATATTTATTTTCTTACTATTTATATTTCACAAGTTTACGAAAGGAATAAATAGAGAATAATTACAAGTAATATTTATGTTTAATTTAGAACACTTCAGAAACATTTTTATCGCAAGTTTGAAAAAAGAATAAATATGGAATAAATAAGAAATAACATATGTCTGAATTTATGTCTGAAAAATATTGAAATACTTCAAAAGTTTATAAAAAACAAAATGAAGAGAACAACACTTAATCAAATTATAATGATTGTTAGTTTCATTGCAATCTGTTTAATTAGAAAAGGTTTAAATAATGAATACAACATAATCTAATAAATAGATTACTTATAGATATGGTAATAAGGGCAAAATAGTGCGGTATAATTATAGAAATACATCAATGTAATATATAAATATTAAAAAATATATATAAATATTAAATAAAATACAAAAATATTCCAAAGGTTATATTTGGTATATGAATATACTACAACATTGAAGATATACCGCAAAATATGCCTTTGGATTTATTTGGTATATCTGTATACTAAAACATATAAAATATATAAAAAAAAATGTATAATCTTAGCCATCTAAAATATTGTTTGAAATCAGATAATTTGAAATTGAACTTAGCAACAATTTTGCTCCTAAAAATCACTTGACAACTTTAAAGAATACGCGGAATTAGCGTAATCGATATGAGTAAAAAATAAAAGTAAAACTTGAATTGCGGAAAAAGCAATATACTTTGTTTGTTGACAACCTCTAAAGGTAACTCCAAGAGGTTTTCTAATCAGCATTTATGAGACGCAACTGTAGCACAAGAGTGTGTATTAAACATACCATAAATGTAGAGAGAGGGAAATAAAGTTAGCCGCCATTGAGGGAATTCTTGTGAATTTCTACGAATTTATTCGCAATTACGAATATGTGTATTTTCTTTCGATTTATTGCTTATGAATGGCATTAACGATAAACGGAAGCCCAAAATGCCGCAAAAAAAAACTGAAGAAAAAACAAAATCAACTCATGACGAAACACACACACACTCACACATAGAGAGACATGTGCGTGTGTGTCGTATAAATAAATTAAAAATTCAGTGAAGCACAACGACGCAAAATGAAACCCACTTTGGCTTTGGCTCGAGATGAACGAGACTCGCCTCAACTCAACTCAACTCAACTCGACTCGCGCCTCCATCAATTTTATTATTATTATTATTTTTTCGTTTTGTTTTTGTTGCTTCTGCTACTTATTTTGTTTTTGTTTTTTTCTTTTGCTGGGGTTTCTTTTCAATTTCTTTTGATGTCAAAAGAAAAAAAAATGAAAAAACACAAGTAGCAAATGTTTATAATTGCTTATCACTAGAACTTGTTGTTGTATAGCTTCAGCATATTGTAAGTGTGTGTGTTATATGTGGGGCACTTAATGTTTTGAGTGCTCTGACACATTCCTAACTTCCTTTGACTTTGACTTCGGCATCGCCTGCGTAATTTAAATGATGTCCATGCCCATAAAAAAAAAACGACTACACTTGGACGCAAATTTTACATTTTTTCTTATTTTTTTTCTCTTCAACAAAATGAAATGGATATCCAAATACACAAACACATGCACACAAAATTATTGCGGAAAGTTCATAAAGCCAGCTGGAAAAATACTTTAGAAAACACAAAATGTCAAAGACAACACCGAATGCAGGTTACTCTTAAGACTTTCTTACTTTACTACAACATACAAAATATATTATTGAGTACAAAATATACCAGATTTCCACCTATGTACATATATGTATGGTAGAATGGTATAAATATACTAGATTAGGCTTTATTTGGTATATCAGCATATTTCAACCATTGAGTGCAAAATATACCAGCTTTCAATAAATATGATTAATATATTGCGCAAAAAATACTAAAATATATATTTGGTATACAATAAAATTTAACATTAAATACAAATATAAAGCTTCTAATAAATTGAACAATATTTTTTTGCAATTGCAAAAAATCGTTTTCTCATGAATTAAGATTTAAGACTAAAAAATAACAATTAGAAATAAAAAAGAATATAGAATATAATTATCTAATATAATGATATATTAATTAGGACTAGGAAAAGTAGCTAAGTTTTTCTGGAATTCTTGGACTCTTTATGCAGAACTTATGTCAAGGCAAGCAACAAAGTTGCCACAGTTTTGAGGCACAATCCTTTTAGACTTTGTCCAAATATAGCCAAATGCTCTAAACATCGCATGGGCTTCACTTTGCTTAAATAAAGCGAGATAGACAAGGATGTTAAGAGTGTAAGAAAGAGAGAGAGAGAGAGAGAGAAGGAAACCGGAAGAAAGTGTCGTTGCTTGGCTCTGTCGCTATCTCGCTTTTTCGCTTTAAAGGCGGACAGTTGGCAGGTGTTGCCGCTGGCTGGGAATCTATAAAAGCGTCACATAATATGATATGACGCTTGTGTAACACACACGCCTTCGTTGCCACGCCCCCTACGCCGCACCGCCTGCCCATTGTTTTTGTGTGTGTGGCGGCCTTTTGCTGCTTTTATTAGTAATAACATTTTGAAAGCCTCAACATGGTCGTTAAATTAAAATTCATGCATTCGAGTGGTCGGATATGCGATACCTTAACGTGCCACAAGCGGTGGCAGCCCACACACACACACACACACACACACACTGAGGAGTGGGGAGTGGGCAAGAGGTGTGGTGCAAGTCAGTGTGACAAACGATACGAACACGTCGCGTCCGTATTAAATGTCGAATTCAATAAAACTGATTGACACATGTGTGCTGAAGTGTGTGTGCGTGTGTAGAGAAGGGAAAAGAGAGTCGGCAATGGGGAGTTGACAGGGGATGGGGATTGGCGGGGGCAACGAGTTGCAAAGTGTATTCAACTTCTCAACTGTTTTTTGTTTTTGTTTTTGGTGGCATCAAATATTTTTCTCGCAGCCAAAGTGTTTCCCCTCACATCAATAGCTCGACATCTTGTAACTTTTGCAGCATGTCGCAACAACAAACGGATTCGCAGTGTGTGGATGCCACAGTGATGAAGCAGCAGCAGCAACAGCAGCAGCTGGCTGAGGATAACTCCAAAGTCGAGGTGATCGTGTACACCAAATCGGACAAAACGCTCAAACAGAACATGAACGCCAAGGACGAAACGCTGCGCAAACGCACTTCGCTGATTATTGTGCCCCAACAGGTGACCGATAGTCTCGAGAGTCCCGACGGCGGCGTCGGCAATCGCAACTCCATCGCCAGCATGGACAGCTGTGTCTCGACCAACACCAGCCAAAGCAATCAATCGAGCTCTAGCTCGAGTTCCAGCTCCAGCAGCAGTTCAGAGGACGCACATGCTGCCTATCAGGATCTGCAGAATGGCAACGCGGATGATTTGGCCGCTCTCCATTCGCCCAGCTGCAGCAGCACCTCGGAGTCGACATCGTGTTGCAGCTCCGTCGACTATTCGTTGCGCGAACAGTTGCACAATTTTGCCAATCAGGATCAACAGCAATTGAAGTGTGTCAACGATTTGCCAACTGCTGCTCAACTGCTGAAGGGCATGACTTTGCCCATGGATCAGTCGAATGTGGCATCTGCTGTTGGGGGTGCTGTGGCACCGCATTGCGATGCCCTGCTCAGTCCGCAGGAGGCGCCACTCGGTCGCAGGTATGCCGAGGTGGCACAGTTCAAGACGCACGGCAAGGCGAGGTGAGTTTGCAGCTAAAACTAAACTTGCCGAGGCAAATCCTTTTTGATTTCTTATCAACTGCTGGTAGTAACAGAAACCCTCCGAAATATGTACATATGTATGTATATTCTTGATCAGCCGAGGTGCTATAGACATGTTCGTCAGTCGTATAAAAACCTGATTCTCAGAGACTTAAGAAGTTATAATATTCTTTTCATAGCACTTTTTATACCATTTTCAGCATATTAATTAGATAGTATAGTATATCCAGTATATTAATATGGTATATCCAGCATATTATTTGGGTATATCCAGTATATAAATTTGGTATGTTCAGTATGTGTATCTGGTATGTTCAATAACACTAATTCAGTATATTCAGTATATTAATTAGGTTTATTAATTTGGTGTATTCGTTATATAAATTTGATATAATCGGTATATTTATTTGGTATATTTATTATATTAATTCAGTATACACAGCATATAAATTTGGCATATTCAGTATATTTATCTGGTATAGTCAATTACATTAATTTTGCATATCCAGTGCATTAATTCGGTATATTCAGTATATTAATTTGACAAATTTAGATATGTTCAGTATATTATTTTGACATATTTAGTATATTAATTTGATAAATTATCTATTCCAATATACATTTTCAGTATATTAATTTGGCATATTCTATAAATTTCACCTAGAAATTTCGTCTGCATCAACAATTTTCAATTTTTATTTTCATTCAATTTATTTGGATATTCTATTTCAACAGCGTTTAGTTGGTTTATTGTTATTCTTATAGTAATCTGAATTTTTAGTACTCAATACTCAATTGTATCTACAAACTTTGTCAGCATCTACAATTTGCCACCTTTTACTTAAATTTGCAACTTTTTCCATTTCCTTAGACTGTGTTCTTTGACAACTTTTGAGTGTTCAAAGCGCTGTATCTGCACTTCAATCAATTACCTGAATTCTCATTAAGCGTGACAACTTCCCGTCAGCTTTTGTGGCTAGCTATCGCCCGAATTGCATCGCAGTCATCTGCTAGACAACTTCATCTCCTCTTACTCTGCAACTTTTACTTGACGTTCTATGAGAGCGCCCTTCACTGCTGCTTCCAAAGCAATCTCTGAGCCAATCTCAAGCACTTTGCCTGCCATTGTTCGCAGTTCCCTACACTTCCCTAAACGTAGTCAAAATGTACAATATATAGAAAACCACAAGCCTGGACCAGATTCCTGCTCCTCTCTTCTTCTCTCCTCGGGGTCTTTAACTCTTTTTATGAGCTGCTGGAAAATTTGGTTTGCTTAGCTGCGTCTTTTGCTGCACATGCATAATACACAACTTAATTAGTATTACTACTTTATAGCACTCTCGACGAAGTCACTTCCCTATAAACCCTCTCTCACCCCCTAACACTCACTTGCCCTGCTTACCCTCGGGCTGAAGTTTTGCGAGAACTGAAATCTAATAATGGCACATTCCATACACGCATTTGCCATTGCCACATTACCATATCAAAAACGACTGCTACTCTGACTTGCATTTGCCCCACGGGCACAGACGAGTTACCCCAGCAATCCCCCCCTCTTACTCCCTCTCCCTCCCTCGTTCGCCCTGTTCTTTTGCATAACTCAAAAATGCATTGGGTGGGGGGAGAGACTTTGGAGTGTGTTGTTTATGAACTTTGAACGTTGCTGTTGTCTGAGAGAGAGAGAGCTGTTGTGAGCTGCTGCTGTCAATGCTGAGCTGAGCTGTGCGTTGCTGCCGCATGCTGTTGCATGCCACTCTATGGATTAGTGTCTGTGCTACCCGACATTGACAACTATGTTGGAACTTTTTGAAAGCTGTCACAACTAATTTGCATAGAGAGACCCGCACTCAAATCGAAGCTACCCAACAACAGCTCTTTCTCCCATCTCTTTCTCTCTCTCTCTCTCTCTCTCTCTCACTCACTCTCTTTGTCTCTTTCTTTTGTTGCCACACCCGCATAATACTCGTTACTCGTTTTCTCCATATTTGTTTTGTGCCTTTTTTTGCGACGTTGCTTTGATTTGCCGAAAAAAATTATTCATGAATGGCTTCACACACACACAAAAAGTTTTGTTGTGTGTGGCATATGTGCCAAGAAGTGGACAACAATCAGGCCAGGGGCAGGGGACGTGTGTCATTAGCAAGTAGAATCAAATAACAACAAGCAACTTTGCTGAAAGTCTGCACAACTTGACCTAGGCCTAGGCCTTGGCCTTACGTAACTCTCTGCCTTCACCTTCAACTATTTATAACACTTCCGCCGCCTGGTTTGCATTTTGATATATGCCACTTGCCACATTTTATCTTAATTGCCACGCGCGCGTTGGCAATTTTCTGGCGGCGCCACAAAGTATGCTACACGTTTTGTTCAGCGCTTTGTGAGGGAAGTGAGAGAAGAAAACAATAGTGAAGTTCAAAATACCCAGTAACTATTTTAAATTTGGTAATAATAAGTTACTTAAAAGAAAATTTCAATACAAATTGACTATACTATACTTAACTATACTTTATAGCGAAGAAACAATTTCAATTTGACATTAACAGTCTCTTATTTATGCTCTTTTCATTTACAAATAGTAACTAACTTCAATTAAATTGATCAATATTTTGTATATTATATTATATATATAATATTATGGTATATATAAATATGTTTTGGTATGTTTTCAAAATAATGCCAACTTTTTAATATGTTAATTATTATATATATATATCTTTTTATACCCGCTACCCATAGGGTAGAAGGGTATTATAACTTTGTGCCGGCAGGAAATGTATGTAACAGGTAGAAGGAGGCATCTCCGACCCTATAAAGTATATATATTCTTGATCAGCGTCAACAGCCGAGACGATATAGCCATGTCCGTCTGTCCGTCTGTGTATCTGTCCGTCTGTCCGTATGAAACACTAGATCTCAGAGACTATAAGAGATAGAGCTATAATTTTTTTTCGACAGCATTTGTTATGTTTGCACGCAGATCAAGTTTGTTTCAAATTTTCGCCACGCCCACTTCCGCCCCCGCAAATCAAAAAAATCGAATAACAAGCGTAAATTTAAAGCTAGAGTTGCGAATTTTGGTATATACAATAATTACTGTAGTAGTTATTCCTGAAAATTTGCTTGCGATCAGATAAAAATTGTCGAAGTTATTAAATAAATACTTTTGTATGGTCAAAAACGCCTACGTACTAGGGGTCTTAGTTGCTTTGGCTGACAATCTGGTATATTGTGCCGTCTATGGTATATTTTGAATACGGTACTATATCGATATACCAAAAAAATCATTCGGTATGTTTTTAGTATTTTTTTAGTATTTTCGGTATATTTTGAAAATGATACCGCAATATTTTGGCTTTATTAAATTTTGGTAGCGGGTATCTCACAGTCGAGCACACTCGACTGTAACTTTCTTACTTGTTTTGGTATATTTATGTTGTATATTTTAAGAATAATACCAAAAATATACATTACATTGGTATTGTTGTGCTGTCATTGAGTTTTTAACAGTCGAGCACACTTGACTGCAGCTTCCTTGCCTTTTCTTAACCAACTTTATCTAGAGTCTAGTATATTTAGGTATTCAACTGAATCTTTTTATTATTTAAATTATTTTAAATAAGTCACAGCTTGCTTTCTTTGACGTGGTAACTGGAAAGTCGTGCTGACTTTTTGTTGCTTCTTTATTTGTTTACTTTGCATTGTTTGCGCATTTTGTTTGGCTTTCGCAGAATGCTCATAAATTTGCGTTTGCTCAAGCTGGCGCCTCTTCACCCACTCGTTTTGGTTCCATGCTTGCTGTGGCTACAGACAAGTTTTAGCCTGTCCTTGAGCCTAACAGCCAAGCGGCTCTCGTCTAATTCCTTTAAGTGTTTTATTATCCATGTCGTTGCTGGCGTTGTTTGTGTTAATTTGACATGATTATGTCAGAATGTTTGACAACTTGTCATATGGCTGGAGCGAGCGAGGGAGAGAGAAAAGGCATGCAACGTCCAATGTTCTCTCTTCTTGTGTTTTCGTCCTTGAAGGCGTCACACAACGGAGCAACCGGAAGCGGAAGCACATGCCAAAAAGTTTCTTTGCTTTTTTTCTTTCTAGCGCTTGCTTTTTCTTCTTCTTCGTCGTCGTCATCTTCGTGGCACATTCATTAATAACATTTGTGCGGCAACTTTACTTACATTTGCTCCCCCAAAAATATATATTGTTCAAATGGCGTAAAATTGCCCACTTTTTGGGTGTCACGCGCGTCCTTGTGGGCGTCCAAAAACGGAGCAGAAAGGAAAAAATGTGTTGCAAATTAACCTTTTGACAGCTGCGCAATGACAAGTGACAAATGAGGGAGAATTTACTTGCCGTACACTCATTGACTAACTTCTCTCTCTCTCTCTTTCTATGTTTTTCGTTGCAGAACAAGTGAACAGCTGCCATCTGCTGCTATTGCTGGCAACGCTGATGCAACAACAACAACAACAACAACAACAGCAACAACATTAGCAACGGCAACAACAAATACAGCGAATAACCAAGAGAAGCCAGAGATTGTTTCTACCAACAACAACTACAACAACAACAATAACATTAACCACAATGCCCCACAATCACAAACGAATAACAACAAATTAAATGGCCAAACAAATAACCACAACAACATCAACAACAACAACAACATGACAGCAACTAGCCAAATCGATGCCAAAAATGGCAGCGACTGCAATCATCGCAGCAGCAGCCTCGACCCCGATGTCGATGGCGATGACGATGTCGTGGACTTGGCCCACGGCGGCGCCTTCGAGGATGACATGCAGGCCCTGTTGCCCAAGTGCACGCGCCGCTCGAGAGATGAGCTCAGTCAGGTGAGTTAAACACAATTTGAATTGAAAAATCTGCATAAAATTCACTTGGAATTTCGACACTTTTCCCTGTTGCTAGTTTATCAAACAATTTATATTTGAATTGATTTAGCTCTGACGACTTCTTCTTAACTAGGTGCTGTCCATTTTAATAGTAAACTTTTTATGTACAAATAAGTTTGAGTCGCTTGGCTAATTTCTTGAGCTACGACTGTTCCACTGTTCGATATAATCTGTATAGCAAATAGATTTTTGTTTGGTTAAAATATTCAATATAAAAATCAAGGTAGCTTTTTTATTTTAAATTCTCAAAAAAATATTCCATTTCGGTTAACTTCTAAGCTAGGCACTGTCAACTTCTTCATAAGGCACTGCCAACTTCTTAACTAGACACTGCCAACCTTCTTAAGACTCATCTTTTGTATCCTCGAATGGTTTGGTAACAACAAATTATAATGTTGCATAGTTCAAAGTCAAATCAGCTCTGCGCACTTTACGAATTAGTGATGTCTATGTTACTTGTCAAGTGCTGGCAACAATTGCATTTTTTCTCACTTTCAAACAATTGCTAAGCAAGTCGCGAAAGAAAAATGATCTTTAATTTGCGTTTAAGTGCTGCTTATGCAATTAACGCTGTCCATCTATTGAGTAGGCGCTGTCCACTCTTGCAATTGCAAGAGCTGCCAACTTGTGGATTACTTCACTCAATAGATATATGAAATTTAGCAGTTCGATTATGATGGGTTTAAGCTAGTGATTAGATATGGATCAAATTAGAAGTCAGCATTTGCAGTCAGTTTCAGTCTCACTCATTGGGGATTTTTCCCTCTCCGCGTCATCACCAATAATGTTTTCCCCTCCAATTATGAAACACTCTTGGACGCGTCGAGGGAATTGTGCGCCGAGAGGCAAACTGTTGAGCATATTGATGAGACGAATATTCTTGTATTTGTCGCCACCGCACTATTCATAAAGCGAGAAGTCTGTGTGTGTTAGAGGCAGGCAGAGTAAGTGCCAATTACGCAAGCTGCCAATGGGGCTATCAAGAGTGGGGGCATGCCACTCACCAGTCACCACGCCGAACACAGCAACTCCTTTTGGCCTTTGTGTGTGTGTGCTGAGTATGTGTGGCACTCATTCATTCATAATTTGCTACGTGTTGCCATGCCAGCCATTGGCATAATGATAATGCTGACTGCTTGTCTGCCTGACTTGCCTATCTCTTTGGCTGCTATTGATGGTGCTGGTTTGTTGGCTTGCTGGTCGGTGCTAATGGCTTGGCTCGATGCTGCGCTTGCCTTGCCGCCCATAAACTGTGCATCAAATGATGTTCGGCTGCGATAGAAATCCAGCAAACAAAAAGAGAAGAAAATTACAATACACGTTCATATTCAAAGCTTTTGCTCTTTATTTTTCCTCATTCATTTTTTTTTTTTTTTTTTTGTGTGTTCTGCACAACTCCCGCCGTTTGCCATTATTGCTTCATTATTTACATGCATTCGTGCGTGCGTCGAGAGAGTTGTAAGAGTCCTGGGCCTGGCTCTGGGCCTGGGCATTCTCTTCATTAATAACTGCGAATCCTTTCCATCATTGTCATTAAAAGGCGACGACGCCTCCTTTTCAAATGTCTGGCAGGAAATTATAGTAGCAGCAGCAACAGCTTGAATAATGAAGCACTTTACGCTGAGGAGAGAGAGAGAGTGAGACAGACAGAGGAGAAAACACTTTTTGACAAGTCAATTTAGTAGTTAATTTGATAGCACTTCAGTTCAGTTTGAATTCACTCATTCGTGTGTTGTTTAATTGCTTAATAATGCGTTAGTTATGCACATTTGGCAGACAGTGTTGTCAAATTGCACTTGCATTGGCGCAACGTTGCCAAATTTCTCATGCATCGCCTCAAAGTAGGCAACAGCATTTCACCTTCGTTCATCGTTTAGATTTCTGTGTGTGTATCTTCTACTTCCCCAAGTTCAAAGTCAAAAACCAAATGGGAACTTACAAAGCTATTAAGATGCACTCCAGAGTGAGAGCGAGGAAAAGAGAAAGAGGGAGAGAGAGAGAGAGTTATCTATGTGTCCAGACAGGAACTGTACTCAACTGGGCAACCACAAACGAGTGGTCTGTCTGGAGCACTTGGCGCATACGGGATCAGCAGCAGCAGACAGACACATGTTCACATTTTAATTTGTGTTGCATTTCCTGTTGCATTTGGGTTCAAACGAGCCAAGCCGAGTTGTGCCACCAAGTGTGGCAAGCGGCAAGGACAACGGCAAACGACAAACGACAAACATCTTCTATGTCTCGACGGTGGCATAAAATATTGATTTCAATGGGCTTCGCCTGTCCGGTTAGGCAAACAGACGGACGGTTGCACAGTGTGGCAAAAACGTAGCAGAATTTCCGACAACTATCGATTCAGCTATAATCGATAAGTATCGATTAAGAGCTGGCAACTAAAATCATAGTTGAAAAAGTATAAAATGAGGAATGAAAAACCATTGAAGAGTGTGATTATTAGTTTTATTTATTTATTAGTTTACTCTCTATTCGAAATTATTATATGAAGAATTAGAAATGATTTACATATATATGCATTATTAAGTCGACAAGTGCTTTTTTTGTTGACAAAGCTTTACATTATTTTTTGTTGGTTGGGGTCAAGTAAACTCTTAGTTTAATTCTAGTAAGGGATGAGGAAGAATTGAAGAGTTTAGAATTATTTTAAAATCGATTTCAAATTTGACTCCCATTTCGAGTGCATACAACTATCAATGCAACTATCGATAAATATGGATTGTTGTCAAAACTTAAGGACGATTAAACTCTTAGTAAAAGAGTAAAATGAAGAGTGAAGACGAGTTCAATGTTTATTTTCAAATTGATAACAATTATATCGATAATTGAAAAGCACTGTTTTATTATTAAAGCCTCTTCATCTATTTTTGCCACACTGTGTGGCAGCCACAGCTGTGGCAATGCACAAAACGTTTGCGCCAGCCAACAATTTCCTCTCATCTTTTTCGGCCATTTATGAATATTCAATAAAAACAACAAGAGCAACAACAGCAACCGATGTCGATAAAAACGTCTGCCCAAAAAAAGCAGAGAAAGGAAAGTAAAGCTGGCTGGCTGACTGGCTGGCTGGCTGGCGTTGCCATAACCACAGACAGCTTCAGGCGGCATGCAACACATGAGCCAATGCTGGCTGGCTGGCTGGCCGTGTTGCATGCCCCGCTGGAAAGTTTTTATCGCCAGCCCGACTGCAAGCTCATCGTTGTGCTCAACTTTATTACATTCATTATGCTACAACCCTGTCGGCATTTTTGGTGTGGCGCCCCCACCCTTCAAACAGTAGCTGGCATCGTGCCACAAAAGTCCATAAACAAGTTTGGGAGTTTCTAATCTGCAGAGCTAAGTGTGTATGTGTGTGTGTGGCGTGTCCAGGTGCACGTGTACTAATTGCAGCGGTATTAGTGGCGCTTTGTCAGCGGCTTACACACAGAGTGGGCCATGCCCCATTCCCCATCTCCTTCCACAGCTGCTGCTGCGTAGCTTTTAGTTGAGCTTGTCATGTCAGCTCTGTTTTTGGCTGACTCCTGACAATGTCCTCCCCATTTTTCTTTTGCCAACATGTCTGCTAATACCCAACCAGAACAAGGGACAACGCAGGTTGCAAGTTTGCCGTGGTTGGGGCATGCTACCGAAACAGCAGCAGCAACGGCAGCTTTAAAAATGCCGCCTCTAATGAAGTGTATTCGGTTGAAGCTTCAACTCGCTACTGATGTCTGGTCATCTGTAACTTTGTCACTTCATTTTTTGCGTTTTGTTTTTGTTTTGTGGGGTGCGACAGAGGTATGTGGCATGTACTCTATGTGTGTGTGTGTGTGCGTCTCATGTTGCAAGCTGCCTGTCGCATCCTTCGTGTGCCTAATGGTTGTGACTTTTTGACAGCTACGGCCAAGTATCCACTTTCCACTGTCGTCCCAAGCAGCCGCGTCGCTCTTTTCCTTCTCTTTCATCTTCACGCCGCCTTCTTTCCCTTCTTCAACTCCAAAAGGAAAACATTTGTCTGTGTCTCGCCAGTGGCCATTTTATGGCCATATATTTTATGTGCAGCTTATTACATGGCTTCCAAATGTTTATTGTATTTGACTTTGCGTCCAATGAAAGATTCTTATTGCCAGATTACACATAGTTTTCGCCTATTCAAATGTGTCTATGCGTGTATCTCTGGGCACTGTTGCCGAACTTCATCGTGCTGTGTTGCCAAACTTTAACTACTTTGGCATCCATTCAGTTATTTTTAATTGCTCCACTCAATTACAAAACTTCATCAGTTTGTTATTAAACTTTGAAGTGTATCTCAAGCTATAATTATCATGATGGCAAAGCTTTATCAAATTTCATTGGCATACAATCAAATAGTTGTAATTGTGTTAACAACAAACTTTGCTTCGCTATTTCTGCCTGATTTTATTAGTATTTAATTTAACTTTAACTTGAGGCAATAATATAATACAAATTATGTACTAAATTGCTGCCAAATTTCACTCAACAGCATTGACAAACCAAGCTGAAGCAACGCAGCTTATCATATATAGTATTTGCTAATACTAATGAATTAAGTAAGGAACATAAAACATGAATTGCTGCAAATTTCACTTGACAACAGTTGCCAAACCTAAATTTTAGGTGCATTAAGTTTCATTTACACTTGCAAATGAATGCTGTAAAACTTCACGCGCTTTAAACTATCGTTCCAACAGTCTGAGCTTTCTTTTCAATTTATTTTTGCACTTCCTCATAGAAGAGTAAGTGTAAAACTCGACAGCAGTGTTGCCAAACTTCACACGACAACTTTAGGAACTTTGAGGCAAAAACGCTTTTAATTATGCATTCATAGAGCGAACGTCCAAACAAATCGACAACATGTCAACATCACGCTTCAATTAGCCAGACCCAAATTTCAGTTTAGGCCTCGCCACAAACACACACACACCACACAAACGCACACATGCACACTGTCGGAGCTGCAAGCTGTCGTCTGACAGAGTTCTGTTTGTAGTTCTGTGTTCGGCTCTAAACTAAACTCACGCAGACAGAAAGAGGCGCATACACAACATATGTCATCCGACTAGCAAATGTTTTACCGAGTTCTCAGTTGCCACACACTCTGTTCTTGTTAGTGTTGTTGTTGCTGCTGCTGCTTTTGGCGCAGTTGTTGGCATTGCGGTTTTTCTGGCTGCCGCTGTTGCCATTAAATGTAATTCTCTGTGGTTTTTATGGTTTTTTAAAACATTCAACAACATTTTACGTGGCTGCTATTTATCTTTTATTTCGCCACTCGCATTCAGATCACCCTTCTCACTTTTTCTCTTCTCTTCTCCCTCTCTCTCTCTCTCTCTCTTTGCTCTGTGCTCGCTCTATTGATGCTCTGCGCTCGTGTCATGTCCCTTGCCGTGTCGCGTCTCGCACGTTTCGCATACCTTGTTGTTGTTGTATTCGTTGCTGCTCTGCGTCAGGCAATAATTCAGTCTCGAGTGCAATTTGGCGATTCTACACACACGCACACACACACACACACACACGTGCGCCACTTTTGAGCTTATCTCGGCGCTCACCTTTTGTCAAACTATTAGCACAACGACTGCGCACCACGGTCGCACAGTGGGCCGCTTTCAATTGGCAATCCCATTGTGATAGTGTCGAAAATATATTGAATTAATTTCTTAAATTGAGAAGCAACATAAAGAAAACAAGTAAGAAGCTAGACTTTGAATAAAAGCAAACCAGTGTGGTATTCATTTTAAAACATACCAAATTAATATTCGTTAAATATACTAAAAATTTATCAAATATTATATTTGGTATATTAATATAGTAGATTCAAAATATACCACAGAGTGGAAAATATACCAGATTCTCAGCCAAAGCAACTAAGACCCTTAGTAACTAGACTTTTTTTTCCATACGAAAGTATTTCTTTAACACCCTCAAAAATTTGTTTCTGATTTTAAAATATTTGAATTATATTTCGAATTTACTTCAATTTTATAATATTTAGGCAGCATGTAAAAATGCAAAATGTATATGAATTACTTGGTTTTTAAATACGATTTCTTTAAATACTCTGCCCAAAAAGTTATATAAGGCAAACGAAACCAAACAAAATATCTAGTAGCGATTTTTTCAAGTTACAATATTATAATCCTAATAAAAAATAGTGAAATATGAAAATCAAACTAAAATCAACGCCTAAATATTAACAGCAGCTAAGCAATTTAAAATGTTGCTTCAAAATTTAATATATTTATTTGTTCGTAATTATCAAATTCAACAGACTGGAGCTTATGCTTGTTATAATATTAATACGACATAAAGCCGAGAACACAAATATTTTGCAAAACAATTTTGCGTTGTTTGTTTATCCAATTATTTTCGCTGGCATTTCGTAAGCACTTGTTGACAAGTTTTAGCCAGAGCGGAATGTTGTCCAGCTAGCAAACTCTCATTAATCCTTGTTATAATTTATGTTCAAGTTTAGTCGCAAGTTTTTGTTTAGTTTGTGCTGCACATTTTTGCAGATGATGCCACTGAAAGTTAAAGCCAAAACTTGACGATTTCACTATTACAGTTTTTTTTTCGCATTTTGTTAGAATTTCATTTTGCAGCAGTAAGATATTTGCATTCATTGTTGTGTTTAGAATTTACAAGTTTCCTTTTGTTTATTTCTTTAAACAAACTTAAGAAGCTAAGAGCAAAATGCGCATTTTTATTTGTTTTTCATTTGCTGACAAAAAGCTAAGAGAAAATAAGCATAATATTATTTGCATTCATTGCAGTTGTGCTTATTACTTTTTCTCTTTAATTTTATAACAAGCTTAAAGCAAATCCGTATAATATGTGCATTCATTACAGTTAAACCTATTACTTTTTCTCTGTAACATTTTTGGAAAAAGTTTCAACAAGCTCAACAAGCAAAAGTACGCTTAAATTTTTGCGAAACCTAAAGTTTAATTATGCTGACTCTGATCAAAATGAATGCGATTGCATTTGTACAAAGTCAAGTCTCAGCAGCATTTTGTGGTTTTGCAGCGGAAGAACTCTTTTTTCATTAATTTCGATTGTCTCTTTTCGAAGGAGGAGGAAGAGGAAGACGACATTTGTCGTGGCATTCCAAATATTTCATTGCATACTTTTGTGTGCTTGCAGTTGCGGTTGTGTGCGGCAATTTGTTGCGCAATTTATTAGCAAGCAAAGACAGTCGATGGGGGCATGCAACATGAGCTCAACTTGCTGCCGATATTATTTAGTTTTTTTTATATCTTTTGTTGGGAATTTTTATATTGCAATTGGCATCGAATTTGCAGACAGACAGCGAGCAATATTTAACCAAAAGGTGCGCTAGACTTCGACTCGTGGCAGGTGGCAAGTGGCAACAGCAATGGCGATTTTCATTTTCAGCCGGCCGGAAGTCAACTTACTTTCGTCTGTTGTCTGCAGCTAGCAAAATGTCTGCAGCTGTCTGCTTCCGCTTGGCAGCTTTGGCAACTCCCTGACCCTGAAATGACACGAAGAGTCGAGTGGAGCAGCTTCAGATTCAGCTTCAGCTTCTGCTTCAGCTTCTGCTGCTGTTTGTCTGGGCGCGTCGCTTGGTTGCCCATTGTGTTGCAGTTGCTGCTGCTGCTGCTGTTGCAGACATTGAAACAAGATTTAAAGTCGCGACTGTTTGCTTAACATTACGCGTAGACAACGCCATGCCACATGCCGCATGCCACATGCGAGCAACCCTCGCGAGGCAGCAAAAATGAAAACGAACAACAACAAAATTGCAGCTACTTAGAAAGCATTTGCCATTTCACTTATATTGAGGGTTGCTGTCAGCAGCTTCCCTTTGCTACAGCCAACAAAAAAAAAGAAAATAAAGTAAAATAAAGCAAAATAAAATAAAATAAAAGAATGAAAAGAGAAGCAACGTAAACTGTAAACAAATGAGAACCTTGGCTAACTTAATAAGCAAACGCATTATGGCCCAATGCTTGTCCGTTGTTTCGTTTGTGAGCCAAAAATAGTTTTGGGACCAAGCGCATACACAGAAAAAAAAGGTTCTAATAACAAGATTTTGGTCTAAGAAGTGCGTGACGAACATAAAAATCTTAATGTTAAGTTAATATACGAGTAAAACTCCATGTTCTTATTAACATGAAGATGAAATCGTATAGTTGTAAGGCCAAAAACCTTAAATATTATATTATATTATATTTTATTGTTTTTTTTTACTACTCATTATAATTTTTCAGACTACGACATTTAAGATTAAGAATTTGTTCTTAAAGCGCTGTTCCCAAGGAATGTGATTTCATCTGTTTTTTATGGCAATTATTGCATTTATTGAAAAGCCAAATATTTGAGTGGTGTGGCCATCAATGTTGGTTGTTTATCATTTTAATGCCAAATTTAGGGTCACAATGGTTGCCAACAACGGTCACTCTTAAACATTTTGAAGTATGTTAACACGTTCAAAACTTTGTTTATCTGGGAACAGATGAACACAGTTTTTAAGGCGAATGTTTTTGAAACTGGTAATTTTTTGCAGTGCAGAAAAGGGACGCACGCTTCGTGTAATAAGCAATACTTAAGACTTAATGCAGGGTATAAAATATGCGCAGCATTTACCTAACAGTCAGAGCTTTGGCGTTAAGGGTTGTCCCAAAGTCCTTTTGCTGCTTCTCGCAACCGCAGCAGCTCAGTTTTTTTTCTTTTCTTTTTTTGTGCTCTGCTCTGATTTTTGATTTAAGCATAATTTCGCAAGCATTGCCAGGGTTGCCAGCTCACCGCCTGCTGTGCAGCTCACGCTTTCCTTTTTTTGTGCTGAACAATTTCAAACATTTCTTCAAGGGATTTGCGCAATTTCCCATTTCTTTTTTGTATTTCTTTCTCTAACTTCACGTGTTTTGTCTTGCAAATAAACTGGCAACATTTTTGCAGCATTTCCATATCATTTGCGTTTTGCCTGAGATTTAGCTAGTGCTCTCTCGCATTCTTTCATTTCCTGACTGCTCCACGGCAACGTGGCGTATGATTAATGTCACAAAGCAACGAATGAAAAAGGTGCAACATTGTGTGAGATGCTGCCAGGCGAAACAGAAGGAAAGAAAAAGAAACCCGTTTAATAAATGATATCAAAAATTAAAACTCGCGCGTAAATCAAATTTATGATTTCTATTTCAAAGGTGTCTCTGTCGCTGTATTAGTATGTGTGTGTGTATGTTTGTGTGTGTGTTTGTAAGGGGCACAACCTAATTTGACAGTCGGCCAGAAATAACTCAATTAATGATGCCAACGACGCGACCTTTTTTGACTTTGCAAGACCCCAAAAAACGAAATTTAAAAAAAAAAAACGAAAAGATGTCAGAAAAAAAGGACAACCCTATCCATGACGTTGTTGGCGGTAACAAGCGTTAATGCTGGGCGTGGCAGGGGCTGCCACGAAGGATGCCACTTGACTTGCTTGCCACTGAAGTGGCAACCACGCGCTGCCTTTGGCTTTGCCTTTGCCTTGTTGCTTGCTCTTTTTGCATTTCCACTCTTTAAGCTTTGGCTCAGTTAATGCACATAAAATGATCTAGAAATGAGTTTATCACATTTCCTTTTTACACAGATTATGTCTGAAAATTTGGCATTAATTAAGCAGAAATATTTTTGTAACGTTTATAAATTGTTCTTCTGATTTTGTGAAATTTATAAATTGAATTATTTTTTGAATTGAATTTCCGAAATCGATTAAGAATCTTTTAAGATTTGTTTCAAATGAAATATCATGTGATTTTTTGAAATCCATAAATCCATCTAGCTATTTCGGTTTTTGAAAATTGAATTTCCGAAATTGACTTATTTTCTTGTTGGATTTGTTTTTTAAATTTCTCGTGATGTTTGAAGAGAATTTTTTTTTTTGTGAAATTTATAATTGGATTTTTAAATTTCTCGTGATTTTTGAAAAGAATTTTCTCTTCTTTTTGTGAAATTTATAATTGGATTCTTTCAATTTTGTGAAATTTATAAATAAGGTTTTCAGTGGCTGAATTCAGCCATCTAAATTTGGCTTGTGATGCACATTTGCCATCATTATTTTGTCACCTTGTTTAGCAAACATTTCGTTGTTTGGAAATCAATTAGTTTTCAACATTTATAAAATCATTTTCATGGAAGTGCAAATCTAAAATGATGCTGACATAGACACTTTAGTACACATTTATCTATTTGCTTAGCAAGTGCATATTTTCACGCAGTTTTTTTTTCTATTTGCATATTCCCAATTGAGCTGCCCTCAAATGTATGCTACAAAAAACATTTTCAGCAGTTTATTGTTTATCTAGGGTATTGCAATTGCCATCAATGTCAGCTGCTGCTCGCTTTTTATATACTAGTCTATTCACATTAAATATGTATATATTTGTTCATCAAGAGATATATTTGCATTTGCATAAGCTGTGGCTTCTCTACTGTGCTGTGCTGTTCTGTTGCCTTGGCATCAATTTGGCAGCATCGCTTACAGTTTGGCAAACATCATTATATGCTTTGCTCGACACACCAAAAAAAAACGGGGACTGTGTGCATAAAAGCACATGAACTCGACAGAAGCCCTGGCCAAGCATAAAGCAGCAATCTCTTCCCTCTTCCCTCATGTTGTCGCCCTCTTTTGACTGCATTTTCGAAAGTATGCTACAGGGCAAATAGACAGAGGGAAAGAGAGATAGAGAGGGGAAGGAGAGAGAGAGAAAGAGAGAGAGAGAGAGAGAGAGAAGAAGAGAGTGCGACCCAGCGAAAAACAACTTCAAAAGGCAGCCCACGGCAATTTTCAATTAAAAACGCCTACGCGGCTGCTACAGAATTTTGATTTCGCTCTCTCACTCTCTTTATCTCCCTCTTGCTGTCTCTTCATTTTTCGCTTTGTTTAACTGCAGAGTAATGTGTAAGAATGCCGCCAGATGAGATGCTCTTGCCTGCGGCTCTCTTTTAAAGTTGAGCCGAAAAAAATACCGAAATGTATTTCGTTGATGGCACGACATGAGATTGCACTCAAGATTTGACAATGTGTGTAAGAGTTTATCTATGTGTCTGTCTGTGTGTGTGTGTGTTTGCCTCCGGTCTCGAGAATATGGCCAACAGCAATGTGTCAAGCATGGGACATGTCAAGCAAAATACTTAGAATACTTAGTTCTATGCCAGCCAACTTTAGGTGAGAGTGCCTCAGCAATTGCAGCAAAAGGCGGTCGAGTGCTGGCAGCCCTGAGAGTGTGTTGGCAGCCCTCGTTCTTGTGCTTGCTTAATTTGATTTACATTTCATCTCATTTGGGGAGAAGTAGGTTGCATTTTATACCTGGTTCTTGTGTAATTATTGCACTTGACTTCTAACAGCAACGTTGGCATACTTTTTAATAGTTTTTATACAGTGTTTAAGATGCCGGCAGCCCTGGTTTTGTACTACTTGTGAAGTTTAGCATTGCAAATAGTAGTTTTATGCTTTAGAAGCAAATTTTATCCTTCTTAGGTGGCCTGCTTACCTGTTTACTATTTACATTTTGAGCATCCGGATCAGCCCTGGTTTTGTATGGCAGCCCTAGTTGCGGTTATAGTTAAAAGCATTCAACTATTATGACTGTCTAATATGCGTTCTAAACGAAACGTTGTGTGACTTCGAAGAGTTTGAGGTTACAGCATGAGCAAAAAAAAGGCCATGCTAGCCCTGGTTTTGTATGGCAGCCCTAGTTGAAACCATAGCTACCACAATATAATCATTTTAGCAATTTTGTATAAAATTTAAATGATACTTTAAGCTATTTTAGGTAGTGTAGGGCTATAGCATGATCACTTTTAGGTCGTGTCAGCCCTGGTTTTATATGGAAACCCTGTTTAAAATGTTAGCTACGACAATATAATGATTTTAACTATTTCATATAATATTTAAAAGAGGCGTTATGCGACATTAGGCTATAGAACTGATCACTGCAGCCCTGGTTTTGTATAAAAGCCCTAGTTATAAAGCTAGATACTACTATAAATTCATTATAACTGCTTTTTATGTGCCCCATCTGAAGAGTTGTGCCATTTAGAAGAATCTCGGTATACAGCATAGCGATTTAGTGCTTTCCGCAGCCGTGGTTTTGTATGACAGCTAACTGCGACAACGAAATCTTTATCATCGCCTTAACAGCCTTTAAATCAATCGAAAGCCATAGGCTTGAACGTGTTTTTGCATTTTAAAGAGAGTACTTTTAAGCATTTTGAGTGCCTACTTTATGTCTCCTAATACACTCGACTCAATGTACTTATTGTTTGTGCTTTGATTTTACGATGATCTTTGCAGTCACGCACATCTCTCGTCTCCAGCTCGGAGGGCGGCATTTTGGCAGAGGGCGAAACATCGAGCGATGAGGAGAGCTCCCGCGATTCGAGCGACAATTCACCGCCATGCGATTTGGGTCTGATGGAGCGATTGCTGTTAACGCATCCCATGTGGTTTTTGCCCGGGATTCAACGTTCCGGTGCCGTTCACTTGCTGCAGGGCAAAGAGGAAGGGGTGAGTGCAAACTGACCGATAATTATGAATTTATTGATATCGTTTAATGAGACAATTGCCGACGTATGGCAAACATGCAAACAAGAAAAAAAGTATAAATACAAAAGGGGCTGAATGGCGGCTGAATAAATCAGCAAACACGCAAAATTTGCAAACAATTTGCATATGAAATCGAGAGAGAGTGAAAAATATAAAAAAAGGAAAAAATCGCATTGCATACAAACAGACGCAATTTACATATACAAATTGCAATCAATTAACGTGTGGCAATAGCTGAGGTTTAGCCATACACACACACTCGAGGGAGGAGCAGGCGTGACCAGACAGAGATAGCAGCAGAGAGAGAGAGAGAGAGAGTTGGGGGAGATTCATTAATATTACGAGAGCGACAACAATGCGAAGCCCTTTTAATTGTAAATGTATAAAGATAAACAAAGAAATGTTGCCATACGAACGCGCCAGGACACGCAGTGCCAGCAGGATAATGCCGGCCCAGGACAACGATTTCATTGAAATTTATCTGGGCAACACACAGCAGCAGCAGCAGCAGCAGCAGCAGCAAATGGGGACAAAAGGCGACGAGCTGCGACCAGAGACAAAAGCCATTCAATGCGATTTACATTTACGTCTGCAAGGACACGGCTAAGAGTGGGAGGAAATGGGGGCGTGGCTGGTCACTGGTCATTTTGTGATTCAAGGCGCTTTTGCATAGACAATTGAAATTACAAGCGAGCAGAGAGAGCAGCCAACAAATTGTACAGATTCAATAAGTTAGTCAACCCCCCAAAAAAACGTGAACAAGGCAAGTCTCCAAGTCCAAGTGCTGCCCCAGCAATTATCACGTGTACAACGCAGGCACAGACAGACGGACGGAAAGACAGACGGACAGCCAGACGAATAGATAGATAGATAGATGGGATAGTCTGTCAGGCAGCCGTAGAATGAATCAGTGAATGCTTCATCGAATCGCTCGAATGCCAACTAAATTGCTTGTCATTTGTTCTCGCAGGGGCATTCAGCTTAGCCTCCGAGCAACGAACAACGAGCGAACAACAACATTTGTCTGGGGGGGGGGCGTGCTAAAGTGCATCGCAAATTGAAAATTATACCTTAAATCAAGCCACATTAAGGCCATGCGTATGCGTGAGTGCTTCAGCTATCAATAACAAGAAGAATACACATAGTAGATGACAGCAATAGGTTGTTATGCACGATTACAGGCTATTCAGAAAGTTTGCTTTAAGGTAAGGCACACTTTAAAAACGTTGCCGAACAAATTAGTAGAACGAAAAAAATATGTTATGCTTGCACGCAAATAAATTTCGTTGACAAATTTTGCAACGTTAACTTCCGACTCTGTATTTCTTTCTTTCCAATGTATTTAAGATTTGTGGTCAATCACTCGAATTTAGTGAAATCATTCAAAATAGTTGTATTCAAACAATATATGAAACTTTAAAATCCAATGGCAGATTGCTAACTAAAGCTTTTATATAGATTTTAGATTTATTAAGTAGTTGAATAAGTACAGAAATAAAGTACCAACATTTTACTTTTTGTTAAGTATGTCAAAATTTCTAATCAAAAAACGTCTGTAAAGTCGACTTTTTGATTAACTTTGAAGTGACAACCTTTCTTTTGATATTACCCCTCAATCTGGACTAACTGTACGCAACTTTCGGCTTTATAACCACGCAACTTTCATGTGACAAATCTGCATAGACACCGACGCAAAGACTACGCTATATATGAATATAAAGTTAAGACTAAGCTCACGGTTTTTCAATGTATGTAAATTCAAGTCGCCGCCTGAAAGTATGCAACGGAAATTTTCAATTACGAACTTTTCCAGCAGTTGTGTGTTGCATCGCACACTGTGAAGTTTTTTGAAGTTTTGCACAACTTTAAAAATCGAACTGCGAACGAAATTCAAAGTTGTTGAATGCTTGTGGCACGCGACGCAGCTGCACTCGAATCCCAGACTTTGCCAATGGGGGGGAGGAGGGCAGAAGGCAGATGGAAATGAAAAGCGTTTCGTTTTTTCAGCTCGGCAATTTTCAATTGTCGAACGCGTCGCAACAATGGCGCATTGATTGAACTCCAAGCAATGAAGGGGACAAAAAGAAGTGAAAGGGAATTGTGACGGGGGCGGTGGCGTGGGGAGAGACGGATTAGGTAAGAAGCGTAGGCAGCAAAACTTTTGCAACTCTCTTGTGCACCTTTTGCTCGTTTGCTAGTTGCCCATTGAAACGCTAATTGCATGCGTCGAAGTCGACGTCGACGTCGACATCGACGTAGCCGGCGGCAATTACACGCCTTGCCTTGCAGCAGTTGCTACGCATTTGTTTATGCGTTTAATAAAAAAGTATTTGCATAATTGAAATTGAAATTCAAGTAGAGACCAACTGCGCACTCAAACTGCGAGCTTCGAGCTCGAGTCCATTGAATGGCGACCCTCTGTGTAAACGGCGCTGGTAAATGTTTGTAATTAAAAATCAATCAATATGTTTGAGCTACGAATGCGGCTGCTGACCATTTGTGGCAACACATGTGGCATGCAACAACAACAAGAACAACAGCATTTACTTGCTTTGCTTTGCTCCATTTGCCTGCCTGGTATTTTAATTACTTGTTTTCGCCTCTCTCGCTCTTGCTCTTGCTCTCGTTGTGTGTCCTCTTGTATTTCCATCTGTCGATTTCTTTTGCATACCCTGCAATCGTTGCTGGTTGGGTAGCTTAGCTATGCTTTAAAAGTTTATTATTTTTAAATGAATTCAAGCTCAACTCAAATAGCTTTCTTTAATGTAGGGTATTTGCTAGTCTCTCGCTTTGCCTTTTTGTCGTCTCGCATTTCTTTTCCATACTGCGCTCAGCTTTCACTGTCTGCGCCATCAATCATAAATGGGTCCAAGCGCTGGGGCTGCTGTTGCTGCTGCAGCTGCAAATGAAAGCTGAAACTGCCCACATATGTGATGTTGTTGTTGTTGCTGTGATTTTGTTTTTCCGCCTATTTTTTTGGAGTTGAATGGAGGCAGCATTTGGTGTGCGGGATTTGTTATGCTGACCGCAGAATGTAATTAGCAGCAAATGGCGACTGACGAGCCTTTCGATACACACACACACACGCGAGAACATGTGTGTAGGTGTGTGTGCTGCCTTTTCATTCTTCGTATAAAGTGAAAACGTTCTTAGCAGCCGCATAATTGTCTGCGGGCGCGCTCAAAAGTATGCAGCAATATTTTCAGGTTTTTTTTTTTGCAGCGCTTGAAAGTATGCAACGCTTTTGCGGCTTTCGCATTTTGTTTGCCCTCGCTTTTAATATGCAGTCAATGTTGGCTTTGCCTTTGCCATATTGATCCGCTTGCAAATATTGAACTATTTTGTTTGCAATTCTATTATTATTATTATTTTTCGGGCGCTGTGATCTCCTTTGAGTGCATTTGATTTATGCGGCAGGACATTAAACGTTTCATTGCCACATAGCCACAGGCGACAGGCCAAAATGAACTTGTTAAGCTGCAGCAGCGTAACCACGCCCCCTTCTCCACCCCCTCTGCAGCCTCCCCCTAACTAGCTATCGAGCTGTGAGCTCAACTCTAGCTTAAATGGCCAATAGACACAAGGCGGACAAAGCAATCAAATTGAATTTTTTCATTGGAATTTTGTTGGCTTTGTCGTTAGCCATGTGTTGTAATGTCAAAGGGGCAGCGGGGAGGGGGAGAGTCAAAGGGCTAGTCAGCTTACAACATGGCACAAAAGTCACGGGGAAATGAAAAGCGAATAGCAAGAAAGAGCAGCAACAGCAACAGTATCAACAGCAGCCACATAGGCGCAGACAGTTTTTATTTATCACCAGCAGCGGGCTAAGCGGAGAGTGGGAAAGGGGAAGGGGAGAAAAGGAGGGAGGGAGGGCAGGGAAGAGACATTTTGTATTGGCATTGGAACAGTAGCAGCAGCCACAGCTGATGAGCGATAACGTCGCCAGACAGCTGCAGTGTGGGAGACACAGCTGTGTGTGTGTGTGTGTGTGTGTGTGTGTGTGTGTGTGTGTGTGTGTGTGTGTGTGTGTGTGTGTGAGACATGCAGACATTCAGGGTGTAAGCACAGATGACAAGCAAAGCCCCAGAAGGGTTGCAAGCGACACCAAAGCAGAGAGAACAGAACGAACGTAAGTAGGAAGATCAATTGAACAGAAGTCATAAGTTGCATAGTTAACATGCCATAAGCATTGCTTCAGCTGGAGTTGGAATGTTGCCAACAACACTCAAAAAAAACAGATATATGTATTCTATATAGAACAGGCAGACAGCGAGAGTAAATGTAATGCAAACACTTTCCCTCGTTCAACCACAAGAAACGCCAAATGTAGCATGAAAAACGCAAAACGCCAACTCGATTGTCCAGCAATGCGCATTAAACGTGACGATTCCAACTGAAAAGATTCTATTAGATGATGCCACTTTTTATTATAAACATATTTCGAAATAAGTGAGTACTAGGAAAATACTAAATTACTGCTGAAGCGAATAATATCCTCCTTTTATTTTTGCGGTATAATTTAGGTATATTTCAATACTATATCGATATACCAAATATAGCTGTGTATTTTAGTATTTTTGTGGAATATTTCTAGAATATAGTTTGATTGAGAATGGCAATAAAATAAAAACTATATTCTATAAGTATACCGAAATTATATACTAAAATATACCAAAGGGTATATTTGACATATCTTTATTGTAATGCACTCAAAATATACCATAAAGTACAAAAAATACCATAACGTACAAAGTATTCAATAAAGTACAAAATATACCAGATATTCAACTAAAGCAACTAAAGCCCGATTGAGCATAAACTAATCTCGAACTGAACTAAATTAAGAATTGAAGTTTATAGAAACAGTTGAGTAATTGCAATTAAGAGTTCTTTTAGTATTTTACACTTATGCGTACTTTTTAGTTTTATTATAATATTATTTATTATTCATCATATTTTATTCAGTCAAAGCAAAGTTGAAATTCATAAAACATGCAAATTTCGAATGCATGAAGCAGAGGTGAATAGAATGTGCAAAATGTTCTACACGCATTTTAAATCAATTTGGCTGCGGGCACTTAAAGCGCTGTCACACATGGCGTATGCGCAACGTGCACCAACCATAAACTGAAAGGCAGAAGGAGAAGGAGAAGAAGAAGTTGTCTGAATGCATTTTGGCTCAACTCGTTACACAACAACAGCGACAACAACAGCAGGCAACGCAGGCAGGCAGGCGACACATTGTGCTAATGAATTATTAACAAAAATTATAATTGAAAGCCGCTTGGCAAATGAGTTTAATGCACCTCAAATGCACAGAGAGTAGACTGGCAGAGAGAGAGAGAGAGAGGGAGAGGGAGATAGAGAGACGGCGAGAATGTTTCTGACGAGCCAATGATGATGATGAAGGCAAAAACCTGCATGGCACAACAACGGAAATCAAGGGAAATCAGCTTAAGGCAAAGTGGGGAACTGACTCTTGAACTGCACAGCGAAAGCCGCTTAGCAGACAATGCAGCAAAATGGAATGGAAAAAGGAAGAGAGGGAAAGGGAATGGGAATGGGAAAGGGAAGAGCAAAGGCAAGTCCGTCAAATGGACAGCAAAAGGCAAATGAGATATCAAACAGCACAACAATGAGAAGACAACAACAAAAACAGCAGGGGGAAAGGGAAAGGGAAAGATCTCTGAGGTCGCTCCATTGTTGGACTTTGGATTCAAATTCAATTTGCTATGCAAAGAAAGCGATGCGCAAGTAAAACAAAAAACCTCCCAGCCAAATGAATGTCAATGAAATGCAAATGCTGGGTTCTATACGGTAGGGGGAGGGGGCAGGGGAGAGGGTCAAACATTTAAAGATAAGGAAGGGCTGGCAACCCCTCAAGCCGATGCTCGATGTATTCGATGCCACAACAAAACGCAGCTCACATTACCAATTTGAATAAAATATGAGATTTTTATTATATGAAACCACTGCCCAGTCTCCCTTCCCCCTCTCTCTCTCTCTCTCTTTGCTTTATCGCTTGCTTTGCCCTTTTTTTAATGGACCAATGGCTAGATAATAGAGGTCCAGTTTGCGATGTTCAAGACACTCGACGCTTCTCGGCATAATTTCATTATTTTATGCAGTTTTTTATTCGCATCCCGCTGCTTCTCATACTCTCGTCTTTTGTTGTTGTCGCACCACACAAACCGCCGACACTCATTAGGCGGCTGTCTCCCTCTCTCTCTCTCTCTCTGTCTCCCCTGGGGCACTGCAGGACACTGTCTGGCGTTAAATTGCTGCTCCCCACAGGAGGCGCCATTTTACAGTTTCAGTTTCAGTTTCGGTTGCAAGTTTTTCGAGTCGGAATCGAGTGGCAAATAAAAAGCGTCAAGCTCTCACAGCAAGCAACACAAATGGACAGATCATTTCAATGTATATCAAAAAAAGAATTTTTATTGGCCTTTGAAAACTTTTAAATATTTATCTATTTAAAAAGCTTAGATATAATTTAATGTAAACACTAACGTTTAATCTAAAGTACAGGCATATATATAAAATATGTATTTTATTGTATATTAATATTGTTAAACTCAGAAACTCAGTTTAATTTTAACTGCCTAGAGAAAATATTGTATTCGCTCAGAAGTATGCTACGTTTTTTTGAAATTCATATGCAGGGATTTCCATAGTGAACGAATGCATTTTAAAAGTATAATAACTTTATAAGTTGTCATAATTCAGTGTAGATTAGAATAGTTAAATTGACAGCAAAATTAATTATAAATGCCATATACATAGAGCAAATATTTAACTCAAGCGCTCAGAAGTATACTATTTTTTTGTAAACTTCAACTACAATTTGTTGGGCAGAAAAATCCACAATTGTAGTTAAGGATAACTTAAACTTTAGCATGTTGATGAATTTCGATAATATGAATTTCAATCTATATTAACGATGTCAATGCAAAATCAATTCAGAATTTCCCTTGAGCAATTATTTAATTGTGAAGCATTCTACATATAATATTATTATGTTACACTTTTTGTGCACTTCAATTTAATCGGCATGCATTTTGTACTACTTGTAAAGGGTTGCAGGCATTTCGATAATAAGTGAGCACTTTTAGTTTATGACAAACTCAATTTGCGAGGAACTACTTACGAAACCTTTTCCCAATGGCCATTTGAGCCAGTTTAGTTGATCGCTTCATTGCAAACCGGAGGCTATTACGCTGTCAAGATTCGATGTCAAGTCGAAGGACAATAATGTGGGTAAAAATAGAAATTGTACTCGTAGCATGATTTGATGATTATAGACTAGACTTGGCGCTCGAGCGAGCGCAAAACACGAGACGAGTCTATTTGCGGGCCAAAACTTGATTACAACTATGTGCAAAATGGTGAGAAGAGAGGGAAGGGAAAAGGGTTAAAGGGGAAGCTGCACTTTCGATTCACGGCCAGAGACCGCAAAGCAAGTGAGGAGGACAGGGGAGGGGAAAAACAGACAGCAGACAGCAGCTGCGACACGTTGCGCATAGTGAAGGACAACAACAAGACACAGCAACAGCAAAAGTCCCCAAAGGGGACTGCAGAGGAGAAGAGAGAGAGGGAGAAGGAGAGGGAGAGGGAGAGGGAGAACACCTCATTGGGCTCGCAGCCAACGCAGCCAAAGGGGTGACGCTGCGGACATTTCATACTCCATTCCCCTTCGCCTTCCCCGTCTCTTCGCTCTTCTCTTGTCACTCGCGGCAAATAGTCGAGAAATGGAAACCGGAAATGTTGTTACCCCTTCTCAGTCTCAGTGAAACAGAGACAGCTAGAGAGTGGGAAAGAGCAAGAGAGAAAAAAGTGCAGTCGAGTTGCCGGAAATGGGCGCAAATGCGACAACGACAAGGACAGACTTTTTTTCTGTGTGTGTATTTCGGGAAGAGGCAGAAAGCAAAGTGTGAACGAGCGAGGGGTGATCGAGCGGTTGTGTTTGTGGTGCGATTGCTGCAATAATTTATGTGCAATTAAATGCGAAAACAGAATGCAATTCAAGTCGCCAACAGCACAAATGTAAATCACTTTCGCTAGCAATACGCCAAGCAAAGGCGAATGTAAGAACACATTGAAAGAGAAATTGAAAAGAAGAACATGATAAATCATGAGCAGCCATGACAAATGCGACAAGGAATTGAAACTAGACTTGTGCAATTTGAAGAAAACTAATAAATAAATTTAAACCGAACATATAAATGCAAATTACCAAAGTTATAAATAAATATAAACTGCAATAAAAGTGCTGAAAGTAAGTTGAGATAGAGAAAGAAAAAGAAATTGCGATTTGCATAAAAAAATATTACAAATACAACTACAACTATTTCTTATAGTATAGAAATGTAGACTTAATAATAGAGAGACAAAGTGTGAAACGAAAAAGGAAATAAAGGAAAAGTGCGGATGGACCAAAAGTAAATCAAAATATTAGTTAGTTCAGCAAATGTTAGAATAAGCAAATAAATACAAAGACAGAAAATCATTCTACAATCAAGAATAAAAGACTTGAACCAATCTTATGTGAAATCAAAATTGAACCAATCTTAAATAAAGATCAAAATTGTATGTTAGATTGCTCAATCTTGATTATTTTTTAAGATGAAAAAGTTATTAAATCAAGACATGCAATCTTCTTTTCAATCTGGAATAAAACATTCTTAACGCAAAATTGCAATCGTAAAATAAGATGTTCTTAAACTTAAAATGCAAATTTAGCATACAAATCTTGACTTAAGATTATTTTAATCAAAAAATCTTTATTTTTAAGATCGAAAAAATATTAAATCAGGATACAAGATTCAATCTAAATTGTTTTCTCTCTGTGGAGGAATTCTTTGTTAAACATAAACATAACATTCAAAATAAATACGTATAATATTAGCAAATCGAAATTGTAGGTAGAGAAAAGCAAAAAATCTATATATTAGAAAACAACATAAGAAGTCAAGAGCCAGACTAGAACAGAAGCAAGTATTTTCTGCTGCCAGTTGACGATAAACAGATAATGTGTAACTTTTTAAGCGGATTAACAATTTTAAAGTCCTATGCTTGCCTAAAGCAAAACAAACATTTTAAAGAGTCACACTTGAACAAATCAATTTAATAACAAATGTCGGACGGGAAATTGTGCAACACTTCAGTTGCACGCACCGCAACGTATAAATTAACTAGACGTGCGACACCGGCCACGCCCACAGAACGGAAATTGAAACCGTTAACAGGCTTTTGCGGTTGGAAAAGTGCAAGTGACATTTTTTGGGCAAAACAAGCAAAGTTTTTGAAGTGTGCGGCAAATGGACAACGGAGAGTTATGCACAGGTGTAGAGTGTTGTAGACTGTGGAGAATAGAGTGAAGAGTGCAAAGTGGAGAGTGCAAGGTGGAGAGTGGAGAGTGAGGAGCTAAGTCGACAGACTGCAAGTCAACGAACTGTGAAGTGAAAATGCATTTGACGTTGTCGTCTAATGGCATTTCTAGAGCTTCCATTTACGGGCAGCGCCTAAAAGCAGGCTATACAATTTGTTGCAACTGCGTAAGTGCATGTGTGTGTGGGAGTGTGTGTGTGAGTGCTTGGCAGTCCAGGCATTGTGGGCGTGTCTACAGCAGAGCAGAAGTAAAAGCCAATTGATTGCAACTATTGTTTGAACTGCGGCAATCGACAATGGATTTGCATACACACACACGCACATACATACATACATAAAAATATATAAATGTATATATATATATATATATATTGATGCATTTATTTGCTTGTGTGTCTGGCTTGAAATGCCGTTACGCCTTTTTATTGTCACATTGCCACATTGGCAAAATTTGTCAAGGCGTCCATAAAATGCAGGCAAGCTCACACACAGATTACTCCAGCTCACTCACTATTCTCCTCTCTTTCTCTCTTACTCTCTCTCTCTCTCTTTCTTTCTCTCACTCCGCCTTTGTGCATTATCTGTATTCAGTTGAGCAGCTTGTTAAGACATTTTTACGCTCGTTTTTGTCCCTCGCAAATTGCATTTCCGTGACGGTCAAGCAAGCAACCACGCCCCCTCCACCCTCTCATGCTGGCCACCCACATTGACCACATTATTGAATCAGTATATAATGTGCTTTAGCATCGCTCTCTCTTCGCTCTCGCCTGCAGCATTTGCCGTCTGCGTATAATAAAATCAACAGCCAAAAAGTATGCTTTAAAAAATTGTTGCAACTCGCAAGCAAATCAAATAAACATTGAACGAGCGAAGCACGGGAGGAGAGGAGGAAACGCAAGAGCATAGAGTCATCATATCTATACAGCCAGCACTTCTGTCCTGCCATTATACCTGCCCCCGCTCCCTCGCCTTTATGCTTTCCCGCCCCTTTGAGCTCATCATATCAAGTGCGTTGTTATACGTTTTCCATTTTTTTTTTATCTTTTGCTTCTTTTTTTATTTTTGCCTTTGCGCTCTCTCAACTGCTTATTGAAAATTGTGCAGAACGCGCACAGAAATCATAAACAACGCCGCGGGGCGTCCATATTCGTTTGCCTCCTCCCGCCCCGCCCTCCTACAGCCTTAGCTCTAGAGTTGGCATTTATTGAAATCTGAAAAAAATATAATTGCATGCTTTTAGGGTTGCTCAACGAAATTGAAAAGCACACACACACACACACACATGCACATACACAATTGCTTAGCAAAACACAGTAGCATACAAAAAAAAAAACGCATAATAGAAAGCAAAGCAAAAAGAAGCGAGTTCTTTAAAACACATTCGCCTCAGCTTAAAATCGTCAGAGTTTTGTCGGGAATTCGCTTAAGAAGATATCCCAATGCAAAGTGAAGTGAAAAGCAGTTGGAACACTTTTAGCATGAATTTATGTGGCTTCCAAGTGCGTGCACTCATCATCTATTTTATCACATTCAGAGCATATCAAATAAGTTGGCTAATTTTGAATTACTCGAGACAGAATTGGGCGCCAAAATAGATAAGATATTAGAGCTTATCTTGTGTTTGTAAATCTAGTCAAACATTTGCAGATGGATTTGTGATTACATGAGTCTTAAGCGAATAAACTAGCGAGAAAAACTGCAAATAAACTAAAGTAGAGAAAAATGTGCATAGTTTTATAAGAGATGGAATTTGATTATATTTTTGTATTGAGAATAATCGTATATATTATTTAATAGATAAACACGTTTACAGTTTTAAAGAAAGATGAATAGTCTATCTTTTGTTTGATATGTTTTGAACTCCGTAATTCATTAACTTCCCATAGTTGCCTTCTTTTCACATAGTTTACGCTTTTAATACTCGAATTAACGTTTGCGAATTGCCGTTGAAATCGTTGAGTGGAACACGGCAACAACAGCTGCTGCGTATTGTGCGTGACTTTAAGTGAAACGCTCATTATGAAAACTTTAGCAGGCGATTAACAAAAAACAAAACGGACAAGAAAACGGACATCGCCTGCCACTTGACCAGGTCTGCAGCCGTTTAGCTGCAGAAGGCGTTGCCAAGGAAGTGAAGTGAAGTGAAGTGCAAATGCCACTCGCCACTTGCCACTTGCCACACGACTTGGCTGCTTTGTCGCAGCGTCTGCAAAGTTTTTGCCAAGACAAAGGCGCGAACCAAAGCGAGTGGAAAAGAGACTGTGAAACGAACGCATCGCATACCAATTTATCATTTATCATGCGACGGGCTAAAATGGGAGAATGTGGAAATGGGAAATGGGAAATTTATGTGCGCGCATTTTTAACGCAACATTTAACGCGCGCGCTGAATTATGACAACAGCTCACTCAACAGCAACTTTCTCTCTCTCTCTCTGTATTCCTTTTGCAGACTTTCATTGTGCGCGGCTCGAGCCAGCCGAATACGATGGCTGTGTCGGTGCGTCTGCCACAGGACACAGGACCCTACATCGAACACTATCTGATACAGTCGCAGGACAATAACATACTCAGCCTGGAGAGTTCACGCTTCAAATTCGGCTCGATTCCCGCATTGATTGCCCACTATGCGCAATGCTGCGACGAGCTGCCCGTGCAGCTGATGCTGCCGCGTGTCCTGCGCGAGGCAAACAACCGCAAGAAGCTCTCGTCCCTGGCGCTGCTCGGTCAGGAGTTCTGGAGCTATGCCAGCAGTCCGGCTGTCCTAGGTCCCCCAAAGCAGCTGCAACAGCAACAGTTGCAACAACAGCAACAGTTGCAGCAGCAGCAACAGCTGCTGCTCGATGCCAAGTCGCCGTTGTCGCTGACCGAGACGAGCGGCTTAGGGACAGCAACCTTCTTCAGCGATAAGCCAGAGCAACAGCCACAGTCGGCGGTGGCACCACAGCAAGGTGGCAACAACAACAACGTGTTCAGTCCGACGGGCAGCGGGCAGCTGTTGGGCTTCTTCAGTCAGGCGGGCACGCCGTCGGACACCAACTCCAGCATGAGTTCGTTCTGCACCAGCGGGGACAGCACATGCAACAGCTGCTCAGTCCTAACTCGGTGGATTCGGTCATACTCACGATGTCCCCGGTGGACGCTCAGGGCTATTTGCCCGGCGGAGCAATGCTCGATCAACAGCAAGTGCCACAGCAGCAGCAACAGCAGCAGTTGCCTACTTTAGGCAACAGCAACAGCAGCAACAATCTCAGCACGTTCAAGACAACAGCAGCGAGCGGCGAAATGGAGCAAGTGCAGCGTCCGCAGCGACCAAAGCCGCCAAACACGTTGAATCTCAAGCCACCGGCGCCGCCGATGCGTTGGTCTAAACCCCATTCACCGGATCAGCTGAACAACAACAACAATAACTTTACGGTGACCACAACTGTCACCTTCTCCATGGAGAATGGAAGCAACCTTAGCGGGGGACCTGCAACGCCACCGACAACCAAATCGAATCCAGCACAATTTGTGGAGGTAACGACGCCGGCGTCAAGCAATCCCTTCAACGCACTGCTCAACTCGCAGGCCAGCACGAGCACGTTCCAGACATTTGCCAAACGCTTGTCGCCCGAGGGCGAGTGCAAGGACACGCTCTCGTCGCAGGGCACATCCTCCTCGAATGACAGTCGCTGGCAAACTCATTCGCAGTCGAGTCGCGACTCCACGCACAGTCAGCGCAAGATACTCTCGCCTCTGACGCCAAGCAGCGCCACAGGATTGTTACCCGGCAGCAGTGGCAGCAAGTCGCGTAAGTCGCGCATCCGGAGCAAGGAGTCGAAACACTATCAGGAATCGGACATACTCGAGAGCCCGCCGGCTCAGTATTGCGCCAGCGCGTTGAGCGACAAGATCAGCGACTACGAGGACGTCTGGTCGCATGATCCCAGCGATCGTGCCAGTCTCCTGACCAGCTTCAAGCCAGGACTCGATGCGCACGGCGGTGTGCTGAACCGACGACCCGATCTGCTCGCCGAGACACGTAAGTTAACTGCACTAAACACTGCCATCAACTAGGGAGCTCTAGAAAAAACCGTTGACTAAACTAACTAAACTTTGACAAGAAATTTCTCGTTAGAAGGCCTCTCGACTATCCCTCGACTACAATTTAAAGTCTTTGAAAATCACTAAACGAAGAATTTCCAAAACCCTAACGGAAACTATTGATATAACCAACTAGACCAAATAGTCTGGTGAAATACCTTGTCTAAACCTCCTGTATTGATCGAAACCCCTTGTCTAAACACTTAGACAAAAGCTGCCTCAAAGAAATTCCTTTTCTAGCACTCTCAGGTAAAGTTCTTGACTCAAATGTTTGTTGACAAGACTTGAAGAAAATCTTTAAAGAATATCTCGTCATCTAAATTCGCAGCTTTTGTCTGAAACCTGCACAGAAACTTCCTTAGTAAAACTCTTTCTCGACTTCTTTGACTAAACTTCTTGTCTAGCACCATAGAATATGAGTTTAACATAGGCTGTACGAAAAGCCTCAGTAAACCCCCCTACGAAAACCCTAGACTAAACAACCGACTAAAACCTGAAGGGAAACTTCTAGTCTACATTTTGACTATTTAAAAAAACCCTGAACTGAACATTTTAATTGAATCCCTCGACAAGTCCCTAAAAAAATGATTTTCTTCTGACACCCTCTTGATTAATCCATTTATCTAACTAATGATCCTGTTTCTCCTCTCCATTGCAGCCAGCACACCCACGCAACAACTGCTATCGCCCTGCGAGGACACCCCACAGCAGCTCGAGAGCAGCCAGCAACTGTTGCAGTTCTCCGGCGATGCAGCGCCACGATCGCGCGCTGGACTTCAGCTGCCAAATCTGGCACCAGCCATGACACAATCACTCACAGAGCACAGCACTGCCGATGACGGTGGCGACACGACACCCACAGCTCATGCTCAAACGCCCGGCTCTTCGCGCAGCAAGCAGGGCAGCCCATTCTATGCCGAACCCGCCGATGCATTGCGTCAGGCTGGGCTAACTAATGCGGCGGCGGCGATTTTACGGCGACAGCAACGCAGCCAACTGCTGCCGGCGAATCAACGGCACTCGGAGCCACTCAAAGGTGGCTTGGCCACCACAGCGGCGCCACTTTTATTGCCCGCCGATCTGGAGAAATTGGCTGCCGGAAGTTTGGATGAGTTGAAGCAGAAACCAAAGCCGTTGGCCCAACAACCGCAAGCGAAACGCGGACGCAATCGCATCGAGCACTGGCAACTCGACAGCAGCTGGGAGTTTATGGCCAAGCAGGAGACAAATGGCGGTGACTACGATGCGACCGCAGCCGATTGGCAGGAGAAGGAGAATTCCCTTGGTCGGGAGAAGGATGCAAATGGCCCAGGTGCCAAGAAGCGACCACTGACCGTGCATCAGATCATTGCCAAGCGTCTGCCCGATCTCAATCTGCCGGAACTCGTGCGTTGCTCGACACCACCGCAAAGCGTGGGCAACGTTGTACCGCTGCAATCGGTGCCGAGTGCCGGACAGTGTGCGGACAAGGAGAAGGACAAGGACAGTCAAAAGTCATTCCAGAGTCAGAACCAGAATTCGAATCAGAACCAGAATGGTTGTCGTCTCTCCGCCTATGACAATGTGGAGCGCAATTGTGCTGCCTTCTGTCAGACGTATTACGGCGGCATTGACTCGGCACAGTCCGACGATGGCACCGTCTTCTCCGAGCCGTGGGATTCATCGCAATGGGACTCGTTCATTCCCATGCAGGATGGTAAGTAATTAGAGATGGGATGATATCGCTCAGTATTATAAATATGCAAATCTTTTGCAGATGCCACCATGAACTCGGACACCATTCACTTGTCAAAGTGTCGACCGGCATTGTCGGAGGACGATACGATCGTTGAGGAATTCAGCAGCACCAAAGATGGCAGCAACAGCAGCTGCAACCAGGACACGCTCAAGGCCAACAAGAATGGCAATAATGCCGGCGCTGGCGCAGGCAATAATAACAATAACAACAAGGCAATGAGACCTAAAGTGGCCACCATATTGAGGAATCCAAGCATGCGGGATCGTGAGATACTATGTGAGTAATAATTCCCTTTTTTTTATTCTATAAGAATTGGACTTGGTGTCAAGCAATTGAAGATCGAGCTGAGTTTGATAGTAAGGTTACTTAAGGCACTTTTTTTTTAATGACCTGAAGCAATTTTGAAAGTTTACTGGAAGTTCCGACTGCACTTTCAGTAACCTTTCAATGTACTGCTTAATCCTTAAAGACTAAATTACTTTTTGGATTTAAGTCCAAAGAGAGCTTGCGTATTATGTGAATCCACTAAAGAAAAAAGTTTCGTTAGGAGATTATTCTTTATTTATTACTATATGGGGGAAAAGACTGCTGCAACAATTAATTAATAGCTCTGCTAACAACCCGACAATCGTTGTGATCTTTAACAATGGTGCTAGTGTTCATCGAAAGACTGAAATAGTTCTGTATAGTTCTTAAAGTGTACTTTACAATGATGTTTTCATCTTTAATGATATTTAATTTCCACCCAAAGCAATTGATTTGTGAATAAAAAGCTCGATTAAGGGATTCAAAAGTTCCAGTCTCTTTAAGAAGTTCCCTGAAGAAGTCATATTAGTTGAATAGAATAGTTGCAGCATTTAAGTCATATAAAGGAAGAACTTTCCTAAACATGAACTAAGTTTCATTGTAGAAGAAAGTTGATGAGCTTCTCTTACTCTGATTATGAGTGTTCTCTGCAATTAGATCAGTCGAGGATCAATTCAGCTCAACTTTGCATACTTCAAGGCTGCCATCGATTACCATCACGATAGCTATAACGATAACTGTGATGACAGTTAATACGAATTACTTGATCCGCTTGATGTGCAGATTAACTCGAGCATATGATCGCCACAATTGAGTGTTGAGAAGATCCTCCTTAATGAATGCCATGCTCAATTTGCTGCAATCGTTTGTTATTGTTGCATCATTCATTCAGCCTCGATGGCCTCCATCAAGACAGCGAATGGAATGAGAGATTGCCAGATGGCGAGATTGCAAGATGGGCAGATTGAGCGCACGCAAAAGTCAACAATAAAAGCTTGTACGCATCGCTTTCCGCTTTCAACCGGTTAATGCGAAAAACACTATCAAACTGCGGCTGCTGCAGGCGACGTAGCAGTCAGCGTCGCTGTCGCCGTCTCCGCTTTGTAGGCCGCTCTTGTCGCGGTCAGTTTACAGTCTGCGATCTGCAGACTACAAAGCCTTTGCCGAAACTTATCTGCCCCGCGCAATGTCTCCCCTTCGTCATCCCCCTTTCTTTGGCATTCTCTCGCGCTCTCTTTCTCCTTACATTTCGTGCTTGTATTGCCCCCTTCCATCCCCCGCCCTGGCGGCGACTGCCTTGTGACTAAACTGCGTCGCAGTTTGCAAGCCAAACAAATTTGATAAGTTGCTCTCGCTCCCGTTCTCTCTCTCTTTGGTTCACTCTCTCTCTCTCTCTCTCTCTCTCTGTATGCAAATATTGGAGCAAGAATTGTCGTCGCTTGTCTTGCACTTTGGAATGTAAACCGCAGCGTTTTTATCAGCGCGCGTTTTAAAACGCGCACGCCATGCGTCGCTCAATGGGATGCGTAATTTGCCCGCCTCGAGTCTCGATCGCCTCATCGTCGTCGCCATCTCAGCGTGAGCTCAAGACATCGATCGAGTGTGGAAGTGTGGCTATTTTAGGTCAACGTCTGATGAAATGCAAATATAAACAAACAAAACTTCTCTCCTCACATTCACTTGTGTAAATCGCGCGCATTTTATTTTTAGCGCGTTTTTAAACGCACTCAACACTCGCGACTATTTTTAGCCTCACATTCTGGTCCAGCCCAATGAGCACGTGCTTGCCGTTGATACCAAATGCAAAATGCAAATTGCAAATTTTTATCGCACTCTCTTGCAATTAGGCAACCCATTTTCCCCGTTTCTCTGTTGCCAAGCTCCTCTCATATATTTCTATTGTATTGTGAGTGTGATAAGCACAAATCTGGATAATTTCTCGACAACGACAACAGTTCGCTGAACTTTATCGCGTTGTCTTAAAAAAAAAACACAAAAAAAGCTAACAAATAGCGAGGCAATAAAAATAACAGCTAAAAAAAAAACAGCTGTAACTTTTGAGGGCACCTTGAAATAGTCGAGATTAAACAGAGTTAAAACAGCACTAAATAGAATTTGATAAATCCATCTCTTTGAACTTGAACTTGATTGATCTAATGTACTCAGAATAGCAAATTGATATTAAGTTGAAGCATAACTTAATAGCATCTGATTAATCCATCCATTCGAAATATAAAACTATATAGAATTTGATTGATCTAAAGTATTCCGAATATTAAATTGATATCCTGAACAGAAAGACCGAACTATATAAAATTTGTTTATTGTGAATACAGAATATACAGAATAATGTATTTAGAACTTGTATAATCTGAAGTATTGAGAATATGAAAATATCTTGATCAGAACTACAAGTATATAAAATGTGTTTAAATTTGAAATATTCAAAATAGCAAATTGATATCCTTAACTAACTTAACTAGAGTGCAAAGTTCGTTAGCAAACAGTTTATGAATTTTATGAACTAAATTCAAAAGAAAAGCGTTTGGGGAAACACATTCTGAAATGTAATAGAAATTTTATGAACTATATTTAAAAGTGACTTTGGGGAAGCACATTCTGAAATGCAACTGCAATTTTGCAAACTGCATTAATATCGGGACTTTTGCAGTAACTATGAGTAACGATTTATCTTTGAAGCAATTATGCTGAAGCATGCAGGATAAGCATTATATAAGCTAGATTATATGGGTGACTAATTTGATGTCGCTAATTATAATAACGTAACTTTTGATGAGGAATAATTCCAAAGAAGAAAAATTACACACATTAATGTTATATAGAGTTCAATACAGCATTGCATAGTGAGAAAAGTTTCAGAATACCTCTTAAAAGTGAAAATGAAAACTCTCTAGATTTTTAGAAAAGTCTGTACACAAATGTAGTTGCTGTAACAAATAATGTGAAATAGAAAAACCCAAATATATAATCGCAGGTAGATGAAGACCATTTTGTTGTGGCTTAGCGGCTTCTTTTGCCACCATTTTGGTTGATGTATTTAGGTATTAACTGTACACATCGGCTATGTATGCAACATTTCCTGAACTCAGGCACCTTGGAAATATCACTTTACTACGAGTTTGCCAAAGGTTTTTCCTAATTGCGCATCAGAAACGAGAGGAGTCTTCTCTAAAAGCTGATGCAATCGTAAGGTGCAATTGCAAATTGTCTCCCGTTCAATAGATCAGCATAATAATAAATCGAACTTTATATATGTATATAGTGAAATATGTATAAATGTAAATACTATAGCATTAGGTTGAGGCACGCTTCGCATCAACTATAATTTCATTGTTGTCTCCCATTCAATTTCGATGGCGTCATTCAGACAACATTATTAGACAAACCGTCGTTAAACCAAGCTCTCTCTCTATCTCTCTCCTTTTGATTCTTTGATCTGCTGTCGAAAACATGGCCGTTGTTTTGTGTGTGAATAACGGAGCTGCGATTTACAGCTTTTCTTCAGAGCTGTTAGCTAAGCTAGAGCTATGAATCAACTCGCTGTGCTAATCTCAACAGCCTTGCGAGCAGCTCTTAAGCTCTCCTCTCGCTCTCTTTCATTCTCATTCTGTTTGCCTTCTCTCGCATTTTTACAGTTACCTGTCAGCGCATTCAACAAAATGGTTACTTGCTCGCTGATTGAATGATTCGCTTCGCTTAGCTATTCGTAGTCACTATCGCAGGTAGTTTGAGCGTTTTTTGACGCCTCTTTAGTCACCATCAGTCGAAGCTAGATAAACTGCTAGAGATGGGCGTTTTACATAGAGATGGGACAAACTCTTTTGTTCCCTTTAGCCGCAACAATGTTTGCAATCATTCTGTAAGTGAATGATTCATTGGCGGCCTTCATAGAGAAGTTCCACAGCTGACTTGATTAATACAGAATTATGCACTATCTGCATACGCTGTTTTCAGAGAACTATAGTTGAATTTGTTAACTATTTGTAGAGCAGATTCTTTAGTTGATTTCGAAAAGTTTTTCAACTTTATTAATTGCATTTGTTAGTTGCATTCCGACATATGTCTATCTGATATAGTTGTCTTATACAAACGGATCTGAGCTTTCATCGTATAGTAACTAACTTTGAAAACTAAGTTTTCAACGTTGTTAATTGCCTAATAATAGTTATTTATTTGCAAGGATATCTACAAGAAAGTTGATCAACTCGAAAAAAAAGTTCTCTAAAGTAAGAAAATAGATCTTGTATCTGATTCAGTTATCTTATAAATGCTGATCTAGGCTTTCAATAGCTAGATCGAAACTTATATCTGATTTAGTTATCTTATAAATGCTGATAAAGAGTTTCAATAGCTTTATGGAATACTAAACATTAGGGAAATAGTTTATGAATTTAAATTTAGAGAAAGTTCCTCAAGTTAAAGCATGTTGAGTTAAAAGTCGCAAAAATATTCTTTAACTATGGTTGACTAGAAAAGGTTAATACGAGTGTTTGATGCACAAAAAGTTTCTTATGCTAATATGAAACTATCAGTCAAGGGCCGTGTCTAAAATTGTTAATAAACAATTTATTTATTTGCGAAATAAAACGATGCTTGAGTTCGAGAGTTAAAGATTCAACAGATTTTTTATAGAGCATACGATACGATAAACTATCGGTTATGAACAAAGATTCGAAAATGAAGCAAATACAATTATGTTGAGCAACGGTTCAAAATTATTTAAAACTAGTTTCAGCGATCAGTGAGCATCAATTCAAGAAATTTTTTTTTACCGAAGTTTTCATTTCTAATGACGAATTTGTTGTTGAAGTGAAATTCTGTGACTCCGCAAGTCGAGTGATCATTTTTCCCTAAGCGAAATTCCACGACATCAGCAACTTTAAAGTTATCGGTCGGCATTTGCAACATTCCAAGAGATTGTCGCGTCAAGTCTAGACACAATGTTCTCTCTCTCTCTCTCTCTCTCTGTTTGTGTCTGTTTCTCTGCATTCTCCCCTCTCGTTGACAATGCTTGAGGCCCCTTTCGACCCTGACTGACTCAAGACGATTTCCTCTTGACACAGTTTTCTTTCCCCCTAGACAGGCAAATATTACTGCTGCTGCTGATATTGTGGGCACATTTGATTTGCGCAAAAAGCAGGCAACAGACCTTTAATCTGTGTGCAACGCAATGTGGCAGGTAAATATCCGGGAAAATTCCGCGTAGATCGCGTATTATTACCTGAGCTGGCAAAGGGGAGAGAGGAAGAAAGAGAGAGAAAAAGGGAATTTAGGTCGCTGCGCTAATTAGGACGTCAGCGTCGTCGTCGCTCGCTATCTTTGTTATATTTTCGCGACAGCGGCAGCAACGTCGGCGTCGGCGTCGACGCAGGCAGCGCAGTTTGCAAGTGCAGATGCAGCGGTCTTATAAACTAATGCGTATGAAGTTCAGCATTAGTTTTGCATTGGCCGCTTTTAGAGCAACAACGCAACGACGCGACAACGCTTCAAGAGCGAAACGAACAAAAAAAGAAGAGAGGAAACGAAACGAGAAAGAGAGAGAGCGTGCGAGCCAGCGACAAGTGTAACGATAACACATAATCGATAACACACACACACTCAGAGAGACTGAGACGGGCAGCAGCTTGTGCCGATGAGAAACTTGCGTTTTCGCCAATTCGTTTTAGCTGGCAAAAATCGCTTTAGAATCCATCATGAGCTGGTTCAGAAAATCGTCGCACGCAAATTCCGCGAACCTCCCGCACAACAGTCACAGCAATCCCGCGCTTCCCACCACCACCGCCACCACCAACAACACATCGAATGGCATCGTCGTGGATCTATCGAAATCGCTGTGCAGCTTAGATGAGGAACGCATCGAACGTCTGGAGCCCGAGGAATTCTTTCACGATCCCGTCCATGTGCTGCACTACAAGGAGGAGGCGCTCTTCCTCAGCTTCATGGCCGAGTGGGAGATTGTCGAGCATCCGCAGCAGCACGACAACTTCTTCTCCGGTGACTTCGAGGAGGAGTTGCTCCAACAGCGCACACATAGCAGCCACAATCTGTTGCTGCTGCCCCCCACAACTGTGCTAGAGCTCGAGGAGAAGAAGCCAGGCAGCAAAAGCAAAATGGGACGACGCAAGCGCAAGCTGCTTGAGCTGCTCTTTGCGGATAAAATACAGACGGGCTTGCCGCTTCCGCTGACGGACGCACAGCATGAACAGGAGGAACACACGAGCAGCACGGTGCTCGGCAAGAAATCGAAATACGCCAGCAGCAGCCTCTCCAGCATGGGTTCGATTTCAACAACAACAACAACGACTACGACGGCCACCTGTCCGCAACAGGTGCTCAAAGACTGCCGCATCAATCGCAAGCAACTGAAGACTGAAGCACTCGCCGGCTCCATAATGGGCGCCATTGGGAAATGTCCCAATCCACGCACCGAGACAACAGATGTCACCACACAAACAACGAATGTGGATTTGTGCCATCCAAGCGATCGGAATACCTGTGATCATTATGATATCAAGCAATTCTTTCGGCTCGACGATCAGGGCAACATATTGCTCAACATGACGCACATTGTCGAGTGCCAGGCGCTCGGCATTTCGCTGCAGGCGCAAAGTCAGCGTCTCTATCGCAGCTATCGGCGGAAGTGCGAGTGCGCCGATGAGCGACACTGCCACACGGGCCACGGCTGTTGTGCCCCCATGGTCTGCCTGTTTCAGCTGCTCTGTCAACTGCTATTCGGTAAGGAATTAATCACAAAAAGGAAGGAAGGAAATACAAAAGTGATCTACCAACATTAAGCATATGATTTCATAATCGAAAAAAGTTTTATATCTAGTCTAGTAGTTAGCTCTTTCTTTTCTGCGAGCTGCATGGCAATGATCTATCGGCGATCTCGTTTCTTTTCATGCCAACCAACACGATTATCTTGTGATCTGATCATGAGTGCTCTTCTCTCAAAGATAGTAAAAGCAACATCTTCAGTGCAAGCATTAATGATCTTCAAGAGATAAAAGAAAACGATCTTCAGTGCAATGATTTTTTAGTGATCTTCAAGTAATGGAAAAAAACGCTCTTCAGTGAATCTCCTGCAATTTTTAGTGATCTTCAAGAAAAGAAACAAAACGATCTTCAGCAACTCTTTTTGAAATATTTTGTAATCTTCAACTGAAAAAGAAAACGATCTTCAGCGCAATGATTTTAGTGATTTTCAACTATAGAAAAATACGATCTTCAGCTACTCTTTAGTAATCTTCGCGCAAAGAAAGAACACGATATTCAGTGAATTGAAATCTGTTTTTGCTGATCTTTATCTTTCTCTAATGATGTAACTTTTGCTCTCGCTCTAGCTTTGTCGTAGTTATCTTGTTTCTCATTCAAATGCATATTTTCTTCCTACTATCAGTTATCTCCTTCTTCTTCACTATCTTCGATCTTCACTCGATCTTCACTCGATCTTCACAAATAACGCTACCCAGCTCAGTCTTTTTCCCTAGTACTATTTATATACATATGTTTTTATATTTACTTATCATTTTCTCCTCATCTTCTCATCTCCATTTCAGGCCATCCCCGCAACAAGATGAACGTGCAGAGCATCGGACCGGGCGACTCGCTGCGCGCCTACACGCTTCAATTGGCCCAGGATCCGAGCTCGACATTCGCACGCAACATTGAGAACTTTATCAGCTGCACGAAGGAGTCGCGCGAGGCGGTGCCGCAGGTAATAATGCGCAACATGCGTCAGTTTATGAGCGGCATGAAGAACTATCTGGTCAAGCATGGCGAGGGCAAATTCCACGCCGAACTCGAATCGGCGCGTGCTCGCCTCAAGCCCGATGAGTTTCTCAATCTCGACACCATGCTCGAGACGGTGATGCATCAGCTGGTCGTGTTGCCGCTGCGCGAACATCTCTATGGCATCTTCGTTGACTATTACAAGCGCAGCGAGGACATTCAGCTCTTGGCACAAAATGTGCGTTACGCTTGCGAGCGTGATGCCTCCGATTTTGGCATTCGTGCCACCGTGACGCCGCCATCACAGACCGCCTTGCGTCTGATTGCCAATCTGCTGTGGCGTCTGCAGGAGGCCGAACTGCCGCTGGACAAGCTGGAGCTCTTCCTGTGCGTCATCTCGACGGTGTTCGATGCCACCGGTTGTCCGCGTGGCCAGCAGCTGGGCGCCGATGATTTTCTGCCCGTGCTCGTCTATGTGGTGGCCAAATGTGGCTTCGTTGGCGCCGAAATCGAGGCCGAGTTCATGTGGGGTCTGTTGCAGCCAACGCTGCTCAATGGCGAGCCAGGCTATTATCTGACGGCGCTCTGCAGTGCCGTCCAAGTGCTCAAGACATTCATGGCCTCCGAGGGCGAAAGCGGCAGCGGTTCACTCGATGTAAGTAATACTACATTTTATGCCAGCTCACAATCGTTTAACCAATATTCTTCTTCTCCTTTGCAGTGGCGTTCCAGCTGTTTGCCCGCCTGCTCGAGTGTGCTGCGCGTCATCATACCCGACGAGTGCAACGGCTCGCTGCAGACACGCACGTTGCCCGTACGTCCGCATACCACAACGCGCGAAGTGTGCCGGATAATCGCACACAAGGCGCGCATCACCAATCCCCAGGATTATGCGCTGTTCAAGCTCGTGGATGGCGAGGAGACGCTGCTCACGGATGCCGAGTGTCCGCAGGACGCACGATTGGCGGCCAAGGGCAAACACTGCATGTTGGCCTATAAGCGCATCGATGCGAAGATCGCTTGGCCAACAGCCGCTCAGCCGGGCAGCCATTGAAGCACACACACACACACACACACATCTATGCTAGGACTATGCCACGTCTCCCCCTCCGCACACATCTTGCTCACTAACCAAGGCGAAAGGAAGCCAACCCAACAAGAAGAACACAAGCATATTTGATTAATAATTTATTATTATTACATTAAAATATACTTAGTAGACGATAAGTAAAGCTAATACATCTAATGTGTACTAAACAACAACAGTATTGAGTTAAGAGCGCCCCCAAAATAATACTAATCTTTGTTCTTTTTTTTTTTGTTCACTCAATCATCTTGTCAATCATCAAACCAATCATTCGAATCAAAAAACAAAAAAAAAACAAAAACCGAGCAAGCGTGTTTGTTCGACAAATCAAACTTTTTTTTTGCCAATAAATATACGATTAAAATATATTAAACATAAATTATATAACTAATGTATACATACACTTACATATATATAGTATGTATGTGTATATACCTACCCTATATATACTATATATATACATTATATATATATCGATATAAACGATACGTAGCGTTTAGAGCGGGACAAGAGTTTTGCACAAGTTCACTTCCCCAGACTTTCTGATGTCTTCCCGTATAGCTACACATATGCATATATCTAAACACTGATGACTTCCCCCTTTAACAGATATCGGATAAACATATATCTAATCAACCCTACTATAATCTAATCAATCAACAACAGACCAATTGCAAGCAACCACAAAACAATCGCAACTTTTATACAGAGAAAGCATTTTAGACACACACACACAAAACACGTATACACACATACACAACACACACTCACACTTACACTTACACTTACACCAAGGCATTTATTGCAATGTTTTTAATGGGAGGGTTATAACACATTTACATCTAACTTAATAATATTAACGTTTAACTTTAATATTTATATGTACAACTAAACAAACAACCAGCAGCTGCTATCAAAAAAAAATGTTTTTTTTTGTGTTTTTTTTTTTAATGTATACTTTGTAAAATATAGCAAACCACAAGGCAATTATTTAATTAATAATAATAATAAACAATAATAATGGAAACTTAAACAGAAATTTAGTATTTTACTTGTGACACATCCAGCTGAATTTGCAGAAGCAACTAAAAGAAAAACAGCAGCAATTTAAATTACATGCTACACACGAATGAATATTTTTCACTTGATACAGCAGTGAACAGCTGAAAATTTTCATTTCAGCAGGAGAAATACCAGGCGAACAGAAATCAGCAGCAAGCAAACCTTGCTTATTTGCAATAACGCCATCTACTGCCCGATATTCGAACTAAATTTTAAATTGGCGCCATCTATTGCCTGATGATATAACTAGATTTTAAAGTTGTGCCATCTATCGGCCTATCTTGGCATTAAAGATTGTATCGGCGCATCCTCAAAGTATGCTACAATAAATTGAATATTTTTGCAGTGAGTTGCGCGCGCCAATTTCAAATTTAAAATTTGATAGTTTTATTATGCAGATCTCTGCCAAACCCTTAAGAATCTTGCTGGGACTTACCTTAATTATCATCAGGCCACCTAAATCTATCGATTGACATTCACGGATTTTAAATATATTCATACAAAATTCACACGAATTTTTGCAAGGGATTAGTGCAGAAAAATGATCCAAAATATCAGAAATCAACCGTATCTCTGTTATTTGAAGGACGAACACGATGTCCTTTAGCAAAAGGATTGCTCCTTTGAATACAAGCTGATTGATGTACTTAAAAGGACGAAGTTCCTTACAGGACCTGAGATATAATGTTAACACAGAAAAACGTATTACTTGGCCGTATCCTTTTTGATCCTTGTGAGTCCTGAGTCAATCGATGCGTATTCGTAAGGACTATTATCCAGCCAATTTTGATCCTGATAGTCCTTGTGGTTCTAGAGTTATCCTGGAATTTATAATTTTCGTAATTTTCATATATCAAACGAAACTGAAAAATTACATTCGTTGGATGCCAATCGATAGAGTTGGTCCTTGTTATCCTGTCAATATATGTCCGTTGAAAATCCGACAGTATATGGCCGAGATATAGCATGTTTTCGAAAAAGGACCGACATTACATCCTTAAAGTATGCAACAAAAATTTGGCGCGTTAATTTGAAATTTGAAATTTTAAATTACTAACTATCCGACAGAAATTCAAATCCGTTAAAGTTTGAAACCACTGAGCCACGTGGATGTTGTTCGCCACTTTATGTCGACATGAATGGCCAAAAAGTATTCAAACAGCGATTAAAATACCAGGCGAACATAAATCACAGCAAGCAGAAATGCAGCAAGTCACTTGCTTTCGGAATAGCGCCATCTATCGTTTGATGGACGATTTAAATTGGCTAACACTCAATGCTACAATAAACTCAAGTTTTCAAGACGTGACTCGAATGCGCCAATTTCAAATTTAAAGGAAAGCGACTCAAAATCAAATCCGTTAAAGTTTAAAATAAGAATTGTTTTAAAATTTTAGAAAATCTATCAAATCTTGACTATTTTAAGGATGATCACCGTGTCTTATGACACACCAACAGAAAAAAACAAGTAAGAAAGCTACAGTCGAGTGAACTCGACTGTGAGATACCCGCTACCCATTTTGAATAAAAGCAATATATTTTGCGGTATTATTCTCAAAATATACCAAATATACTGCAAAAATACTAAAAATATACAAAATAGTATATGTGGTATATCGATATAGTACCGCATTCAAAATATACCATAGACGGCACAATATACCAGATTGTCAGCCAAAGCAACTCAGACCCCTAGTAAGTAGGCGTTTTTGCCCATACAAAAGTATTTCTTTAATAACTTCGACAATTTCTATTTGATCGCAACCAAATTTTCAGGGATCATAAATACTATAGATATTACTGTATATACCAAAATTCGTAACTCTAGCTTTCAAATTACGCTTGTTATTCGATTTTTTTGATTTGCAGGGGCGGAAGTGGGCGTGGCAAAAATTTGAAACAAACTTGATCTGCGTGCAAACATAACAAATGCTGTCGAAAAAAAATTATAGCTCTATCTCTTATAGTCTCTGAGATCTAGGTGTTCATACGGACAGACGGACAGACGGACAGACGGACAGACACACAGACGGACAGACGGACATGGCTAGATCGTCTCGGCTATTGATGCTGATCAAGAATATATATACTTTATAGGGTCGGAGATGCCTCCTTCTACCTGTTACATACATTTCCTGCCGGCACAAAGTTATAATACCCTTCTACCCTATGGGTAGCGGGTATAACAAACACATAAACACAACACCTTCAAAAAATAAAGTTACAAGGACTCTATATATTAAATTAGAATTTTCTTTAACGAAAATAGGTTCTATATCAGCCGCAGCAATATAAACTATTGTGATTGTTGTTTTTCTTCTGTTTATTATGCTCAATTTTTGGTTTGACTTTGTGTATATATTTTTGTTACGCATGCGATTATATATTTTCATTTTGTTTTTCATTCATTTATATATTTTGTTGATGTTGGTTTTAATTTGTTTTCATTTGCATTTGCATTTCCATTTTGTTGCTTCATCGCTTTTGTTTTACTTATATAATTTCTATGCAATTTATTTAATAAATATTTGTTGTTGTTTTGTATGTATTTTTTTTTATTTTTTTGTTTTTTTATGTACTCATTAATGTTATGCATGTACATATACATACACATTCATATACATATACATATATGTATAAATAATTTACACAAAAAAAAGTAAACAATTTTTATTCTTATATATGTTGTTTAAGTTTTTTTTTTTTAATTATGCTTGCTTGCTTTTTTTTTTTAAATTTAGCGCTTTTTTCATTGAGTTTTCTTTTCGTTTTTGCATTTCGCTTGGCTTTTTCGTGCTGATCCAAAGTTAGTGCTAAGGGGCCCATTGCTGGATGTGCCTTGGGCGGCTGAAGCTGTTCAATGTTATATTGTTATATATATATATTTTAATTTTTTTTTTGTCATTTTTAAATGTTTTTTTTTTAAATTTATAATTTGTATTCATTTGTTGGTGGGCGTGGGCGTGGCCAGTGGCGCCCCGTCTACCGGATCAAAGCCAGACACAAAAAAAACGCGGATGCAAATGCTGAAGTACATGAATTTGCCGTTTGTTTCATGTTTAACTATATTAAGCACATTGTTGTTGTTGTTGTCAAGCGAGTATTTTACATAGAAATGCAATAATAGCATGTGTGTGTGTGTGTGTGTGTGTATATGGCTATATTACTACACATTTATATATGTATTTATGTTTTATGCATGTTATAGTTATAGTTATACATAGTTAGCGTATATGTATGTATATATATATATATATATATATATATATATATATATATATATATATATATATGTATATATATATATATAGATATATATAGAAATGTTAGCTTGACTTTCTCTAACTTTCTCCAGCTCTTTCACTTTCATTCTATCTCTATCTCTATCTCATTTCTATCAACGTGTTTAACGAGTAGTAGCACAATTTTTGGACGAAGATGGTTCTTGAAATCGAAGCGTCTAATGTCTATATAGGTGTGAGTATCTCTCTGTCTGTCTGTCCGTCTGTCTCTAAGTGTGTGTGTGTGTGTTTTCTAGTAAGCTTACTTAACCAAGTGACAAAACTGAAGCAGAGACTTTTGGAAACTTTTGGTTAATACTTAGGCGCTGTTTGAAAATTTACATAGTACATAAACAAATACTTAAGAGTTAAGTTTACAGCAATGCAATTGAGTGTTACATTTGCTATTCTAAATTTGGTAAAGCTGCTGACGACGAACTTTATTACAATTTGCTTTCTCTCTCTTTATATATGGATAAGCAGAGCACATACATACATACATATATAGTACATTTATTGTATGTAGGATTATAAACATAAGCAATGCCTTTGACTTTTGACTTGACGTTACAACTTTTTATTATTTCGGTTTAAGTTTTTCGTTACTTGTTTTCGGTTACTTGTTGTGCAAGTTTAGTTCTTTACATAACTGTTTACATACAATATATATGTTAGGTAGTGTATATATATATATATATAAGTATATATATATATGTATATATAGGCATATATGGTATATTTATATATGGGATGGATTAGGAGGCATTGCAACTGTAACTATCTTTAGTATTCTCTAGGCTTCTCTCTTTCTCTCTCTCTCTCTATGTCTGTCTCTCTTATCTCTTTCTCTATGTCTCGCAACTCGACTAAGCTAAGGACGTTTTCGCAAAAAGGTCATCGTAATAGCTATCAAGATATACATATAAATTCATATTTATATATGAATGAATGACTCGCATTAATTACCCGCTCTGAACCCAGGCAGACGCCTCCACCTCTGCCTCTCTCTCTCTTTCTCGTCCACTTTCTATCTCTTTCTGTGTCTGCGCACCATTATTAATCTATTAGTTTTCTAAGCTTTTTCTTTGCTTGCTTGCAGAAAGGCGTGCAAATCTCTCTCTGCATTTATATCTATATTCTATATATATTTCTTCTTTATCTTTTTTTGGTATATTTTCTTTGGAACAAAAGGTTTACGCTGTTTATTTGTCATCTGATTCTGCCCGATTCTTCCCTTCGCTATAGTCTAGTCTTACAAATAAAAAAAAAAAAAACCTAAATAGGAAATCAAGTGGAGAATTCAACGCAATCGATAGTTAAATTATGTATATAACTTTGTCTATATATATACGTGTATATATAGTAGAAGTATATCGGCTAAAGCTATACACATACATACATATACATATATATATATATATATACTATACTCGTACTATCTCAATACATTTAAACTTGTTTCGTTCCGAAAGTGTTTTGTTAACAATAATGCTGACTAAATTGCACGCGCTCGCTCTCTCTCTCTCTCTCTCTCTGTATAGCTGTCACTCTCTATCGCTATCGCTATCGCTATCGCAATCGTTATATCTCCCTCTTGATGAATCGTTTAACATGACTCTTAGATATAAATGGGATTCTCCTGGCCAGTCAACAGGCGAAACATCGAAGTGGGCATCGTCTTCATTAGAATCTGAAATAGAAATAAGATTAATAAATAATTGAAATGAATACTGAATGCATTCACTGTACCTCGCCCACTGATGTAGCCAGCAAATTGACGATCTTCTCATGCGGCACAGCCACCACGCTCTGGTTGTTGATCTCAATGATGCGATGTCCCACTCGAACACCTCCTCGCTCCGCGATGCCGCCGCGCAGCAGACTGCAAATCTGTGAAAAGAGTGTGAAAACGATGTTACATGACAATCTAGCCTTTAGAATAACTTTAAAAATAGTTTCTCATTAGATATTGCTTTCAGAGTGTAAACGTAATAATCGACCTTTAGGATATCTTTAAGAAATAGTTTCTCATTAGATATTAATTTTCCACATAAACTGTCATTCAAATGACATGGAAGTTAAACAGACTTTGTTTCAGAATGTAACCGTTATAGTTATAGCTTAGTATTTGACTGCAAGGTTATTTTACTGCTCGATAAACCGAGTCGAACAGCTCTTTCCTGCTGTTGATTGCATTATCATCAACATCATAAAAACATGTTGCACTTGGTTGCCCGAAAAAAGTATGCTACGCTTTTTTTGTGTAGACGGAAATTGGAAAACTGCAACAGCAAGAAGGAGCAAGAACACTTTACGATACGATAACGATACAATCGTACACTAATATACATATACATACATATACATATACATAATATATGTTAAATGAAATTGGGGAATCGGAAGACAAGATCGAACACACTTACCACGCCATTTTGGACGCTGAAACCGAGCTGATATTTGGTCTCGGGCCGCTTGATCTTCACCTCGACGACGGGAGCACAGGGGACGACAGTGAACTTGACCACCGTCTGGTTCTTGGTGTTCTTGATGTATGTCTGGCAGGTGGAGAGCGGCAATCCGACCAAACTGAGGCCATTGATCGCAATCAGCTGATCACCGATATTCAGCTGACCGCATCGGGCCGCCGCACCGGAGCTCATCAGGTTCGCAATAACAACGGTGGGCAGCATCGAGCCCCAGCCGCTCTCGACAATGACAACGCCAAGGATTTCGCCCTTGGATTTGGGTACAACGACCTCCTTTTGCAGTTCCTTTTTGGCAAAGATCTCGAGTTCGTCGCCAAAGATCTCTTGACTGTTGAGCACCTCCTGATAGTCCATCTCCTTGACAAATCGATGATCCTCGATGCCATTCGCCTTGAGGAACTCCATGTACGCCACCTGAAACGCTTGGCCAATCGATTGGGCTATGAACTGCGCCTCATCGCTCTCGAATACGTGACAGATCATCTTGGGCGTGCGATTCGGCTTGGGGGCATCATCGATGTCCTGGGGCACGAAGCGACGGCGGGCCATCAGCACAACCAGATCACCAATGTCCGCTATATAGGATATGGTGCGGAGTGCATGATCCATCATGATCTCTTTCAGATCCGTATTCAGCACCATAATCTTCTCCGTCGAAATGAAGAGATCCACTTCGGTGCTGGGCTGAACATCACCATCGGGTGCCTGCAAGATCAATCGAATTTTTGTCATAATCTGTTTGCGATCGGTTTCATTGCTTCGTCTACACATGCGCAACTAATCGATTACAGTATTCGTTATATATATTTTTATTGATCTGATTTAAGCCTCGCATAAGGAAAAAACCGAAACCAACTGAAGAAACTTAAAGAGAATAACAATTTTGAACTGAATTCAATTCAAATCGAGAGGATTTTTTTGGAATTTTGTTGTGGTTTGATTGCTACTTACCAGCGCCTATCGTTTTAGCCAATTGAGTGGTATATCGTTTATCGATTATCGATAAGTGGTAAGTGTGTGTTGTTGTTTATTTTGCATGGCGATACGTGGATTCGATTGCGTTTCGTTACACGGTTACGTTACGTTTTACGGATACGATTACGGAATACGTTTACGAATACGTTACGGATTACGGATACGGCAAATCATGGCAACAAATTGAGATGCATGTGGAAAAAGAAAATCAAACAAATAAACGAGATTATATAATCAAAAATCGCATGAGTTTTTTTTTCATTTGTGTCTGCTTCTTGTTTATCTTTTTGAGTGTGACGAATTTAAAGAATTACATTTGATTACTTTACAATTTAAATCTTTCATGAATATCGTAAGAATTTCTCTTTGTCAATTGAAGTTTTAATTATATTCAGTTTTAATAATTTATATTTTATTTTTACTATATATTCAAATCATTTTTGTTCAGCATTTTTTTGCAAATTCGTAATTCAATTAATTATTTAAATGCCAGCGACTAGTCAATTGAAATGGCAATTTATTTGAACTGAAGTTGACACTCACACAATTGCAAAAGTGAAGTTCATTTATCAACATTGAAATTCGAATATTTTATTTCATTGAATGTATAGAAATTTGGTGCTAAATTTATTGAAATGCAAATTGAACTCTTTTTACTGGTTGTTAAATTGAAACAAGTCTTTAATCTTTGGATTGACTAAATTTTAAGTTGGAAGTTAGGAAATGCATTGAAGAGTCATCAAAGCTTGCATCAATAATTAATGAAAGAATAGACTTATAAATTGAGCTGACATCGCACAGTTAAAAGTTAATTTCAATTGTTTGTTAAATCAGTTATAAATTGCAAGCAAATTCAAGGTTGGGGTAAATAATTAAAGCACGATTTGCAGCACGAATTGCTTCACATTTGTTGAGCCCAAGCGGCTGGCTGGCGGACGTGTTGTGTTTTGATTGAAATGGATTTGCAGGATATAACAACTACAAATTAAATATTGTATATATGTATATAGAATGTTCAAATGTTGTAGAAGCTATTTAAGGATGGTTAAAGGTTAAAGGGGTAGGGGATATGTGCGGGGGCGGGTAGATGAAAGAATTGTGCAACAACTTCACCTTGATCCGAGACACCGCCTCCTCGGCCTGCATCATGCGTGTCGATTTGGTGGGTTGACCCTCGCAGACCAGCTGCGTGGAGCCCAAGTATTTGGCCCGAAATAGAACGCCCTCGATGAGCACTGCGCCGCCTATTCGATGTCGATGTTGATGTCGTTGTAGTTTTGGTTGTTGTTCGAGAGAGAGAAAATCGATTAGTAAGTACGCAAGTGTTGTGAATAATTTGTGAGTGTATTCGTTTCTTTTTGGTGGCCTCTAAATACGTTTTGTTGTGTTGTCGTTGTCATCGCTAGACGTGGTCACAAGTTCAAGGTGCAAGCAAGCTCACAATCTACTCTATAGCTAAGATACCCTAGCAAATGTACAATTTACAACGGATATATTGACATTCATGTTAAGCAAAGTACAAATTTATTACTGATAATCCGCCTTGAACTTGTGTCAACGTTGCGAAGTTGTGTTAGTTTTTAGTTAGTTTTGTGGATTGTATGTGGGGTGTATTATTGTTAGAGTTTGTTACTTAGTTGGTACTACATATATATTGGAATGGTATCTTACAAAGTATTTTTGTATACACACACACAGACACAGTAAAATGAACGAACGAACGAACGGAGAAACGGAGGAACGAACGATGCATGCAATAAACGTAAATTTTGGCAATAAAATATACGAAAAATATATATATATATAGAAAAAACATAGTCATATTGTATATATATGTATATATAAAGATAAAGATATATAGAGTTTTATACGGTTAGCAAATTTCTTCACAATTATCAATTACGAATATATACCCTGCATATTACGGTCAATACTAGATTCAATCATAACAAAAAACAACCTTGCAGTAAGGAATTTCTATTTGAAATCTGGTTTAGTTAATTCTCAAGTCGGAGATTGTGCTTAACTTAATTATAAAGCTTGCTTAAATGTCTGGAATTTGGTGACAAATTACCAACAAAATTGCTATTACGAGTTTCACATAGAACCGTTAAAAAAATTTGAGTTAAAGGACAATTTTAACATTAGGATGACTTTAAAAATAGTTTATCAACTTAATACAGAAATTAGATATTCATAAGCGAAATGGAAATATTGGGAATAATACTAAATTTAAGCAGACTTTGTTTCCGAATATGAACATAACAGACGCCCGACTATTTCAACTTTAGGATATCTTTGAAAAATAGTTTCTCATTAGATATTCATTTTACACAAAAACAGTCATTCAAATGACATGGAAATTAAACAGACTTTGTTTCAGAATGTAACCGTTATAGTTATAGCTTAGTATTTGACTGCAAGCTTATTTTGCTTCTCGATAAACCGAGTCGAACTGCTCTTTCCTGCTGTTGATTGCATTATCATCAACATCATAAAAACATGTTGCACTTAGTTGCCCGAAAAAGTATGCTACGCTTTTTTGTGTAGACGGAAATTGGAAAATTGCAACAGCAAGAAGGAGCAAGAACACTTTACGATACGATAACGATACAATTATACAGTTATATACGATATATATAATATACATATGTATTGGCACTAAAATTGCAACAATTGATCGAAGGATAAACCCAAGGCATTTACCTTCTTTGCTCTTACTCTTTTTCACTTTTTTCTCGCCGCTGTTGCTGTTGCTGCCCGCGCCGCTGCCGCTGCTGCCATTGTTGCTGCCAACTGCGAGGCCATTGTTGTTGTTGTTGCTATTGTTGCTGACAGTCGTATTGCTGTTGCCATTGACATTGCCATTGCTGCTGCTGTTGTTGCTGTTGCCGTTGTTATTACTGTTCCCAATTGCATTTGCATTGGCCACCGAGCCAACCGCTCCACCATTAAGGCTGCCATTTTCAACGTCAAGCTTGATGACACTGGGCACCGAACGCTCAGAGCCGCCACCATTGTTTGGACTGCCGAGCGAAGGCAACGTGCCAGCGGCAACCACAGCGGAGGCAACAACATCGGCCGCCGTTGCTGCTGATAGGCCGCAAATGTCGTGCCCCAAACTGGGCGCCTTTGTCGGCGACTTGGTGTCGCTGTGCTCCTCCTCCGAAGAGCTGTGCGAGCGACTGCGCTGCACACTGCCAACCAGATCGAGCAGCTTGCTGGCATTCGACGCAGCTGCAGCTGCAGCCGCTGCGGCACTGTGGCTGGCCGAGCTCTTGGGCGGTATCGGTGGCGGCAGTTCGGGTGTCGAGCTGAGCAGCGCATTGTAGCCGTTGCGTGTCTTGGTGCTGGGCAGCTGTTGCTGCTTCGGCGAGATTTTCGAGAGCAGCGATGTGCGGGGCTTGCGCTCCCAGCTCTTGTTCTCATCGTAGTAGCCCTGATCGTCGAGTCGCTGATGGCCCAGCAATCGATCCGTCTCGAGATCTGTGTCCACATCCTCCTCGTCGGCGCTGTGGTTCTTCGAGTGGTTGTCGGAGCTCGATTCGAGCAGCGCTTTACCAGCGCCGCCATCCAAATGCCGCGACAACCAAACAGGCGAGTTCATCACTGGCGACGGCGAGCGTTGCGTCGTCGTCTGCATGTTGCTGCGCTCTGGAATCGGCGGTGGTGCACCACCGCCTGTTGTGGTTGCTGCCGCCGCTACTGCTGCTGCTGCTGCTGTCGCAATGCCGTTGCTGCTGCTGCAGTTGCTGCCCGCACTGCGCGGCTTGCCAATGCCCAGGCAGGAGGCGGTGGGTGAGCTGCGTTGCATGCTCGCTGGTTGCAGCGATGGCGTGTGCTTGCCTGGCCCCTGGCTCGACGTCTGCAGCAGATCCACGTCCGCACTGCAGTTGGGCTTGCGATGTGGCGCCGGCGCCGGCGGAGGAGGCGTCATCTGCACCATGTCCGGTCGATGAAAAACGCCTGGAAAGCGTGAAGAGATTGCGAAATGAGTAAGCTTTTCGATTTGACTTAAGTCTAGTTATATTTCATATTTAGCACAACATTAACTGCAACTGCACCGCACTCATAATAAATGTTATATTATTATTTAAACACTCTCACTTTTTATAAATCATAAATTGCATAGTTTGCAGTGTTGCCATATAACGTATTTATAATTGTGTTGTTGCTGTTAAGTCCTTCTCTATTAAGTGGGTTACAGCATTGACTCCCTGTCGCTGTTAACTCATGGCTCTGTTGACATTCAGACGATATTGGCCCGCCTGCGATGCAGTGTTGCCAGAATCTCTGGAGCAAAAATTGCTAGATTTCAGAAAAAAAATTGCTAAAAATGGCTAAAATTATACAAAATATAGCCAACAAAATTGCTAAATATTTTAAATGACATTATTTATCAAGTTTGTACATTTTTAATTCATTTAAGAATAAAATCTTGAAATTAAAAATAAAAAAACAGGATTTCGTATTTTTATGATTTTGTTAAAGTGTTAACAAATATTACACTTGAAATGCAGTTAACTTTTCAAGTCAGTGAACTCAAGTAGATCATATAATCGAACCACTAGGTTAAATACAAGCCCCGATTTCATTGCAAACTGTTAATCGCAATTTTTGCAGTGAATGACAAAAGGAATACATAATAAAAAGGATTTAAGTAAAATAGCTAAAATTGCCAAAGGAGAAATAAAAAGTTGCTAAAATTGTAGCTAATAGCATTTTAAAGTTTAAGAGTTGCAAATTAACTAAAGCTGCTTCACAGTTTCACAATTTTACAATTTGTATTTAGCTAATGAGTGAACGAACTAAGTTCGCACATGAACTATGTATAAACAGAATTGAACTATAATGCAAATTTTTGTGAGTAAACCACCAAATACATCCTATCGGTAGAAGAGCTATCGGAACTTTTTAAAAAGTGCCAAAAGTAGCCGAAGCTTTGAAAAAAAAATGCTAGATTTCTAGCTAATAGCATTTCACAAAATCTTTATAGCTAGATCTAGCAATAAATTAGCTAAAATGGCAACACTGCTGTGGTGTTATTACTCATGTGCTGCGGCTGCACATGCGCTGTTAACTCGTTTGGCGCTGTTATTGCACATGCGCTAGCAGAGCTTTCGCAAGAAAATTCCAGGGATACAGGTATATTAAGCAGAAAAAGTTTTCTAACCGACATATCATATGCAATAGATTTATATAAATAAGTAATATATATGTAATTTAAATAAATATTAAATACTTCAGTTTTCATTCAATCACTACAATCTTCTCTTTATCACTTCAAACTTGAATCTGCTCCATCAATCATCTCATATTATGGCAACACCTTTTGCCATTCACTATGCCTTGCGTAACCCTCACTTTATTGTATTTGTATTCGATCTTCTGCTTTTTCTTTTGCCATTCACCGTGTCTTACACAATTCTCATTTTATCCTATTTCTATGCTTCGATCTTCTGCTTTCCTCATATTAACTTAAAGTAGTTTATGCACTTACTTATTGAGTAGAGCGAATCCAACTCCGGATCAATGTTCTTGAACACTTTGCTGTTGCTGTTGCTCTGGCTGCTGGGGCTCTGTCCGAGCAGTTCTCGCTGCTGTGGCAGCTGTGGCAATTGCTGCTGCTGTTGATGCGATTGCTGCTTGAGGAGCCCATTGCTGGGGCTCGTGTGGCTGAGCTGATGGCCACCGAGACCGAGACTGAGACCGTTGCTGTCCGTGGTGGAGGCGGTCAGGTTGTGCATGCTGTTCAAGCTGTTGTTGGTCGAGATGCGTTTCATGTCCATCAGCATGGAGATGCCGCCGCTGCCGCCAATGCTGGTGCTGGCTGCGCTTAGACTGCTCTGTCCCTGAGCCAAGACCTGACCTTGTCCGCCGGACTGAGCCATCGATTGACCTTGATGCTGCTGTTGTTGCTGTTGAGCGACTTGGGCCAGCTGCTGTTGCAGGTTCTTGTTGTTATTGTTGTTGTTCTCAGTGTCGCTTGTGTGACCCGAGGAGAGGCCATCCTCCAGCACAGGCATCGCCGAGGCGTAGTACTTGGCATAGTTCGAGCAGGATGTCGACACGCCGCCATTCATCTCGCCCGACAGGCCTGCAAAACAAACAATGATCAATCAATCAATCCAACTATGTATATCTCATGCTGTACTCACTGTCCAGATCGCCACAGTTGGAATCGTAGTCGGTGGTCTCCGGCGAGTAGCGATAGTTGTGTCCCCCCGTAATGCCGCCGCCAACACTTTGGCCCACACTCTGGCCGATGCCGCTGCCGCTGCCAGTGCTCAGCAGCTGATTGTGATTGAGCCCGTCCTGATCGCCATCACGTTCGCCGCTGCTGCGACTGGCCGAGTCCAGAAAGAAGTCAAAGTCCCGCATCAACGGACTGCCACTGTAATGGCGCGGCAGCTGCGCCGGCCTCGATTGCAGCTGTGCCTGCAGCTGCAGCTGTGTCTGTGTCTGTGGTTGTGACTGTGACTGTGGTTGCGTATACGCCCCGTACACATGCCTCTCTGAGGCGGACGTCTGTTGCTGCTGCTGCTGTTGCTGTTGTTGCTGCTGCTGCTGTTGCTGCTGCTGGCGATATTCGTGCTCGACACGTTCGTCCTCATCGTCGACCTCGTCGTTCTCATCATCCTCATCCTCCTCTTCCTCGTCCAGTTCCTCCTCGTCGCGCTCAAAGTTGCTGTGGAACTCGTACTGTATATCCTGGTAGGAGTAGCGGTAAACAAAATGTGTGTTTAGTGACTGCCGCAGGGTTTGCAAGTGGAGAACTAGTATTAAGTAGTGATGGGTAAGTTTTCAACTCTTCTATACTACTTTTCCCTTTACTACTTTAAGTTTTTGGAAAAATTCAAAATTCAATTTCTCTGCATTCTTAACATGCCTCTGTTGTTTGATATAGCATGTGCGATTCTGTCATAATCTAAACATAATATTTCTAATATGATATAAGGATACCGAACAAATTCTAAAATATACTACGAGTAAACGCTATATTTCTATGACAAACAATTTAATCTGACCCAATAAATACTTTCACTTTGAATGCTTGTTAAATTGTTGTTTTTTTGATTTGCCTTTAAAAAAAAGTTGGCAACACTTTCTAGCTTTCTAACCCCCTCTCCACCCAAACTCTTTTCTCTCGGCTTATGACACTTTCAGTGCTCTCATAATTTCAGTTCCATTTCCTTTATTTTTCCCAACGCATTCCATTCCATTAGCCGCCCTCAGCGTTGGTTAACCGACGCAACCTTAGTTAAGCTGGTCACACTGTGTTCACAATGCTGCAGGGCAAAATGCTAGCACCAACACCAACTTCAACACTAGCTTAGCCTGTTACCCTTTTCACAGTGGAGCACCCAACCTCCCTTCCTCCCTGCCTCTCTCCCCCCATCCCTTACTTCCCTCACTCGCTTAGCAATCGCTACCCGGTCTAGTGCCCTAGTGCACTTACAATGCTGTCAACATCGCTGCCATTCTCCATAATGGGCTGCTCGTCGTTCGAGGGGCACTTGAAGAACTCCTCCAGCACTTTGCGCGTCTCTGAGAACTCATAGAGGTAATCAAAGGTCGAGGATTTGGTGTGCAGGCTCAATGGCATTGCATTGATACCCGCACTCGGTCCTGTGCCACCAATTGTTGTTGTCGTTGAGCTGCCAGCAAATGTTGCTGGTGTTGTTGCTGCAGCTGCAGCTGCTGTTGCTGTTGCTGCTGCTGCTGCTGCTGCCGCTGCCGTTGGTGCTGCGATTGCTGTCACTGGCGGAGGCGTAACTGCCGTACAGCTCGTCAACTCATTGGGCGTGGCGGTGATGGGCGCCTCGGGCGTGGTCAGGTCGGATATAGTGCCAATTTCAGAGACATCATTGCTTGTATCCTCCGCATTGTTATCGCTGCTCAGTGGCTTGTTGTGGTTGTTATTATTATTATTGTTGTTGTTGTTATTGCTATGATTGCTGCTGTTGTTGTAGGGCTGCTGTTGCAATTGCTGCTGCAGCTGTTGAGGCAGCAATTGCTGCTGCTGCTGCTGCGGTTGTTGCATCGCTTGCGGTTGCCCGGTTGGCGGTGAGCTGCTGCATAGCTCACGTGGTGGCGATATTATGCGCTGCAAGTGGAATTTACATGGATTATCGCAATCGATATAAGACAACACGATACCAAACGCGGTTAGAAATAAGCTATATATTTAATATATTACCCTCGTACGTCTTACACAGAGAGCAAAAGGACAGCTAGAACACTATTCTTGTGTTTGGCAACTTTTCACGATCTCTCGAATATAAGATACTCGCTACTCAATTCCAATGAAAGCAAAATAATGCAAAATCAATATTAAAAAATAACAAATAAATACCGCAAGAAAAACGTAAATATACCCAACACCTGTCTCGTGAATTTAGGAGTTCATACAGACAGCCAGATCGAAGAACAGATGTACATGGCTATATCGACTCGACTGATTTAGAATATGTATAATTTATGGGGTCGTAATATCTCCTTTTCCATGTTAGATACATTGTTTGATATTTTGATACATACATTAATAACTATTATCTATTCTGTACAGTTCTTCATAATTTGTTTTCGACCAGAAATTATTTAATAATTACTTTTGTATATATTGCTTTTTATAGCCTTTGGTATATTTCAGGTATTAATTTGGTATATTTAAAATGAATACCGCACTTTTTTGGTTTTATTCACAATGGTTAGCGGGTATCTCACAGTCGACCACACTCGCCTGTTGCTTTCCTACTTGTTATACATAAGAATATATCTTCTACCTTTGTAATCTTAATTTTAGAAACTTTGCTTCTCTTCCCATTTATAAAAGAATTTTATTCACTTAGGATATAAAATGTAAGAGGAATGATAAATTCTACAATTAAGTTGTTCACATAAGAATGTTTCTTCTGGTTTAAGCTTTTGTTCTCTGCGGTTTCATAATATACTTTTTATCATTTAACATGCATATGTAATATGTATATGTAATCTTACGACTTACCTGTGGAAAACCGGGACGCACTGGATACACTTGCGACTGCTGCGGTGGCTGGCACTGAGCAAGTGCAGCGAGTGCCGCACGTGCCGCTGTCCGCTGCAGCGAGTTGGCTGCTGTCGAGTTGCAGCTCATCGGCGGCACAGCGGCCATAGGTGTAGCTGCTGTTGTTGTTGTTGTTGCTGCTGTTGTCGCAGCAGCTGTTGCTGCTATTGTGCCAATTGTTGGTGGTGGTTCGCTTTCGTCCGGTGCAAGGCCAATGCCAGGACTGCTGCTGTTGCTGCTGGCCGCGACGCCAATGCGTCGAGGTGAGCCTTCATATTCTGCAAAAGAGTTGGCATTGATAAAACCATTTGTCGAGGATGAAATGATATTAGGAAATGTCTCTCTCACCAATGATGCCATGTCGCGACTCCACGGCCAGCGTGTAGTTGCGTTCCAGCTGCCAAGCATCCAGTTTATGCTCCCGATACACGCTGCCCTCATCAAGCAGACGCCGAGTGTGCGGCTCGAGCATCACGTGGCCACCTCGCTGCTGCTGCTGTTGTTGTTGTTGCTGCTGCAGCTGAAGCTGAAGTTGCGATTTGTCAGTTAGCTTGCTGCACTTGCTCTCCTCTGGCTCGGTTGTGACACGCAGATCTGCGAACGAAAAATAAATTTATAGTTATCGACATGAGCTTTTATCACCCTTTGCTTGGGGCCTAATTTAATTTCACGCTTCATCGCACAATATAATGGAAACAGTTTTTCTTTTTTTACGTTCACCATTTTTCAGTTCAAATTGTGGCCGAAAACATTCTATCTACCTTTTTTTGTGGCCACTATAAACATGATTGAGAATTTGCCCAAATGCTAATAATCATAGTGCAATTGGATTGTCGGATGTATGTGTCTATCTGTTTATTTGCCTGTCTAACTGTCTGTCCATTTGACCTGGCCGACGTCAATTAATTGCAATCAATTAAATGCTCGCCTACATGCAACACTTCTGTTTCTCCCTCCCCCTCCTTTCTCTGTAGCTGGTTCAGACTTGGCATTGGCCTGGCTTTTTGGCCAGGCTCGTCTCTGTCTATCTGACTGTCTGTTGTTGTTGTTGTTGTTGTGACCTGCTTAATGCGCATTTATATTTGCAATGCACTTCATTACGCATGATTTGCAATTCAATTACCCGGCCCATGGTCATGGCCATACCCTCACACACACACACACACGCACACACACACAACGCACAATCGAACTGCGAATCGAACCCAATCGACTGACAGTCGATTGCAATCGCCCTTCCTTCTTCTACTATTTCTTCGGTTGCGGCCACTTAACCAACGAAGCTCCGCAAGCAAATCTACCCAAGCACTTTATACAAACAAATTGTAGCAACAGACATTTGCAATCTTACGAAAATTTGTAGCTACTTTCAACCGTGGTCGTCTTCGTGCATTCCTCAAAAAGGGACACAACTATGGGAGTAAAAGCTTCTTCTAACCGTACTCCTCATTCCGCAATTTGCTTCTGCGGCTTCCTACTCAAAAGAGGCTTTTGTGCTAACTTAAATTCTTGGCATTGCATACAAATCCTTACTCCTTTTAGGTAGGCATCATCTTTCGCTATGTGGTCATGTCTAGCACATGTTTTCTCTGCTGAAGAGCTCCCGTTTTTTTCCGTTACTCACAACCGCTGTTTGCGGACTTGCATCTACAAAAATACTTCCTATATACATTATACCCTTCTTTTTATGTGTTCGCCTGTTTTTTTTTTTTGGATGGATTAGCTTGCCTCACTTTTATAGCTGGGACTCTCTTACGACTGTCTTGTTTCATAGTTGCTGTTTTTCACTGAGAATTTTTCAGCATTTATTTCAAATAGAATTTGCTACGAATGAACCCAATTTATTCCTAATATTCCCTATAGCAAATCTGTAAATATTACTTATTATCTCATTCCTCTTCTCATTCCTAATCTCATTCCTCTTCATACACTACATATTTAATAGTTTATTTTTTCCTACTTTGTTGCACTTCAATATTCCTGAACATTGCCTTACTTCATGAGTTTTTTCCCCAAGAACTGACTTGCTTTGTGGATTCCCTGTAGCTAATCTTGATTAGAATAATACTATTCTATTTTCATTCTAACCCTAATCTCATTCCTCTTCCATACTTCATATGTAATAGATTATTTTTCCTCTGTTCTGTTGCGTTTCAATATCCTGAAGATTGCCCTACTTCAAGGGTTTTTTTTTCCCAAGTCCTAACATACTTTACAGCTGGGAATACAGAATGTACGTCAGGTATTTTCACCTGCTTTTACTATTAAAATTCTAATCTTCTTCGATTCCTCAACTACCCAATTCTTTATGACCCATATTTCACTCTGATATCCTTCTCAATCTCTAGTGCTTCCCCCTCTACTTACGCTGCCAACTTTCGGCTGCATCGGCAATTCCATAGCCGCCCAGCGATGTCTCATTGGCGCTGCCATTGACCAGTCGATGTTCTCGATCCTCGCCATGTCGCTTCCGCTGTTGTTGTTGCTGCTGTTGCTGATGATTCAGGTGATTCTCCTGCAGCTGCAGACTGTGTTGTTGCTGTTGCTGCTGCTGTTCCAGCAACAGTTGCTCACGTTCCCTTTCACGCTCCCTCTCACGTTCACGCTCTCGTTCCCGCTCCCGTTCCTCGCGAAGTCGTTGCTTCCGCTGCTCACGCGGTTCCCAGTCGGCGGCATGTTGATCCAGCGATGACTTGCTGCCATAGAGATAGTGGCTGGCCAGTGGAGTGAGTCCCTCGGCACAGGGATTGCCATTGCCCACAACAGATGCCTGTTGCTGTTGTTGTTGTTGTTGTTGCTGGGTGGTAGTTGCTGTGGCTGTGACAGCAGCAGCTGTTGCCGTTGATGGAAAGCTGCGATTGACGGGACTGCGACCGAGGCGTAAAACGTGCGCCGCCGGCTGATGATGCGTCGTCGCCTGGCGATGAGCTAAGCTGTACAGCTGCGGACCAAGCTGTTCGCGTTGCTGATGATACGCACGCCTCGCCGACGCGTGTTGCAAGTGCTGCTGCTGTTGTTGTTCTTGCAGCTGTTGCTGTTGCTGTTGGAACTGCTGCTGCTGCTGCTGCTCGTCTGTGTATTCTGTGGGCGAGTGGAGCAATGAGCTGGCACGTGGCGTCGCCGATTCCCAATAGTTCTCTTTGATGAAAGGATTCTGACTTGGATTCTGAGCAGTGCCATTCATGTTGCTCCCATTCCCATTGCCATTGAGCAGCGCATGATGTTGCTGCTGCTGTTGCTGTTGTAGTTGTCTGCCTGCTGATATGGCGCTGCTGTTGCTGTTGCGTTTGCGTGGCATCTCCTGTGTGTAGCTCTGGCCACGCTTGCTCTCACCCGTGTGATAGTAAAAGGATGCCGGATAAGCTGTTGCTGGCACCGTCTCCTCTTCCTCCTCCTCCTCCTCCTCGTGCAATTGCGCCTCCTCTTCCTCTTGCTGCTCTACCTGCTGCTGCTGCTGTTCCCGCGATGGTTGCTCGTTGCTCTCGGCCTCAATGTCGCCAATGTCCACGTGAATGCGATGCGGTGGCGTTGGCGCTGGCGGTGTTGGCGGCGTCAGCGGAGCGCAGAGAAACGGATTGGTTGAGATGCGCGGCGTGACCGAAGACAGCGATTCCGAGGAGTGCGACGATGCCGAATGCGGTGGCGGTGATTGTGTTATGATATTCACGCTCTTGTAATAGCTTGGCGTGCTTGTGGGCGTGGCAATTGGTGGCGAGTTACTGCTCACAATGCTGCTATCGACAACTGTTGTTGCTGTCGCGTTCAGATTGACAATGTCCGCAATGTTGTTGCTCTCATGTTGCTGCGGTTGCTGTCGATTGTTGCTGATGTGCGACGATTGTTGATGAGACTGTTGTTGCTGCTTGGGTCTACACTTAGGAAATAAGAGATTGATTTGATCGTTGAGCGGCGGCGATGGCGACAACAGTGCCTGCGATAAGTTAAGCGGCGCCTGTTGCTGTTGCTGCTGCTGATGTTGCTGCTGATAGCTGTTGCTGTTGTTGCTGCTATCGCAGTCGTGCTCTAAGCCGTTGAGCGCGTAGTAATTTCGTTGCTGCGTTGCCCCAGTTGAAGCTGCTGTGGCTGTTGTTCCACTGGATGATTGTAGACGCTGATACACGCTGCTGCTGTGGCTGTTGCTGTTGGCTGTGCTGTGGTGCGTTGCCAACTGCTGCTGCTGCTGCTGCTGTTGCTGATGTGGCAACTGCTGCTGCTGCTGATGATGGAGATGATGATTATTGCTACTAGTTGTTTGTCCAGCAGCCAATGTTGTCAATGTTGTGCTGACCATTATTGTTGCCAATAAACTGCAAGGAGACAACAGAGCAACAGACACACAATGTTACTATATTTTGTACGAATTTTTGGCATATACCCTGTAGTTATCAGGTCTACTTGGGTCTGATGAGTATGATTACAGCATAAATAATATAAGAAGTGAAAGTACTTATATAATAATAAGTTATATCGATTGTCAGTTGATTGATATCAAGTTACAATTAAAACCAGAGCTATCAATATGTAGAACGAATTTTTTAAATTATACTTCTGCTCACAAAATGTAAGCTTAATTACCGGGTATATCTCAGTTGTTCACTTGTTATCTACGGCCTTAACTCACATGGTTTATATAATATATTGTTTTTTTTTACATCACTTGTTATCTCAATATGCCAAATATACATTACGGAATATTTCAGTATATTTACGGTATATTAATTTGGTATATTTTTATTCATTTTTCAACAGCGCTTGTTCTGTTAATATACCAAATATAAATTACCATAAGTTTCAGTATTTTTCGATATATTTGAATTTCTATTTTCATTTTTTACAGTGTTATTATATTTTATTATATTAATATACCACATATACATCACGGTATATATCAGTATATTATCAGTATATAAATTCGGTATATTTTAATTTAATTCTTTAACAACACTTGTTATATTACTATACCAAATATACATTATAGTATATAGCTTGACTGCTTTTGTTATATCAATATATCAAATATACATTATGGTATATTAATTTGGTATATTTTAATATAAATTTCTTTACATTTCTGTATATTTGCAGTATATAATGTTAGTATATTTAATGGTTAATACTGTATAGCGGGTATCTTATAGTCAAGCACACTCGACTGCTTGCTTGCTTTCATTCTGGACGAACTTTAAAATTCGGGATATTCATTAAAAGTAGAGAGCGAGTGCCAAGTGTGGGCGGCATGTCTGTTGTTCGTTGTCTGTTGCCTGCTGTCTGCTGTCCCGACTCTTCTCCTATCCCCCCGCTCTCCCCCCGGTCACCCGACCATCGTTTGTTTACACGCTTCACGTCCTGCTGGCAGTTGTTTTAATAAATGCAGGCACAATGTCAACCTTTGTCATGTCCAAGCGGCAACAGGGCGTGACAGTAACGAGCTCTGTCGCGACCGACACCGAACCCCCTCTCCTCTTGGCTGAGACAACACGGGACAAATGGCAGCTCATCGCCATCACCATCGTCGTTGTCGTTGTCGTTGCCGTTGCCGTAAGACTCGCCCCTCAAATTTAATTGCTCGCATTGCGTAAAAAAAGCGTCAATCGATCGCCCACAAAATAAAACCAAATGCTAAATAAAACACGGCCAATCAATGTCAGCGAATGAACCATTTCGCTTTTCGCCTTTGCCCTGACACACACACACACTTACATACACACATACTTATATTATTTTCCTCTCGCAATTTGCATTTTTGGCAAGGGGCAGTGACAAGTGGCGATTGGCTTTTTACGACCCTTTCTCATTGACTTACATACATACATTAAAGCAAGCGCGGCTGGCATGTGGAGCACTTGTAAAAAATCCATGCGAACCATGCTCAAGGTTCAACACAAGTGAAAAAGGCGTATAATTAATATTACGTATACGTAATGCGACAAGTTCTACACTCTTCATTTCATTAATTTCAATTGTTGTTAGCGCTTTCTCTAAAATGAGTTGCTTGCTGTGTTTTTACAGCATTGTGGAAAACATAACCAATTCTTAAATAGATTTATTAATCCATATGAAACACTTTCGGAATTCAACAGAATTTTGAAATACTATTGAGAACTTGTATTTGAATATGTTCTAGAAGCTACAATTGTGCCTTACAAGTAATATATGACTATAAGAATCAAACTAATTAGCTTGCTAGCTTCCATGGATGTCATGTGGATGCTATGTGGATGCTGGGCAGGAAATCAAACTGTGATTCAGCTTAAATGTATCCCATATAAATGTAATTTGAAAACTTTGTGGAAAACTTGTGGAGGCTACACATGTTCATTAGAAGTCATAAGCATTCTTAACAAAAAAAACCATGGCAACTCCAACTAATAAGTTGGAATTCATTTACCATGTGGATGCTATCTAACAGCAATTCAGCTGAAAATAATTCCGTTGAAAGGCTATTTACAAGCTACTATGTGAATATCTGCTGAAAACTACATCTGAGCCTTGCATGTAATAAATAATCTAGAAACAAAAACAATATCTACTCCCACTAATTAGTTTCTGTGGATGCCATGTGGATGCTATGTGGACGGCGTGCTTAAATGTATCCCGTTTAAAGGGCATTTAAAGACTTGGCAAGCCCTAGGCATATGCATAACTAACACATGCGCATCCTCCCCTCCCCCTCCCTAGGGCTTTCCTCACGTTTCTCCCACATAATTTTATTTTTTTCATGGACTCCCTTGTTCTCCATTTCCGTGTCCCTGGCGTTATGCTAATGCATGCGGCGTGTAGTGTTTGTGCCCGGGGCTTAAAATATTTTCCCAACAATCAAACTAAAAATTTCGAAAAGGATTAACAACAACAAAAGAAGAATACCAAGAGGTAGGTGATGAAGGGAAGAAGGTAGAGGCACAGAGGCAACTGAAATACCCGCAAGGCAATGGCAACGAAAGGAGCGAGAAGAATGAGAGAGAAAGAGAGAGAGAGCAAGTGAGGAACGTGGCTGAGCAGGCTAAACGGGTGAGATATGTTAGCCGGTTGCGACTAAGCCATATTCGTTGTTGTTGAGCTAGTTGCTTGTTGTTGTCGCCGTTGTTGTTGCCATTGTTGTTGCCGTTGTTGTTGCCGTTGTTGTTGTTGTGCTGCTGTTGCTGCTGCTGTTGTGCGTCTCGCAACGCTTTGTGCACTCATATGGAAAATATGTTTTCGTTTCTGGAATGCCACACACAACAACACACAGAAAGGTGGCACAAGGCGAGGAGGGACGTCACAAAGGGTAGGCAAGCAAGGGAAAGGGTGAAGAGTGATGGGTGAAGGGAAGAGGCAAGAGGGGGAGGGAGAGGCTGTCACGGAGTGTTCGTGTGCGGCGCACGCTTCGTTTGGCATTTGAATAGGTTTCGCAGCGCATGCCAAAAAGAGGGGCTGGCCACTAAGACGGGCAGGGAAAAGCACATGGAAGGGAAAGGAGAGGAGAGCCGAAAATCTACACAACAGCTAACAAGGTATAACACATCAAGGACAACAACAGTGAGACAGCAACAGAGAGGTATGGAGAGGAGAGCGAGAGGGTAGCCAACATTTTGTTAACGGCTTCAACACGAAGCACACGGCTAACTGGGCAAACATTTTCATTGCTTGACATTTATGCGAGTGTGTGCGTGAGTCCATGTGTGTGAGTGTGTGTGTACAAATTCGTATGCAACTACTATGTGTGTGTGTGTGTGTTTTGCTGGCTGAAAGCTGTAAGCCATCTATCTGCCACTCCATTCATCTTCACCTCAGTTTAGCTTCAGCTTCAGCTTCAGTTCCAGCTTCAGCTCAATTCAGTTCAGTTCGGTTTAAATCCCCCGCACCACCCCCCATTACCTTTCTATCTACGCATTCCCCTTTCTGTTCTCTCGAATCTACATCAATCTGTCGCTTCAAATCCATCGTCCTCTTCGACTTTGTTGTTCGCTCTCTCTTGCCTGTTGCCATTTTGGCCAACATGTTTTTGCCTGTCACTGTGTCGCCCTTCTCCCTCCTCCCTGGCCCCCCCTTGCAACCATGTCTTTTGTGTGGTGCCAAATGTTGTACTGCTATTTTTTTTTGTTGTTGTCGTTGTCGTTGTTTGTTGCTCAGTCTAGCTTAAGCCACCTCTGACAGACAGGCAGACAGTCTGTAAAAGGATTGCTTCTCGCCTACTCTTGGCTCTTTGCTGGATCAAGCGTGCAAATTTATGATCGCCACAACGCAAACCCTTCAACAATGTGTCCACTGAATATTTCATGAATCTACACTGACACACACACACACACACACACACTCACACTCACATGCTCATATTCATACTCAACGACAGGGATTCATCGTCTAGTCCCGCACAACTGCCAGCTGCATAATTAAGTTATAATTTCAACACGAGTCTCTCTCTCTCTGTCTTTCTCTCTCTATCAACTGCAACAGCTCTATCAGTGGGGCGTAGGTCTTGTCCTTGGAGTTTTATTAAGTTAATGCCTGTTTAAGCGACGCATCGCGCGCCTCTTTAAATATTTAAAATTCATTTCACTTAAGACCACTTAAATGCACTGAAATGCGAAAGCAACGAATTGCAAATGCTCTATATAAGGTCGAAAGGGTCGTACAGTAGATCATGTGATATGCAGAAGGAGGCACAAAGTATATATATTATCGATCAGACGATATAGCCATGTCCTGTCTGTCTGCCTATTCATAGAAGCTCATAGAATTCCATGAACTCAGAGACTAGAAGAGATTAAAGTGTCATTTGACAACATTTGTTTTATGAATATACTAAATGTATAATTCGGTATATTTTTGTATTTTTCGGTATATTATTAAACTTAAAGAGATGCGAGCTATAATTTACAATTGACAACACTTGTTTATATCAATATACTAAATATACAATATGGTATTTTTAGTATTTTTCAGTATATTGTTGAATTGAATGAAAAGGAGCTAGAATTTGTAACTTAATATACAATATAGTATATTCTCTACTATATATAAGGTTGGCAAAAAAGTCTTGCGGTATTTCCGATAGGTGTCTTTGCAAGCGCGTAGTTCTAGTTCTATTAGTCGCATCGATTCATGCTATACCTTTTTGGAAAGCTCTTTTCACGAGGTAAAACGTGTTTGATTTATTGTTGTTTGTTTTGAGAGAGCTCCGGGAGCTCGGATGGGAGGTTCTTTTGCATCCACCGTATAGTATGGATCTCGCACCAAGTGGTTACCATCTATTTCTGTCCATGGCTGTGAAAATTGGCTCTCCGAGTTTTTTGCCAATAGGAAAGCGAGCTTCTATAAGAGGGGCATTATGAAGTTAGCACCTCGTTGGGAACTCGTCATCGAACAAAACGGCGCATATTTGACTTAAATCGCATTATTATAACCAATTTTATGAACAATTGAAAATTCAATAAAAATACCGCAAGACTTTTTTGCCAACCTTATATATCGGTATGCTAGAAGAAATAGAGCTATAACTTTAATTTGACAGCACTTGTTATGTCAGATGAAAATTATAGTTTACCAAAAAAATAAATATGTTATTATAAAAGTTGGTAATGCTCTGTATATTTTGGTAAATTAATTTGGTATTTTTAAATAATAATACCGCACACTGCACTGAAGCTTTCCTACTTGTTTTGATAGTCTTTTCTAATAAAGAAGCCGGAAATTTCTGGTTATATTAAGATTTACTATCAAAAGAGAATTTTTAAGCAAATTTGTGCAATACTTTTTACTCTTTGTATATTTTTGTGTGAAAGTGTAACTGTAAAGTAACTGCATATATGTGGCACTATTATTCCTAGCCTTAACTACAATTTAGTTTAATGATGTTGTATAATGATCAAAGTTAGTTTACAGCTATTGCTGCAGAAATTAGGCCATTCTAGTAAATTCTGCAATGCTGTTTGCTATGATTAAGCGCTGTTGCAGAATGGAATGAATATAACATATGTGGTCATTAAATCACGTCAGTTTGTCATGTGTATGGCGAAAGTGCATAAAATGCAACAACCTAATTAATTGCAGTCATGAAAGAGCAACGTAAAAAACGAGGAGAGGAGAGAGAGATGGAGAAGGAGAAAGAGAAAGAGAGAGCGAGAGATATTTGGTTAATTTAATGGGTTACCAAGTGCATGACATAGTCGTTATGCAGTGAACCAGTGGCAGCATGTGGCATGCGGCAGGCCGTGTGTGGCAGTAACTCTCTCTCTCTCTCTCGGTCGAGCTGATGGCCGGTGCAATGAATCAAAATCAATTGCAGCAGCCGCCGCGTGGTTGGCTGGCGCACCTGACCCCGAAAAGGAACCAGGAGCATTGCTATGATAGCACTGGGTGCGTGCAACATGCTGCATGCGGCATGGGGCATGCGGCATCGGTCTTTCTGGCGTCATTACGGTCACATTGCGGCAGGACAATGCTGCTGGCTAGCTGGCATGGCAAGCGAAGCAGACGTAATTACGGCCACCTATGATGACATTAATTATGCATACACAAAAAAATCAAACAATAGCGAGGCTTAGCTCAAGTGCAGGGTATACACAACTTAGCAGATACCCGGGAGTACAATGTCCTAAACTGAACTTTAGGTGAACTAAAACGAAATGAAGCTGTCCGCCATACAAACTACAATTATTAACAAATATTTCTATTGAAATTCAACAATTCCTGATAAACATCACAAAATATTTATAAACATATTTTACATCGAATTTAAGTTGCTACCAATAATAATATAGCATGGAGACTGCTTTTATTCAATTTAAACTTAACAAATTGGTGATAAATTTGATCAAATACTACTCCGAGACAGAAAAATCTAAATTGAAAGAATATTGATTTAAGATTTTTTTCGATCTGAAGAAGAATAATGTTCACAATAAGATTTGTAGGTTGAAAGATTTTTAATTATTTTCAAGAAATTTCCATTCTAGAAACAAGATTATAATTTTGAATTTCAATATTGGCAAATTTAGATATTTTTTTGTAGATTTTCGATCTTGATTTAAGAATAGACCTTCTTGGTTTAATTTAGACATACAAATTATCTTAAATCAAGATTTTTATTCTTGATTTTAGCACATTTTTCTTTTTCTGCAGTATACGATGATATTTTAGAACCCGTCCTGTTCCGGTTTATAAAATGCAGAGTCTCATGTATTTGAACATTAACTAAAATATTGATCTGTTTTGCACTAATATTTACAGTTTTGTCTTTATTTTTTTCTTTCAAAAATGATTTCAATCTGAAGTAACTCTCAAACGCTTTGCGTAAATAATTTTAATATTCCCTAGACAATTGATGTGAAATTATTAGGATAGTAAAAAAGTAAAGTAAAGTTTATCCAGTAATGATTTCATACTGAAATAACTCGAAGAAGCTAATGGCTGCAAACCTTGCAATGATCATTAGACGTAGTCTGATTTATGTATAAGTAAGCAATCAGATTCTAACGTGCTGCAACTTAATGTTACCCTTCAAAGACCGTTAATAGGCCACAGGGTGAATAGAGTTGTCGAGTTGTTCGTTGGTTGGTTCGTGTATGTGCGAGGCAGACAGAATGCGTCTGATTTGGCATGCGGGTGTTGCGTGGGTGCGAGCGAGACGGCCACAGAGAGCACGCGATATGTAGACTACTCAATTCGCATTTCGACTCCCAGGTGGCGCCACTTCTATGTGTGCGTGTGTGTGTGTGTGGGGGTGTTCATTATACATTATACAGTATGCAGTATGCCGTCCACTTGCACTTCCTGTCGATTGCATGCAGAAACTCGACGCGATGCGAAGCGACGCGACGTTCGCTTTGAAAATGAAACATGCAATTTATTTTAACCTAAATTTTTGTTTTGCAATTACTGCAAACGCGGTGCATGCGACTACTCCACTGATCCAATAATAGCCACGCCCCCTTCCCTCACTCTCTGCCCAGTCGCAGCCCAGCAACAATATTTGCGAGGACGATTTGAATACAGACACATAGACAGCATTAACTGTACTATATCGTATAGTGTGTGTCTACTTATGGCTCGCTTTATCCGCTTTTTCACTCACTCTCTCTCTCTCTCTTGCTCGCTGTCTATTTGCATGTCTGAGCCCACTTAATGAGTTTAAAAAGTAATAACAATATTGTATGCTCATAATTAAACAATGAAGTGCGTGGCGAATTTCAACCGCTTTATGCGATTTGCGCCAGATTGCTGCTAGTGATGGCTGCGTGACACGCTAAACTGCAATTCGACAAGTTATCGATCAATTCTGGGAAATTCTTAGGTTATACTTTAAAGTGCTCAATTTTCTTTTAAACTCGCTAAACTTATTTCATTCGCATTGCAGTTGAGTAGTAGCAATTGCCTCACTTGCTTCTCCCTAATCAAATTCTGATCATCTCTAGCGGCTAACTAATCGAATTTTTCCCATCTCTAACTGTTCTCTAATAACGCTCTATACTATCAACTCCATCTAATTATGCTGTCGTGAAATTATGCTGTCGTGACAGCTGAAATCTAGTCGCTGTCAAACTGTTCTCCACTTTTCCTTCTTCGATTTTAGTTTATAATTTGTATCACGATAATCAAATTTACCCCATCATTAGCTGTTCTCTAATATCGCTCAACTACATCGTGAACTATCTTCTTTGTATGCTGTTCTGAGTGCTGCTCCTGAAACTCTTCCATCCATTTCCTTCTTCGATAGTCTTTTCGAATCCGTGTCACGACTTTCACTAGTTCATCTCTAGTTGGCATGCAAAATAATGCGCTGTGCGAGCGAAGCTTTATTAATATTTTAAGCGGCTGCTTTTTAATTATCAGCTGCAGAAACTTTGTAAGCGCTTTTTGGCCACATGTTAAGATTAATTCCACGCGCAGCAAGGGAAATGTCAAACAGAGAGAGAGAGAGAGAGAAAGAGCGAAAGAAAGAGAAAGGAAAATAGAGAGAGAAGGCTACTGTGTATGATTCGCACGCTAAGCGGATTGGAGTGCAACGCGTGAAAACGCTGCAATTTGGGTTAAAAACCATTTTGGCTAAGACAACGAGACAGCAAAGAAAGAAGAAGCAGAAGCACGAAATGAAACGAAACGAAACGAAACGAAAGTGAAGTGGGCAAGTACTCTACTTTACTGTACTGTGTCGTAATGCAGAGTGAAAGTGACAGAGATGTTGTTGCTGTTGTTGTTGTTGTCCGTTGTTATGGTTTTGTTTTCTTCGTCGTCGTCGTTGTCGTTGTCGACAACAACAATTGCTGGTAACTGGCAACTGAGAATGACAACATGCAACACAAGATGCTTAAAAGCAGCAGCTTGACAGTCGCACATAATGACAACGTTGAAACTTGACGCAGCCACAAAAAACAGTGACAGCCAAAAAGCAGGAGAATGAACACGCTAGTGATAGAGGGAGAGAAAGAGAGACTGTAATAGAGACAGAGACAGCGAGAGACAAAGATAGATGGATAGAGAGAAAGAGAGAGAGAGATGTGCAACATAATCTGTAAACATTTTCGTCAGATTCTATATCGCATAATCGATCAATCGAAGCTTTTAGCTCTGTCGTGTGTTTATACGGATAACGATGATTAAACATACTGCAGTTAGTGTTGGAAAATGCCAATACGATTGAATGCATAGACACGATTATTGCCAGACAAATTGTCAATTCATTGCACCATGTTTCTAATCACTTTACAAAACGGAACCAGTGTTGTCAAAAGCACACTGCACACAGTATTGGAAAATGTCAATATGCTAAATATTTTGTTTGTGACATTCTCAATTCTTTACTCCATTTTCTAAATCTCTTTTCAATCAATGTTTGCAAATCCGTTTTCTACTGAAACTCAGCGTTAGTAAATTGCAAAGCAGACCTTCGAAATTATTCAATTTTATATATGAAACCCAATTTCAGTAATTTACTATGTTCTTATCCATTCGAATTTCCATTCGATTTATATATTTAATAGTTTTATTATCAGCGTACATCCGCTTTTGTCTTTTTCTATTGCTGTTCGCATCCTTTTGGCAAATAGTTTTTATTTGAGCCTTGAAATTGTGCAACAAGTGTTGTAAAAAGGTTGCAACGTAGATATATTGGTTAAAGAAGATTACGATTTAGTTTAAGCAAGATTTACGGCCATCTATAAAATTGTAAATGGCTCAAGAACCCGTTAAGAGCTACCCAAGTTGAGAGAGAGTGAGCGAGAGAGAGAGAGAGAGATAGAGATAGCTAACTGGTTAATCAACCCACAAAGATTGAGTTGACTCGACTCGACTCGACTTGATGTGATTTGACTGTTTGCGTGTGCATGAATCATGCCCAGGTGACTAGGCTAAAAAGTGCCAAATCAAATCTGGTGGGTTGGAACTTTCAATTCTGTCCGCTCTGCCGAATCAATATTTGAAATACCAGGCGAACATAAATCAGCAGCAAGCGGTTGATTTGAAAATCAGTTTAGTAGTAGTTGTTCTAATTATTCAGTCGCAGACTTTGGAACTTTTAATTCTGTCCACTCTGTCCGCCATGTCCGCCATGTCCGCTATGTCCGCCATGTCCGCCATGTCCGCTATGTCCGCAATGTCCGCCATGTCCGCTATGTCCGCTATGTCCGCCATGTCCGCTATGTCCGCCATGTCCGCCATGTCCGCTATGTCCGCCATGTCCGCTATGTCCGCTCTATCCGCTATGTCCGCTATGTCGCGTGATTTATGTTATGTAATGTTATATTTTTAAAATATTTGAATATAATAATTGAAGTATTAAATAACTAAGGTTTGAACTTTTTTTCAAAAATCGCAGGCGAATTGCAAGCGAATCGCAGGCGAATCGCAAGCGAATCGCAGGCGAATCGCAAGCGAATCGCAACCGAATCGCAACCGAATCGCAGACGAATCGCAGACGAATCGCAAGCGAATCGCAGCCGAATCGCAACCGAATCGCAAGCGAATCGCAGCCGAATCGCAAGCGAATCGCAAGCGAATCGCAGACAAATCGCAAGCGAATCGCAGACAAATCGCAAGCGAATCGCAGACGAATCGCAACCGAATCGCATGCGAAACGCAAGCGAATCGCAGACGAATCGCAGACGAATCGCAAGCGAATCGCAGCCGAATCGCAACCGAATCGCAAGCGAATCGCAGCCGAATCGCAAGCGAATCGCAACCGAATCGCAAGCGAATCGCAGCCGAATCGCAAGCGAATCGCAGACGAATCGCAGGCGACTCGCGCGCGAAAATGTTTGAAAACACAACTTATGTTATATTTTTAAAATATTTGAATATAATAATTTATGTATTATTAAATAACTAAGGTTTTTGCATATGAACTTCTTTTCAAAAATCATTTAAATAATAATGCGAATAAATCGCCGGCGAATCGCAGGCAAATCGCAAGCGAATCGCATGCGAATCGCATGCGAATCGTAACCGAATCGCAGCCGAATCGCATGCGAATCGCAGACGAATCGCAACCGAATCGCATGCGAATCGCAAGCGAATCGCAGGCGAATCGCAACCGAATCGCAGGCGAATCGCAGACGAATCACAGACGAATCGCATACGAATCGCATGCGAATCGCAAGCGAATCGCAACCAAATCGCAAGCGAATCGCAGGCGAATCGCAAGCGAATCGCAACCGAATCGCAAGCGAATCGCAACCGAATCGCAAGCGAATCGCAGACGAATCGCCGGCGAATCGCAGGCGAATCGCGACCGAATCGCAACCGAATCGCAGGCGAATCGCAGGCGAATCGCGACCGAATCGCAACCGAATCGCAACCGAATCGCAACCGAATCGCATGCGAATCGCAAGCGAATCGCAACCGAATCGCATGCGAATCGCAGCCGAATCGCAGCCGAATCGCAAGCGAATCGCAGACGAATCGCAGCCGAATCGCAGGCGACTCGCGCGCGAAAATGTTTGACAACTTATGTTGTATTTTTAAAATACTTGAATATAATAATTTATGTATTATTAAATAACTAAGGTTTTTGCATATGAACTTTTTTTCAAAAATCATTTAAATAATAATAAATCGCCGGCGAATCGCAAGCGAATCGCATGCGAATCGCAACCGAATCGCATGCGAATCGCAGCAGAATCGCAAGCAACAAAACACAACTTATGTTATATTTTTAAAATATTTGAATATATTAATTGATGTATTATTAAATAACTAAGGTTTTTGCATATGAACTTTTTTCAAAAATCATTTAAATAATAATGCGAAAAAATCGCGGGCGAATCGCAAGCGAATCGCAACTTATGTTGTTTTTTTTTATTTTAATTTGAATATAATAATTGAAGTATTATTAAATAACTAAGGTTTTTGCATATGAACTTTTTTTCAAAAATCATTTAAATAATAATGCGAATAAATCGCAAGCGAATCGCAGGCGAATCGCAGGCGAATCGCAGGCGAATCGTAAGCGAATCGCAAGCGAATCGCAGCCGAATCGCAACCGAATCGCAGCCGAATCGCAAGCGAATCGCAGCCGAATCGCAACCGAATCGCAGACGAATCGCAACCGAATCGCAAGCGAGTCGCAACCGAATCGCAAGCCAATCGCAGCCGAATCGCAACCGAATCGCATGCGAATCACAAACGAATAGCAGCCGAATCGCAAGCGAATCGCAGGCGAATCGCAACTGAATCGCATGCGAATCACAAACGAATAGCAGCCGAATCGCAAGCGAATCGCAGGCGAATCGCAGGCGAATCGTAACCGAATCGCAACCGAATCGCAACCGAATCGCAACCGAATCGCAACCGAATCGCAACCGAAACGCAGGCGAATCGCAGGCGAATCGCAAGCGAATCGCGACCGAGTCGCAGCCGAATCGCAACCGAATCGCGAGCGAATCGCAGACGAATCGCAGGCGAATCGCATGCGAATCGCAGGCGAATCGCATGCGAATCGCATGCGAATCGCAGCCGAATCGCAAGCGAATCGCAGGCGAATCGCAGACGAATCGCAACCGAATCGCAAGCGAATCGCATGCGAATCGCAGACGAATCGCAAGCGAATCGCAACCGAATCGCAGACGAATCGCAGGCGAATCGCAGCCGAATCGCAGCCGAATCGCAGGCGACTCGCGCGCGAAAATGTTTGACAACTTATGTTGTATTTTTAAAATATTTGAATATAATAATTTATGTATTATTAAATAACTAAGGTTTTTGCATATGAACTTTTTTTCAAAAATCATTTAAATAATAATAAATCGCCGGCGAATCGCAAGCGAATCGCAACCGAATCGCATGCGAATCGCAACCGAATCGCAAGCAACAAAACACAACTTATGTTATATTTTTAAAATATTTGAATATATTAATTGATGTATTATTAAATAACTAAGGTTTTTGCATATGAACTTTTTTCAAAAATCATTTAAATAATAATGCGAATAAATCGCGGCCGAATCGCAGCCGAATCGCAGCCGAATTGCAAGCGAATCGCAAGCGAATCGCAACCGAATCGCAAGCGAATCGCAGGCGAATTGCAGACGAAAATGTTTGAAAACACAACTTATGTTATATTTTAAAAATATTTGAATATATTAATTGATGTATTATTAAATAACTAAGGTTTTTGCATATGAACTTTTTTTCAAAAATCATTTAAATAATAATGCGAATAAATCGCGGGCGAATCGCATGCGAATCGCAAGCGAATCGCAGTCGAATCGCAAGCGAATCGCAAGCGAATCGCGCGCGAAAATGTTTGAAAACACAACTTATGTTATATTTTAAAAATATTTGAATATATTAATTGATGTATTATTAAATAACTAAGGTTTTTGCATATGAACTTTTTTTCAAAAATCATTTAAATAATAATGCGAATAAATCGCGGCCGAATCGCAGCCGAATCGCAGCCGAATTGCAAGCGAATCGCAAGCGAATCGCAACCGAATCGCAAGCGAATCGCAGGCGAATTGCAGACGAAAATGTTTGAAAACACAACTTATGTTATATTTTAAAAATATTTGAATATATTAATTGATGTATTATTAAATAACTAAGGTTTTTGCATATGAACTTTTTTCAAAAATCATTTAAATAATAATGCGAATAAATCGCGGCCGAATCGCAGCCGAATCGCAGCCGAATTGCAAGCGAATCGCAAGCGAATCGCAACCGAATCGCAAGCGAATCGCAGGCGAATTGCAGACGAAAATGTTTGAAAACACAACTTATGTTATATTTTAAAAATATTTGAATATATTAATTGATGTATTATTAAATAACTAAGGTTTTTGCATATGAACTTTTTCAAAAATCATTTAAATAATAATGCGAATAAATCGCGGGCGAATCGCATGCGAATCGCAAGCGAATCGCAACCGAATCGCAGGCGAATCGCAGACGAATCGCAACTTATGTTGTTTTTTTTTTTTAATATTTGAATATAATAATTGAAGTATTATTAAATAACTAAGGTTTTTGCATATGAACTTTTTTTCAAAAATCATTTAAATAATAATGCGAATAAATCGCCGGCGAATCGCAGGCAAATCGCAGGCGAATCGCAGCCGAATCGCAGCCGAATCGCAACCGAATCGCATGCGAATCGCGACCGAATCGCATGCGAATCGCAACCGAATCGCAAGCGAATCGCATGCGAATCGCAACCGAATCGCAACCGAATCGCAAGCGAATCGCATGCGAATCGCAACCGAATCGCAGCCGAATCGCAAGCGAATCGCAACCGAATCGCAGACGAATCGCAGCCGAATCGCAACCGAATCGCAAGCGAATCGCATGCGAATCGCAGTCGAATCGCAAGCGAATCGCAGCCGAATCGCAAGCGAATCGCGCGCGAAAATGTTTGAAAACACAACTTATGTTATATTTTTAAAATATTTGAATATATTAATTGATGTATTATTAAATAACTAAGGTTTTTGCATATGAACTTTTTTTCAAAATCGCGGGCGAATCGCATGCGAATCGCAACTTATGTTATGTTTTTTTTTTTTTAATATTTGAATATAATAATTGAAGTATTATTAAATAACTAAGGTTTTTGCATATGAACTTTTTTTCAAAAATCATTTAAATAATAATGCGAATAAATCGCAGCCGAATCGCAAGCGAATCGCAAGCGAATCGCAGCCGAATCGCATGCGAATCGCAACCGAGTCGCAGACGAATCGCAAGCGAATCGCATGCGAATCGCAAGCGAATCGCAACCGAATCGCTTGCGAATCGCAACCGAATCGCATGCGAATCGCATGCGAATCGCAACCGAATCGCAGCCGAATCGCAGCCGAATCGCAAACGAATCGCAACCGAATCGCAACCGAAACGCAGGCGAATCGCAGGCGAATCGCAAGCGAATCGCAACCGAATCGCAGGCGAATCGCAAACGAATCGCAAGCGAATCGCAAGCGAATCGCATGCGAATCGCAACCGAATCGCAAGAGAATCGCATGCGAATCGCAGCCGAATCGCATGCGAATCGCAAGCAACCGAATCGCAGGCGAATCGCAAACGAATCGCAAGCGAATCGCAAGCGAATCGCATGCGAATCGCAGCCGAATCGCAGCCGAATCGCATGCGAATCGCAACCGAATCGCAGCCGAATCGCATGCGAATCGCAACCGAATCGCAACCGAATCGCAAGCGAATCGCAGCCGAACCGCATGCGAATCGCAGCCGAACCGCATGCGAATCGCAGGCGAACCGCATGCGAATCGCAGGCGAATCGTAAGCGAATCGCAACCGAATCGCAAGCGAATCGCAGCCGAATCGCAGCCGAATCGCAACCGAATCGCATGCGAATCGCAGCCGAATCGCAACCGAATCGCATGCGAATCGCAGCCGAATCGCATGCGAATCGCAGCCGAATCGCATGCGAATCGCAAGCGAATCGCAGCCGAACCGCATGCGAATCGCAGGCGAACCGCATGCGAATCGCAGGCGAATCGTAAGCGAATCGCAGGCGAATCGCAAGCGAAACGCAACCGAATCGCAAGCGAATCGCAAGCGAATCGCAGCCGAATCGCAGCCGAATCGCAACCGAATCGCATGCGAATCGCAACCGAATCGCAAGCGAATCGCAAGCGAATCGCACGCGAAAATGTTTGAAAACACAACTTATGTTATATTTTTAAAATATTTGAATATATTAATTGATGTATTATTAAATAACTAAGGTTTTTGCATATGAACTTTTTTTCAAAAATCATTTAAATAATAATGCGAATAAATCGCAGCCGAATCGCAGGCGAATCGCATGCGAATCGCAACCGAATCGCAAGCGAATCGCAGCCGAATCGCAACCGAATCGCAGCCGAATCGCAGGCGAATCGTAAGCGAATCGCAAGCGAATCGCAGCCGAATCGCATGCGAATCGCAACCGAATCGCAAGCGAATCGCAGCCGAATCGCAACCGAATCGCAGCCGAATCGCAGGCGAATCGTAAGCGAATCGCAAGCGAATCGCAGCCGAATCGCAAACGAATCGCAGCCGAATCGCAGGCGAATCGCAGGCGAATCGCAACCGAATCGCAACCGAATCGCAAGCGAATCGCAGACGAATCGCATGCGAATCGCAGACGAATCGCAAGCGAATCGCAACCGAATCGCAGACGAATCGCAGCCGAATCGCAGGCGACTCGCGCGCGAAAATGTTTGAAAACTTATGTTGTATTTTTAAAATATTTGAATATAATAATTTATGTATTATTAAATAACTAAGGTTTTTGCATATGAACTTTTTTTCAAAAATCATTTAAATAATAATGCGAATAAATCGCCGGCGAATCGCAGGCAAATCGCAAACGAATCGCAGCCGAATCGCAAGCGAATCGCAACCGAATCGCAGCCGAATCGCAAGCGAATCGCAAACGAATCGCAAGCGAATCGCAGCCGAATCGCATGCGAATCGCAGCCGAATCGCAACCGAATCGCAGCCGAATCGCAGCCGAATCGCATGCGAATCGCAGACGAATCGCAACCGAATCGCAAGCGAATCGCAAGCGAATCGCAGCCGAATCGCATGCGAATCGCAGCCGAATCGCATGCGAATCGCAACCGAATCGCAGCCGAATCGCATGCGAATCGCAACCGAATCGCAGCCGAATCGCATGCGAATCGCAACCGAATCGCAAGCGAATCGTAAGCGAATCGCAAGCGAATCGCAACCGAATCGCAAGCGAATCGCATGCGAATCGCAGCCGAATCGCATGCGAATCGCAAGCGAATCGCAACCGAATCGCAAGCGAATAGCGCGCGAAAATGTTTGAAAACACAACTTACATATGTTATATTTTTAAAATATTTGAATATATTAATTGATGTATTATTAAATAACTAAGGTTTTTGCATATGAACTTTTTTTCAAAATCGCGGGCGAATCGCATGCGAATCGCAACTTATGTTATGTTTTTTTTTTTTAATATTTGAATATAATAATTGAAGTATTATTAAATAACTAAGGTTTTTGCATATGAACTTTTTTTCAAAAATCATTTAAATAATAATGCGAATAAATCGCATGCGAATCGCAAGCGAATCGCAGCCGAATCGCAGCCGAATCGCAACCAAATCGCAAGCGAATCGCATGCGAATCGCAGCCGAATCGCATGCGAATCGCAACCGAATCGCAACCGAATCGCAACCGAATCGCAAGCGAATCGCAGCCGAACCGCATGCGAATCGCAGGCGAACCGCATCCGAATCGCAAGCGAATCGCAGCCGAACCGCATGCGAACCGCAAGCGAATCGCAGCCGAATCGCAGCCGAATCGCAACCGAATCGCATGCGAATCGCAACCGAATCGCAACCGAATCGCAGCCGAATCGCAAGCGAATCGCGCGCGAAAATGTTTGAAAACACAACTTATGTTATATTTTTAAAATATTTGAATATATTAATTGATGTATTATTAAATAACTAAGGTTTTTGCATATGAACTTTTTTTCAAAAATCATTTAAATAATAATGCGAATAAATCGCCGGCGAATCGCAGGCAAATCGCAAACGAATCGCAGCCGAATCGCAAGCGAATCGCAGGCGAATCGCAGGCGAATCGCAAGCGAATCGCAGCCGAATCGCAACCGAATCGCAAGCGAATCGCAACCGAATCGCAACCGAATCGCAGCCGAATCGCATGCGAATCGCAACCGAATCGCAGCCGAATCGCAAGCGAATCGCAAACGAATCGCAAGCGAATCGCAAACGAATCGCAAGCGAATCGCAAACGAATCGCAAGCGAATCGCAGCCGAATCGCATGCGAATCGCAGCCGAATCGCAACCGAATCGCAGCCGAATCGCAGCCGAATCGCAGACGAATCGCAACCGAATCGCAAGCGAATCGCAGCCGAATCGCATGCGAATCGCAACCGAATCGCAGCCGAATCGCAAGCGAATCGCAGCCGAATCGCAACCGAATCGCAAGCGAATCGCAACCGAATCGCAACCGAATCGCAAGCGAATCGCAGCCGAATCGCATGCGAATCGCAGCCGAATCGCAACCGAATCGCAGCCGAATCGCAGCCGAATCGCAGACGAATCGCAACCGAATCGCAAGCGAATCGCAGCTGAATCGCATGCGAATCGCAGCCGAATCGCATGCGAATCGCAAGCGAATCGCAGCCGAATCGCAAGCGAATCGCAGCCGAATCGCAACCGAATCGCAAGCGAATCGCAGCCGAATCGCATGCGAATCGCAACCGAATCGCAGCCGAATCGCATGCGAATCGCAACCGAATCGCAACCGAATCGCAAGCGAATCGCAGCCGAACCGCATGCGAATCGCAGGCGAATCGTAAGCGAATCGCAGGCGAATCGTAAGCGAATCGCAAGCGAATCGCAACCGAATCGCAAGCGAATCGCATGCGAATCGCAGCCGAATCGCAAGCGAATCGCGCGCGAAAATGTTTGAAAACACAACTTATGTTATATTTTTAAAATATTTGAATATATTAATTGATGTATTATTAAATAACTAAGGTTTTTGCATATGAACTTTTTTTCAAAAATCATTTAAATAATAATGCGAATAAATCGCAGCCAAATCGCAGGCGAATCGCAAGCGAATCGCAGCCGAATCGCAACCGAATCGCAACCGAATCGCAAACGAATCGCAAGCGAATCGCATGCGAATCGCGACCGAATCGCAAGCGAATCGCATGCGAATCGCAGCCGAATCGCATGCGAATCGCAACCGAATCGCAGCCGAACCGCATGCGAATCGCAGCCGAACCGCATGCGAATCGCAACCGAATCGCAACCGAATCGCAAGCGAATCGCAACCGAATCGCATGCGAATCGCAACCGAATCGCAAGCGAATCGCAGGCGAATCGCAGACGAATCGCAACCGAATCGCATGCGAATCGCAGACGAATCGCATGCGAATCGCAGACGAATCGCAAGCGAATCGCAGCCGAATCGCATGCGAATCGCAGCCGAATCGCAAGCGAATCGCAGCCGAATCGCAGCCGAATCGCAGCCGAATCGCATGCGAATCGCAAGCGAATCGCAGCCGAATCGCAGACGAATCGCAGCCGAATCGCAACCGAATCGCAGCCGAATCGCATGCGAATCGCAAGCGAATCGCAGCCGAATCGCAAGCGAATCGCAGCCGAATCGCAACCGAATCGCAGCCGAATCGCAACCGAATCGCAGCCGAATCGCATGCGAATCGCAAGCGAATCGCAGCCGAATCGCAACCGAATCGCAGCCGAATCGCAACCGAATCGCAACCGAATCGCAAGCGAATCGCAAGCGAATCGCAACCGAATCGCAGGCGAATCGCAGACGAATCGCAACTTATGTTGTTTTTTTTTTTTTAAATTTGAATATAATAATTGAAGTATTATTAAATAACTAAGGTTTTTGCATAGGAACTTTTTTTCAAAAATCATTTAAATAATAATGCGAATAAATCGCCGGCGAATCGCAGGCAAATCGCAAACGAATCGCAAGCGAATCGCAGGCGAATCGCAGGCGAATCGCAGACGAATCGCAACCGAATCGCAGCCGAATCGCAAGCGAATCGCAAACGAATCGCAGCCGAATCGCATGCGAATCGCAGCCGAATCGCAACCGAATCGCAAGCGAATCGCAGCCGAATCGCAACCGAATCGCAGGCAAATCGCAAACGAATCGCAGCCGAATCGCAACCGAATCGCAACCGAATCGCATGCGAATCGCAGGCGAATCGTAACCGAATCGCAGCCGAATCGCATGCGAATCGCAACCGAATCGCAAACGAATCGCAGGCGAATCGCAGGCGAATCGTAACCGAATCGCAGCCGAATCGCATGCGAATCGCAGACGAATCGCAGACGAATCGCAGCCGAATCGCATGCGAATCGCAGACGAATCGCAACCGAATCGCATGCGAATCGCAAGCGAATCGCAACCGAATCGCAGGCGAATCGCAGACGAATCGCAACTTATGTTGTTTTTTTTTTTTTTAAATTTGAATATAATAATTGAAGTATTATTAAATAACTAAGGTTTTTGCATATGAACTTTTTTTCAAAAATCATTTAAATAATAATGCGAATAAATCGCAGCCGAATCGCAGGCGAATCGCAAGCGAATCGCAGCCGAATCGCAACCGAATCGCAGCCGAATCGCAACCGAATCGCAGGCGAATCGTAAGCGAATCGCAAGCGAATCGCAGCCGAATCGCAAACGAATCGCAGCCGAATCGCAAGCGAATCGCAGGCGAATCGCAGGCGAATCGCAAGCGAATCGCAACCGAATCGCAACCGAATCGCAAGCGAATCGCATGCGAATCGCAGCCGAATCGCATGCGAATCGCAACCGAATCGCAGCCGAATCGCATGCGAATCGCAACCGAATCGCAAGCGAATCGCAGCCGAACCGCATGCGAATCGCAGGCGAATCGTAAGCGAATCGCATGCGAATCGCAACCGAATCGCATGCGAATCGCAGCCGAATCGCAGCCGAATCGCAGGCGACTCGCGCGCGAAAATGTTTGACAACTTATGTTGTATTTTTAAAATATTTGAATATAATAATTTATGTATTATTAAATAACTAAGGTTTTTGCATATGAACTTTTTTTCAAAAATCATTTAAATAATAATGCGAATAAATCGCCGGCGAATCGCAGGCAAATCGCAACTTATGTTATGTTTTTTTTTTAATATTTGAATATAATAATTGAAGTATTATTAAAATAACTAAGGTTTTTGCATATGAACTTTTTTTCAAAAATCAATTAAATAATAATGCGAATAAATCGCCAGCGAATCGCAACCGAATCGCATGCGAATCGTAACCGAATCGCAGCCGAATCGCAAGCGAATCGCAGCCGAATCGCAAACGAATCGCAGCCGAATCGCATGCGAATCGCAACCGAATCGCATGCGAATCGCAGACGAATCGCAACCGAATCGCATGCGAATCGCAAGCGAATCGCAAGCGAATCGCAGCCGAATCGCAAACGAATCGCAGCCGAATCGCAGGCAAATCGCAAGCGAATCGCATGCGAATCGCAACCGAATCGCATGCGAATCGCAGGCGAATCGCAACCGAATCGCAGGCAAATCGCAAGCGAATCGCAGGCAAATCGCAAGCGAATCGCATGCGAATCGCATGCGAATCGCAACCCAATCGCAACCCAATCGCAAGCGAATCGCAGGCGAATCGCATGCGAATCGCATGCGAATCGCAACCGAATCGCATGCGAATCGCAGGCGCATCGTAAGCGAATCGCAGCCGAATCGCAGCCGAATCGCAGCCGAATCGCAAGCGAATCGAGGGCGAATCGCAGACGAATCGCAGACGAATCGCAGGCGAATCGCAACCGAATCGCAGCCGAATCGCAACCGAATCGCATGCGAATCGCATGCGAATCGCAAGCGAATCGCAGCCGAATCGCAGCCGAATCGCAGCCGAATCGCAAGCGAATCGCAGCCGAATCGCAACCGAATCGCAGCCGAATCGCAAGCGAATCGCAACCGAATCGCAGCCGAATCGCATGCGAATCGCAGCCGAATCGCAAGCGAATCGCGCGCGAAAATGTTTGAAAACACAACTTATGTTATATTTTTAAAATATTTGAATATAATAATTGAAGTATTATTAAATAACTAAGGTTTTTGCATATGAACTTTTTATCAAAAATCATTTAAATAATAATGCGAATAAATAGCCGGCGAATCGCAAGCGAATCGCAGCCGAATCGCAACCGAATCGCAGCCGAATCGCAACCGAATTGCATGCGAATCGCAAGCGAATCGCAACCGAATCGCATGCGAATCGCAACCGAATCGCATGCGAATCGCAACCGAATCGCAACCGAATCGCATGCGAATCGCATGCGAATCGCAAGCGAATCGCAACCGAATCGCAAGCGAATCGCAGCCGAATCGCATGCGAATCGCAGCCGAATCGCAAGCGAATCGCAGCCGAGTCGCAACCGAATCGCAGCCGAATCGCAGGCGAATCGTAAGCGAATCGCAACCGAATCGCAACTTATGTTGTTTTTTTTTCTTTAAATTTGAATATAATAATTGAAGTATTATTAAATAACTAAGGTTTTTGCATATGAACTTTTTTTCAAAAATCATTTAAATAATAATGCGAATAAATCGCCGGCGAATCGCAGGCAAATCGCAAACGAATCGCAGCCGAATCGCAAGCGAATCGCAGGCGAATCGCAGGCGAATCGCAACCGAATCGCAGCCGAATCGCAAGCGAATCGCAAACGAATCGCAAGCGAATCGCAAACGAATCGCAAGCGAATCGCAGCCGAATCGCATGCGAATCGCAGACGAATCGCAACCGAATCGCATGCGAATCGCAACCGAATCGCAACCGAATCGCAGCCGAATCGCATGCGAATCGCAGACGAATCGCAACCGAATCGCATGCGAATCGCAAGCGAATCGCAAGCGAATCGCAGCCGAATCGCAAACGAATCGCAGCCGAATCGCAGGCAAATCGCAAGCGAATCGCATGCGAATCGCAACCGAATCGCATGCGAATCGCAGGCGAATCGCAACCGAATCGCAGGCAAATCGCAAGCGAATCGCATGCGAATCGCATGCGAATCGCAACCCAATCGCAACCCAATCGCAAGCGAATCGCAGGCGAATCGCATGCGAATCGCATGCGAATCGCAACCGAATCGCATGCGAATCGCAGGCGAATCGTAAGCGAATCGCAGCCGAATCGCAGCCGAATCGCAGCCGAATCGCAGCCGAATCGCAAGCGAATCGAGGGCGAATCGCAGACGAATCGCAGACGAATCGCAGGCGAATCGCAGGCGAATCGCAACCGAATCGCAGCCGAATCGCAACCGAATCGCATGCGAATCGCATGCGAATCGCAAGCGAATCGCAGCCGAATCGCAGCCGAATCGCAGCCGAATCGCAAGCGAATCGCAGCCGAATCGCAACCGAATCGCAGCCGAATCGCAAGCGAATCGCAACCGAATCGCAGCCGAATCGCATGCGAATCGCAGCCGAATCGCAAGCGAATCGCGCGCGAAAATGTTTGAAAACACAACTTATGTTATATTTTTAAAATATTTGAATATAATAATTGAAGTATTATTAAATAACTAAGGTTTTTGCATATGAACTTTTTATCAAAAATCATTTAAATAATAATGCGAATAAATAGCCGGCGAATCGCAAGCGAATCGCAGCCGAATCGCAACCGAATCGCAGCCGAATCGCAACCGAATTGCATGCGAATCGCAAGCGAATCGCAACCGAATCGCATGCGAATCGCAACCGAATCGCATGCGAATCGCAACCGAATCGCATGCGAATCGCAACCGAATCGCATGCGAATCGCAACCGAATCGCAACCGAATCGCATGCGAATCGCATGCGAATCGCAAGCGAATCGCAACCGAATCGCAAGCGAATCGCAGCCGAATCGCATGCGAATCGCAGCCGAATCGCAAGCGAATCGCAGCCGAGTCGCAACCGAATCGCAGCCGAATCGCAGGCGAATCGTAAGCGAATCGCAACCGAATCGCAACTTATGTTGTTTTTTTCTTTAAATTTGAATATAATAATTGAAGTATTATTAAATAACTAAGGTTTTTGCATATGAACTTTTTTTCAAAAATCATTTAAATAATAATGCGAATAAATCGCCGGCGAATCGCAGGCAAATCGCAAACGAATCGCAGCCGAATCGCAAGCGAATCGCAGGCGAATCGCAGGCGAATCGCAACCGAATCGCAGCCGAATCGCAAGCGAATCGCAAACGAATCGCAAGCGAATCGCAAACGAATCGCAGCCGAATCGCATGCGAATCGCAGCCGAATCGCAAGCGAATCGCATGAAAACACAACTTATGTTATATTTTTAAAATATTTGAATATAATAATTGAAGTATTATTAAATAACTAAGGTTTTTGCATATGAACTTTTTTTCAAAAATCATTTAAATAATAATGCGAATAAATCGCAGCCGAATCGCAGCCGAATCGCAACCGAATCGCAGCCGAATCGCAACCGAATCGCAGGCGAATCGTAAGCGAATCGCATGCGAATCGCAACCGAATCGCATGCGAATCGCAGCCGAATCGCATGCGAATCGCAGACGAATCGCAACCGAATCGCAGCCGAATCGCAACCGAATCGCAGACGAATCGCAGCCGAATCGCAACCGAATCGCAACCGAATCGCAAGCGAATCGCAGCCGAATCGCAAGCGAATCGCAACCGAATCGCATGCGAATCGCAGACGAATCGCAGGCGAATCGCAGGCGACTCGCGCGCGAAAATGTTTGACAACTTATGTTGTATTTTTAAAATATTTGAATATAATAATTTATGTATTATTAAATAACTAAGGTTTTTGCATATGAACTTTTTTTCAAAAATCATTTAAATAATAATGCGAATAAATCGCCGGCGAATCGCAGGCAAATCGCAACTTATGTTATGTTTTTTTTTTTTAATATTTGAATATAATAATTGAAGTATTATTAAAATAACTAAGGTTTTTGCATATGAACTTTTTTTCAAAAATCAATTAAATAATAATGCGAATAAATCGCCGGCGAATCGCAACCGAATCGCATGCGAATCGTAACCGAATCGCAGCCGAATCGCAAGCGAATCGCAGCCGAATCGCAAACGAATCGCATGCGAATCGCAGCCGAATCGCAACCGAATCGCAGCCGAATCGCAACCGAATCGCAGGCGAATCGTAAGCGAATCGCATGCGAATCGCAACCGAATCGCATGCGAATCGCAACCGAATCGCATGCGAATCGCAGCCGAATCGCATGCGAATCGCAGACGAATCGCAACCGAATCGCAGCCGAATCGCAAGCGAATCGCAGCCGAATCGCAACCGAATCGCAGGCGAATCGTAAGCGAATCGCAGCCGAATCGCAAACGAATCGCATGCGAATCGCAACCGAATCGCAGCCGAATCGCAAGCGAATCGCAACCGAATCGCAGACGAATCGCAGACGAATCGCAACCGAATCGCAAGCGAATCGCAGCCGAATCGCAAGCGAATCGCAACCGAATCGCATGCGAATCGCAGCCGAATCGCAGCCGAATCGCAAGCGAATCGCAGATGAATCGCATGCGAATCGCAGCCGAATCGCATGCGAATCGCGACCGAATCGCATGCGAATCGCAACCGAATCGCAACCGAATCGCATGCGAATCGCAACCGAATCGCAAGTGAATCGCAAGCGAATCGCAGCCGAATTGCATGCGAATCGCAACCGAATCGCAGCCGAATCGCAAGCGAATCGCAAGCGAATCGCATGCGAATCGCAACTTATGTTGTTTTTTTTTTTTAAATTTGAATATAATAATTGAAGTATTATTAAATAACTAAGGTTTTTGCATATGAACTTTTTTTCAAAAATCATTTAAATAATAATGCGAATAATTCGCAGACGAATCGCAACCGAATCGCATGCGAATCGCAGGCGAATCGTAAGCGAATCGCATGCGAATCGCAGACGCGAATCGCAACCGAATCGCAACCGAATCGCAACCGAATCGCATGCGAATCGCAGGCGAATCGTAAGCGAATCGCATGCGAATCGCAGCCGAATCGCATGCGAATCGCAGCCGAATCGCAAGCGAATCGCAGGCGAATCGCAAGCGAATCGCAACCGAATCGCATGTGAATCGCAAGCGAATCGCAGCCGAATCGCAGCCGAATCGCAGCCGAATCGCATGCGAATCGCAAGCGAATCGCAGCCGAATCGCAAGCGAATCGCAGACGAATCGCAGACGAATCGCAGAAAATTGGATGCGAATCGCAGAAGAATCGCAAGCGAATCGCAAGCGATGTGCGTGTGTTTGTTTTTGAAAAGAGGAAAGAGGAAAGAAGCAGAAGGTCGCCGGTCTGTGGAATCCATTAATAAAATCAGTTCAGCATACTAAGTACATAAATAACAAGTGCAAACGACCCGAGACTTTCATCAAAGGCTTATCCCCCATTCCCCATCCCGAAAACAAGCAGAGGAAGAAAAGAGGAGAAAGAGTTGAAAGCAAGAAAACATGTGAAAGAAAACGAACAAGAAGAAGCTGCAGTAACTTTTCTTTAATCGATTCAAAAATAAATGTTTACGGCGCTATGTGAAATTGCCCAATGTACACACGAATCCCCAACGCCCGCACCCCTACACACACACAAACACACACACACACCCTTTACACCCACACACATACAGACGCACATATTTATTCACCCTCACTCTCTCTCGCTTACTTTCGTAAATGCGCACAATTACTCAAAATCTGTAAGCGGCTTTAGCGGCTCTCGCTCCTCAGTCAACCACGCCCCCTCCCCCTCTCCGCACCGCATACCTTATTTCCACCCATGCCAAAAGAAACGTCTGAAAAAAAGGCTTAGGCTCAATCGTGCAGCGCAGCAAGACGAAGGAGGAGTTGGCAACAGGAACCAAAACGTCGCGTTTTGTCTGATTTCAGTGATTCGTTTCATTTTTGCTTGTTTCTCGCCTTTTCTCCCCATTCTCGTTCTCTTTTCGCATTTCGCTTTACTTCGGTTGGCAGTTTTTCAATTGCTCGTAAAATCAGGTGGATTCCCGTTGCTTCTTCACTGTCGCCACATACGACATACATAATAATACCCTGTACTTTAGCTGACCAAAAGTGGGTCAATGTGGTTGTGTGATCTGTGATTGACATGCATTCGCTGCATTCATTTCCTTTCAACTACTTTCAGCTTCAACTTGATAGCTTTAAGTGTAAGATTTTGAATTTAATTTCATTGTAATATAAAAGCTTGTAAACAAGCTGTGAAATTATTACTCGAATTTAAGGCCAATTCAAATCTTCACTAATCACAAATATTAGCGAACTCTCGCTGAAATGCTTAATTATAAACACACCACTTCTAAAACTCCTTCTAACAATATTATATTTAGTCAAAATGAAAAGAATGTGTCTTTTTGTTCCGGTTATCTAACATTCTAAAAATAGAATGCAAAGCTTTAACACGTGCTTAATTTTGCAGCTACAGCTGCATTAAGTTAGCTTTTCGTCACAACAAAAGTAAAGCTCAAAGTTGTACAAATTATCATTGAGAGATTTTGCACAACTGTCATGCAATATTTAAACGGTGGCAAAACTATCATGAGACTGTCATACAACAGCTAAGCGCTGAAAAAACTATGCGGCTGTTTTTGCAAATCACATGCAATCTTTTTGCAGTACAGAATATTTACAAGTGCATTTAATCAATGTGCTACACTCTTTCTCTGGTCGAACCTTTTCTCTGTCTCTCCCCATCCTCCATCCTCCACCATCACCTTCATCTTCATCTTCGTGTTCGTGTCAGTTTCTGTCTTTGTCTCTGTTACCGTTTGCATTCTGGAGACGTCTTTAAGTCGCAGTGCGTGTGTGCTAGGCGATAAAGTGTTATGGCCATTACCCACACACACACACACATACGCACACTGGCACATACATTTGCAGATTTAGGTTGGAAAGAAGGTTTGCGTGCTAAGCGGGTTTCATTGCGCAACTTTTCATTGGCTTAATGCATATTTAAAATTTCGAAAACATTCAGCATTTCATAATGCCTTCCATTCCGTTTGCTTCTCTCTCGCTCTCTCTATCTCTTGCTGATGTATTTTTGTGTTGAGCTCCAAGCATTTAAGTTGATAGCGCTCAAACTTTTAGCACAACCAGCTAAGTGTGCAAGCAGCAGCAGCAAGGGAGAAGAGAGAAGAGAGAGGAGGAGAGGAGAGCGGAGCTTTGAACAGTTGCTGTCAGTCCATTATCAGTGGGGATGCAGCTGTAGCACAACTAAAACGCATGCAATCCATAAACTTCTGCCACCCTATACAGTTCAGTTTACTATATATGCATAGTGTATATATAGTGTACTGTTCGAGTGTGAGAGGGAGAGAGCGAGCGGCAGCAAGCGAGCTAGCGAAGCGAGGCACTAGACTAATGTGTTTTGGAGCTGCTTCCCGCTTCCCGCTTCTCGCTGTCCTCTTCTTTGCCTTCTGACTTCAATTGCCACCCCATCAATACACACACACACACACACACACACAGACAACACCAACACACACGCATAGAAGTGTATACGTGAGAGTGTGCCCATACTTCATGGCAGTTTTAATTCGGTTTCATTGCTGTCGTTCAATTATTGGAATGCTATTCCAGTCACGTTTCGGCGCGTTTGTTGTATGTTTTAGGCCAATTGTTGTCTGTGCCAAATGTTTCTTGTTTTTCCTTTCTCTCTCCTCTCCTCTCGCTCATTGTTCTGCTTACTCTGCTTTTCTTTTTTTTTTTTTTTTTTTTTGAAAATCTACTGCGATTTTAGCACAAAGTTTACAGCCCAAAAGACACGCCTAAAAAAGTAGAACCCCATTCTCTTGTCTCCAATACTTTAAATGATGCCTTGCATTCGTTTTATTTGCTCTGCCTCTGCTCTGCTCCAGTTTGAGCAGTAAAAACGTTTCGAATTAACATTTTTGTTTCATTGCGAATCGTTAGAACAACTTTTGCAAATACTCTCCGCACACAACCAACCACTCAGTCGTCTAAGCTAGTCACCTCATCTTGCCTTGCCACCTCACTTATGTTAGCTATCCAAAATGATCCATTGATTGCCAAAAGTGCCTTCAGGTGCTTTAAGGCACATTAAGTGCTACATACACAAAGCATTTCATTTGCTATTTCGAGTACTTCAAGCATTAAATAATTTGTATTTTCTTTAGAATTCTCCATTTTTCAAATAGTATGTAAGAAATTGACATCGGATTGCGAAGTATAGCTTTCGTTAAATTTTAGTATTTTGTCGGCATTAATTTGGTATATTTTTATACCCGCTACCCATAGGGTAGAAGGGTATTATAACTTTGTGCCGGCAGGAAATGTATGTAACAGGTAGAAGAAGGCATCTCCGACCCTATAAAGTATATATATTCTTGATCAGCGTCAACAGCCGAGACGATATAGCCATGTCCGTCTGTCCGTCTGTGTGTCTGTCCGTCCGTCCGTATGAACACCTAGATCTCAGAGACTATAAGAGATAGAGCTATAATTTTTTTTCGACAGCATTTGTTTTGTTTGCACGCAGATCAAGTTTGTTTCAAACTTTTGCCACGCCCACTTCCGCCCCTGCAAATTTTAAAGCTAGAGTTACGAATTTTGGTATATACAGTAATAACAATAATAGTTATGATCCCTGACAATTTGGTTGCGATCAGAAAAAAATTGTGGAAGCTATTAAAGAAATACTTTTGTATGGGCAAAAACGCCTACTTACTAGGGGTCTTAGTTGCTTTGGCTGACAATCTGGTATATTGTGCCGTCTATGGTATATTTTGAATGCGGTACTATATCGATATACCACATATACTATTTTGTATATTTTTAGTATTTTTGCAGTATATTTGGTATATTTTGAGAATAATACCGCAAAATATATTGCATTTATTCAAAATGGGTAGCGGGTATCTCACAGTCGAGTACACTCGACTGTAGCTTTCTTACTTGTTATATTATATTTTCAACGTTTTTAAATATAGTATTTGGTACATTTTTGTATTTTTGTATATAAATTCGGTACATTTTAAGTAAAATTTTTGTTTTTCATGGTATATATTGGTATATTATGCCTTCGGTATATTTAATTATTTTTTGGGTATATTAATTTTGTATAATTTTAGAATATATTTTGTACTCTATGATGCATCTTGAATATAATGGTATATTATACCTTGGGTATATTTCAGAATTTTTTCGGTATATTTATGTGGTATATTTTAAGAATATATTTTGTACTCGGTGGTCTATTTTGAATGTAGAGAAATGGCAATATGCCAAATATAGTCATTCGACAAATGTAGTATTTTTTGGTATACTAATGTATATTTGGTATATTTTGAATGTAATGGTATATATTGGTCTATTTTAAGAATGGTACCGCACTGTTTTGCTTATATTAACAAAGGGGTAGCGAATATTTGAATTTCTTCGCATGATACTTTTTGAAAATAATCAATGCCAAAAAAAAGACTGACTCATAATCAACAAGTTTAATACAAAATTAAGCTGCACTAATCACAAATTTAAATGATGTATTTTTGAAACTTTTGCTCTACTTAAGAACTTCATTAAACTTGGGAATATTGTGCGCGATTGCAACGAGTTTTAAAATGTGCGCAGAGAATTGCATAAAACTCTGTCTTGCACTGACCCACTTTGTGGCAGCGGGCTGATCCATCCGTCAGCACGTGAAATTAGCTAGGCAACCAGTTGATGGCAAAGCTAGAGAAGCAACAGCAACTGGGAGTAGGGAGTGGGGAGCTAGGAGCTGGAGCCATCAGTCTGCCCAATTAACCAAAGTGAAAGCTGGTGGAGAAATGCGCGTGGGATAATAAACAAGGAGCAACAACAAGACGAGAGAGCTATGGCGATAAGCAGGCAGAGAGAGCAGAAAGAGAGAGGGGGAGTGAAAGAACGTTGGATGAAAACATGAAACTATAACTCAAAGTTAATGAAATGTTGGACGAGGCGACGTACTGAATTGGTATAAATTGCAGACAGCAGCAGCAACAGCAACAGCAACCGCTCAAGTGGTTAGCCACTAAAAAATGAAACCACCAACGAGTTAGCCAAGTTAAGAGATGGGGCGAGTTAAGATGTTGTGTGGGAAGGGAGGGAGGAGAAAGTAGTGGCGACACATCAGCCAGAAAGCCACTTTATTCTATTTCCGTTTCCGGCTGTTGTCGCCAGGCGTTGACTTTGCTGACTTGCTCATAGTTGCTGCTACTTCTGCTGCTGCTGCTGCTGTTGCTGCTCTTGTCAAGCTGCCGAGTATGTAATGTGTTTCCGCTTGCCACAAAATGTGGCAGGGCTGGAGAGAAGGCAAAGGCAATGGCAAAGGCAAAGGCGTAGGCGTCAGCGTGCGTGCCAAAGCAATGCAAAGCGACAATGAAGCCAAGCAAGTAAAATAAACTGCACGAAATGGAAACAGGCGAAGGAAACAATGCCAGGCAAACAAGGACAGAGAAAGAGAGGGAGAGATAGAGTGAGAGACCAAGAGAGAGCGAGCAGGACAAGCAACAAAATGACACTCGAAATGTCAACGTCACCACACCAATGGGGCGTATACACAACAGCCAAACATAGAGCATAGAGTTGGAAGCTTCCAAGCTGGAGCAAACTTCAACTCGAATTCTGAAGCCATAACAGCCGCAAATTCACAAACTCAATTCCGATGCTGGCGCACGCATTTTAATGCCTAGCTAAAGACATAAACAGGGTATGAACGACTTGTGGGTGAGACAAAAGAGCAAAGAATTTGGATTTCTTTATAAGTATGATAGATAGAACAAGATAAATAGAGACAGATAGATATAATCGTATACAGTATAAATATAGATTGAAAACAAATCGAAGTATATTGTATCAGAGATCTATAGCTCAATATACAGAATTTTTATGTATTTTAAAGTAAGTAAAGATTGAAATCGAAACGAATTATATAACTTGATAAATGGATTGCATTTGTATTTTGATTTACCTTGATAAAGTTATATCATTCTCATACTTTGTATTGAGGTTTAGTTTAATTTTCACTTACAATCCTTGTGTTGTTAAGTTAAACTGGCTCTTCACTTAATAAACATATATAGAAAAAACAAACAAAGCCAACAACGCGTTTCTTCCGTTGCTTATACTTTAGCATTTCAACAACATATCCTGCAAATTTCATGACAATCGACAGACAAATTATGGCGTAGCTAGCACGTTCTGCATTGCAATATTTAAGTGCAAAGTGTTTGGCAGTCGAGCACGCTTCGCTCGCAGCAAATCTCTCTTTTTCTCTCTCTCTCTCTCTCTCCCTCTCCCTCTCTCTCTTCTTTGCTTGTTATTTATATGAAGCGAGTGGGAGCAGAGCTCAAAGATATATGGGCATTGTTACACGCGCTGCATAAGTAAAGAAGCAAACCAAGTTGGAAACCAACGGGAAATGCGGCTGGGCAAACAGGCTGCCAAAGATTTATGCAATGGCCAGCCAACGGACAACTCTAATTCTGTGGTGCACTGTGGCAACTCTAACAATTGCGGTAGCTAGACAAATTCGCCAACTCGTAATCGGAAAAGTGCACATCGACAATTGGCAATCGAAGTGCCATGAAATATAACACACCAAATGAGATGAAACTTTTCATTCGATTCTATCTTTCTTTCTCTTGCCTTGCACTTTTTTTAGTCAAGTTTCAGCAACAAGTTCAATACTCCAACTCCAACTGTCAGAATGAGAGTCATCGAGTATGGAGAAAGAGAGAACCATTAGTCGATTAGATCCCCAATCCCCAATACTTGCGATGTCTCTTCAGTCAATTCCCCTTTGGGAAAAAACCGTTACAGGTTGCTTGAGGTCGTTTACCCAAAGGAGAAGAACTTCTTTTATTAGGGAAATTTGGAAAATTACTTAGTTCTTAGTTCTTAAATATTTGCAGAAATTATTACTGAAATTTACTTCATATGTCACTTCTCTTGAGCCAATTTTTGATATATCAATTCACGGCAATATATATATTGTTATCCCTTTAATTGAAATTGAAACTCTGATTTAATTACAGATAGTTTGATTATGCGATTCACTGTTTTGGTGAAATTTAAGAAAATTCATTTCTAAATTTCAAATTCAACAACTCATCGAGAGTCGGAGGCACAAAATGCATTTCAATTGTAATTTTGTTTATGGCATTCAAATGGAAGTTGAGAAAAAAATTAAATATTGATTATGATGCATTTACAAAAGGAGCATTTTAATTGATTATATTTAATGAATTTGATCATTTAAATAAACATATTTTCTTAAATTGCAATCAAATTGGTTGGCAAAATGTTTTTTGCTTGTCTCTGCGTATTTGATTTGTGGCAACAGATGCTTGATTGAATGACTGACTGACTGAATGAATGAATGAATGAATGACATTTTGTCATGTCCCGCAAGAATAAAAAAATGTTGTTGCAGCTTTTGCTTGGTTGCTTCAAATAAATTTGAATTTGAGGTTGCATTCAAGTTGTTGACCCGTAGTCATAGCTCCGTCTATATCTCTCCCTCTCTCTCTCTCTATCTTTCTCTCTCTCTGGCAGTTCAATTGCCGCCCTCTGTCTGTGTGTGTGTGTGGCATAAATGATAGACAATGCCTGCTAAATTGTTGTACAACATGCTGCTAACTGCTAAAACGAGCCATTGCATACTTTATGAGCTGGGATTATGGTCATTAAGGCACTCACACATACATACACACATATGCATATGCTATACGTATATACTAGGTGTGGTGTGTGTGTGTGTGTATGTGTGTTGTATGCCCGTCAGCAGCAACAGTTGGTGATGACTCCTGCTGTGCTTGCCTCTCGCTCTGCAACTTCTTCTCTTTCTCTTTCTCTTTATCTTTCTCTTTCTCTTCCTGTCGCTATGTCTTTCCTCTTCTCTTCGCCTCTCCTTCTCTCTCTCTCTCTCCCTTTCTCCCTTTCTTCCTCGCTGCCATTTACTCATTGTGCTTAGGAGTTGGGGTTTGCTTTTTAGTTGGCGACATGCGGCAGACCACAAAACGTTTAGCGTTAAGCCAGCAACAACACCCATAATAAAACGAGCAACAGCAACTCCAACCACAGCAACGACAACAACGGCAACAACAACAAGAACAACAACCATAACAGTAATACTCAATTATAGCCACAGTCAAGTGGCTGGTCACCTTAATAGACTCTGCCCTGCGGACGCCACTGTGTCGCACACTAGCGTCCCGCACAGTGAGCATAGCACATAAGTTAGATGCATCAAATGAGTCATAGGCAAGTCAGGCTTCTTTTTTTTCTATACCCGCTACCTATGGGTAACGGGTATTATAAATTTCTGGTTCCATGAAATGTATGTTACGGGCAGAAGAAGGCATCTCCGACCCTATAAAGTATGCATATTAATATCGGTGTTAATACCTAGATCTCAGAGATTATAAGAGATAGAGATCAATTTTCAACATCACTTCTTATGCTTGCACGCAGATCAAGTTTGCTTAAAATTTTAGTCTATTTCGCCTCCGCAAATCGATCAAAATCGAATAACAATAGTAGATAGGGTCGAGAATTTTGGTAGATACAAGACTATCTTAATGATTCCTGAAAATCTGGTTGCGATCCGATAATAATTGTCGAAGTTATTGTAGAAATACTTTTGTACGGAAAAAACGCCTGTGGTATATTGTACACTCTATAAACCAAATATAGCCTTTGGAATATGAGTATTTTTGAGGTACATTACTTTGGTATATTGTGTACTCGATGGTTTTTTTTTTTTTTGAAGATAGTACTACATATATGTAACAGGTTGGCTGATAAGTCCCCGGTCTAACAAAGAAAAACACATTTTTTTGTAAAAATTCGTTTTTATTATTCAACATAGTTCCCTTCAAGAGCGATACAACGATTATAACGACCTTCCAATTTTTGGATACCATTTTGGTAGTACTCCTTCGGTTTTGCCTCAAAATAGGCCTCAGTTTCGGCGATCACCTCTTCATTGCATCCAAATTTTTTCCCTGCGAGCATCCTTTTGAGGTCTGAGAACAAGAAAAAGTCGCTGGGGGCCAGATCTGGAGAATACGATGGGTGGGGAAGCAATTCGAAGCCCAATTCATGAATTTTTGCCATCGTTCTCAATGACTTGTGGCACGGTGCGTTGTCTTGGTGGAACAACACTTTTTCTTCTTAATATGGGGCCGTTTTGCCGCGATTCGACCTTCAAACGCTCCAATAACGCCATATAATAGTCACTGTTGATGGTTTTTCCCTTCTCAAGATAATCTATGAAAATTATTCCACGCGCATCCCAAAAACAGAGGCCATTACCTTGCCTGCGGACTTTTGAGTCTTTCCACGCTTCGGAGTCGGTTCACCGGTCCCTGTCCACTCAGCCGACTGTCGATTGGACTCAGGAGTGTAGTGATGGAGAAATGTTTCATCCATTGTCACAAATCGACGCAAAAACTCGGGTGTATTACGAGTTAACAGCTGCAAACACCGCTCAGCATCATCAACACGTTGTTGTTTTTGGTCAAATGTGAGCTGGCGCGGCACCCATTTTGCACAGAGCTTCCGCATATCCAAATGTTGATGAATGATATGACCAACACGTTCCTTTGATATCTTTAAGGCCTCTGCTATCTCGATCAACTTTATTTTACGGTCATTCAAAATCATTTTGTGGATTTTTTTGATGTTTTCGTCGGTAGCCACCTCTTTCGGGCGTCCACTGCGTTCACCGTCCTCCGTGCTCATTTCACCACGCTTGAATTTTGCATACCAATCAATTATTGTTGATTTCCCTGGGGCAGACTCCGGAAATTCATTATCAAGCCAAGTTTTTGCTTCCACTGTTTTTTTTTCCCTTCAGAAAACAGTATTTTATCAAAACACGAAATTCCTATTTTTCCATTTTTTTTCACAATAATAAAAGTTGTTTCACAAAAGACGCTCTATCTCACAAACTAATTGACTGACAGACGTCAAATTTTGGCGCGAATCATTTGAAGGTTAGTACTATATAAAAATAATATGCATTCAATACTAGCGGCGCCATCTATGTGTCAGACCGGGGACTTATCAGCCAACCTGTTATGTTATATACCATATTTTAAGAATAATGCCGCATAGTTTTGCGAGTAGCGGGTATGTCGTAGTCTTGCAAACTCGACAGCAGCATTCTTACTTTGTTTTTCTTTTGTAGTAGTTTTCACATTGGTTTTAGCAAATTGGTAAAAGTTTTGTATATGCTTTTGCTCAGTGAAGCGAATCAACTTCACAGCGGGCTCTCGACATATGCAGCAAGGGGTGGCAGGTTGCAACCCCCGAAAAATTAAGAGTACTGAAAGCTGAGGCAGACTCTGAAGGTGGCAGTTCAATGAACGGGGACGACGACTACGACGATGATGATGATGATGATGACAACGACAACGACAACGACAACGACGCTGCCTACTTAAGTGTCTTCCAAAAGGGGGAGTTGAACTAAGAAGACTGTCAGATAGATGGTTAGGGTAGCGTTAATATCTGTGTGTATGTGTGAGTGTGTGTGACAATCAAGACAGCCCCCATTTACCACCCTCGCTCTCCTCTCCTCTCTATCTCTTTCAGTTCTCTCTTTCTCTCTCTCTCTCAACAACAAATCGATTTCCATTGATTGATTATGCGTTAGGGTCTTTGGCCCCCAATGTTGTGATGAGGATGAGATTCTGGCACGTCCGTTGTCGACTTTTTACTCATTGCTGACCCCATCCAGAAAGAAAAAAAAAACGTAAATAATGTTAGACAAATGCGAGCGGCACAAACGAGGCCCGTGAAAGGTCAAATATTGTGGTAAACAATGCACAATGCGTGACGCCAATAAATCAATATCAACAGCAAGCGACAGCAATAGCAATAATGCCAGAAATTGACAAAATTGACACAATGACAAAATGCAATAATGACTAAAGCTGACAAACAGCAACGACAGCGACAACGACAACGACAACGACGATAATGCCTGACAACAAAAGAGCGGCGCAGTTGGAAACCAAGAAATTATATGCGACAAATGCTATGCGCAAATATTTCGACAAATACTTTTCCCCATTCATTAAGTAAATAAACAGCGATAGAATGTAGATAGATGGTTAGGTGAGTGAGTGAAAGAGAGAGAGAGAGAGAGAGAGAGAGAGAGAGAGAGAGAGAGAGAGAGAGTGAGAGAATGCTATGAAAGCAGCACGTTAGGCAATGACTACAAAACAGTTTTGGCAATTTACCTTTTCTTTTTGGTTTCATGCGCACCGTTTATGTTTAAAGCTTCTAGAGGAATTTCGACAGTTGATAAAAAAAACAAGCAAAAAGTAACACCTGTCACACATTTTCAATAGATAATAGTGCAAAAACGGCATAATCGTAAAAATATACCGAAAAAATACTTAAAAAAAAACAAAAGCCGTCGTATACCATTTTAATACATACCGAAAAATCACATAAATATACCATAAGCCGTATCAATTTGATACATACTGAAAAAATACTAAAACATACCAATATCTGTAAGTTGCGTATAAATTTTAAACATACTGAAAACATACTAAAATATACCAAAATATGTAGTTCGTTTATTAATATGAAACATGCCGGAAAAATACTAAAATGTACCAAAAACTGTTGTTCTTATATCAATTTAATATAATTTCGTCAATTCATAAAAAAGCAAAAATAGAATAGAAAAAGCGGTTTAATCGTTACCAAATTTATATACAGAATTAGTATGAAATTATACCAAAATCTATAATTCGTATATTAACGGACTACTTTAAAAATAGAGTGCTGATCTGTAGATTTTTACGTTAAACAATTACTACACAAACATTATCGCTAGCTAAGGCTGAAAGCTGTTCTTACAACAGCATTCGATCCAATATTCCTTGACAGTTATAAAGAGCTGGCAAGTTTTTTCAAGTCTTAACTGTGTGCTTTTGGTGGCACTTGCATTAGGAGCAGCAGACGCTGCAATCTTTTAAAAAGTGTTCGAAAATGTCGAAAAACAAAGAAAGGCATAGTGGAAGTGGACCAAGGAGATGCTGTCAGAGAAGGAGAAGTCAAAGACGGAAGCAAAAGTTTTTGTAACACGGCCAAATGACACGTAGCAACAAATAAAATCAATGGGAATTTATGTGACTGAAATATATAAATTGCTTTTCGCTTCGCACTCCTGTCGCATGCGGTATATATTTTAGTATTTTTAGGTCGGTATATTTATGTGACGCTCGACTGCAGCATGCATTGAAATTCCCCAAAGTGAGAGAGAGAGAGGGAGGGAAAGAGAGAGGGAGAGAAATAAAATAAGAAGAGGCATTTTTGTGTGTGAGGAGGGAGTGAAATTTTGTGTGCATTGTGCATGCTTAATTGAGTTGTCCTGTTCCCAGGTCTCTAAAGCAAATGCCACGCCTCGCCAGTGGGAGTCAACACACACACACACACACACATACACATACAAACTAACACACACATGTCATGTGTCAAACAGTTTATAGAAACGCCCAGCTTGAAGCCCACCCAACGGCGCTACAATTCAAGTTTCCCCATAGTCTTGTCACCATCCTCTCTCTCCCCCTTGCGCCACTCTTTGACTTTCGCCCGTTGCAGCGATCCACCCTTGTCCCGCCTTCATCGTTCCCAGCTCGCTTGCTGCTTCTTGTTCTCGTCCTGCAAATCGCTCGCGTCGCTTCAGTTGATTTTCATGTCACTGACAAAACACATTTTGTTTTTGCCCTCTCCACTAGATGTGTGTACATTGGTAAATACCGCACCGAGCATAGGAGGAATGCCATCCCAGAGATGGGGGAATTGTTTGGCTGGGCGAAGGGTTGCTGCTGTCCAATACCAACCAACCAAAAAAAAAAATCCCGTACATATATATAAAATGAAATGAAATGAAATGCACTTTTTGACTGAGCGGGTCGAGCATTTAAATTGCTTCCCCAAAAGCATCAAAGCTCAAACTGAAGATGACATCTACAGGGTTAGGAAGAGGGGGCAGAGAGAGATGGAGAGGGAGAGTCTGGGGAGGTCGCATCGAAGCGAAGCGCAGCTAAGCGTTCCAAGAGGGTGACAACACTCTCCACATACACACAAACACACATAGAGAGACTAAAGGTAGAGCACGCTCAATGGTTGTCAATACACCTCGTATAGCAGCCTAAAGTCTCGACTATTCATACTATACAATCGAGTATTCAACGAGCTTAAGCCGGAATCGATATAGCTGCATATCCCTTTAATGGTTGGCTTTACATTCGAGTGCTTTGTGCGACACTAAAATGTAACACACCTGCTGAATGCCAGGGGACCCAAGCAATTTAAATCAGATCCCTGGCATTGCGTTCGCTCTAAGAAGTCACTTGAAATGCCTTATCTCTAGATCTATTGTATATTTGAGCGCGATAAAGTTTATTCCTGGGAGGTTTACCCTCTCAATTGCGACTCACTCTGTAAGTTCTTACACTTTTGTCCGGGTTTTTGGTACCAACATGTTCCCAAGTTTCTTCTCGATATTTCTTTACTTCCGTATATAATTATCCCATTTGCTCTCTACTCTTTTCGTTCTCCTGCTAATCCAGTGCTCTTTTATAAAAAGTATTTCAGGCAGGTGTATCCTCACAATTGTGATTGACTTCTTTACCGACATGTTCCCAAGTTTCTTTCTGGTTTCTCTACTCCCGCACAGACTACTCTGTTTATTTCATTTACTATTTGCTATTTCTTAAAGAGTATTACTCGTAGGTTTACTCTCTCAATTCCCACCTCACTGAACATATCTGGAAGACTATGAAAGTTCGATCGCTATTCATCGGCTTTTTGGTCCCAAAATGTTCCCAAGTTTTATTTTGGTGGATTTCTCCGCTTATCCCTTTTAATACTCTCCCACTAGTCCAGTCCAATATGAATGCCAACAAACTCGTAAAGTTTTACATTTCGAAAAGCACGACAAACATATTGTGGCCTTCGTATTGATACCACAAACTAAAACTCAATCTGAGAATGAGGACATGAATGTGCTCAGTTAAGTTAACGAGTGGAAAAGCAAGTCTCTCTCTCTAGTTTATATTAATTTTACAAATGCGGACTTGGTTAGCTTTCATTGAGAATCCAGCAACAGCAGCACACTATCACCATCATCATCATTATCGGGGCAGGACAAAGTTGAGCAGAGTCAAGCCACAAATATGATTCTGTCACTGATAATGTTGCCAACAATGAAGCAAGGAGTCGAACAGGTGGCGAAAGAGAGGAGGCAAAAGTTTACACTACTTTCATTTTAATTTCCCAAATTGCATTCGGCGTCATTATTTAAGCGATTCACTTGAAATTGGCTCCTCGATAACGATGACGACGACGACGACGCAACGGCGATAACGATAACGATGACGACGACGACGACGACGTCGATGGCGACAGGTGGAAGCGTCGAAGAAAACTCGTTTATTAACACGTTGCGGCGTGGCGTGCTGCCGCATAAACTACTTACTTCAGCTTTGGATTCCATCTTCTTTTTCCCCATTCCCCTCACGGTTGCCTCTTGCCTTTCCTCCTGGCCTCCCCTTCCACCTTAGGCAGCGCCGTTCTCTAATCGATTTTTGATGAGATTTTTGTATTCAATTTTGGCTTTGATAGGCAACGAACGCATCAACTTTGTGAGGAGCGGGGGAAATTGTCTCCAGCTCCTCATTCTTCTCTCCCCACTCTCATCTCTCTCTCTTACTCATCGTTTGCTGTCTCTCTTGGTGTGTCTGTCGCTGCTTGAAACGTGGAAATAGCTGGCGATAATGGCGCCAACAAAACGACCAGGACAACGACGCCATTGACATAATTTTGCAAGGCTTTTGTTTGGCGCATTCTGCGGGATGCGAACCTGCCACATCGAACATTCAGCTTGCTGCCTGAGGAGGAGGAGGACGAGGAGGAGAAGGAGGTGGCTCGCAGTCTATAACACTCCTCAGGCTGATACTGCTGTGCTGCTCCCCCTTCATGTGCCTTTGGCACATCCGATAAAGTAAACTGTTTTCATTTCGTTGGCATTTTTGTTTGGCTTTCATTTCCTTGAGCAAGTTGATTCACGTAGTAGTTGCTGCTTGTCGAACTGTTCTCTCAACTGAACTGAACCTGCGGCTTTTGTGGCAGTTGGCTTTTGTCAGCATGCGCGTCTGTATGCCAGAATTGATTGCATTTCTCATAGCTGGCAGCCTTATAGCTGCGAGCATTTAATTGCAGCTAACATCTAAATAATTCCTCTTGATTTTTGTTATTTGAGCGTTTTGATAGCTTAAATGATTTCCAATGACTGCAGCTGTAATTATTCACTGCTAGAAAGTTTCATCTACTTGAAATTGAATTTTCTATGCGGGGTAGCAGTAGAAAACTTGATACACGTTTGAAATGTCAAGGTTTTCAATTAGGCAGAGACACGAGAACTTGACGGAATTGGAAATCGATGAGTGTAAAAAAAAAATTGCCAAAAATTTGGCTTTAGGGCCAAATACATATATGTGTCCTTGACTAGACGGCGGACTAAGATATCAAAAGTGGGCGGATCTGCTAAGTAGGCGCGGTTGGGCAGGAGATCCTAATAAAGATTGCCGCAGCTTAGATGCCCATGAATGATCATATGTGTGTGTGCTCCTACTCAACTGTTACTCAACAGATGTGCAGCACTTTAACGCAATACAGGTAAAGGCTTGATTGATTCGTGTGCGAAAATTACTTGCCAAAAATTTGAGTGTATGTGTGTGAAATGCATGTGGGTGTGTTTGACTAGGCGGCGGACCGAGATATTAGTGAAGGCGGATGTGTTAAGTGGGCGTGGTTAGGCAGAAAAACTTCACAAAGATTTTAACAGGTTGCTTTTAGTCAACTGTTGCTCAACAGTTGTACAACATCGCAAGACGTCTTTAAGTAATCCATTGTGTTGGAGCCAAGATAATAAAGTGCGAACAACTAAATGGGAATGGTTAACCAGGAGAACTTTACAAAGATATTTAAGCCTCATTTGTAATATGAATATTATAATGAATTGTGTAAAATGATAAACTTGAAATAGTCACAACATTATTATGAAGCTGTGAATCTTCAATATGTTACCTAAGCTTGACTTTCAACTGATTACCAGTTATCTCTACAACATTATTTTGCCTGTCTAATTAATTAATCGAAGCTCCTTTGCAGGCAATATTCGAGGAATCTCTAAAAGCGATCTCATGCTTTTGTGTCTGTCACAACTACAATAGTTCAATCGCAGTCTCGTTTTAGGCAAGTGCAGCATCATTAGAGCTACGTAACTGGGTCTTATCGCAACTCGGAATCGAATAAGTGTCATGTTTTGGTATTGTAAAGCAACAATGGGGGAATTATATGTGGATAGTGGTAGTGGTAGCGTTGTCCAGGCAACTGCTCTGTCCTCGTTCGGCATTGAGAGCTTAACAGAAATCAGAGTTGGGATACTTTTGCAGCATGTGGCACACCTGACAACCCTTTCAGTCTGTGTCTGTGTGGTCCTCATCCATAGTAAAATTGGCAATTTCGTTTTCATTCAACGCTGACGAAATGCATTTCCTGAAATGAATGGCGACAGCGGAAAGTCGGCGAAACGAAGGAAGTGCACAAGCCTGACACAGAAATCAAGTGGACCGTGGCATGGTACAGCAATCGACGTCTTTTGGGTTGCATGCATCAAGCAGCTCTCGTTGCTCGCTCTCTCTGTTCCTCTCGCTTCCTTCATCCTCTGCCCTCCTGCCATGCCTGTCGCTTGTGTCCGGGTTTGGGGACTTGCACTGGGTCTCTGTTGAGCAGCTGCAAAATGTCAAACGTTGTTGCAAGGACAGCCGGAAGTGCGGCATGGTCAATGGAACAGGTAACAGGGCAAAAGTGGCAGCTGGAGAAGCAGAGAGGAAGAGAGGAAGAGAAGAAGAGAAGATGAAGCGAAGCAGGAGTCGGTTTAATACCGGCATGAACTTTAAACAGCAGTTGCAAGTAGCAAGTTGCAAGCAGCACGTGTAGCTTACTGTCAGGCGAAGCACATAAGATGAGCAACATATGCCCATGGCTCAGCTTTGAGAGCTCCTTTCAGTCCCCTCTCCTACCCACGATTTACTTGCCTTCCCCGTGTCGCCTTGGCAAGCGATGGAGACACAGCTTTGTGTGGGCCAGAGCGGCTTATGGTCCATGGCTTAATAGTAAATGGACAAGCACTGTAACGGTAACGAAGGTGTTACCTCCCTCTTCTTTCCTCTATCTCTCTCTCTTTATCTCTTGGACTACGTCTGATTAAGACGTCCAGTCAATTCGCCTGGCAGCTGCAGCACTTTTAATTTGTGCTCCCTGTCGGACATCTTGCTTAACTAAAGGTCACGCTTAGCATTCTGCAGTGTGCGGTGTCATTAAGCTGTTCCATTCCGTCCCGTTCCCCCACCTTCTTCCATTTTCCAGCTGCTTGTCAACCTTCACTTGTCTTGACCTTTTCAAGGTAAGTACTCTCATAATTAAGCTGCTTGATTATGACCATGAGTTTGACATTTTACTTGGCTCGATTCCCACTTCATATCTTTTTATCCTATAATAGACACTTTACTTAGGTTGTCTTACTACCATTTCATTTCAATTTCACTAGGTTGTGCATTTGCCTTTTCATATTTACTCGGTTCGATTTCCGTCTCGTTTCATTGTCATAATTTACGCATTTCAGCTTTTATACCCGCTACCCAGAGGGCAGAAGGGTCGGTCTGCCTGTCCATCTGCATGAGCATCTCAGAGATATAATTGTATTCGACAGCATTTGTTATATTAGCATGAAGATAAAATTTATTACAAAATTTGTATAACGTCTACTTCCGCCCCCCCGCAAATTGATAAGAATCCAATAAGAAGCGTAAGCCAATACAATACAGTACAATAATAACTATAGCCTTTATGATTCCTGAAAATTTGGTAGCGATCAGATAAACTCTGTATAAGAATTTTAGAATTAATTCTGTATGGCAAAGAACTCCTACAGATATCGGGTCTTAGTTCCTTTGACCGAAAATCTAGTATATATTGCACTCCATGGTATATTTTGAATATAGTTCTTTACCAATATACCTAAAATAGAGTTTTTTAGTATTTTTTTTGGTATATTAATTTACTAATATTACTTATTTGACTTTATTCAAAATGGGTATCTCATAGTCGAGCACACTTTGTTGCTCCCTTAGCTATGCTCGTATTTATTTTCCACATTAGCTTCAATTTCTAGATTTATTAACTTTTTCAGTTCGGTTCTGTCATTGCAATTCAGTATATTCGACTGCTTTCAGTCCAGTTGGTTAACCACTCGTAACATTGTTTTACAAACTGAAGAGTCTGTTCTTTACTTTACTTTTGCTTCTCCTTTCATTTTTTTGTTGTATCTTGGTCTTTGTCATTCGGTATTTAATTTGGATAATTGAATCTGCTATCTATGTGCTTCATTCATTGGGAATGCACTCATATAAAAAGCAAACATTGCAAGACTCTCGAAAGTGTACAGAGTTTTCTCCAAGCTATAATAACGTTTTGGGCTAAACTGCAATCTAGTTTCCTTTCGGATTACAAAAGGGCTTTCTTTGCCTGTCTCTCTTCCTCCCTCTCCCTCTGATCTCTTCTCTGTGGGGTCAACCGGAGTGACCCCGATAGCTGAGCATAAAGTTGCAGCACTGAGAAGAGTTGTCTCTCTCTATCTCTTTCTCCCCCCCTCTCTCTCTCACTCTCTCTCTGTTTTTTGCCACACCCAATATGCTGGTGTTGTTATCTGAGGCGAGCATAAGCTCAAGAACAATACACAAAAACTCGAATGGGAAACCTTTTGCTGTCCCTCATCTTTGCTCTCATCCCTCTCTGGCATGCAACTCATGCAGCCTTTGAACTTTCAAACTGGGCAAATTTTCTTGTTGCACACACACACACACACACACACCCACACACATACATAGATGTACACAAATTGCAAACAGAGAAAATGTAAATTTGAATTCAAATCCAAATTCAAATTCAAATCCAAATTCCGTATCCACAATGATCACATTTGACTTCCCTTCTCATCCTCTTCCTCCTCTCATCCTCATGCTCAGTCTTCATCTTATTCTGTTTGCCGTTTGCTTGCATTTCTCATTTGTGTTCTTAGCACTTCTTCGCCTTCGTTTCTCATTTTTTTTCTGTTTCTTTTGCCTGCAACTTTAGCACTTTAGTCGAGTCTCTGCTAAGTAACTTACTCGGGTGCCAAAACTTATTTCAAACACCCAGCGCATAATTGACTAAAGCGTATTGCATAGACTTCAGATTTGTTTTCTTTTTTTTCACCCAGTCTGTCATTCCTCTTAAACTCTATTTGGTAGATATACTTCTTATACCAGGTGTACTTAAATATTAATGAATTTGCTTAAAATTCTAAAAATTTCAGCACGATTCATTTAAAAACTTAATAGAAAAAAGTGTTACAGGGTATTGTTGTCACTTACCAAAAGTACTCGAATTACAACATGAAACAAATCGATGGTGTAGACACCTGCAAAAGTAAGAAAAGAGAGAAGGCGAATGAGTGGTGAGTGTGTGTGAGAGCAATACAAAAATGTCGAAACGAAAACAGAGACAACATTAGTCGAGCTTGTTAAGTTCATTAGCTAAAGTTGGCAGGACTTCATTTCCATTGCCACTTACCTTTGCTTTTTCCACATTTTCCCATTTCCATTTTCCCCGATTCCCTTGACCAAACATTTTTCTATTAATGATGCAACTGTCAAAGTTTGCAGCAGCAACCTGCCGCAGGTTCGTTTCACTAATTAAATACAGTTTAAGCAGCAGCTGCTGCCGTTCTTTCTCTCTCTCTCTATTCGCTTCTGCTTGAGCTGCTGCCAAATTGAAAACAATTAATAGCAGAAGCAACAGCAAGGAAATAGAAATGAAGGTAACTAACTGCAGAGGGAGATGCCAACGCACATATCACGTAAAACATTGAAATGTTGGCCATGCAAAGTAAGCTAAAAACCTAAATGTTATACCCTGTAAAGAGGGTTACAAGTTATATCTGTTCACTGAGTAAATTTACAACACTTTTATTGCTGTTTGAGCAACGCAATTTAGTGAGTAACTTATAGCAATTAGCTTGTGTCAGCAGCGCTTGTTAAACAGTTAGTTAAAGCGTGACTTCTTTTTTTTTTTTGTCTTTCTGCACACAAGTTGGCAGCCCTTTGACACCGAGTGGGCAGGCTGCAGGAGGCTGGAGGCTGGAGTAACAACGCCAAAGAAAACAATTAAAAGAATTTATTGCTTGCGTTTAATGAATTTTCAGCTTGTTTGCATGAACCCCCACACAAGATAGAGATAGAAAGGGAAAGTGTGTGTGCGTGTGTGTGTATATGTGCCAACTCAGCAGATTCACTTGGCAATTTTGATGAGCAGAAGAGAAATGAAGCGCCACAGGTGTAAAATGTATATAAATCTTATGCTCAGACTGTGCTGTGAGTGAAAATAACTGTTATTGTTACATTGTTTAATGAAGTTTTTTTCTGTGCTGTTTTTTGTTGCCCCCTTTTATTTTTGTGTGCTTTCATTTTTCAGCACTCACAGCTGCTTTCCCTCAATTTGCTGACTGAGAGGAAGGGAGGGATGAATAATGCTGCCAAAATATGCAAAACATTTCAAAAACGATTTCAATGTTTTATGTTTTTTTTTTTTTGTATATGTATGCATAAAACGCTTTTGTTATTGCCACGCCCGGACCCCCGCTTTTGGGCAACCTTCCGGCCCTGAGAAATTCATTTGCACGCGGGGCAATTAACGAGCAAATTGTAGGACTGAAAAATGGAAAAAATGAGATGTTGATAAGCCAACAAAAAAAAAAAAAAAAAAAAAAAAAAAAAAAAATCTGCTCAACTTTGTGATACGCTCGAATATATTTTGAATCTATCAAAACTAAACTAAACACAGAGGAAAAGTAAATCTTGAGTTAGGAACTTTTCGATCTTGAAACAAGAATTCCAGATCGAACAAGTAAAAAAGCAACACTGCGTACGCTCGTATGTGAGATACACATTGAGATGAAATACTAAAAATATACCAAACGATAAATTTGCTATATTGATATAGTACTACATTCAAAATATACCACAATTGCAAAATTGTGCAGTATTAAATTTAAAATATACCAATAGCTATACTCAGTATATTGGTATAGTACTACATTTTATATATACCACACATGCAAAATTTTACGGTATAACATTTAAAATATAATATAACAAATTAATGTATCACAAAAATTCCAAAAATATATTTAGTATATTGTACTACATTTCACTTCAGTACTACATTCAAAATATATCAGATTATCAGCTATTGCAGCTAAGAACCGATTTCAGTGGAAGTTTTTTGTCATACAAAAGTATTTCTTAAGTATGTTAACTTCTACAATTTCTATGTATCCTTCCACCTTTTACATACCATTCCTGGAGGCACAAAGTTATAATATCGTCTAACCTATAGGTAGCAGGTATAAAATTTCTTAAAAACAAGATTTCGTTCTTCAAACATCGTTTTGAGATTGAAAAATTGAGATATTCTTGAAAAGTTATTAGTTTTAATAAAATGCCGCAAAAGAACCTTGAATTTCAACTTGCTACAAATCTAATATCAATGGCTGAAAACTTTTGCCATGATTGATCAATCATTAATGCTAGCTTTCGCCAAAGTTTCACAATACCTTGCTTGTTGTTTGTATACCAAGAGAGAGTATAGAAAACTTAAATGCCGCTTGCTGCTGGATGGTCACATGGGGTTACTTCGAATTGCTCGGCACTTCGGGTGTAGCTCAAGAGGGGAGAGCAGAAGTTGAGAGAAGTGGCAGGCAGCAGCAGGCAGGAGTGTCTGTGTGTGGCAGCTGTTTTGTAGCCCGGTGCTGATAAACACGTTTCATTTTCGCAACAAAATCGTTGCATAAATTAAGGCTTCTTTTCGATGCCTGAGCAAACTTCGATAGCCCCCGCAACAAAGAACGAAGAGACGACAACGAGAACGATGCGAATAGCAAACAACGACAACAAGTTGAGAGGCATGAGACATGAGGCATGAGGCATGGCATGTTGCAGCATCAACACATCTGGCAAAACGATTGCAGTGATTACTCCAAGCTGTCAGCAGCGACCAATTGCGTGTCGTTCTTAGTCGTGGTCACACATTGCAAATTGCAAATCGCAAATCGAATGTGTTTTTCTACAACTACTTTTCTTCATCTCTAGCAAGTTTTTCTTTTTTTTTTTACAAATTTCTTCAAATGAATATTTAATGCTCTATATATGTGAAGCAATCGTTGCTTGTTTTTTTTTCTTTGGCTGGTCATCAATTGCTTCCCTTTTTCACTGCTGCCATTGCCAGAGATTTGGCAACAAGATTTACGAGCCAAAAGCCAAAGCCATTGGCCAAATCTTGGCAAATTTTTGGCAAATTGACCTTTTGCTCTCCTTCTCTCCCACTCTCTCTCTCTCTTTTAGTTTGCTGGCCAAGGCGACACATTTTGTGGGCCATGAAAGAGCAAGTTAGGAGCTGCAACTTCAGCAAATGCCAAACAACAGCTTATCCGAGTGTCCATAAATTAACAACTTGATTATGCCCCAAGCCCAGCGGCCAAATGATCATTATGTTAATGTTGATGCTTGCGGAAAAGCAAGGGGGGAATGCACAGAACTAAATTCAAATTGCGAGTACAAAGGAAGCATGAGGTTCGCTTTTGGTTGCCAGTTATCAACAGTTATCATATGGCAATGCCGCAACAAAATGAAAATGAAAAATGACACAAAGAATTTATCAAACATCCGCTTCCGGCGCAAAACGCAAAAGCAAGAGCAAGAGCGCAGGAGGCAACAGGCGGACAGCAGATGGATAAGGCATCAAGTGAAGCTGATGGCGGTTCCATGCCGCAGCCAATTTACCGGACAGCGAACAGCGAGGGCACACACACAGATAAAGGGCAGCCAGGAACAACCGAAGCACGCATAAAAAAGAGCTGAATAAATTGTCCATTGTTTCATAATTGAAGCCAAAGGGGATTGACCCACACAGATGTCCGTCAGCCCAGTCAGTCAGTGAGTCAGTCCGTCATTTCGAGTTTCGAGATTGTGGAAAAAGTCGGGGAAAAAACTTAAAATAGACTCATTGACACGACTCGCTGCGAGTCCTTTGAGAACCGACTAACAAAGGAGACTGACAACAGCAGTTTTTTTCTTACTCTGGCCACCGAATTCTGTATACACTTTGCTTTCTAGCTAATTAATAAATATATTTGATATATAGTATCTTCAAAGTTCAACTTGCAATGTGCATATCCACTTTTAACTTTTAACTAATGCATTTTCAAGTTCTAGACAACTTACTTTACTTTCATGCTATAAAATGTTTAGAATTTGCTGAGATTACATTGTAGTTTGTTTTGAAATTGCAATTGCTATTCATTATTTGCCTCTCTTCGCATATCAATGCTAACATTATCGTACAACTAGCCAAGAAGAGCAGCTAAAGCAATCTGACGACAGTTTCTGAACGAATCTAGAATGTGGCATATGGAAGGGCAGACGACAGGCGGACAGGCGGACAGACGGACAGACGGAGCTGCCAGCTCCCATCGGGCTCAAGTCAACTGGAGCGCAGCAAAACATGCGAATGTTGTGGGAGTTGTGCAAGTTGTTGTTGGTGGCCAAGTGAGAATGCATCATTAGTGCAGGAAACCGACAACGCGACAACGCAACACTGGGATAACCAACTGCAAAATAGGAATAACACTCGGCCAGAGACTAGACCATGGCAAGTGCAGAGAGTAAAAGCAGGAGTGCGTTGAGAGCTACCAAGCAGACAACCAGCCAGGCAGACAGGCAACCAGGCAACCACAGGACTACTAACAGATAGAGTTACGACAGCCAGATAGCAATGGATGAAGAGAGCGAGAGAGGGGATTGGAGTTTGGAGTGCTGCAAGCTACAGCTGAGCCGCAAAAGGCAACGCAATGCAACACAACGCAGCGAGTAGCAAGGCAAGCGTAACCATGTGGCAAATGAGGCTAAAACACAAGTGTCGCCAGCAGCGCCATTGCCAACATCGTCATCGTCAGCATCATCGTGACAGTGATAGATGAAACCAACCAGAGAAAGAGAGAGAGAAACTCAGATACTTTACTCTTTCGAGTTCTAAGTCTAAGTTCTCTGTGATCTCTACCTCAGTCCAAATCTCAGTCGAATTAGTTTAAACAAATTAACAAAAGTTAAACTTCCTCTATATTTAGTAGTTAATTTCCTTTTCGATGGCTCGAATGCCCTACACTTGGCGACAACCGGCCTATCCGGGTGATGAGAGCGACAAGCGTTGGATTGATCCCAGCTTGATTATCCTGTGCCAGAATGCCAATGTGGATGGCGCATTGCCGTCGCTGCTCGACACATTGTACGAACCGATTGGCCGAAATCTTGTGGCCTCTGTTTTTGTCCACGAAACGCTGCGCGAAGAGTTCATGACGAAGGTGCGCGCTGGCATGACGGTGATGCATCGTCAGGTGATGCGGCATGCTCTATACCAGAAGGCATTGCGACGAGTCGAGTGTTTGGGCGCCGAGACAGTGACATTGCTGCAACCGGATGACATTGGGTTCGAGTACAGCATGGTCGATGGATCGCCGATAATCGTGTGTGACTTTAGCCAAAGCTACTTTAGCACACAGCATCCCAGCACTGTGGTCACACTGCACACGTTTCGCCACAGCCAGGAGCTGGCCGAATTGGTGGCCAAGGAGAAACTGCCGTTTGCGAGTGCCAACATTTGGTGTCCCAAGATGTCTGCTGCCTACGAAATCGCCCTGTTCCTCGACGTATCCGCCGTCTACATCAATTGTGCCGATGTCTCGCTGCTGCCCATCGCTGAGCAGCATCGCAACGCAGAGCCATTTGCTCTGCTCCAGGGACAGCATCATTACGAGGTGCACATGCTGAGCGGTCGCCCCAAAGCGATTGTCTTTCCGGCACCGTTGTCGGAGCATCTGCTGGCGAAAAAGTGATGTCCTCCTTGCGTATACGTAATATTTGTTTCACATGTAATCAACACGCAAATTCAAGTATTTTGCTCACTTTTATGTGCCTCTTGTTTGATTGCTTAAATATGATTTGTTTTTATTAATTTCATACATTTTTCATGCGTTCTATATTCCTTACTACTTTATTGTATGTCCTATTTCGTATACGTAATATATAATCAATGCTGAAATTGACATTTACAGCTATTCTCATATACTTGATATTCATTCATTTTTTACTAGCATCTTTAATTTCTTCTCTGATCTTCGTATATGTTTATTCTATTCGTGTATATTATGTATACGTAATATTTGCTTGACATGTAATCAACACGGAAATTCAAGTATTATATTTTGTTAACTTTTATGTGCCTCTTATTTGATTGCTTAAATACGAAGTGTGTTTTTACAATTTTCAAAAGTTTTTGACCCATTTTATAATGTTTTCTTTTTTATTTTATATATTGCGTATACGTAATATATAATCAATACTGAATTTCACATTCAAAACTCTTTTCTACTACATAATCACACATACTTTGCTTCTTCAATCATCTTTAATCTCGTCGCTGTTCTTATGTATTCAAGTCTTCTATATATTACGTATACGTAATTAATGTTCCCCATGTTGAAACTAGAATTTAAGTATTTTGCACATTTCCAACTCTTTCTAATCATATTCATTTATATTTCATATTTTGCTAATTTTGCATTCATCATCTTTAATCTATTTTCTGTTCTTCGACTTCATTCTATTATTCTATATTACGTATACGTAATATTTGTTCTACATTAAAATAAAATGGAAACTTAACTCTTCTGATCTACTTCATATTCATTCATATTTTGCTGCTGCTTCTGCTTTCATCGTCATTAATCTCTTCTCTATTCTTCTCCATTTGCAATTTCTCAGTTAACTTCTCATTATTTAACGTATTACAACTTATTCTGGTTTCTGCTGCGATGTATTGCATTAATTAATTTTGTTGTACATTCATTTCAACGATTTCCAGAAACTTTCGGGTATTCCTCTACATCAATTGAGGCAGCTGAATTGAGCTAGCTGAAGCTACAACTACAAACATACAACTGAAGCTAATGCCATTGTTGTTGTTGTTGTTGTTGTTGCTGTTGCTGTTGCTGTTGCTGTTGCAAGATGCACTCGTTGCTCGCCCCTAGGATGCGATTTGCGCAATGAGTTTTGCTTAACTTTGGCGTCACTTAAATGTAATTCGAGAACTTTTCGGCGTTGCCTTTGGCTCAGCCTCAATTCACATGCAACAACAGCAATAGCGAGTGCTCGTATGTGGCATGGTTGCTGTGTTGCAGCATGCTGCTTGTTGGTTTGTTCGATTGCTGGCGCGCGCCTCTCTCTTCTCGCTTCTCGCGCCTTGCGCGTCTCATGCCGCCGCATGCTTCGTTGTTTTGCCACTTTTCGAGTGCATTTTGCTGTAATCAAGCGCCCACTTCAATGTGCCCCAAACCGTGGCACAGCCTCTGGGGCGCTGTTTTGTTGCTGTGTGTTGTTTGCTGCGCTTTCATGCTTTTTAGCATTTCATCATTTGTTGCAAGTTGCAACTTTAGCCACCCTCCACGCCCACTCTCCACTCTTTCTCCCTTTCATTCTCTGTGTCGAATGCCAAACTTTATGCATTTCGATTTGACGTTGTGTGTGTGAACGTTGTTGTTTCCTCTAGTTGCAGTGGCATGTGGCAGCTTTTGTTTTTTGGGTCTGGCAGCTGCCAGCTTCCCGCCTCACTTCCCCGCTCCTCTCCACAGCGCCTTGTTCGCCCTCCCGTCGAGTGGCCTTTTAATGCAGCCGCTTAGCGCGTGTTGCACTTGCCTCGAGTTGAGTTGTTGTTGTTGTTGCTGCCACTGCCGCTGCCTCAGCCTCTGACTCCGCCTGTGCTACAGTTGCTGGCAACAATATTTATTATTTATTTAGAGGCTGTTGCGCTGCAGTTGACCCAGTTAACGCTTGCTTCTCCCATGCAACTGACCCCATTTTTTGTTTCATTTTTTTTTTGCACTCTTTTTTTTCGTTCTTCATCTTAGTTGCCATCAACATTTCGCCTCCTGCACTTTGAGTTTGCCTCGTTGCGTCGTGCGGCATTAAGAAAAGTTTTCCTACAAATGCGAGCCGAGTGTGAGATTAGATTGCAGCACACACATTGGATAATACATTTTTGCCACACGACGACAACAACTTCTCCTCATTTCTAATTCATTTCTTAAAGTTCGACGAAGCAAAATATTGAACAAATCCAAACACGTTGAGGCAACCACTGCGTATACGTTATGTGCAAGTACATCCCATTTTCTAAATTGGAAATGCACATGAGCATAGCTCCCATTAGAGCTAGAAGTATGCAATTTTAAGCAAGAAAGAAAGCTAAAATATCCGCTACCCCTTTTCTAATCAAATTAAAACAGTGTGCTATTACCGAATTAATATACCAAATGTAAACTTTGGTATATCAAAATACTATTCCATTTATACCGAAAACAATCCGAATTAACATACCACATAAATATGTTACTTAAATATACCAAAGTTTATACTTGGTTAATGTACATAAATTTGAAATCGAAATATACCAAAAACATCATCACCATATTGATATACCAAATATACCAAAAGGTGTACAAATATACCGAATTTAAATACCAAAGGTTGTCGTTGGTATATATACATATAATTGCATTCAAATATACCGTAGAGTACAGAATATAGCAAACCATCATCCAAACCAACTAACACATAAATATTACGTATACGTCTTGGCAATATACATATGTACGAGTATATATTTATATTTCGAATACGCGTATTTGACTTACTATGTACCATAAAGTAAAGAATATACCAAACAGTCAGCCAAAGCAACTAAGACACAAATATTACGCATACGTATTAACATTATATCGCAATATTACGTATACGCTACAGAAACTACAAGAGAAGTTTCTTCAATTTGATAGATATGCAGTGCACATTTGCATGTTTTATTTAAAGTCAATCAGTAGCCTAAATTGTTGAAAGTATTGAATAGAAATTGTGATTTTCACAAGCTGTCAATTCCCCTCTTCGAAAATTGTAATTAAAATGTGAATGAGACTTAATTTAGCAGCAGGTTGGTTGAGATTTAACCAGTCTAGTTAATTGATTAAAGCGACGTCTGCAACGTAGCTGAAAGTGGCGTGTTAACAGTGCAGCCAAATGAATGCGACGATGGCAGAGAAGAGAGAGGTGGAGAAGAGCAGCTACTACATCGAGGTATTGTTTACATTAGGACATTGTCCTCGTTAGTTGATGCAAGGAGAGAGGAGTCCAAAGTCCAATGCTTGCTGCCATGCCATTGGCTAAACAGTTTGCATTCAATCAGCCGCTCAGCTGGCTGAAAGCCCAATGACAATTACAAAAACGAAAAGAAAAAGTGCAGATAATGCTTATTGTTAGCCAGTGCAAAAAGGAACGAGATGAGATGCGAGGGTTGATTGAGCTGTAAGAGCAGCAGCCAACAAGTTGTCCGCATCAGAAGGTGGCCAACTGGCAGCTGCTCGATTGTGGCGAGAGCTTCGCTTGAATTATGTTTCATTGTGCTGCCACCAGACAAAGCCAGCAGAGCGGCAGAGGCGGAGGTGGAGACGGAGACGTGGGCGTGGACAGTGGGTTGCCTCAGCTTATGCAATGAGATTTTTGCACAGCCGACAGTGTGGGCAAGTTTGTCGGAGCATTCTTTGTGTGCCGGCGTTTAAAAGCTGCCACGACGAAGCAGCTGCTAAGCCACAAAACTTGTGAAACAGGTGCTTCCCCCGCTCCGCCTCCTCCTCATCCTCATCCTTCACCCTCTCAATCCCTCTCAAGCGGAAGCTTGCGCAGAAAAATGTGGCAAAAGTCGACGAATGAATGCGCTGCACAGCCGAGAGAAGAGCTGCCAGATAACAAAGTCCAACAGCTGCAGTCCCCTCATCCCCTCACCGCTCCTCCTCCTCATCCTCCGCTGCCTACTTCAATAGCTTTTCACTTGGCTGCAGCCGCCTCTCGGCTGTTGTTGGGCAACACTCTGAGCATAATAACAACAACAATTGCCAGCCTCTCGTTTGCCTGCCGCATGTTGCATGCTGCAAACGTAATTCAATTTGACTTTTTGTTTTGATGCGATGGCAACCGTTGGAAATTCTGCCTGGCCAACGTCATCCAGTTGGCAGGCCAACTTTTTGGCTTCGCAGGGGGCAACGACAACCCCGTCAACGAGAGCGCGTCAATTGATTTAGCCATTGAGTTATTACCAAGTACAACCCTTCCCCCTGCGCTCCTTTCGCCTTTCGGATTTTGCAATCTTTTTTTTTGTACTTCTCGCTGTCTTTCCTTCGTTTTTTTCCATTTGGTTGATGCCATGCTGAGGCCTTTGCCAAAGCAGCCGAGGGCGTTCGGCAAAAAGGACATTTTATAAGCTAAAGTAATTTGCATGGCAACAGGACCCTAAGCGCGTACTTTTCAGCGGACGGCGGACGGCGGACAGATGGCGGGCAACTCGTTCAACGGTGCTAATCCATTGCATCCTGTGGCTATGTCAAGTGCTTCCGTTTACCGCTTGTACGCCTGCCAGCAACTGGCTGCGCGCTTATTCAATGCCAACAACTGTTATGCAGCTGTTATAAGCCATTCAAAAGGGCGTGTGACGTGTCGTAAGCAAGTCGCTTAACAAACAGCTGTAATAATGTAACGCTTGCACTGTTCTGCTCCCCACATAAGCATTTCAATTCAACTGATGCAATGCGAGACTGTTATACAATATGGTCTAATATTACCTCGTGAATTTGCTTACACTTCTTTAAGTTTTGCTAAATTGCTCTGTTATACAAACTGTTATACTGTTATATGAACTGTTATACATAAGCAATTGCCCTTAAATTTGTTGCACGCAGTTATACAAAACTGTCATAATGTTTCACATATTGTAATGAATTGTGTTAAGCAATAGCTTTTTTTGTAAAGTAGTAAAATAATCGAAATCTTCAAATTGTAATACAACTATTATACAAAGTGCTATACAAGTAACATCTGTTATACATCTCAGATTGTGATCAACAATCTATCTTCAAATTGTGTCACTATTATATTATGTAAAAGAACGCTGTTATACAAAACTGTTATAGTGTACAACAAACTGTTATACTTTATAAATTGCGAAGCAACCGTGTTGCAGTGGAGTGGTAAATCAATCAAACTCTTCAAATTGTTATACTACTGTTTTACAAAGTCTTATACAAAATACTGCATATATGGACCATCAAACGGCTGTCGCATTTGATTTTATCATTCTTTTCGATAATTACCTTAACCAAAAATGCTATATAAAGTGTCATACTGCATACCATTAAATGCCATAAAATACGCTCATTAAGTCGACCGCAAAGCTTTAAGCTGCAGCACAACTGCAAATCCAATGGAATTACAATTCAACACACATACACACACACTAGTGTATAAAAACAGAGTTCATCCAGGAGTATTTGAAAATATTATAATTACCTGAGGGCAATTTGAACAACCGCAGCAGAATAATGGCTTTATATCGCTGCTGTCGATGTCTGCTGGGAATTTGAAATATGGACTGGGAATCGAAAGCGGAAACGGAAGCGATGGAGCAGGAGCAAAGAGGGGGAAGGCAAAGAGCGAGGTGGCAGTGTCAATAATAATTAAATAATAATTTCAGCAATTTGATTTCATTACATTTACGGGCAGCCACAAAAGGACTGCAGAGAGCAAGAGCGAGAGAGTGTTGGTCTCATAAAGTTGCTGTGGGATTGCCGACAAATATGATTTGTGGTGAAAAAAGGAGACGACAGAAGGCGACAATGAAGAAGCCATAAGCCAAATTAACAATTAAAGTAAGCCAAGCAAAGACGTCGACGGCCAAAGGGAAAAGCGAAAGAAAAGCAGCCCAAAGACCCAGAGAGAGAGAGAGAGAGAGAGAGAGAGAGAGAGAAGATGAAGAGCAGGCAGACTGAAAGCAGCCTAGGCTAAGCCAAGGCAGTAACCAAAGTCAAATAAATAAACAAACTTTGGATCACGCTGGACTTGGCCAAAGACACACAAAAACAAGAACAGCAACAACAGCAACAGCACTGCGTAAGTTGAAGTGGTTGGCAAACAAACACACAAAAGGAAGCTGTCAAAGATGTTGAGTACATGGCCAAAACAATGGAGCAGCTGTGGCAACAGCCTCCACTTTAGGCCAATTCATTTGCCTGCAACTAGCGTCACAGCATTGTCATACCCTATGTCAATAAATCGCAGCTAATCGGGTGAATGTGACTGAACTCATGTGAAGTAGTCTTAAGAAAATAATCAAAATTTCTTTTGTTTATAGCTAAATTTTCACACAATTCAAATAATCGAAACTCAACGCTGGGACTAATTTAATACATTCAAAAACCGACTGTTATAAAATGGGTCTAATGCTCAGAATTTGCTTACACTGATTTAATTTATGCAAAACTGTTATAAGAACTATTATACACATCAGATTGTTGTAAGCAATCTCTTTTCATAATTTTCTTCCAGTGCCTTAATTCATGCAAAAGCACACTGTTATAAAAACTGTTATACAAACACATATTGTGATCCTTTTTCTGCGATATTCAAATAAACAAGCACTACAAATTGTTGTACTATCATATTATGCAAAAGAACGTTGTTATACAAAGCTGTTGTATTTGATATAAATATTTTAATGCAGAGTTTCAATTTCTCTAAGATTTTAAAGCATATCGCAGAGCTTAGCAATCCATCTCTTATTCGATTTCATTTTTCGTAACAAACTCTGTATTCGATTAGTTAGACTTTTTGGTCGCACAAAATAGCAGCCAAGTAGTGTATTATTCTTTTGTTATTTACGCAATTTTATTTTTCTTGTTTTCTTTTTATGAAAACACGACAAGCGCAGTGACTGAATCGGTTTACTTGCTCGCTCTTTCTGTGCCTCGCTTTGATAGTTCTCTGGCAGAGGCAGTAAATTGCATTTAAAATGCCATAAATTAAAAGACAACAACGTGGGATGGCAACCCTGGCAGAGTGGGTTGCAGCCCAGCATATAGCCTGCCTCCGGCGGTTTCTTCTTCTGGCTATTAAAATGCATTAAAAATTGTTTTTAATGCCACCAGCAGCAGCAGCACCAACAGCAGCAACAACAAAGGGGGCAGAGTAGTAAAGTAAAACACACCCACACACGCTGTAAGTGACACCGAGTAAAGGTCACACACACACACACACACACACACACACACACACACACACACACACGCACACACACATACATTATTATCATGTGCATTTAACTGCACTGGAAAATTTATACATACATTTCATAAAATATAAAAGCAAAGCATAAAAGCAGGCGCTTACTTTCTCTCACTCGCTCTCTCTCTCGCTGTCACTCGCTTGTTCCCTTTCTCACCGCTGTGCTCCTTCCGCTGTGGCACATTAATCCAATTTGTCATAATTAAATTACTTTAAGCCACTTGCTCAGCTATTTGCGTAAGAACTTTTTTTTTCGTTCGCAAAAGTTTTGCGAGGCCGCACTTAGCGCGTTCATAAACCGTAATTACAATTACTCGTTACCCTTTATGCTACTCGTTACATGCTACTCGTTACTCCCTATGCCAGTTCTCTGTTCTATTGTGGGATTCAGATTTAAGATTTATTTGTATTCTTGCTAACAATTTCATTTAAATCATTATTTTCATGTTGTTCGAGAGCTGCAATTCTATTTTCTTTCATAAAATCGAATGTTTAATTCTATCTGCGAAACAACTCTTTAGTTATCTTTTAATTCTTCAATTCAATTAAAATAATTTACAAATATATTGTAAAATTCACCTCTTTATCTGCACCACAAATTCACATGCTTTAAAATTCAAGAATACATTTCTTTTAATTAATTTTTGGTGGTTGTTTCAGATAACATCCTCACTTTAAGCCAGGGAATGGGAAAAACCATCAATCTCCATAAATTTGCATGCTTAGCTGGATTGTTTTATCAAAATTTTTTCCACTCGAGCACAATTTAAATCGATTAACCATTTAGTTTACATGCGGATAATTTCCGTGATTTTTCGGCCACACACAAAAAACTGTTGAATTTTAATTACAAAAAAAAAAAATGGCGCGCGAAAAGTTGGAAAATTGTAAACAGTGAAAGGGAATTTTGGTGGGGAAAAGAGAGAAAAATGCAATATCGAAAATTGCATAATGAATGTTAAACAGAAATGTTTACAAGTCTAACCAGCAATTTCCGCCGTGCTGGCAATGCAATTTTGATGACACACAAAACATTTTAATGGCATTTTCTTTTTTCTTTTTGTTTTTTTTTTTTTTTTTTTTTTAAAACATTCTGTGGTTATTGTTGTTGAGCAGTAAATCAATGAGGGAAATTGGCGCGCTCGAGTGGAGCTCAAAATAAACAAGGCGTAAATTAATAAATATTTAAATGTTGCTGTTGTGCGAGTTCTGTTGGCACTTGAACAAGTCGATAAAAGGCAGACACACAGAGCACACAGAGAGAGAGAGAGAGTGAGAGAGAAAGTCTGCCGAAATAAACAAACTTCTGAGCCATTACACAACAAAATGGCATTAACAGCAGCAACAGCCAACATCAACAATAGCAAAAATTGCAAAACAAAAAAAGAGAAAGAGAAGACAACAAATAAAGTAAAAAAATGAAAAATGAAAAATGGAAAATGAAAAAACAGGAACAACAAAACAAATGCAAAGTGAGAAATTCGCATGCAGATTGAAATAATATTTTTGCATTTTATGCAAAGGTTTACACACAACACAAGAGAGTGTGAGGAGACCACAACATGGACAACAACATGGAACCACTTGCCAGAGTCAGAGTCAGAATAAGAGTCAGAGAAAGGGAAAGGGACAGGAAGAGCAACAGCAGTCGCTATCCGTTCGTTCAAAAATATGCAGTGATAATCAGTAAAGCAAACAGGAAAAACGACAAAACAAAAATACAGAAAAAATAGGCACACAAAAAAAAGAACCAGACAAATGCCATTTGAAAGCTGCACAACAGCAGAAGTTCGCCTCTGTTTGAGAGTCAATCAATTCCCAGCGAGAACGAGAGCAATAGTAAAAAAAAATGAGAGAGAGAGAGATAGATGTTGAGCGTCCGGCGTTAATTGACAGCACAGAGACTGTGCAGGAGGGCAACACTTTGTATTATTCAAGAGCCATCCAAAATTGTTAGCTATCTATGGCAAATGTCATTAAAAAAAGTGCTGCTCATTGACAGCTACACGAAATTCAATTCTAATTCGTGCTGGGACAGAGTTGCCACATTGTCAAAACTTGGCACTGTCAACTTGTCAAGGAAATGTCAACAAAGAGCACGAGTTCGAATTGAGTATCGAGTTTTAAGATTAGTTAAGCAAATGCAAAGATTACTAGAAGTTAATCAATTATTGTTGATAATCGAGATAAATTTCTATCTATCAATAACTATCGATGCAATGGCCAGAGTTGCCACATAGTCAACACCTGGCTCTGTCAACTTGTCAAGGAAATGCCAGCGAAAAGCAATAGTTTAAATTGAGTTTGCATTATACGTTAAATTAAGCGAAGACAAAGCTCACTAGAAGCTAAACAAATATGTTATTGTTGATGGACGAGACAAAGTTTCAATAACTATCGAAGAAAAGTTAAATTGCTTTAAGGCGAATCAATTAATTGAGCTCCATTCAAGTCGATTCAAACAAATTATGCTAAATAAATGCTAATTTAAGATTAAAAGCAAAATAGAGAGAGTCAAAATTGAAGATAAACTAGTTAATTATCTTCAGCTTTAACTTTTGAGCTCTTTCAAGTTAGGCAAAATATAAATTGTTCCAGCATTAATTATCGCATGACTTTGCCTCTCCGTCTCGTTATCCCCTCCACAGAAATGTGGCTGCACTTTCCATAGGACAAAAGGCGATTGCAACAACTGCAGACAGGATAAACTTCAGGTAGGTTTTAGCTTTTGGTGTAATTAATACGGTGGCTTAGATCGCCGCAGTCATGAAGAGGGGGAAGAGGGAAAAACTAAGAGAAAAAGAGAGTTTGGCTGGCTTCCAAGGCGCTGGGATTAAGCGTCGAGTAGTTTGACATATCGAATATCAGGACAGGGCAGCGAAAGACGATGGCAAATAGTTGCTCATATGACAAATGTAAAAGCTGAATAAGAGAAGCCACAGATGGATGATAAAAGAGCGGCCGGAGGGTAAATGCGACCAAATTGCATTTAAATAATGAAAATGCCTAACAAAAGCAGTGTAAACAAAAGCGATAACAACACGAAAACTAGGCAAAGTAATAGACAGACAGACAGGCAGTTGTTGTCGCCGATGGGAGAAGGGGAAAGACAAGAGGTTGCTTGTAACATGGCCGGAAGGAAAGTCAACCAGGGCCAGAGTCAGCGTCAGCGTCAGCGTCAGTAGCAAAAAGGAAGGAAGTTACTTAAAATCAACAACATGTAAATGGCAAGGCTACGTTTAACGCTTCGATGCAGCTCATCCCCATTCTCCCCCTTCCCCTCTTTCTCCTCGCTTCCCGCACTTCCTGCTACAACATTGTTTGCCATTTTGCGGTCGGCTTTATTGTCATTGACTTTGGCCAACTTTGCGCTGTGCGCTCGTCTCAAAAGCAGAACACAGCAAATAGCCATCGAATGAGTGCATTCGTTTGATTCATGAATAAGTGAGTCGCATATAACATATAGAAGTACTCGACCACATGCGAGTTTAGTACACATCACATGAGGTCAAGTCCACGTTGATTCTTATTTCACATTGCACATTTCCATTTCTATTCCCATCGCTTTCGCTCATTAGCATTTTGATTGCGCAAATATTTAACCCAAAAGGTCAGAGGCTCTGCATCAAATGCCAAATGTGGCAAACGTGGCAAGCACATGGCTGGGAGCTGCCACAAGTTGCTGACGCACAGCATCATCACAGCATCCGCATACGCATCATCATCACATCACGCAGACTCTCTTCTGGAATGAGCCTAATAGCTTTTATTGAAACAAGCAAACTCATCGCTTCCATATCGAAGTTAGATCTCAACGATTGCACAAATTCCAGTAGCATAATCGAAAAATCGAGTCGATGTATTGACTACGCAAGACCCTTTATAATTTTTCTTTTCCTTTGAATAGAGAAGAATATCCATTAAAAACAAAATCAGGCAGTTAAATGTACATTCTTAATCGGTTATCACAGCAATTTACATTCTACAAATTTGTAACGTACTTAAAACAAAAAGGTTGTGAAGAAGTTATGACTGAATAAGAGCCTCTATAATTTCTTAATTGAAATAGAAAACAATAATCGATAGCATAAATGAAAATGATGTACTGACTGCGACAACCTCTTTGTAATTTGTCTTTAGAGAATAGAGAAGAAAATTGATTGCACTTGAAACAGTTAGATATGATTTAAAACAAAATCACGCAGTGAAATTTTCATTTATAATCAGTTTTGATTACAAATTTGTTGAGTAATTTTAACGTACACATATGTATGTAAGTCAATTATTAACCCAAGTAAATTCAATGCTATGTCAAGGATACTTCATTCTATATACTTTTAGTTATGTTAGAAAAATTAAATAGGATTGAACGTTAAAAATATTAAAGGGCACACTCAGCCTTCAACAAATTGATGTGCTACAAGCAATAAAAAGTAAAAATAACGACAAAGTAATGACTGTGTAAGACCCTTCATAATTTCTGAATTAAAAAAGCAAAGAAAATTAGAAAAGCATAAAGAAGCCCACTCAAAGTTTGCATATCAAATTTATATCCGAAAGATTTAACAAATTTCTACGCGATTAACAAATTCGCATTGACTGTGCGAGACCCTTTATAATTTCTGAGTTCAAATCTTCGATTCCATTTTTGATGTTTCGTAAAGCTTCGACAATTTGATTACTTTCGTTATAAAAATTGGCAAGCAATGTTGTGAAACTTGCGCATCAAATAATTGCAAGCTCATCTACTAAATAAATTACACAGTGTGCTAGGTGTTAGGCAGTGTGTGTGTGGGTGTGTGTTTTGCATGTGTGTGTTATATGTAACTGTTTGTAGAGCAGTCAATCAGCTATTGCAGTCAATCATTCAGTCAATCAAGCCATGCAAATGTAAAGCAAACAATGCCAGTCAAGTGGATTGCTTGTTTTATTTGATTAAACAATAAGTACACACTCCCACACACATATATACACACACACAGGCACAGAGCGGAAGAAACACAGAGGTGCGGTAAGGGGGAGGGGAAGCAATGCGTGCTAACGGTTTGTGTGTGTTTCGCTGATGTTTTTCGTGCTTATTGCATTGAACAAACCTTTTAACCACACGCGCGCGTGGCACGCAGCGTCGACCACGCCCACCGCGCGCGCTCGCCCACAGTAAAACAAATTTGCCACAAGCTAAAACACACACACACACACACACACACACACACACACATGCAGCCACGCAGCACGTTATGCAGCAACAAATGTGATTGATGCTCAAATCGCGCTCAAATATTGCGCCCTGCAGGCGTCTCCTCTACTCTCCCCTTCCCATCCTCTCCGGGATGTTATGCAAGCAACGCATTATGCAAAAGGACACACACACACACACACACAGACAGAGAGAGTAGTGTGGCACACCCCAATGCATACTAATGAAATTGTGTTACATTTTGATAAGCTTGGCCCACAGTTTCGCTTTGCAAATTTTCGGCTGCTGTTGGCTCAATAAGCGCCTTAAGAGCACACACTCCAGGGAGCAAACTGAATGTACTATGTGTGTGTTCATGTGCGTGTGTGTGTGTGGCATACCAACTGATAGCAGACAGCTCTATCCGCAGCGTAAAGTCCTTGCCTCAGTCGCAGTCGCAGTCGCAGTCTCAACTTCAGCCTCAGCCTCAGCCTCTGAGCATCTCAGCCACTCGTCAGCTGTCAAATGTCAATTGTCAGTTGTCACTTGGCTGCCTCGTGTGGCCTGCTAATGCGCATTTGCACTGATGCGCATTTGAATGATGCAACTGGTAACTGGCAACTGGGAACTGGCAGCGGGCAAGTGGCAAGTGGCAAGTGCCGCATGTGGCAAATGGGCCACGGCCAAACAGGCAACAGCCAACAGGCAGCTGACATCTGACAACTGCCTGATAGGCGCTTACTAATTGCTGTAATACCCCATCCACAGCCACGCCCTCTCAACGCCCAATGTCTCAATCTCCTCTCTATATTGTATATGTGTGTTTAGATTGCTCTTTTAATTGCGTTTTCATCGCGAAAATCTGCTCAACTGTCATACAAGGCGTCAATAATAAGTATATCCCAATATACCCAGCAAAATATTTTGTATATCGAAATACCACAACTTGATAAATATACCATATTCGATAATCATAAGACACAAAAGTTAGCTGCGTATTTTCAGAGCTATGCGATTTATCGTTTTAATTTCGAAAATCTGTTGACGACTAAAACTCAATTCATTAATAATAAGTATATGGCAAAATGATATTATCGTTTAAATACCGAAAAAGTACTTAAATATACCAACTGTTATATTTGGTACATCAATATACTATAACTTGATAAATACAGTAATAATTTAATTTATAGTAAGATTATCATAAAACACTCTACATATAATCAATAATGTATTCCATTAGCATAAAAGTTTGCTGCGCATTTGGTGTATTTGGTATATTAATATACCAAAACTTCATCAGAGAACTATAAATATACAACATCAAGTTAATGGTGCATTCAATTACCAACAAAGTTGGTTGATTTATAATCAGTATTGTCTAATTATCGATTATTAATCGACAATGTCAACACCCTTGACATCGAGTTGTCATTGACAATTCGTTACACTAAATTCCCATTCTGATAACAAATAAAAGATTAACTAACTTTCATTTTTTTTAACTAACTTTCGGTTCCTTAAAAAGAAAATTAAACATATTTTTTATATTTTCTTACCAAATGGCTAAATGGCTGAGCGAATCAACTGAAGTGTGGCTCATCAACTTGACCAGCGTTTTGCTCTTCATCTTCGATTGCAATTTAATCGCACAGGTGTATTTACCTCGAGACTTGGTCTCCACGATACTCGTGTTTGACTCACTCATCTTGATGAATATGATTCGTGAAAAGTTCATGCAAGCATCAAGCAATTGGTTCGCTTTCTGTATCTCAATTGTGTTGGTCTACTTATGCAATCAGTTCATGTTGCTGTGCATTTGGAATCCCATTTGTTACTTTGCGGAATACATCAAGGAGCACGTATTGTCAAATATGCAACCGATGACGCCGCTTAAATACGGTTTCTATAGCTACCACCTTAGCTATATTGTGCGATCGATCATCAGCTTGTTGATAACCATAATTATTTTCAAGCCGCAACTTTTCAACAACAACAACAACAACAAGGCTCAAGCAAATGTTTATTGTCTTCAATAGTTTTTTTAGATTTTTTTCGACGGACTTTTCACATTACATACTATACATTACATACTATACATAACTGCATGTAAGTTTAAGCAATGTAATATTAATGTTAACTTGACTAATGACGTTTTCTTTACAGACTTTCCACACATTTCCATTAAATATTATTTGTACTGAATTGAATTTCTCAAGATTCACACCAAATACAAATGGACTTGAAATGTTTTTGTCTTCAAAAACAATTTTTAGTAACTAAAAAATACTAAAAAAAAAAATAGCAATATAGCACTATTAAATCCAGAATTCATAGTTGAAAGGTAACACTTCAACTTCTTACTTACACTTCTTTATTCAAGACAGATGTCATTTTAAATTAAATATTCAATAATTGTATGCTAAAAAATATCCAATTAACTTAAATATTGCATACAAAAATCATGAATTGTATTTGAGAGGGTAACACTTCAACACGAATAATAAAAAATGTAATTTTAAACTAATCATAAACCAAATTTTTTTATGGTTATTGCTAGCTGATAAGATATGGTCGATAACAAGTTTCGTTCAGAGCTATGTTTGTTATATGCTTTATAGATGAGATCTATAAATTTGTACCCAGTTAAGTTAAATCTACAATCTCTTGAAATATGTCGAAACAGAAATAGAAAGACTAAAAACAACATTATAGACGAATAGTAAAATACGATTTAAAATTTCTATTTGCAGCTTCATTTGATTGAGATAATCGCAACACTCTCTGACAAGATAATACGATTTGAATGCGATTTATGCAACAACTGCTAAATTGGCAATCATTATGTGCATTCATCTGGTCTATTTGCAAATCATTCTATTAGATGCCTTAGGTGAAATGCGATTTGAATATCGAATTAAATATGTTGTGGCCATTAAACCTATTTAGCTTTGGCACTGACATCGCATTTATTGATGTCCATTATAGTTTTGTGCGTATGTAAAACGTTTTGCAAATATTTCACGCAAGTGATGGAAATTTGCACAAATTTATTAAGACACTTATTAAAGCAGAGCGCGCGTGAAAATTTCAAAACATGCCAGCGAGAGAGCAAAAAAAGCCACAGCCCAATGTCATTAGCGTGTGTGCCTCGCTTTCTCTCCTCTTTCTCTCTCTCTCTCTCTCTATGTGAACTGTGCTGGACAGCAATAAATTTACGAATTTTCGTGTAATTTTCGTTGGCAGCAGAAGCACCTGTGGAGGAGCGAGTGAAGGGGGCGAGGGGCGGGGCGAGCAATGTCAGCCTGGCGCACTCATAAATACATTGACCAATAACATAATTTTGTTTCGGCTCTGTCTGCAGGCGTCTGTATGTGTGTGTGTGTGTGCGTTGCTGTCTGGTAACGAGGTCATTTGGCACGCACACATTGACGTATGCATGTGTGTGTGTGTGTACACAGAAATCACAGCGTACAAAAAATAGCGACAGGCGACAAAGACGCCTGCAAAACGAATGTGCAGCATATGTCCATGGCACGAACGAGCCAAGCACACAGAGAATGCGAGAGAGAGCGAGATAGAGAGAGAGAGAGAGAGAAGAAAGAGGAAGAGAAGAAGAAGCAGTAGGGCCAAGTTACAAGCACATGTGAGCCTACAAAAGGACAGGTAGCGGGAGGGGGAGGCAGTCAGTTATACCCATTAAAAATGGGAAAAGAAACTACTTGATGAATAGAGAAATACATATACATATGTATATTGGATGAAATAAATACTTAATAACAACAATAAATAATACATAGAAAAAAGACTAAAATTAAACAAAAAAAAAAAAACAAAATAAAATTAACTATGTTCTAATATTTTTTGTCTTTTCTTAATAATTTGTTTATATGTTAGAAACAAAAACATGTTTTATTTTATTTAATTATCCCATATTTTATATAATATATACAACAGATGTATTATTATACTATACTATGTATTTATACTTATATTAATTCATTCTCATACTTTGTATTGATATTTGGTGTAATTTCAATTTACTAAACCAGCTTTGTTAAGGTACTTATTAAGTTGTACAGGTTCTTCACTTCATAAATTATTTAAAAAACAAATAATTATTCTTTAAAAAAGTTTACATAATTCCAATTATTGCTAATCCCATGACTTGTCTTTTTAAATGCAATATTAATATTACAGTCAAATTTGTTATTCCAAAGAAATAAGAAAATTGCGTTTATTTTTGCGCACTATTTTTTTTTCTTTTGCACTGACGATAAAGTAAATTCATTTTGGTATTAAAAGTCAAATTTATCCAAATCGATTGAAAATTTAATTGTTTTCGCTGGCTGAGACAAAAGAGAATGCTAATGCAGCCCTGAAGTTTGTGCAGCCTCAAGTGTTGCAATTATATCGTTATCGTTATCGTTTGTTGAACTCTCAATTTTCGTTAATAAATTGCGAGACATTCGGAACAAATTAAGGATATCATTGAAGTCGGGCATTTGCCGTGCGTTTCATTTTGGGTTGTGCTGTGTTTTTGGGAGAGAGAGCACAGACGGAAGTTAGGTGGCTTTGGCTTTGGCTTTGGCTCGCAGTGCGGCAGTATAATTAATGGGCGTATTGGGGCGCATGCGGCATGCGGCATAGTTCGAGGCACGAGGCACGAGGGCCACGGACCACCGTCTGACCAACTTCAGGCCATGCATTGCGATTTGGGATATTAAACGTTACGATGCAGGGCGACAGACGGACACGAACACGAACACGGACTCGGTCTCCAACTCCATCTCTGACTCTGACGCTGACGCTGATTCTCAGCTGAATGCCTATGAATATGCCATGAGGCCATGTGACGAATCAACCCAAATGTGTGTCTGTGTCTGTGTCTGTGTGTGTATGGCTGTCTCTGTGTGTGTGTTGCTGATGATGATGATCACATGCTATTAAACCGCAATACAATAGCAATTTTCAAATAAATGATTTATGGCCTCCTGGCTGCCGGACTGCCGACAATTGCCGCAGACTGCAAATGCCATAAAATATACCAGACAGAGATAGCTAGTGACACAACATTAGACAGAGAGAGAGATAGAGAGAGATAGACGATTGTGTGGCACAAAAAGTTTGGAAAAAGCCAATGCAAAACGTATGGCAGAAAGTTCAAAGTGCGACCAACAAGTTCATTTCTTTGTGTTAAACAATTGTTTCAAAGATATCCCCGAGTGTGGTTTCAAATTTACTGTGTTGCTGCGTTGCAAGCCAATTGTAAATCAAATGCCCGAAAATCCAGACTGAGATTAGCTCGAATATGCTCTGCATGAAATTAAAGGTTTCCTCTACAATTTTTACACATTTGTGGCAACTAATCCGCCTCGCAACGCATACAAAGAACAGGTTAGAAAACTACTGTCGAGTATACTCGAATTTGAGACACCCGCTATGCATTTGACAATAAAATCACACAAAAAATACTAAAATATACTGAATGATGCATTTTAAATATCGATATATTCATCAATGCTATATTTGGTATAGAATAACAGTATACCAAATACAGCGTTCAGTATATTTTAGTATTTTGTCTGTATATTACATGCTAATTGAATTTTCATTGAAAAATATACTATAGATAACCAAATATACCAGATTATCAAGAGTCATACAAAAATATACTGAATGCTGCGTTTAATATATCGATATACTATACCAAATACAGCCTGTGGTATATATGTATACTGAAGACTGTATTTGGTATCTCGATATACTTTAACAAGTATATAACCTGTGGTATATTTTTGTAGTTCTTCTTATAGTGTCTAACATCAAGGCCTCATCTCATCAGGCAGCTGCTGTCCCTGATCTAAAATACTTTATATATACTTTATGGTCCTTATGGTTCTGCATGCTACATGAATTTCCGGCCGGCACAAAGTCATAAAACCCTTCTACCCAAGGGGTAACGGGCATAAAAATTGAATTCATTTTGTGCCGGTTTGCAAAATAACGAGACTTGGGCTATGATTTATTGCACAGCTGAAGCTACACATGCATGCATAGCTATCAAATATATATTGCGAAATACCTGCCTCGCAAATTGCAGTTGGGAATGCAATAATATTTTGGAACAACATATGCTGGGCTTCGTAAGAAATTTCCAAAATTCAAATGAGATAATTAAAACTACGCAAAAGTCCTGAAATAAAACTAAAACTAAAACTAGCAATCTAGCATCATTTTAATTGTCAATTTCGAATTGAAACTGTTGTAGTCAAATACCGAGTATCGATCATTAAATTGCTTTCGGCTCAAAATACCAATAGAGCTAATTATGTGAGCAAACACTGACAGAGAGAGAGAGAGACAGATAGAGAGAGAGAGAGAGAGAGAGACCACGAGCAACTTGACTCAAATCAGACTGAGGCTTGCACTTGGCCTACGGCTTAGGCTTTGGGCTTTTGAGGCTTTTGTTGCAGTCCTCTATTGTGGCTGGCAAAGCACGTACAGAGAGAGAAATGGGGAGTGAGTTGAGCCTGTGACTGGCTGTGTATCTTGTGGTTTTGTCTGCCTCTGCATTGAATGCGTTGATTTGGCCACTTTGGACTTTGGCCTCAGCCTTAGTCCGTTTGTGCGTTGCGTTGCGTTTAATTGGACTGCCGCAGCGCCGAAAAGTATGCAACAAAAAATAAAATAAAACAACCTCAGCGACAATTGGCAAGCAGGAAAAAGAAAGAGAGAAAGAGACAGGTGGCAAACTGTCATTGCCAGGCGAAATACTTAGAGTACATTCAACTCTCACGCCTGCACGCACACCCAAACACACACACACACACACACACACACACACATTAATGCGAATGTCTCCATTTTGTGTGCGTTTTTTATTGTTTCTGTTTCTGTTTTAGTTGCTTTTTTCTGCTGCTGCTTTGACGTTGTAAATTTTAATGCAAAACTCGTTTATTCACAACGCCAACATCAACAGCAACAACAATAACAACAATGCCATTTGGCTGCTCAAGCATTTGCGTGACAATCAACAGACCCCATTCGCATCCGCATCCCCAACCCCAACCCCATCCTCACCCCTTGGCTGCCATTTTGACAGATGCCAAACACAAAACGAGCAGCAAAACGCAAAGTTTTTATTTGTCTTTCATTGCATGGCATAATGCTGTCAATAACAACGAGAGCGGAAACAGTGGAGCATTAAATGGACTGCCACTAAACAGATACCCTGCATATGCAATGGCTTAGCTAAGGGCACGTCAGACTAGAAGTAAATACTAAAAACTAAATGGTTGTCAAGACGAAAATATTTCGATATTTCTTCAACCTTAAAGCAAAAATCAGCTTTCAATTATTTTCTATTTTCAATGCTGTCTGACAACTTATTTGGTGCACATCGAAAAGTAAAAATCTATTTCGCTTAAGCACATTGCATTAAGTCACAAATGAACCTAACAACAATCAACATTATTTTTACATATGAAAATTTTGGCAGATAACCATAAAAAGAAAGCTTTCTAAGTTTTGCACGCTCCGAATACGAAATAAAACCCTGAAACACATCAAATATCCGAAAAATTCCGAAAATGAAGTAAAGCTTTTTGAAAACTCCACAAAATGACAATTCTGAAAGCGAAAGAAAATACTTTTAAAACTCTGATAAATATTGCGAAGTGCAATAGCGAAATTAAACGCTTTAAAAACACTGAAAAATAATAATTCCAAAAGCGAAATAAAATCCTTCACAAAAATTCGGAAACTCCGTAAACTGCAAAACTCTAATAACGAAAAACTTTGTAAAGTGCAAGACTAAAAGTGGCTTTAAACCGAAAACTCTAGACAAAATAATACTCCGCTATTGAAATAAAATCAATAATAAATAAATTGAAAAATTGAGCACGGTAAACTTCAACAAGTAAAGACTCCTAAAAGGTATAGAAAAATATATTCAAATTTCTTTCTGCTAAACACTCCACAAAAACATAACTCTGACAATAAATAAATTGATATGCGTACTCCGAAAAGTGAAGAACCCTAAAAGGTAGAAAAAAGTATGCAAATTAATAAATAAGAACTAAATAAATAAAAATGCGCACTCCGAAAAGTGAAAAATCATAAAAAGGTAAAAAAAAGTATTCAAATTACTAAATAAATAAAAATGCGCACTCTGAAAAGTGAAAAAGTCGAAAAATAGTATTCAAATTGAATTGAAACCTAATACTCTCAAAATTGAATAATGGAAAATAATATAAATAACAAATATTATCATAAATACAAAAATGTTGCTACCCTTTAAGAAGCACAAAAATGCGTGGTAGATATGTAGAGTAAGCGCGTCAAACAAAGTAAAAGGAAAGCGACATTCAATGTGTTCAGAAAGTGTGAGAGAGAGAGAGAGATAGAGATAGAGAGAGAGATAGAGAGAGAGAGTTTATGTGCCTGCCGGAGCGTCGTTAGTTAGTTTTTACGATTTGCCTGTCATAAAAATTAATATTTTGCTCCCGAATGTAAATAGTCCGCTCTCTGTGTCCGCTTCTCGTTTTCAGCATGTGACTGACTGTGTGGTCATTGTCTTTGGCCTGTCCAACGCATAGTATCTATATAGTATATACATATATAATATGTGAAGCACATGAAATATGAAACGCGAAATTCATTTAGTGCGCCAAGAGGGGAAAGACGAAGGCGAAACTAATTAATGTCAACTAACGCATACAATTGCCCGCAATTTGTGGCAAATGAGTCGGGCATTTAATTGCAATTGTAATGATTTATAATTTATGAAATTAAGCAATAATCGCAATAATGAAATTACGACAAAACCAAATAAAATGTCAACTGTACATTTCTTTTGTGGAGGAAATTGCAGAGAGGCGGAGATGGAGGCGGAGGCGGAGGCGGAGCTCGCTAAGCGGCGATTCAATTAGCCAGCGATTGCTTGAATCGTTTGAGCACTTTTGCCCCACTGTGTGTGTGTGTTTGTGGAACATCATTTATGCATTGTGCAGTTGCATCGCAAATGCATGGACATGCCAGTTTATGAACGTGTTTGTCGAAGCTCCAACAACAACAACACGCGCCTCAGAAAAGTCCCGAAAAATTCATAAAACTTTGCAATTGTTTAAACGTGCCGCACGGGCCGCATCATAAAGCAGCAGCAGCAAAAAAGTTTACAGTCCCAAAAGGTTTGCAAACTTGCTTCGTGGGCGGTGGTTGTTTGTTGCGAACATGAGGGAAAGACAGAGAAGAAGGGGGAGTAAGAGATAGAGAGAGAGAGAGAGAGAGAGAGAGAAGAGGGCAGCCTTTAACTGGCCGCACTTCAAGTTGCATTTGCGGCCAAAGTGGCAGCGCCCGGCAATTTGTTGCCTACTTTTATGGGCGCCATGGCAAAGCGAAAAGTGTTGCAAGAAAAACAACAAAAACACAGCCAAGCAAATGTCGGCCATTTTGAAACCGGCGGAGGAGCGAGGGAGGAGGCTTAATAACTTTGCAGTTGCAACGAGCGAAATGCGGCGATATAAATGCAGCAGCAGCAGCAGCGGGCAAAACGTTGCCACAAAAGTGTTTCAAGCAGCAAAGGCGCTGAAATATGGCAACAGCAGTGAACACACACACACACACATACTCACACACACACTCGTACTCGCTAGTCGCATACATGACAGCTGCTTAAGTATGCATGCGATGCATGTGCCGGCTGGCTGGCTGGCCAGCTGTCCTCTCTCTCCGCCCCCTGCTCACTCTCCTCCCTAGCTGCTTCTTCTTACTGCCCCATTGTGGCACGTAACCCCCTCTTCCGCTTCCCCTCCCGCTCACACTTGCTGTCCTTATGCAAATAGGCAAAAAGTGCGACTGCTTGGCATAGAATTTCAAATGATCTAATGAAACAACAACAACGCGTATATATATGAGTGTGTGTATGTGTGTATATGTATGTAAGTGTGTGTGTGCCAAAATGCTGCCGGAACGTGGCAAGCAAAACAGTCTATGACTTCAAATAGCAGCAAAATAAGCAAAGCAGACCAAACAAAAAAAAAAAAAAACAAGACTTGAATCGATGCCACATACTAAGAAACGAATATACTAATATATATAAATGGTATATACACTAAGAACTTAGTATATTTTGGTATATACTAATATGTATATATGTTATGTATACACGTTTTTAGTATATTTTAGTATATTCTAATATGGGTATAAGGTATTTGAATCGATTAAAGTGCCACACACTAAGAAGCGAATATAGTAATATGTATAAATGGTATATATTCTAAGAATTTAGTATATTTTGGTATATACTTATATACATAGATATACCAAGTACTTAGTAGATTTTAGTATATACTAATATGTATATATGGTATATTGTATTAACAAGTATTTAGTATATTTAAACATATACAAATATTCATATATGGCATATAAACAAGTATGCAGTATATTTGTATATTGTTATGCACACATGGTATATTTTTAAATATCTATCGTTCGACTTTATTTTACGGCATGCCAGACTAAGCAGCGACAGCTTTATTAGACAATGCTCTTAGAAATAGCTGCTCAATACTTTAAATAGTTAATAAAGTAATTGAAGTTAATTAACTTAAGCCCAAAAAAAACTTTGCACTTTTCACATTTTCTACAAACTATATTCTTTAATATCTCTTTTTGGAATTCCATAATAATATTTTAAACATTTCATACCATCTGAGAGCATATAATATGATTAGCTGTTTACAAATGTTCTTTCTTTAATTATCTTCTTTCAAAAGAATTTTCAAAATGTTTAGTAAGTGAAAAGGTAATATATTAAGCAAACTATTATTGTTTATTAATATTATTTCTTATGAAATTTCAACTTTAACAATCTCTTTTATAGTGTTTTTGTATTTCGAGATAATATTATACATAATATTTATAATACTATCTCATAATACAAATTATTATTATCTTTTATTATTATTAAACTTAAACTTTAACATTATCTTCTAACATTATCTTCTAAAGTTGATGCGCTGCCTGAGAAGTTCAATTTGCAAAAATCGCTCTGCAATAATAACAATAATAATACCACTAAAGTGTTGGGCGTGTGTAGAGTGGGCGTGGCAAATGTTGTATACACACAATGTGTAGATATTAATTTGCAGCAGCAACACAAGAAGAAGCAGAGCTAAAAGCGGTTTGCCTTGTTACCAACGCTGTCTTCAGTCTGTGTTGCCTTCTGCCTTGCGGTTATCACACCATAACCGCAAAAGCACTGCTCAAAGCAGTTATAGAACGATAGAACGCTAGAGCGAGAGAGAGAGAGGAGAGAGGAAGACACACACACTGAGTTGCATGCAAACAGTTTTGTAGTTGATTTCGCAATTTGTGCAAATGCATTGAAAATCACTTTTTACGACTCGCCGTCGTCTCGAGGACCTTAAGTGGACATTTAGCCCGCAGCTCTGTCTATATCCTTACATCATTTCCTCCTCCCCCCTCCCCACAGTCTATATCTCTGTGTCTTTGGCCATTGTCCACTTAATTAACGCATTGCAAAACTAGTTTACAACTAGTTTATAGCAAAAGAGTTGTGGAGTTGAGAGTTCGCTCGGAGTTGGAAGTTGTCTTGAATTATGTTTAATAAGCTTTCAAGTCACGAGCCACCTTCAATGGGCACGTAACTGGAGCAGAAATTGGCACATAAAACAACAACAAACAGACATGAACGAGTGCGAGTGAGATGGAGAATTGACAAAAACAACAGAGACACAACAGCAAAAAAAAAAAGATGGAAGGGAAAATAAATACGACATTCATTTTTATGCCACAAAGGACGCGATATTCACGAGTTTCCTGCAACGTGAAAACAGCCGGAAAATTATACCAAAATGCGAAAGGGGTTTCGCTGTGTGTGTGTGTGTGTGTTGCAAGCTGCACTTCCGGTTTGGGGCCAATTGCCACTGACCGAAAAAAGAAGCAACGCGAAAGCGGAGCGAAAATGAAGCCAAAAGACAAAGTGCACTATGGGGAGCTAGCAGCGAGGTGAGCAGAGCGAGAGAGAAAGAGAGAGAGACAGAGAGAGCGAAATAATATTGGTTTAACTTGTGCAGTTGCAGCAAGGGGCAAGCGACAGTGGCACAAAGTGCTGGCGATATTTGGGGCAAGCGAATGAGCAGAGACTCACCGAATATATGTGTGTGTGTCTGTGTGTGTGTTTGTGTGTGGAAGTGGTGTGCCACATAAATTTGGCGAGGCACGCGCTGGCAACAAAGCAACAAAGTCATGGTCCAGCACAGTGGCTGCTGTTTCATCTTCTGACTCTGCCTCTGCCTTGGCTTCTGCTTCTGCTTCTGCTTCTCTCTCATATGCAACGTCGCATTGCACAAAAGTTTTAGTTACTTGTGGCAGGCGGAGAATTGGCATTGGGAGTTGTTGTTGCCAACAGCAACAGGAAAATACAGGAAAATGCCAGCAAAGGGAAATGCCACTGCGATCCGAGACGCAGACCAAGTTGGAGATGCTCTATTTGTAGCTGGGCAACTGAGCAACGAACCTTTGGGCCATATGGCCAATGTGACGATGTGCATATGGCAGCCTTTGAGTGGCCTGAGAAGAAGAGAGAAGCGAGAAGGGAGAGAGAAGGGAGGGAGGAGCGCAGTTACCCCTGGGAAGCAGCTGGTGGCAACGCGATAGAAGATTGCAACTCTGATGTCGACGCGACATAAATAAAGACATTGAAAGCCAAGAAAAAGTGAGAGATTGGTGGAATAAAGAAGCTAGGCTAAGACAGCTGTTGATTTATGCTGCGTTTTTAATATATATGCTGATTTGATGGACAGCGAAATAAAGTTTAAGATAAAAAACAAATAAGAAATCTACAGTCGAGTGTCCTTGACTTGAAGATATCCGCTACACATTTTGAATGAAAGCAACACTCTAACAATATGCCAAATTAATAAACCAAAAAATATCAAAATATACCAAAGGTAGTTTTTGGTATATCGATATAGTACTATATGTGCAGATATACCAACTTAATATATCGAAAAAATATTTAAGTAGACTGAATCTAATTTTTGGTATATCGATATAGTACTACATACCGTGAAAATACTAAAATATACCGAAGGCAACTTTTGGTATATCGATATACATCTGTATATGCAAATATACCAACTTAATATATCGGAAAAAAATACTTAAGTACATTGAATATAATTTTTGGTATATCGATATAGTACTACATACCATGAAAATACTAAATATATATGTGAAAATATACCAACTTAATATATCGAAAAAAAATACTTAAGTACACCGAATATAATTTTTGGTGTATCGATATAGTACTGTATACCGTGAAAATACTAAAATATACCAAAGGCAACTTTTGGTATATAGATATAGTACTATATTCTAAATAAAAATACAAAAATATACCAAAGACTTTTCTCAGTTTACGTTTGGATCAGTAGAAAAATTTCAACGCATATTAACAAACAACCAGAAATGTCAAATGTTGTTTAAGGTTCTCACTTTTCATCTTATAAAATGCAGATCGCATTTAACTTTAAGAATTCAACATGTATTGCAAAGAGTTTTGAATGAAATTAAAAATTATTTTACTTGGTTACAAGTCGCAATATAAATTGCCCCTTTGAACCTTTCGGCTTTTTAGCAGCAATTTCTTAGCCAGCCTAAGTCGACATTTAGCTTACTTTCGTTTACCTTTCAGTGCCATTTGATGTGTATATTTTCATTTTGATTTTTTTTTTTGATTTTTTGGTATAATATCTTAATATTATATAACGCGCTTACCCCATAGAAAGAAACAAGTCAAAGGTCGAGCGAGTTGCGACTTACCTGCAAAGAAAATGAAAGAGAAAAGAACGAATATAAAACATTTAATTTAAAGTTTTTGCAGTGCGCTCGTAAATGCATTTGTTATGACATCATTTCAAACGGGTTTTTTTCGCAATTAAATTGCATTAATAATGCGAGAGAGGCAAAAAACAAACCCAAAAAGAATGCAGCATACTTACGGGCGTTTGAGGCAGCCAAAGCGAGAGAAAGAGAGGGAGAGCAGAGTGGCAAAAGGTAAAGTGGAAAGCATAATGATAGTAAATAGCAAAAACTAACGACAACATTCACGAGATGCCATTGAAATGAAACACACACACACACACAGAAAGAGAGAAATGTGTGAAGCAACAAAATTCCAAACCAAATAAAATGAAATTGAAATAAATAAATGGACAACAGGTGAAATTCTAACTAACTGTAAATTGCTACAAATGAAAAACAAAACACACACATTCACACACACATAAAAGTTGTGACTCAGCTATTGCATTAGAAACATTTTTAATTATTTTGCATATGAAAGCAAAACTGAAAGCGAACACTCAGCAAAAGGAGCAGCATAGATACTGACTGAAAGAGAGCGAGAGAGAGAGAGAGGGAGGAAGGGAGAGTGAGAAGTAACCAAATGGGCGAAACAGGAAATTAAAAAGAATATACTCGAAAATGAACTAAAAAAAATGATATATGTATACACGAAATCAACTAACTTTTGAGTGCTGTCATCAGCAACGAAAAACTTGATTTGTGCTGACTAAATAATACTCTGTCATCGTTTAGCAAAAAATCAATTTAGGAAATTTGTTAATTATGTGAAACATGTTTGTATCTGTTATTTTACTAATAATTTATCTAATGAAATCATGTTCATATTTTCAAAATCCAATTTGTATCAATATTCTATAATTTTATTTTTCATATATGTTTTATTTACATCAAAGCAAATTAACTTAAGAATATCAAAGCAATATTTAGCTTTTACTTGAACATTAGATTTACAACAATATCAAAAGCAAAGTTTGTAAAATTGGTAATGAAAAAATACAAATTTATGATTTAAAGCATCAAGTAAACTAAAAAAAAAATACCTGAAGTAGCCTAATCAAATTCTTGAATATTTAAATGAACTGTATGTAAAGTGTATCCCAATATTATATAATACAATAATATATTTTGATTTCGAAGGCGACAAATTAGTTTCTCCACCTGGAAATTAATAATTCCTTTCTCCAAGCAACTTCAGATTACCAAGAGAATCTTCAGCTAGGTATATTTTAAAATAAAAGACTAGCTAATTAATCACAGATGTCACAAGTCTGACAATGAACATAGTTCATTGGATGAGTTGTGTCATCAAAGAGAATTGTTATGCAGGGTATTTGAGTGTAAGGATAGCTAAATACATGCATAAATGTATATGGTATATTGTATAGTAAATAGTATGGTATATAGTATATAGTATACAGTATAGAATACTCGTATCTTTAATATTTTAGTGAAACTATTGTGTCTAAATTGAGGACTCAGAGACCAAAAACTAGCAAGGACACACACAGAGTGTGACATCGACACCGACACCGACAAAGGACACCGCCGACACAGGGAAACAGAGACATCGACAAACACACAGAGAGACAGAGAGAGAGAGGGAGTGAGAGAGAGATACACACATAGAGACTTGGACGTGCCATTTGTGCGCTTTCTATGCGTTATGATTATATCTTAATGAATGTTATGAAACACATAAATCAAATTGCGAAAACGCCACAAGCAGTTGGACAAAGGCCCACGACTGAGTAAGGAAAGAGAGGCAGAGAGAGAGAGAGTAAGAGAGAGGGAGCAGAGATGGGCCCCGATGGCGCCCACAAATAAACAAGACAACAAGCCCAAGAGTGAGACAGAGAGAGAGAGAGAGGGAGGGAGAAAGGAAGCGAGTGAGTGAGAGAGATGTCTACACTAATGTTCATGTTGACGAATGCAAATTCATAATAAAAAGGCCTCGAGTTGGACAACTTGGACGAGGACTAACAAGAGGCGGCTAGTCATGTGCGCTCTCCCTCTCCCTCCCTCTCTCTCCCTCTCTCTCCCTCTCTTTCGCTCTTTCCCACTCCCGCTGTTCGACAATTTGAACGCACTAAGTAACACGACAGCTTGGCAAATGTTTGGCTTTGCTTTGATTTTAATGTTAATGTTCAGCTCCTACTGGCGCCCCCTGGCGGCCAAGCCCAACGACACCCTCACCGCACCGTCCCGCACCCTCGAGGCCACAATGGGCGTGAGGATAATCTCATTTGGGACTCTGGCTAAGAATTGTGCCCCGGCCAAATGACAAGCAAACAAACAAAGTTGCCCTAAAAGCATAGCAAGAATGTCCGCAAAGTGATTTACTTACCCCCAGCTACAAAGAAAGAGCGAGACTGCATAACAAAGCAAGAGAGAGAGAGAGAGAAAAAGAGAGAGCTCGTCTGGCTGTAACAGCTGGCGAAATTGTAATTGTTGTGCAAATTCAGCGCAGCCAAGTAGGCAATAGTCAATGCAGAGCACAGCCCCCAAAAGCGCATTTGCATCGCAAGCGAGGGTCGCACGAACAATATCTCTCAGATCTAATAGACATATGACAATGTCCAATACATATATCTTCGATCTCTTAAACATTTTCTCAATAATATTAGTCGCATGTAAGACATTAATAAAGATACTAAATTAATATACCCACAAAATACTAAAATATACATATTTTTGGTATACCGATATTTTACTACAAAATATACAGATAAATATACCAGGTTGTCAAGGACGGTACTATTGTTGAAATATACCGAATTAATATACCAAAGAAATACTGAAAAATACTAAATATTATTTTTGGTATATCGATATATTACTGCATGCAAAATATACTCAATAGTACAAAATATACCAGATAGTCAACGAAGGTACTATTGGAATTGGAAGGAATAAATACTAAAATGTACTAAAAAGCTATTTTTGGTATACCGAAATTTTCTACAAAATATACTCAAGAGTACAAAATATACCAGATTGTAAACGACTGTACTATTGATAATATATACCGAATTAATATACCAAATACTGATATACAATAGCCCTAATTACATTACTACATTCAAAATATTCTCAACTGTACAAAAAAATACCAGATTGTCAACTAAAGATTGCAAAATTCTAGGATTTATATTTGTCTGCAACCATATATTTGTGAACCATAAATACTATCTAACATATATAATATTATATACTGAAATATACAAATGGTATATGGTGAAAGCATGAAAATACTTATGAATTATGAAACAAATTCTTTCGTTATAGAGAACTTCATTGAGCAAATAATTTTATTTAGACAATAGCAACAGATCACTTTATGAGGGACATTGCAAAATTAGTTATTTGTAAAGTTTCTTTATTTTTTTTAATATTCCCTTCTATTTTGTATCACATAATATGTGAAAATATCTCATAATGTAATACTGAAATGGGAATATTCGAATAAAATGCAAGTAGTTATACAAAATGTTGTTAAATTTCTGCAAATGGATTACACAACAAATTTGTGAAACTTTTCAAATGCTCCTCCACAATTTGCGGCGAGTGAAATATCACAAATAATTGCAACATTTGCAGCTCAATAACCCAAATAAAAGTATAACCCTAAACACAAACACATAAAGACATACAGATAAGTGAAAACTATTGATTGTGCTCTTTATCTCGCATCTGGATTTCCCCTTTATCCTACATTTTACTTGTTGTTTGGCGCGGTTGTTGCAGCGCTTTGCTTTATTTAACGACAGCCAACGATTTCTAAAGCTACATTCAGTGTCTTGTGTTGCGTGTAGCCGAAAAAAGGAACAAAAAGAAAAGCAAAGAAAAGCAAAGAAAAGCTGGGAAAAATGCAACTCTATGTGAACAGGCAGCTGTCACAAAAGAGAGAGAGAGAGAGAGAGAGAGGGAGAGGAAGAGGGAGGAAAACTTAAGTTTAGAGCACATTGCAACTTCAGTTGAGTTGTGTGCAAGTTGAAAGTTATTTAAGAGAGAAGGAAAGGGAAGTTGCGTATACGCAATGTTGCCTCGAGTCATCGTTGTTGAGCTGCAGCTCAAATGGAAACAAATGTCGCTCACTGTGATGCGCTCCCCTCTCTCTCTCTCTCTCTCTCTCTCTCTCTCTCTCTCTTTCCCTATCTCTCTCTGACGACAACAGCAAGCGGGACTGCTGAAAAACTTGCTTGGCAAAAAAAAAAAAAAAACACGTAAATAAATGAAATAAAATTAAATAAAAAGCGTCTGCTGGCTTCTTGCCGCACTACTATCGTGGAAGAGGGAGGGGGTGGGGCAAAAAATGGCAACAACTTTTCAAACTCATTAAAATTAATGAAAGCCACGCACTTCAAGCCGAAGCAGCAAGGCAAGCGAATGCATTGCACAGAGCAGGAGAGACGATGAAGATGAGGTTAGCAATGCAATGGCGCCTGTAATTATACAAGTGAGCAAGCATATTGCAAGCACCTCTCTCTCTCTGTCTTTCTCGCTACACACTCGCAACACTCAATGAAATCGCATGAAAGTTCATTAAAACAAATTAAAAGCAAAGAGCACAGCCGACGGGAAGCGAAGCCAAACGTGCCGGAAACATGGCAATAGCTTTGTCGCCAATGGCCGGCGGCCAGCTAAGTGGACTAAATGTGTGCGTGGGCAGAGCGAGAAAGAATAAGAAACACAGAGACAGAGAGAGGGAGAGGGAGAGAGACAGTTAATGATAACGGTAAATAAATGCGAGACAGCGAGCTGAAGGTCAAACCGACGTGTCACAAATCTGTCTGTATCATTTGCCGATAACAACTTTAGCAAACTTGGCACCGCCCAACAACAGAAAAAACTTTTTGCCGAGGGTATATCGGTGAGTTTGACGAGGGTCTCTTCACACCTTTTCACACAGCCTTCAAGTGATTAATTAGATGTTTGCACGCGGATAAAACTTGAATACCTATTAACATATAATATCATATGAACCAAAGTACCAAACCAAAATGCTGGCATAATTAAATCTCATGTCATGTCGAGATAAATAACATTCAGTAATAGATACGTATTATTGGAAAAATATACTAACAATAATACTGTATTTATATTATATCACAGGGCAGAAGATTAGATCGCTTCAAATTTATTTGCGATCAGAGAAAAGTTGTGAATTGTGATTTTGAACTTTATGGTATATTTTGCATGTTGTAGTATATTAAAATACCAAATGTATATATCCGTTAAATAGCAATATACCGAATATATATTTTGGTATATTTCAATATGTTTTTGTATGTTTTGATTTTGTACTTTATGGTATATTTTGCATATAGTAGTATATTAATATACCAAATGTATGATTCCGTTCAATAACAATATACCGAATATATATTTTGGTATATTTCAGTATGTTTTTGTATGTTTTGCTGTCGAACACATGGAAAATATAATTGAAGAACGCAATGTACTTTTATAATGTGCATCCACTGAAGTAATCATTCACTAATTTAATTACTTGTTTACTAATTTAATTAATAAGAAAATATCGATTTTTAAAATGCTCTTTAGATGTCACTAGCTTTCACTCAACAAACATGGTATTTAATATTATTGTTTCGTCATCAGCTGCTTAAAGTCTGAAGTCGACATTTGAATGGCGCACATGGCGTATGTGAAATATTTGTTGTGTATGCAAAGTAAAAGTAGGAGTAATGTAATCTAATCGAAAGGTACGACTATGGCGTGGCATATGAACTTTTGAATGGCTTTCAAGTGCCGCATATGACACGTGGCAGCAACAACAACAGCAACATCAAGTGTAGCAACTATAGTAGCAACTACATATAACAAAAACAAAAGCTCGACGAGCTTGAAAATCAATCGAAAAGCGAACCAAGGTCGACAGCACACACACACATTATAATATAGTCAGAAGTAAGAGGCAGAAGCAGAGCGACGTCAAAGTGCGTCCCAATGGACGGACAGGCGTCAGCTGAATAGACAGACAAGGACAGCGAGACAGAGAGAAAGAGAGAGAGAGAGGGGGACGACAAGTTGTTGGGGTTAGAATAGGCATGTGAACAGGGATATGGCCAAGAGCAAGAACACAAAAAAAGGGAAGGCTCAAAGATTGGCAGCAACTCTGTTGCCCTGGCCATAATTGCAACCACAACAACAATAACAACAACGTTAACAGTTGGCAGAGCAGCAGCTGCAACAACAGCAAGTTGCACCCACATCTTCCGGCTGAGGCGCCTCCCCCTTCAACGTCGTTGAACAGCATTGTTGCAGCTGCTGTGGGGCAAAGTCAACAAAGCGCGTAATTTACATTTAAGAACTGCTGCAACAAAGAACAGGAAACGGCAATAACAGCAACAACAACAACAACAATTACAATAGCAATGGCAACTGCAGCTGCAACAACAACTTGCAACAGTGCAACAAATGGCTGGCACTGTCAGGCTCGGGCCACACTTGAAAGTAAATTGCTTAATTATGATAATCAAGAGACACATCTTCCTCTCTTCTCATTTTATTTTTTGCGCTCTCTGAGGAGCGAAGCTGTGAATGTGTAATGATGATAGGACGCAACGCAGCGTGACAGCTGCTGCAAAAGTTGCAAATGGGAAAGGAAAAGGATTTAACTGAAAGGGATATGCATTATATTGCAAAGCGACAGCTGCAAATTAAACCAGCAGCATACCGAAAATGTCCTTGTCCAAGAGCCATCAATAGCACGAAGGGAATGACTGCAACTCAAATTAGTTCATTACTAGGGGAATAACAGGGAATTTGCGCAAATTAACAACGAAATAACGTCACAAAAAACAAAGACTACAAATTGCTGTTCCATTGCAATGCAAGAGAGTAAAACGATATGTTGAGCTCACTAAAAAGTTGAAGGACAGACGCAACGAAAACTGAAATAATGGAAAATATTCTTTGCACAATTTGTCAGATTGCTTTAATGAACGAAAAGAGTAATGCAATATGTTGAATTTATGTATAAATTCTAAAACTAAAACTGGAAATTTCATTCAGAAATTTCTCAGATGACCGTTACCCATTTCAAAAAAAAAAAAATACAAAAATAGCGAAAATATACCAGAAAAATACTCGAATATATCAATTCATGAAATGGTGATAAAAAATACGCTGAATAATATATTTGGTATATTAATATACTAGCATATTAAAAATATACCATCAAGTACAAAATATACCAAAATGTATATTTGGTATATTGATTTATTGCCACAATCAAAAAATACCAAAGTATATAAAATATGCCAAAATACACACATTCAAAATATACCAGAGAATACAAAATATATAAAATTATCAAGTACAAAATATACCAAAATGTATATTTGGTATATTGATTTATTGCCACAATCAATAAATGCCAAAGTATATAAAATATTCCAAAATGCACATTTTGGAATATTCAAAATATACCAAAGAGTACGAAATATACCAAAATATCAACCAAAACAGCAACCATTTTTCCATAAAAAACTATTTCTTGAATAACTTTTAATAACGATAAGTAGACTCTATCTTAAAATGAAGCCACACAAGAGTTTCAAAAAACTGTAAATATTTATTTTATATACAATGAATAACAGCAGAAATATACTGCACAAGCTTCACTTCACTTGGCAAACATAAGTTTATTAAATGCATAGTGAAAGTGTATTTTATGAGGTTTGCCACAAGCCATCTCAGCGATAATTTAATCGACTCTTTTATGCAACTTCTGGATGTTGAAGAGAGCAATAATAATTGCAAGAAGGCATGCCATAATATTATGCTGTTATTAGATGTAGTAGTAGCTCGATGATTAAATTTATTGTGCAATTTCATTAGGCAGAGTTCTGAGAGTTAAGTGCGACTTTTCAGTTCAGTTCAGTTTCAGTCAAGTCAGGTAGCTCGTGTTATATTGCCACTGCTGTTAATCAGGGCCACGATTCTCTTTGCTATATCTCTCTCTTTCGCTCTCTCTCTCTCTCTCTCCCTCACGCTCTCGAGCTTTTTCTACCATTTGGGTTTTTCAATGAGACTTTCATGGCTCAGCCACTTTGGATGCTGTCGCTCTGAATGAGGCAATTTTTAAAGCATGCTTTTGAGCGCAACAAGCATGAAGGCACACTCACACACACACACCCTCTAGTTTTTTATGCCATACGTGTGTGTGTGTGTGTGTGTGCGTGTGTGTTGCTGCAGACAAGCGTGGATTTTAGCACAGTAATTAAAGCGTAATGGTTAACTGAAGCCGCCGCAGGGCAAACAACTAGTTACATGTTGATGCCTCCTTAAATGATTGATCGACTATCTGCATACCCTGTAAATTAACTGCTCACTTTCGACTACTTCAAATCGATCATATTATTATTGTTCTCTCATTGTTGTCGTGTCTCAAGTACGCACAGTTTTTTGCATATTCAGCTGCTTTACAGGGTATCAAATAGAAACTCGGTTGCGGCTTTACACACACACACTCACGTGCTGAACACCAACAGATGGCAGTTGCATGCAACGCTGGGCTTTAATTAATGTCAATGCTTGTTGACAACAACAACAATAATGACAACAACAACAATGAGAGCAACAACAACAACAACGAGAACAACATTCCGTTGGTGTTGTTGACGAGCAAGTGTTCTTTTCAATTTATGTGTGCTGTGTGTTGTGTTTTTTTTTTTTTTTTTTTTTTTGTGTTTTTGTTTTTTTGTTTCTGCTCTTCTCTACTTTCAACAACTTGGCCAGATTATGTAACCAGCAACAGAAGCAGAAATCAACAGCAGATGCAGATGCTGATGTTGCCATGCTAAACACCAGCAAAAACTGCTCAAACCAAAAAGTATTTCATTCTAAACAATACACAAAAGTTACTTTGCTGTCTCAGGTTTTTCAACTTATTTTCAATACACCTTTAATTTCATCGAAGTTTTCAGATTTTCATATTTCTACAATATATTTCAAATTCAAAGGCCATATTCAATTCTTGTTTTGCTTTCTTATGCAGAAACTTAATCACTTTCTATATGATTCCTGCACATTTGGTTGCGATCTGATGAAAATTGTTTAAGTTATTAAAGAAATACTTTTGTATGCCAAAGAATTTCCACTAAAATCGGACCTTGATTGCTTTGGCTGACAATTTGGTATATTCTGTATATTATGGTATACTTTGAATGTAGTACTCTACCAATATACCAAATATAGTATTTGGTATATCTTTTTTTAGTATTTTTTGGGGTATATTAGTTTGGTATATTTTAAAAATAATACCGCTCTGTTTTGATTTTATTTAAAATAAGTTACGGATATTTCACAGCGAGCATATTCAACTTTCTAGCTTCTCCAGAATTTCTTTTACATTATATTTGAAATTGAAATTTTTTTCTTCTTTTACGCTGAATATGACTAGAATTTATAAAATGTTTTTTTTTATGTAGAGAATTAATCACTAACTGTATCCGTTCCGCTGTTTATAACTAATTTTAAAAGATTTCTAAACTTAGTATTTATTATAATATTTTATAACATTTCTTTCCTCTGCTGTATAATAACTGTTAACTGTGTGTTTTTCCTGTTTCTCATGCATCTTTATATGATTTTTTTATATTATATTCTTTTTATCTTTTCATAATTATTTTTTGTAATAATCTTCCTTTCTTTCTTTATCATCATTTTTCTTTTTTTTTATATTTTATTATAATATTCCTTTCTAACTTTATGATTTTCTATTCTCTCAAGCAAAATTATCCCTAATTCATTTTATTTCCATTTTTCTCTTTATATTTTCATTTGAATGCATTATTTCTACATTTTCCCATCTTTGCTTTCCCTCTATCTCTTTCTCTCTCTCTCTCGCTCTCTTTCGTTCTTTCACATATTGATCCTTGTTTTAATTGCGGAAAATTCCAGTGTCTATAATTAGGAAAGTTGTCGCATTTCTTTCCATCTCCATCTCCACTTCCATATCTATTTTCCGCAGCGTTTTCCTGTCTCGTCGCTTTTCTCTCCTAACACTTTTAGGCTTTTCGATATGAAGACCTTGCCATGCGCTATAATTACATATAGTAAATAATGCATGACTTTCCGTTGTGCTCACATATCTATGCATGTGTTGGTATTTGTGTAACTATGTGTGTGTGTGTATGTGTGTGAAAGAGAGAGCAAGAGTGCTGCTCGCGTTGCCAACTATGCACGCTGCATTGCTTTGCCGCGGTTTGGCAACTATTTGCGCATTCCGACAGCTCAAACAAATGCCAAACTTTCGCTACAGCACACACACACACACACCCACAATTTTACTACACATTCAGACACACACACACACACACATTACGTAGCATATTTAACTACAAGAAACTTAAGCAAATTTGAAATTGCAGCAAATAAATGAAGCGATTATTAATTGCACACGATTAAAAATTGCAGAAGAAATCAAACGGAATCGATGCAAAATTATCGCTATCGATAACATACGTTACAAGAATACAATTTTAGAAAATTTCTAAATGACAATGTACTTTTAGTTATAGTTTTGTTCTACGCAAAAAGTTATTTTGAAATATCTTAAAAGTATCAAAAGAATATCGTTCGATAAGCGATGATAATAAAAAGAGCTCTTTATCGATCTATGTATATCGATCGTATAAATGAAGCGATTATATATTGCAAAAGATTAATAATTGGAAATAATAAAACAATAAATAATAATTAAACGGAATCGATGTAAAATTATCGATAATCGTTAACAAATGTTGCAAGAATACAATTTGTCTATGTCTGTAAGTAAAATTGTACTTTTAGTAATAGTTTTATTATAAACAAACAGTTCTATTCTATAGCCTTAAAAGAATCAAATAACATAATAAGGAGAACTTTATCGATTCAATGTATATCGATTGAATCTATCGATTCGATGTATAACTTCAATCGCAATCGTAACCACAAAAGTGTGTTTAACGCTGATCAATATCAGTTAAAGCAATCAACTTCGTCATCGTTAACCACAAATTGGCTGCTTGTAATTAGACTCTTGGAATTTAGAAATCATGGCACAATGCTTGTGCAATCGATTAACGATAACACTGCACATTGATTAACAACAACGCAGCACAAAAGCCCCTCTTTGAAGTAGTCGAAACCGTAAGCCCCGAACTAGAATCAAATTCGCAGCCTCCGGAAGACCTTTTGTCCCCGCGCAGAGGCTCTGAAGGGAAGTTCACTCAATCAAAATGTACTTGATACCAGCTGCAGCTCATTCAGTTTCAATTTCGCATCAGTCTCTCCAAGGCAATAGCCAGCAGGAGCAGCAGCAGCAGCAGAGGGGGAAGAGGTGCAGTGGGGCAGGGCAGGGCAGGCGGTGTGGCGTGGCGTTCATTAACCATGTCAGTAGTTGCCTATTTATGCAGGACTCGTCTAGGCAGCTGCCGCCAGCCAGTGGCTTACTCTGCTCTGATTTATGCACCAGCACGACCGAGCACAAAAGGGGGCAGAGGGGCAACTGCTGCAGGCAGGTTGAGGCACTTGAGTGTAACTCGTGTAATCAGGCGTTGCACAACATGAATAGAGGCAACAGGAGCAGCAGAAGCAGAAGCAGACAGAGCTTAGAAAGCGAGTTAACCGAAAGAAGCTGCCATGGCAACAACAATAACTCATTAATGAGGCGACAACTGAGCGTGGATTTGGCACAGCACAAAAAGCAAAAACAAAAACAAAAGCAACAACAACAAAAAAAGCGAGGCGACAAAGATGATGACTAGCTGACGATGATGATGAAGAGCAGGAATACACTAGTTGAGGAGCTGGCAAATAGTTGCATTCTAATGAACACATTTGCACAACGCAAATGCTAACAAAGCACGCACACACACACACGCACACACACACACGCATACACACACACACACACATACACCTTTAGTTCGCTGGCGTTAATTAAGCAGCTTCAGTTTATTGTCATCATCCACTTTTCAGACCCAAAACTCAAACCCAAACCCAACTCAACCCAAATCCAAAAACCAACTCGCTAATTTGCATAATATTTCCATTTTTCATTTTTCTTTTATTTTTTTTTCGTTTTTCTTTTTTTTTTTTTTTTGTGTACCGCAATTATCAGCGCACAGCTTAAAAATGAATTACACTGGCGCACAAAAAGCATGCTACCTTTAATTGTTTGCCGCATATTTTTGGCGCACAAAGCCAAGCATAATAATTACTGCTTTTGTATTCTCTTTTCGGTTGCAGTTTAAATATAGAGCTCGCTTAAATTGTGCAAAACTTAAATTGCCAGCTTCAAATAGTTCCACTAAATATTAGCGGACACTGTGCCACACAATTGTTAGAGAGAGATAGAGAGAGAAAGAGAGAGAGAGAGGAGAGATATCAAAGCAAAAGTTTGAGCTACAAATGGCAGCATTTATTTTTTATTCTAGTTTCCTGCTTGTGACTTAAACTTCGCACAAATCTACCAAATATGCCTAACGATATGTCAGTATTTTTTTCAGTATATTAATTTGATATATTTTATTTTAAATATTGAAGTATATTAATATAATCAAAATACATTGAACTATATTTCAGTATTTTTTGGTATATTTACTATGGTATATTTTAAATATGCACATAAAATACTCCATATTTGAGCTTTGGAGCAGCTTAATTTTATGTTGCTGCAAATGCACAAATATACCACACAGTTTTTGGGTTATTAATTTTATATATTTTATTAGTATATTAATAATACCAAAACACACTTGACTATATTTTAGTATTTTAAGTTTAAGTAATGTATTTCTTTAGTATATGTTTTATTTTAAATGTTTTAGTATATTAATATAGCAAAAATAAACTTCACTTTTTAAGTATTTTTCCGGTATATTTTATATATTGTACCCCACTGTTATCTTTCTTTCTTATTTACTCGTTACTCTATCTGTTGCTCAGTTCTACACAATATACTATATTTTGTTTTGCCATTTTTTTCGGCATTTCTCCGTCTTTTATAAAGTCGACTTCAATTCGCTGGCTCCCACCAAAAAAAAAAAAGAAAAGCAATAGAGTGTGCTAGGAGCGCGAGTCAACATAACTTTGGGTTCAGGATATAATGCATTTAAATAACGCGCAAAGGCAAAAGTATGCAGCATACACAAATGACATTACGTATACGCCTCTTGGAACGGCATCAGCTTGAGCTTGAGCTTCAGCTTCAGCTATGGCTACAGCAACGGCTGGTCGCGTTGTTTCATTTGCCGCGAGGCAAAGTTTATGGTAACAGAGTTTCGCTTCGCTTCTTTCCCTGTGGAGGAAGTTGCCACACAAAATTCAAATTCATGACGACAGCGATGACGACGGCGACGACGATGTCGACCGCCAGGTGGCGCTGCATGTGTCAAACGCTCTGGCGCAGCTCATTTCGACGCTTGCAAGATGACGAAGAGCAAAGAAGTTGGCATTGCTTTAATATTGCTGATGGGACGAAGGGGGAAGAAGAGAGAGATTCCGAAACACAACTTGCAACAGCGTAACTTGGGCAAAAAAGTTTCAGTGTCCTTCTCGTGCTTCGTCCTTCGACTTTGTCGTCACAATTTGCCTGGCTGCTCTCTGCATTTATTCTATTTTATTTTGCGTTATTTGCTTGCGTACTTTTTTTTTTGGGCATTACTTGAGCAAACTGCCACGCCTCCAGGGCCACCGCCCACACCATCACGGGCATAGCAAATACATAAATTCAAATATGCACTGTGTGGCGGCTGCAGGTTAAATAAATATCGTGTCCTTTCACCTCACGACTAACTCTCCTCATGGCCATGTGGCTTAGGTCAGGTTCTCCCGCAGTCAGTCCATTGGGACCTGATTTTCCCTCCCCTTTTACCACCACCCACCCGCAGCGTTCTCTGTCAGTTGGATATTATTATATATAGAATGAAATTAAATTTACACTCTCGAAACGTGAGACAAAGGAAGCCAATAGAAACTGTCCAAGTTTTGCGAGTTTGATTGGACACAATTTGTTTTAGCAGCCAAGGCTCATCGAATGATCAAGAGATCAACTTAATGCGATCACTTATCATTTGCACCTAAGCCAAACAAATCTGTCATCCACTTAAAAGTAAATCCCCAAAAGCCTAAACTGACAGACCGCTGAGTGAGATGTTCCCGCAAACAGTTTCGCTAAGCGATAAAGTGAGCAAAACTTTGCGAAACTTGCAAAAGTAAAGCTCGTAATTGTCAGTAAAGTTTACATTGAAATTATATTATATTAATAGAAAATAAAAATACTAAAATATACCAAATATACCAATATAGTTATTGTAGAAGTGAATAAAGTTTAGTTGAAGTTTACGCTGTAAAGTTTACGCTGAAATTATACCAAAGGAATATACCACAAGCTCCAAAATATACCAAATATTGCTTTTGGTATTTTTTAGTACTTTTGGTATATTAATTTAGTATCAGTTCAGCCTCATATAGAACCGCTATAAGCTAAAGTAATAAAGAATTAGATCTCGCCCTCAGACGAAATGGAGATAACTTAGAACAGAGAAAAAACTAAACTTCATTTTAAAAAACAATCAAGTTACGATAATAATAAATAAATAAATTATATAGACATAGTAATCAAAACTCAACGTCTTCCCATTAAGTATCCAATCTTTGCTTTACAATTCAGACACCTGCATAAAAGTCATTCCAGTAAAAGCTTTCACTACAAATCCGCCAATTTTCTGAGTTGAAAATTTAAAGCAAATTATAGAGAAAATCAAGCAAAAACATCGTGTGTAAACTTGAGTCAAGTTTTGCTGTTTGTTTCGGCTGTTGTCTGGAACAACGCTCACACTTCGATTTTGGGCTCGTTTGAAAATTGAGTTTTCAATTTGGTTGCTTTGGGCGCATAACTCTGACACTCCGCTTAACATGAAGAACAAACAGGTAATTGTAATTTATGACAGACTCCTCGCGCTTCATCTTGGCCAAACACCTGTCTCAACTGTCAGGCAGTTGTTAGCCAACAAAATTTACATTTAAACTGTGCCAGACTCTTATATACAGATACATATTTATATATATACCATATATACATGTATACATAATAAACATCTCATCAAGTTGACAATGTCGTGGCAGTAGCAAATGGCAAACAAACGCCAACAATGAAAGCGAATATTTCACTTCAAGTTGAACTTTTGTTGGGCCACAGAAGAGGAGCGAAGGGAGACAGAGAGAGGTGTTTGGAGGGTGCCACGAAATTAGGCAAATGTTGTTTCATAGCATGGAATAAACACGCCATGGCTAAACATTCAATTGTATGCAATGAGATACTCGAGCTTAGACGCACTGTCATATATATAGCCAGCGTAATTACGCATACGATCCGTTGGCCGCTCTCAATTCAACGCAATGCAATTTAATTCAGTGACCACACACAGTAGGGAGTGCATTTGCAGCATCATTTATCACTTTGCACAACTCACGATGAATTTTCGCTGTTTAATTGCTGCGCAACGAATATTACTATTATCGAATACAACAAATTTTGAGCCAATGCTCATTTTTATGTTATACCCGCTACCCATAGGGCAGAAGAGTATTATAACTTTGGAAATGTAACAGGCAGAAGGAAGCATCATAATTGTAGAAGTTATTTAGGAACAACTTTTGGATGACAAAAAAAAACACTACTGAAATCGGGCTGACAATCTGGTACATATTGAATGCGGAACTATATCAATATACCAAATACAGCTTTCGGTATATTTTGGTATTTTTGTAGTACATTAATTGTGTATAATTTAGAATCTGGGTAACAATCTGGTATAATTTACACTCTATAGTATATTTTGAGTGCAGCACTATGTCAATATATTACAAATACAACAATCGGTATATTTTTGTATTTTTGTGGTATATTGATTTGGTGTAATTTTAAAATATGGTTTCGACCTTTTAGAACAAACTTTTGTTAAGCAGAAAATGTATACTGTAATCGAGTATCTCAGAGTCAAGCAGACTCGGTTTTCTCGGCTTCCATTTATTCTAGCATAATAAGTTTCAAGTTTTAGCTGGTGAATATTGCAACACTTGTATATTCAGCTGCATAAAGTCTTCACTTCATTGTTCTCATAAGTTGAATTCAATATAAATATTGCACAAGTTTGAAAAACCTCACTTAGAAATAAAATCAGGACAAATTTTACATAAAAATATACGTTTAAACAATTTAAACTCAATTTATTTTACGCATTTAAACCAAAACTGAATTCAACATTGAATCTAATTTGAATGGGCAATAAAATTTGTATTTTTATTTTAACAAATTGAAGCAATCTTAGAAACCAAAAAAAAAAAAAAAAAAACAAGAAAAAATACTATTGCAATCAGCCACTCGAAACGCGAAAGAGAAAAATAGCTTGCGAAGAAGACGATTTTTCATTTACATTTTCCATTTCCTTCGCTGTTGGCAACTTAACTGCAAATTAACCAAAAGCCAAGTTGCACAAATGGAGAAAAACGGGCAAAAAAAAAGAAGAGAGAAAATAGAGGAATTAAAAGAGCCCAGCTGAAAAACCAAAAGTTGACCCAATTGCCCAAGGAGAAGGAGTGAGAGTGTGAGAGAGATTGAGAGAGAGAGAGAGAGAGAGAGAGAGAGAGAGAGAGAGAGATGGAGCCAACGGTCAAACTGTTTGCATTTGTGCATTTTGGGCTGCGGTTGGCAGCCGCGAGCCAAGTTGAAGTTGAAGAGCAAGCGAATATTGGGCTATTTGACTGTTGAATGCGGAATAATAATTTCAATCGCGATATGCGAATCTTTATCCCATTTTTCTTTTCATTGCGTGAGGCGCCACTTGAGCAATTAAACAGCCAGTCAAATGAAATGCGTCTCTCTCTCTCGCTCTCTCTCTCTCTTTCTATATGTGGGCAGCTCAATAATGGGCAGCTGACTGCCTGCCACGCCTCCTGTTGCCGCACACTTATCAATTTTGCAGGCCGCACATTTGAAATATGCCAAAATATGCCAGAGCAATGCAATTAAATTTCGAGATCCTTTGCCCGGCGGACATATGCCTTTCCCTTCGCCTTTCCCTTTACCCTTCACAATTTGCCCCACTGACACAGATACAGACATTCCTCAATGTGTGTGTGTGTGTGTGTGTGTTTGAACACAGTTGTTACTGCAACTGTATCTGCATTTTCATCTATTTCTGGCATATCAATCATATAAAGCGCAATGCAGCGCACACAAAAGCACAGCAAAAAAGAAGGCGGAATGGCACAGAAGATGTGGGCGGGGCGGGACCATATATACACGTATACGTTTAAAGCTTGGCCTGAGCTACTTGATTTATTATTGGCAGCTGACTGGCGGCAGTTTAAAGGGCGGAAATCAAATGCTTAAAATACAGAACAGAACAGAAAAATTTCATATATGCCGAATTATACAAAATATGCCCTGTAAAGCATGAACAACCAAGTAGAGTATACTGTGCTTACTTGTAATACACATAAGTATGCCTTAGTTAACACTTATCAAACAGATAAATCAGCCAAAGAAGCAACCTAAGCTATTCCCTTTTCCCTTTTTGTTCTCAGCTCTAATTTTTCATAATTTCTAGGATATGTTGTAGTCGTGCACATCGCTAAATATTAGAATATGTAATTGTGAATTCCAAATGGAAATGGAATAGCCTGCATATTAAGTTACACTAAAATTATCACAAATTCTCTTTTATATTTTACTTTGCTCTTAATACAAAACATTTTGCAGAGTATTTATTAGTCGTTCAAGTGCTGAAAACACTAAAGAACCCTACATTTAAAAAGCAGACAACAGTGAATATAATTGCTGACAAACCAACTTAATCTCTTGCTACTATTTAATTTTCATATAATTACTAGGGTATGTCTAAGCCGTTCAAGTGCTGCTCAATACTAATAATTGCAAATGCTAAATCAAAAAAGGGGTAAAAAGATCACCGATGCAACACTGTGCCACTGAAAATTCTGTCCCAAATGTGTCTCTTCCCTTTTTCTTAGGGTATGTCTTAGCCGTTCAAGTGCTGCTTAATGCGAATAAATGCAAATGCTAAATCCAAAAAAGGCAAAAAGATCACCAATTTAATGCCCTGCCATTGAAAACTCTGTCGCAAATGTGTCTTTTCACTTTTTTCTAGGGTATGTCATAGCTGTTCAAGTACTGCTCAATGCTAATAATTGCAAATGCTAAGTAGAAAAAGCAAAAAGATCACCCTTGCAATACCCTGCAATTGAAAATTCTGCCTTAAATCACAATTAACTTTTTTTTCTAGGGTATGTCTAAGTCATGCTCATGTTGTGTGGCGCCATCTGTCGTCGCCAAAGACAAAGCAAAGACGATCCAAAGCAATAAACTCAATTTTAAGTTTTGTAACGAAATTTTGTATGCTGCTGCTGCTGCACACAGGCGCCATCTAGCGTTAGCAGCTTTCTAATGAGTTTCTGAAGAAAAACACTTTGTGGTTGCCAGCCCAAAGACGAAGAAGAAGCAGACGAAGAATACACAAAAGGAGGCGAAGAAGAAGAGGAAGAAGCGGCAGCAGAATGTGGTTAGCAGTCTGTGCTAAGCCATTTGATTTGTCACATGCAGCTCATCAATGCCGAACAGATGATAACGAAGTGAGTGTGGGAGGGGAGGGGGAGATGGATATGCTAGGTGAGGATTAGACTGAAAGCAGTCCAAAGTGTGCTTAACATTTTGCCGTTGCCTTGGTTATTAAACTCGACGCTGTGGTTACACTTTTGCCCAAGGGACGTCGAACACGCTGTGGAAGGAGTCGACAGGGGTGTGGGGAGAGGGGGAGAGGGAAGAAAGGAAGCGAAGGCGACGCTGGAAATGACAATGACAAGGATGGTAAATAAGCAATTTAAAAACCGCAATGTCAAAGTCAAAAACTGGCAACTGCCTTGCCACAAGAGGCAGAGGCAACAGGCAACAGGCAGCAAAGCAGCAAGCAACCAAAAGGCAGGCAAAAGGCAATTTATAGCAGCAACGTTCCAAACATTTTGGCGGTTGCCCTTATTGACGCAGCTCAAACTAACGGCAAATGTGCCATCCGAAACAGAAACAGAAACAGAAAGTTTCCATCATATATGGAGAAATATAGTTAGACTGAAATGCGTAATTAAAGTGCGGCCATTCAAGGATGCTAAGGATGCTTGGGACCAACCGGTTGCAAATAATATTTAAGCCAGGACTCAAGTTCCACACACAAATTGCTTGGCACAAAACTCATCAAGGATGACTCAACTTTCAGTTATTATTATATGGGCCCAAAGTCAAAGAGTTCTTTGGTAGAAATCTAAAAAGATTTGAAATAAAATGCAATAACTTGATGAAAATAAAATTGTAAAATAAATTTAATTTTATAATTTCAAATCTTTATTATAATGAATTTCATATGCGACCTCTGTCTTTCCTTAATGAACAAATTCATTAGATTATTATAAGAATTCTTTAGCGGATATCTATAAAGATTAGAAATGATATCCAATAACTTGATAGAAATAAAATTAATATTAATAACATTTAAAAATAAATCAAAATGTTATAATTTTAGATCTTCATTTCAAATTTCAGATTTGTCTTTCAATATTCTTTATTGTTTAGAAAAATCTATAAATATAAAGAAAAAAGCACAGACCTGAATTAAATTTTAAGAAAACTTGAACGTAAATTTATCCTAAATTGAGAAGAAATTTATAATTGTCTTTCATTGTTATATGTATTTATAATAAAAATCTCTTAAAAATTACAAATGCGAATCAAAATTTGATTTCGTAATTCATTTAAATAAAATAAAAAGTAAATTCTGTTGTCTTTCATTCAACAAAGATTGATAAATCCAGTTTAATTCCTTGCACGTTTTATGTTGTGCAATTATATATTGCTCAAAAATATTCTAAGCTCTTACATTTCCCTTAACAACTAAAAGAGTTATCAACAAAACAATTTGTAAATTCGAGGCGATCGAGAAAATGAAAAAACAAGAAGATTATTCAATCAAAAGAAGTGCAAGCCACAATGCGATTAATCTAATGAATGCTCAGGAAAGCAACAGAAGTTTGCTTTAACAACTTCTGGGGAAAATCGATAAGCGAAAATTGCGAAAAAAAAGAAGAGATAAGCGAAAAATGTTTTTTTTTTTTTGCCAGGGACAAATCAAGCAGAGTGCAAAGGAGAAAAGCACGTTGGCAAGGCGCTCGACTTTTCATAATTTTTGATGAAAATGCTTAAGCCAGGGGCTGACAAAGCAGCGGCAAGAAAGGACGCAGGGCACAGAGGGTTGTCAGGACGTGGCTTAGGCAAAAGGCAACGGCAAAGGCAAAAGGAAACATTGCCTTTTGTTTTTAGGGGCCGCTTCACGTAATTCGCCTGTTTTTTATGGCCAACTTGCAGCCGGCTGCGACGCGTTGAAATGAAGATAGCTCACAGCGGATATACAGGACACACACAGGACATACAGAGGACAACAGCAGCGACAGCAGCGACGGCAGCGACAGCGACAGAAGAAGGATACAAAAAGCGAGCCTCAGTGGCCCAGGCGGCCACATAAAGCGCTCAAAGTTTTCCTTTATTGTTTCTAAAATGTGCCAAAGCAAAATAAACAACAAAGCAACAAAGCGAGAAAGAGTGAGAGAGAGATGGCGAGAGAGAGAGGTGTGCAAGGTGTGTGGGCGTGGCAGCTGGGCGCTCAGCTGAAGAAAGGTCTCCATAGGGTTAAAGTTGTCTGTATTGGTGTGTGTGTGTGTTCAGCCGGCCAAAGAAATGAAAACATAAACGACCCAAAGTCAAGCCTAACCTATTCCCCTCTCCCCCTCTCCCCCTCTCTCTCTTCACCCATCCACCCACTCAACTGTATTTTGTTTTAAGTAATTTTACTCCTCTATGTGTATGTGGGAGCTTTTCTTACTCTTTGTTTTTTGTTGCTCTTGCTGCCTTTCTTTCTTTCTTTCTGACGTTGGTTTCTTCTTTTCGCTTTTGTTGACAATTTTTGCTCTTGTTGTTTCCTCTTTTCTTCCACTTCGAAGGGAGGGGGAGATGCTTATTCTAATGAAAACATTGCGTGAAAGTGAGAACTAAACATTAAGCAAACAAAAAGCAGGCACAACACAACAAAAAAAAGGGTTCAACTTTCGGCGGCAACAGCTCAAAAGCAAACACAGCACACAACACAAGCCACAGCAGCCGCCAACTTGCCACAGCCACAGCAACAACAACAACAACACGAACTGTGCGAAGGTGCACATAAAACGTAGAGAGCCAAAAAAAAAAAGGGAAAATGTTGTGTGTCGTCATATGCAAAATTGGCAGCTACAAAAGAGCCAAAAAAAAAAGTCTCATTCAAAGCGGAAGCTCAAATTGCTGGACAAACGACTAAAGCAACAATACAACAATAAGGCACAATAAAACAATTACAACAAATCACCCAAAACTCGAGTCGAGTGCTCAACTTGAAGATACCCTGGACAACAGTTAAACATAATTAAAAGTAGCCTCCTCAGAATTTTTGATATTTCATACAAACATCTTCGACGGGACTTAAAGCAATAAAGTTGGCAGAGAATGGAGATTTAGGCAAAAATAATTGACAAATTAAACGAACGAATACTGATGAAAATTTTGTCGACTTCTAAATGAATTACATTATATTAAGCTCTTATATTTTATGCTTTGTTTCTTTGGCAATATGTAGTAAATATATTAATATACCAAATATACACCATGGTATATTCTAGTATTTTTTCTTTATATTAAAGATGAATAATTTAATTCTGTTTTCAAGTATTTAATCATACTTTGGTATATTTCGGTATATTATTTTATTGTGGCACAACGCATATACCTAAAATACATAATGGTATAAGTCAGTATTTCTTTTATACAAAACGAGTAATTAAATTCTTATACAAAAAAAAAAAAAAAAAAAAACAAAAATTGAATATCAAAGCAGCAAATTAGTTAGGGTTTCAGCTAACAATCTCTTTACTATCCAGAACAGCAAAATAAAGCCTAACGAATTTAAAGATCGACGAATGTCGAAAATGTATTTATTTATTATAATCTATTCAAATTTTAATTCGAATATTCTACGATGACTTTATAGTCATCTTCATAAAAATAAAATCTAAGTTAATGAAAGAGTACAGAAAGAAAAAATCGAAGAAATGTATTAAAGAAAGAAACTTTTTTGCAGCTTACAGCGCAATTTCGAAAGTTACAAAATCCTCAGCCCTCGAGCAATTGTTTCACCTTGAACACAACTCACAAGGGATCTGATCCGAGTTGATGGTAACGCAAAGTAACATAAACTAACGTAACGTAACGAAACGAAACGTATCTCAAGAGGAAGCAAGAGATGACACCTCAAGTCAAGTCAAGGCAAGTCAAGGAAAGGAAAGGAAAGGCAAGGCAAGTCGAGTGAAGGTAGTTGAGAGCATGAAAGTTTTCGCATTGAGTTAACAAAGGGATTTGGGCGAGAGAGCGAGCATGTTTATGACGTCACAAGTAACTGATTTCTGATAGCAATTTCCGCTAGTTGTGCAATCAGCCACATCATCATCAACAACAACAACAACAGCACCAACAGCAACAACAACACCAACAGCAACAACAATGACACACGCCATGCGGAAATCAATTGGTAACTTTGTACTTTGAGCGCGTGTCGTGCCTTGCCTCTCACTCTCTCCCTCTCTCGCTCGCTCGCACGCTGTCTAGCTTTCCAGCTGGTTTTTTATACCTGCTTCCCATAGGGTAAAAGAGTATTACGAATTTGTGCCGACAGGAAACGTATGTCACAGGCAGATGAAACCTTCACCGACCCCAACTTAAAGTGTATAAATTCTGTATTACAGTAAAAAGCAGTATATTTTGTGCTCTCTGGGATATTTTAGTATGTTTTCGGAATATTATTTTGTTGTATTCTATGGCATAGCTAGAATATAGTAATATATTCATATACCAAATATACACTTTGATATATGTCAGATTTTTTTGTATATTTTTATTTAAAACGATTAAATGAGTCCGCATATTTTATGGTATACTTCGAATATACAATTTGGTATATGTTAGTATTTTTTGGAATATTTATATTGTATGGTATATTTCGAATGCAGTAATCTATACAAATAACAAAAATACTTATTGGTGTATGTTAGTATTTTGTCGGTAATGTCCCTTTGTTGTATGGCATATTTACAATATAGTAATACATCTATATACCAAATATAGTTTTTGGCATATGTTAGTATTTTGTCGGTATATTTTTGTACAAAACGAATATGGGGTATTATCGTGACCTCAAATTGTATGGTATATTTCGAAAGTAGTAATCTATCCACACAACAAAAATACGTTTTGGTATATGTTAGTATTTTGTCGGTGTATTTTTAAACAATACGAATAGTGGGTATTGTCATGTCCTTATATTGTATGGTATATTTGCAATATAGTAATATATCGATATACCAAATATACTTTTTTGGTATATGTTAGTATTTTGTCGGTATATTTGTTACAAAACGAATAGCGGGTATTGTCATGTCCTTATATTGTATGGTATATTTGCAATGTAGTAATATATCGATATACCAAAAATACATTTTGGTATATTTTAGTATTTTGTTGGTATATTTGTTACAAAACGAATAGCGGGTATTTTCATGTCCTTATACTGTATGGTATATTTCCAATGTCGTAATATATCGATATACCAAATCTACATTTCGGTATATTTTATTGAGAACGATGAGCGGATATCACACAGTTAAGCACACTCGATACTGTAGCTTTCTTGCTTGTTGTCTGGCTGTGGCAGTGGCAACTGCTTAGTGCTTGCTACTTACTGCCACCTGCCAGGACAACAGCAATCCGGTTTCATTTTCAAGCTGCCTTTGAGTGAGTCAGCAGCAAAAGCACAGACTGACTGACTAACTGTCTGACTGACTGATTGACTGACTGACTAAATGTTCAACTCTCTGTATCTCTCTCTCTCTCGCTCTCGCTCTCTGTCTGTGTGTGTGTCGCTTTCTCTGTGTGTGGTGTTTAGCCACTAACCACCACGCTGCTGTTCACTTTGTGCTGTCATGTGTGACGCGTGGTTAAAAATTTGATATCCTTGAGTGCATAGACAACAACAGCAACAATAACAACCTGAGGTGTGAGAACTTGCTTTAGTCTCTCATTAAATGTGAGTAATTTTCATGAAGAAAATTTCTTTCCACCGCCTGCCACACAAATTGACTTCTTGTCCCCACAAACAAAAAATTGATATCTATTATCCAACCGAAGCAGAGAGAGCATTCATTTCATTTGCCATTTCCATTTACTGATTTCCCTTTATGCAATTTCATTGTGATTGCCACTTTTATTGTCTGTTGCCTACGCATAAATATTTCTATGAATATTTGTGTTTCATTTGCGCTTTTTTCTTTAAAGCTCGGCCAACTTTTTTCATACATTTTCATTACTCTTCTTGCATTAAATTAACTCTATCTTATACTGTGGTGTGTTAATTGAAGGTACATTTTTATTACTTCAATTTTACAGGGTATTTTTGCAGTTCATCATCACTTGCAGACGCAATTGTTGATTGATATGTTTGCGGTTGGCATTATTAAAAAACAGCAAAAGATACTCGTTGATGTCTTCAATGTAATAAATTGCGAAATGACAATCGAATTTCTCCACATTATTATTATTGTTATTATTTCCCCCACTTTTGGTTGCTCTTATCTCGCGCTCGCTCGGATTGCGTATACGCAGCGTATGCATATGCAATACAATGATTTTAACGCGCATATTCATTTCATTTATCCGCTGTTGCCACTTCAGTTCCTGTCGCCCATCATGTGCAAATGTGATATGTGTGCACTCTGATAAAGGGAACAGAACAACGAATTTCTGTCTAATTTCGCTCCTTTTCTGCAATTCTGAAAACGATTTATATGCGTTGCACGTTGCTACGTTGCTACGTTGGCCAGCCAGCCAAAAATATTTGCCAACCAACGCAAAAGAGTACAGCCGGGTACAACAACTGCAGGTAATATCATGGAGGTAAACCCCGGCAGCAAATAAATAATATTTCGCTTCGTTGCGGCTGTGAAAGTTTTTTTTTTTTGTCTTCTTTTTTGTTTTGCTGCTCGTGTCTGAGCCTTGAGCTACCTTCCTCTCCGTCACTGTCTCTCCCTCTCTCGCTGTCTCACTTTGTACTTGCGCCACTTCCTCTGCCACTTTATGTTGCTTCACTCGTTGTTGTCCTGTTCGGTTTTAATGGGCAAATGCAGTGGCATGTTTCGCATAGCGTGTGCAACATAAATTCACTTACCTGTCACACACACACACACATACACAGACAGACAAGTAGAGAGGGGGAGCAAAGAGGGGGAGTTGCGTTGCAGGTGTGCGACACATGAGGCTTAAACGGCCGACGTTTTTGTGTAAAATAAGCGATTTCAGACGATTGCCACAAAAATTGCGTTGGCAGCGCGTATTACGCGGGTGTCAACCTAAAGTGGCGCCACCTTCTGGCCTTTTAACGTATTTACCACCTGCCTCACACGCACACACACACACACACACACATGTTTAACTCTCATTTCAATATCCGTTCTTTGTTGTCTTCGAGTGTCATTTTAATTGAAGCTTTGCTTAAGCTGCTGTCGTCACATCTTTTCTGCTAACACATTGCATTATTCCCAGCTTAAAAAACGTTTAGTTGTGCTTTAAAAAGAATTGAAACAAGTAAGCAAGTGCGGTATTAACATTAAATATACCAACATAAATAAACCAAAAATATACTGAAATATACTAAAATGTGTATTTGGTATGCATACTATAAAAATAGGCACGACGATACTTTTTACCCATTTTCAAGAAAACTTACCAAACTAATATACCAAAAATAATACTGGAATATGCCGAAGTGTGTATTTAAGTATGTATACTAAAAATGTGTACATATTTAAGATATACCAAAAAATATACCAAAAATACTGAAATATACAGAAATGTGTATTTGGCCTGTCTACAACAATACTTATAGTATGGTTAGACCCGCTACCCGTTTTCAAGACAATATACTAAAAAATACTGAATTGTGTACATACATATATGTATATACTATAAATATAGACATAACTATATCTGCTATCCATTTTCATGAAAACATACCAAATTAATATACCAAAAATAATACTGGAATATGCTGAAGTGTGCATTTGAGTAAGTATACAAAAGTTATGTACATCTTTAAGATATACCAAAAAATATACCATAATACTGAAATATACAGAAATGTGTATTTGGTCCGTTTATTTCAATTCTTATAGTATGGCTATACCCCCTACACGTTTTTAAGACAATATACTACAAAATACTGAATTGTGTACATATATACATATGTATATATTATAAATATAGACATGGCTATACCTACCGCCCACTTTCCAGAAAATATACCAAATGAACATTCCAAGAATACTGAATTACTTGGGAGTGTATTAATTTTCAAGAAAATATACCGAATTAAAATACCGAAAATAATTCTGGAATACCAAGAATACTCAATTACTAAAGACTGTATTTGGTCTGCATACTATAAATATAGACATGACTATACCTGCTATCCATTTTCAAGAAAATATACCAAATTAAAATATCAGAAGAATAAACTGAATTATACCAAAAAGTATGTTTGACATCTCGATCTACTCCTACATTAAAAATGTACATTAAATGGAGTTTCTAAGTAAAATGAAAATGCCAACAAAAAGCACAAATTTTAAAGCAAACCAAATGCATTTAATGGCACACAAAAACTTACAGTAATTAATTGTTATTTTCTATACACCGAAGTGCATTAGGAAGCTCGATTTCATGTTGCTTTCGTATCCAGCTGCTATTCGTTTATTTGCAGTATTTCAATTACACATTTCCTCAGCTATGCATAAAGTGTTTGGCATTTCCTCTCGTTGCACGTAATTGTTGGTGTATCAATTCGCAATGACACTTCATTATTGGCGGCAATTGGAAATGCATTGGTAAATGTGTAATGAAATCGACTATGCGATTAAAATAATTGCACACGCTTTGTGCTGTCACAACGATTGCTTTCAACATTTTAGCCGCAAACAAGCGGAAAAATGTTGAAGAGCGAGCGAGAGAGAATGGGAGAAGGGGGAAGGGGGAAGGGAGAAAAAATCACAATACAAATGTTGAGGAAATAACAAACAACACGAACAACAAACAGCAAACGACAATGATGCCAAAACAACAATTGCAACGTGTCAAAGCGGCGTATGTACAACGCATATTAGTTAAGTACAGAGAAGGAAAAAGCGAGTGAGCATATGCGGCGTATACGTAACGTGCGTCGAACAATATGGCAAATATCCGGTTTTCACACGCACAGCGCAAACAGAATACACACACCCACACACCCACACACACACACACAAACACACATACACAGACACACTGAGACACACTCAACATTGTGTTGGATATAAATATCCTTAGCTGCTGCAGTAAATGGAGCCTAACAGCAGACGCAGCTCTTTGGAGCTCTTGTCCTCGTCCTTTGTCGACATCTTTGCAGCATTGTTGTTGCCTGGCATTGAAGGATGTTGCAAGCATCTTTCATATTTGTGCAACGAACTAGAGGCGAAAGAGGCAACGACGATGACAAATCACTTGCTGTTCTTGTTCTTGTTGCTCGGTGTCAAACAGTTGCGGTCAATTAATGCACATCGATGTGGGCCTCGCCACATTCACATTCGCATTCACATTCACATTCGTATTTGTATTCGCATTCATATAGTAGTTGGTGTCGAGCAACTAATGGAACTCGACCTGACGTCACACACTGCAACAGTTATTCTTTGTGGTCAGCAAATGATTGAATATCCTTGCCACTTGGCTGCCACATCTATCATCGTGCTGTAAGCTCGTGTCTAACCCATGCAAGCATCTCGCATTAAAAACCCGAGTGCAGTCCATAATTATGACATTTCATTTGCCATCGTAAATACTTTAAGCTCTACACTCGTAAATACCCTAACAAGAAATTGAAACGTTTCTATAGAGTTGACTTAAATTTGTAATATTTTTAAAGAAAAGTGTTGAATTATCCGATGTTGTTCTGCGCTTTTATGCATACATTGGATTTCTTAGTGTATTCTTTCTTTCTAATTCTTAAAGATTTATAACATTGATTTATTTTAAATCTACTAATTGTAAGTTCATAAAATTCAAATTAAAACTTCACATAAAATAGAGAAGTTGTAAAGATTTGTATCTTTATGTCATATATCAAACTTTGAAGTCCTCGCTAATAATCAAAACTGTAAATTATTTCAGCTACCAGAACTTTTATCTAGATTTCTTAAAAAATTCTTGAATTTTGTCATTTTAATAGTTCGGACAAAGTGTTAATTGAAACTTTGCTGTCGTCACATATTTTCTGTTATTATTGCATTATTGCCAATTACACGTTTTGGTAAATTTTAGATTTTTTTTGGTTTATAAATTTAGGCACATTTTATTATAAGACGGCACTTTCTTACTTGTTTCCAATGTTTTTAAAGCACAACTACTATCTTAATATCTAATAAGGATATGGATATACCCGCTACCGATTTCCATGAAAATATACCGAATTAATATACCAAAAATCAAACTGAAATACTCCGAATTGTGAATGTCGTCTGTATACTATAAATATAAACATAGCTATACCGCTATCATTTTTCAGGAAAATATTCCAAATGAACATACCGAAATATACCGAAAAGTATATATAGTAGAATACTATTTCAAGCTTTGTTTTCAGTAGTTCATATATACCCTTCTACACTGCACTTGTACAGGGTATAATTTCAAATCCCTTTGCACGTATTAGCAAATTCGAATCAAAATTCATTGAGGCGACCAACTAGAAGGCGCAGTTCAATCGAAATTGGTGAAAAGCGTGTCTATCTCGCTCCCTCTTTGTATCTCTCTCTCTCTTCCTCTCTATCTTGTTGTTAATTGATCGGTTGTAAAGCTAGTGATTAGTACGTCAAAGCAGATGCGGCTTTTGCGGCAACTCGCCACCATCAAGGGCTGGTAAATTTTTGGGATTGAAAACTAATTAGCAACAAGCCGCAGGAACAGCGAATGCTAATGCAGCTGTGAGCTGCAATCGTTGTGGCAGAAGTAAAAAGTAAAGAGATAGAGAAACCAAGAGAGAGAGAGAGAGAGAGAAGCGGATGTAAATACACTTCGATTAACGCTAAATTAGCTGCTGCAACAAAAGCCAAATGCTGTTCCCGATGACGATGACAACGTCGAGGTTGAACATGACGACAAAGCAAGTTGAGCATGAGGGTTGAGTGATGACTGATGGGGAATAAGGGATAGGGGATAGGCGAAGAAGAGGGGCTGGAGGGTGGCACTTATCTTGCTTGCTTTGCTGTGCATTGTCAGCGTCCAATGGCAGCCAATGCATTTGGCGATACTCTGGCGATGATTCACAATACAAAAGATGCAGCAGCCCAGTCGACGTCGACGACAGCACAACAACAAAAAAAAAAGTGAGTAGAGAAAAATGTTGTGGGTAGCGATAAATAGATGTATAGGCAATGCCTCTCTCTCTCTCTCGCTCTCTATCTGGCTTTGTCTCGCACTCGGGCACTTGTGTGTCTCTAGCAAGCTGACAAAACAAGTCCCTGACCCCAAAAAGTAGGCAACAAAAAGCGCTGACTGCTTTGTCAGCAATTCAACATGACTCCCACACACTCTTCCCTCTCTCTCTCGTCTCCCTCTCTCTCTCTCTCTCTCTCACTCTGGCATCTGCTATGCTAATAACCAATATTTTAGAGCCAAGCGCCGCCGTCTGCCATACAAAATTGTCGCCAACAACAACAATAACAAAAACATTCTTTGCAGATAAATGAAATCATGAATCATGGCCAAGAGAATTTGGACAACTAGCTAGGCAATGGAATCGAAAAACTTCCGATTACCAGAGAGAGCATTCATTTAACTGGATAATTGAATAGAAATGCTTGGGAAAAACCCCCGCGAAAAAAAGAGGAAAGAAAACGAAAAACAAAAAACAAAAAAACCAACTTCTTACCAAAACTTTGAACTTGCGATTGGGATAGGTAATCGATCAATTATCGAGTACAAGCAAATGATTTCAATGGGGAAAAAAACATGAGTGTAGTGCCAGATTTTTCTTCTTCTGTTCTTTTTTTTTTTTGTTTGACCCCAACTAAAGACAATGCAAACTTTTCGGGCACCAGGACTTAAAGTCCTTCTTTCCGCTATCTCAATGTTTGCAGCATGATTCATAAATGCAATTAGATTTCGAAATTTCGCTTGAACAAAGAAATTGCAGAGACAACTTAAACAAAGAAATCTCCTTTAAAAAAAATACACACACAATTCGCAATGAATATAAAAACTAAATATGCTAATAATAATCTAAATAAATATTCATAGAGGATAGAAATAGACTTACCTTGTGACAAAAGCTCATGCGCTTTGTGTTTAGACAAAAGTTCACTTTTGGCTGCGATGTATATATTATTTTTTTGGTATGGATGATGATTGTTAAATTGGTATTTGTTTGGTTTTTGTTTTTGATATTTTTTTTGTTTTGTTTTGTTTTGGTTTTGTGTGTTTTGTGTTGTGTTTATTATTAGAGAGAATTTGAAGAAGTTAAGATTAGAAACACTTTAGAGAATTTTTATGTTTATTTTTGGTTTTTTTTTATATATGTGTTTTCTTTTTGTATTTTTTTTGTCAGTATTTTTTAAACGTTTCTGGTTGGCGCTTTAGTTAGTTTTGGTCTCTTTTGGTTTTATACAATAAAATTGAACTGGTAAACATAACGAACGAGCGAACGAACGAACGAACGAGCGAATGAACGAACGAACGCATCAAACGTGGAAACTACGGAAACGGAAACGGAAACGGAATACGAGAATAGTACGATTAGAACAATTAGGGAACTTTAAATTTGTTGACTAATTATGTACTCTTGTTTGACTGATTGATTGATTGGGCATCAATTAATTTTTTTTTTCTTTTCTTTATTATCAATTTTGTGGTATGATCAAAAAGCATTCGCAAAAATAATATAATGTTGCGGGAGAATGTTGGATTAATTTGCATGCTAAATTGTTGGTGTTGTATGTCTGGGGGCAAGGCAAGCATTGGCATTATTTACAGATTTGAAAGAATGTAGTTTTTTTTTCGAACTAATTATCAAGCCAATTAGAAGTAACTTTGTCTACAGGATTTTATGTACATGAAGGAGAAAGGACCATCATAACTGTGGTCCAACTTTTGCTAAGAACTGTTTGAGTTTAAGTTTTTTGGCATTTCGAATTTTGTTTGTCAAATTTTGTTTGTTTTTTTTTTGTTAGGTTTTTTTTTTTTGTTTGCTTTTTCAATTTTCAAACAGTTGACGAAAAGTTTTGTTGCCGGAAGAAGTGAATAGAAAAAGTTGTAGAATTGTTTGGGGAAAATGCACATACACAAAGTAGTTATTACAATGATAGGACAAGGCTCTTGAAGAAAGTCACGAGTTGGATTTGTAGATTGATTTAATTTTTGGCAAACATTGAACGAGATACGAAAAAAAAAAAAAAAACAAAGAATGCCACTAGTTGGCCAACAAGTTAATAAGGTTGGGAAGGTTGAGGGGCGGGAGTTTTTAGATGAACCACACTCTACACACTATTTAGTTTAAAAATGGAACGAACGAACATATGTACTTTTCGAAAGTAGTTGTAGTAGTAGTAGAAATAGTAGGAATAGTAATAGTAATAGTAGTAGTTGTAGTTGTAGTTGTAGTAGGAGGTGAAGTAGTAGTAAGTAAGTTACTAGTACTAAAGGTAGTAAAGAGTCGCTCACTTTTTATTGCAAATGGAGGAAGCGTTGGCAACATTTTGATAAACGTCGTGATAAATTTGGTAGATGTCTCTTATAAATTTTTGTTTGTTTTGGTATGGATTGCAACTGGTTTCAACTGGTGCTCTTTTTTATTTTGGCTTTGATGATTGGTGTTGTTATTGCATTTCGATTTTTCTTTGCTTTTTTTTTTGCTTCTTCGTTTTTAGTTATTACGCTAGTTGCTTACTTAGCCTATTTAGTAGTCGAAAGTGGTGGCAAATAGTGATAATATGGCGGTGGCGGTGACGGTGGCGGTGGCAGTGGCGGTGGTATTGGTGGTGGTGTTAATAGTAGTAGTAGTGGTGGTGGTTGTGGTGGTGAACGGTGAGCGGTTGCGTTTAGCGGTGGTGGGTGCAACATTAGCGGGTTTTAAGCATAGATTTTGTTTTTGTTTATACGTTTTTTTTTTTTGCAATTGTTTTTGTGTTCACTTTGCGCTGCAACTGTCAGCAGTCATGCAAGCGCCCAAAAATAACCGTTTCGCATTAAGTTGGGTTAGTTTGAATCGGTTAAGATTCATTGCATTTCGATTTCGATTACGATGTCGTTGTCGTTGTCGCTGTCGATTCTCTTTAATCCGTTTGAATCATGATTTCGAATCGTTTTGTCGTTTCTTTCATTTGTATAGTATCCTTACTTTTTATATGCACGACGAGCACGCGATGTCAAAGCGCAAAGAGTGAAGAAAGAAGTGGAAGTGGAAGTTCTTGATGAAAGGGTGCAATGGCAAAAAGTTTAAACAAAATACTCCGCGAGTGCCAATGACACCAAGAGTTTTGGGTTCCGTTTCGTTTCTTTTTCTTTTTGTTTTTGGATTTTGGTTTTGATTGCGTTTTGTTATTTGTTTGTATGGCTGCCTCTTGGACCCAGGGATGCGAGTCGGGGTTGTGCAAGTGTCTGCCAGGGGCGGACTAGCAAGGGCACCACACACACACACACCGAGCGAAAGAGCGAGAGAGAGAGAGAGAGAGAAAGATAGTGAGCAAGCAGAGGGCGCGTGCGATGACGTCGACGGGGCGGCAAGTGGTTGAAGTTGAACGTGGCACAACGTGGCTAAATAAAATAATATAAATATCAAAAGGAAAACGAAAACGAAAACAACTAAGAAGCCGACTATCGAATGTTCTCGACTCCAAAATACCCGCTACCAATTGTATTTGCACAGGAATTTTGAAAATCTTTCTAATTTTGGATCCTATTCAATGTTTCATAATATTGAATTTGAAATTTGTTAACTTTGTGTTTGAATTTAGAAGCGGTTTTAATCAAAATGTTTCCTCTATTTGATATGCCCAGTATATTAAGATTAGGTAGCTAACACTATTTCTATTAAAAAAAAGATTTTAGATCGAAAAGAATAGCAAAGTGAGAATGTAATTACGGCGATCGAAGATGATCAAGAATAAAAATACTTCAATACTTTAGAAAACGCACTCTGCACTAAATTGTGAAACACTTCTACCCTCTGCATAGCGGGTATCCAACAACAACAATAAAACCAAAAAAAAAAAAAAAAAAAAAAAAACAACCCTCTGCGGCAGAGACAAACGCTGACTCAGCGACCGAGACTGCGACGGCGACGGCGACTGGAAACAGAGACTTTCTTTTCTGACGAGGGCGATGTTCGATATTTTGCACTTGCACAAAATCAAGAAGAAGATAAAGTTAAAGCAAGTGAACGATTAAACAGCTAAAACGACAAACGGTAAGCGGCAAATGGCAAACGGTAAGAGCTCTGCACAGAGTCAAACAACACGCAACTTGCGTGTTTTTCTTCCTCTTCTTCCACTTATGTTGTCGTTGTCAACGTTTTTTTTTTGTCTTTTACGAATTGACTTTCGTCATTTGTCGCTTGTGACACGTTGTTCTTCCTCCATTCCATTCATGATTTCATTTCACCGCCTTTGGCTGCTATCGCTCCAAACACAAACAGCTACTACACTAGCGACTAGCAGCAATAACTACAACAACAAAAAAAGCAACAAAAATAATAAATCGCCACTCGCGCACCCCTCTCACTCACATTTGCTTCGCGACTTCACGTCGAGTTAGAGGAATCACAGTTACTTGTCTTTTCCTTTTTTTTTTTCTTATTGCCTTTTGCCTTTGTCTTTAACTTAAACTTCACTTTTGCTTTGACTGCGGCTCCTTGTGCGTGTATGTGCGCCATGTAAGTATGCGTGTGTATTGTATGTAGTATGCGTGTGTATGTGTGTGTGTGAATTTTATTTCGTTTTCTTTCTTTATTTGTGCTGCTGCTTCAGTTTTATAAATTTACACCATGCTTCTTCTTGTCGTTATTGTTGTTGCCAGCGCGCGTTACACACACACACACACATATATATACTTACGCACATACTCGCACTCACATACAGACGCACGCATTCGCACACACACACAGTCAAGCAAGCAAGCATACGAACACACACACACAGTAAGAGAGACACAGGAAAAAAATAATTGTGATATTTTTGCTGGTTATCGCTGCTGCTTACTTTGTTAGCAGGCTGATTTCTTTGCTTTTGCGCTTGTTAGGACCTTACAGCAACGCGTACGAGTCAGGACTAAACCTACAGGCGAATTGCCAATTGGATTTCAATTACACCCGCTATCGCAGCCGCTGTCGCTGCCCAACGACGAACGAACGAGAGAACGAACGACAGGCAAAGAGAGCAAGAGAGCGTAAGCTCCAATTGCAGAGAGTGCGTATTCAGAGCAAGCAAGAGAGAGACAGGGAGGTTTTCACGTTTGTTTCAGCTGTGAGTTTTATTTGATCTTTGTTGTTCTTGTTCTTGGGCGCCAGCATTTAAATTTCAATGAAATTTGAATTTCAAATTACCTACTTAATTATTCTGTTTGATGGCGGACTGTTAGCTAATTATTGTCTACAAATTATGAAAAATTCACCCGAATAAAATAAGGCAAAAAGATGTGGCATACATTTTTGAAGCATTTTAAAAAGTCGAAATATTGTAACATTTATATTAATAAATTTTCAATTAAATTTCAAATAAGCTATAAATTACTTTAATGTTTTCGTTGAACTTTAAGCAATATGACTTATAAATTTGCTTAAAATCAATTCATTTCTGTGCACAATTTGAATGATTGAAAACGAAAATGAAAGTTATTATACAATTTATTGAAATATGTATGCTATTTTTTTCCATAAATATTTATTATTATGATTAATTAGCAACGATTGCAAAGTATATTTAAATTCGTCAATTCATATCTTATTTTTCGGCTTCAAAGTAATGTAATGTAGTTTGCTATATTGCTCCCAAAACATATGATTGAGTGACTGAGAGAACTGCGCAACTGCCTAGAAATGTGCTCTCTCTTTAAGTTGGAAAGGAAAAGCTCAAAAACATGTGACACGAAATCAATGTTGGCAATGCTGTTCAGCACAAGCTCAAAAAAATGTGGGTGCAGAAGAGTGAGAGCGAGTGCGAGTCAACAACAAAACGATTTGTCCGCAATATTTTGACATTTCGAAGGGCAAAAGAGCGTCGTTACACGACTAACGAAGGCAGACACGAAGTGGACCGAGCCTGAGAGCAAGAGAGCGACAGTGAGAGCACGAGTCAAAATAATAAATTTATAAAATGTCCGTTTGCAACTGTGTGCGTAAGTGGGAGTATATGCGTGTTTGTGTGTGCGTGTATGAGAAGTGCGTATGTGTCAATATAAGTGCGAGCATTAGCCCAAGTGTGAGCGAGTCTGTGCGTGTGTGTTTAGGTCTGTGTATGAACGAGCATCTCGAATCTGAGTCAAAGACATGTTGCTACGAAGTCGTGTCGTCCTCGGCCTCCGTTTCTTCCCCTGCCCAACAACAACTGTTCTCAAGATATTGAAGCACACTTATGGGCGGCCTGCATTTATTTAATTAAATTTGCTGTGCGTGCAATTAAAGCCGCAACAATGGTCGCGCCTGCCGGCAATTGGAATACAAATCAAAGCTGCTGCTGCTGCCAATTGGCAACTGTCAATTGGCCCAAGAGGCGAGCACTTTATATAATAAGTACGCTTCCATAATGTCAATACAAAAGACGCACGCAAAGACACATACACACACACACACATACAGTTACTAACACACATACACTCACACACACACACACACACACACACGCTCACACATTCACAAGGCGAACACGCGCGCGTTTATGAACAGAGAAACTCGGTGTGGAAATTCAATTTGCTGACTCAATTTTAGCACGTTACGCCAAAAAACATATAAAAAAAAACAACAAATAACACACACCAACAACAACAACGGCAACGTTGGCGACACAAAAAAAAAATGTGCAAAAAAAGCAAATGATTGCTGGCACTATTTTGAATAAAAACACGCGTTATTTAATCGCGTCGTCAGCGCACGGACACTGTTCGATTTTAAATATATTTTTGTGTGAATTCCACATACAAAATACTTTGAACGTTTTTTTTTATATTTTTGTTGGGCGGAGAGGGGAATTTCGTTGGTGCTCCAAATGCAGAGAACGCACTGAAACTGAAATGGAAACTGAAACTGAAGTCACGATGCCTTCAAACATTGCCAATGCGCGTTTAACCTCAAAACGATGCTCACGGCGACCGAGTGCGAAAGAGAGCCTTATTGAAGAGAGTGCAGTCGCTCTCGTGCTTTCTCTCTCACGCATGCGCCAAAGCTGCAGATGTCATTGCCACCCTCAACAGCAGGTCAGGCTTAGTATTGCTCAGCTTGTGCGCTAGATGGCGCTAATAGTGCTTGCAAGTTGTGGAGAACTTTGAAAGCTACACAAAGCTTGCTCAAGTTGTCCTGCTCTTGAAAGCTGCGCTTACCCAAGCCACGGGCTTGTATCGATCTAGTCTGCTTTCATGCAATAAAAGCTATCTATCATAAGGTAGACACTACATCATCTAACAGCAATTTAATGTCGATAAATTTAACAGATATTCTTAATACTTATTTGTTGTTATTAACTGCTTTGTAAACGGGTCCCTAACATATATGTTATGAATTATTGCACGGGTGCAAGCTAAAAAAATATTGCAACTTTTATTGGGCAATCTGGCATCATCCGTGATTGCTGAAATGATTATACGCCAGTCTGGCCACTCTTGCTATAGTTTATCGACAGGGCGTTGCCACTGATGGCAGAACAATAAAAAATCCAACTGTATAATAATCGAAAGCAGAATTTTTTTGGAGTAACTTTTCAGCTTGTTTAACATAAAATTAAAAACTATCGAATGCTAAGTAATTTTAATAAAGTTAATTTATTTATACTATTTTAATAAATTGTATTATAGATTAAAATTGTGTGATAAGAGTGTTGTTTATCGTTTATCGAAATGATTTGGTATTAACAGTAAATTTGTAGCAACTAACGAGTAACGAGTGCCGAACACGCACACTCACATTTTGTTTTCACAACACCACACACACACACACATATATAAGAATCTATCGTGGGCAGTCAGCAGAGAAGGAATTTCAGCTTTCGAACACTTTCAACCCCCAGCGAGCAAAAAAAAGCATTGCATATGTGCGAGGGGCGCCCAAAAAGCAACGAGTCCTGCGAATTTTGTGCGAACAACAGCAGCAGGCAGCAGGAGCAGGCGCAAAAGAGCGACACAGTCACTCGTCCCACCGCCGCGCCGCCCACATGCGATGCCAGCAGCGACGCGAGCAGCGCTGCCGCCCGAAACAACCACCCGCTACAGCGACAACACACTGTGTGTGTCTCTGTATGTGTGGGCAGAGTGAAGTGGTGGGATGGCGGCAGTTCACCAGCTCAGCAGCTCGGCAGCATCGAGCAAAACACAACAAACCGTAAAGCATTCGCGATGCGTCGCTGCCGACGCCGCTGCGCTACTGCGCGCTGCTAGCTGCGGCGTTGACGTCGTACACGTCTTGTGTGACTGCCTCTTGGGGGTATGAAAGGGGAGATATGCCAGCAGCTTTACCACTACATAAACAGAAATTCGATTTATGACCACTGCGTGTGGAGTAGGGGTAGCGGGAGGAGGAGGGAGAGAGTACTGAATACACGACGCTGTGTCTATGGCTGCGGCGGCGGCGAGGACGACGACAGCGGCAGCGAGCACACTTTGCCTTGTTTTCGGCATAGACTTTTTGGGGGTGGCGCCATTCGCTTTGGTTTCGCTTCCTTTGCGTTAAACCCCTCCGCCCCACTCCCTCGCTCAGTGCCTTTGCTGCTGACTGTGACAGCAACGGCCGCCGTCGTGGCAATAACGACAACGATAACGTGGATACGTTTGCCTCTCATGATGGTGCGGCGTGGGCGGGGCGGTAGGTCGCTGTTGGTGGGCCGAAAGGCGAAGATGGCAAAGGCAAAAGCGAAGGCGAAGGCGGGTAGAATGGCAGAACATGGCGCAGATGACGATGTGTGGCAATGTCAGGCACCAGAACGCAGTGCACTGCGCAAAATTAGTTACGATTTATTATCAGTTACTATCAGTTTAACCAGGTTAATCCTTAAATTAATATTAAAAACTATGCACGTCTTCCACATATCAAACAAGTGCAGCAATATTGTAACTAGAATATATGTACGTATGTATGTAAAAAGGAAAAGGAAATCACAAAAATAAAATGAAAACAAAAAAAAGCAAAAGCAAATTATACGAGGCAAAGTGAGTGCGCGAATGACAATAGGCAAACGTTTGCTGCTCTTGTCTATTACGCATACGTACTCAAATACATTGGAGTATTAGTAGATCTTCATCTTCATACATACATATGTATGTGTGCATTAGAGTAGAAGTTTATCTGCGTTTACCAAAGCAAAGAACAAATCTCAACAACAACTAACATTGATTTGTTTGCGAGTGCAAGCGAGGGCGCGATAGTCTATTGCCACAGTAAACGATAGCTGATCGTGTCTATTGAACAGGGGCACTCCCATATTAGAGTAGATGTTCATCTTCATTTGCAACGAAAACGTAAAAATTGGTGCTCCCGTTTTCACTTTCACAAGATTTTTTCGAATTGCAAAACGAAAAAATTTGACTTGCCGAAATGAAAAGTAAATATCTTTTTCTATATTAAATCGGATCTTATTTGCAAAAGGAAAAAAGTAGTTGACTCATTGGTTTATTGTCGTTCTTTTAAGACCGCCAGCAGATCAATTAGGCTTGTAATTATTTTTAAAACGACTAATTTTTGACCCCACCTCAAATTTGGATATCAAATTTTTCCGTCGGCAACAACAATTTTCGTTTTGGTGAGCGACCGATAGGTCCGACACCATGAGTTATCGCCTAAGCTGCCATACTTTCGATAGAATGAAAAAGCAAGTTAAAAATACTTGTATAATCAAACGGATGGCGATAAATTTGTTGAAGTTGGGTAAAATATGTTTTTTAAAAATTAATTAATTTAATTTAATTAGTTATGTGCTAAAAGTGTATAAAAAAAATTGTTGGAATAACCGGAATGAAATGCATTAAAAAGGTGGCATCCCCATTTTTTGTGGGAAACAGCTGATTGCCGTTCAACTAATTTTTTAAAGAAAGTTTCAAATCTTTCTTTGCAAAAAAGACAAAAGGCAAATATATTTCATTCAGGGGAAGCATAATTATTTATATGCAGGATAAAAAAATCTTTATGTGAGTTCAATCCACGCACGAAATTGGACATACAAAAGACATTTTTTCGCGTTGTTTACTTTTAACCAAAACACAAGTCAGCTGTTTTAGCAGTAAAAAATGAAACGTTCCGATAGCAAAACGGTGACCAAAAACGTGTGAAAACCGGAGTACCTAAAAACGAAAATCTCGGTTTTGGTCCCAAAACGAAAACGAAAAGTGAAAACCGGAGCATGCCTGTATGATCATAATATTAATGAAATTTTAACTACATATTTATTGGTTCAGTATTATATTCGATAAGTTTCAGAAGTGTTGCCTAATTTTTCGGGCAGTGTAGTAAACAATGTCCTCGTCCTCGTAGTTATCGTTGTCGTCGTTGTCGCTGTCGTCGTCATCTCAATTCGCGTGTGCAAACACAAGCACACACACGCACACGAAGATATATGTATGTATGTTTGTGTGTAAGGGCTTTCGTTCGCGCTGTTGACGCGACGGCAACGTTGCCGCGACTTGGACCGAGCTTTCAGCCTGAGAGAGTCCGTGTGGAGTGAGTGAGAGCCTCTGTGTGTGTGTGTGTGCGTGTGTGTCTTTGCGGCGCTTTGGCGGCGTTGCTCGCTCAAAACTTTTTCGTACTTCACACACACACACACACACACACACGCACACGTGCTCGCATGCAGTGAGAGAGAGAGAGAGAGAGTGAAACACTCAGTGAGAGAGAGAGTGAGAGGCAGAGGGAAGCGCGCGCAGTCACAGACATAGAGAAATGGCAGCGTCGCAGCGACAGCAACGGCAGCGCAGCAGCGAGGACGACGATGGAGACGACGACGAGGACATACACATAAATAAAAAGTCCTTCATTCCGACGCGACCAGCGAGTAACGACATTTGAGCGCTGCGGAGAAAACGCTCGAAATAGTCTCAAAAACGGCGGATTACCAAACAACAAAAAAAAACCACACATAAAATAAAATATAATAAAATAAGCAGCTGAGGAAATGCATATAACAAATCAAGCTCACATTAATGATAACAACAATAACAATAATAACAACAAGAACATCAGCAACAGCAGCAGCAGCAGTAACAACAGCAGCGACAACAGCAGCAACAACACCAACAACAAACGGCAGCAGCTAAATAAATTACAACAAAGCCAATAAGAATTTTCTCGCTTCACAATTTTTTTTTTCTTTTCGTTAGAATTTTATTTTCATTCGTTTTTTTCCTGTGACAAATTTCTTTTCGAGTGCGTGAACAAAATATAAGTGAATTCAAGTGCATGAAGTGAACGAAATAACGAAAAAGAAGAAAGAAAGAAGAAAAAAATACCAAATTCAAATAGAATTGGAAATAGAAATTGAAGCGAAGCGAAAACGCAGTAAGCAAATGGCAAAAAGTGCAGCGACGGCGGCGAAGGCGTCGAAAGAGAGGCGAGGCGTCTAGCAGTAGTCGCCACCCGCCAGTGCCTCCCTCCTTGCCCCCTTCCCCATAGCGTAGGCCATCCACCCAACCACACTCGACACTCCAACGCCTTGTCAGGCTCATACACACACACACACATATATATATATATACACAACTACACTGAAACATTGGGTGGGTGTCTCACTCACTCACACACACGCAAGCAAACAAGCAAAGCAGAGCGAATGACACGATGGCGAAAAAAAATACTGCTCGAAATTGAAATAGCAACAACAATAACGGCGAAAAGGACAACAACAGCAACAACAAAATAGAAAAGCAGCAGCAAACGGAGCAGCATTATTTTCTGCCTTATTGTTGTTGTTCATTTTTTTTTTGAATTTTTTTTTGCTCAGTGCGTGGGGCGTAGGCGCAGCAACTGAGCTCAAAAAGTAAAGAATCAAAAGCGGCAGCAACAACAACAGTGCATTCAAGTCAAAAAAAAGCAAATGCAAAAACAAAGTCAATGCAAAAAGCAGTAGCAGCAACAACAACAAAGAAAATCGCCAGATATTAAGTGACAAGCAAAAGTCGCAGCGTTGCCAGACAGCGCAAAACGAGCGCCACAGCGAGTGCGCTGTTTTTTTACCAGTTACATTTTTTTTTTGGTTCTCTTTCGCGTTCGCTGAATTTTGTGCTCCCGCAGCCTGCGTCGACGTCAACAGCGCCGCCACTTGTGTGCTTGTGTGTGTGCGTATGTGTGTGTATGCGCGCGGGTGTAGATAAAACGACGCTTTGCAGTCCGTTTTACATTTTCTATTTCGTCCCCCCTCTTGAAAATCAAGTGAAATAACAACAATTAGAAAATAGAAAGAAAAAAAAATACCAGAAGTGAAATAATAAAAGCGACAAATCCAAGCAATGCAACAGCAACAACAACAGCAGCAACACCAACACCAACAGCGAGAAGAAGAACAACAACAAAAGCAGCCGCAGCATCCGCAGCCGCAGCAGCAGCAACAGCAACGAGGAGAGTAGTGTGTGCGACGTGTGCGTGTGTGTGTGTGTGTGTGCAGTTAGCACGCGACTTGTGTGCGTGAATAATGAAGAAGAAGCAGAAGCAAAAACAGCAGCAGAGGCAAAGAGAGGCGCAAAGAGCAGCAACGCCAGCGTCAGCAGCAGCGACAGCGACGGTAGCAGAGCCCGAGAGAGGCGTCGTCAGCAGCAGCAGCGCAAGCAGCAGCAGCAATTCGCGACGCAGCAGCAGCAGTAGCAACAACAACAACAAATAGCAAAAACTGAGCAGCGTTCGGCAAAGCGCAATCAAACAAACAACAACAACAGCAGCAGCAGCAGCAGCAACAACAACAACAACAATTGCAGCGGCAGCAACAACGACAACAGCAACGGCAGCAAAGCGCCGGCAGCAGCAGCAGCAACGACCCACGACGCCAATTAGCGGCAACGGCGGCGGCAGCAACAGCAGCAGTCGCAGCCGTAGCCGCAGCCGCAGTCGCAGCAGCAGCGCTAGCAGCAGCAGTTGCAGCAGCCGAAGCAGCAGCAACGACAACAACCACAACAGCCACAACAACAACAATAACAATAATAATAATTATCATAATAACAGTAAACTGAACATGTCGAAAACAACAACTGCAGCCGCTGCCGCAGCAGCAGCAGCCCAAGCGGCAGCAACATCGTCGGCAGCGCAGCAGGCAGCGGTGGCAGCGGCAGCAGCTGCAGCGCAAGCAGCGGCAGCAGCCAACAGCAGCAGCAATGCAGCCGATTTCAGTGCATTCGATTTTAACGAAAGCTCCGATAATTCCGATACGCCTTTAGTGCCACGCGCGCCTTTCTTGAGTCGCGCTGCTGCGGCGGCGGCGGCAGCGGCTGCAGCTGCATTGAGCGCCAGCAGTGGCAGCAACAGCAACAGCAACAGTAGTAGCAGTAGCAACCACAACAACAGCAACACCAACAACAATAACAACAGCAGCAGCAGCAATGTTGTTGTCAACAACAGCAACACCAACAACAATAACAATAATAATAACAGCAACAGTAACAGCAACAACAACAACAACAGCATTGCCAACGCGCGACATCGCAGCAGCAACATGAACAACAATAGCAATGCCAGCAGTCGCAGCAGCAGCAGCTCACAAAGCAGCGACGACAGCAACCACGGCACAACGACAACAACATCAAAAACAACCACAACAGCAGCAGCCGCGGCACAAGCCCAAGCAGCAGCAGCAGCAGTGGTTGCTGCCGCAGTGAATGCGCTGCACAATGGCAAGCAGCAGCAGCAACAACAACAACAGCAGCAGCAGCAGCAACATCATTACAACAACGGCAGCAGCAGCAACAAGCAGCGTGATCGCGACTTGGATGACGATGAAGAGGAAGAAGAACCGCTTGAGGAGGACGAGGATGATTACGATGATGAGGATGACGAAGACGAGGATGCCATGGAACACCACAACAACAACAACAACAGCAGCAACAACAACAACAACAACAATAATAACAACAACAACAACAGTAGTAGCAACAACAACAACCTGAACAACAACAATGTGGTTTCATTGCCAGCCGATCTGCGACATGAGCAACAAGCTAGCTACGACGACGACGACGACGAAGATGATGAGGACGATGATGACGATGAGGACGATGACGATGATGTCGATAGTCGGACAGCGTTGACAGCAACACATTTGGGCAGCTCGGCTGCTGGCGATAGCAGCGGCCTGCACATGAGCATTGCTGCTGCAGCGGCATCGGCAGCCGTTGCTGCCGCAGCGGCAGCCAAATTGAATGCAGCCAATGTGGCTGCTGCCGCACAGCTGGAGCATCACAGCCAGAATGCAACGACATCGGTGCTGGACATGGTGAGCAATGCGGCAGCGGCTGCTGCTGCTGGCATCGGCAACATTGTTGTGGCGCCCAACAGTTTGATTGGCGGTGGCAACGGCGGTGTTGGTGGCAACAGCAACACCAGTTTCTCCACCAACAACAACAGCAGCAACCATGCGCTGGGCAACGAACAATTGTCGTCCCGTCACAGCAGCAATTCGCATCAACAGCAGCAGCAACAACAACAGCAGCAGCAGCAGCAACAACAACATCAGCAGCAACATCATCAACAGCAACAACTCCAGCAACAGCATCAGCAGCAACAACATCAGCAATCCAGCAACGCTGGCAGCGGCAGCGGCAATGGCAGCGCTGCCAGCGAACGTCGCAAGTATCGGCATCAGAACTACAGCAAGAACATCTACATTGGCACCAAGAATGCCGAGAAATGGGAGCACATGCGCACTCGATTGCAGTTCAAGAACGACGTCGAGTTCGTTGCGTATCTCCTCAATCTGGCCGACAACGACACCGATCGACTGAACAAGTGAGTAACCAGAAGATTCATTACATATAAAGTACATAACAGATTCCTTACTTATAAAGCAGCCAGAAGATTCCTTACATATAAAGTACCTAGAAGATTCTTTACTTATAAACAGTCAAAAGATTCTAACATATATGTTACATTTAAAGTAACCACAAGATTCATTACATATCAAGTAGCCAAAAGATTCATTACATATCTAGTTAAGAAAAATTGAATCAAGTCACTAAGAGATCAAGAAATATAGAAAATAAACATGAAAACTCTAGAAAAAGCCAAATAGCCAACACTCAAAATATATAACACATCTTTGAAAATCACAAAGAAACCAAAAAGTGATAATTTGTATAAATTAGTTACCAAAAATGTTTAAATATTAAAATTATATAAGAAATACAATATTCTTTAAATACAACGACTAATGCAAAGGCTAAACTATATAATTTCTATCTTATAGGAAAGTTTTTCATGTTCTAAATAAATTAAGAGTTAGGTCTTGCTAGAATTTAAAGTCTAGATTAAATCAAAAACAGACTCTCAAATTGCAATAATTGAAAAAGTAAAAAAATAGAAATGGAATTACAAAACCAAGGAGGAAACTAAGACATAAAATAGGTTTTTCATAGACAAGTTTCCCATATTTCAGTTAAAACTCAAGTTAGTGATTGCTTAAATAAATTTAAAGTCTAGATTAACTCAAAACAAGAAATAAAGCTACAGTTCGGTTTGCTCAACTGTGAGATATCCGTTACACATTTTGAATGAGGGCAAAACAGTGTGATATTATTCATAAAATATACCATATACTAGTCAACAGAATACTAAAATATACCGACTATATTTGATATATCGCTGAAGTACTACATTCTAAATATACTCTAGGTTAGAATATACCATATTGTCAGCAAAATCAACAAAAACCCAATTGTAGTAGGCGTTATTTGTCATACACAAGTATTTCTTAAATAACTTGTACAATTTTTATCTGATCGCAATCATATTCGCGACTATAACCTAAAAATGACGCTTGTTATTCGATTTTTATCGATTCGCGGGGGCGGAAGTGCGTAAAAAAAATGATATCTCTATCTCTTATAGTCTTTGAGATTTAGGTGTTTATACGAACGGACAGACAGACAAACGGACAGACGGACATGGCTATATCGTCTCGGCTGTTGGCGCTGATCAAGAATATGTATGAAGCGGGAATACAAATTGACAAATGCCTTTAAAAACCAATGTAAAAGCTGCACTATAAGATTGCTCTCTTATAGACAAGATATGTTCAAGTTAAAACTAGAGTAAGTTATTGCTCAAAGTTATACACAAATCTTTTAAAAATCAGGACTAACTAAAAATCATCAGAATTTGATACCAGAGGCGTGATCTGTGTCTCAGACCAGGGAACTCAGAACTATATCACTATCCAATAACTGTAGAGCAACAGGTTAAGTCAGATGCACTTTAATAATAGCCACTTGAAATTTGTGTCGCATGCAGTAATTGAAAATAAAAAACACAAAATAAACTCAATACCCGGCATAAATTGTCCGGCAATGGAAAAAATGACTCGCCAACTCAATAGTCACCGTTGTAGATTTCCGATTGAGTTCGATTTGACTCATTGCTATCATTGCTGAGTTGGCACGACGATCGACTCCAGTTATCGGAGGTGTGCACCAAGAGACGCACCCTCGCCATAATCTGTTCGTAGAGCTCTTTGGGAATGATGCGACGCAGTTTGCAGAGGAATATGTGCGGATCGGCACAGATCATGATCGCATTGGAGAAATTATGGACGGCACGATTCCAATCGTTGCGTCTGAAATATGTTTCGCCCAAATACACGCGCTGCAAAAAGTATTCAACCACCTCAGCGTTCAATGGGGAGCAACTCTGTTCGGTTTGTGGCACCTTCAGAAGCCTCTCAAACTGACGCCGCTCATAAAGGCGACGCCTGTAGAGCGGATGCTTGCGTCGTTTGCTGTCGAAATAGATGCAGTATCCCACAATGGCCAGTGTTGCCAGACCGATCAAAATCACTGTGGCGCCATTCAATTTGGACATTCTGTATTACGTAATCTCCTTTCTGTGTGAAATGTAATCGCAATCGATCCACTCGAAATTTTGGTTGCTCTGCTCTCTCAGTGTAGTGAAAACGTTAAATGGAATACAGTCTCAATATTAGCAGATGAACAACTCAACGCTTACTGCTCTGTATTTTACTTTTTAATTCGAAAGAATTTGGGATTAACTATTTTTTATTTATTAAGAAATAAGCTGAGCAAATTGGTTCGGGCTGAAACTATTTAATAAAATTTAATTTAATTTAAAGCTTGCGCTCTTGAGCTAAATCGCTTCAATCTCTCCCATTGTTACCTAACCTTACTTAAAAAGCTTTAAGCTTTTGATTAGCTTTAAATATCCGGATATAACATAATTAAGGCAAGTTTAAAGCTAAATCTCTTTAATCTCTTCTATCGCTAACTTATACTTAAAATAAGCTTTAAAGATTTAGCTTCGTTTGAAATTGTCTGCTTAGATTTGATCTATCTTAACAACAATGCGGATACAAAGCTTTTGTGTTGGTAAACAAAAACTCTTTGAAAGCTCTGCTTAAAACCATTTGATTTGCATAAAGTTCTACATTTAAATTTTATCTTAATAAACAAAAAAAACTTCCAAAACAGAGATTTTAAGATTTTGCTTTAAATAAATTGTATCTTAATAAACAAAAGTATTTGATTTGCTTTAAGTTATCCGCTTAATTTTGATATCCGTCAATCAAAAAAGCTCTTCCACATCGAAGCTTTTTATTTTCTTAAATTTGATCTCAATAAACAAAAGTTCTGCCTAATAGCTTTCCGATTAAATTTGATCTCAATCAGCAAAAATAATCGTAGACCAAAGTTTAAAAGGTCAGCCACAAATCTTGAACTTTTTCAAAGCCCTGCTTAACAGCATTTGATTTGATTAAAGTTCACGACTTAATTTTGATCTTAATAAACCAACAGAAGCTCTTCCAAAACTCAGCTTCGAAGCTTTTGCTTTGCTTCAAGTTTATCTTAATAAACAAGAGTTCTGCTTAAAAGAATTTGATTTACTTAAAGTTCTCCGTTTAAGCTTTTAACTTTTAACTAACTTAAATTTGATTGCAATAGACAACAGCTTTGAATAATATCATGTAATTTGCCTAACGTTCTCGGCTTAATTTTGATCTTTGAATAAACAAAAAAATCCAAGCTTTTGCTTTGCTTAAAGGGTCGCACTTCAATTTGATCGCGTTGCAAAAGCGAAAGTCACAAGCTTTAAGGCTAATTAACTCGTTTGCTTTGATGGCATTGCAAAGCTTTGCGTCTCAATATTTAACCCGCTTTCCCATCAGCCACCCGCCACCCCCCCGCCATCACGATTTTCGGGCGAATGGGCGAGACAAAACACAAAGCACAAAGCACAAAAGCGAAACAGAGTCAAGAATTGTGTTGGGTTTGTTTTAAAGGCGAAGAACGCGCACAAAAGCCGTAAACTCGGCACCAAAGATATGGCAACGCTTCGTTGCCCAAGATTGTTGATAGTTGCACATGGGGGTGAGTGCAAGAAAGAGATAGAGAGACAGAGAGAGCGAATGAGAGTGAGAGAGAGAGAGAGAGAGGAAGGCAAGGCTTTTGGGCAACATGCGACGTCTGATTCTCGAGAGCTTGGACTGCGGCCAGGCAAAAAGGGTAGAGGGATGTTAAAGGCATGCTTACTGGGTGGGATGACGAGGGAGTGCGAGGGGGTTATGGGAACGGTGCTGGAGACACACAGCTTGTGTGTGTGTGTGTGCGAGTGTGTGTGTGTGTGGCGCTTGTTCGTTGGCTCGTTTCGTTCTCGCGCCGCGTCACAAAAGCGAGGCCATGTTAAAGCGATTCATGCCCGACTGCATTGCATTGGAGGCAGCTTCTCTCCCCGCCTCGCTTCCCTCCACTGCTACACACACACACACACACACACACACACATATAGCAAGTGCAGCTACAAAGGCACAAATGCGGCACTCGTGCGGTTGCATGCAACGGCGCTTTCATGTTGCCTCTCGCCTCCTGCCTCCTGCCTCCTGCCTCCCGCCTCCTATCGCCAGCTGCTGCTTCAGCAACTACTACTACTCCAGCCCTGCTGCTACTGCAGCCCTGGCTTTGCCTCCCTGCTGCGTCGTTGTTGCCGTTGTGTCGTTGTCGTTGCAGCCGCCATGTCAGCGGAAGCGGAAAAAGCAACACACACACACACACTTGCAACACATACACATATATGTAAGCACCATACACACACACACACACACACAGACATTTTGCCACATGCTCAAGCAACATTGTGCTGCATGTGGTTGCTGCTGCTGTTGCAACATGCATTTGCATGCCACACTGCCAATTCTCCACATGCATATATTCATATATCTGCCTCTCTCTCTCTCTCCCTTTCTCGTTCTCTGTCTGTGCTTCATCGTCGCAGCCAAATCAAAGCAACCCGCCCGCTAGCTGCCTCCCCCTTCTGCCCACCTTCTTCCTTCCTGAGTGAATGCGCCGCGTGTTTTCGTGACGTTGCCGCTGCCTTTTAACTACCTTGCCACGCCTCGTTGTTGTTGTTGCTGTTGTTGCAACGCTGCAACCAGCGCGCCATTTGGCGCTTTGTGCGTTCCTTTCAAGCCCCTATCCATTCCCCATTTCCTCCGCCCCCTTCCCCACTCCTCCTTTCTCTCTGCCTCGAAGAGCCACCCGCAAACTTAATTTCGAGCCTTCGTCTGACGTTTTGGTGCTGGCAATGTGAAAATGCCGATGGTTAAGCTTATTCCATTGGCTTGCCTTACCCAGTCACGCCCCCTTTTGCCACCCACCTGCACCTATCTGTGCAAATTTTATTTGAACTAAAAGGATGTTCGGTAAATTTCTATATTTTGTTATTCATAACGAAACTAGTTGGTTAATCAATTGAAAAGTGTTGCTCAAATTGATCGTTGTCTTCTTTATAATATGTTTTTTCTTTAGATTAAAAGCTAACTTAAAATCTTGCTTAAAAGCTTGCTTAAAAACTTGATTAAAAGCTTGCTTACACATTTAACACTTCAATCACTAATTTTTCTATTGTCTCCGTGGGATTTATAAAATTTATTTGTTAATCAACTGTGTTGATTTGACACAGTTGATCGCATTAAATTAAAAGCTGTTTTAAAAGCTTTTTTAAAAATTAAGTTGCTAAATGCATCACGATGTTTCTAAAAACATATGACTCAAATTACGTACATTTAAATACAATTTTAAAGCTAGGTTAAGATTTTTATAAAAAGCTATTTAAGACCATAGTTGAGTTTACAAATTTTTTTAAATATATTCATTTATTTGTTAAAAGTTAACTCAACACACAATATTAAAATCAGTTTGAGAAGCTTGCTTAAAATCTTTTCATCTTAAACGTTGAGTTGCTTGACAAATTTCGAAGTTTATAAAAACCTATGGCCCAATTTATGTAAATTTAAATACAATTTTAAAGCTTTAGCTAGAGTTCGGTTTTTTCCAAGGCAATTCAAGACTGAAGTTAAGTTTATAAAGTTCTAAAATATATTGGCTTAAGCTTTAAATTAATCATAATTAGAAGTGGGATTGTACAAATCTATTAATAAAGCTTAGATACATCTGATGATCTCGTGAAGCTATGCAAAGAGAGCTGCACTGTGCGATTCATACTCTGCTCTTAGCTTTTAGAGCGAAACACGAAAGCAAGTTGTCAGCTGAATTGTAATTCTCAACACGTTTCCCTTGGGTTCCATTGCACACACACACACACAGACACATTTCCCTCAGCTAACATAATCAACAGCTCCAACAGAGACACAGGGACAAACAGAAAGAACAGACAGACAGACAGACAATCGGACAGACAGACGAACAGACAGCGAGCAAATTCAACCACTGTGCAGCGAATGTCGCCTTTACTTTGCTGCTTTTTTCCACATTGAGTTTTCGTGTTGATTTCGTTCGTTCGTCGCCAATTTCTGCGCATTTTCGACATTTTCGCCAAAAAGCACAAAACGACGTCGCCTCCCTCCCACCATTCCTCCTCTTTACCACGATGAATGTGTGAGTGTACTTAATGCGGCAACGAGTAACGGCAACGCACAACGAGAAAGCGCGCAGCAGAAACTGAATCAGATGCCGAATCAGCCCCCATTGCGACCAGAGAGTCTCGAAACCCAACGCAACGCAACGCAAAACTCAAACTCAAACCGAACCCGAATCCGAACCTGAACCCAACTGCAACCCCCTTTTTATGCCCAACGCCCTCAAGCAGCCAACACACACACACACACACACACACACAGACGAACACATTAATGGCAAAGCAGAGACACAAACAACACACAGAGAACGAAAGAGAAGTAGAGAAAGCGCCGAGCACAGCAGAAACGGCAGAAACAGGAACAACAGCAACAGCAACGACAACAACAGAAGGACAAACAGCGCAGAGAACTCGCAAAACTCAGCCGGGGCAACAGCAGCTGGCAAGAGGGTGGCTGGAGAGAAGGGGAAGGGAGTGGGAGGTTAGGTGGTCACAATGTGGAGCAGGATAAGTGGGCGAGGAAAGGAAGAGTAGAGACTGCTGTTGTCGCTGTCGCTATTCTGGCGCTGTTTTCGATATTATTGTTAAGGTCCTAAGGTGGAGGATTTAATGAAGGATAACACACACACACACACATAGAAAGACAGAGAGAGAGCGCTACACACACACACACACACAGCAGACAGGCAACACACAGAATTTCGCACACTCACATGACTTGGGAACACGCACAATGCTCGCGTTTGCCTGTGGACCATGTGCAATTTTCAGTCAGCAACAAGAAGTAGCAAACAACAAGAGCATGCTCGACTTTGAGATACCTGTTAACCATACGAAATATTTAGTTAAGGAACTGTTATGAAATGTTCAAACGAACAACGAATAATATCTTATAACGGTTACCTAATTTTATTTATTATTGTTAGTTAATATTATAAATTTGTATTTATTTTATTTTTATAATAACATTATATTTATATATATAAATATACTATAAATATTATATTTATTTTTGGCTAATATGTTTTGAAACTCTTACAACAAACATCAAATTTAAAGATTATTCTTTAATTTCTGTAATTAATAAGCCACTATAAACTATACAATTTGGTAGTACTTTAAAATGATGATACAAGTATTAATATTAGAATGCTTTTATAGTTACGAATGCTCTTTGATTATAGTGACAAATAGACAAGAGTAATAAATAGCAACAATAATAATAAAATAATACATAAATAGTAATCCTATAATGACTATATTATTTTAGCATACATTATCTATTTAAATATTTAAAAAAAAAAAACAATAACTAACAGGAATAACAAAAAATAATAGTAAATAATTAATAATATTAAATGTAGCTATACTATATTTCTTCATCATTTATCCTTTTAAAACGTCTCTTAATTATCTTTTTATTTTACATCTTATACACAGAGGGAACAAAAAGAACAATCTTGATATAAGATTTTTGGGTTGAAAGAATCTAAAATCAAGATTTTTATGGCAATTTTTAATTATATGATTAAAAATATTGTATTTGAGGATTCAAGTTTTGAAGATTCAAGAATGTTTTATCTACATTAAAAGATAGATTGCAAATCCTGATTTAAGATTGTTTCAACCGAAAAACTTATTTACACAAACTTTCTGCATTTCTATATAGTTTTTCTATTATTTATAATATTACGCTCACTTGACAAATGAAAGCATTACAAAACGTGCAACATTTTCTTCCAATGATAATACCCTTCTATGTTACTCAGCTTGGCAAGCTCTACACTATACACAGCGTCGCTGCACTGATGAATTTCCTGTGCACGAAACTTTTGCCAGAGAATAGGTTAATGGATATAAGCTGAATAAGGGGTCAATGGGAGCGACAACAGTTGCGAGTGGGAGCGAAATGCGAATGCGAATGCGAGCAACACAAACTGTACACACGTACTTACATAAATGCCAGGGAGATAGGAAGAAAGGGAGAATGGGAGAAAATACCGTGAGTTTGAGGGAAAGCAACTATATATAGTCATGCTGCAGTTGGCGTCCAAACGATAAAAAAAAAACTGATGGGAAAAAGAATCGCAGCAGTGGGAGAAATGTCGAGAAACGTGGAGAAGCCCAACGAATGACTGGGGGAGTGAAAACAACCAGTTGCTGGCAGCATTAGAAATGTGGTGGACGCGGGGGTCAGGTGGACGGGGGTCGTGACGTTGGCTTTCTATATTGTATGTTATATTCTTTTGGCTAATTGAAAATCTAACAACTTTTGCCATAGAACAGGCAACGATAAGCTGGGGGAGGCAAGGTGCAACGAGTTCCTTTTAAAATGTGGTAGCTACCAACTGAGTTGGATAATAAGCTAAGCAGCTTATGCACATCAAAGTATTTACGATATTGGCGAATAATTGCATCCATTCATATGCATTTTCCAGCATGACTTAGCTCTCTTTGTGCCATTACTTGTGTCACAAAGACGAAAGTTGAGAATTTGATGCAAATCTGCTTAAAGAAATGCGTAGTATTTATGGTATTTACGATACACGATATATATTACGATATAAAGCAATTAAATTTATGCGAACTGGTAACAAATAAAACTTATTCAACTACAGGCAAAGTTTTATTTCAATGCAAAGTTTGCAGGCTACAATATGAATTACTTAAAGAGCAAAGTTTGCAGCTTACGATATTCAATACCTTAAACAAGTTATGGGAATTGCTCTAAATTCATTTTTAATTGCTCAACTAAGAAATAAATATAATCAAGTAATGTATATAATATAGATTTAATAAAAAATGATTATTTATTTAAGTTACGATAGTAACAACAAAATCATACTTTTTTCAGTACTTATTGCAGATAAAGACACTTACGATATTTGTGTTTGATTCAACATAAAAAGTGTTATACTTTCACTCTTAAACATAAACTTACTTCAAGTTTATTATATTTGTTCACCAAGGCAACATTCATTGTAGTAGAATAATTCAAATTTATACGATATTCACATATTGATGAAAAGCTTACAGTTGCTTCTGATAGTTTTGTTGCATACTTTGTTGCACAAGTTACTTACGATATACGCTTCTAGTTGGCATTTGCTTTAAGAAAAAGTGTTGAAATGGAAATAGAAATGAATTGAAATGAAATGAAAGGAAATGAAGTCCTATCACTGCCAGCTGTTTGTGTTGCCATGTTGTGTTGCCCGCACACAGCTGGCAGCGGTCCAGCAAAAGGCAGTCAGCCAGTCAGTCAACGCAGCCATGGTCCAGCGCACAGTCCACAGTCCGCAGTCTCCATTTGGCCAGCAATGTTTCCCTGTCCCGAGGCAGACGTTCCCCAAAGCAGTGGCCAAAGCGTAAGCGAAATTAATTAAACGCAAGACAGCGCGACAGAACGAGACAAGCGTAGCGAGGCGGGGCAGCAGAGGGACAATGGGGCAATGCCAGGGCTGCTATCAGAGTGGGCGTGAACGTGACGCCATGCATGGAAATAACGCGCCACGCTCGACCCACATTTAATAGTCACTTTTTATACCCGGCACTATCTGGGTATGGAATGGTATTTCAGTGTGGTTGACAACTTAAAATATGCCGACGATAGAAACTTTGTTGTCAACTCAAATATTTCACAAACATAGTGGAAGAGCTAAAAACACCAAGCTTAGTGAAAATATTCTTATTTTCTTCTAATTAGTTAAATTTAATTGTTTGGCACATAAAAGGATATACATTAGTTTCATTTAAATTGCATATAATAAATCTGATAACAATGCAGTTTTAGATAATGAAACTATCAAGCAGAGAAATTGTATTTACACATTTCAATATGTTATTTACGAATTTTGTAAATCGTTCTTTGACAATGAACAGAGTTTAGAATTTATGTATATTGATATCTGTATATTTACATTTATACATTTACATGTTGTTACATGTTATTTACATGTTGGAGGCAAAAATGTTGCCTAGAAAATAACCATTGAATACGTTTAATCTATTTTATAATTATTAATTTGGTTGAGGCAAAAAATAACCATGTCAAAAATCCTCCAAAGCTTTTACAAATTCTTTCCCTACAGAAAACTTCACTGAAAGAACAAATAATTGAAGTTAAAAGTTTTAATTGAGTTTTTACTATTTTGAGGATTATGTAAAATTCAAATTTAAAGTGCCTTTTTTTATAATTATTACAAGATAAAAATAAGTAGGAAAGTTACAGTTGAGTGAGCGGTATTATTCTAAAAATATAGTGAATATACCAAAATAAACTTAAATATACTATAAATTGATGTATATTGATTTATTAAAATATATTCAAAATATACCAACAAGTACAAAATATTACGATATTAAATATACAAAGATACCAAAAGATTAAAAATATATCAAATGTTACATTTGGTATATTAATATATTAATACAATCATGGTATACCAACAAGTTAATAATATCAGGATATTATTATTCTAAAAATAAAACTAGAATTTTTATTCAACAAAAAAATACCAAAAGTCCAATTTGGTACATTAATATACTAATACATTCAAATTATACCAACAAGTAGAAAATATTCGGTTGTATCGAATCGTCTTATGACGTTGATCAAGATTATAAATATACTTTATGATTGGAGATATCTCCAACTGCCTGTCACATGTTCCAAGGTTCTAATGCTCTTCTATCCAATGGGTAGCGGGAATAAAAACGATGAGAAAAAAGGCCAAGCGTATGTTTGCAAGTTAGTGGTTCATGTCTTCGATAAGCACTGGTTGAAATACGAGCTATGCCATTTAAGAGTCTTTCTTTTCTAAATAACTTAAGCAAGTGCCTAAACTTGTGATATGCTTTTGACTATTGCTCTAGCATTTTGACCTTCTTTTATCAATGCGAGAGGGATAATCTACTATGTAGCCTACCAACAAAACAAGACTAAGATTTTACAGAATAAATTAATACAGAAAATACTGACCTCTAAAGTTAGAGTATTGAACTCAGTCAGTGTACACATTAAAATCTTAATTTTAAGCGCTTTAATACTGAGAAGGTCTTTAATTTTTCACCCCTTACTCACTTTCACACTTGTCTTCTGCTCTTCAGCCTGCCTCCGCCTTCGCCGGCGCACACGCCCACCAAGGGATTCGATGGAAACTTCAAGCTGGAGCCGAATCTGAGTGTCAAGGACTTTGCGCCGCCTTCGTCGTCTGAGAATGTCAATCTCAATCTCAATGGCAACGGCAACGGCAGCCTGGAGTCTGTGGGCGGTGGCGTTGGAGGCGTGGCAACGCAACCGCAACGCAAACGCTACAAGAAGCGAGTGCAATTCAACACGGATGCGCTCAACGGCTACACGGGTGGCAAGGTGAAAGCGGCGGCCGCTGCTGCTGCGGCTGCTGCTGCTGTGTACAACAACAGTGGCTACAACAACAACAATAATAATAACAACAGCAACAACAACAACTCAAGCAGCGGCAGCAGCAAGTCAAAGAAGCAGGAGGCAAAAGCAGCGGCAGCGGCACTCAAAGCGGCAGCAGCAGCCGCCGCAGTGGCAGCAGCATCGACAGCGTTGCCCGAGGTGCTCGACTGTCGCATTGCCGAGAAGATCAAGAGCGAATTGGAGGCAAGCGGCGCTGGCAAAGAGTCGCTCCCCAATGCACTGTGCCTCAAAAAGGCGGCGGCAGCAGCGGCCGCCGCAGCAGCAGCAGCCGCGGCGGCGCAACACAGCGACGATGAGGATGACGACGATGATGATGGCTCACAGCTGCAGCAATCGCAATCATCGTCGCAGCAGCAGCAGCATCATCAACATCACCAGCAACATCATCACCAGCAGCAACTGAGCCTGGGACATGGCAGCGCTTCGTTGCTGGCAGCTGCTGCTGCTGCTGGTGGCGCCGATCTTGTGGATGCGGGCAGTGCCAGCAATGGCCAGCTGGGCAATTTCCATGTGCGCTCCAAGAGCCAAGGCGGCAAGAACTCCAAGTCCGCCAAAGCGGCAGCAGCGGCCGCAGCAGCCGCAGCGGCAGCGGCAGCAATGATGCCGCCAAATAGTTACGATGAGCCGGAAGATGATTCGGCAGCGGGCGGTGGGGATGATGATGACGACGATGACGAGGAGCTGGACGAGGAGGCGTTGGCACGTGAAATGAAAATGGAGCAAAACTTCGTGGAGGAGGAGGACGAACATGATATCGCATTCCGATCGCAGCAATCGTGTCGCGAATGTTCCATTTCGCATGATCACAAGCTGTGTCCGCTGCGCAATGCCTGCGGCAATGTGACGGATGCCGTTGATCTGGCCGAGTGGATTGAACGACGCAATCTCGAGGCGTTGGCCAAGCTCAAGGCGGATGCACAGCGGCAGGCGAAGCATGGCCGGCCACGGCACGATGACGACGAGGATGACATGGAGGACATGGACATGGATGAGTCGTCGCAGCTGTCGGAGCTGGAGACAAAGCCCCTGATCACGTTCGCCGAGGCATCGGTGCCCGCTGAATTCGAGCTGCACAACGTGGAGCCGAATGTCACTGGGGTCTTTGCCCGCACCGAGGTGCGAGCGTACACGAAGCTGGGGCCGCTCATCGGACAGCCGGTGCAGACGGGCGAGGTGCGTGAGGGCAGTGACATGAAGTGGATCTTCGAGATGTGCGAAGCGGGTGCGGATAAATCGTATTTGCTCTGCTGCGACAATCCGAATGCGTCCAATTGGCTGCGCTTCATTCGACCGGCGCCGTGCTACGAGGAGCGTAACGTGAATCTGGTTTCGATCGATCGACAGGCGTACTTTGTCAGCTGCCGGGATCTGCGCAATGGCATGGAGTTGCTCTACTGGAGCGACGACTGCAACACAATGTGGCGCAAGAAGCACACGGAGAAGACAAGTGAGTAGTGAGCCATGTCAAAGAGCTTGCACTTCAATTGCGAGTGCTTATAAAGCTCATTAAAGCATTCAGTTTGCCAGCTTTTTCAACACAATTACTTTTGAAAGCCCTTGGTAATGTAACTTTTTTAAGCAGCTTACTATCTAATGAAGGCAAATTCTTAGTCTGTGTTAATAGATAATAATTACTTATTAAAGCTGCTATTATTGGTGTGCCACGTTTTGGAGCTTTAGTTGCGAGTGGTTATAAAGCTCATTAAAGCATTCAGTTTACCAGCTTTTTCAATTAGTTTGCTTTGCGTATTTAGTTTGCAAACTAAGTAAAAGTTTAGGTGACTTCGATTTAATTAAATATGAAACCTCTTAGTAATATAACTATTTAATCAGCTTACTTTCTGATGACGGCACGTTCTTAGTCTGTGCTGATAGTTTACTTATAACTGCTGCTATTATTATCAGCCCATGTTTTAAAGTGTTAGATGCTAGTGTTTCCTAAAGTTGTAAGTCTCATTGCTTACTAGCAAAAGTTTTGATAAGTCAGTTTTTAATCAGCTTACAAGCAAATGGAAGCTCTGAGGCAAAAAGCTTTTAATAAGCACTCAGTCAAATTACTGAAGTTTAAGTAAAATAAAATTTTAAGGGTTTAAAATAAGTTTTTGAGTGAGTTTGCTTTGTGTTGAGAGAATTAAAGTTTATGAAAGCCCATGGTTTAAAGTTATTCTTATTTATTCATTTTGATATTTAATTAAATTCAACTTAGTAAGCCTATCAATTTAGTTTATTTGTAGAGAGTCATGACAAGCGGATTTAGCTATTGATTAATTTTTTGTAATACCTTTGAGTAATTCACAACAAATAGGATTAGAAGCTTTTATATTCTTTAATAACGTTATTTATATTATTGAAGAGCTAGGTCTAGTAGTTAATGTAATTTTCTAAAAACTTTATTCAAAAATGAGTTTACAAATGATTATATACATTTTGCTAGCGACAGATTAATCGACTAATTAAACTATTTGCTCCGCAATTAATCAGTTAGCAATCAGCGGGCCAGTGTCTCATTAAATCGATGACGGAGCAACAAATACTTTTACTTAAACGTTATTTCATTGTTCTAACTGTTTTTTTCTTTGGTTGAAAACAGACTGCGGCGGCTGCAATTTGAAGTTCGAGCATCCGCTTTACTATCGCACACACTGCTCAGTGTTCCACGATCCATCGATGAGTCTGACCATACGAAAGTATCACTGCAAGGTGTGCGGCGAGGCGGTGCTGGGCAAGGACAATATCATGAAGCATGCGGCGGAGAAGCATGATGGCAAGGGAGCGTATCAGTGTCAGTTCTGCAACAAGTTCTTTCTGCGCCTCAACTATCTGGAGATGCATCGCACTTATGGTTGTGCCTCAAATCCGAATCGATCGCGGCCCGTTTGTGATTTTTGTGGTCGCAAATTTTGCCAGCCGCAAAAGTTGAAGGCGCACATCAAACGCGTGCACAGCGGTAAGTTGAGAATGCCATTGCGCGTCTCGCTTTGTCTCTCGCTCTTGCTCTTTGTCTGTCTCTGTCTCGCTCTTTAGCTATAGTACGTAAATTGCGTAGACTGTCTCAATATCGTAAGCCCAAATATCGTAAGCGTAATATCGTAAACCGTAATAGCCTAAACGTAAACGTAAACGTAATTTGTCAACTGTATTAGCTACTCTTTGTGCATCGAATGTGCCAGCCTAGCAGACAATATATCGTATATCGTAACGTATCGTAAGCTCGCATTAACTCTATATATACTAACACACATACACATACACATGCATACATACGTCGTACGTAACGCTCTTGCATATGTATCACACACATACAACCGAATATCGTATCTACTAATATCGTAAAATAACGCAACTTGTGCTTAGCCAAAACTATCTAACTAACTAAACAATACTACTAACCAACTTCTAACCAACAAGCAAGTAACACGCCATTACATTACCTCATGCCATGCCACGCCACGCATCTGTGATCGCTTTCATCCATCATGCCTATTTTTCTGTTTTAATGCTACAAAATTGGTCAACATTTTCTCAGAAGAGTTGAGTCATCTAACAACACTTATATATAATATGAAACTGGTCGCTATCAAACAATGGATGCAATTGAATATCGTAAATCCGATTTTTGGATTATAAATATATTTTGAATCACTGATATGAAATTTATCCCTTTCAAATATATAACTTTTGCAACATAATAGATTAAACTTAAACTAATCAATCAAAAAAAAAAACGTCAAACTGTGTTTTAGATAAAATTCGAGTATCGTAAACGGTATTCAATGTTAGTTTTATAACTCAACAAAATGATTTTCAACTCTTCTGAATCCAAAAGATTGAATATCGTTGAAACGACATACAAAATCCTCGCAATTCCACACCTCAAATCCTAATCATCCTTATCATCTTTATCATACGTAAACTGCATCATTGTAAAATCGCTTTTAGTGAATGATTTGCTTTTGTTTTGTATTTAATTTTTGTTTATTTGGTTTCTCACTTAGTTCTGTCCCGTATTATGTAATACTTCCCCATACCAAAATTTATTGTATATCGAAATACTTTAGTGTATATTATTATGCTTTATGTGGAATTTTGTTGTATTCCGTTTTTGTTTTTTTTTTTTTGTGTTTTCGATTTGGGCTACTTTTGTGTTCCGATTTGTTCCGATTGTTTGTTAGTTCGTTTGTTGTTGCATTCGGTTTGATTACCTATAAATTTTGTGTAATTCACAAATTTTCTTTCAAAATCACCACAATCCGAAAATTTCATTTTCTTCATACAATTTCATTTTAGATATGGCTGAAGTTTTACGAGATTTTCAGTGTAAATTATGTTCAAAACTTCTAGGATCGCGTGCGGCACTGCAGCGACACTCGAAGGAGGTGCACAGCCGCAACTCGACAGTGGTGAGCTGTCCCCGCTGCCAAAAACTCTTCCAGAACCGCAGCAATCTGAAGATACACATGCTCACGCATTCGGGTGTGCGACCCTTCAAGTAAGTGCAATCTTCAATCAGACTCGTCTTCACCTCCTTAGACATATTCTGTATCCTGGACGTCTTGTACTATTTTTACCTTTTTTCGGTTGCTTTCCTTAAGGAGTTTTTGCTTTCATATTTCTTGTTAACATCTTGATTTTTATTAACTAGTTTTTAAACAGCTTATACAAAACTCATACTACTTTACCTTTCCCTTTCCGTTTCCGCCTTTAGACTTTAACTTACATTTCTTTCTATTAAATTAAAACTTTCCTTTCCTGCTGATCTTCACTCTTATTCCTTTTTCAACCGTCTCATCCTTCGTTTCACTTCTGCATTATCCTCCTCTCTGAAATTCCCTTTTTAACTTCATTTCTGTTGTAGTCAAAGGTCCCTTTCCTGCGAATCCTCACTGTTATTCCTTTTTCTTCCGTAAAGCTTCTCCCTTATCTAACCTTTATCCTCCTCTCTCGAACTCCAGTTTTAACTTCCTTTCTGTGACACCAAAACTTTCCTTTCTTTCCGATCCCGACAGTTATTCCTTTTTCTACCGTCTCATTGTTAGTTCTACTTCGGTTTTGCCTCAAGCTTGTTACTTAACTAATCTTTATTATCCTCTCTTGTATTCCAATTCTAACTTCCTTTTATTTACACCAAAACTTTCCTTTCCTTCCGTCTGTTATTGCTTATTTCCCATCTCATCTTTCGTTCCACTTCGGGTTCGCCTATAGCTTGTTACTAAACTAATCTTTATCCTCTTCTCTCTTGTTCCATCTGATTAGGTGTGCGGAACCGGAATGCAATGCAGCGTTCACGACAAAGCAGTGCCTGCAATTCCACTACAAGAAGGTGCACAACTACACCCAGGAACAGATGCCAAAGATAGAACGGAGTGTGGCATACACCTTCGATGCGTATTCGGGTGGAATGAAGGTTGACTTTTTGGGTAAGCCAGTAGTGGGTGGTGGTGGTGGTGGGATGATGGATCCACTTGGTAGTGGCGGTGGCGGTGGTGTTGCCACTGTGGGGCAGTCGCCGGCATCTGTACATGTACAAGCGGGACGCCCTAACGCCGCTCCCATCTCGTTCACGTTCACAGAGCAAGCGCCGCGTCGCCGTCGCAAGAGTCTCGAGGATCAGAATCAAAACTCCATGCTGAGCAGCTCGATGCAAAGCGACACCGAGTACAGTGATGACAACATCTTTGAGGCGATCAAGAAGAGCGGCAAATCGATCAAGGATCTCTGTCGCAACGAGCCAAATCTCTCGCTCCTCAGCTCCAAGATCTCCAGCATCTTTGGCGACAAGGTGGCACAAGTGGCACAGCCCTCGGGCAATGTGGCGGTGCCGGGACGCAAGCGTAAACGCAAACGCGAAACGGCAACAACACTCGCTGCCCAGCAGCAACATCAGCAGCATCAGCACCAGCAGCAGCAGCAACAACAGCAACATCAGCACCAGCAGCAGCAGCAGCAACAGCAGCAACAACAACAGCAGCAGCAACTGCAACAGCAGCAGCAACAACAGCAGCAACAGCACGCCCAGCAATGCCATCAGCAACAGCAGCAGCAACAGCAACAACAACAGCAGTTGCATGGCAGCCATCTGGATCAATCGCCATCGCATCTGTCGCATCATCAGCAACAGCAACCGCAGTATCACGCCCACGCTCACAGTCACAGCCACGCCCATGTACACGCCCATGCACACCAGCAACAGCAGCAGCAACAACAGCAGCAGCAACAGCAACAGGTGTCCGCCCATCATCAGCAGCAGCTGCACGATGCCGACGAGGAGGAGGAGAATGTGCGGCTGGAGCAAGTGCGTCGCAAGCAGAACGCACAGCTGAGCCTGGTCGAATCCTTCCTAACGACAACCGCACAACGTTTGAGCGCCCAGCAGCAGGTGCAACAGGTGGTTGCCGCTGCCGCTGCAGTGTCTGCCATGGCGGGCGCTGGCGAAGATCCAGCCAAGCTGGGTCACATGATGGGGCACATGGGTGGCGTGGGTCTGGACGATGACGATGATGATGATGAGGACGATGATGAGGCGACGGCACATCATCATCACCAGCAGCAACAGCACCAACAGCAGCAGCAGCAGCAACAACAGCAGCAGCAGCAACACCAACAGCAGCAGCAGCAACAGCAACAGCAGCAACAACATCACTCACATCAAACGCATCCGCATCCACATCACGCCCATTCCCATGCGCATCAACACGCCCAACAATCGGCGCAACAAACGCACGCCGATGCCAGCTATCGACACGCTGCCGTGGCGATGAATGCGGCCCTTGGGCAAAATCTCGTGGTTAGCAAGGGCAGCAAAAAGTGGATCGGTGCCGATGATCGGCATCTGAGCGATGGCAGCGAGGTGGCCAACGATGCCAGCGTCTCGGGTGCCGGTGGCCCCGGATGCGGTCAGCTCTCGAGTGGCGCCAGCTCTGGTCAGGATCTCGGTTTCGCTGTCCCGCCGAGCGCCGTCGATGTGGAGCACAGCAAGCTGCTTGGCCAGAATCGCGACTTCCTCGCCCGTCTCATGAGCAGTGCGAGTGCCAGTCATGCCAGCCATCAGCATCAGCATAGCGCGCACAGTCGCGAGGAGGATGAGAACAGCTCCTTTCTCGATGTCGTCGAGTCCAACAACAATGCAGCTGCTGCCGCTGCAGCCGCTGCCGCCGCCGCTGCCATGTCACAGTATCAGCATAGTGCTGCTGCTGGCAATGGTGGCGCTGGCAGCGGCGGTGGCGGAGGTGGTGGTGGTCCGGGCAGCGCCGGTGGCCCCGTTGGCGATGGTCCGCTAACGCCGACGGGCGGTGGAACGGCGCCGAGCAGCGTGGAGCCGCCACAGATGCAGATGAACTCGCTCAGCCACTCGCAGTCGTTCATGAGCTCGTTCTACAACAATGCGAACGCAAGACTGAGCGGCGCCGGCGCGAGCGTTGGCGTTGGCGCCAACTCCTCATCGGCCAGCATGCTGGTGGAGGCGGCCCTCAACTCCGTTGGCAATATGATTGACAGCGAGAGCAGCGATCTAAAGGTGCGTTCCAATCTTAATCTGCGTCCTTTAACTAACCTCATAGGCTGTTTTAGGGTTTGAACCGGTTCAATGATGTTACATGTACAAATTCCTTCCTAAAGTTCCGTCTATATCCTTTAACAGTAAACCGCTTAAGCGGATCTCGCTAATGCGGCTAACTGGGGTATAAACCGGCTCAATTATAGTTCTATGTACAAATTCCTCACTGATGTTCTTATTAATCTTTATCCTATAAGAGTGAACCGCTTTTGAACCGATTTCGCTAATGCTGTCAACTGATTCACTAACCCAATCTACTTGCTTAAAAGTATTTTACTACAATAGATTTACGTTAGGGCTTGAACCGGATCACTACGACTTGAACTTAAACCGGTTTTATGAAAAGCCTAACAGACTATTGTCTGTTATTTATTTAGTAGCATTGAACCGATTGAAACAACCTGACAGTATTGAACCGCTTCAAGTTCAAGTGGTAGTGAACCGGTTCAATGCAATAAAATTCCTTACAGTTCGATGTCCAATTTCCACACTATTACTCCATGCATAGTCTCTTCCCAATACTTCGGGTTTCTATCTAAATGCTTATATCTTTTCTCACCAAACCGCATCTGAACCACTTTCATATAAGGGTTCACAGAATAAATTCTAATCTAATGTCCGCTAAATAAGTATTTACCTGAACTAGCAAACTGTTGTAGAGCTTTAACCATTACACTACTACTTTAAGTGGTTTAATAACTTTAGCTGTTCGAACTAATCAACTCACTCCTAATAATCATTCCTTTCCCCTCCTCAGGTACCCACCGAGAACCACATCAACAGCGACAGTCCGATGAGCGCGCACGTCGATGCGGAGGCGCAACGCTTCGGCAGCGGCGGCGGCAGCGGAGCAAACGGTCCGGGCATTGGCACGACGATGGACAACCTGGAGAACGAGCTGAAGATGATGAAGAATCTGGGTAGTTTTCCGATGCAAATACCGCCGCTGCCCATGTTCCAAGGCGCCTGCAACATATCGCCGAGTGCATCGACGCCAACGAATCCGCAGAGTAACCAGAATCAGAACGATGTCGATGTGGATGCCGGCAGCACGCCGCGTCCCCAGCATCCCGATTCCGATGGCTTCTCATCGTCGCATCATCGCACGCCGCCCTCGCCGCCGCCCATATCGCCGGGTCGCGATTATGGCGGCATGTTTGGAGCCGGCAATGGAGCTGGCGGTGGTCCCGGCTCCAATAGCACGCCAGCGGGCAGCTCAAGTGGCGGCGGCGGCGGTGGCACCGCAGCTGGTGGCAACAATCTGTCAGCATCGTCGCCGTTGCCGGCGTTGCAGCCACAGCGACGCAATGCGTCCAGCGTGGGCAGCACATATCCGGAGCATGAGCTCATCTCGCCGGCCTCGTCGCCGAGCATACCGCGCTACAACTTCAATGGCGACATGATGCGTCACAAGCGTGCCGTCCAGGAGCAGGAGCAGCAGGAGCGACGCCACAACATCTCGCGGCACAATCAGATGTCCAGCGACGAGGAGAACAGCATCATGCCGCAGAACAGGTAAATACGAATTATTTGGAATCGATTCGAAATAAGACTTTTTATTTGAAATTGATTCTTATTTTATAAAATTTAAATCAACTTTTTATTAAGCAATTTTAACAAGTAAAACTGTAGTATTAAATTATGCCAAACTAATATACCAAAAATACAAAAGAAAAATACTACTACTACATTAAAAAATACCATAAAGTCCAAAATACTTTTTATTTGTAATTGATTTTAATTTTAGATAATTTAAATCAACTTTTTAATTTGCAATTCTGAAAAGTTTATCTATCTAGTATTAGAATATGAAAAAATACAAAAAAATACTAATACTACTACTACTACTACTTTAAAAATATACCATTAAGTCCAAAATATACCAGATTGTCATCCCTTTGGGTAGCTGGAATTAGTATACTTGCTTCATTTATATTTTAGACTTTATGGAATATTTTTAATGCCAAATTAATATTCTAAACATACTACTACTACAAGTCCAAAATATACCATATTGCCAATCCTATGGGCAGCGAGTATAATTCTATCTACTACTACTATTTGGTATATTTGTCACTTTATGGTATATTTGCAATGTAGTTGTAGAGTTAACAATCTGGTATATTTTATCCACTTTGGTATATTTAAAATATAGAAGTAGCATTTGTATGAGACAATTAAATATTAACCACATTTCTTCTCTCTCTACAGTGCTGGTCAGGACATGCGCATGAAGTTCCCGCAATCGCAGATCGATCTCATGTACTCCAAGTACGAGAGCATGGCCAGCAATCTGAAGTACAACAGCCAGGACCTCGACTCACCCGCCGAGTACCGCCAAAGCAGCAACAGCAATGCAGCGAGTGCGGCAGCAGCAGCGGCCGCAGCAGCCAGCGCTGCTAACGACATGTCCGATCTGCAGGGCTTGGACATGAGTTCGCGATCGAATGCATCGAGCAATTATCATCACAATTTCCAGCTACCGAGCAGTCGCTACCATCATCATATCTACGATATATTGTCGGATCGCGAGCAGAGCCAACAGTCGCAGGCCCAACAGCAATCGGCGGCCTCGGTGGTGCATCAACAGGAGCATGGCAGTCATGGTGGCCACAGCAGTCAGCTGGCGATGCAGCAGCATCAGTCGGCGGCAATGCATAATATGTTGAGCGAACAGTTGGGCGAACAGGAGCACGATCAGACGACATCGGTGGACCTGAGTCGAACGGCCAATTATGTGGTATCGTCACCACCGCAATTGCCGTACAATCATCCGCATCATGATATGCTGCGCATGGCATCGTTGGATCTGACACCGAATACCGCCAACATGGCGGTGGGCAACAATCGCTCGTTTCTCTCGTCGCAGATGCAGCACCAGAGTCGCGAGAGTCTCGAGCATCATCGACTGCTCTCCACCGTTGAACAGCATCGCATTTTGGCCGCCTCGAATGCAGCGGCCGCTGATCCACATCGACTGCTCGTCGATCCCACAGCGCATTTGCTGATGGAGCAGAACAATCGATTGCTGGGCACCGCGGATCAGTCTCGGTTGCTTGGCGAATCAGCGGCGGCGGCAGCGCAAAATCGTCATATGGCCCGAAGTTTTGGTGCCTACCATCAGGTGGCATCGAGCAATTATCATCCGGGTGTTAGGCCGCCACCGGTGCTGCCATCAGCCAATCATCATGCTTCCAATCCGTCGAATTATCATCCATTTCCCGCCTATTACTAATAGTAGGTGGCATCGAAGCACCTCCCCAAACACTTTCCCACTGCACAGCTAGTCCAGGCTCTATTCTATACAGACCCAATTCCAAATGACAAACAAACTCGTATATCCTAGATATGCTATTGTTGAACCTTTTGCGGGACTAAAGTGCAATATCAATGAGTGACAAAGAGTGCTGGTCAGCATCAGCATCCACCCGTTTAATTCCCTTATACTATTGTATCCGATAAGCATTTTAAGTTAATCATTTTCATCTTTTTTGTTTATATGCATATTCAATATATATTATATATAGTTCAATTTGAAAGCGCAAATATGTTTTAAACGTAACAACAAGTTTTGGTTCCTCGGTTCTTATCGCATGTACTACAATACATATGTACTTAATTCAACTAAGCCGCAAATAAATCGTCTTAAGCTATGCAAAACAAAAAACAAACAACAAAAAAAAAAAAATACAAAAAAAAACTACCCAAAAATACCGACAACAAAAAATACCAAACACATACCAACTTATGCGATGTCGCATTACGTTCAGTTTCTCAACTATTATGCCTAAATATATGTGAAAATATAATAAAATATAATAAAAAACAAAAACCAAAAATGAGAAAATACCATAAAGTGTGCCAATATGTTTAAGTGTAAATTCAGTTTTTTTTTTCTCGCAAAAGCGCTGGCAAACTCTATGATTTTGTAACAATAATAACAATATGTATAGTTGTAAATGTATAAAATAAAAATCGAATAATAACCATTTCAATAACAATGCAAACTAATATGCAAAAATGCTATAATTTTAAACAATTTGCCGCTGAGTTTGTATAAAAACACAAATAAAGGATTGTATAAAGGAATAAATAACGAAAGCGAAATTACAATAACATTGCTATTTTTACACCAAATAATGCGAAAATACCAAGAAAAATTTATAAACGAGTACAAAGTGTTGGGAAAAGATGAGTGAAACGGGCATATTTCAATAAAACGACACAAAAATGTAACATCCATTTGGCTATATCCAACTACAAATCCTCAAAAACAAAATAGGGCCCCATACAAGCTCAGCGATAAAGAAACAAAAAAAAAAAAAGAAAAGGAAACGACAGAAAATGTAATGAAAATACCAGTATCTAATATACCGACTAGCTAAAAACACTCATTATAATATTTAACATACATAAATGTAATATGTAATAATACAAATAATTATAATAATAATAATAATAATAATGATATATATATATTGTATGTAACACAGAACAGTTTGACCGATCAGGAACTTAGCTCAAGCGACTTTAACAATTAGTCCTTATGATTACACTTTTTTTTTTTTTTTTGTTTATGCCTATTGCAAAATGATTCGGCATAGCATATGACATAGACATATAAACGTATATAATATATATACAAATATTTATATATATATACGGCATATGAATGTACTAAAAGATATATAAATATAGCGAGTAAATGAATTAATGCATATAATTTCATGTAAATTATTAAATTATTAATTTCAATGGCGATATATACATACATGCATACAAACGAACATTCAACACACACACACACACACAGGTACACACATTGAATAGATGACATGGATCCCAATGATAATAATGGTGGGGGATCGTATATAAACATAGTGCTGAATGAAAGATGGATCGCCAGTAAACGTAAACACATTGAAAACGCTGATAAAATGATATTTACATATGGTGTAATAAAATTATCGATTATTAATAAAAACGACAAATTATTTGAATGAAAACAATTTGAAAACCAAAAAGCAAACCGTTTCCGTTACCGTCGATTAACAGCAGCGTCGTACTATGATTAACAGCATGTTAAACTTAACCTATGTTATATTTAACAGCTGTTAACGACAAGAGCTTCGTGGATCAGTCGATGTTTGGAAGTTCTACATTTGAATTACATGTCAATTAGTTTCAATTTATCCATTAATCAGTTAAATTTCCGTACATTTTTAAGTAGATATTTACATCGAAAACATTTTACAATGTACGTACTTTCATTACTTTAGGTTTTCTTCCTTCTAAATTCCGGCTGAAACAAAATGTTCATGGATTTTGTTTTACATTTGCATTTAAACGTTAACGGCAAAAAGTTAATGCGCAGTGACATCGACATCGACAACATCGGACAACTAAACGGAGGCGAATTCGATAGAGATCGTAATATCGATAACGATAGCGATAGCATTTGGCGAGTGCGAGAGCAACAAGCAGCAGAGGTGGTAGTAAAGATCAGTAGCACGAGTCAGATAAGGATAGAGAGAGTTGAAAACGGAGGAAGAGCAAAAGAGCTTGTTGCTGAGCTGCGAGCGTTATCATGACGCAATACCCACTCCATGAATGAAATAGCAACAACACATTCAATTGGTTGGGAGCACGTCAACAAGCCCACACACACATACATACACACACACATCAAAATATTATAAATATATATGTCGCCAACGGCGGCTGAGATAACCGCTGCGACGTTGACGCCGCCAAGAGAGCCGAAAAACAACAACAGCAAGAACGATGCGTACCAACAACAGAAAACAGAGAGCGCCGCGTCGACGTTGGCCGCAACAACAATGCCAACGGCGAGTAAAAAGAGCAAAGCGAGCAAACCGATGCCGCCACTGCCGCCCGATATCAGCACAAGCACTGTGGGCAGCGGCATACTGCTGATGACGCCAGAGCAAATCGCCGAGGCATATGAGAAGGCTGTACGCGATGAAAAGAGCGACGACGGCAGAGATGGCAAAAGCGATGGTAAAGGGGGGAGAGTCGAGCAAATTCAGTTTACTTGGTGTGCTCAAATCATGTGCGGATATTCGACTGCGACTCTTACGGCTAGTCGGTAGATTCTTGTCATTCATTTTGCATTTAGACATGCATGGGGGCAGCACCGGCAACAACATTAACTTCGTTTCGGGGCTAATAGACTTTTTTGCCGGCTCCTTAGGTAAGCCAAGCTGCGATTATTCCCGATACTCATCGATACACGATTCTACATTGTTTACTTTCACTCTCTTTCGGCGCACATGGGCAACAGGTGGCGCGGCACAAGTTTATGTCTCACAGCCATTGGATACAGTTAAGGTGAAGCTGCAAACATTCCCAGAAAAGTACAAGGGCATGCTTGATTGCTTCGTGACCACCTATCAACGAGATGGTGTAATGCGCGGCCTCTACGCTGGCTCAGTGCCGGCGGTGTTTGCCAATGTCGCTGAAAATTCGGTGCTATTTGCCGCCTATGGTGGCTGTCAAAAGTTTGTCACCTATGTGGTTGGGAAGGAGTTGGCCAGCGAATTAACCACAACTGAAAATGCATGCGCGGGTTCCTTGGCCGCCTGCTTCTCCACCCTCACACTCTGCCCCACCGAGCTGATCAAGTGCAAACTACAGGCGCTTCGCGATATGAAACAATTTGTGGAGCCCACACAAACAGCCGATATACGCACTCCATGGACCCTCACGCGATACATCTGGCGCACCGAAGGTGAGTTTTAGTTCTAATCACAATCGATTATATTTTGTCATAGTCTCCGATTAGATTGTGTGTATATGCGTGTGTTAACGAACTTTTGCTATCTGAGTTGTTTATTTCTTCTCATGTGTGATTTCTCCATAATTCATAATTTAATCGCGATACGCCACATCAAAATCCATCTAATCAGCTGCCGCCCATTTCGTGACTGGCGTTGCCAGATTGTTGCCAAATTTATATGCTCTGCTGGTGGCAATGGTTTTGTCAACTCTGATATGCAGCTGGAGAGTGCTGATCATCGACTTCCGGTGATCGTTCACTTCTCGTAACCTCTCAATGCAGAACACAATTTTACATACGTATCTTCCACAATTCTTTTATATTTAAAAAATTGGCAAAGTTACTTTTCTAAATGATACAAACAAGAAACTTTAATGAAATCGTTAGTAATAATATTAAAATCTCTATAAAAGCTATTAAATATCAGAAATGTTGATTTCAGATATCAGATATATGTACATGTGTATATGTCTTATATGTTAAAGCCGAATTCATTCATTGAAATTCTAGATCTATATGATCGTGGATATATAATTATATAATTATTATAAAAATGATAAGATATTTTTTATTTTTATTTGAAACAATCAGATATATGCCCAACAACTTCTTTACAGCTTATTTAATGATGAGGCTTCAATGTTACACGAAATACATTAATGATTCGATCTATAAATAGAAGTAGGAAATTTTCCAACTCTAAGTCTCTCGCTTTCAATTCGTATTCTTCATTATGTCCAGAGCATAATCGAGGCTTGCTTTTATGAATGATCAATGAGTGGGTTCGAGTGCGTATTGTGAATTGTAAATATGGATAATGCTCGTTTCAAGTGCGAGAGATTGAGGAAGAGAGATGCGACTTGTTATCAGTGTAGGCAAGTGGAAATTTTTACAAAATCTTCGAGTTTTTTTTTCCTATTTGATTGACAGACAAGTCTCGATTGAGATGCGCTTCCCCATCCGAAAGTCAAGCTACTCTCATTTTGACTAGGGAAATATTTGTTTTGCGATTGCTGTTTCATTCGCGCCTGGCACGCGGACAGTCGCATTGTTGAGATAAGAGAACCCACAATGACCATGCAATCCCCCCGGTCTCATGATGATGATGATGTTGGGATTGATGGGGGTCTAGTTGAGTGTCTATAAATAGAACCAAAGCTGGCCTCACGTGCCAACTCAATTCTTATTTTCCACGCGCCGTGCTTTGCCACACGAACTTGACCACTCACTGACGTCACTCAGAAATCACGGTTACGCACTTACAACGTAGAAGGGTTTACAAATATCCGGCGTTCTGTCTGTCCGTCTGCTGTACCGTGTTTCTCTAAGTAGCTATAAGAGCTAGAGCTGCCAAATTTCATGGGAATTAGTCTTGATTACCTATAAGTCGATTAATTATGTTTAAGAATTTGTGTGTACTCTCAATTACTACAAATTGCGAGCTCAGTTTATAAATTGAAATGTAGGAACACATCATAAGGTATAATGCTCTCTTTCTCTCTCCTTTTTTCCAGGCATTCGAGGCTTCTATCGTGGCCTCGGCTCAACGTTCATACGCGAGATGCCCGGCTACTTTTTCTTCTTTGGCAGCTACGAGGGCACACGTGAACTGCTGCGCAAGTAAGTCTAGATCGATCTCATATTCTACATTCTATACAAAATACATTCAAACTCCTTTTTGCAGAGAGGGACAGACAAAGGACGAAATTGGACCATTCCGCACAATGGTTGCTGGCGCCATTGGCGGCGTTTGTCTGTGGACCTCCACATTTCCAGCGGATGTGATCAAGAGCCGCATCCAGGTGAAGAACCTCAACGAGGGCATGTTCACCGTGGGCGCGGACATTGTGCGGCGCGAAGGCGTGCTCGCCCTGTATCGGGGATTGCTGCCATCTGTGCTGCGCACCATTCCGGCCACCGCCACCCTGTTCGTTGTTTACGAGTACACAAAGAAGGCGCTTCATGGAGCTACGCTCTGAAAGGGACACCCCTAGAACCACCTTCCCCCACATTCATCCCTGTCTCCTGCTGGACGTGACCGCGGGCGGTCATCCGATGAAACAATAATTGGAAATGCAACAAAAAAAGAACGAAAGAAAAGACTTCGACATTCTTATGACTATTGTGGCTCTGTTGTTATTATTATGATTATCATTAACATCACCTTAAGATTATGCATTGTTTACTCGAGTCGTTGCTGCCATCCTGATCCTCATCATCTTCCACATTCACATTCAGACAGTGCTCCTCTGCCCGCCCTTCCACATCCTTACCCTTCGCCTGTCATATGTTGGCCGCCTGGCGCAGCCGACGCTTCAGAAAGTCCTGACGATCCGCTGACGTTTCCAGTTCGCGCCATTCATGCCAATAGATCTGTTTTTTTTTTTATATATATATATTATTGTTTTTTCGTTAGAAAGAAGAAAAAAATGTTGACATTTTTATTATGTCTGGGAATGCAATTTCCAAACCCAAAGCTTAGCAATAAGTTCAGCTCTTTTTGTACGTTAATAAAAAATGTTGAAAAGTTCAAGCTAGCTATTTTTTACACAAAGTGAAAGACTCAGGAATGTCAAATGTTAAAAAGTATGCAATAGTTATAAGAAACAAAAACAAAAAGTTTCAATTTGGAAAAAAAAAAAAAATAACTTTGTCTAAACTTGTAAAATTTGCAAATTTAAATACTATAAAACTATGCAAGAAAGAACCTTAGGATTTAATAGTTGAATTTAAATAAGTAAATACTCAATAATTTAAGTAAATATCCAATACTACAAAGGTTATTTTCTATATACCAAAAATATTAGCTATAGTTAAAGTTCAAGAGGTACCAATTCAATCCGCAATTGGAAGATAAGCTGCATAGATCGCTCTTAACTTTTTACTCAAATATCAAAAGATTACAAAAATTTCTACAAAAATCATTCTCTATACGCTCCTAAGACATAGTAGTCAAGTTTCGAACCGCAACTCACCACAATGGGTTTGTGTCCCATCTGCCGCAACTGCTGCAATTTCATGGCAAACTGTCCCGTCGGCCGCTCCTTGTCCCTGATCACATTATTCCACCCCGCAACGACAACCACAAGGGTCTCCACATGCGGCGCCTCCCGCTCGCCGAGCAGATGCTGTCGCGTCAGCAGGACACCAGTGTAATCTGCCGGACAGTCAGCGCTCAGGGGTAACACGCGATGCTGCTGGCGATCGTAGCAGACGACAAGATCACAGCGATCAAAGTGGGGCAACAGATGCTTGGCATGGACGTGAGTGCGCAGCAGACTGCCAAGAGCATCGCGAATCTCCAGCATAACGCGATCCGTTTTGTTCAGCTTGAAGTTGCTATCGGGCACATATTGTGTGTACAATTTGCCCATTTGCTGGCGCTGCTTCTCGGTGAGGAACGCACCCGTGTACTCCGCGCCCAGCAGCTGGGCCAAGCTGTCCAGATGGAAGTACTCCCGACCCGGCATCCCGCTGCGATAGACGTGACGCACGAAGCGCGGCTCGAGCGCCACGGTCAACAGCTCGATATCGCAGACTTGCCGCATGCTGAGGAATTGCAGACAATTGGTGTAGCAACGTGGATAGCGTAGGATCTCATCGATGCGAGTGCGCAGCAGCTGAGGCACCCGCTGCACCAGACGGTGCTCCACACCGCTGGGTGTGCGCAAATTGAAGAGTGCAATGACCAGACAAATGCGCTCCAAATCCTTCAGACGCGCCTCATCCAGGGAGTGCTCGAAGCGCAGCAGTATACGCTCGACGAGCTCATCGTTGCACGTCTGCAGCTCGCAGCCAAGCAGCGCCATGTGGAGACACGTCAGAAGCGAAACGCGCTCCACTTGTGGCTGCAACGCGTTCAGCAAATGGTTCACCGCATCCACTTGTTGCAGCTTGCTGCTGTAGCGCAAGATCTTGAGCAGCGCCACCAGCGTAATGTCCTCGACGGTGTCCAGTTGCGCCTCCAGGCGGTCGAAGAGCTGCTGCAACAACTCCGGATTCCGGATGGGTGTCTGTGTCTTGAAGAAACCCATCGCCATGACGCCCAACTCCGGGAGTGTCATCTGTTGCACACACTGTGCCAGATTGTGCTCGAAGTCGAACATCTCGAACACCGGTCGGCGCAACAGATTGCATAGAAACATCGATTGCACCAATTGCTCCGGCGGCAACTTGCGCACCTTGCGTCCCAGTTTGCGCAGCGCCAACCACACAAATTCACCGATGCGCACCAATCCCAGCTGATACCAGGCATCGCTCACCAGCAGCAGCTGGGCACTTGACCAGCGCTCGATGCGGCGACAGCACTCGATGTCCAGCGTGTTCCACAGTTCCATGTAGTTGACCGTTTTCGTGGACTCTGGTGTGGGCAATTGTTGCAGACTGCGCAGAGAGCCCACCAACTGTTCGTCACTGAGCCGATGCATTTCCTCACAGTAGATGCGCACAAAGTCCGCAAAGCGTTCGTCACTGATCTGCGTTTGCGTCTGGGCGCAAAACTGAACAAGCGCCAACAGATCCTCGTACAAATCGGCAGGTTTTGTTCTATGCTCATTGGGCGCTAGCACATGTTGTGGCGCCTCTTCGCAGCTGGCCGCTGCATTGTTGAATAAGTCGCCAATACGTGCAATTTGGTACGGCTTGAGGGAGCCGGACAAAATGCTGTGCGCATACTGATTCTCCGCATCGACGAAGAGACGAGCCGGCATTGTGGGCGCTGTGCGTATGCCACGGTACAGCAGCGGACGTTGCGCCTGCTGCACGATGGCTAGGCCACGTTGCAAGCTTATCCTTGTAATCCACAGCATGTCTTGACTATGGTTTAATTCATCACTTGTCGAGATTTACACATTCGGCGTTATGTCAGGGACAAAAACAAAAACAATAAATGCACGCACTAATAACAGCGGCGCACAGCTGTTTGTGGCGTTGCCAGACGTGCAGAATATGCAACAGTCATGCCATGCGGGCTAAAGTTTCGATACAAATAGCGAACTAAGCGGTAAGTTTGAATTGAAATAATATTTTCCTTTTTAAATATTTATTATTATTGATTATTTTTATAATTGTAATCATTTTAATTGAAAAACTAAATGCATTAAGTTGAACTATTGATTATGTGCAACACAATGATGATAATTGATGATAACTCATGGCTTTCCATACATATTTACATCAGCGGCGCTCAGCTACTCAGCTGGCACAGATATCGATTAATGCAGCATGCTAAAATCGATAGTTTTGATTTCAAATTTAATTTGCATGTATACATTATTTATTAATTTAATTTAATCAACAACACAATATGAATAAAACAATGTTTGAATTTTTTGCAAATGTGTTTATGTAAAGCAAAAATTTGCACAACTTTTCCTAAGTTTTCTTTTCTTTTGTTTTGTGCGAAAACACAGAACGTAATGAACGTTTGTATTTATATTTTCACCGACGACAACGAAGATGTTTGTCTCTGCTAAAGAATTGGAATTGAGATAAACAAATTTCGTTTGTTTTGTTTTGTTTTGTTGTGTTGTGTTCTTCAACGTATACGTAATATGCCGTTATATACATATATTATGACTAAAACTAACCATGCATAATATATGTAGCGTAGTGTCACTGTCACTGTCATTGTTATTGTTATTGTTATGTGGCGCTGCTTTCCATGGAAACTCGTTTTGGGCTTCATTGTTTCCGTTTCTTTTCTTTGTGCGTTTGAAATTATTTAATTGGGTTGGATTTTGCATGCATAAATTACGTATACGTCAGCTATGCCCGTCTGGTCTGTTGACAACTTATTCGCAGTCAAGAGTCAAGGACAGGCAATTGCTGAATTTCTGATTAATATAATGAAGAACTAGAAAAAGAGACATATAGAGAGAATTAAAATGATAAAGCGTTTTACTTACGTCTTTTAGTATGTCACATGTTGTTATTTCAGATGAATTGACAATAATCCTTATACTTTGTTGCTTTTGGATTTTGCTTCCAATTCACTCACTTTGCGAAATTTCCGCTAATTGCAGAACATTCTTGTTACTCTTAACGTAGATGCGCGATGTGAAAGCATCCACATTAGTCAGAGTCTCCACGTACTTCAAAAATACGTCATGATCGATATATTTCCCCTTCTTGACATCGTTGAGATATGGACACTCGGGATCTTCGATCCAGACGCGTTCCAATTCCACTCCATCGCCCACTTCAATGTCACACTGATAGCATTCCTGTTGAACCAACATTCCCATCTGCATATTGGGACAAAGTTTATCGGCCAGTTCGACGTCCAGCTCCGTCAGCGATGTGCCCAGCGTAACAAGAAATACTGGCGGCATCTGCTGGAAGCGCACTTCTTCCAGCACACCGGCCAGATCCTTAATGCGATCATCGTACGCGGTGTAGAGCCAAATGAACACCGAGAACAACACCTCAATCTCCGAGTGCACATACAACAGACTCGAATGGAGTAAATCACGCAAGGCATGCCACTCCAAATCACGAAACTCATCCGTGTGAACGATCAAGAGAAAATGTTTGCCAACCGCATTCAACATTAAAATACTTACGTCGGCGACTCGCGTTTTCTGTGCCCTGAAATATAGTTGCACAATGTCTTCGGTGCTGAATGCGCTCCTATCATCCAAGCAACTTAATATATCCATTCGCAGGCGTGGCATATAAAAATTGTAGGCAACCTGCATGAGATCAAATATGGAATTCCGTGGACACTTGATGCTTACGTTGACCATCCAGTCGTTAGCCAAGGACAAAATCTCTGCGCTCACTGGACTTTCAGGCAGCAGAATCTGGGATCCAGTTGGCAAATGGCGGGCAAACAGTTGGGAATGATACCGTAACAAAAATCCATGAAATTTAATTGGTTCAGTGCCTTGCATAAGAATGATATCGGTGCAGTACTTTTTCCTTAAACCACCTACATACCAATCATAGTTCAATTTGTGAGATTCATATAACTTAATTGGCTCATTGGAAAAATGCGGGCTAAGATCTAAGCGTTCTACCTCCAAGTCATCCTCATCGATCCCTCTGTTTTTTTTCTTCTTGCGTTCCTTTTTTTTCTTCTTAATCTTTTCATCATTATTTACATCGTTGTCTATAGATTCGTTCATTTCAATGCTTTCTGTTGGATTTATGTATAAATGATTTCGGAAATGATTATTTTGGAATGACATATACATAATTCCTTTTGTTATATGTACGAAAATGTTAGTATTTTGTCAGCAAATTACTGCCAGCCACGTGGCAGTATTTAATTGTTATTAAATACTGAAATGCCATAATGATAATCATAATGATGATGGTCATAAATAGCATTCAATTTGTCGACAACTTTCTCAGTGTTTCTCGCTTAACATAACAATTAAAAGTTGAGGCATTTAATAATTTTTGCTTAAACAAATACCAAATACTGTCAATATTATATAATCTCTAATTAGAATATTTATTTTTATTTATCCAATTCGCAGCCCCAGCAAATTTGAAATTTTGCCGCTATCGATAAACGATATCGTGTTCGAGTTCGAGTTCGATTTCGAAGAGAAGCTTCGCTTTCCTTTCATCTCAGCTGTCGTCTCGCACTTTCGTTTGACAAGCACCAAAAAATGCAACAACAATAAAAATAAATACATAAACATTTTAATGTTGTTGCTACGGCTGCTGCTGCTGCTGCCGCCGGCGGCTAGAAAAATATTTATGCGGCCGGCTGCGACGCATTTCATTTCAATAATAATGAAAGCAAAAGTTAAAACAAAACGAAGAAAACACAGCAAACACACACAAACCAAATACCAATAACCGCTAGCGCGCTGTGCGTAAAAGAGAGCGAGAGTTACCAGCTAAACAGATCGCAGCAGCTAGAGGGAGACGATTATGGCAAAGAAGAATCACCCCACCTCCCCTTCGCCTATCCAAGCAAAGGCCCAATGCTGCTTGTAATGATAACAACCGTTACAGTTGCTTCTTCTGAAATACGCTTTCCAGCCACACAGTACATTCATTTTCCCGTCGCATTGGAAGCTGTCAGAATTGCCAGTACGGTGAATTTACTACTTGCGCTTTGAATTGCGTCTGACACTCTGGCAACACGCAACAATGGCAAAACAAAATCAAAATGGCTGTTACAACATACAAAGCAAATGCATGTGACTGGTAAAATGGAAAAAAGTGAGGGTATAAATAGGCCGATTGATTGAAATCGATGGATCGCATTTCCCGTTTGAGCGCCGCAGTCGCCAACGTTGGACTGGCCGTATATAAATTTTGACAAAAGAAAGATTTCGGTTTAAACCAATTTTGGCAATGTGACAACGAGCGAGCGAGCGAGCGACAGAGTGGACCACAAATAACCAACCAACCAAAGAAAAAGAGAATCGAGAAACTAGAAACCAGAAATCAAAGTGATGCCGTGCAGTAAGGTGTTGATAACGTTGTCAGCTCTGTTGCTGTCACTGCTGGCAGTCGTGTCAGCCTTTGGCAACGAATATGTGCACATTAAAGTGCATGTGCCCAAAGATCAGGCACCGAGTATTGCCGTCGATGCCGAGCCCGTCTCACCGCACAAAGTCATCCATCACTTTCACCACCATGCGCCACCACATCAGAGATTACGCGGACGTGCACCACCGCCGTCCAAGCTGAAGACAAGTCCGCTGCTGGAGAGCGTCATTTTATCGGACTTGGATAAACCGCTGCACATGAGCGAGCATGCCGATTATCTGAATCATGCCAAGGAGCTGGCCGAGCATCTCAGCGAAACGTATGTGGTCAAAAAGGCGCCACCTCCGCCGCCCAAAAAGAAGGTCAACACGTACACCATCATTGAGGAGAAACATCGTTCTAAAGGCTACGATTATGAGCCGCGACCACAGCATGATGTGGACACTTATCACGTGATTGACAAGCGACCACAACATCAATACCATAAGCAGCAGCAGCATCAGCACCACTATCATCAGCAGCCCGACGACGACGATGACGATGTGGGCTATCATTATGCCGCCCCAGGACGAGTGCATCGCAACAAGGCGCCGTACTTGAGCGGCGCCTATGCGGAGCCAGCTCCCGTTGAGGAACCTTCGGATTTGGATCAGGGTTACAGCTACACGCCGCCTTCCTATCCGTCAGCTCGTGCACCCGCTCACACGCTGGAAGCACCGGATGAATCGCCCCTAGAGACGCAATATCTATTCGATTACGGGACAAGCGGCGGCGGCGGGAGCACCAGTGGCTTCCGACCATCGCCTCAACTGCACACACAGCCACAGGATATCTATGAAGACGATATTGATACCTATGCAGGTCCAGTGCCCACACGACGGCGACGTCCCAGCTCCCAGGATTGGGCAAGTCGCTCTGGCTATAGCGGTAACGGCGTCGATAGCTATAAGGCGGGACACGTGCAGGGCCTAGGCAGTAGTCGGTATTCACAAGCCGGGCCCTATCTATAAGGGAGTTCTTATTCTAATTATAATGTTACTTTATTCACATTCTTTTTTTTTTTTTTGTTGCTTAGTCTTAAGGCAATTAAAGCTTTCAAATTAAATCAAATTTTAATAAATATTTATATTCATATTTTAGTTGTTTAGTTAAGTGAGGTGGATAAAGTTTTCATTTATAAAGAAGTTTCTCCAAATTCGTATTATAATGCTAATTTATTACATTTTTTTTATTAGTATTAAGGCGATTAAAGCTTATAAGTTGAACACAGTTTGTTTGATTTATATTATATATTATATTTTATAATTATATTTAAATTTTGGGTTTAAATTGTGTTAATGAAATATATATACATATGTCTGAATATTTGTTCAAGAATTTGTAGCGTTGTAATTGAAAAAAAAAAAAAATAAATGACAACAATCACCAAGTAAAATAATTCAGTATTAATTAACTCCAGTTAATTACATATGTGGTTCTTGTTGTTGTTGGCCATTTGAAGTCGCCGTGTAGGTCTAAAAATTGTCACATCAACAGATGAATTGCGTGATTGTCGGGCGATCAATCCGCGATTAAATTGAGATTGTGTGATACGGTGAGTGCCAAGTCAGCCGGTGAAGTAGCAGGCGAACATAAGTCAGCAGCAAGCAGAAATTCAGCAACCCTGCAGTTCTGAGCGCTAGTTCGTTGCTGGTGAAATAAGCGCTTACCAGGAACCAGTCACTACTTACAAAGTGGCGTCTAGCCATGCATTTCTTAATTTCCGTTTTTGTATGAAATGTCCGCAAATAGGGTCAATCGCCACAGCCTCGATTACCACGAACTAGTGAAATAGTGCAACATATTAGTCAGTAAAATAAGTGCTTACATTAGACCCCATGGAACGGCCGGTAAAATAAGTGCTTACATGGGACCCCATGGAACGGCCGGTAAAATAAGTGCTTACATGGGACCCCATGGAAGGGTCAGTAAAATAAGTGCTTACATCGGACCCCATGGAGGGGTCGGCCATTATAAATTAAAATAAAAATTTACAATTTTAATTACAGTTTTTATTTAATTTTAATTTATCTTTATTTTAATAAGTCGGATACTTTTATTACTTTAAGGCAACTTGAGTTTTAAAATATCGTTTTTTTTTTTTTTTTTGGAGCTGCAAGGCCTTTCTCAACTGGTCCTCAGTTATTGAATCTGGAAATAAAGGATTAAAAAGTCTTAATAGATTAAAGTGGATAATGATTTTTAAATAATTATCTTTTAAAATACTCACCGATCATAACACCAATGAAATTGTCTTCTTTTTTTGGGCCGCATTCCCCTGTCATTATTTCCATAACGTAGATTTTCTGTCATAATTTCCACTTCCTCTTCTGTAGACACATTGTCGCTTTCCACTGTAGAACTATGCATTATACTAACTGCTTGATATTCTTTTATTATCTGTTTATTTAATATTTTACACATTAAACATATAATGCAAACATAAATTATTTTTTAAGTAACTCACCTAATAATTGATCGCGGATCCGCTTTGCACTTCTCAACTCAAATGCTTGCAATAATTTCATCATCTAGGAAACACAGCTGCGTTTGAGTAAAAGAGTAGCACAAAATAAAACAAAGACGCGTAAACAAACAGCGATGTAAAGCATAATCGAAGTTTTCTCTTTAAACTTGTGTATACTTTTCCACAAAATAACAAAAACAAAAGCGATGCTTGCCGTTATTTTGTGCATATGCTTTAATGCGCATATATTTATTAACTAGGTGGTTCGACGTTCGATTACTATAGGGTCACTTTAGTAAGTACCCATGTAGTTATCGGCGAGGTAAGCACTTACCCAGGGCAATCGACACCTTCAGTTCTGCAGGGAAGTCACTTAGGATCACCCTCAAAGTATGCTACGAAAAGTTTCATTTTAGGTGAGGAGAATTTGAAATTTTCAAGTAACCGTTAAAATTTGAAAAACGAAATTTCTCATAATTCTGCTTGCTGATGAATTATGTTCGCCTGGTAATTCAAATGAAAATTTGGCTCAAAAGAGCCAAAGTCAGCCGGTGAAGTACCAGGCGAACATAAGTCAGCAGCAAGCTGAAATACAGCAAGTCACTTTGGAGCACCTTAAAAGTATGCTAAGAAACATTTTATTTTAGATGTGGGCAATTTAAAATCTTCAGGTAACCGTTAAAATTTGAAAAAATGCCCATGATTTTACTTGCTGTTGAATTATGTTGGCCTGGTATTTCAAATGATTTTTTGACACTTGAGCTCGTCGCTGCGGCGACTTCAAGTGGCTTCAAAGTGCTAATGTCAGCTGGTGAAATACCAGGCCAACAGAAATCAGCAGCAAGCAAATGATCAGCCAATTTGGTTCCCCTCAAAGTATGCCACAAAATTTTAATTTTCAGATGTGGCCGAAATTCGAAATGTTTCCAGTAACCAATACACAAACAAATTCGTTAAAATTTGAAAATAATTTGTATTTATGATTTTACTTGCTGCTATATTTTACGACTATTTAAGCAAATTAAAAATAATATAATATATAATTATATACACATATGAATACATTTTAAGGATAACAAATATTTTATATAAATATGTACATAGGTTAATTAATAAATTGAAAATGTGGCAACTAATGAAAAGAAATGTAAATAAGCTAATTAGTCGATCCAATCAACATGGGGATTGCTATCGCCGCTGACCATCGAAGCGTGTCCTTTGGCTACTCATAAAGATGCCTGCCATCGATAGGCGACGTCGCCTCGCGTCGAGTGTGGTTAGAACACGATGAGTGGCAACATTGGCCAGTTGCTGCACAGTCATTTGCGCTTCTACCAGCTGCTAGGATTGCATGGACTGCCGCTGCCCGGTGATGGATGGCCTGAGAACAGGGCGAAATGGTTTCGCCTGTTCGCTGGTTGCCTGATGATCGGCTTCACGGCGTTGACTGTGGTGTGCCTGACCAGCTCGGATGTGTTTCTCTACCAGGGCGATGCCTTTGGCTGGTTCAACGATATACTCAAATACGGATTCGCAGAGATCGCTGTGTTCAGCATCTATGCAGAGACAATTTGGCATCCACGGCCACTGGCACGCTTCTGGCAATTGTATGCTACACTTGCTCCGCAGCCGGCGCCAACGTTGCGCCTACAAATGCGTCAGCATTGGCGCTTCCTGGTCACCTTGTATGGCACGCTGTCGCTGGAGGGTCTGCTCGTGTGCAGTTTGGTCAGCATGCAGGTGATGAGCCGGCATATTGTGCTCTTCTGGAGCACCTTTCAGCCCTTTGTGCTCATCGTGCATCTGCGGAACACACAGTTTGTTCTCCATCTGGAACTGTTGCGCCAGCAGCTGCTGCAGCTTGAGCATGAGCTGGCCCTGCTCGTCGAGTACTCGACGTTTGCCAGTGATGTGGCCAGTTTCGCTGGCTTCGATGAGTATCTGCGACGTCGTGTGCGCCACAAGCAATTGATCTATGGTCGCATCTATGAGCTGGCCAATTGTTTTCTGGTTGCCTTCAGGTATTCTGTGCTCACCGTCCTGTTGATGATCTATGTGCGTATCGCTGTCGATTGCTATTTTATGTACTACACGCTCTACAACAAGATCAACATTATTGGTAAGTGAATCATCTGATTGAGCAACTATCTTATCTATTCCTCTTTCGCTTAAGACTATTATCTACTGCTACCGGCTGTACTGGAGATTCCAGTATTTATTTACGTCTCGCAGAGCTGCATGCAACTCATGCCTCGCATTGCCCATCAGCTGCACAGCATAGTGATCACGTCGCCAGGTCTTTCGCTGCAGATCCAGAACTTTTCGCTGCAGTTGCTCCATCAGGGTGTACGCATCGATTGCCTGGGCATCACCGTTCTCGACAGCTATCTGTTGACACGCGTGAGTTGTCAATGTAATCTTCCACCATCTGGACAGCAGTTAATTTTTCTCTCTCTATTTCTCCAATCGTAGAGTGTCACCGCCATTTGTACGTACATGATTTTTACGGTGCAACTGATGCCCAAGTTGAGTGGCACCTATTGGTAGATGGAACAACAAAGTGATTACGACTCTGAGGTCAAGTCAAGTATTTAATATTAAAGCTATATTGTTATCGTTATTGTTATCCTTTAAAATTATATCAATATAATGCCTTAAAACGAGATTTTCGGGAGCAGGGAGGAGGGGATATACAATAAGCAATCATCTGCTTCATCTGTAGGAAGCATTGGGAACACGAGGCGGGAGGTGGAGCATTTTGTTTGGGGGGTTTTTGTGGTTTGTTATGCAGATAGTTCATTTCGTATTTACACGTCTTGTATAGTGTTGGACGGGCTCTCTCTCTCTCTTTCTCATCTAGGGATGCAGCGGGATTATCTAGTAACTAAACATCATCATCGTGGTCATCATTATCATCGTCGGACAGCCAACTAACCAAAAAAAAAAACTGCATCTCTCCATTGCCATCAATCTTAAAGTACGATTGCAATTAAGTGCGTATATATATATATCTGTATCTGTATCTGTAGTTGTATCTGCATCGGCATCTGTAAATGTATCTGCATCTGCATTTGCATCTTTATCGGTTTATCTTTATGTGGTGTATGTAGTTTTATGTGTGCACGCGATTCGAGTGATTTCTCTTGCTTAATCGTACTCATGACTCGACTCTCGTTTCGCAATCAACAGATTCTCACGCTCATCATCGTTACCCTCGATAATTGTAATTGTATTGGAATGCGCCGAACGATTCAATGGCTTCACACGATGCACCGTCTCGGTGAGTCCCGATTCGGTTAAGACTTCCACCTCATCATCGTCATCCTCATCGGGCACGGTGAAATATGGATGCGATGATACGGGACGGAATTTGTAGCCGGTGAGCACAAAGAACACATATGTTGCCCACTCTCTAAACATCTCATCGAGCCAGGCATACTGAAAGACGACGGTCATCTGTAGCAAATACACAATGATGCGGGTGAAGTAAATGTAACAGATGATCATCAAATAGAATTGCCGGAATAGCTTTAGTTTGCGCAGATTGATGGCAGCCTTGCCATCGGTGGCGGATGCTTCATGCAGATGCCGTATGGACCAAACAATGGGCAGTAGTATAGCAAAGCAGCACAGCAGATCCACAAAGAAGAAAATCTTGTACCAGGTGCGAAACTCGGCATCGCTCTGATCCGACTCATCCGTTATGATTTGTGCCACATTCGCCAGCACCTAAAGAAAAAGAGGTTTATTCAGTCACATCACAGTATAGTGTTGGGGGCTTCCAAACCTGCAGGGGAATGACAATCATAAAGATCTTCTTGTCCTTGTCGGAGAGTATGTGTTTAATGAATGTCCAGCCAGTGCCAATGAGCACAATGGTTATGAACAAGACGGCGCCCTTAAGCAAGTGTGCAATGTAGTAGAGTATGGCCCAGGTTTCCACATGCTCGCCGCGCTTCTCAATGAAATGATAGTTTATGGAATGGAACATCAATGACAACGACTTGAGGAAAACCAGCACAGCCATCAAATAATGTATCTTATAAACGGTGTGCCTAATAAAAATATAAAGGGCATTAACTACATGTTCTCAGATAAAACAAATAAAGCACGCAAACTCACTTGCTCTTTTTCAGTATGAAGACCCAGAAGAGTCCGGACAAAAAGAAAAGCAGACTCATCATAAAGTATAAAGCCGGTAGCGGCATCTCGCCAGCCGACAAATAATTGCCATTATTGTTCTCCTCAATGTCCACCTGCAAGACAATATTTAGTAAATGCTCAACTCATAGACTTTGCTAACTTACATTGAACGAGAGCTTCTTCGGATTGTCGTAGTTGGGACAAGCGTGGAAATACAAATTGTACAAGCCCTCGTCATGCGGTGTTGCCACAAACATGGAAAAGTTAAAGCTATAATAGTTGATGTTGTCTTCGGTTAGCTTAACCAGCGGCAGACTGAAATTATTGCACAAATCGTTCTGGGATTGGCGATACGAGTTCGACTCGTAAAAATTCGACGCGGATCCCGGTGAATTGTCCACGGGCAGTGCCGGCTCCACCTCAGCGTCGTTGCTAAGCTTGCTATTGCTATTGCTGTTACTTGACGTGGCAGCTGCAGCAATCGATGCTGGCGGCGCCGGAGCAGCTTCAGCAGCCACTTCAGAGTCCGCTGCTAGCACACCGCTGGCTATGGCCGCAGGCGGCAAAGCGGCAGCGGAAACTGCATCAGCTGTAGCTGGCGATGATGATGCCTTTGGCTGTATTGGCGCATCCTTTACCGCATCCTTCGGCGCCAGCGCAATTGATGATGTGGGCTGCTCTGACTTCAGCTTGGCAGCGCCTTCAATCTTGCCCGCTACAATGGGTGAAGACAGTTTCTGCGGTGATTGCTCTTCGTCGGGCTTAAAAGGTTTCTCCTCCGAATTATCATCGAGATCATCTACTGCCTCCTCGGAATCAATGGGCATGACAGCGCGTCGCACACGCGGCTGCGTAAAGAGTGCAGTGTCGCTAACCTTGCCCACATGCGAGTTGCGTTTGCGGCGATACGCAACATTTTTGTAGACATGCATGTTGACCCACTCTGGGGAGCAATGAACCCGCACCCTGAAAGCAAAGTATATGAATGACTAAAACAATCATCATCTATGGAATAGAGTTAAAACTTACTTCAACTCTACGAGATCGAGCACAAAGAAGAGTATGGGACCGCTGTTCTGATTGTTAGGTGGCTCCTCCAAAATGCATTTGGTTTGATGCGAGTCCAGATACGGATTCAACTGATCAATGGTTGTTTTGTCCAGCGACAACCCAAACTGAAATTATGGTATAGGCCAAGAAATGTTATACTTCACAAATAAAGTGTTTTACGGTTTATACTTACCAAACCCGACGTTGACTGATCGTCGGCAATTCTCAAGCGACTCAGCTGGACGTCCAAATGTCCGTTTGTGTAGAAACCAAATGTGCTCAGCGCAATATACGGACGCATATCATTCTGCAAATAGTTAGTTACATAGTATATGATAAGTAAATAGCGGACCGGCTACCGCAGCACTAAAACGAAACTGAGATAAAAATAAGAATAACAATACTTACGCGCACTTCCACGTGATGTTTGCGCGACAGGACGACATGGGGTGCCGTTAGCAGGGCTGCGATTAGTGCCACAAATATTGATTTAATATTTAATATGTGCGCTGACGCTAGCGCACTCATTTTGCCCACTGCTCTTGTTTATCTTTTGTTTCTCCTTTCTTTTCTTTACGTGTTGTTGTATTCTCGCCCGTGTGGCAACTTTTTTTTTTGCTTCCTTGAGCTGGCAAAACTTGCGTTATCGTGTTATTATTGATAGTATATAAAACTGATGTTGCTCTGGCTGTGGTCCGTGATTTCAATTAATTAATGCCTATTTGTTGCGGCTGCTTGCTGCCGTTGCTATTGTAATTGCAATTGTTAACACTTTGTGCTGATAACTTTTTTTTTTATTTGTGTGTTGGTTATAGTTAGAGGTGGAGAAACATCGATGGTAAAATCGATGGTTCGATGTTTTTCAAATTGTTTAATACACCGATTTTATTCGATGGGTTTCTGTAGCTGGATAATACTATTAGAAATTAATTTATTATTAAAGTAAGCTACTATTCTATATGAATTCAGATATTTGCTTGTTAAAAAAAGTGTTTTTGTTTTATTTACCGGGGTGTGACCACATTTTAAATATACCAAACTATCGATAATCGGCTACACTTCATTTGGTATATTAGTAATTCCAATTCGGTATATTACTAAAATTCATATAAGAAGGCGCGGTATTTAAAACATTTGAAGTAGCAAAATTTTAATTTCTTCGAAAGTGATTATTTAAAATCAAATTATGTTATATATTTATTGTGCCTTATAAATTGAACTCACTAAAAAGGACAAACACAAGTGCATACATAGCGTATAAGAAAAATAGTAATCGAATTGTGCATCATTGTTATTTTTGGTGCCCTCTATTCCATGTAACCGCTGTGAATGTTCCGACGCACATTGATATGATCCCGAGGTCGTGGTTTGAACTTTCCATCTCCCAAGGTGATCGAGACTGGCATTTTCTTGCCCCGAAATGTGCCAGCTTCGATTGCTGGCGCAGGCAACGGTTGTTTAGGAGCCTTCTTTCCTTTTACATCTTTTTTATTATTGGCTTTTTCTTTGGCTAGATCCTCCTCATAATCCTTATCGGCATCCAACCATGCGATTTTCGTCGAATCATCCATATTCATAGGCCTCACTTGTGTAATAAGCGATAGAGCCAACGCCTTCTGCTTCTTCTGATAATATACGATCTCAAAACCAAGTGTAACCATTGCCATAATGAGGCCAAAGAGCGTGGCTATAAAAACGCCACCCAAACTCTCGAGGGTGATGCCCTCCTGATCCTCCGAGAGTGGACAGTCCTGCAGCTTAGATTGATTCCAGTATTTTGCACGAAGCTGCTCAAAAAATCGTTCCTTTTGCAGCTCCAAGATGGCATAGCTCAGTTCATCCTGTCAAGCAAAATGCATATACAAAAAGCATATATACAGACGTCATTAAAAGTGAAAGACTTACGCCTAGATGGCTGCCCTGTTGGACGGCAACGGCGTACGGCTGTTCGGCAAACACTTCGCCCACCTCGGTAAGATTGCAGTTCCTGGTTACCTCATATTTGATCTCCGCCGAGTCATGAATGAACGCATAGTCCGCATTGCCATGCGCATCCACATTGGCAAATCCCTCGCTGGCATTCCTCACCGGCTTTGAGCTGTTGATGGACAACAGTATGTGTCCGTATTGCTCCTTGATCGGATAATCCCAGATGCGAAATTTACGAAAGTCTCGCGAAGCATTCAATGCCATCTCCTTCCACATGCGATACAACGTATCCTCGGCAAACTTCATGTTCATGAAGTAATGATGCGTATCCGAACTCTCCACAACTGTGTAGTTGATGCGCGATTGTCGTGCCAGCTGTTCTAAAGATTGGACCGGCGCCTGCATGCGTTCAACTGTAAGAAAAGCGGCCAGGTTGGCAGTGAATGTGGCCAGCATTAGGACCACAAACAGCCAATACGCAGCGACCAGCAGACGTCCTGACACCGCCTTGGGTGCCTCGCCACCGCCTTGTGGCGTAAACGAGGTGAGTGCAAACCAAAAGCTTTCGCGAAGCGTAAACTCCCGACACTCGTAGGGATACGCTTCTCGATTGTTCCGTGAACTGTATGGCGAATACTTGTCCATGAACCATATCATCAACGCAGTACCAATCAGCGCAGCCACAATGCTCACCCAAACCTCAACGCGCAACACCGTCATGAACTTGAACAACGATGTCTTCCGCATGGGTTTTCGCATTACTATCGAGATGCCGGTCTGCTCAAAGTACGGCGGCAAAAAGTCAACGACTTCTTCGCGTTCCGAGTACATTTTGAGAGCGGCCACAGCGAAATCCGTTTCGCCACTAATCAAATCCCCTATGACGCCATCCCATTCGCCCTGCTCATTGCGCTCACCCATATGTCCTGTGACAGGCGCCACGATCTCATAGGCAAAGTTCAATTTCTCGGCCAGACGTGCTATGAAATCAATACAGTAACCTTCCCAGATAAGCGCTCCACTTCGCGTGCGCATTGGCTCATGGGTTTGGGGATGACGTCGTAAATAGCTCCAGGGCACACTTTCGGCAGTGCCGACGCGAAAGAAGCGGCGACTCGGACTGATTGTCTCATTCAGCAGACGCAGCTGACCCGCTGACCAAATGGCCAGATCTGTTTTGGCCTCATGTTCATTCGAATAGTAGCCAGCCGATATGTTTACCACAAAGGTCAGTTCCTCTTCCTCTAGCATCTCCTGTTCATGTTGCGGCTGCTGTTGTTGTTGAATCCGCTGCGTGTTAAACTCGTCGCTGGGTGGTGTAAATCCTATAAAGTTGCTCCAGTGCACATTTTCCATCCAAGGATTTTCCTCGTCCTCAGTTACCTCGGCGCTGGCATTGCAATCCATGTATACCGGCTGTGGGAACTTGTAGCTGACCTGTGCTGCATCAATCAGACTGCGGATGATGTCTAGCAGCAGACCCCGTTGCAACTAAGGGAGAAAAGGTCAAAACAATGCTTCAACTACAATCTATTCATCTCATTCTGCGCAGAATATACAAGTATTATGCACTTTTTCCTATTCTATCTCTTTTCACTGTTATCACGCTGTAACTGCCGGAGAAATTGTTTTCTCCACCCGGACCTCCATTCAATTTCTTAGGGCTTCCGGTGATACAGTGGGCAAATTGCTTTAACTTCAATCTATCACATTATCCTATGCAAGGACCCTAACACTTCTATTCAACCCCTTCAGGACTTACAGTGAATCCACTGGTGCAGTAAATATCCCTCATCTGCATAGACCGACAGATGGCACGAGCGTTCAATGTGAAGCGCGTGGCAAACTCCACCTGACGTTTGTACTTAAAAACCCGATCTCGCGTGTCCAGAAAAACTAGATGCCACTCAGCAGGACGTTGAAACAACTGACCCTTTTGCACCTGCAAAAAGTGGGTTTAATCGACAGATAACAAATCCCTCTTAAGAGGTTAATTAACTCACACGCTCGAAGATGCCATTCATTGAGGAGCCGCGAGCAAACATTGCATAATAAGTGGGCGGAGGACGCAGTAAGCTTAGGCGCTGCACAAAATCCTCACTACTGCTACTTGCATCCAGGATAAGCGTCCGAAAGGGATAACCATCGAGCAGCTGCTGCATGGCCTCCGAGGTGTCGCGCGCGTTCTGAAAGATCATGGCCACATTGTTGGCACGCTTCTGACGCATAAAGTCGCCAAACATTTCGAGGAACGGCCGCATTATCCTGCCCACACGCACATACCCAATGCCATGTGTTCTCGCCAGCTGCTCACCTTCCGTCCAGCGACTGTAGCTCAGATCCACAATTACTGTGCTGCCTACGCTGTTCAATATATCGCAAACTGGTCGCAGAAAGAAGATACTATAACTGTGCGATGAGGAAATGCCCTTACTACTCACAGTTGTCCATGTCCTGACCATCATCGGTGTGTGTCAGCTGCATAATCGCATCTACAATGCCACTGCCTACCTGAAGTGTCTCCAGCTCCTTAAGCACCACCGCAATGTCTGCCTCGAATTCCGCCCGCTGCACGGGCTCAATCCAGAAAACTAGCAACAAGATGATGGAGACTGCAGCAGCTCTTTTTCTTGTTCTTAATCATTAAGTGAACTTACTTATCTTCAAGTCATCACCGCTAGTCAGGCTTAATTCTAATCCGATTGTCAGAGTTAGGCAGAGCCAGATCCTTTGGCTACGGATCACGTTCATTTCGTCCGTTCTCCCCGAAAGTTCACAACAAATTGGCTCAAAATTGCAGCAGTTATGCGATGTGACAGGCAACTGGTTCGTCCGTCCATTCGTGCATTTAATTGGCCATAATTTAATGCCCATCGATTGATTGCTCAACCAGGGACAATATGCATTATTAATTAGCTGCGATTGTCAAATCCGCATTCAAATTCATATTCCCAATGCACAGACTGCAAGTCCTCACCACTAGATATCCTATGTTATATACAGGTTAAAGATACAAGAAAAATCCTTTCCTTTCTTTTTCCGCACTCTTACAACTATTATTTGTAATTTTAATATCTTAACTACAAGATACCCAATTGCGTTTCAAGACAATTGTGGAGTATCAAATACAAACTGTCTAGTTTATAAATAGAAAACAAAGAAAACAGATTGATCAGGTTTAGTCGTAAACAAAATCATATAATTTTTCTTTTATATACCAAGCAATCTGACGTATTACAGGAATATGCTTAACGAGTGGGTAATACTTAATACTTATGTACAGTTTAAATATCTATAATTTATATATGTTTTATATATTTACATATATATTGTATAGTAATATTTGATTCGAAAACCAAACTCTCCCTCGGGATCAGTTCTTTGGTTTTTTTTTTGTATTTTTTATGTTTATAGCCGATAGATAAATATTTAACTTAAGCTTTAACGAACGTAAATATATACGTTTATTATTACAGTAAGTAAACCTACGATATATTGTTAATCAAGGATCTCTTTTAAATAATAAAAAAAAATTATAATAATAAACATAAGAGACTATTTCATAATTGATAAAGATAAACATAACTGGTTTCATTTCATCGAGTAATTTGTTTTGTGTTGTAGATGTTTTTCTTTTAGGTGCCATGAAGATGGGAAAGTATCGATTCGATATCTTCGATCTGTACACCGGCATCATGTGGCTCCTGATCCTCGCCAGAGTTTGGTTTCATCGGCGCATTGCTGTTGGGAAAAATTTGAAATTTTATATTTGTGCTTGATAATGTGACTCCAGCTAGAGTGAGACAACAATATATGCTGCTTCTCTTTCTATTTGTAACAATCCACACTTGATACTTACATCTTGGCTACCTCGAGATCGTCTTCATCGCGCTGCCCGCTCTCCGCTGCCTGTGAGTTGGTGCCCAGAGGCGTGGATGTCGCCACTGGCTTCACCTTCTTCTCATCCTTAGCCTCATCGCGATTAGTGGTTCCTTCTCCTTCTCCCGCACCTCCACCTCCGCCACTAGTATAGCGTACGATGCGTTTCTTGGGTATGTTACGAATGGCGACAGCATTGGCAGCCGCATTGGCCCCATTATCTTCGCTACCGTTGCCCGAGTGCTGATAGATTAGCTGTGGACTTGTCATGCGCACATTGTGCATCTCATTGTCGATCATGAGACGCATTTGATAGCTCTCAAAGTAGCTCGCTGGCTGGCGTTCCACAGGCTCTGTTGGTTTGCTGCCATTATCCGCGTATGAAAAACTGAACGTATTTTCCACATGACTGCTGCTTAAGCACATGTCCAGCTCATAGTCTGGGCTCGCCCCTGGCGCTGTCGTTGCTGCCGATGTTGAGGGCAATGTTTGGGGCTCTGGTGACTTTTGTGTGGTTTGCGCTTCGGCAAGAGTTGCCAATGGCTGCGACGGCTCCAGACGCGCTTCGGCACGTTTCTTCGCCGGCTTCTTGGTCACTTTGACATTGGTTAACGCCTTTGTTAGATTAGGTGGCGGTTCCGGTGATGTTTCTTCTGGTCCAGGAGCTGTAAGATGCGAAAGTTAGCCGAGTGTTAAAGTGATTGTAATTACCCAGTGACTTACTCTTATTGTCAATCAGTCGCGTGGAGCGTCGTGTGCAGCAGCGTGTGGGCTCCACGTTGGGCGCCTTCCTAGGTCGCCCACGACGCTGTGCTGCGCCCAACGTGGGTGCCGGCTGTGCTGCAATTTGAACAGCAACGCGTCCCACTTTTGGCTGCTGTTGCTGCTGCTTCTTAGCACTGAGATTCAAGGCCATAAGCAGCGCTGGATCCAGATCGCTGCTGCAATTTGTCGATGGCTCATTCCCTGACTTGGCAATTGTTTCTGTTGGCTTTGGAATAGCAACCGCTGTTGTAGCTGAGCTGGTTGTTAATACTGTTGTTACGGCTAACGCACCCGTTGTAGCTGCTGTCTTCACGGTTGGCGGCGTTTCCTTTCGAGGAGACTTGCCGTTGCTTGCCTTGCTCGACTGTGACGGTGGTTGTGACAACTTGGCGTTCTCCCGCATGTTGCTTAGCTTCTTGTTTACCTTGCGGATGCGCGGTTTGGGCGAGACTTGCTGCTTCACCTTGGCCTTGACACGCTCACGCACTTTGGCCAGTTCCTGACGACGCTGCTCCATTACCAGCTGTTGTTTTAGCTTATCCTCAGCTGCACTCGGAGCTGGCGGAGGCGGCGGTGTTGCAGTTTTGGCTGCAGGCGGATTGACTGGCGGAGGTGGAGCCGACGGTGGTGGTGATGGAGGCGGAGGTGGTTTCACTGATGCAGCTGGCAATTCCGGAGGCGGCGGCGGAGGTGGAGGAGGATTAGCTGGTTTCGTTTTGGGTGCTGGCGGTGCCATCTCCCCGCTAGTATTCGCATCCTTGGTCGCGTCCTTGCTGGGTGTCAGCCAATTTCGCAATGGGTAGCGTACCTCGCCATCCTGGCTGACCAGCTGCTGCGGCTCATTGTCGATGGCGAGCGGCGGTGCAGATGCCGTCGCCGCTGCCGCCTTTAGCCATTCCTCATCCTCGGTGCTGCTAATGTCCGACAGATTCTCCATGTCCAGCAGCTGCATTGTTTTCGCCGTGGGCAACGCAACATCGCCAGGTGCCAGCTGACTTGTCGCACGTCTGGATGAGTTGCTGCTGCTGTCGGTGCTGCTGCCGCTGCCACTGCTCGACGAACTAGAGCTGCTGGAGGAGTAAGTAGAGCTGCTGGCACACGAACTGCTGCTGGAATTATCGACCACAGCATCGGGCAAACCCGATACTAGCTTATAATGTGCACCTGGCTCCGCGACATTATCAGGCAAAGCCGCGACGGCGCCCTCAGCGCTGTCCACGGCCTCGGTGCCAAAGGAACGCACACGACGCAGCACTGTCGGCTCCACGGGCAAACGCTCGGCATGCAGCTCAATCGCGGACACGGCAGAAACCTTGATCGGTTCGGGTGCAATTGTAGTTGTTGCTGGCGATGCTCTGGCCGGTTGCAGGGCACATTGGGCATTCGTATCCGTGTGCTCGGCCTCATCGGGACGATAGTAGGAGCTGCCCGAGGAATAATCCGTTTTGGTTGTGCTGTGCGGTGTGCCCAGGGAGTGGCCAAATGGTGTTGCCCCCGACAGTCGTGTGCCCGGCGTTATGGCCGTTAGCATGGGCGTGTCGAGTATGCTCTTGGTGTCGCTGCCAAACAGAAACGAAGTGCTCGGCAACAGCTTGGCATAGGGCGTGTCCAGTGTCGGTGGCAGGAGCAGTGCGGCGGGTCCGGGTGTCGGCGGCACACCGTCATCCGACTGCGATAGCAGCATCTTGAATGGTGTCTCCAGCAGCATCTCCATGCTCGAAGGCACTTGATCCACTGTCGCTATTGCTATCGTTGCTGTTGCCGTTGTAGTTGTTGTTGTTGTAACCTGCTTGGCTGTCTTCTCCGGCAGCTGCTCCTTCTCGGTTTTCAGCTGCATCGCTGGTTCTTGGATAATTGACACTTTATGCGCATTCTTTTCCCCCTGCAGTTGTTGTTTGTCTTTCTCCTCACGGTTCGCTTCCTTCGGCGGCTCTTTGCTTTCCACTATTTTCTTTGCTTTATGCGGTGTCGTTATCTTGATCGTTGTTGTTGTCTTCCCAACTGTCTGTCCCGCCTGCAGCTTCTTCTTCTTGGCACTGAGCGTCACCTTGAGTTTCTTTTGCTTAGGCGCCAGCGGCGTGCCACCGCTTCCACCTTTCTTCTTGCCCGCTGCGGTGCGACGTCGCGTGCGTTGCGATCCCTTAAACTGTTCCTGACGCTTGGCATTGATCTCGCGTAGCCGCTGCTCTAGATCGGTGCTGGTGCCGTGCATTTGACGTTGCCAGGCGGCCATCAGATCCGTCTGGTCGTCGTCGTCCTCCTCCTCGACATGCTGGCTGCCTCTTTGATTCTCCTTGCTGTCGTCCAGCGATGTGCCCACATCCGGCTGCTGCTGTTGCTCCAGTTTCACATCCAGTTGCTGTGGCTGCTGTTGTTGTTCCTTCTGTTGTTGCTGCGCCTCTTCCGGTACAGTTGACTGGGAAATAATGCGCTTGCAAGCCTTGACTGCCGCCCGACGCTTCTGCTTACGCTTCGGCGTAGCTGTGCTGCCTTTCGTCTGCTTCGCAGCAACTACAACAGCTTTAATCACCGTTTGATTGCTGCCCTCCTCCATGGCAAATAAGGGCGGCAAGCAGCTGTTGCCGCTCTCATTGGCGCTCACATCGGCCGAGGTGCTCAGCTTGCTGTGCGTGGGACTGCTGCCAAAGCTGGGTAGGATCTCAACGCTCTTAATGTGCACCGGCTTCTCCTCCGGTGCTTGCTTTGCAAGCTCAGGCTGTTGCTCTGTCTGCACCAGCTGCGACTGTTGCTGCTGTTCGCGCAACGCCTTCAGCTGCTCGCGACGCTGCAGCTGCTGCTGCTGAAGCTGGGCACGACGTGTAGAGACGGGCGTATGGTGCATGGCATGCGTAATTGCCTTGGGTGAAAAGTTGAGGGTGCGAACATGCGAAGTGCGTTTCCTGGGCGTCGATAAACTGCGGAATGCCTTCACATTCACAATGCCAGCCGTCGAAGGCGTCGCACGCTCCAGCACCACACGCGACGAGTCCAACGAGGCAGGCGGGATCCCATTCGCATTCGCTGGCGCCGCTTTGCGTTCCACAGATTTGTGTACAGCTGCGGCTGCGGCTGCTGCTGTGGCTGCAGCTATTAATGGCGGCGGCTGTTGAGGCTCCTCCTCAATCAATTGCACGGGCGGCTCAACAGCAGCTGGCGGCAGTGGCTGATGCGACGATGACTGCTTCACAGCACTGTTGATTATTATCGAATTGGGCAGTTGACTGGCCGTCACAGTAATTGGTTCGGTTAGTGGAATTTCAAAGACATCAGAGCGCAGCTGTTGAGCCAACCATTCGTTGTTCACAAGCAGCGGCAGATGCGAGAAGATACCATCGTTGGACGAGAAGATCATGGGAAATGTTAGCTGACCATTTGTGGTATCCACGCACACTTGATTCGATGTCGTTTGGATCGTTCCACTCGCTGCTGCCTCACCATCTCCTCCTCCTCCACCGCCAGCATCATTGTAATTAATGAGATTCTCGGTGGTGATGCTGAGATTAACTGAAGCTGCGCCAGTTGCCAGCTGCTGTTGCAGTTGTTGTTGCAGTTGCTGATGCTGATGCAGTTGTTGCTGCTGCTTTTGTGCGCTCTCATTCGAATTGATCACAATCAACTTGGATATGCTGAAATTGGGATCCACCACCTGGTCCAGTGAAGTGTTCGCATTCAACTGTATCACCGCATTTCCATTGCCATTTCCATCTCCGCCCGCATTGGCCACCGCCGCCACCGCATTGCGTATGATGAGCGGTGTTTGCGGTGGCTCTGCTGCACCCAGCTCTGGCGTCTCTAACGTAGCTGCAGGCGGCTGCTGCTGCTGCTCGCCGACATTTGTTGGCGCTGGTGTGCCAACAACCTCTTGGAGCACACGATCAAACGATGGATCCTTCTCGGTCGCTTCCAATATGTTCTTGACCAAATCATCAAGCACCGCCTCAGAGTTTATCGATTCCGGCGTAGGCGCATGCACGGTGACCGATTGTAACGCCACATTGATGTTCTCCAACAGCTTCTGCTGGAAGTCCTCATTGGTCATGATGGCCTGCGTCAATTCCTGTCACAAAGAACAAAAAGTTAAACAGCAGTTTATAGAATATTTCAATAGCGAAAGCGATAAGCCTAAATTCAAAACTACAGATCTGCAGTCCAATTATGATTGTAAATTAGACATTTGAACAACTATGGTTAATAGTTGATTACTTGATTTTAGGTATTAAACAGTTAGCAAGGATGTAGATGAGTTAAAATAGTAAGGTTTAATACACTTTAGTGTAAAAAGGAGTTAAAAGTTTAATCTGGCTTTCATTGCAAAAACTCTCACGAGCGAAAGACAAGACTTTTTTTAAGTGCTAAAGGATTAATGAAGGTTGGTATTACAGTAGACAGTTTGAGTAGAGTAACTAAGTTATTAGTAAAGTTTAGTCGTGATACTAAGAGATTGTATAGTTGTTTAATTAATAGATAACGACTCTCAATAGTTTAAAAGACCACAAATAGTTTGAAATATATAGAACCTAAGAGAACAATATTAGTGGTAACTATAGTGCAATGAAATGTGTAATTACGGGCATAGCTTGTGGCATGGGCATCATGATCAATTCTGCCGAATCGTTGGTGCGGCTGGTGCCTGTGCGTGGCGTGGAATTATTCTTGGGTCCATGCCCGCTGCCATGGAAAGGCAAAGCTTCGTCGGTGCTACTGGCATCGCTGTTGCAGTTGTCGGTGTGATTATTGCCGCTGCTGCTGCTATCGAGGGATTCATTGTCAGCGCTGTGCAAGCGATGTGAGCGCTCAATGCTGCAATACAAATGTGGCGCCAGCAGACGTGGACGCTTGCTGTCGTAATGTGGCAGCGGTTGTTGTGCCTCTTCATCCGTTTGGCCACGCCTAAATGAAAAGACCTTTTCAATACATGAGTCAGGAAAAAATAAGTAAAAAGTTTACATGCGACGACGCTTGCGTTTTTTGTTTGTGTTTGCTGTTGTGTTGTTGCGCCAGCTGCTATGCGGTGTGTTCTTTTCCTGATGCAGCAGCTCACTGAGACGCTCAGACAGTTTCATTTGCTGCAAACGCATTCGCCGCTCCAGGGGCAACTTGAGCATTGCATTCGTCACTGCAATAAATACGAAGAGAGAGAGAAAGGAGTTTAAGATTAGGCAAGCGCATCGCATCGATATTGTCAATCACAAAAACTTACCCAGCGTGTTGATCTTGACGTGCTCGCGTATCATATCCTCGAGACCGCCATTGAGAAAGTTGTGCGGCAGCAAGCCTTGACGGAATGCATTGAACTCCTGCCCCAGATGCGGCGACGTGCGGCATAGAGTTTGGGCCGCACGCTTAAGATTATTGTTGACCAAATAGCCTGCAATTGGAATGGTCATTAAGCGAGCGGATAGCGCGAAGGGAGGCGAGAGGAGAGACTCACCTAGGACCAGGCGCGCTATATCGGAATGCAGCACAATCGATTCCATTTTATGTGGCTCGCTTTTTTCGCTATACTCCAAAAATTTATTGTTTGAAGTCTACTTGTGCTGCTCTTTAGTCACAACTGAGGCACATACTTCCGACACACTAAGATACTACGATAACAAACAGCAAATCCAAAACCAACTCAAACACAAAAAAAAAAAAACAAAAAAAATTTGTTTATTTGCTGTTGTTTCTTGCTGTATTTTTCTCTTTTTTGCAGTCTGCTTTTTGCTTCTCGTTTGACTGTTTTGCTGCGGTTCTTTCTGAATCGACTTCGATGCCGATGCCTCTCTTCACTCTTTTAGAATGCCGATAGTGTTGTTTAATTTCCGTTCCTAACGCACGCACTTTCACTTGTAAATTGGCAACACGCTTATTGAGCGAATCGTTTTGTTTGTGACACACGGCTCGGTTTTATTATATTAATTGACAATCGACGGCATCCTGTCGCACTGTACGACGAACACAATATTAAAACACAACAGCATCTGTTTGCCGCCAAAATGTTAATTTTGCAGTGCTGCTATGCGGTGTAGAAAGTATCGATTATTTGTACTGCTGCTTTCGATATACTTTGTTTGTAATCATACGATTAAAACTCCACAGCAGCACAGGAAAAACGCTATCACTGTGATCTGGTCACATTGTAATTTTGCACATATTGTTGTTTAAATGGCTGCGAAAACAATTGCTGCCGACAAAACGGGGGACGGTCAAGAACCGCAGGAAAAATCACACAAAGCGGATGCGACGGTCCATGAACATGAACCGGTGGCAAGTGGCGACCAAACGGACATTACCGACACATCGCCAGGAGGCATCAAAAGCGAAACAGGTGGCGGTCGCAAACGTAAGCGACATTTGTTTAATTCGATTCGAACGCAAATGGAGTTTTATTTTGGCGACGCCAATCTGAGCAAGGACCGTTTCCTGCGACGTTACGTGGAGCAGGATCCATGTAAGTACGTTCCAATGAATCCATACTGTGCTTTATTGAAATTCGGTTTCTTATTAGATGTGCCGCTTGACATATTTCTTACATTCAACAAGATCAAAACACTCACCCAAGATGTGCAACAAATATCGCGTTCGCTGTCCAACTCACATCTGCTGGAGCTGGACAAGAGTGGACTAAAAGTGCGTCGCAAGACGGCGCTGCCCGTGCAACGGGATGTCAACGATAAAACGCTTTATGTGGAAGCCTTGCCACGCACAGCAACCCACGATTGGCTCAAAGAAGTCTTTAGTCGATATGGTGCCGTTGCTTATGTATCGCTGCCGCATTATCCGGGCACTCGCAAGATCAAGGAGTTTGCCTTCATTGAGTTCGAGAAGAGCTCGGCCGTGGAGAAGGCGGTGAAGGCATTTGCCCAAGTGCAAGGTGTGCTGTCCGTGGAGCACACAGATCCCGCTGATTTGGCCAGCATTCGTTCGTTTCAACAGCAACAGCAGCAAAAGTCAGGTGCAGATGTCTCTGATGCAGCGGCAGCTGCTGGTGCAGAGATAACTCTGAAGCGGGAATGCGACAAGGAAGAAACCCATGATGGAGCCGTGTCTGCCAAGCGTGTTAAGCTGGAGGCACCGCAGGAGCAAAGCGATCAAGCAGCTGGCTTGGAAAGCACAGACGCCGAGATGTCGCAACAAAGCGAAACCGATGACAATCCCGAGGATGCTGGTGATAATCGTGCTGGCAAAGAGAGCGGCGGCGATGCAAAGCAGACGCAGCATAAGCGACGTCGCAAGCAAAAGAAGAAACCGCTGCTGGACAAGCACAAGCCAAACATTGAGCCAAGCGCCATGGAGCTGAAGGTGCTGCCCAAGAGCAGCTGGTGCAGCATGCGCAATAAATATCTCAATCTGCAGCGGCGCATCATCAGCGAGGCAAAGAGCAAACTGTGGCGCAGCAGTGGCGGTCAGCAGACGCATCTTGGCAAGAGTAACACAGCACTGCCTCAATTGCAGGCCCAACACCATCACCACCAGCAGCAGCAACAACAACAACAGCTAACCGAGATCAAGGGCAACAGTGTCGCTGGCTCGGGCGTGGTGGTCGCCGCCAACAGCAGCAGCGGTAGCGTCGGACATGAGGAAGGCGAACCGCTTAGCGATGCGGCTGATCACCACCACCATCATCATCACCATCATCATCATGCCGTTGCCGGAGGAGGCGACGTGCCAGTGCCTGCCAAACGACGCAAGCGCAACAAGAACGCCGCTGGTGGTGTACATAAGATGAATATGAATTTCTATGGTGCCGGCGGCAGCGAAACGGATGACACTGCAAAGCTGCCAGCGAAGGCCGAGGAACGGGCGCCACTCTTCAAATACGAGCCGGGTCTGATAGTCGAGTGTGCACTGCATGAGCCGTGCACCAATGTCAAGGATTTCAAGGCCGATATGCGACAATATGCGGACATCAAGTATGTGGACATCAAAGAGGGCGATCAGCTGGCGCATTTACGCATGTCCACCCCCGAAGCAGCCGATGAGTTGGCCCACAAGTTGAGCTGTGCTGAGATGCAGCTGAAGGTGCTGCGTGGCCAGACGGAGCAGCAATATTGGCGCAAGATCGAGCAGGATCGCGAGGCGAAGCTGACGAAGAAGGTGCGTGTGCAGCAGAAGCGTGGACGCGAAAAGTTTGCCAAGCTGCTGGCCAAACACATCAAGTTCGACGATGCTGACGACGATGAGGTAGCCGCCAATACAACGGGAGGTCCAAATGGAGGAGCAGCTGCATCAGCAAGCAACAATCTATCCGCTGATGTCTAACAGAATAAATAAAGAGGAAGAAAGACTTCAAGTTGTTTTGTAGTAAAACTATTTACAAAAAGAGGCAACGAAAATTATGAATATTTTCCACTTTCTTAAATGAACTGAACTAAAACAGTTTTAGAACATCATGTTTCTAAATTGCAAATCCAAATCGATCATTGAATATTTTGTTGTCTCCTAAATAATAATTTGGGTTTAAAATATAGTAAATTTCTATATATTGAGGGAAAGTAGAAATACAATAAAGTATCATTAGCAATATAATAAAACTGATATTAATTATTATTTCTAGAATTGTTTATTAAACACCAGTTGATACATTTAACAGCTCTGTAATTTAAAATGCGCCGTTTCTGCTGTACTGTAAGTGTAGTGTTAGAAGTTGAGGTGCTGTTGACATTTCTAGAAGTCCTAAACATTGGGAGCACCTATGTTAATATTAAATTCCACTTTCCACTTGCTTAAAATGATCACTTTGTGTGGTTATACCCGCTACCCATAGGGTAGAAGGGTATTATAACTTTGTGCCGGCAGGAAATGTATGTAACAGGTAGAAGGAGGCATCTCCGACCCTATAAAGTATATATATTCTTGATCAGCGTCAACAGCCGAGACGATATAGCCATGTCCATCTGTCCGTCCGTCCGTATGAAACACTGGATCTCAGAGACTATAAGAGATAGGGCTATAATTTTTTTTCGACAGCATTTGTTATGTTTGCACGCAGATCAAGTTTATTTTTAAATTTTTGCCACGTCCACTTCCGCCCCCGCAAATCAAAAAAATCGAATAACAAGCGTAATTTTAAAGCTAGAGTTACGAATTTTGTTATATACAATAACTACTATAGTAGTTATGATTCCTGAAAATTTGGTTGCGATCAGATAAAAATTGTGGAAGTTAAAGAAATACTTTTGTATGGGCAAAAACGCCTACTTACTAGGGCTCTTAGTTGCTTTGGCAGACAATCTGGTACATTGTGCCGTCTATAGTATATTTTGAATGGTGTGCTGTATCGATATACCAAACATACCATTTGGTATATTTTTAGTATTTTTTAGTATTTTCGGTATATTTTGAAAATAATACCGCAATATTTTGAACTTATTAAAAATGGGTAGCGGGTATCTCACAGTCGAGCACACTCGACTGTAAATTTCTTACTTGTTTTATTATACATACATACATAAATATCTGGTGTAGCTATAGTTAGATTTATAGACAGTCTCAACTAATGTTTATATACAATCTTGGGTCTTATTCTAAATGTTATATACATACATACCTCCTCTCGTTTCACATTCCAATTGTTTACTCATAGATTTTGCCTAAATGTTAGTTCGTTATGCACGTAAGCCTAAGCACTTAATCTAAATGTATAGTGAGCCATCGGCTGGCCCCAGATAATGCATGGATATGAGCAGCACATCGATGATGGTCCACACACCCAAGCCGCCAAAGCTAAACAGCTTGCCGATGCCCTCTTGCCAGTGTCCCAGATAGAAACGATCGGCACCAAAGCCGCCAAGCGTAAGACTGATCAGGAGCGCTGTGCTCCAGCGGTAGCCTTGCGTCCAATTGCAGCGTAGATTGCGGGTGAAAGAGCGATTGCCCAAGCAGAGGACATCCTGATGCACCGTGCAGTTGGTGCGATAATATTTTTCGGCTGCCGAGTTGCAATTCGCATGCTGTTCGCAGTGCTGTTGCCACATTTCTGTCTGGTAGCAATAGCGACAGTTCATTTGCCGGTGGAAGGCGCGTTCGCCTTGGCATTGAACATTGCTGACAGCCTCGCAGCTGATGTTCACATCGCGACCGTAAAGGCAATTGAAATTGTAGCTGCAACGTATGCACGGGAATTGCAACTGATCGCAAGGTGTCTCCTTATCCAGTGGGCACAACATGTTTGTAGTGCTGTTGCTAATGTTGTTACTGCTGTTATTGCCGTCGCCACTTGACTTGCTGGCCATGTTGGCCAACGCGGGCACAAACACTTCATTCTCATTATTGTTATTATTATTATTATTGTTGTTGTTGCCAGCATTGCTGTTGTCTTTGCGTTGATCGGTTTTGGCATCAGTCAGATCCATTTGATTGCCACCGCTGGCCGTTTCGCTGTTTCTAATGCCGGTCAGCACAAATATGATGATGAGCGCTATCGCAGAGCGCATATTCACCACAATGCATTGTCGCTGTTGTCGCATTTTTTTATTTCTTTCTGCTTGTGAATTAAACTAATTGCAAAGCTGTATGTGCTGCGAATGCACTTGTTATTTTGTTATTATCGAATACGCTGTTATCGATAACCGACTGCAATTGCAGCAGTCAGAAATAAAAGCCCATAACAAAAAAAAATCGGGGTTTCAATGTTCGTAAGCTACGTAGAAATTCGAACTCAATTTTTTGGTATATTTTCAGCTCATCCATGTGTTGTTGTGGTATTTTTTCTGTTGTACTACTTCTTCACATATTGAATAAAGAATAATTACGCTTGGCGTCAATATACATAGATATTGTATAGAGGGGATTTCGAAACGAAGCTCATCACAGCCAAAATGCATTCAGGAGTTGCAACAAATCGAGACCACATTAACGGAACGTTGAATGTGAACGTGCGTCTGCATCGCAGCGGCACCAAATTCCCCGGCGCTTTTCCCCGGCTCAGCTGTCCACAGCCCATTGGCTGTTACAGTCTCAACGAATCGCGTCAATTCCAGGACTATGCCAGCAACGTTTCGTATCTTAATTTGCCGCATCGCACAGAATTCCCGCTGGATCTCAATGCGGGCATTGAGCGTGTGCAACGCAAGGGTGAAGCCGCACACAAATACAAAGACATTCATGACTTCTGCCGGTACATTTGCAATCATCAACAGGAGCTGTCCCGCCCATCTACAGACCAAAAGAAGGGTCCCAACTTATCTTATGATTTTGTGACCTTTCGCGGCATTCTGCGCCAAATTATGTGCACGCCATACGAGCGACGGAAGGACTACAGACTGATGGCAACACGTCTCAATGGCACCATCTATTTAGCCAAGGTGGAAACAGAGGCGGATCGCCTAGAACGCGAATCGATGACGAAGCAACAGTTGGACATGTGTTCGTGGGGCTTTAAGTTTGAACAATATTGTACCTCAGAGGATCCAAAAATGCTGCCGGACACCACAAGCCCAGTGAATGAGGCCAAAGAGTTTGACTGCGTCTTCCACTTAACACTCAACGGATTGCAGTTGCTTTTTGCAGCCGAAATGGATGGCATTAAAAGCAATGATATGCTGTAAGAGTTGCACATTTAAATCTTCTGCTTTGTATAGCTAAGTTTAACGATTTCTTCTCTAGCGACATGAATGATCGAAAGCAGTTGGCAGCCGCTGAGTTTGTGGAGCTCAAGACATCAGCTCATACAATGAATCGCCATCAGCAGCGCTCGTTTGATTCATTTAAGTCACTAAACTGGTGGTGTCAATCCTTTCTCGTTGGCATACGCACCATATTCGTGGGTCTAAGGGATAGAGAGGGTTTGGCACATCGCATTGAGGAATGCGCCGTTGGTGAACTGCATCGCAATAAGCCTTGGAGTCCAGCTGCTGTTACCATATTTCTCTCGAACTTTCTGCACGAACTCAAATTGCTAATGGAGCATATCGACAATTCTGATGCAATTGTAATGCTAGACTTTAAAGCAACACAAGATCAAATATTTTACTCTGTGATACGGGATGACATCGCTGCGCAACCGGAGGAGCAATTGTTACCCACCTGGTATAGGTAAGTTTGGAACTTCAATTTTTGAAAATCAAAAATCAACTTTTTATTTTTTATCACTTAAGATCACTCGTTTCCAGCAGTGGCACACCGCTGTCCGTTGCTGCTGCTGCTCCTCCGGCTGCTCTGCCAAGTCGCGTATAGTTCGCATACTCGGGACTCGAAGTGGGTTGCGAATTGTTGCTGCTGCTGTTTGGGGGTCGCCGTCTCTCAATGGTTGCATTGGCGGCTGCTGCCGCCATGTGGTGAGCGCCGGCTGCTGAACTTTCACGCTTCTCGATAACACAGTCAAAGAATCGCGACAGCTTTACAGCATCGGTTGTGCCAGCAGCGAGACTTCGCGTGTCTCGACAATTCAACCAGATCTCCTCGGCGCCGCATTTGTCAGCTATACAAATTCCATACAGATAATAAATAACCTACTTTCTACTTGTTTTATAAGTGTATTTGATACTGACCTATGCCACCAGCTTTCTTCACCGCCGTTTTGGGATGACGCTTTTCGTCGATCAGATCAAGTTTGGTGCCCATAACCAGAATGGGGATTTGCGTAGAGCCCAGAAACTCCTCCAGATCGAAGCGCATATGCGCTTCGCTGATGCCGCCCACAAAGCTGGGCAATGTCGATGCGGTTGGCGATGGCGGCATTGAACTGCTGCTGCGACTTTTGTACGTATCCTTGCCCTCTTTGTTGACAATCTCGTAGAGCCAGTCGAGCAGCTGCTCCTGTGATTTGCCGTTGGTCAGATCGTGCACCAGGATGACGCCGTGTATACCCGTGTAGAAGGCACTGCGTGTATTCTTATGGCTCAGTGAACCACCAATGTCGAAGAGTTCAATAAAATATGGGCACTGACGAACGGTGGCCTCCTTGAACTCATGAATCTTCACCTGAATGTTGCAGCCTACAGTCCACCCGGGGCGTATTAAGGACTCGTTGTGCGCTATTAAATGTGTCAAACATGTTTTGCCCACACCTAAAGGGTATATGAATTCTTATAGGACATTCAAGTGGAAATGATTTAAACACGCGAATACCTGAATCTCCTACAATGACGATGCGTACTCGATTATTCATATTGTCGTGGCAAATATTATTATTTGCGGCTCCTCTTCTGTGCCTGTGTCGCTGATGCTTACAACTGTGATTTAGGATTGATTATCCATATACTATTTAACTAATTTGCATCACTTTTTTGATTATTGGTTTTACTGTTTCGTTGTGTTTTGGGAAATTTACATTTAATTACAATTACAAATTCTATGCTATTTTATGTTTTGTGTACACGCTTGCACGCTGACAACGACTGCCTGCTACAACACCGAAGCTGATCAGCTGACAAGTACGCGCCTACTTTTTTTCACAAAATTAACCTAAAAACGACCATACCTAGCAAAACAATAAATTGTGTCCTTTTGCTTATTTTTATATATTTTTGTTGTATGATGGTTTTCACAGTGTTTAATTTGTTAAGATTATCACACACCACATAGACCCTGTGAAGGGCAAATAAATATTTTTTTTTTTTATAAAAATACCAACATCTTGTTTTACTCGATAAATGGTGGCTCTTTTATAACGGTAATTTTAATAACAGCAAAATGGATTCAAAAAGTATGGAAAAAGTATTCTTAAGATATTTTTCGTAATATAATAACATACTGCTTTGAAGTAATCCGTTTTCACTATATAAGTGTAACCAGGTAATAACAGTTTTGCTGTATTTTTAGTATATCGGCGTTTAACGTATATATTAAGAAATGTATCTCGTCCACTAGCAACAAGTTGTTGTGTCGGCCCGCTCGGTCAGTCAATAATTGGTCGCTCAGTTAATATCATCATCAGTTGTTGGGCGCTACACAAACGGTTCTTACGTACACACGTACGCCTTGATACTTAAAGTAATTATAAATTTCAACGCTTATTTACAACACAACAATAAGCCAATTGTTTTTCGGTTCTGCTTTGAAGTTATCAACTAATTTAATCAAGTGCACGGACAACGAAAAAAACGAAAGCAAACCACTAATTATGAGTGTGCTATAAAAATTATAGTAGATTGTGGTGTAACGAGACAAAAAAATAAAGAGCGCCTTAAGACTTGCGGAGAAGAAAGCCACAAGATACATAAATATGTATAGTTTAAGTACAGAGAGATAATAATACATATAAACATATGTGTTATACATGCAAACAACATATATACACAAAAATTAGAGTGGAATTTGTGTAAACGTGTGTCGATTATTTTATGCTGTAGATTTGATGATAAAAGAAAGAAAAACTTTTGTTTGTTTATCTTATTCGCATTTATGATGAGATAAATACACATAGACGAAGTAGATACTGCATTTGGGAGCGTGTGTGTGTGTGTGGAGATATTTTTGCGTGCATTGTTGTGCCCCGCAACCATCTGTTGTTTGCGACCTTGCAAAATAGGGAATAATTAGTATTAGCAATGCATCAAGAACGATCTTTAAAATGAGTCATATTCCCCCCATGTAGTACTGCGGCATCTTGGTGGTCGCCCTTGTGGGCTTCAATCTCTTAAAATGTAACATGATTCATCATCATCATCACATTTCCGAGAAAAGTAAGCTATCATGCAAATACAATTTCATGCGTAGTTATGAAATTTATTGATGATGTGGGCTGACTGGGCTTCCTCCTTTTTTTTTTTGGGACAGGCGCGTATGTACATACACTGGGTAGATAAGAATATGAGTCATCGAAGCAGGGTTTGAGGCGCGTTTTAGGCCACTCAACAATTTCACAACCGCAATGTAAAACTTTGTGGGGGCGAGGGAGCGGCGGCTAGCCAATTATATTAATATGCATGAGAGTCGAGTTTAGTCCGAGGCTAATAATATAAAACGTATGCAGGTCGACAAATTGCACGCTATTTGTTGTCGCGCAAAGGTGTGTGCTTGTGTGTGTGTGTGTGTGTGTAGGTGCGTGTAAAGTAAACAAAATAAAACGTGCGAGTACACTACGCCCTAAGAAGAAGACGTAAGACGTGCGGCCTTAACGACCTATAACTTTCTCTTTTCTCTGCAGTTTACATTTTCGAATCTCAGCGGAAATCCTCCTCCCGTACATCTAGTAATATCTCACATCGAAAAGCAGTTGATCAACAATATGTATCCATTCGTAAGTAGCGCATTTTACATTTGTTATTTTTCTTATTTTCTTGTTGTTGTTATTGTATTAATTTCATATAAATCTCATAAACAATTATTTGAATTATTGAATTATACGAACAGACGACCCTGACACGTATATATCATATATACTATATTTAGAGCTAACGCTAGACAAAACAAAATGAATAAATTATATTCTGCACGCTTTTCGCTACGCAATTTTCCTTTTTGTTGTTTTTCAAGTTGAGTTCTTTTCAAGTAGCTTTTGTCTTTTTTTTTGTGCGTGGGTTGAGTAATTGTGGCGTGATGTATGTATGTATATATTTTAAACTCTTATAGGGTTCTGGAATGCCTCAACACCAACAGCAACCACAACAACAATATCAGCAATCGAATGATCAACCTAAGGTGCCGTTTGGCGTTGGTTGGGTAACCGCACCGATGCCACAAAATCCACCATACCCAATGCCATCCAATTCCCCGCCGTACGGCCAACCACAACAACAACAACAACAACAACAATATCCAAGCGGCGGCGGCGGCGGAGCTCCATATCCAATGCATGCGCCATATCCCAGCAGCAGCAGCGGCTCCAACACAACATCAGCTCCGTATCCATACCCAAGCAATAATCCGCCCCACAACCAACACCAACACCATCATCAACATCAACACCACCACCAACAATCCTCGCACCATCATCACTACCAACAACAACAACAACAACAGCAGCAACAGCACCAAGTGCAATATGGTCATAGTCCAAATCGTGGCCAAAGCCAAAGTTACACTCAAACTCAGTCTTACACGTCGTCATCGATGTCATCGCCACATGGCTTCGATGCTGGCCATCAGTCTTACGGCTTTGGACAGGGGCAGGCACAGGGGTATGGACAGGGGCAAGGGTATGGTCAGATGCATGTGCAGCAGCAGCGGTCGCTCAATCAACACTTTACAGCCCACAAAGAGGTTCGTCTATAAAAAACAAAGCCCCCAAAAACACAGAAACAAAAAAAAAGAAACGTACTCCATATAACTAGCTGGACAAATGATAGCAATTTATTGTAATTATGTTGATCTATCGATTCCCCCAATTGTGTGTTTGATATATGCGCACACAAAACAACCTGATCGCGATTGTATCTCGATTATTTTTTATGGACTTGTCGCTATTCATATGAAAATATCACAAACTCGAGTGGCTTTAAGATCTCACTTAATAATTTTATAGAATCTTATGACTTGGAAGTTATTCCGTATTTTGTTTCTACCTATATTACTTATCTCTGCTTCGCATAGTAGACGTACTAACACCTGATAACCTGGTGAATATATAAGTCATTGAATGCTAAACTAATTGCGGAACTTCTTCTTTCAGGGAACTCCCACATTGGTGCCGGCTCAGGGCTTTGATCCGGTGAAGGATGCCCACGATTTGCGCAAGGCGATGAAGGGTTTTGGCACCGATGAGGACAAGCTCATCGAGATCATTTGTCGCCGCAACAACGAGCAGCGCCAGGAGATCCAGCGCCAGTATAAGACGCATTTCGGCAAAGATCTGATCGAGGACATCAAGTCGGAGACGAGCGGCAACTTTGAGAAGCTGCTCGTTGGCCTGCTGCGTCCCATTGTCGACTATTATTGCATCGAATTGAACGATGCGATGGCTGGCATTGGCACCGACGAGGAGGTCCTCATCGAAATCCTTTGCACGCTCTCTAACGTCGAGATCCACACCATCAAGAATCAATATTTGCGCTGTAAGCTGTGGAGAATCCGTTTATAATTCTTCTTATATATAGTATTTATGCCAAATATGTATTTTGTAGTATTTGGCGCACACTTGGGGAGTCCGAACTGAAATCGGAGACGTCGGGCAACTTCAAGCGCCTGCTCACATCGTTGTGCACAGCGGCGCGAGATGAGAGCGGACGTGTCGATCCCGCAATGGCCAAAAACGATGCCCGCGAGCTGCTCAAGGCGGGTGAATTGCGTGTCGGCACCGATGAAAGCATGTTCAACATGATTCTCTGCGAGCGCAACTATCAACAGCTTAAACTTGTAAGCATCTTAAACTTTATCAGACAGTCAATTATTGTAATATGAATTCGACACTTTCTCGTGTAGATATTCCAAGAGTACGAGAGCATGACGGGCCACTCACTGGAGAAGGCCATCAAAAAAGGAGTTCTCCGGCGACATTATGGAGGGCCTTATTGCCATCTACAAGTGTGTCACAAATAAATCCGAGTATTTTGCATCGCGCTTGCACAAATCAATGGCCGGCATCGGCACCAATGACAAGCAGCTGATTCGTGTCATCATCACACGCAGCGAGGTATTTGCGACTTTAACCTTATAATTCGAGTTATTAACTATAATAATGTTTATTTTATAGATCGATTTGGCGGATATTAAGGTCGCTTATGAGCGCTTGTATGGCAAATCGCTGAAGAGTTGGATTAAGGTAAGCTTTAGTTTTGACTTCAACTTTAACAATTTCTAAAATGTACAAATTAAATTGCATATTTCACATTGTTGTGCATTTTTATATTCATTTAAAAACACATTTGCAAAACATGGTGTTAGATGGTAAATAACTCAGTGATGTAAATATTAAGTATATCAATTATTTTAACGTTTGTAGTAAAATACATTTTAGTGGTTATTCACCAAATGTTTTTCTTTTTTTCAATTAGAAATTTTAACGACTCTGAAGTTTGTAGTAAAATGTATTTTAATGGTTATTCTCCAAATGTTTTTCGATTCTCAATTTGCAGGGCGATACTTCTGGACATTACAAACACGCTTTGTATGCGCTGATTGGTGAACAACGCTCATCTTAAGGGAACAATAAAAGACCATTCGGGAGCAGACGAAAATGAACCAAACCAAAAAGGAAAAAAAATTTACAAAAAAAAATGAAAAGAAATCTCTTTGTTTTCTGCATTAATGCATCAACTATTTTGGTCTAGTGGTATATTGATCTATAATGTATGTTGACTATGACGTAACTATTTTTTATGACTATTATCTACTATATAAGGAATGCAATTCGTCTCGAATTCGTCTCGAATTGTATGAATAAAACATGCCAGTGCACAATACAAAAAAATATATATTAAAAACAAACAAACATGGTGAACAATAATGATATACTATTAACTAACTACAACTTATAATGTTGTGCCGCAACGAAACTCTAAAAGATTATGCAAATGCATTTATTATATATTGAAGAAGATGAGGAAACAATTTTCTAAAAAAGAATAAGAAAAACTATATAGTATATACAACTCAATTTACAAAATACAATGCCATACATGTTTTTAAAACTTTGCTACTACAAAACATTTTGAATGCTTGTATTTTTACCACATATGAATGAATATTGCACACTCTGTTTTGTTGTCGTTGAATACAATTGTAATGTGAAATCTCAGTGTCGGTCAAATGTTAAATGTCAATTCGTATTTTAAATGTTGTATTTTTTTTGTTTAAATAAAGGTGCTCACAGCGCGCCTTTTACTAGCCGCCACCACAATTTGTCTTCATTTTTGGTGTTGTTGGGCATAGGGTAACAAAAATAGATGCCAAATCAAACTATATTGTTCGCCATTATCCAATTCAATTAGTCAAAGTTTGTTGTGAATAAAATCGCAAATAAATAAATGAGAAACTTCTATGTGGTATCTCTGTGTGTGATTTTACTTTAACACTCGCACCTCGACAAACAATGAATCGTTGCGCAGATAATTGCGACTGGTGATCACCTTGTGCGGTATATGAAAATACTGATTGCTCTGGATGTAGTCATCGCTCTTCTTGCGCACATAGATCGTCTTCACATAGTCCTGCGCCTCCAGCGGTATGCTGCTCTGATCCCGTATTATGATCTCCGCCTGCAGTCGACACGGCCAATTCAACAGTGGATCATATTCGCCGGATAGCACATTCAAACAGGCAATCAAATTGCGTCCCTTCCACGTCCCTTTGCCATTCAAATAGATGTCGAGCTATGGGAACATAGAAATAGCAGTTATACAGGTTTTTCCATTCATTTGGGAAACTTACGCGCAGGGCATAGCCGAAGGCTTTATTGGAGAACATCGCGCTGTGGAGTATGGTATCGTATTGCTTGGCCTCCTCCAGTTTCTTTGAGTAGTCCTTGATGCGCCAAATTAAATGACCTGCATACAGAATATTTATGTAAATTTATTAATAAAGCAAGTAAGAAAGCTACTCGACTGAGAGTCACCCGCAATACTATTTTAATAAAAGCAATAAAATACTTAAAATATACCAAAAACTATATTTGGTATATTGATATACATACTCTTCTATTTAAAAGATGCGTACAAAGCAATATCGACTCGGATTAAGATACTTGATGGGGTCGGAAATGATTCTTTCTGTCTGTCGCATTTATTTGCTGGAGGCACAAAGCACAAAAATTAATTTCAAAATCGAATATATTTGAAATAGACTTTCCTAATAGTTTATACAGTTTGAAATTAAATTATTGCTGATTTCTTTTACCATCTATTAATTAATAAATTGGACACTTTGCAGCAATTGAGACAGAGAGAGACCTTATTAACCCTCGGTTTAAAATACAGACAAACAGACTGATAGAGGACTGATGACAGAGGACTGACGAAGAATATATTATATTATGTTATATGTTATATGAACATTCTGCTCTATGTGTAGCGGATAATGCTTCCCAAGCTATAATTACCTCGTATATTTTGTACACTTGCAATGCGCTGCTGCATTGCCAGCTGATTCTCAATATCGGATATATTCTGCATGGTCTGGTGCAGTGATTTGTCCAGATCCTGCACGATCACCTGCAGCTTCTCGATGCGTTCTTCCGTCTCGCAGACCATGCTCTTGACGTTCTTCACCTCGTAATCGAGTGTCGCCTGTTTGGAGGTGGCAAATTCGCTGCTGGTTCCCAATTTCGTCTTTACGTCCTCATTGATCTCCTGCAGGAATTGCTCGATCTGCGCGAATTTGTCCCTGAAAGAGCAATGAGACAATCACAAATATTATACTATTTGAGCTTGCTTTGAGTATTGACTTAATGAGACCCTTTACTGCTGTTGCTTACCGATTTAGACGCTCGTTTTCAAAGACAAGCTCCTCAAGTTTGATGATGTTATCGTTCAGTTGATTCTGATGGTAGCTCACGTCTGCCGACAACTGATTGATGTGCTGCTGCATATCGTCCAGCTTCAGCTCGACCTGATCCTTTAGGGACTGCAAAGCACATATGTACATAGTTACAGCTTGTCTCAATGATCGAAGCTCGCTGCTCACCTGTGTGACGTTGCAACAGTATTGCGTGTCCACTTGATTTTGTTCGGTGGCAAAAACCCGCTGGGCGCCCTCTTCCTCCAGCTGACGCCGCAGCTCATTGATGCTCTCATCGGTGTCGCGTGTCCAATCCTCGACCACCTGATTGTGCTTGCGTATGTTGCCCACATCGGTGATGAGATGTAAACGCTGTCGTATCTCCTCGTTCAGCACCGAACGTATAGTCGTAATATCCTGTTCCAGCACCTGGACCCGATGATCGGCATGCTGATCCAATCGTTCCATGCTGACGCTTAAACGTTGCTGCTGCGCCGGCGGCTTGTTGCGCGGACATTCCTTGAGATGCGAACGCATGCGAATACGTGGTATGAACACATGACAGCTGTTAGGACACTCCTCCAGCACCTGTCCACAATGGATCAGGTGTTCCTGCAGCACAGAAGATTCTAGTTAGTACATAGTACTAAGGAATTCACTTGGTGCTTGACTCACCGTAAAAGTTTGCGCATCGAACCATTCGTTGCAGAATAGACACGATGACTTTTCGTATTTGATGATGGTCGTTGACTTGGGCTGCGATGATGATCGACGATCCTCAGTCATTGATTTGTTATTGCTTTGGATGTTGCTATTGTTGTTGCTGTTGCTGTTGCCGTTGAGTGACATTCTTAGAACGGTGGGCGAGGGAACACCGCACTGCTCTGCCACACACCACACGGCGAGGGCAAATACTGGAATTCTTTTTGGTCGTTATGTGAGTTAACCGCCCCGAAAACACAAACTAAAAATATATGACGAAAAATTATGATTAAGAATTTCCTTTGATAGACTCACGCATACACACGCGCAGTCTCTCTCACACACACACACACACACTGACACCTTGCAGTCATAGATAGTGCTTTACACTTGTGTATGGGGAGAGGAGGAGGCATCCATGAGTCGTCCCTGAAAACCCGAAACTGCCTCAACCGAAGGTTACACACATACACGCACGCACTCCACACTCTCTGGATCACACACACACAAAAGCACACACTCAACTCACAGTTAGTCACTCGGTAAACCTAATGCGACTCGCTATGAAAACTACACAACACAACACAACAGCTTGTTAATAGCGCTCTGGGATCAGGGCGTGCAATTTGTCTTTGTCTCGTTTCCACTAAAAAAACTTACAGCTTACACACACATGCCTTATCTATCTTTGCGTGTGTGTGTGAGTACGATATCATTATCAATGAAATAACTGTACAATCAAATATTTTGGTATTGCAACAGTACGAACAGTATCGCACACAGAAGGCAGATAACATACGCTATGGACATTGTGGTGGCTAGAGTTTTAGGCGAAGCACAGATACCCTGTAGAATTGCAGTCCCCAGAGGTATCAGCTTGAGGTTTTTACTTAGCAGTAAGAGGTTCTTACTTTACTTTGGAACTAAAGTACCAACTAGAGGTTCTTTCTTGACTTTAGAACTAAAGGTACCAGTCTGGGGTTCTAACTTTACATTAGAAGAAAAGTACTAGCTAGAGGTTCTTATTTTACACTAGAACTAAAGTATTAGCTAGAGGTTCCACTCTTGCTTCAGAACTAAAATACTAGCTAAAAGTTTTTATTCTACTTTATAACTTCACTACCAGCTAGAAATTCCTTCTTGACTTTAGATCTAAAAGTACTACTTTACTTTAGAACTGAAGTACCAGCTAGAGGTTTTCTAACTCTAGAACTAAAGTGTATTCAAGAGTATTGGAGCTTAAGCATTTGTCATATATTAAGGGCAATAATTGTTTCCCACATTACAACATTTTTAGGTGATTTCTCAAGAAGTGCCACAGTTTTGTGTGCCGTACCGATTGGAGGGTCGTAAATTCTATACCAATCGGTATCAGCGTACTTTTATCACCCAATACAATAGCACACCGCAATTTTTGACAGGTTAACAGGTTCACTGGAAACGAGTCGAGAGGGTTGCAATCATAAATGCAAATATTAGCATTATTGAGGTCAACCCCATCGACTATAGGGTAGCCTGCTTGGAATGTGAATTCGAACAAAATGAGATTAGCAAGCAATTTGTCGAGCTGAACACTTTTGTTCACCCTCCCTAGAATACTAACGCTAGCTAATTGACAATGCCCGTAATTTGCAGGGAATTCTTATCATAAAATGCGCAGATAAACAATACAAGTACACAAAGAGCCAGTCAGACATATATGTAGGACAGACAGACACATGTCTACAGAACATGTACTACACATAGAGAACGCCCCTGATTCTTTTTACTCTCACATTAGTTGTGTTTAAAAAAGAGAGAGAGTTGGTCTCAATTCGTTCGCCAAGCAAAAAACACAACATCTTGTCAACAAACAATAGTTTTTTTCTTAAAAAAAGCAAAAAAAAAAAAAGTGGATGTTTTGTATGTACATAAGTGTAGGGCAAAAATAAATAAATAGATCGTATAAAAATGATGAACTACAACTAAGTATTATAAATAGGTCGACTCGAACTTCTTGCGCATCTGTAGCTTGCGTTGTTTTCCGGGGAAAATGCTGAAGCCTTTGATCTTTAGAGCCTTCTTCAGCATTCGCAGCGTGAAATCGGGCAGCAAACTGGCGATGACAGTCACAAAAATGTACAGCCATACGGGCAGGGAGGCCAGTAGTTTGTTGTACGCCCAATATATATCCGTATCGAAATCCCTGCAAAAGTCAAACATAAATATTATAAAGTAAATATACATTTTTGGAGTTTTAATTCACTCACAGATTGATAACGTTGTAGATGACAGTCGTAACCATAAAGGCAAGTATCGAGAGCACCAAGGTCGCAATATACCAAAACGATAGATACAACGATTCCAGCCACAATTTCAGGTTCACAATGATCACCAATGCCCACATGAGTAGGGTGCCAAAGCAGGAGAATGCGACCGTCTGGCCGCCATTAAGTATGACATTGTTGAACGAGAAGATGCAGAAGGCAAAATAGAAGATGATAACCGAATGGTAAATCGCAAATAAGGTCCACATCAGGAAATAGGGCCAATGCAGTTGTTTGTTATTGGTGTTCTTTTTGTACAGCTTCGGATTTCTGCAGAAGACAAAGATGATATCTTTTCAATAACAGCAGAAGAAATAAGGCAATAAGTTGAATAAAGTTTGCAGAACATAAAGAATATAACTAACAAAATGCTGAAGCTGATGACACCAATTTGTATTTGGGAAACCTTAATAATATGTCAGACATAATCGCTACTTACTGCATAAGGACTTCCTCGGTGTAGGGCTTCTCGGTCAGCGATATGAAGAGAATGGGCAGCGATGTGTAGATCACATTGTAGAGGGTCAGGAACAAAGAATCGTAGACGGACGATGAGGAGAAGAGTGTGTGGAATTGAAACAGAAACATGATGCCCATGAATACAATGTTCTTGTAGAAGAAATAGAGCACCAGCAGCGACAGACGCACGCTGTGATAATGACCGTGGACGAGCAGCAAACGCTTCAGCATACAGAACTTGGCAAAGGCAAAGTCCGCACAGCGAGCCGCCTGCCGGCCCTCGCGTCCCATGATGCCGATGCCAATGTGCGCCTCCTGGATCATGGACACATCGTTGGCGCCATCACCAATGGCAGCGGTGTTGAAGTTTTCGTTAGACGACTTGATGAGGGCCACAACCTCGCTCTTTTGCAGCGGACTGAGGCGACAGCAAAGCACCGCTGTGCACTTGACAGCCACGTCACGGAACTCTTTGGGCGCTTCGGTCAGCGCAACGCTCAGACTCTTGCCATCGATGAGGAGAGCACACTCCTGTCCAATGCCAAAGACAATCTCACGTTCGAGGACATTCAGATGGACGAGCAGATCATCGCGACACTTGCACTCCAAAATGATGTACTTCTTGGCATCAGGCGGAATGTGGCCACAGGAGAGAGCAATGTTAAGTGCGGTTTCCACTTTGTCGCCTGTAAGCACCCAGATCCTAATGCCAGCCGCCTGCAGGGAGACGAGCGTATCGGCCACATCGTCCTGCAGTGCATCCTCCACAGCTGTGGCGCCCAGCAAGTCGAGATCTATCGAACACATTCGAGTCACGTTAACGTTCTGAGATTACACTACGCGTGCACAGCCCTGAAGATTACTCACCACTTTCAATCTTTGAATAGCATTCTTCGCTCAGCTGCTTGCGGTTCTCCAGCGAGCTATTCGCCTGCGCCAGCGAGGTGATGAACTCCTGATGCTCCGCCTCGGTAATCTCTCGCCTGGCAACGGCCAGAGTGCGGAGACCCAAGCGTGCAAAGTCACTGATATGCGCATCCGTCTTGGTCACCATATCGGCCGAGCTATTCGCGCACAACGGAAACACATAGCTCTCGGCTCCCTTGGTGTAGATCCACTTCTTGCCGCCCTCATCTCGTACAATGACACTCATGCGCTTGCGATCCGAGGTGAATTCGAGCACATGCAACCGCTGGAATGAATCCTCTCGGTGCTTGCCTTTTGCAGAGGTCGCTTGTAGTCCACGTGCGGCGGCACAATTCGTACGCGCAGCACCTCGTCGTCGTCGCCTGTGTAGACGAGGCCGAGGTTGGCGCACGCCTCCACCAGGGATTTCTCATCTGGGCTGGAGGCCTGGTAGTCCAATAGGCTGTGGAATGGATGGAATAAAACATTATATTAGAAACAAATCGGAGAGTTACAGCCAAGTCGGAGAGTTACAGCCAATCTTTGCAAGCAGATCGAGTGAAATTGAAATAGTTTTGGGAGTTAATAAGGCAATTGGAACGTTTGACAACATAATATCCTTAACGATTTCAGATTGGAAATACTGATAATGAAACAGACAGTAAAGACACCGTTAAAACTCCTAGCAATGAAACTATTTTAACATTTTCCTATTGGAACTGCGGACGTTGCAACAGCCTAAACAATTTTCTGTTGGAACTGCAAATATTGAAAGAGCTTAAGCGATTTTAAATTATAAATGGGGAAAAAAGTAGAAAACCCGTATTAAATTGAAAATATAGAACAAGCGTTTATAAAGTGAGTAACGAAAGGCAGTTGGAGAAATTGAGTTAGAAGAGTGTTGGCAACTCGCAATGGAACAACCTCAACAATTTGAAAAATTTTCAAATATAAAGAAAATGCTAAAACAATGTTAATCATTGTCAGTAATAGGAAACACCTTGGCAACTAGAAAAACATACCATATTGTCTGCTGAATCTCCTGTTTGCGCCGCTGCGATTCGGCGCGAATGAGCATCGTAGGCTGACGTGTAAAAGTGGGTGCCGCGTAAGACTCGCGAGACGTGTTGCTGCCGACACGCATTAGACCGCCAATGGGTGGCGTCATGTTGCCCACCGGATTGGACAAATAGGCGCTGGGCGCTCCATACGAATGAACGCGTCGATGACCCAAAGCAGCAGCGGCCGTTTCGCCAAACTGCGGCAGATCACGTTCCGATGTGGAGCGCTGAAATTGCAGCGAAATGGGACGCAAAATGGGTGGACTAGGCAGGCCACCGGCACCGGCATCTGCACCGGGCAAACCATTCGTTGGCGATAAGCTGCCTGGCTGCGTTTCACCGGCAGCTACAACATTGTGAATCTTATTGGAGCGCGCAAAGTTGGGACTACGCTTGACCACCTGCGGCCGCTTCCGACGCTCCACTTTGCTCCAGCTGTCGTCGGCCAGGAGCAAAGGATTCACATCCGATGAGGTGACGGTGGCACCATTCACCCCATTCGGATGCGCCGACAAAGAGCTCTCAATCGTATTGCTCACATTGTTGAGCTCGCTGTGCTGACTAGAGTTTTGACTTTCCTCGGTGATATCCGGTATCGAATACATTTCCGGTGGACCAGATTTGATCGTCTCCTGTTTGCTGCTGCCATTCTCCGGTGGCACCTCGTCAGCTGTTGGTGTGCTAATATCTGCCACCTGCACAGTGTGGCAAATGGCTAAAGCCTGAAAGAAGTTCTTCTGGTCCCGCTAAAAGCAAAGATGGTCAAAGAGTTGGTCAAATGATGCTCCTCTTCTCTCAGCTTAATTCGTACTTACAGTGAATGTATTAATGTCCGACAGCGCTTTGGTCTCCATATCCTCCAGCCGCGTCTTCTTATACATATATTTGTTGCCCGCAATAGAGCACTGCTGGAAGTTCATTTCGTTCTTGGTCAAGGTGCCCGTTTTGTCCGAGAAAAGTATGTTGATCTGGCCCAGTTCCTCGTTCAGATTCGATGTGTTCACCACACACTGTTGATCCGACTCCTTCTCATACAGCTCGTGATCCCATTCCATAAACGAGCTGCCAATCACACGCTGCAACTCGATGGTCACATACAGCGAAATAGGTATCAGATAGTTAAACAGTATCAAAAACGAGAGGTAATCCTGCAGGAACTGCTTCACGCTATAGCCATCATCAGGCGGACCCAGATACGTCAGCTTTGGTATCACAAAGAGCTCATTATAACTGTAGAAGGGCATAAAAAGTGTAAAAGCTTAAAGAGGTAAACGCTTTTTAGACATTACAAACTAATTGAAATAATTTTAACTAGCTATTCCTGCTGCTTTACCCAAAAGCAATGCTAAAATGATCTTATGGGAAAACGAATAACACATTTAACTCCCTCTCCTGTTTATCTACGTTACAAGATTTGTACAAGACATCGTATAGTTAGGACAAGACATTACACTATAGATTAGTATATTTAAAAATCTTTTTAACTTTAAACCTGTAATAAAACTAACTGATTTGGATCGAGACGTAAAAGACTTGCCTTAACTTCAAACATTCCCTGTTTTAAGTGAACTAGTGAGAAGTAGAACAGAAGTAAGGATTAACACTTACCGCTTTAGGAAATAAAGCAAGGTAACAATGGCGATTAATGCTATAAGTATAAATATAAGGAATCTGTTGACGTAGGTCTCGCTGGAGGCGGTCTTATTGCGTGTGAGGCGACTGTTCAGCTGCAGTTTGGTCGTCATGCCCGTGTAGATCGCACAGCCGATCACACACTCTGTGTTCTTGACGCGCGAACCACGCAACAGCACATTCTCGGAGGACAGCGGCAGGACGCGTCCCTCACCACCGGCCAGCTCTATTTTGCCATTGAAACTGTACAAATCGGTGCCGGGACTTTCGCACTCAATGGTGCCCAGCTTATGCATCTCCTCGATGGGCACCGTCGGCAGATCGCGTGGTATGGTGAGGATCTTCAAATTCGACTCGCCATCCAAATTAGCGGTGGTAATGAAGCATTTGCCATGCGGATCTGTTGATCGCAACAACACCAGATCGCAGGGGACATCGCAATCTCGTTCGACGACAACCAAATCGCCGGCTGCCACATGCTGCGACTGTACAATGGCCTCGACGCCATTCTTTATGATGGTCACTGCAAATTAACAGAGACTATAATATATTTAAAGAAGTATTGCGAACATTTCAGAGCTTACCCGGCGATTGGTTGACCACATTATCAGTTCTATAACGAAGCACATCTTCATATCCCTGCTTGGCGGCGGTAACAGCGATCACAAAGACTAAAGGCAGCAACGAGGTCATTGGCGATACAGGACTGTCTGCAAAGGCGTTGTTTAGGCATTCATTTAGTAATAAATTGTGGATAATCAAAGTGAAATTAGTTGGCTTACCGATCAACAACGATATGATCGTCATGACGAGAAAGTAAAAGTTGGCAATGCGTCGAAACTGTTCCAACAGATTCTGCGGCAGAAATGTGAGCCATGTGTATTTTGTGGACTTGATGCGATTTTGATTCTTTGGTTTTTTTCTTCTTGACATCCTCCGAGCCGCCGATTTGTATTTGTAGCCAGTCATTTATTGTGCTAACTCTGGAGCCCTGCAAGTCAAATTGAACAACGAGTTAGTAAATAGCGTAAAGATTCTTTGAGTATAAACATTTTCTTAAATTTAATCAATACAAGCGTAATATATTTTATTTTTATAATTCAGAAATGAAGAGTATTGTTAAGTCTTTAGGAAATGAGCATTTCTAAAGCACAAGCATAATGTTTTCGTTTTGTCATTTTACATTTATTTATTATATTAAATCTTTTTTCTTTCTTTCTTTAGAATGCATGCAATACTATTATTCATTAGTATTTACATTTTGTTTATATTTTATTGAATTTTGTTGCTGACTCTCTAGCATGCAATACTAACATATTATTTTATTACAGTCTAGGCGTTCTTTGATTTATGATGCATTTTTTTTAAACAATACGTAATGATAGAGTAGAAAACTATTATATACATACTTTAAATTCAATTTTCCTAATTATAAACACATTCTATTGTTTTCAATTTCACTCTCAATGTAATAATTGTATTCATTAAGAATTGCCATTGGCTTCCCTTTTGAGAATCAAGTCAAGTTCAATATCAAAAGTTGAAAGATCTCATCATAATACTCGTATTTGATTTAGTATTCACATTACGTATACGCCGCGTTGATTGAACGTTTTGTTAGGCAAATACATATACTTGATTGATATAGGTTCTTTTTCCGTCATGCTTGGAGGTTATTTGAATTGAAGCAATGCTTGGGAGAATCTGTTTGGTCAAACATCTGTGCGTTGCGTTTGGTTAGCAAAAAGGTTAATGGGGTTAATCAAATAGAGAAATTCTAAGAGCACTTGTACTCATCAAAAGTTGTTGTGTTGTGCATTGCGCAATGGGTCAATGTGAGATATTGTGAGAAAGTGCTGTTAGTTCTCCAGAAATACTTAGTTTATGTGACGCACCTTACGCTGTTTCCAAACGAACGGTTCTTTGAGATAGCCCTGTGTTGTCTCCTGTTCCCTCCAATGATACTGATGATGATGATGATGATGATGAACATGATGATGATGGCGATGATGCTGATGACTGCGATGATGTTGGTATTGATAATGATATTGGGAATGCGGCTGCTGATATCTAGTACCAAATTGATCGATGCGCCGAAAGCCGCTCACATAGTCATGGCCAAAGAAATTCATTGTCTAACATCTGGCTGACAACAAACCGAAGCAGTTCAACCTTTGTTGTCTCTCTCGTGCATAATTTGTGCATCTTCTCTGAGAAAGCGAGAAATGTGGAAGGAGAGAGGCCGCGTCAGCGAAGAGGAAGGCGACACTTGCGTTGTTTGATTGTCTCATGAGTTTGTCAAAGAATCCATTAAACTTATTTTTGTTCAATCGTTTATTCTGGAATTGTTTATTTTACACTTTTTCCTCTTACGATATGCGATTTACGATATTCGCTTTAAAAATGTTTCGGGGTTCTTTTGTGTGATTCCCATGCAACTATTTGCTTTACGATATTTCCACAAAATTAACTTTGCTTTTACAATGCCGCCTAACGCATTGCTCATTTAGAATAAAGATAATTTTTAGCTTAGTCAAAGACTCGCAAAGAATTGTCGTGTCAGAATTGTGAGGCAGAAATGATATTGTTTTATTTTTACGATATGATAAAACCGTTTGTCAATAAACAAGTTGCGCGCGCGTCACTTGCAAACTAAAACAGTTCGATATATTTTTGATACGATATTCAAAATAAGATATACGATGCTCAGATGATCGCAGCTTTGATTTGCTTTTTTTAGTTTTTATCTATTTTATCAATAACAAAATGCGCGAGATGTCAAGTACGGTATACGATAACGGGCATCAGTTTAAAAGTTGGATATATTTCAAATACGATATTCAAAAATACGATATACGCTGCACCTGTTGTTAGGTCGCAGATGTTCGCGGCTTTGATTTGTTTTTTTTTTGTTATTAGCTTGTTTTTTTGTATTTTGTTTAAAACAAAATGTGCGAGATGCCAAGTACGGTGTACGATAATCGGCATCAGCTGCTCTTTACGTGTGATCGTTTTGTATGCATTTGCTGCTGGGCTTTTTCTTACTTTCGGAACTTTTTTTTTGTATTTCCTACGTATTTGTAGCGACTTTTTGCTGTTATTATGATTGTTGTTGTTGCTCTTGTCAGCACATTAAAAAGGTATAACCTTAAAACGATGTTAAGTGGGTAATTTTAACACTTCAATTGAACAGTTCTCTATGCACATACAGCGTGTATTGTGTATCGTGTATTGACGTACTACGATGAGTGTATTGTTCGCGTTCTATTGTTGTTATTGCAATATCAGTTCAGTTCAGTGTTTAGTGCGTGGTATTTGTTTTTCGCATTTACATGACTCTTGCTTTGTGGGGTGGGGGGTACACAGATCGAACGATTTTTTACACCGGGGCGTCACGTAATGGAGACTTGACGTTTTTGTGTTCCATTCCACATCGTTCCGCTGCACATTTGCTGTTATTCTAACTAATTATACACATCCAGCTACTGGCTATTTCTATATGTACATTGTAAAAGTGTCACAGTCACTATACATAAATCACTCAAGATCGATGCGACGTCGTCGATCGTTTGTTGTTCACCGCGTTTCCCAAAGTACCCATCACCAGAGATAGATACAGAGAGAGAGAAAGAGAGAGAGAGAACTGTCGAAATAAGCGCTACGCGATGCGATGTGCACAACTTAAAGCCCGTTCTCACACTGAGTTTGCCTCAGATGATATGATCTGCAATTCCCCATTCCCAAAGCAATTCCCATTACGATTCACTCCGATTCCGATCGCCAGCTGATTTGTGAATATGCTCTCGAATTTGATTGATGAGCTTGTCTAGCTATACGTCTATTTGGGATGTACGTTCGACGATGTCGAGCACTCTTCATCAACAGCAATAGTTGTAGTTGAGTTCTTCTTCTCTGTCTTGCCGTTTGCTCGTCTCTTCGCGTCGTCTCTCTGCGAATATTTAGTTATGGGAGTTCAAAGTGCAGGCTTAATTTGCCGGCTCTCGTCAAATTTGTCGATATTCGACTTGGAAATTGAATATATTCACATTGAATTGCTCGACTTTTCGCATTGCTCTTTATTTCAGCATCGACTCAAACTGTTTTTGCTTATACTCGTATCTTATCGCATTTCAAATCGTTTATTTTTTCTGCGAATTTCTAGTTAAGCTGATTTACAGCGTATCTTACAGTTGTTCAGTGCTCGCTTCTGGCATTTCAAAGCATACATTTCTGCCTCATTTAATTGAGATATTTCAGTCACAATTTGTTGTGTAGTTATCATAACACTTATTAGCATAGACGAATTAAGTAAAAACAATTAAGAAAGCTACTGTCGAGTGTGCTCGGCTATGAGATACCCGCTACCCATTTTTAGCAAAAGCAAAATATTGCGGTATTATTCGTAAAATATACCTCAAAAATTAGAAAAATTATACATTCTAGATATATCATAGGGTGTAATAAATACTAGATACTAATGGCTACGTTTAGTATATTGTTGTAGTACTATTTTCAAAATATACCATACGAGTGTCAAATATACAGAATATCAAGGGCTACATTTGGTATATTGATATAGTTCACTTTCAAAATATACCATAGTTTGCAAAATATACCAAATAGTCAGCCAAAGCAACTAAGACCGAAGAGTTTTTCTTGAAGAAGACGAAAGTTTTTCTTAAATAACGTCTACTTGTAATAACTTCTCTGATCGCAACCAAACTTTCAGATGCTTCAGCTTTAAAATTTGTATCCAAACATAACAAGTGCTGTCAAAAATAAATTATTGCGCTATCTCTTATATTCTCTAAGACCTAGATGTTTATACAGACGGACGGAGAGACAGACAGAGATGACTATATCGTCTAGGCGCTTTATCTTGAATAAGAATATATATTTTTTATAGGGTCGTAAATACCTTCTTCTACCTGTTATATTAATTTACTGAAGGCACAAAGTTATAATCTCCTTCTACCCTTAGGATAGTGGGTATAAAAACGTAAGACTTGAGTCAAATTTGAAAGAGTTCTACTTCGTTCAGTAAAAACGTATAATATATAAAATAAATTACTTTTAATACTACTGTATATATCTGTACATGATAATCTGAAATAAAGACAATTAAAAATTCCACCAAATAAGCCACAAAAACTCGATGCTATTTTCTAGTTCGTACAACACTTCGATAGAGAGTTTAATATTAAAAGTCTTCTTCAGCAGCTTATCGTTGATCTTTAACTTGAACTGATAAATGCGCTAGCAATAGGAATGGTGAGCACCTTATATAGATTTATATACTATATTTATATTCTTTCCTGTCTTACTTTACTTTATTAACTTGTTTTATTTTCTATTTTGCGTTGCAGATACAACTTTCTTCTGATATTCTCCAAGAATATTTACGTCTTTCAGTTTTAAGTTGCAGATCGAATTGCTCAATAAATATAATGAATTTTATTTTCATTCTAAATATGTATTCCAGTCAGGTTACGAGTAATACTTTTATATATAGGAATTATCGAAACCCGACAGTTTGCGGAGCGATTAGAGTAGTTGGCGGTAACGAAAGCTCAAGGCGGCGATTGTGGCAAACGAATTCGAATTGGAATACGAATGAGTGTGTGTGTGTGTGTGTGTGTGTGTGAGTATGAGTACGAGTTTGAGTACTCATGCTCGCAGCTGTTTGGTATGTTTATTATACATAGTTAGGTAGATAGGCAGACGTAGGCGTCCCGTCCGACCGTCCATCCGTCCGTCCTTCCGTCTGTCCAGGTGTGTCATAGTCATATATCAATTGGCCACATTTAGTGAGTGATAATACGTAGATAATATTTTGGTTACGAACTCTTCATACAGAAGATTCGACACCCAGCGAAACCAATTCAATGTCGCAATAAACACAATTCCAATAGAATGCTCTAGTTTAATCTTCTTCTTAAAATCCTCGAGATATCTCATATCTCAACAGTAGATAGATAGATATTGACAGAAAAGGTTTACTTCAACTGAAACTTGAATGAAAATTATGCAACTCACCCGCTTGCCACAGAGCTTTTGATACATCTTATCCACCACAAAAAAATTGACTTAATCCAGTCTATAAACAGCGGCGTCGATTGTATATAACGTGATGTTTAAACGTGATTTTGCGCTATTTTGTTCGCTGAGGATTTACGGATTCTTGTTAGTAGAATGCGCCTCTGTTGACGAATGAATCGCATGCTACTAAATACTAAATGCTGACTGAGTACTGAGTATTGTATTGTGTGTACAATACACTACAACAATCGCGCGAAAGGCTTCAAAAATGAGTCGACGACGCGCTCTTCTTATCATAAATAGCCGAATAGTGGTCGAAATGCCCGAATACAGCCGAAAACCTACATATGAGCACACAAATTTTGGAGCAATGTGTGAATACCAATCGATCTCCAGGGCAAACGTTGGCACTTAAGAGCACCGACAATATAAGGAAACTGAAAAACTGCAAAATAAAGGGAAACGAGGCGAAGCAAATCGATTCGAATGAAACTTGGTATCAGAGCAGCGATTCAAGATTGCCTTCTGGCTGCTTTATCAACAGTTGAGAACCTTCAAGTTATATGGTTCAAAAAATAACAATTACACAAAGCTACGCGACTGTTGAATACCCGTTAGACGATAAGAAACCCGAAAATCGTATAGAGGGAGAGTGAAAACAGACGTTTTATATTTGACGGATATAGTATCCCGCTAAGGTTATTCATTCAATAAATGGATATTAAAATTATTTCTATTTTGTTTTGTATTCGCACTCGACTCGCACTCGACTCGCGCACTCCCAGTCACAATATAGTAAACGCAATCGCAATCTGTTCGCTTGATGGCGACTGTTGTTAATCCCACAACATTGCCGGCTCTCTCTCTCTTTCTCGCTCTCTCTCTTCCTGTCTCTCTTTTGGTAGGTTGTTTCTCTTGCATATCGTATCGTATCAGAGACCGTCAAGAGTCGAGATAAGATTATGATAGTATTTAAGTGTCGCAAGCTGACTAATACAGTTAAAACGCCTCATGCCATTATTTCTACGAATTGATCAACATATTCCGCCCTTTACCCAACAAAAAAAAAAAAAAAAAAAAAAACAATTGGGAGAAACAAACACTAAACTCCTTATCAATACAAAGATTAGAGCGTCAGAGTAACAGGTGAGGTGGAGTGATGTCATTATTGCTACTTCAATTGGTACTTCCCAATCCCAATTTATGAATACCCTAAATACCCTTAACAATCTGGGATTCCTAACCTACACCTATACATAGACCGCCAATCAATTTGAATTTCACAATTCGAATGTTACATTTTATCAGCGGGCAATATTTCGGATATCTGCTATTCATAAAATCTTTATTAATCTTCAATGACCCTTCAATAAAGTCACAATTGCTCCAGTTATTTATATCGTTTCTTAACCACAATTTATCGTTGCATACTTCGTGGGGAATCCGACAAATATGCAAATTGACAACAGAATTCTTGCCACTCCGAGAGTTATCTTAATAGATCTGTAAAGAAAAATAATTTTTTTGGTGCGCTAGCAAGTACAAAAAGTTCCAGCTGATCGACTACTTAATACCCTCGACGAAAATGTCAATCAAGGAATTGATTACTATATAAAAATGCACTTGTCATTTGCATTCCTCAGTATCTACTCCGATTCCAATTTATGTTTATATAAATAAATTGTATGAATCATAAAAAAAACTCCAGCCTTTTTTATGCCTAATCCCTCGTAATGAGTGATTGTCAGTGAAGTGTACGATAGCCAGGCGCGCAATGAACACAATTTTTCTAACGGGTTGTTTGAATTGACCAAAAATCAAAAATAAAAAAAAAATATATTTCAATTTATAAATTGTATACTTTAGTAAGATAATATTTATACAGAATGAATAAATTACAAATAATATTTATTTATTCTTCAGCTATTTTAGATATTTCATAAACAAATAAAATTGAAATCTAACACAAAAAACAAACACATGTTAATAAAGAGTTCTCAATTTAAAATAAAATACATTCTCTTTAGATCTTTTTAGAGGGTATATCAAAGTCGAGCACTTTGCAGTAAAAACAATTTAAGGTAAACAATTTCCGTACACGCTTTGTTTGGTATTTCCCAATTGAATCAATAAATTTTATAATATATAAATAGTTACACAAAAAAATTATGGGAAATTCAGAATAAACACGAGAACTGTAATTATTGCGCACAATTTTTGAAAGAGCTTATGAAAAAATGCACTATGAATATATAAGATTGATAACTCTTTTACAACAATGAAACTTGTTATCAATTTACGGTTATTTCTTTGATGAGTGCAAAAAAGAATGTATGCCAAAATATTATTTTGCACTTTAATTGGTGCTAAGAAATGGTTCGATTCCAAGGTAATACCAAGGTAATCAAAATAAAGGATATAAGACTTTGTCTTGAAGTTATGGTTATAATAATGTAGGTGCTGAACATGGCTGTATATGTAAGTTTAAAGTGGATTTTTGCAGGCACTGCTATTTTAAATGTATGTATATGTAAATATTTTAACTTTTCGTCAAGTTTGAAGTAAATTCATTGACGGTTTGTATTCCCTAATGGTAAGATTGGGAAACAAAATATAACAATTCATTTGATTACCTTGGGGAATATCCATATAAAACATTAAAAACACATTGGATTTATTTGTAAAATTTGCACTTGAAAATAAATTGAATTTTTAGCTGTAATCACTTCATTTGGAAAAACCTATGAGGAGAGAGCGCGTCTCTAGTTGTATCTACATCTAGATTAGTGTAATTATGGTACTTGAAATTGTCACTTGTCACCGACGTTGTAATCAGTTTTACAACAGAACTAAAGGTACTCGAAATCACTAGGATAGATAGTGATAGTAATGTGTTTTTATATTTTCTATATATATAGATGTATGTATATAGCATAATTTGTAGTCAACTTTAGCGATATGTAAACATACCATATTTGTTGTTGTGTGCTTAAGCGTAGATTTCTTGAGTATCGGAAGAGCTATATCTCGATGTAGATCTATGAAATATGTATATATATATATATACATATATATTTATTGTATTACTAGTTGTTCACATGCAGCGGGCGAGTATACAAAACAAATGGGAAGGAGAAGCCTTCCTTCCACGCGCAAACTGATCTATCGGCAAACTGTCGAAGAATTGTCGATAGCGATAGTACAAATCATGATGATGTGACTGTGTGCGTGTGCCTCTGTATGCGTGTGTGTGTGTGTATGTGTGTGAGGCGCACACACCTACATGCATACGTCAAATATATCAGGGGTATTAAGGGTATATGTATGTACATATGCTGATTGTGATATGCGAATAATTTGTAATATCGCGTCAATTTCATACTCTGGGGTCACACGTATCGAAGAGCGCAACAGAGTGCGTTGCCAGAACACTTGCTCTAAAGATATATATATATATACACAATATATATCGAAATAATGCTTAGAGATAAACCAAAGAAACTTTCTGCAAAGAGCCAGAGAATTGTGTCGTCTAACGCTTCGCTCTCTTAAACTCCCAACCGGCGACTATTACGAATTATTATTATTATTTTTTTTTTTGTTGTTGAAACGAAACCAAAGAGATAAAGTCGATAACAATATCTTATCTTAAAGCATTGAATCATATATGTATACGCCGAACACACAGACACATACACACTCAGCGAAAGAGAGTAAGATAGAGAGAGCAGAAAACCCAAACAACAAAAACTTCACTCACGGCCATTCGCAGTGTCCGAAAGGCAAAAGCCGTTAAGCTTTTGAATTCGGGTTTGCGCTACGGTTTGGGAAATTTTTTTCTTTTTGTATAGTCATAGACTGAAGATTATATATCTTATCGGGAAAACCGTCAACCGCATATATCCAAAGTAAACAAACTCCAAATGCACCATAAATAAGTCTACTTTTAAAAAGCTTATTATTATAGTGAATATTAGAGATTAACACATTTTAAAATTATTATATAAAAAAATCTTTTAAGTTTAAAAACGTAAAACCTGTAAAGCACTTAATGCGTGCAAAACCCATTAATAGTTATTTTATTATATTCAATTATTTACTTTGAGCATAGCATTTGGCATGTGAATCAGACCAACCCATGTTAAGGGTGAACGCCCAACTGATTATTTGAGCCAGATGCGTCACCCCAAACTCAAAACCATATCGAAGAGGTCGCCATATCTTTGGCACTTAGTCAGTGACATCGTTGAACTATGTTATGCTCAACGACTTGCCAAGTGTGATCTAGTGTGATTAAAGAAGTGCGAACCAGTTTGATAACGATTGAGAATGATATTTAAGGCTAAAAATAAAAAAAAAAGGGAATTCAAGTTGTAAACAAGTAAGAAAGCTACAGTCGAGTGTACTCGACTGTGAGATACCCGCTACCCATTTTGAATAAAAGAAACATATTTTGCGGTATTTTCTCAAAATATACCGAATATACTGCAAAAATACTAAAAAATATACCAAATGGTATATTTGGTATATCGATATAGTACCGCGTTCAAAATATACCATAGACGGCACAATATACCAGATTGTCAGACAAAGCAACTAAGAGCCCTAGTAAGTAGGCGTTTATGCCCATACAAAAGTATTTCTTTAATAACTTCGACAATTTTTATCTGATCGCAACCAAATTTTCAGGAATCATAACTACTATAGTAGTTATTATATATACCAAAATTCGTAACTCTAGCTTTAAAATTACGCTTGTTATTCGATTTTTTTGATTTGCGGAGGCGGAAGTGGGCGTGGCAAAAATTTGAAACAAACTTGATCTGCGTGCAAACATAACAAATGCTGTCGAAAAAAAATTATAGCTCTATCTCTTATAGTCTCTGAGATCCAGTGTTTCATACGGACAGTCGGACAGACACACAGACACACAGACGGACAGACGGACATGGCTATATCGTCTCGGCTGTTGACGCTGATCAAGAATATATATACTTTATAGGGTCGGAGATGCCTCCTCCTACCTGTTACATACATTTCCTGTCGGCACAAAGTTATAATACCCTTCTACCCTATGGGTAGCGGGTATAAAAAGTTGTTCTAAATCATAAAACAGCATTTCAAATTGCTCCACAACATTTCAGAACTGTAGTTCAACGCAAAGCTCAGTTACTATAGATTGCAAAAGATAATGTCGTCACTTGTTTGCACACTTCCTGCAAGCCTAAGTAGCGTTCGAAGTCGAAGTCAAAGTCAATGACCAGAATACGACGATTGCTTACTGGCACTTTGCCTAAAATACTTATAAATAAGTACATATGTGCTGAAGTGGTCAGCAATATTATATTGCCAGTTATTATATACAGCAGCTATACACATATATATAGAATTTTGCTATATGCTATATAAGTGGGAATTTGCTATATCTAATCTAACGTTAATGTTAATCTATTGAAACGACAACATGTAGAACAATTATCATGCAAAATGCAGGCAATATTTGTATTTCAACTCGATTGCTAAACAAAGGGTATTACAATTAGTTCCAAGAATAGATGCATTAACATATATATATATAAATATATATATATATATATTGGTATAGTATGTTGATAATACTCTATGGATTTCAAGGAAAGTAAATCAAACACACTCTTTCGGCTGCTGAACAGGATGTTCGCTTAACTGATTAAACGATTAGGCTTAAGTATGAGTACCAAGACTATATAATCGACTATGGAGAACTTCCAATTTAAAATGTGTTTACCCAATTTCAGTCGACGTTGAGCATGGCAAGATAACACTCGTGTGCTAGCCCCTCCATAATCCATCATAATTGTTTATAGACCCCCATCAGAAAGCAATTAAAACTTAAACCAGCAAGTTGGCAGCCTCAACATGACAACAAGTGGGAAGCGCAGCAAGGAGCTGCCACCTCTGCGCATCGCCATCAGCCAAGGTCAACAGCATAAGACTAGAAAGCCCCTGAATCGTGTGAGAACTACGAAATACACTTGGCTCACCTTTATACCGCTGAACTTTTACGAGCAATTCCGACGAGCGGTTTACTTTTACTTTCTGATCATCACAATTGTCTCATTCTTCGTCAGTATGTAAATATTATAGATATTTTTGTAATCGTTTAATACTTCTAATACTTTTGCATTGCTATAGATGATACAATTGATCCATTGACATCGTTGTTACCTTTGCTCTTCGTCATGATTGTCACCGCTTTGAAGGAGGGACTCGAGGATTATGCGCGTTCCAAAAGCGATAAAATCGTCAACACCACAAAAGGTGAAGCACCCTTCCAACCATCCAACATATCACCTCAACTAGGTATCTTCTCTTTTGCAGTTACTGTCATACGTCAGGGCAAGGAGCAGTGCATCGATGCAGCATTCATTGCGCCAGGAGATCTGGTGATCGTCAGCAACGCCAGCGATGTGCCCTGTGATCTTGTGCTGCTGCATTCCAGCGCCTCCGAAGGCCTGTGCTTTGTGAACACCGCCAATCTGGATGGCGAGACGAATCTGAAGACCGTCTTTGTGCCCAGCAATTATGATTACATCTCGCTGGAGCTGGACAAGCAGCTGGGCAGCATTGTCTGCGAGCAGTCCACGCCGGATCTCTACAGTTTCAATGGTCGCCTCGAATTCGATGATGCCAGCTCCAGAGATGCCATTCCGCTGTCCATTGAGAATCTATTGCTGCGCGGCGTTCGCATTCGAGGTCAGGGTCGTGTCATCGGTTGTGCCATCTACACGGGAATGTCGACGAAGCTGCAGTTAAACAGTCGCTACACGGGCAACAAATCCGCCTCCAGTGAACAGTACATCAACAAGTTCATCATTGCCCTCATTGTGGGCATGGTTGTGGTTGTCCTAATTCTCTATCTCATCGAGAGGTGCGTTGAATATTTTTTTGCAAACAATTTGAAGTGGATTTTTACACTCATCTTATTGACAGGCAAAAGGCTCGCGATGTTTATCCGACTGTCTACTATTTGGGCGAGTTGCCCGATTATAATGCGGTGTGGCAAATCTTTGAGGACTTTCTGTCCTTTCTCATACTCTTCAACTATATGGTGCCCATTTCGATGTACATGAACATTGAGTTGTATCGTGTCTTTGGCGCCCTCTTTATGAAATCGGATCTGTTCTTATACGATGCGGAAACCGATCAGCCTTGCGGCGTTAATGCCTCCAATTTGAACGAGGATTTGGGACAGATTAACATTTTATTTTCGGATAAAACTGGCACGCTTACCAAGAACCAAATGATATTCCTCAAGTGCTTCACCGGTGGTCGCAACTATCAATTGGAAAACACCCGATTGCATTGTCCCAGCACAGAAGAGCGTTTAGAGCTAAACACCATGGAGGTAAGTCACGAATGGAATGGAAAGTGTATCAACTATCCGCCAGTTTCAGAACTACTTTTTCAATTTAAAAGCTATCTTAATTAAATTCTAGACATCACAAAGTGATCAGAGAGCTTAGCAGTATCCTAAATTGTCACACGACGAAACGGAATTATATAAAACTTTAAAGTTAACTCAAGTTCATTGAGAACACAGACTGAAAGCTATGTCCATTATTATCCCACATATTTTTCTCGACCACAAACTAATATACTATAAACTATTTTTAGTCTACATAATTAGTTGACTACACTGTGCAATGCCTTCAATTATTATCTTTCACAGCCCGAAGTTCGGGACTTCTTTGAGGCACTTGCGCTGTCTCATACCGTTGACATTTTGGAGCCCAGCGTCGAGGGAACGGATGAAAAGCAATCCGAGCACGATAGTTTAATAACCAGTGATATTATTAGCCGCTATCAGGCTTCCAGTCCCGACGAGAAGGCCATCTTAGAGGGCTGCGCGCGCTTGGGCCTGATCTTCAAGAGCATCGATAACAATACGTTGCATTTAAATCTCCTCAAGCAGGGCAGCAGCGATGTTCAGGAATTCCAATACGAGCGTCTGCAAGTGCTCGAGTTTAGCTCGGATAGGAAACGCATGAGCGTCATTATGCGCGATGAGAACGATGTGCTGTGGCTTTATAGCAAAGGTGCCGAAACATCCATTCTACCCAGATGCAAAAAGTCAGCACAAATCCCCCAGGTCGATGAACAGATCACAGAGTACGCCAAGGAAGGATTACGCACACTGGCCGTGGCCCGACGGATGCTGACCGAGAGTGAATATGCGGCATTTGTGGGGGCGTTGAATAATGCCAATATACAACTGACTAATCGCAAGGAACTAATTGAGCAGTGCTATGAGACTATTGAAGTGGGTAAGCAAACGGTTCTAGGGAACGACAATATTATAAAACGATCTTACCAGTGACAATCATATAGTATAATAGACTAAGATTTAAATACTTAAACAAGCGAACTGCAGGACAGACAATTGATTATGGCTGATGTTTTAACGCTTTTTATACCCGCTACCCATAGGGTAGAAGGGTATTATAACTTTGTGCCGACAGGAAATGTATGTAACAGGTAGGAGGAGGCATCTCCGACCCTATAAAGTATATATATTCTTGATCAGCGTCAACAGCCGAGGCGATATAGCCATGTCCGTCTGTGTGTCTGTCCGTCTGTCCGTCTGTCCGTATGAACACCTAGATCTCAGAGACTATAAGAGATAGAGCTATAATTTTTCGACAGCATTTGTTATGTTTGCACGCAGATCAAGTTTGTTTCAAATTTTTGCCACGCCCACTTCCGCCCCCGCAAATCAAAAAAATCGAATAACAAGAGTAATTTTAAAGCTAATGTTGTGAATTTTGATATATATAATAAAAACTATAGTAGTTATGATTCCTGAAAATTTGGTTGCGATCAGATAAAAATTGTCGAAGTTATTAAAGAAATACTTTTGTATGGGCAAAAACGCCTTCTTACTAGGGGTCTGAGTTGCTTTGTCTGACAATCTGGTATATTGAGCCGTCCATGGTATATTTTGAACGCGGTACTATATCGATATACCACATATACCATTTTGTATATTTTTAGTATATTTGCAGTATATTTGGTATATTTTGAGAATAATACCGCAAAATATATTGGCTTTAATGAAATTGGGTAGCGGGTATCTCACAGTCGAGTACGCTCGACTGTAGCTTTCTTACTTGTTTTACTTGCAGAACTTGATCTATTGGGTGCCACCGCCTTGGAGGATGCACTGCAGGACAATGTGGATCAGACGTTAGTCGCTTTGCAGGAAGCTGGCGTCAAGATTTGGGTACTAACAGGTGACAAAGTAGAGACTGCTTTCAACATTGGCATGGCTTGCAAGCACATTCCTCCCGCCGCCGAGGTGCATTTTCTCATCAACCTCACCGATCCCGCGGAACTGTCCGCTCGACTCAAGCAGATAGAGAATAGCCTGAACAGTGATGGTAAGAAACTGCCCACAGCTCTGGTCATCGATGGCATCACTGTGGCTGCCTTGTTAATTCATATGCCCCAAGAGTTTGCCGACCTGGCGCTTCGATGCAAAGCGGTACTTTGCTGTCGATTGAGTCCGCTGCAGAAGAGCGAGATTGTCATGCTGATCAAGAAGTCAGGCAAACACATCACGGCCGCCATTGGTGATGGCGCCAACGATGTATCCATGATCCAAGAGGCGCACATTGGCATCGGCATTCCGGGTAGAGAGGGCAAACAGGCGGCCAGAAGTGCCGACTACGCCATTGCCAAGTTTGATATGCTGCAGCGTTTGCTGCTCGTCCATGGCCATTATAATACTGAACGCTTGGCATTCCTCGTGCTCTTCTATTGCTATAAGAACATCATCATCACCGGCTGCATGGCGCTGTTTCAGGTGTACGATTTGTTCTCAGCTACCTCAGTGTATAATGACTTGTATCTGTGGCTATTCGACATTATCTACATATCGTTCAGTTTCACTTATTTGGCCATGTCCGACAAGCACTATAGTGAGAACACTTTGCTCAGGTGAGTGCTCTAAAAACTAACTAGCTTAAGATTTATCATTAAAGTTAAATAACTACCAAAAGCGGGCAAAAATCCGTTATATTCGCAGACCTTTAGCGGCGCAGGTCACACTAATCATTATTTATATTACTTATTTTAACATTTCAGATTCCCCGGCTTATACAAGGGAATATCTCACAACCAGCTAACCACTTGGAAAACATTTATAATATGGATTTTAAACGGCGCTCTTCAAATGCTCATCATATTCTACTTTGCCTATTGGGTTTTGTATGACAACAACGTCGTTTTTAAGCACGGACAAACGGCGGACTTTTCTACCTTTGGCACGATGCTGATCATGGTGTTGGTGTTAGTGGGCAATATTAAGGTGTTTTTGGTATCGCACTACATGAGCTATTTGAATTTTGCATTCATTGTGCTGTCAATAATTGCATTTATGCTAAGCACTTACCTTTACAATTTGGGCAGCGGCAATACGTTGTATCACGTCTACAACCAATTCCTGAGCTCTCTTCCAATGTGGCTTTATATTATAATCACAACGGTCGCGTGTTTGGTGCCCGATTTTCTTATGAAAGCAGTGAATGATATGTTTTTGGAGCCGGCCCTCCGTAAAAATCGCGAGTCGAAGAAAAGTAATGTACCGAAAAGCTTAGCAGCCTAAGATGAACTTGTGTAAATAAATATTTTTTTAAAACGACGCCATTTTTGTAACTGTAAAACTGCAATGTTAACAGACTATGTTAAGTTTTCAGACGCACTCACGACTGCTTTTCGATATTTCGAAATATCGATTAACTGGTTACGTTGGCGTAAAGTACAGTTCACAGCACAACAATACCAAAAAACACCATAAATAGTGGGGGGATGATATTCATGCGATACTTTTAATCGATATGCTATCGATATAAATACAACACACAAACTTGAATAAAAGGTTTATTTTACATTTTTCTATCACAAATTGTTGCAGAAATTTAAAATATATTTTTCAAAAATGTATTATGCATTTTTATGTACTGTACAATGACGATGTTAGGGAAATTTATATCGTACGATAAACCGCGAAAATGTCGGGTATTTGCGCGTAAAATGTACATATCGATAGCAATAAATTATCGATTTAGTCTGTACGTGCCTATTATAAATAAAAATAATAATATTAAGCATAAGTGTTGATTTCGTGAATGCACCGCTTTTAAAACGACCATGGAAGTGGAATATGATGATTCCGGCTGGCAGGGCCGAGCAAAACAAACTGCAAGCGGCGAGGTTTGTTGTTATTTTCAATGTTTACGTCAATTGCCAATCAAAACAATAAACTCGACTATCAATTTTATATTGTTGTTGCCGTTGCTGTCGTTGATGCTGTTCAGCAGGAAGTGCACGAGGATAATCCACAGAAAACAATTAAAGAATGTCTGGAGAAATTCCTAACACCGGATTACATAATGGAGCCGGGAATATTTACCCAATTGAAGCGTTACTTCCAATCTGGTGGCTCGCCCGAAGAAGTCATTTCCATGTTGTCGGAGAACTACAAAGCCGTCGCCCAGATGGCCAATCTGCTGGCTGAATGGTTGATATTAGCCGGCGTCAAAGTGACTGAAGTTCAGGCAATGGTTGAGAATCATTTAAAGGAAATGATTCTCAAGTCCTTCGATCCAAAGAAGGCTGACACGATATTCACAGAGGAGGGTGAGACTCCAGATTGGTTAACGGAGATGATAGATCATTATACGTGGCGATCGTTGATATATCGTTTGGCCGAAGAATACCCCGATTGCCTTATGCTCAATTTTACAATAAAACTGATATCAGACGCGGGCTTCCAAAGTGAAATTACCTCAATCTCGACGGCTGCGCAGCAAATCGAAGTCTTCTCGCGTGTGCTAAAGACATCGATTGTCAAGTTCTTGAACAATCCAGATGATGTGCACGGTGCGATACAGGAGTGTGCTCGCATGGTGTGCCATGGCCAGCACACGTATGTTTATTCTCAGGTTCTGATCCAGGTGCTCAGTCAGGAGCAGAAAGGTGGCTTCAACATGAAGCGTTTGTCACAGGAGATCATTAAATACGCACTGCAAAAGTAATACTTCGCTCGTCCAGTTGAATCCCAACTTGTCACTAATCTATATTCTTTTATTCTAGCAATCAAAATGTTACTCCCATAACGATGGCTCTGAATGGTTCGGCTGTCTATCCGCAGGCATGTCAAGCGCTTACCTCAATGCTAACACGCAATACCTTGAATCCGGCTGACATTACGGTGCTGTTTCGCAACTATTCGGGCTCTGATCCGCCACCAATTGACCTCATACGCAATCCACAATTCCTCGAGCTGCTGGTCGATGCCCTGTTCCGGGCGAGCGTTAAAATCAATCCCGAACACAAGCCAAAATATGTCTTTCTGCTAGCGTACGCATCGTCCGTTATCGACCAGCCGGCAAAGAAGCGACCGCTAACGGAGCGGCTGCTCAACAAGGACGAGCTGAAGAGCACCATACAGGCTATCGAGAAGGCGCACGCCATCTGCATTGTGGATCAAGGTTCAACGGAATTGATTGCCGAACTGCAGACGCTCTACAATTGCATTAAGTAAGCATTGCAAGTGCTTGAAAGTACATGACAGTAATCCTTCCTCTATTGTCTTGCAGATATCCCGTTGTGGGCGTTGGTGTGATACGTTGGATTGAGAATGTTGTGATGGAACCATCGTATTTTAAGCTCTCCACCGACAGCTGTCCAACACATTTGGCTGTGCTGGACGAGGTGGCCGGCGTGCATCCAACGTTGCAGCAGCAAATTTTATTTCTATTGATTCGCTTATTTGAATCGAAACAGGATGAGCTGGAGATACTTGTGCAGCTGGAGATGAAGAAAATGATATTGGATCGCATGGTCAATCTGCTGACACGCGGGTGTGTTGTGCCCGTGCTTCGCTATATTAAACAATGCTGTGCCATCGAGGACACGGACATCTCGTTGATACGTTATTTTGTTACCGAAGTGCTTGAGACAATAACGCATCCATATTCCCCTGAATTTGTGCAACTCTTTCTGCCCATGGTCGAGAACGAGGAGATCACCGGAACGATGCGTGGCGAGGGTGATAACGATCCTGTTTCTGAATTCATTGGTATGGCATGATATTATACATCTCGATCGATATCGATGTGCTAATCTCTCTCTTCTCTTTTGTTATTTGCAGTTCACTGTAAGGCCAATTACACCACTCTATAGCAAACAATTATATAGCATTCTAAGTACAAAACCGTATATTTAAGTCCATCATGTATGTGTAAAGAGTCCAGTTATCAAATTTTTCATATACGTATATATTATATATATATAAATATATTCTATACACTTGATATCAACACTCTTTTAATGCGTTTTCCTTTTTTCCGTCTCACTCGAATCCACGGTAAGCAAATTCAAAGTTCACGTAGATTTCGTTTGTTTTTTATTTTTATTGCAACCAATGATCATTATTAGTAACTCATACAGAGGATCGTCGTCAATTGCATGAATGCGTGTTTAATTATAATATGTTTTCTTTTGTTTCTCATTTGTAACTAACTAAAAAAAAGTTGTTGTATGTTGTGTTCCAACTTCTTAAAATTATGACTCGTTGCAACACTTTTTTTTAAACAAAAAATTGCATTGACTATGTAATATTTACACACAAAGTAAAAAAAAAAACATTCATTTAAATATACAATAATGTAAATATAAAATTGAGCGTTTATAGGCGAGCCTTCGACGTTGCCGAAGAATTACAAAAAAAATAAATTAAAAACATAAAAGTTGAGCAAATTGTGTAGATAAGTAAAATTGTAAATTTAATTACTTGTCGTCCTATGATGTCTGATGTCAAGTCAAATAATAAGTATACAAAATAAGAGCTAAGAACAATACTTCTTATCAGAGTCAAGCATAAGCAGACACACCCACTTGTTGCTCATGATTAAAACTGATGCAAATTACTAATATTATAAATTATACAGGAAGGATACTCACTATAGCGTCTTGACGGGATTACAATCGAAAAGGACTTGTCAAATGATAGGATACATGGTAACAAAAAACGGGCGTTGTTCGTTCGAATAACAATACAAAATTGTTGCTTTGGTTGGCAGCGCGACAATTACAAATAATAAAAATATGTAGTTAAAATGAACTAATTTTGGAAAATTAGTAGTCAGTGTTTTGCTGTTGTTGTGTTAGCTAGTTAGTTGCTTTTCTTAACGTCTTTACTATCGCCATCCTTGGCCTGGCCACGGCCCAAGATCTTGGCCAAGCTATCCCAAATGCCGCCAAAGAAGATGGCACAGCACAGATTCTCCAATGGCAGGAAGGGATCGTGTATGCCCAAGAGGATCGACGACAGCTTGAAGTACACCAAGAATATGACAATGCCAAAGTAAACTAAAGCGTGTGGCGCTGAGATCCAATCCGTCTTTTTGTCGAGCACAAAGATAATCGAAGCCAGCAACGATGCCTTTGTATAGCTGCAAAGTGAAAGAAAAATGGAAAATTTTAAGAAACTATCTTTCACTTTGGTAGGCAATTGGCTTACAAGGATGGCTGCATAAATTCCATGGCGGTTGGGGTCCAAGCGCCGCGAATGAGACGCTCAATCAGCTTGGTGAAGCCGGCGCCATTGCCCTTCAGTGTGCCAATGATGATCATGATGATCCAGGCATTGGGATACAATTTGGCCGCATGTCCGACACCGTCATACACTTTCTTGGCGCGATAGATCTCCTTCATGGCGCTGGCCACGATCTTCACAGGCAGAAACTTGGCCACTTTATAGCCAATGTCGAAGGGTGTATAAAAAACAATGTACCTAAAAGAAAGCGCAACATGAGTTTATAAATACTTTTATACAATTCCAGATCGCAAACTTTCTTTACTAGAAAATTACAAAATACATAATGTGTAGGGTCTGCACATAAGTTGGTAAATAAGTATATATTAACGAAACAATAATATAGCAGTAGTCTTTAAATCAAATTCAAATATTGAGACCGAAAGTGAAAATTTTTGTCCATTTCTAGTAAAATTAAGTTTTGTAAGCATAAGTTTACTAATATAAACTAATAAATTGACATTTCAAGATTTTAAGATTTCTTCTTCAAAAAGTTAAGACACAAAACATAGCATGAATTACAATCAGTGCTTATTGAAGACACAAACCAAAAGGAATGTTTGCTTGCTTACCAAACGGCAGTGCCCACAAAGAGCTGTCCGGTGTTTTTCAGTGGCGCCAGAATGGGCTCGCCGAGCAGACCGTTGGCCACCATGCCGCCGGCAAAAATGACCAGCATTGTGGAGAGCCAGCAGGCGAGCGGATGCTTGCGGGAGAAGGCCTGAGCGTTGGCGCCCAAATCCTCGCGCACGGCCAGCGCGGCAAGTAAACTGTGCGCAATGTCGAAGAACGGAAACATTTTCAGTTTGATGACCTGATTGGCCACATCCAAAAACGCTTCCGGGTCCATGATCGCGGCTGATCTTGTATCCTGCTGCTGCCTTCAAGGATGAGAAATGCTGTTTGCCAACAAAATGAAAATAAAACAATTTCGCTATATATTCGCTGTTATATAATTAACGACAAATTAACACTAAAAAAAATTGTAGTGTGTTACCCGTAAAAAAGTGTATAAAAATAATGCGATGTTGTCTCGCAAAAATATGCCTATATAGACATGTATTAGTGTGTATGTATAAAGTACTTATAGATATGCATGCATGTGTGTAAGGTATCGAGTATATACGTTAAAAAAGAGTAATTGTGTTGAATTTGAATTAGCTGATTGCGCTTACATCGACAACGTCGTTGATTTGCAGCTGCAACAGTTGCAGATACTGTGCTGAGATGTTGTAGAAGTTGTCGAATTCTATGTTAATGTCGTAGAAAACATCAAAAACAAATTCCAAGTCTAAATAAAAATGTCGCTGCTTTGCCAGAGCTCCAAAAATAAATTTGCGCTGATGAATCGGCGGCGATGGCGGCGGCAGCAGCGAGAGAAAAGCGTGCGCGCCGGGTCCGAGTCCGTTCTGTGCTTTCTCTCTATATCTCTCATTATTCTCTATCATCCGTCTATCTAGCTATCCCTTCCGTCCACCCACACCCCACCGACATCACAATGTCCGCTTGCCCACACTTGCACACATACACATACATATGTAGATGGATATGTACATGTGCCCGTTCTTTTCCTACACAACTTGTGAACAGCGAAAGTTTGGAGAGATGGTAATGCACTTACACACCGAAACAAACACACACATGCATACATATACAAATGTACAAATGTAGTCCTGTAATGCACATTATTTATTCCTTACGCAGCAATTGCATTTCCGCTTTAACAAGTGCGTATTTATTTCTATAGTTTATTTAGCTAACCATAACACACAATTAATAATACAAAAAAGGAAAAAAAAAGAATAGTTTAGATATAGACATAACTGAACTTACCTACAACGTCGAGACGCGAACAACGGATAGCTGAGTGCAGCACGAACGAACACACGGGGAGACTGGGCTCGAAGCTGGCCCGTATATTACATGCTCATGCTTGTTTCCGATAATTCTGTGCCGCTCTCGGGAATATATTTGTTATATATTTAGATCTGTGAGTTTCACTTGCAGACCAACAAAAAAAACAAACCACATATTGGCATACATGTGTGTGCGCGTGTGTTGAGTATTTGTACACTCGTTCATTTCGCTTTGCGATTAGATGGCTAAGAGGAATTGTCTGCGTGTGTGTTTATGTCTCATAATTAGAACTCTTAATTGATATGTATGTACATATGTATGTGAGAAGAGCGTATACGTCATATCTCACGGCAACGCAAAGGAGCTACAATTTATTTATGACATTATTCAACTTACAGCTGGCTGGTCACATTGCTCCCATCAGCTGTTGCTCACTGCGCTGTTATCGTGTTTTGGGTGCGACAAAAACGTAATTTCGATTTTCGCCTTTAGGTAACAGCCGTCGCTGCTGCCAGCCTGTCGTAGATCAACGGATTTAAATCGATAGACTGGATATTATGATATGCACAATCGATACATCGATGTCTTAAATATCAAAAATTTTAATACAGTGTTTTGACATCACTAACGTGCTGTATATTTGTGATTTTTACAAATTCTAATTACAAAAAACAACTCCTCCCAATAATTTTGTGAACTCATTTGTTTTGATTTTTGTTTTGTCTATATTAATCAAATCCGTCCAATGCGCAGACAAGCGAATCTCGGCTAAATTTATAAACGGCTCCGCCATAAAAACGAAAAGAAAACAACACATACATTTTTTTGACACGAAAACTTCGGATGAAAGCAAACGAATTGTTGTTGTTGTACATGCATAAATATACGTTTGCATATTTATTTGTTTCTGCATAGACGACAACAATAACAAGCATAAAAATACACTATCAATATCTAGCACAGGCCAGCTCCATTATTTAAGGTAAGTGACAATAATTCGCAAAACTTTTCTTTCATTTTGTATTTAAATAAACATATTGTGTATGGTGAACGAGTTCACAACCACTTCACACACACACACACACACACACTCACGTCAAGCACAAAACACTCACACATACACGCAATCGCATGCAAAGAAACTTACGCACTTTTGATAGTGTGCGTGCGTGAAACCTGGCTTATTTGGGTAAAAGTTAAATTTGCACTGAATTATATTAAGGTCGTCGGGTGTGATGAGACTTGTAACTGGGTGAAGGATAAACTAATGCAACAATGTAGTATAGCTACATATGTATGTTCTAATGTGATTGGGCAAAAACCTGCTTATTAGCAAATTACATGTCGTTCATAGCTTGTTGTCAACATTTAATCCATTCAACTGTCAACAATGTCAGATAGCACACACATTTACACACTCCTACTCATGCTCACAGAAACACACACCTTCATCTGTATGTACGCACTAATATTTGCTTGCGTTGAAACAATTGCAAAAACATTAAAGAAAACATTGACAAAGCCCAGATATGAGCAAATATGTGCTCAAGTGTGGAAGTTGCGCTGCTATTTGCTTGTATATATAAATATTGCAATTACTTAATGAATGGATTAGCTTGAATCAAAAGAACGTAGAACAGCAGCACGTGCCAATCAAAAAAAAAAACTGTTTGCTATAAATACACAAACACAAGCTCATGTACATGCATGTGTGGGTGAGTGTGTAATGTATTGAAACGGCGACACGTTCCGTTTTACAGATGGCTTCGAACTCGTCGAAGAAAAAGTCGTCTGGTCTGCGAATGTTGTGGATACCGGGAAGAAAAAGCCATCATCCAAAGGGTCGATACAGTTCGACCAATAAACATGTCTCGTATTCGCCCAGCCAAAAGAAAAGCGAAGTATGGACACTGGGCGGCAGCAGGGCTCAAACTGAGCTGATTGACTTGTGAGTATTTTTGCACAAAGCAACTATGATCTTCTAAAACACACACACACACAAGAGATAGAGAGAGAGCGTGAGAGCGAGACAGAGTTGAAGTGGAATGAGCTAAGTTAGAGTTAGAGTTAGAGCGAGGTAGGCGATGCAAAACTAAAACTGTTTTCTGTTAATCGTATGTAATCAAAATCAAGAGCGACTGTCAACACACAAATTTATACATACGTATACTTATATTAATATATTTTATAAAAATGGATTATTATAGGCCATCGCCAACGGAAAGTAATAACGGTGCTTCGACCTCATCATTGGCCACATTGGGCGCCACCGCCAACATGTCATCGACGCTGGTGAAGAGTGTGAAGTGCAACAACGAGCATCAGCAACAGCATCTGGAAATGATTGTAACTTCCACCGATTCGCTGGCAATCATAGAATGCGCCACACTGCCAACAACTCCAGTTGCTGCCATCTCGCCAAATTTAAACAGTCCACTCTCGGAGCTGGCTCCATCGACAGCCTCAACACAGCCAATGACATCGCCAATTATTGTCACCACAGTTGAAATACCAGATTTGGTAAGTTGTCAGCAGCGGCAACAACTGTATTAGAGCTCATAAATTAACCAATTCTTGTTTTTTAGCATCACAATGTCATTCCCGATGACTTTCCAAAGATGCCATCGATTGGCGATCCAACAGACTTATCGACATCGGCGGTTGTATTGAACAGCTCGGCGGGCACGACAGCATCGATAACAACAAACTCATCATCGCCGTTGACCAATCGAAAGGCGAACAGTAACAGTCAGGTACAAATCAACAACAACAACAACAGCAGCAGCAACTCACAGAATGCGTCGCCACAGAAAGGCAGCAGATACAGGAACCACAATAACAATCAGGTTTGCGCCACACCGATCTCTTCTCTCTCTCTCTCTCCTTCGCACTATCTATATATAACGGTTTATTGATTTGTCTTTGTGTTTCTTTTTTAGGATGACATCAATTCAATTGAAAGCATTACCAGTTTTAGTAAGTCACAGGTGAACACAGATTTTGAATGGATCGATGATATGGTGCAGCAGCGCACGTGTAGCGAACTGATGCACAAGAACAAGCGCAAGAAATCGAAGAAGCATCTGGAGAGTAAGGTGTCCGATCAATTGGATGGTGGCCCCAGCAAGATTAAAGAGAAATATGATAGCAATGCTGATGATGATGAGAAGGTGGTTAAATGTCTCTATTATTCACTCATGTGCTGCGACTGTACAATATCATAGAACGTGGATATATATATACACGCATATGTACCACATCTATAAGGGCTAGCTAGATAGTGTATATATGTAATATATACATATATATGAGTATATGTAGTTAGATTATAAGGGCGCATATGTGTGATGATGATGAAGGTAAATGAAAATCACGATGGCATTGGAAATATGTATTGCATTTACAACAAAAAAGAAACAAAAATACTACTGCTCAATTAATTTGTATGTATGTAATGTATAAATATTTGAACATTTTTATACGGATCAGAATATAATTTGCCATTAAGTTTGTCTCCCCCACCATCCCCTTAATGCCTCCAACAATCCACCCAAAAAACAAACCAGAAATATTACTCTTCTTAAAAGTATTCAAAACGAAATCGAAACTCGAATTACCGAATTTTTATGTTGTTATATTAATTTAGCGAATTTATGCAGCGCACACTCAATACAAAAGAAAAAGACAGAAAACGAAAATAATAAAATGTCGAATAATTTACTCATATTAATTTAGATTAATAAAACGAAACAAAAACGAAAACGTAAACGTAAAGCAAATAAAGACAGATATAGCTACTTGATATTTGATAAACATTTACCATATATTTTATATATATATATATATCTCTACACACACGTTGTAAATAAAGTGAAAGCATTTTTCTACTTGAATAATTTTTTGTCATTTTATGGCGTTGTCCCCAAAACGCTTGCTAATCATTCATATCATATTCACATCACATCACATTACATACATACATTTAAGTCACTTAATATCATATCATATATCACATCGCATACATACATATGTTCCCGCCCCGTAAGTTCCTTGATGTAATTGGCCAAGTACAAAAAGAAATGAAAACACACTCAACTTGTTCAACTTGACATAACATTTTTCATAAAAATTTAATACAAACATTAAATTTACAAATATATATATATATAAAAACAATTCACAATCACATATAAATTTTTATCATTTCGGATGTTAAATATTTCGATTCGCTATATATATCCTCAAGTAAGGTTAAAATTTACTAGTCCAGAGCAAGAAATTCAGGATCAAAGTTTTTGTTCTTGGTGTTGGAGTTGCTATAGTTGTAGTTTTTGTAGTTGGTGTTGGTGTTGGTTTATTCACATTGGAATTATTAAAGAATCAGCTTTCGATATAATTATTTCGGCTAACGATTCTTCTATTGTTGCTGCTACTACTCGTTGTTGTTGTTGCTGTCGCTGCTATTATTGGCGGATTCATTGTTGTGGGACTGTTGCTGTTGCTGCTGCAATCGGGATTATTTACATGTTTACTACTGCTGCTGTTGCCATGAAACTCGATCGCATCAATATCATTTGTACTCTTCACATAAAATTCGTTTCCATTTGGGGGGACGACGCCGCAACGATTGTGATGTTGCTGCTCGTAGACAATGCGTTGGTTATTCATCCGCCTCCGCGTTGTATCCATGCTATTATCCATCATATCATTATCATCATCGCTGTCCGTATCATCGCCATTTTCGCCCACATTGAATATAAATCTGGCCTCATTGCTCGCTTCACACTTCCGCCCATTGATCTTGCGATAACGCACCGAATTTCTCGATGTGTGATTGCTATTGCGCTGTGTACAAGGAAAAGTTGTTTTAGTTTCAACAATGGCTTGGAAAGTTGACTCTTGCTTACCTGCAGCACGGCAAAGATGATTGAGAAGATGGTGATGATGAGCAGACAAATCGCTACGGCAATTGCGGTGATTGCTGTCAACGGAGAATCGAGTCGAAAGACAAATACGCCACCACCGCCACCGCCATTCAGCTCACCCGGCAACTGTTGCTGCTTCTGTCGATCTCTGACTGCGCTCCTGAAAATGCTGTCGATGCCAACGACAGTGCGACGTTTGCCCGCCGTCGAAGTGCTTCGGCATTCACCTGGATTAATGTAGATTGAAAGTTCTCAGTTACTTGGCACTCTTTGCTTTCGTATTTCCACTCACCCGTATCCGCATCGCATTGACAGCAGTGTTCTTCGTCTTCGTTGTCGTTGTCCTGCTGCTCGCCAGCTTCGGTGGTTGTCTTCTTGCTGGCCCGACAGCAGGGCACACATTGGCCATTCACGCGATCCAGATGCAAAGGTGCCACGCACGCTTTGCAAGAGTATTGTCCGGGTCCCAGGCACGAATGACACGATTCGTGGCACGCTTTGCACGTCTGTGTGGTCGCATCATAGTACTGGGTGCTCAGGCATTCCATGCACAGTCCGCCATCGAGCATAAAGTTGGGCGGACACGACGAGCAGGCCAACGGACCAGCGCCTAAAATAATTGTATTTGCATTTAATAAAAAGTAAAAAAAGTCAAGTGTGCTCGACTGTGAGATACCCGCTACCTACTTTGAATTAAAGCAGAACTGTGGTATTTTAAAGTATACCGAATTAATATATTGAAAAAAATACTACTACTAATATACTAAAGGTTGCAGTTGGTATATTGGAATAGTACTACGTTTAAAGTATGCCATAGAATACACCAGATACCAAAGCATATCTTTAGTATATTTTTATAGACATACTTTTAGATGTGAAAAGCTACATTTGGTATATTGATATGCTAATACTTTAAAAATATACCTTGGTGTCTGGTATATAGGCAACCTTAAGTATATTGATATAGATCTTTCAAAATATACAACAGAAAGCCAAATATACCAGATTGTCAGCCATAACAATTAAGACCCATAGTAAGCAGGCGTTTTTGCCCATACAAAAGTATTTCTTAAATGTTCTATCTTTTGTAGTCTCTGAGATCTAGGTATTCATACGGACGGACAGACAGACATGGCTATATATTTAGAATATATATAGTTTATGGGGTCGGAGATGCCTCCTTTACCTTCTCCTTCCTTCTCTTCAAAGTTACAAAGTCTATGGCTAACAGTCATAAAAATACTTTTAAGTAGCAAACGTAGCATGAGACTCACCATTGCAGGTCTTGCAGTAATGATGGCATTTCTGGCAGCCAAACTCCGACTTGTAGAAGCCCTCGGGGCACTTGGGATAGCATTCGCCGGCGGCCAGCTGCCAGCCATCGGGACACTGAACACACTGATTGCGTCGCGGTCCGCTGCACGTGTGACAACTCAGATAGCACTTGGCGCAAATGCCGCGATCGCTGTAATAGCTGTTGAATGAAAAACTGTGAGTTAGACAATGGACTTAGTTTTACGATTGATTCGACTTACCCATCAGCGCAAGTGGTGCGACACTCGCCATTCTGCAGTTCCAATCCCTTGGAGCAATTGCTGCAGTTGGTGCGCGACTTGCATTGGGTGCAAGTGTGCAAGCAAGGCGTGCACACGCCCGTCTCCATGAAGTAGCCATCCTGACAGCCGCTGACACAGCTGCTCTGCTCCAGCAAACGATTCGACTCGCAGGACAAACAGTTGGTGGCCAACGGACCGTTGCACGTCTCACACGAGCTGTGGCACGCCTTGCAGCCGCTCTCCGACTGACTGTAAAACTCCGCTGCAAGGAGGAAAACAAAAATCCCGGTTAACTTTGATCTCATCATCGTTTAATCAACTCGTTGGGTATTACGCACAATCGGTGCAAGCTTCGCTGCCGGCGACGCTGCATTTGTCCTTCTTGTTGAGCGTCCAGTTGGGCAGACATTCGCTGCAGATGCCATTGCTGCTGCAGCTCTTGCAGCCCTCGTGACAGGGCAAACACTCCAGCCGCTTCTTGTCCGCATAGTGACCCTCGGGGCAGTTGTTGAGGCATTTGTTTTGCCACGCATAGCGACTGGGACGGCACGTGATGCAATCGTTCTCTGTGGCGCCATTGCACGTGGCGCACGAAGAGTGACAGTAGGCGCATCTGAGAATAAGAAAGGGGAGAATTAGTTGTATATTAGGAATTGAATTATCCAGGAATAATAAGAACAGAAAGAATTAGTTGTATAATAGGAATAGTTGAATAATCCAGGAATAATAAGAACAGAAAGGATTAGTTAAATATTAGGAATAGATGAATAAAAGGAATTGTTGAATAAGCCAGGAATAATAAGAACGGAAGAAATTAGTTGTTTAAAAGGAATAGTGTAATAATCTAGGAATAATAAGAATGGAATAATTTAGTGTAAGAAACTTTCAGAACATGAATACAACTTATTGCTGATGCACGCAAATTTCTTGTTGCCTCATTTAAAGCGAACGTTTTCATAGAGAATTATCGGCAAATTTGAACACTCTACACTCGCATCTTCACTGAGATAAAGCAGTTCAAACGAACATACATATGATTGCTTATTTGTACCCTTCCACACTCAAAATATTAAGCGATAAAGTTGATTAGACAGACAGCTGCTAAAATCGATCCACTCACTTGTTTTCTTCCGTTTCGTAAGAGTCAAGCGGGCAAGCCGAGTAGCATTTGTTCTCGTGCATAACCAGATGATGATCGCAGCTGGTGCAAAACTCGGGACGATCCTGACAGGAGGCACAGTTCGGCTCGCAAGGCACACAAGTTCGATTCTTCATATCTGCGAAATGGAATTCATTAAAGCATCTCTGGCCGGTGTTATGAGTAAGGAATTGTTTGGTATGCAACTCACCCTCAAAGTAACCATCGGGACAGTTTTGCACACAGACGGCGAGATCAGTGACATGCAGGTGGGCAGGTGCACAGGTGAGACAGCTGTCGGGTCCAGCGCCAGCGCAGGTCTCGCAGGAATCGTGGCATGGCCAGCAGATGCCCACTTGATTGGGGAACGAGCGAGGTGGACAACGACTTACGCAAGTGCTGCAAATGAGATAGAGAAAGAGAGAGAGCAATGAGCAAAAGCAGCCAGTGAAACGTTTACGATTGTCAGACAAAACAATAAAGTATGATAGAATAGAATACCTTCATGTTTGCTTAACAAAGCGATGAATAAGTAACAAACACGTTTGCGAACATGGCTCAAGATATAGATATTGTTAGTAGGTGTGCCAGTAAAGCGTTTACGAATATCAGAAAATTTATCGTTTTAGCAAGCTAGCAAATGTTTTTGAAATCAAAGTGATGTTTGAGCGAACTCAATTGAAACGATTACGAGTATGGTTCGAAGATAATATTGAATAGTTGATGGATATGTTTAATACATAGCAGCCAGTAAACGTTTTTACGAATATCAAAGAATTTATCTATGCAAGTCAGAAAATGTTTTCTAAATTAAAACGTTTACGAATATGGCTGAAATATGATATCGAATAGTTGATAGATGAGTTTAAGCAATAGGAGCCAGTAAAACGTTTATGTATATCAAACAAATCAAACGATTACGATCATGGCTTAAACACGATGTTAAGTAGTTGATAGATGTGCAGCCAGTAAAACGTTTACGAATAGCAAACCTACAAAGTAGGCTAATAACAGATATTTTATCACTGCGAAGTATGTTCTAAAAGAAATATGAGTAAATATGTAATAATAGCGAAGTATGTGTGCTTACTTGTCCAGTCGATAGTGACTGCAGGCGACGCACTGCGTCGGCCCACGTCCATAGCAGCCGAGTGTACCGCACTCAGCATCGCAGGAATACATGATGAGCTTGTTATCGCCACTGCCATTGACATTGGCTAGTTGCTGCTGCTGTTGGAGGACAATTGCCGAAGTGTTGACGCTGTGGCCATCCAAGGTGGCTGTGGCTACCTCTGGACTGGAGCCGGCACTGCTAAAGATGTTCTGATAGTTCAAATACCCGGCAAAGTTATCCGTATTAAAATTGCCGCCCTCGTTAGCGGGCTGACCAATGTTCGAGGCCGACGAGAAGATAAACGGATTGCTGGCAACAGGACTGTTGCGCAGCTGAGTGTTCAGCAGCTCCGATTTGAGGCGCATGGGTTGCGACGATGTGCCATAGAAGATAAGCTGCCACTTGGAGAGAATTCCCGGTTGATTGACCCGTCGACGTCCACTGTTGATTACCTGCAACGTCCAGCGACCCTCGGCCTTTTCGCCCCAAAAGTGCACGCTCAGGAATGGCCAATCATCGAAATTCGACTTTACAATGTCGCGCGGTCGCTCAAACAGCAGCGTGCTGGTTGTGCCCATCGGCGAGGTGAGTAAGATGCGCAAATTGCCGCGCGGGAAGAAGCGCAATGTGATGCGACACTGAACGTGCTCCAGATAGCGCACCTCATTGATCGTGCCGGCGCAACCGTTCACATCCATGTGGGTGGCCAGCGTGTAGCCATATTCGCCGGCAATATTGCGATCCTCGTTGTTCTCGCGCGACTTGCAAATGTGCTGCGGCGGCACCGAATTCCATTGCTCGGCCAAAGTGACCATGGCGCCCGCGTCCATCAGACCGTAGCCAAACTTATGACTGTATTTACGCTTCACGCCATTCAATGTCCAGCCGCTCTCCTTTTCCAGCGGTCCCGGCCTCGAGGTGTACACCACCAAGTACTGCATATCACGCCACGTCAAATCGGGATTCGCTTCTAGCGCCAACGCACAAATGCCAGCCGCCAGCGGTGCCGAAGCCGAGGTGCCCGTGTGCTCCACGGTGCAAATGTGATCGGGACGCAGGCGTCCGTCCATGTCGACGGTGGCGACGCTCTTGTCGTGACCCGGCGTACCCGAGCTGTAGGTGGTGGCCAACGTCGATGAGCACTCCTCCAGATACCAAGGCTTGTAGCTGTCGAACAGAATTCAATTGTTAAGCACACGCTTAGAGCTCTGGCAATTGTGGTAAAAACTCACCCAGCTTGCGTGGCACTCGAGATGGACAGCGTAAAGATGGAGTTGGTGTAGCCATCGCAGTTGCACGAGTCCGTGTAGCGTCCACCGTTGCCCGATGCCCACACAAAGATCGAACCCTTGCCCTGACGTCCGCTGGTCACGCCGTAGATGAAGGCACGACGAGCCAAGGGTCCGGGACCATCGACCGTGGAGCCATCATCCTCGGGTCCCCACGAGGCGCTGTAGATATCAATGTGAGCGGGATTCAAGCTTAGCGCCTGCGCTTCGACCACGTCGTTCACTTTGCCATCCAGCATGCGCACGCCTGAAAGAAAAGTTTGCAAACAGTGAGGTTAAGTTGAACCGATAAGCTAATAAATTGCATTTGTCACTTGAAATGTGCTCAGTGTGCGTGTCATTACTTTCTTTATTTATCATAGCTGTACACTATCATAACTATTTATTATTAGTATTTAGAATCCATCAAATAGTGAGGTTAAGTTCGACCGACAAATAATTCAAGTTTATCTTTTTGTTTTTTATTTTTGCTTGAATTATTATTGCTCGAATTTCGTTGCTTTCTTTATTTGCGCATATAAAAATTTATTTTAATTTAAGAACTAGGAAATAGTGAGGTTATGTTCGACCGTAAAACGATTAAATTGTGCTTTTCATTCATGTTTACAGTTTTTCCTTGAAATGAGAGAATTTTTTTGCTTTGCATTGTTTGCAAAATACATATATATTTATTAAAAATTCGTATTCTAAAAAAAAAAGTAAGGTTAAGTTCGACAGATTTTCTTATGAAAATGTTCTCTTGAAAATGTTTAGTGTCTGAACTTTAGTGATTCCCTTATTTGCTCACACAATTTACAGTTCAAATCACGAGTTTGTTAGCGTCCTCCATGCTGTTTGGTTACTCAACACATACTTGAAGCCGTATTATTTCCTAGGTATCTTTATAGCGCTTTCATTCATTAGCTCTCTCAACTTGAAATAATAAACTTGCTTCCTTAACGATCACATTTTATGGTTTCATTAAAAAAAAGTACATGGTCTAATAAAAAACTAACTGAATTTCGGGTCTAATTGTTTGTTGATTACTTGTGCGCGTATTACGACTTTGTTCATTAGCTCATTTTTATTTGGCGTGCTTATTGTTTAACGCGTCCTCCATGTTTTCATTAATTAACCATTTGTTGTTTAAGTGCACAACAAATTTAGCTAAACCAAACGTCCGTCATACTCGGTTAAAGTATCCTCCATGGTCAGATTTATTTGAATATAACAATATCATCCTCTACCTCGAATTAATTTGAATCTTTCGTGGTCACATTTTTTTTAAATTCTATTAAATTCAAGTTTTCAGGGTCGCACTTTTTCCTGAATTCCATTAAATTTAACTTTTTTTAGTTCTATTAAATTGAATCATTCACTTTCACACTATTTTTTAAGTCTATTAAAATTCTGTCTGCGATTTACATAAACGTTGGTTCTTTCACTGTTGTTAAATTATTAATGCCATCAGATTACTTACCGCCAATGCTGGCATTATATGCCACGCCCACGCCGCAATAGTTGTTAAAGGCAACCGCAGCGACTTCGCCAGCGCAACGTGTTCCATGTTTATTGTCTCCATTATCCTGTGGCGTTGGATCCGAATCATTGCCGTTGATATCGAACGAAGCATCAGGATCCTATCACAATTATAGATATACTATATATGTTGTATATCGATCTCGATTCGATTCGATTCGCTACTCACATAATTCTGAGCGAGATCCGGATGATTGGTTTGAATGCCGTCGTCCAGTATGGAGACAACGACACCTTTGCCAGTGTATCCCTTCTGCCAGGCAGGCACGATGTTCATGTCCAGACCATCCTTCGCTCCTCCATTCTTCGAAAGAAAATAATCGATCAGTTTTATTCGCTTTTGCCAAATATGATATCAAAGCGTGAACACGGGATTTGAGCATATCTTTCGAATACCATTTTCGAGCAAAGATATGCATAGGTCTGAGTGTGTGTGTTTGTAATAGACATTCATATCGATAACTTTTCGATTACAGAGCGTTGCACATCTCTCGATGCAAATAATATGATTTCAATTTACGTTTCAGTTATAATTCTCAGATTGCATTATTATTTTTATTAATAAGCCATTAAAACCGTTAGCTTGCACCCTTTGCAAATCGATAACCTGATGAGCTTTGAGCTCTTATTTGTTTTGAAAGACAAGCTTTTGTCGACCTATTTGAAAGATGTCGATTACAAGTAAAATAGATTATAATAACGTTAATTGATGATGCACTTTATTGATAAGACTTTAAGAGGGCGCTAACAGTATTTAACGGCAATTGGAAATTGGAAAAATCGATAGCTTATCGATTGCTACAAAATTGTAGGCAACACACTTTACGATATGAATATGTCTATTAATGAAGGGGAAAATAAGATGAAAGACGGCATGATTACATACTTTACTCACCAAATACCACTGTTCCTTAAACAACGGATCGGAGAAGATAAGCAGAGGCGAGACATCGCGGTACTTGAGACGCGGCGAATGGGACGATGTGGTCGATGATGTTAGGGATGGGTCTGGGGAATATGAAAAAAGCGAATATGGATTCGTAATGGGATCGAGTGCGTAGTCATTATTAGGCTGGCGTAAAATATTGTACGGACTGTAGGTGGGTATATCTGAATAGGGGCCATCTCGCTTCTGCCTGATCTTCTCATGCTGCTGCTGAAGCCACTTCACCTAATCCAAAGTAAAACGGAAGAAAACACGCAAAAAAAAAAAACAAAAATCAAGAGGGGAAAAAAAATAACCAACAAATTAATAATATAATAATCGTTATTTTTGTAGCAAAAGGTCAACAAGTTGAAGGGTGCCGTAACCGAAATGAAACTCACCTCGAACTCCGACTTTAAGGCACTGTGATGCTTGCGACTCGAGCGAAGCGAACGCTTGGACACGCGATGATGCTGAAACAGATAATAGTCGTCAAGGGCGCCGATCTGCGGATACCAAAACAAAAAGATTGTTTGTGATTTGTTTCGAGTTAAGAGAGTTCAGTTGAGAGCGAGTATTAAATGCACAAAACAAGTCGAGTGCGATCGATTCGTGAGATAAAGCGTTTCACACTTTACTTTTCTTTTTTTTTTCATTTTTTTTTGTGATTTATCAGGTGTTTATCAAACATATTTAACACGAATTAGATCTGCTTTAATTCCTAATTTACTACGTGTTTTTTTGTTTATCGTCATAAAATACGAAAATTATTGTGAATACACAAATATTGTCTATGAAAGAAAGCATTACATATGCTTAACACGAATTAGATCTACTTTAATTCCAAACTTACTACGTGTTTTTTCTTTTTTTTTTTTTTTGTTTTTTTCATAAAGTATGATCATCGTGATTACACAAATATTGTACTCTATCATAGAAAGTCTTGAATTTCAGACTTAAGTAATATTTTAAAATGAACACTCCACAATTGGCTACATATTGCTTAACAAGGTTTTTTTCTACCTTCGACTTTTCAATAATTTTATAATTTTCTATAATTTACTTCATTAAAATAGACTATATAAGAAAACAAAAATGTTTTCCTAGATGCTTTCGTTTAGCAGTAATTAGCTATAGGAAATCGACTTTGAAGATGTACTATTCAAATGGTATATTGCCAGCAAATTAGCTATAACTTTTAAAGTTTCTAAGATGGAGTTAACAGACGGACATAATCTCCAAAACAAAGACCTTTACATTAAGTTTAGTTCAAAGTACTTAAAGTGAGAATTTTCAAAATCTAAAAAAGAATAATTATCAATTTTCGTAAACTATATTGTGTATATGTAAATAATCATTAAATATTATATTAGGAATTCTATTCTTAGTAATTTAAGCATACTTGTACCTAGCAAAAGGCCAAAGTAGCCAATCCTAGTAAATTTATCATTCAAGCTATACGTCATTAAATTAGTTTAACTTTTAACACTGCTATTTCAATGTGAATCCTAAGTCATTCTATTTCTTTTGCTATTATCCATATTTGCTTAAATATTGAGTTACCAATAATGAAAAAATTGTTGAATTTTTTAAAAATAAATACAATAAGCTGACATAACTAAATTTTGACTCAAAGTTGCGTTTACAATAGAATATTTAAATTTTAAAAGCGTATGTCGTGAAGACTGCTATTTCAAAGATCACAGCTGCATACCGTCAATCAATTTTATACTTCAAATCAAAAATGCAGATAAAGTGGATTAAAATGCATACAGACCTGTCCGCGATTGGTGAAACCGTACTTCTCGGCTATGGTATCGGCAATGGATCTGCCAGCTGGTATATGGACAGCGAACTCATTTGTGTAGATGGCCTCGTCGGGTATGCGATAAGCGCCAAATGTGTCCAATGAATCGCTGAGCAGATGATGTCGCTCTTCCTCAGTCTCTTCTTGCAGTTGCTTCTTCTTATAGTTCTTGTTCTTCTTCTCGACGATGTTGCTGTTCTTCTTATTCTTTTGCTTCTTCACACTGGCTTTAATATTGTTGGTGTTGTTGTTGTTGTGAGTATTACTAGCCTCAGATTCAGATTCAGTCTCAGCGATGATCAATATTGGATCTGGGTATTTTATGGTTGCATTTCTATAGTGATATATTGAGTAATTATCGCCGGCTCCATTTTCAGTTTGATTATTATGTTGTAAATGTTGTTGTTGTTGTTCTCCTTCGCGTAGTTGTTGCTGTTGTTGTGGATGAGAAGCAGCACAAGTATTTCTTACACTTAAGATTGCTAAAACTAATACAAAATATATACAGCTCTGTGCCATTCGATTACATTTGCATAAATAGATATTTCTATTGAGTTTCAGTTGTTGTTTTTGTTGTTGCGCATTTGGATGGCATTTTCTTCTTTTCAATGCATTTCCACCTCCTCCGCCTCCTCTAAATGATGATCTTGTTACTGATGGTATTGCTGTTGATGATAATGATGTAGGTGCTAATGTTGTTGTTGTTGTTGCTTTTGCTCGTGGTCGCAGGTTAACGCTCTTCTCGTTGGTATCGCAATCAGTACACGTTCGTTCCACAAAAAATGGTAATTCGACGGTTTGCTTCTCGGTTCTATCAATGCTTTTATCAAGCATATTTAACACTCTCTAGATCTGTTTCTATTCCTAATCTATTTTGTTGTTGTTGTTGTATGTTTGCTTCCCAGTTTCTGCTGTGAGTATATTTATTGAGTGTTTGTTTTGTTTTTCTGTTTTATATCCTCCTGATTTCATGTATCTTCATAGATTTGGTTTATCTGTAGAATATGGAAATAGTTTACAAACTTTATTTTGTAATTTCTTTTTTTTTTTTACGTGCATAAATTGGCAAGTTTAATTTTTTTCCGGAAATATGCATATGACTCACACATGTCAGAGCAACTCTTTCACTTGGCGCTCAACTTTTCACGCTATGATAATTTTACTTTTTCAGTATTTTTTGTTGTTGTTGTTTGCAGTTCCTTGCTAACTGTTCTTCGGACTGCAATATTTACATAACAATTGAAGTGCACTTGTCGCAAGGTGCTTCCCAACTGATAAATGTTTATTAATTTGCACTACCACTTTGTTTAATTGTTTATTCATATTATACAAAAAAATAAAAGCCCCATTTACTGCAAATGATGATCACAGTTGGTCTCTGTGTGTGTGTGTTTGTGTGAAGTGCCTGGAGCAGCAACACACACACACATGCAAAGCAAAAAGAGTTGAGCTCAAAATGTTTTTGTACAAGTATGCAAGTCTCTTAGTGTGCATGTGTGTGTGTGCATATCCTCAGTACATATAGAAACAGGTATAAAGCGTCGTGTGTGCATGATTGTGCACGTCCAGGCGTCTGTGTACGTGCTTCATTTACATACTATTAATTTGTATAAAATTACTCTCTTTTTTCATATTATTGATAATTTATTGTTTGTTGCTTTGTCGCAAACACTTGCACACACACACACATACACACACACACACCAGCAAGCACGTCTTTGGCAAAGTGTTTACGACAAACACGAAGTAACACACAAACACATACTATACACATAAATCGAAATCGCATGCAAGTGCACTTGTGTGCGTGTGAAACAAGTACTATTGCGTGCATGTTTTAAATTGTGCGTATAAACAATATTACACATATTGATATCGATACCGATACTGTTACCGATGATTCCGGTTTCTATTTCACTGTGCCATTCGTTTATACAACAATCAGCAGACGCCACAATCGTCGTCCCCCTCCCACTCCGCTCTATCACATCTTACTCCTCCAACATCAGCAGCCGCAACCGCAACAAGAGTAACACTCATAAATACATAGGTATTTATGTGAGTATGTGTGCGTCTGTATAGAGACAGCTTTCGTGTGTGTGTGTATGTGTTAATAGATCACACACAGACACGCACATACAGTGAGACAAACGTATTTGTTTTCTTTTATTATAAATTCACACACGTTCATTTATGCCCAGCACTTAATCACTAAGTCTCTTTCTAAATGTATGCAAATTTGTATTGTTGATTTTCTCAGAAATACGGTACAACAAAAAAAAATCTCAAAAAAATAAATAAATAACAAATTTCGCACTAAGCATACACATAAACAACAAAATAGCAGTAATTGTCTTTGGTTTGCTTGTGTGGGTGAGCATAGTTATGTATGTATGCTTGTACATAAAAAGTAGTTGGCATTGCATTTTGCTACATACAAAAATGCAATAATGCATGTACATCGTACATACCACTGATGAAAAATGTACACTAGTGATTTGCACTTACATATGTACATAAGTACGTAATTATTATGTGTAATTATGTTGCAGTCACTTTTTTTTAAGCTGTTACATTTTTTTGTATTACATTTTTTTTTTTGTTACTCTTGTGAACGAAAAGTAGTTTATCAACACCACTGAAGGAGAACGTGCTTACCATGAGGAACTAACCGAACGGAACGGAACGGAGCGGACCGACCGAACGAACAAACGACGCAACCTCGACTGCGCTCCAGCTTAAACTGAACTTTATTTTGAAGTTAATACATACGTACATACAAACTGACAAACGTACGTACGTACGTATGTACGTAGCGTACATTCAGTACATGCACACACCCATACATACAGACAAACGAAACACTGACAGTCTCTTCTTACTCACTGGATTTTGAGCTAGAGATTTGATGTAGTTGTAGTAGTCGTCGTGGATGTCGCCGTCGGTGTCGTTGTCTATATCATTGTATGGGTGTAGTACGTGTGAACGACGTTGTCTGTGCCTGCCTATGTATGTATGTATGTGCGTGCATCAATACACATGAAAGCACAGCTTTTGAGCTTTCAAAACAACGAAAATAACAAAAATGAAATGCAAAACATAACACGCAACCATGCTGTAACAAAAACCAAAACTAATTAGTATTACGTATGTACACATACATTTTCCCAATACACACACACGCACACCTGTATGTTGATACGTATGCATGCACACATTTAAGACATGTTTCGTATGCAACTTAAAGCCAGCTTTACGCACATATACGTATGCAAGCCAAGATGTTTACGTGTATGTGCAGACGTGTGAGCATGTGTATGTGCGCTCTCAGAGCTGACATTCAAAGAAGAGATGTAGCGTCCGCTGCTGTCCACGGCGCAAGGTTTTTTTTAATTGGACAAACAAGATTTTCGTTAGCAAACGTATTTTTTATTTGCCAAATGCACATACACGTATACATACATGTTTAAATTGTTGATAGTACAAATTATTAGGCACTTACACTTGCATTATTTAATTATTGGTGGTTAAGTCGTGAATTTGCAGCTAATTCACACACAGCGTCTACTCAAACAGAGACAGATGTAAGCAGTATTTTTAAGTTATTAGTGGTGGTGCGCACCCACACACAGGGTGACACAGGGGCTTTCGCAGAATCCTTGCGCCAAACACAGCAAGCAGCTGCAGTCGCCAATTGGAATGGCACATCCTATGAACAAACAGCTGTTCGACATACGATTGTTATCGAATGTTATGCGCGAGAGTTCGTGTTTGACCCAAAGCGGGTGCTGCTGATAACAACAACTTACACGCACACACAAAAAGACACACGCTAACGCTTCAATGCTTTTGCATATGCATGCCGTCGTTTGTCGTGTGTATATTGCAAATTTATTTATGTAATATATACACCTCCTATACAAACGTGCAAATGTAAGCCAGCTTCACTTAATTTGTTATTTAAATTTGTTACCTGCTACCGTTAATATCAGTCACGGCCAAAATGCGCACGCTCGCAAATCAACAGCTCTTGCTACGCTGAGATAACTTAATTTACTAACGCGCTCTCTATGCACTCTCTCTCCCGCTTTAAGCAGAGCATCGAACACGATGGCAACAAACTATCGAAAGAGCGCAGCCAGCAAGTAATTAAAGCGGGCAGTGCGGTTTAAACAACACTATCACACCACAGACAATCGCAATCGCCAAATGAGCGTATGTGTGCGTGTGTGTGAGCAGTGCATATACATACATAGCAGCAGTTCAGCGTGATTGAATTGCGTCACAATTTGCGGCGACGCCGCGCGTTCAATTTCAGTTTCAGTTTCCTTTTGCGATGCCGGTGTGGCAGCATTAGGAGTACGAACGAACGATATATATTTTTTTTTGTATTTTTTTGTTTATGGGGTTTGTGTGCCAGTTTCATCCAATCCGCTTCCGTCGTCTTCGGCTGAGTTATTTTATGCCTCTCTGCGCTGCACAGCAACAGCAACAACAACAACAGCAACATTCGACTTCCCATGCTAAATCAAATAAAAACTCGGGATGTTTTCAATTGCCATACAAAACAGTCTTTTCATTTTATTGTCGCCGCCTAGTGGCGAGTTTTTTGAATGCACCATAAAAGTGACGTCACAATAATAATTCATAGGATTTGTTGCTGTCAAACAACAACAACAACAGCAACATCGTGAACATCTCGAGCATCCTCGCAGTGGTGTAGATCCCTGTAAGCATAATAAAATATTTTAATTACTTGTTCCTCATTAGCGCAAAGCAAACTAAACAGCCCGCATTAGAATTAAGTAACTTGTCGCAGCAATAAATAACGGATTTTTTTTTGTCGATTGGTCAGAACCGGTAAAACTTCAATCAAAGTTGGCAATCGTTGGAACTGGAACTAGAACCAGTGCAATAAAAACAACTGTGCTTGAGCGACACCTGGGGACTTTTTTTTGGGAATTTATTCATCAAAAAGAGATTACTTTCAAAATAAAAGAAATTTCACTTCCGCAAATTTCGAGTTTAATCTTAGATACATAATTCCCATTTCAATTCAATTAAATTAACAATTCTTAGCAATAAATTTGACGGGGAAATTCTGGGAATTTTGTTAAAACAAAAGAATGAAATTTAAAATAAGAGTTTCAGTAGAAAATTTCCATTAAAGCTTCCATGAAATTATTAATTACCCACAAAAAAAAATAAAAACGCATTCGATTTCTGCGATCCCCTTATTTATTATTTTTTCAGATGGGTAATTCCCCCAAGCAATGGATAATACAAATCACTCAATTAGGTTTATTACACACACACACATACATATATAATAGTAAATATACATGTGTACGTAAACAATATTTAAATATAATTAAATAGATGATTTGAAACTTCCTCGGCACAGTGTGATTTCTGTGCAATTATTGGGGAAGAAATGGATCATTAACCATGTGATGTTTCATTATAATTATCATTGTTGATCATACACATATCGCTCTGGCCATTATTTCATTTCATTTGCAATCCGTTCGAGTCCACAATTGTTCAAACAGTTCCGAAATACACAGATTGTCAATAGTAATAATGCAACAACAACAAAAAACATACACATATTACAGTAAAAATGATTTCGAGAAATGGAAAGTCACCATTCGATTTGTTCCCCTTATAATCCCAAAAGTACAAGGGGAAATTGTGCAGGGTGGCAAAAAAAAGCAGGTAACAAAATCTTAAGAGCATTCCACCAATCAAGTTACCTTTTGTTACAATATCAATATAAACAAAATGTTGCGTAATTTACAAATAGAAACGAATTCAAGTATTCACAAAGTACGTGATTTGGGTTCGCAATCGATTTGAGTCGCCACACACAAATGGAAGTTATCCAAAAATAGACGTCATAACGTATGGAGACCCATCGATCGACCCATCGCCATCGATATTCATATTGCATTACATTTGCATCGACAAATTGTCGCCGAAAGTCGCCGATTAAGAATCGGGAGAAATTCGAGAGCTGTGAATTAGTTAGGTTGATTTAATTGTGAATGAAACATATAACGAAAATATAGAGTTGATTTTCTTTACGATCCAAAAGAAAATCAAAGATAAAAACAAATTCGATCGAGCCGAATATTCGATACTCTTGCAGACAGCAGAACTCTTGGAATCAATAATCGCTATTTTTATAAACACAGTAAGTCTTAGAATTGCAGATTACTCATATATTCAATATGTATGTATATAGACAGTTCAGTGCCCTTACTATCTGCAAGTGCATTTGTATGGCAGACATAAACATTAGTCAGATCCAATTACATTTAATTGACTTGGCATTGTGTCAAGTGTCAGTTTTGTGGCACGATCCGTAACCGTACATACCTTTTGCTAATTGTAATGGAGTTCCACATATACATAGCACTTAATTGCTATCACAAAAAAACAAAAAATCATCATCATCATCGTATTGATGCAAACGATTTTAAGCTTCCCAAATCAGTTTTGCAAATTTCTTTTAATTCCCCAGCAGTTAATTCCATTCCAAATCAAATACATTCCATATATCATCAAAGCATACCTTCTTCATTCCCACATCCAATCACAATTCGACATACTTATAATATTAAGTTAAAGTTCAACGAAACTCCGCCGTTCATAATGTAATTACAATTTCTATATAGTATATTATTTTTTAAGAATTCATATAAAGTATTGTTTAACAGAGCTGGACAAGAACTATTACTCATGTTCTATAGATCTTTTATGTCCATATCACAAGTAATTAAAAAATTGCCAAAAATTTCCCAACATGTTGTTAAATATCCCCCAATTGATCCCAAATCCATAGACAACTATAATCCCACTGCATCATACTCACCATATAGTAGCAGAGATTGTAGCAACAATACGAAAAGTTAACGAACATATACAATGTCTATACATACATATATCAGATTATATTTCAATACAAAATTCAAGAGAATTAAAAAAAAAAAATAAATAAAATAAAATTGCAATATTCAAGAAAAAATTTTCAAATTAACAATATTAAAAAAAAGTAGCTCAAGAGAGTTTTCCAAGTCAGGTTGGAGCATACATAATTATATAGTATAGTTTTTCAATTCTTCAAAATCCAAGTTTTCTTTATTGAGATGACACTTTGCGATGACATATTTGCAGAAATAATTGTATCAAATAATACCTATATTTATATATATGTAATGCATATATATGTATATACATATAGTGCTATTATATATTAATATATATATTTAAATATCAGGGGTGCTACAGAAATCGCTTCGGCTAATTTTTAGCGGAATGATTTCGCTATTAGCTTTCATTCCGCTGGCGTTGCCACATCGTTTGCCATTTTCAAAGTCAAGGTCAGTGATGCCACATTTTCTAAGCTGAACTTGATGATTATGATAAAAAAAAAAAATGAACAGGCAAGTTCAAAAGGTTGGTAAAATTTACTAAAAACCTTAAAAATCGGGTTTCTGTGGCACCGTTGAAATTGTTGAGCGATTTCTGTGGTATCCCTGTATATATGTCTAGATGTTTATATTAGAAGTTTTTGTATGTTAGTTGTTTTGGGTGTAGCAAATAGTTTAAGTTAAGTATAATTAATGTTAATGTAATTACTTAATGATAATAATATGTGTATCTCCATTTACATTCGATAGCAAACTATTTGGATTAAGTTTTGTAAAACAAATGCAAAATCGATAGCAAACTGTTCGATTTGCGACGTCACACATACATATATATGATAATCGATATACATATATTTGTATATAGAGACTGATTTATTATTAGTACATGCATATATATCTAAATATCGGATTTATGTATGCAAGAAGTTGTTGATTTTTTTTTGTTAGTTTTGTAATTGTTCTTGTTTTCATTTTTTTTTTTTTGGGTTTATGTGTGGTCCATTTGATTGATATCGGGAGCATGTCTAAAAACGACGTCGTCCCCATGGAACATTATTGCCGCCGTTATTTCCACGTTGATTGCCGCCTTGGTTCATATTGTTAACCCCAAATTCAAAAGATGCGAAGCCATCCTATTCAAGCAAGGAAAATATATATTCGAGTGATTTTACTATAGTTTGATTGAAGTGTAAATAAACCATTCCCACCTCCCTTCCCTCTCTACTCCCACAAACCTCAATAGACTCCCCCCTTAAATTATAGAAGGGCATAGCATATAACATCATTTCACATGCCAAATGTCCAAGCACCATATCATTATATCATGCGGCACGCTATTTAATAGCGGCATATTTGTGTTTTGAGCCCCTTTCCAAAAATAATAATAATAAAAAAAAAAAAAACAATCTGCCACTTCCCATAGTGATGAACTCTCTATATAAATTGTGTTAACTTTCAAAGATCCCCCACAAGATTAAAGAGAATTACAAGTCGCGCTCATAGGCATTGCAATCGCCGTTAATGATGAACAACTCAACTGGTGTAACATACGCATATATTATACATTTCCTCCATATATGCATAATATACATATATTTATAGAGGCTCTGCTCACGAGTCTGAGAGATGCTAATTGTTGTGGTTAATTAATGTGATTGTAAATTTAAAATTTAAAAATAAACTCGTTGCGCAAATATAACATTAAGGTAGATCGGGAAATATCCGCAGATCACATAAGCCGCCAAAACAGAGTATAAATCTTTTTAACACTTCTCTCTCTCTCTCTCTTTACCTTTATACCATGCAAATATCACACAATCTAACTGCATTCAAATAAATCGATATTTTAATCGACGACGTTGTAATCGAAAAAAGCTCACAATGCAAATATTCTCAAGCTTTCTTCTTCTTGCAAGCTCAGGTTCAAAGCTAAGCTTCTGTTTGCAGTGTGACCGCATTAGCTTGTGGCTAAATATACCAAAATACCGCACAGTTGCTACGATGGGCAATTCTAGAATTTAAAGCTACAACAAATCTGGTAAGACATGAAGAAAAATGGAAAACTAAGATGTCTCCAATTAAGGTGACATTCCCATTCTCAATTTCCACAATTGGTAAAATAATATTACTACAAAGTTTATGACTAAAGATCTTTAACGATTGTTAATGATACAGCTAATATATATAGAAAATCGTATGTGAATCTCGAACGTTACAAAAAACTTTTGGAAAAAAAAAACGAATTTTTAATTTTAAAATTTTTGCATTAAAAATACATTTCTAAAGTCGATATCAAAAAAAATGGCCCCATTTCTATTCCCCTTCTCTAGACTAGACAAATCGTTAGCAGAATGGTTAAAGATGCATAACAGAATGATGTGAGACTGTGAATGAATACCGAACATCGATATCGGTTCACCCTATAAAAGCGCAACCTGGAAGTGCGTGTTACATACCTGCTGCTGGTTGTTGGGACCTGGACCGGAATTGTTTCCTCCCATGTTGTTGTTGTTATTATTATTTCCTGTAATGATGCATAGGAAACATGTTAATCAGATGCACCAGGTTTGTAGTAGACAAATGCAGCACGCAGCACAGCGCACAACCCACACACTTACCTCGGAAAACCTCGAATGGCGAGTTACTGCCGCCAAAGTTGTCAAAGTTGCCGCCGCCTCCGTTGCCACCGCCGCCGCCACCGCCATTATTACCGCCGCCAAAGACTTCCTGTTGATCGAGCAGCGAGTTCAACTGCTGAGCCTGCATGAACAAAGTGTTCTCCTGCTGGCGACGGCGCATATCCTCCTCCTGGCGGACCATGCGACTCTGCATTTCTGTCTGATGGCGACGCATCGTTTCCTCCTCGCGTTTGCGCATCTCCTCCGCCTGCTTTTCGCGAAGTTCCCATTCCAATTTCTTGCGCTCATTATCGGATTCGCGTTTTCTTAACTCTATAAAATGACAAACGTTTATTAGACATGCGCGAAATGCAAATTCAATCAAAATGCTAAAAGCATTTTGTTTTTTTGTCGATCTCAAATTGGAAGCAGCAAAAGCAAAGTTGCCGCCCCATCGGAACTTTACAGCTTCTTTCCCCTCCCAAAAAACACAGCGAAATGATATATTGAGTACATAATATACATAAAAAGAGAGAGAGAGAGCAAAAGTACATGTTGTTACGATCATGAAGGGTTGTTCAAAATATTAATGCCTATATATCGATTACAATCGATGTGTCCCATCAAAAATATTATAGTCCATGCCTAAAATCTCCCCATATATATACAAATTATCTTTATAATAATCCACAAAAATTCCCAGTCCTTAAATTCGGCTGATACAGCCTTTCGATATAGCTTAGAAATCGATCGATTTCTTGCACATTAAAATATATATACAAAGTTTTTGGTCGGTATTATGACCTTCATAAATTTCGTGTTAAACATCAGCACATAAAAACTGACACTGATCATCGAGAATATTGTAAAGTTATGCCAAATTTGGCCTTCATGAGAATTCCTAACATATATTGACAATAATATTATGATATTTGACTATCATCAGTCGTCATAGATCAAGCAAGTTATGAGATATCTATCAGATATACCCCCAAATAATCAAAATAACACCATCAGTGGTGAGTGCAACTCTTAAGTAATACCCAACCCAATCGCAATATGTATTCGTTATAATTATGAGCTTAAGATTCATGTAGAACTTAGATGCTAGGGTAGGAATTTGTTTGATTTTTTTTAGAGAGAGAGGTTACAACATAACACAATTAAAATTAGCACTACACGAAATGTATTAGCCAACGGACGAATTTAAATAAATATATAGATTAATAATCAAAGAGAGTGCAAAACAGACGACGATTAGTCAGTGATTGAGCAGCATCACGAAAACTATCGATAGCAATCGATAGTGTTGTCGTGAGCGTTCGCCATAGAAAAGCTTAATTAGAAGCATAGCTTGCAAATAACTGTCGACCGTTTTTTTTGTTGTGCTCTCGTTGCGAGCACAACCGAAAAAGTTCGTACTCTCTCGCTCTGAGCAAGAGACTTTTGCTGTCTTCATTTCTGTTTTCTGTTGAGCGCTTTTCGTTGAGCTCTTTGTATTTCGGTCGTTCAATGAGCAGTGCGTAAAGAGCGGAACGAGAAACGCTCGCACAAAGAGAGTCAGCAAAAGACCGATTGAGCGAAAAACTCAACGCAAACGGTCTTCACACTTACTTTCGTTGTTGTTGCGTTCGTTTTGCAGACGAAATACAGTAGAATCCGGTTATAGCGACTTTCAAGGGACCGTCGTTATATCCGGAAGACCCACTAACCAAAAGGAGAAAAATAAAATTTTGTTTATTTTATAGTTGCCATAGGTTTTTTAAATACAATTAAATAATGTTCTAATCAATTTAATTTGTATGGGTCGTTCGAGTTTTCGTCACAATAACCGGACGACCGCTATAAGCGGCTTCGTTATAACCGGATTCTACTGTATTTCGTCTGCAAAACGAACGCTTCACGATTTGCTTGCCTATGCGTGTGAATGTATACCAATACATTCGCAAAAGCCTTTTATTTTCACTGAATACGACAAAACGGTCTTGGAACAACCGAAACAAAACAGAATAGAAAAAAAGGGTTTCGGTCTGAGCGCGAGCGATCTTATTCAAGAACCCATAAAACGGTTGCTCTCTGAGTCTTTTCGTAAAGTGTCAGAGAGAGACACTTATTTGCGGACAACGAGAAACGGTCGACAGTTATTTGCAAGCTCTGATTAGAAGGAAAAAATTGTTGGGTGTTATCGACAGTTTTGCTTACTATCGCTGCGAGAGATTACAATGTAAAGAGAGCCACTGAAAGACGGCAAGGGTTGTGGTTGGGGAGAGGAATAGACTAGAGGATTGAGATACACAAAGATCAAAACTTCGGCCAAACCCGAAGAGTTACAAAAAAATAAGAATATGGTTTCAATTTTTTATTTTGGTTTTTACTTTCGTTTTCAGATTTGGAAATAGTAGGTAGTCGATATAGTACCCACGGTTTTATACTGACCTTGACGCAATAGCTCTGTTTCTTGCTCATAGCGAGCGTACTCCATTTGAGCTTCTAGCTTCTCTTCTTCCATTTTGAGCTCACGCTTGAGAGCATCTTGCTTGCTCTTGTATAGATCATGCAATTGCTTCCATCGCGAGCCGTACTCATGCTCAAACGAATTGATATCGGCGAAGCGTGGACCAACGTTGCGCTCCTGATTGAAATCGGGACCCTTCTTGTTCAACGCCTTCTCTGGCAATCCATCATTGTCATCGTTCACATCCATCGGTTCGACGAGGCATGGACGCAACGACGATGTCAAAAAGAAGCATTTCTCATTGCACAAACGCAAGCAGGCGCTAGCCGATGATTTTTTGGCAAACTCAACCGTTCCCTCGCCCAAATGCTTGCCACGATCATCAACCGTAATGCTTGCCCGCTCAATGGGTCCAAACACTTCGAATGCCTTGTAAAGCAATTCGTTGGAGACAAATGGCGTCAAATTACTGACACGCAATATGGTTGCATTGGGTGCGAATCGGACGCGCAATTGGCGACCCTTGCGCAACGAACCGTCTAGGGCACGCTTGGCCTTTTCGGCATTCACATGATAATCGACTTTGAGGAATGTAAAGTTCTTCTCCAAATTGGAGAATATTTCGCCAATTTCACCGTACGGCTTAAAGATTTCACGCAACTCATCGTCGGTAATATCATTTGTCAGATTGCCCACATACAGGCGATTGCGACCAGAGAATTTCGTTTCTTGGGCTACCTCAATAGGTGGCAACTCATGGGTTGGCCCACTGATGCTGCGCAAACGTTGCGCAATAAAGAAATCATCGCCACGCAGCGAATTGTTGCCGCCACCGCCGCCGCCTCCACCACCGCCGCCGCCAGAGTTTTGTCCTCCGCCGCCACCGCCTCCTCCACCGCCGCCGCCATGCTGACCACCGCGTGATCCGCGATTCCGATCGCGTCCGCCTCCTCCACCGCCGCCTCCACCTCCATTGTTACCACCACCACCACCACCTCCACCATGCGGACCACCACCTCCATTACCACCGCGTGGCCTAAACCCTTGATTCTGGTGCTGGTGCTGCTGTTGTTGCTGCTGCTGCTGTTGCTGAGCCTGGGCATGAGCATGAGCTTGTCCCTGGTTTTGAACTTGAGCCTGAGCTTGGCCAGCTGCATTTGGATTGGATTGATTGACATTGTTGCCGCCGCTTGAAGCTTCATTAGATTTCTCATTAACGTTTCCTCCGTCCGGCTTGGGTGCCTCTGCATTGGACTTTTGCTGTGAGTGTGTGTGGGTGTGTATTATATATATTTGGATGTAGATTGGTATATTCAAGAATATGGTATAAAGAAAGAAATAAATTGTGATTTGATTTACACTACAACTACAGTACAGTAAACAAAAGAGAAGATATTTCTCGTCTGATCACTTCTCGATCAGCCCACCAACTCCCGAAGCTTATCACCCCAACACCCGCAATGCGCAAATGCATTGCATCGTATAATCGATAACTTTGTTCCCGATAAAACATCAACATCAGAGGTGCATGTCGAGAAATGGCAATTGCAGCAACTGATGTTTGTTCATAGCATATAGCGAGAGATAACACATTATTATCATCATATCAGAGATGCGATTGAACTTGGTGATCAATCGATGTTCAAGCAAAATAAATTTCAAAATATGCAGCACAAAACTGCGTCAAACGATTCGCATAAACAAAGCAAATGTAACAGGTTGGCTGATAAGTCCCCGGTCTGACACAGATGGCGCCGCTAGTATTGAATGCATATTATTTTTATATAGTACTAACCTTCAAATGATTCGCGCCAAAATTTGACGTCTGTCAGTCAATTAGTTTGTGAGATAGAGCGTCTTTTGTGAAACAACTTTTATTATAAAATACTGTTTTCTGAAGGGAAAAAATACAGTGGAAGCAAAAACTTGGCTTGATAATGAATTTCCGGAGTCTGCCCCAGGGAAATCAACAATAATTGATTGGTATGCAAAATTCAAGCGTGGTGAAATGAGCACGGAGGACGGTGAACGCAGTGGACGCCCGAAAGAGGTGGCTACCGACGAAAATATCAAAAAAATCCACAAAATGATTTTGAATGACCGTAAAATAAAGTTGATCGAGATAGCAGAAGCCTTAAAGATATCAAAGGAACGTGTTGGTCATATCATTCCTCAACATTTGGATATGCGGAAGCTCTGTGCAAAATGGGTGCCGCGCCAGCTCACATTTGACCAAAAACAACAACGTGTTGATGATGCTGAGCGGTGTTTGCAGCTGTTAACTCGTAAACACCCGAGTTTTTGCGTCGATTTGTGACAATGGATGAAACATTTCTCCAACACTACACTCCTGAGTCCAATCGACAGTCGGCTGAGTGGACAGGGACCGGTGAACCGACTCCGAAGCGTGGAAAGACTCAAAAGTCCGCAGGCAAGGTAATGGCCCCTGTTTTTTGGGATGCGCGTGGAATAATTTTCATAGATTATCTTGAGAAGGGAAAAACCATCAACAGTGACTATTATATGGCGTTATTGGAGCGTTTGAAGGCGTCGAAATCGCGGCAAAACGGCCCCATATGAAGAAGAAAAAAGTGTTGTTCCACCAAGACAACGCACCGTGCCACAAGTCATTGAGAACGATGGCTAAAATTCATGAATTGGGCTTCGAATTGCTTCCCCACCCACCGTATTCTCCAGATCTGGGCCCCAGCCACTTTTTCTTGTTCTCAGACCTCAAAAGGATGCTCGCAGGGAAAAAATTTGGATGCAATGAAGAGGTGATCGCCGAAACTGAGGCCTATTTTGAGGCAAAACCGAAGGAGTACTACCAAAATGGTATCCAAAAATTGGAAGGTCGTTATAATCGTTGTATCGCTCTTGAAGGGAACTATGTTGAATAATAAAAACGAATTTTTACAAAAAAATGTGTTTTTCTTTGTTAGACCGGGGACTTATCAGCCAACCTGTTAAGAATCAAAAATAAAATGAAGGTTAATGACATTCTGTGTACGTACATACACATACATATGGCAAAAGAACACCCACCCGCCCCTTGACCAAACCAACCCACGAAACACAAGAACACAACAGAGCAAAATTCTCCCATATGGTGGACTAGTCAACAACCATAACGTGGAGCCGGTTTTGTTGCTCTTAGAATTTACTCATACACATATACACTTGAAGCAACTCTAACAGTGAGATCGCGTAGCGTGAAATACAACAGAAAAGCTGTTTTAGCTCAATGTTATTGGTGCAAGCGAGACAACTATACGGTACACTTACACACGAACGCACGCACTGCACTTCTCGTGTGCATGTGTATGTGTTGTATACGTTTATTGTTAATTGTGCCGAAAAAATAATTTTTTGCAGCAAGTGGGAAAAAATAAAGAAAAAAAAAAAACAGAAAACAAAATTATGTATGCATATTCATATAACGGCCACCAGCATTTGCCATTTAAATAGATTTTGTGAGCCCCCGCAGAGTTTTAAGTATTGCATAAAAAAGAAACAAGTATGCACTTACATATGTATACATGCACATTGCACATACAATATTGTATGTATTTGTTAGAAGTATTAATTTCTGCAATATTTTATGCCACGTTAAAAATTATTGAATTTTGAAGAGTCAAAGTAGCATTTTATGCCCCTCTTTGACCACCATTGTAATTATTTCATATCTTTTGAAGTCGAGAAGAGAAGCAAGCACATATGTACATACACACACTTTGAACACATACATACATCCATAATTTGTATGCATGTATACATACAAGACATCACCCCGCAATACACACACACAGTCGTTCACATTTTCGCACAAATAAACTTTAAGAATGCATTTAATTCATGCATGTTGAAAACGGGAACCTTCAGCCGTCAGATGAAATGATTTTGTTCTTTTTTTTAGAAAATTGCTTTGAGCAGTCAATTACTTGAATTGCAATTATGTATTTTTCGTTGTTTATTCATTACTTACGTTTAGATTGTTCTGATTTTGGAAATTGGACCTATTTGGATTGTTGCCGCCACGGTTGCGGTTGCGATTGCCGCCACCAAATCCACCCTTGTTGCCACCAAAATTCTTATTTGGATTCTGGCCACCCCCGCCATTTTGATTTTGAATGTTGGGACCACCGCCGCCGCCGCCACCACCGAAGCGTTGTCTCTTTTCGGCGGGGCCGCCGCCGTCATCAAGCTGCTTTTGCTTGCCTCCCATATTCTTATTTTGCTGATTGTTGCCACGTATTTGTTGGCGTTGAGGCATTGGTGCTGTATTACTAGGATCAATTTTCACAGAATTATCCATTATAGAATTTAGATTGGAAAAAAATTAAGAACTTTTTTGTAAAATTACACAACACGTTCGTCCAGTTTTAGTCGGCGATTGAAACGAACACTAAAAACGATTAGTGATGTGGCTAGAGCCTCGATAATTCGATAAATATGCAAACGGTCACACACTGACATGCAAAGCAGCCGTGCGATAATGCTTTATGTTATATCGATAGCAATCGAGAGTGGAATGAAATACAATTTAAAAATGGAACGATTTGGCAATGAAATTAGCTTGTTTTTAATTGTCTTAAACTTGCAGTTTATATACAAATATTACAATTTTAGAATTTCGATAGTTGAAATATAATTGTTTTTGAAGAGGAATGTCCAATACTCTCAGGCAGTCTATAAAAAACGGATAATTAGTTAGTTGATGAGCTCTAAAGATTTAAAATGTATACCAATTTCGTTAAATCCTTTTTCACACATTTCAGAAACATTTCTATAGGGAAATTTAAAATCTTGCGTCGAAAAAACTCCAAAATGGCCAATGTAGCGAACGTTAATGCCTTTAGCTATATAAAATAATCGATATTGAATATTAGAATTAAGAAAATTATGATAGAGACAACTTACTGTAGCAAAAACAACGTAGTAGACAAGCGTTGTGGGAAACAAGAATAAAATAGCAGAGAAAAATATTGTGGCAAGATATAGCTGGCGATTCATATAATTGTGCGCTTCAATTCTATCTGAAAATCAAGAATTTCATGTAAAAAGTTTAACAACAACAAAGTTGACTTACTTCGAAGAATGTTATAACGATTGCCACGCACCACTTGCCATAATACAGTCAGTCCTTTCACTCCCACATTATTTAATCTGTTAAAAAAAATGACAATCACAAAAGACTACAAATAAAGAATTATCCTACACTTTGGTATAGACGTAAAAGCAATGCGCATGCAGACCGACAATTGAGATTAGATCAGCGAGCAATGCGATCTGATAGGTAAAGCCCAGACAACCGAATGCGCCAATTGCTAGAAACACTTGTCGCACAATTGGCTCAATTAAGTCTATAAATATTAAGAGAAAAACGTAGTTAGTTAGAAATGCAAATGTGGGAAAGGAATTAAATATCATACCCAAAAATGTCGACCACAATTCAATGTGATATTTAAAGCAATCGAGAAAGAAATTATTCAGATGAATGTTTAGCTTGAGACCAATTGGGCTACCCTCTAAAACCTTTAACAGACTGTACAGCTGACTGATGATGATCTGGAAAATTGAACATACTCCTTATTTCTATATGTGATTATATGAATATGTGTTGGAGCTTACGTGTGAGATCTGAATGAGGAAATCGCCAGGATGCGAGGCAAGTGTGAACAACAGTAACATCAACAATATGCCCAACGCACGATCAATCATAATGTTCGTCAGTCTGGAACTAAATCGAAAGTAAATAATGATAGATCCATCTTCGAAGAAAGAACTTTGATCAACGAACATGTTGTCATCATTTACCCGGCTGCATAAATCGTCTGCCATTCCTTATAGTGCTTATAGATGACAGTGTGCATAATAATGCCGTTAACCACCGCATTGCCCACGATGTACTTAAACAATTGCATTGGCAAATTAGCCAGCAAGCATAACGGTTGACTGCCATAGAACCATAGACCCTCCGATTTGTTGCGTATCGCTCCCGGCTCCGGTTGCACTAATCGTGCGAGCATATAGAAATCGCATTCATCATTAATTTGACGCGGCGATGTTTCGCGCATTGTCCAGTGATTGAGAGTATTGTATCCCTTAATGATCAGACTACGCACGATTTGTTTGTCGTACAGTATCAATTTGATTTGGTTTAGATTTTCGGGTGTTATGCCAGTGAACATCAGCGAGACATTGGGGGATTCATTGTTGTATGTGAAGCATAGCATCATGTCGTGTGCATTACAATGTTTGCTATCCGCATACGAGTCGCTGCATTGTATGGCGCCCAGGAAACGCATATGATTGCATTCTCCTCTGTCCATTATTGTTGTTGTTGCTGTTTTATTGCTGTCATCGGTGTTGGTGTCATCGACATCGACCACATAGTAGACCACAACATTGTCGTCGCTAATGTGCAATTGACCATATAGGTTGCAGGAGCGTTTCACATAAAAGTAATTCGTCGGTAAAAATATCTTTATGCTCATGATTTTGTGTTTTTTTATTCAAAAGAAGCCGGCTTTAGTTAACCACATAATACAAAAACAAACAGACAATAAACATTTAGAGAATACCTATATTTCGATAGACTGCGAAACTAGTTAGCGATAACATGACAAAACGTCTGCAATCGATACATCGAGTTGAGGGTGGTCGTTATGGTGTATTTGACAACCGGTATCAGTATTTTGTATCGATGTCAAATTGTTGCGGTCATACTGAATGCAACCATGTTGAGTGTTTGCATTTCAGTTCCACACATTCCTTGGTTTTTCACGTGTTCTGTTTTATATCGTTTCGCAGATATGTGTTGACATACACATTCGCATTCACATCGAAGGCGATACATATTTCATCGGCTTTTTTTTTTGTTTTAAATAGTTCGTACATTACTAAATTTTCGTGTTAATTAAAAGGAATTTATATAAAAAAATCTACTGTATCAAAATGGGATATGACGGTGAGTAGCGCAAACGATAAAATAACACCAATAAAGAGAGAAGAAAAATTCTGCACACACAATTGCACACACAAAAGGTTCTCTACTTGGCTTCGGACAATTTACACACGAATGTGCATACATACATATCTACATGAGTGTTGTATCTATGTATATAAGTTTACATAAATAGAATGGTTGAACGCATTCAAAAGAAAAAAATGATGTCTGCAATTTAACAACGCACCGGTATACGCAACGAATTTTGCTATGTGCTGCAGCGAAACGTTTAATAAACTCTCAACCCATCTCCGTAATTTACGCGTATCACCAGCAGCATTTTTGGTCTCCTCTCCGCAACTTTTTAATGGACCGGCAGACATATTGGTGTGACACACACATACAAACACTTGCATGGGGATGTGTGTTGTATGCTAATTTGTGAAATTTCATTTTAATTTGTTGGCCCTTAAATTGCAATGCATCAAGCATCGCATATATGTATGTACATGTGATGAATTTATGTGGATACATACAGATGTACGCATTAATCTTAATATTTGCATTGGTGTAAGCGTGTGTTTGCACACTATTTTTTTTCCCACCAAAATAACCGCATTGCGTATTGCGATTGGGCGGCTGTGGCAATGTGTGTGTGCATATGTGCTTGTGCATGGGTGTGTATGTATGTATTTATACGTGTGCTAACCCCATAAGTATAAACTATTTGCATTATATGTATATGTGTGTACATTATATATATACATATATAAGTGGTATTAAAGCACATTTAATTAAAGCCGGCAATTATGATAATTATAGATATACATATTAACGTACATATTAACATATTAACGATATGTAAACAAATTGTCCATGTACAGTACCTGCAAGCATTGTTGTTTACTCATCCCATATAAACATTTTTGATACAACAATCAGCTGATAGCGCTCACAAATAATGGTTTACTTGAGCATTACTTACTATTAACAAATAAATCAGTTGGTTTATGTAATGCTTGCCAAAAAAAACCAAACTGTTTACTTCATACATTGCAACGGTTCAAAAACTAGTTAAAACTAAAGCTTTTGAACTTATTTGAACCGGTACAAAAGCTTTTACGAACCTAAAGGAGTATCAAAAGTGGTTCAGTAGCACGAAATTCCATTAAACTTTAGATTCAAGCGACTTAACAGTCCAAACGATATGGGACTAACTAAAGAAAAGCTCGAAAACCCAAAAAGGAAGTCGAAATACTGCTCAGCATCCGAACTTTTTGTAATGCCATAAAATTCAATAAGCATTTAGCTCAGAAGCCTAGTTTGTTCATTGTTTTTTCATATATAATGCAACTCATTTAATTGTATTACCGATTCTTCTTGCAGATCGTGATCGTGAACGTGACAGGCGTCGTCATCGCTCCCGCTCCCGTGACAGGCATCGCGATCGGTCCAGGGATCGCCGCCATCATCGCAACTCACGGCGCAAGCCATCATTGTATTGGGATGTGCCGCCGCCGGGCTTCGAGCACATCACACCGATGCAGTACAAAGCGATGCAGGCATCGGGACAAATCCCGGCCAGCGTTGTCCCCGATACGCCGCAAACAGCCGTGCCCGTTGTGGGATCAACGATCACTCGACAGGCCCGACGCTTATATGTGGGCAACATTCCGTTCGGTGTCACCGAGGAGGAAATGATGGAGTTTTTCAATCAACAAATGCATTTAGTTGGTTTAGCACAAGCCGCCGGCAGCCCCGTCCTGGCATGTCAAATCAATTTGGACAAGAATTTCGCTTTCCTCGAGTTCCGTTCAATTGATGAGACCACCCAGGCGATGGCCTTCGATGGCATCAATTTGAAAGGACAAGACCTCAAAATTAGGCGCCCACATGATTACCAACCCATGCCCGGCATCACAGATACGCCCGCTGTAAAGCCAGCTGTTGGTAAGTTGAATGGCATTCAAAAACTTCAATCACAACTTTCTTGTTTAACATTGCATTTTCCGTTTTCGCCCAAGCAGTGTCCAGCGGAGTCATCTCAACCGTGGTGCCCGATTCGCCACACAAAATATTTATTGGAGGTCTGCCCAATTATCTAAATGACGAGCAGGTGAGCAATATTTATATGGAAATCGTGTAGATAATTTGTAGATTATGTGCCAATTGTCTAAACTAGAAATTTAAGTCAGCTAAATTCTGCCACAACAGCAAAGTAAATATGTAAAATTATACATAGGGTAGTTATAGGATATTTTGCGGTATACGAATTCGGTATATTTTAAAATTAATACTGCACTTTTTTGCTTTCATTATAAATGAGTAGTGAGTATCTCACAGTCGAGCACACTCGATTGTAGTTTTCTTACTTGTTATATTTGTTTTTGAGTCGTTAATAGTCAAAATAACATGGTTGGCACATAGAATTGTTATTATCGATTACACTCTTATAATTCATATATTTTACTGCGCAAATTGTCAGAATGTTTTTACAACATTTGTTTAAAATATGTCTAGTCTAAAAAAAGTAATAACCTTTACCTAAAAACAGTCGCAATTTGACCATTACAAATTAGCTTGTTGAGTAAGCCCAAATAATTTATTTTAATGATAGACTTGGGATAAATTGCTATGATTAATTTCAAGCAGTTTAAGTTTAATGACAGGCTTGGGATAAATGATTATAGTTGAATTTATAACTTACATAAGGGGACTTTCATTGTCGTGTTAAATTATTTTTACCTTATTACAAATTTTGCTTTTCATTTCGACAGGTGAAAGAGTTGTTGCTATCGTTTGGCAAGTTGAGGGCATTCAATCTGGTTAAGGATGCTGCCACTGGGTTGAGCAAAGGCTACGCCTTTTGTGAGTACGTGGATCTAAGCATTACGGATCAGGTAAGTCACGCTCTCTTGCTTTCACTTGCTATTGTTGTCTCTTGCTAATCGATGTATTGTTCTCTTTCTCACTCACGACGCAGTCAATTGCTGGCTTAAATGGCATGCAGCTGGGCGACAAGAAGTTGATCGTGCAGCGTGCCAGCGTTGGCGCCAAGAATGCTCAGAATGCGGCAAATACCAGTCAGTCGGTGATGCTCCAGGTGCCGGGACTGTCGACAGTGGTCACATCGGGACCGCCCACCGAGGTGTTGTGTCTGCTCAATATGGTGACACCGGACGAGCTGCGCGACGAGGAGGAGTACGAGGATATATTGGAGGACATTAAGGAGGAGTGCACGAAATACGGTGTCGTACGCAGCGTTGAGATACCGCGACCCATCGAGGGCGTTGAGGTGCCCGGATGCGGCAAAGTGTTTGTCGAATTTAACTCCGTGCTCGATTGCCAAAAGGCACAGCAGGCGCTCACTGGTCGCAAGTTCAGCGATCGCGTTGTTGTTACATCATATTTCGATCCTGACAAATACCATAGACGCGAATTTTAGATCAAGTTTCTACGTATTTCACACATTTACCACTTTGTCCAATATACATATAAATATATTAAAAACAAACAAAATAAAAAAAACAAATGCAAAACGAAAACAAATTATTATCAAGTAAAGAAATGCGAAGTATATTATGAAAACAACAAAAAATAGAAAACAAAAACAAAAGATACAAAAAAAAAAACAATCACATAAATAAAATATAACAATTCATGACTTTTATCCAAATACACTCACATCGACATTTGTTTATTCTAACTATCTATATTCTTGGGAAGGAATTCAATTTAGTTGAACAAACAATTAACAGAGAACAAGAACTAGATCAACTTTATTTGGCATTTTAGAAATATATTTATATACTTTTTTTTTGTTTATAATCGCAAATTTGAACAGTATTTCTATATATATATATATCGCACTATATATCTGGATATATACTCAGTGTAAAAACGCGCAAAACTTATTTGATTAGAGGAAATAATGCAATGGGAAAGCAGTTTCGTATTCAATGCATCAATGTTATTGTTTTTGTATTTCTTAGCAGTTCCTAAGAAAATGCAATTTTCTTTTCAAGCAATGCAGCTGCTGTTAAACACAATATAAAAGTATATATAGTTAGTCTGATTGGAAAGTATAAAAAAGAAACACATTGCATCATTTTAGATTTGTTTGTTCATTCCAACTACATTTAATAAATGCTTTTCGCCATGTTCATGCCATGAAATTCACGATCTCATCACGCACGATAACAATATTTCTCAAAAATACGTAAAATACAATAAATGGAAAATACACAAAAATTAAAAACCATACATATTTCTCATATATAATAAATACATACAAAGTATAAAGGTATATATAGATATATACTCTCGTAATTGTCTAGTAATTTGTTACAAAATAGTTTTTTTCTTTTTTTTCTAAAATAAAAATACATATGTATATGAATGGATCGCATTCGCTTCCTATTTTCAAATAAAACAAGGCACAATTAAAATATTAAATACTAGAGGAAAAGTCGAATAAATAATTAGATTTAGGCGAATATGTGTATATGAAGTATATGTTTGAGGAAGTGAGCGATTATGCAGTTAAGTTGGCTGCGCCAGGCATCGTTAACGCAAAACACCTGTGCGTGTGTGTATATATAAATATATATATATATACATATGTATATGTAAAATCTTTTTTTCTTTTGGGATTTTTCTGATCACTTTTCATACTGGAATGCGATTATCATGAGTCGCCCAATACACAGTTACGAGTTTAAAATAAAAACAGCTACAACTACTAACTGATACAGAGAGCAAGTCCAAAAAGTGACTAATTTTTGATGTGTGCTTTTAAGTTGACAGCGTCAAGCCAAAAAGTGGCAGCGCTGCAATTGCACTAAAAACATGTGTGTTTGCTCGCTCTGTGTCTTTAAAGAAGTAAAGACGAGTCTAAAGAGGCACATTAATTATTAACACGTAGACTTTAAAAATCTCAAATTGTAAATTGCAAAAGTTCAATAATGGATTAATTCAATTTGTACCAACAATGTGTTCAGTTGGCAGCGCTTAGCCAAAAAGTGGCAGAGCTATTGCACAAAACATGGGGATTATTATAATTTTAGTTGTGTCTGTACCGCTTAAATTGATTTGGGGTATTCATTGCTTTCAGACCGAAATGAAGTGCTTATAAATTGAATAACGTTGCTAAAAATGTGCTTACCATGAGAATCAGCTTAACGAGATATGTATGTGTGTGTGTTTTTTTTTATAGATATGTATGATGCAATACTTGATACGTTTCTTCTTGGATGAACTTAACGCAAAGGTCAAGTGGATGTCCTATTGATGAGCTCAACGTAGACCAACAGTGACGACAGTTCGAGTTCTTCGCTGAACTTATTGCGCAATATGACACTGCGATAGCCCTGACGGATGCAGGACAAAGGATAACAGGCCTGCGCATTGAAATGCGTTTCGGCAAACATATCCTCGTCCTGCACCTCGAAGCGCAGCAGAGCGAACTGCGGATTGTGGACGGTGAACTCGAACGATTCATTCCAAATCGGATTGAAACCGTTCTCATTCACCTTGGTGCGATACTTGATGCCGCTGTCAAAGCTGGCGCCAACGATCTCGACCACAATCTGCGGATTATTCGATTTGCCACCGCGGAACAGATGCCGTGCCGCAATAATGCGCATATTCACCTTGATCTCGGTGAGGCCCTCGGACAGTGGATTGTTTGGATTGAAATTATCGTAGCGCATGAACGTAGGCTTCAAAATGTAACCGCATTGTCCATTATTCCGAAACTTGGCCTGATTCAGCTGCATGGCCTTGTCGCCTGTCTGATAATTGAGTGCAATCATCTGGGAGCCAATGTTCCAGAACGGCACCGGATTGAAATTGGACGAGTCAAGACGCTGACCCTTCGGATAGACGCGACTGATTTGATTGCGATGATACGATAGAAATAGCGGCATATTCTGTTGTATGAACTGCTTCTCGGCCTTTGTTTCGGGGAAACTGGACATCTCCTGAAAGATCCACGAGTGATCGCGGAACGGCACGCTACGGAAATAGATGATCAAATCGGACATCTCTTTGGCCACACGCGCTGTACGCTCCTTTTTGCGACGCTCCGTTGCCAGCTGGCTGGCAATCAACGCCGCATCCTGTATCGCCTTGATCCATTCGTATGCCGTCTCCTGTATGTCAAAGCCAATGATGAAGGGATTCTGCATCGTTGGCGTTTGTATCTGCAGCTTGATGATAATGCCCGGCTCGTTGGACTCAAAGAGCGAGGCGACCGCACCGTAAATCTCAATGGAATCGGTGCGTCCATCGTTGCCCTCCTCGTTCACAGAATTGTAATCTTCTGTCGCCGAATCAATCACCTGGAAATTGAAGATTAAAATGCATGAGCATGAGTATTGAATATTGTGTCATGTGCTTTTAAGGTAATCGAAATTATTATTATATCCGCTATCCATGGGGTAAGAAGGGTATTATTGCAGACCCCATAAAGTATATATATATTCTTCATCAGCGTCAACAGCCGATACGATATAGACATGTTTATCTGTCTGTCTGTCCATATGAAAGCTGCTGCTATCAGATCTTAGCTGCTTTAGCTGACATTTTGGTATATTTTGACCTCATTGGCCCATTTCGAATGTAGTATTTCATCGATATACCAAACATGACCTTTGGTATATTTTGTATATGCTTGTATGTATATTCTTATACGATACGTTTTATGGGGTATTATATGATTTGACTGACATTCAGGTGTATTATGGTTTATTTTGAATGTAGAAGAACTGCAGAACTGTACAAAATATAACCTTCGATATATTTTTAGTATTTTGCGGTATATTTTCAGACTAATACTGTTTTACTTTTATGCAAGATGAGTAGCGGGTATCTTACAGTCGAGCACACCCAACTGTAGCTTTCTTACATGTGTCTTTCTGTCTTATTTCTGTGTTTACTTCTTGAATATATTTTTTGTTTGGTTTCTATAGGTCAGTTTTTTGTTCATTTCTAGAATGTTGATAAGAGTTTGCTTATAATACAGTTGATATAGCCCATTAACAGTCACTTCCTTTGTGTTTTGTAATGGCTTATCATAGACTTGATAAGCATATTTAAGCTCTTTTTCATTGCTTTCGGTTTGTTTGCTTATTTGCCCAATTACAATTTTTCGTTGCTTTCGTTTTGTTGCCTTATTTCCCTAAATATAATTTATTTTTTTTTTTAACTATATATTTAAGCTGCTCACCTTAACGTAGTTGGCCGGCAGATGGTGTTGGATCATACCACCGTAATCGCCCTTCCACCACATCGAATTGTTCCGTTGGACATTCGTGATGATGGCGTGCTTGGGAAACGACAGTTCATCGGGCTTATCCGCCTTGTAGCTGTACAATGCTTTGCAAGTGACATACTCCTCAAGATTGGATCCCATATAGTTGGAGGCACCATTGCTATCACCGCCGCCGCCATGCTCGCTATGCAGCTGCGCATTCTCGATGAGCGTCTGTCGCAACAGCTCCTGCGACACTGGATGCATCAATTTGACATTGCGATACAGCGGATTGCGCATATAATAATGGATGAGCGAGACAAGCGATTCAAATTGCAGTGTGTCGATGGCATAGAGGCGTCCCTCCTGCATGATGCGACAATGTTTGATCTTGCGATTGATCGTGAATGAGATGACAAATGCATTGGCGCTCTGCACCGATGGCCGCACCAAAAACGAACCAATGTCCAGCTTAAACAGCCCCTTGTCAGCCTGCTCTTTGGTTGTGCTTGGGTGAAACCATTCCTGGCTCTCGTGTTTCTTTGGCTGCGGCACCGGCTCTTTCAATATGATGGAGAACTCGGAGCTGCGCAGCATATTCTTGCGATAGTACACAATCAGCGAGTACAGCGAATCGAAGACAAAATTCTCAACGAGATAATACTTTTTCGAGCCATTCTCATGTTTCGATTTGATGCGACAATGATTGGGACTATTGCGGCGCCAGAACGACAAACTATAATCACCCACAAATGTGGCGGATTCGCGCACCAGAAATGTGCCGTCGCCCAGATGCTTGTACTTCTCCAGCAGTTGATCTGCTTCCGGTCTGCCGCCTGCAAGTGCAAGAAACAAATTTAAAACGTGAATTACAAGTAATAAATATTAAACTTCACACACCTTCGAGTTTGCCATGGAACCAGTTCTCGCCAAAGTGCAGCTCATCGTTGGCCGATGTGTCCTTTTGCTTCTGCTGCATGTTGCTGTTCAGTGTGCACGCCGAGAGGCCAAAATCATCATCCTCGGAGTTGCCATTGCGACCCTCGTTTATCTCCGAGGTGTAGATCAACTCCTGTTGCGTGAGCACAAATTGATATAGGTTCCATGATTTGTCCACGGGATCCTTGAAGTACAGCAATCCCTTTTTCAGGATCTTTTGCATATTATCGCCATCATCGGTGGTGCCGCCCAGCGATGAACGATGACTGAACGCCGCAATCGTGCCATTGTTGACACCAACTGCCGGCAGATTTTCATCGAATTGCGGCAACTTTTTGTGCTTCAGTATGATCTTGCGACGCAGCTGATATGGCGATGGCAAGTGCACCTCATTGCGATCGCAAGGTTGCGTCAACAGCATGTCCCCAAAAACCTAAGAACAGAAGCAATTAATAATGATAAATCTCATAAGTGGAAATTCAAAACTCACCTCGATGAGCGCATGTGCCATGTTGCGCTGCTGCTCCAAGGAGCAGTTCTGTTCAATGGACAAGATCACCGGATACTCGGACGTTGTGAACGCATGATCCTTGATCGTTTTGATCACATCCATGAATTTGATTTTCGATGTCATCGTGTGCCCGTGAAAGATGTACGGCAAATTGTCGGGACCGTTCCAGCAGTCCAGCTCAATGCAGCGACAGCCCATGCGCAAGGCACGAGCATAGGCCTCGCAAGAGGATTCGCTGGAGAACTGATCGCCCGTCAGATACGTGTTGTGCGATGAGGCAATCCAATATGAGGACAACGGTTGATTCATGTCCATGAAGATGCTGTCATACTTCGTGTCCCACAGATCGTTCTGCTTCGAGAATAAATAGTCCACGAACTCGGCGATGGTCAGAAATGGTTCCTGCACATCACGTTCCACATCCTGCACGAAATCGCGCATAAAACCCGATATGCTGCCCAAGTCACCGACACTGTAATCCCGCTGTTCGCTCTCCAGAAACCGTTTAAACTCCAACGGTCGCAATTGTTTCTTATCCTCCGAATAATTGAATTCGCTGCCGCACAATAGATTCACAAAGTTCGCGGGCAACAAGAGTTTTTGATATAGACGCGAAAAGTCATCGAATTTGAGATCATGTTTGCGGCGTATGTCATCGGTGAAGCATTCCATGAACTTGCTAGTGCTCATCTTGCAGCTGACACTGGCCAAGAATGTCTTAAAATCCTTGATGGTCACCTGACTGTTTTGCTCCGATTTCGTCAGATGTGAATTGCAATTCTCAAACGAATAATACTCGCGACGCAACCAGCGATCTATTTGCAACGGATATGGGGCATTAATCGTATCCTTCACCATATACCGCAATCCACGCACCCAATTGTCCGCCTCGATCTCGGAGAGCGCCACCACCGAAAAGCTCTTCAGTTTGAAACTGTTGCCATACATGATCACAAAGCATTTGCTGCTCTCGAAGCGCTGACAATCATCGGCATGCAGTCGAAACTCCTTGGAGTTCTTGCCGACGCGTATCTCACAGATTTCGCGCAACTGTATTGTGCCCTCGTAGTCGGTGCGTGTGTGCGCCGCCACCGTTGACCATAACAGCTGACGGGTCTCTCTGATCAGCATGAGATGGCGACGCTCGGGGCGTCGTTGTTTCCCATATAATTTCGTCACAATTGTGCCGCGCTCCAGCATACAAATCGTTTGCTCCATTTCGCCCAAAAGGGGCGTATTCATTGCACTAAAGCAACTCATTGCATTCACTTTATTTCGTGTTTTCTAAACAAATGAAAAACATGCATAAATATCTCCAAAATAACAAAAAACACACACACACAGCCACTCGCGCTCTCTCCCGCAAGTATCTTTCTCTATTGCTATCTCTATCTTGCAATATGTTTTCTATACGTTCGGTATGGTGGACACATCCGCCTCTTGTTTTCCACTTTTTCTCGGTTTGTTACAGTTTGGCCAACATTACACAGCAAAATGATTTTATTTGTTGGTCACGCGGCGAGTTTATGGAATTAATTATGGGTTCCGCTTTTTACTGCCGCTGCGTTTTTATTTTACAAATTGCACTTGTTGAATGTGTCCGATATTGAGGTGGAGATACATCGTTGGCATTATCGATAGCTCGATATATTCGATACATTTGCTTTTAAATCGATGGAGCACATCGATATTTTTGCAGACAGTTATTATTTAAACTAATGAATTTGCTATTAGATTTGTATTATACCATTAATATGAATTTTATTTATTTAAAAATATGTCATTAATACACTTATTCTATTTACTTTTAATGCTTCAGAATTTGCATCGCTATATCAATGTTGCACTTCGTAATGCTCTGTTAAGTTAACGCAAAATAGAGCACAATTTTGAACGCCTGCAACTGTTAAAATGAATCAATTAACAGATCATCACTCAAAATTCAAATTTAAAAAGCTTAAAAATTACATTACATTAAGCCAAATACACAGTTAATTGAAATTAAAATTAAAATCACCTACAATAAAAAACTCTAACAAAATAATGCCTAATTATAGTATTACTGTTAAGTAACAGTGGAAACGAATTAACGGTATCGCAGGATAACGTATTATTCGCAACAGTGCGTTAACAGTTCGGTTAACATAAAAGCTAGCGAACTAACGAACACGAAAGAAAAGTGAAAAGTGAAAATGCTTGTGCACTTTGATTGAAAACAGTTGCAAGAGGAGCGCGCGCGGGCATACATTCGTTTGGCAGCAGCGTGGCGTACAAATATTATGCTAAAAAGCATCAACCCCGCCGCCGTTAAATATGCAGAAAACAACTACAACAACGCCAGCAGCAGCAGCAGGAACAGGAGCAGCAGCATCGTCAGCAGCAGCGGAAACAGCAGATAGCGTCGCGTCAATGGCGGCGACACCTTCATCATCGTCATCATTAACAGCAGCTTCCGCATCCCAGCATTCCAGCAACAATAGCAGCGAACGTGGCAGCGACTCCATCATTGACTCCAGCGGTCCAGCGGTGAGTTTTGTGTATGTATGTATGTGTATGTGTGTGTGTGTGTGCGTACGTGTATTTGCATGTGCCTGCGTATGTGAGCGCTCTTATGTGTGTGTGTGTAACCATGGAATCTCGACATGTTTTTTTTCCAGGCACTATTTTTTTTATTTCAAACGATTTGTTGCAATATTTCTTGTATGTTAGATGGGAGGAGGGAAGACTTTTGTAGCCATTATATAACTCAAATGACAGCGCACGCTTATTGACCTGAGCCTTACCTCCCCCCCACCCCTTAGGTTACGCGCTGCCCACGCAACAAAACAATTGGAGACGTCACAAAAAGCATTGGACACATTGTTATGTTGCTAGTCCAATAATATATACATTTTTTTGCTATTGTAATTTTCCGCTGGTTATTTTTTAGGTTTTTGTGTCTCGCATTTCGCAGCCTTTGGCAGTGTGACCGCCTTTTGCGCATGCCGCCCACTTGTGTTGCTACTTTGACCTCTTTCCATCTTCCCCATCCCTTGCGCCTTCTCTTTCCATTTTCACGTGCGTGTTGCGTCTTCCTGCTCACACACACGCACGCCTACGCTTACACAAATGTCTTGGCTGCGGCATTTGTCATTAAGCTAAACGTTTTGTTTACCATTGCGGTTTTAATTCACTTCACTTTGGCGGTTTTAGCCTATTTTCATGTCTTATTCCTGCTACTGCCTCTTGAGCGCCGCCATTTCTGTGCAAGTACGTATGAGAGCTTGTGTGTGCGATGGCGTGTGTTCGTATGAGTGCGTGTGTGTCCTTGTATTTTTCGCCTGCTCTCGAAATGCTCTCAACTGCTTCCCCACTCACATTCACACAAACACACACACACACACACACACACACACACACACGCAGCAACACAGACACGTTCCACTAACGAGTATCGGTTTTGCCTAACGCCGCTTCCTGTGTGTCCTGATTTAATCGCCCCACCAACATATTCAATTTCATTTCTGACGCCTCGCAAAACTTCTCATTAATTTCGTGCTAATTAATTTAGGCCAACAAAAACGTCGCGCAGTTTGTGCTGCGCTCTGATTACGTCAGGGTTACCCCTCACCCCTCCTCCCCCGCCCTCGCCCAGTCAAAACGTCTTGCGTTTCGTTGTCTTCGCTTCCACATTTTACCGCAATCACGTTCCACCTTCCACATCCCCGCATTGTCCACACACAAACACATTCCACTTGCTTATTTTTGGTTATTAATCCTTTTGGGGCTCAAGGTTGTAAGTGTGTGTGTGTGGCGGCGAAAAGGGCCAAAGAGAAAAACAAACACGATTTTGCATTTTAATTTTTGAATTATAGATAATTCAACGAAATGATTAATAATTCAAGCATAAGTTCGCTTAATCCCGCATGCAATCAGCTGGAAAAAACAGCATTCGCGTCATTTTGTAATTAAAATTATTCATGCAAACAATATAACATCATTCAGCTAAATTTAGCAACCTTATGGTCAGTTCAAACGTGTGTGTGTGTGAGTATGTGTGTGTACATAGTTCAAGGTTTTATTTATCCAAAAGTCACGTTCCGTTACATTCTCCAGAATAACATTTGTGTGTTGTTTACACACATTTGAAATTGTTGCTACACTATTTTTGCTACGATTTCGGATGTAAATACTAATTAAAGCTGTAAAGGCGTTCCAGTTGAGTGCGCTCGACTAGTCGCATACCTCTCAAATTTTTTATATATGTGTTGCACTTTTTATAAGGTCAATTACTAATTTACTTCATCAGGCATTAGTTTTATTTTCATTTTTATTCATTCAAAAAATTGATCCTTTTCGTATTACTAAACAACAAGATAAACGCGAGTTAGACTTTTAGCTGACGTTATCTCATCTTAAAAACAGAAGTCTGATATTTTTATTATATGAAGCAAAGTATTTCCTAGCAAATAAAGAGAGCAGATTAATCTTAGATAATGACAGAAAATTTTAATCTTCACAATGAAAATATATAAATTGAAAATAAATATTTTTTTATGATTCATATTTTTAGAAAACTTTTAATAAGTTCTAATTTTAATTATAAGTATATAAGAGTTGCGATTAATCTTTAAAAGGGACAGTAAATCGTAATCTTAAAATTAAAGTATGTAAATTTAATATCAGAATACAATCTAAACGTTATTTTTTAATGTTCGCATTCCTTGGTCAATTCGGTAATTGTAATTTGCGAATTGTAAATGTAAATCTTAATCTTAACAATTGACATTGAGAGTAAATTATTGTTTAGGAGACAAACATTAATAATATAATATAAAAGCAAGAAGTAGATACCACGTTGGAATTTCTTTTACAATGCTAGGTATAATCAACGCATAGTTGTTTACACTACTTTGTTTACAAAGCAAATAGAGCGCACTTGTGTTTACTTTCTCGCGAGAACCAGCTAGAGAGAGAGGAAAGGAAAAGGGAGAAGGCAAGCATTTTCCGCTTATATATTACGCCACATCCTTAAACGTTTTGCTGGTGTGTTAAGCCTTTTGGCTGTTGATTTTGGTGAAGTTTCAAAGAAAAACTTTCAAAAGAATTTTTTTTTTATGCATTATAATTTTTGGAAAAAGGAAGAGAGAAAGCAAGGATTTTCCGCTTATATTTTACGCCACATCCTTAAACGTGATGGCTTTTGATTTTGATTAAGTTTTGCAGAAAAACTTTCAAAGCAAATATTAATTTTATACATCGTAATATTCGCTTAAAGAAAAACTTTCTTAACCCCTAAGCGATACTACAATTTTGATTTGATTTTTTCATTCAATATTTATGTGGTACTTATGATTTTTATGATTTTCTTATATTACTTTTATTATAGAGCTTTTTGTTGTTGTACTGTACATCTAACCATCCCAACATACACCATCATGAGCAAGTTGGCAAGAGTATTTTTGAAGCGAGGTAAGACGCCAACAACAAATATCCTCAAACATTAAGTTGACTAATCGAATCCCGAATACAAATCGAATTGCATTGCAAAGTGAAGTGAATCAAGTTGAAACTCGAAATGTAAATTGATTAAAACCCGTTGATTGATTTTATCTCCCTCCCTTCCCCACAGCAAAAGCAACAGCAAAAGGAAGATGAGCAGGAAACAACGATTAGCACGAAGCACGAACCGAAGTCGGAACAGTCAATGGCTATACATTATTTAGCTAGTTTCCATGAAATTTGTGTGGTAACAGCATTGCTGCCATTGGTGACGCTCTTCACATGCTTTGTGACCGCCTATGTCTTCCAGTACGACGACGTACACGAGACACATTGCCGGGTAAGCTTTGGCATTTGAATGTAATGAGTGTATCCCCGAAGTATACTTTAATTGAAATCTCTTTGCAGGTGTATAATATTGTGCCGTCGATAAGTGCAATTACGGGCGTTAGTCCACAGCGTTATTTCTGGCGTTTCAGCATTGCGCTGCACATCGGACCGCGCATACCAATTGCCTTTGTCTACAAGAACTATTATCGCGCCCAGTTGGCGCGTCTTGCTCCATCGCTGGTGCCAAAGACCAGTTGGTTAATCACACTCATTCTCGTGCTCAACTGCATCGAGATTGCGGCCCTCGGTGGCGTCACCTATATATCGAATCGCGAGAACTATCGTGAGTAGAGTTCATTATGAATATATCTACAATATGATTCACAACTATTACGCTTTGCTTGCAGCTGTACACGAGAGAATCTTCATCACGTTTATGATATGCTCGCTGTGCTATATGCTGGCCACCATTAAGCTGAATGGCATCTTGAATGCACGACAAACGTTGACCGAGCAGCAGCGTTTATCCATCAAGTGGAAGAAAATACTTTTCGTTGTCTCCATACTGAGCACCATCGGTTTACTCGTCTTCTTTGCCAAACATCGTTTCTACTGTCACGATTTGGGTAAGCTGAGGATGCGAATGCAACGCGTGTTGAGTTGCAGTGAAGAAGTGCACAATTATTTGTTATAAGTTGTTGAAGATGATAGCGAAGTAGCTGATTAATTTATGTGTTTTTATAGGGTACAAGATTATAATTTTATGTCTGCAAGAAATGTTTGTAGCAAGCATAAGGAGGCATCTCCGACCCTATAAAGCATATATGAATATTCTTGATCATGTCTGTCAATCCGTCCGTTCATATGAACACCTAGATCTTAAAGACTATAAGAGATAGAGATAGATAGATAGATTTTTCAACAGCACTTGTTATGTTTACATGCAGATCAAATGTGTTTCAAATTATTCAGACACCCACTTCCGCCCCTGTAAATCGGTAAGAATCAAATAAGAAGCGTGATTTTAAAGTAAGAGTCGCTATTTTTGGTTCTTACAATAATAACTGTAGTCTTTATGATTCCTGAAAATCAGATACAAATTGTAGAAGTTATATAAAATGCTTTTGAATGGGCAAAAACGCCTACTTACTAGAGGTCTTAGTTGCTTTGGGTATCAATATGGTATATTTTGCACTCTATGAAATATTTTGCATATTATATACATATGTATATACTAGAAATATACAGAAAGCTTTGTTTGGTATGTTGGTATACTAATAACCAATGTACCAAATATATCCTTTGGTATATAAATATATATGTTATATACAGTAGAAACCGGTTATAACGACGAAAATTCGATGACTTGGAAGGTCCCCATACAAATTAAATTGATTAAAACATTAATTTGTTGTATTTTAAAAACCTATGGCAACCATAAAATAAAGAAAATTGTAGTTTTCAACTTTTGGTTTGTAGGTGTTCCAGATATAACGACGGTCCCTTGAAAGTCGCTATAGCCGGAATCTACTGTATGTGTTTTTAGTATAATAATAATATTATAATAAATGTAATAATTTGGTATATTTCAAAATTAATACCTCACGGTATCTCACAGTCGAGCATACTCGATTGTAGTTTACTTGTTTGTTGTGATTTAAACTCAAGTTTTCAATTCCTTTGAATAACCAAATGTGTTAACTCTCTTTACAGCCTTCAGTTGGTTTGCGTTCTTCGAGTACTTGATCGCCATTGCCAACATGCTGTTCCATTTCACCATCATCTGGGACTTCCCATCACAGTTCATGGTGATTGTGCAAGGACCGCGCGAGAATCTGTTGCAGTATTTGGGCGCTAAGCCGAAACTCAACTAAGCTGCCGCTAATCTTCGATCGGCTCATTCAACTTCCCTTTTGACTCTCCCATTTTTTTTGTCTCTGTTCCTACAAAATTATTCGTTATACTGATTTTCGTGTTGTAATTGTATGGTATATATAGACCACAGCAGAGATCCACATTAGATTGTAATATGCACCTCTCTCTCTCTCGATATACATATACATATATAGAATTCTGAACGAAACGTACAATTATTGAACTTCTTGAGAATAAAATTTCAAACTAGCGCTTCCATAACCTAAACAAGAAAAAAAAAATAAGAAATTGAAACATAATTTAACATTGTTCTCGCCAGTTGCAGTTTGTCAATGCAAAATTTAAGAGTCTCTCGATTATAACGATTTATACGGCATTATGTTAACTATACATATGTATACATATGTATGTATGTACACACACCATCCAAAAGTTCCACACTCAACAAAAGCAAAAAGAAAAAAACAAATGTCATAGTCACAGAAGAAATTTAACTAACGATAAGCAAATAAAGAATTTTCTAGTAATTAATTGTCGAAAATATAGCGAAAGTTACGTAAGATAATCAAGTTTGAGGCAAATGAAATAACGCAATTTGTTAAACGGAACACACACATTTTGATGGGACTAACAATCCTTCCGATCCTTCGCACACACCCTCCTTCATAACCAAATACAACTTATATATAGTTATAGTAAATATATATAGTCATAACAACTATATACATATGTATATTAATTTGACAAAGTTATGTCTGCATAACTGCAGGGTTTCGCAAAAAAAATTTCATGTCGAAAATTGGATCACAATTTCGTGTTTAGTGTTTCCTTGATGAAAGATCTGTACATGCTGCTTATATATGTACATATATATATAATATTAATAGATATAGTGCTATATATCGGAAATAAGCAAAAGTCCTCATCTAATTCGCAACATTTTTTGCCGTTGCTGTTCTTTGATGATCTCATGTCAATTGTCATTAGAGAAGCGTAATTGTTTCAGTTGTTAAGTCTAGAAATAAACAACACTCAGTTTTGGAAATGCTCCATATACATACCATATATGCAGTATTAGATCGGATATGCATAGCGAGATAGCAGAACATATCGTTTATACAAAGAAATGTGCATGGAAATACAAATCGAAGAAATAATAATCGAAATAAATCCGAGTTGTGTATGACGGAGGGAGGCCTATGGTTTATGTAGTGCCCCCTCCCCATCCATTCTCAACTCTTCACCCCCGCACACACACAAACAGAATGAAACCAAGAAAATGTATTAAAAGTAAAACACAAACTAAATCTGACAATAGACATTTAAGCTGAGAGAAAGCAACGAAAAAATCGATGAAAAACAAAATTGGGACATTCCGCGTTGCAATTTCGCGATATTAATTTCACCAATTTCGTTGGTGAAACTGCAAAGTGGAACACGGGTCCTGTGTAAACAGTTAACTGCTGCTGCTGGAGAAAATGCGAACATAAAATCGAACAAATAATTAAATGTACTTAGCAAATTCTAAATAACAACAACAATAGCGTACATAATGTAGTTAAAACAAACGAACGTGAAGAAAACAAAAAAAAAAATAATAATAATAATCCCAAACAATGAAAAAACTGGCGTCAAGTTATAAACGAAATTTGTTGAACTTTTTTTTTCTTCATGCAATTTGCTTTCCATTATTTCGATACTTACTATATACACAAACACACATATATATATGTTTATATATATGCTAACCAAATTATTAACAATTAAGATTATATATATATACATGCATATATTTTATAAGTAAGAAATGTCATAATTTTTTTTTTTTCTCCAAATATTTAGATGAATATTGAATCGAAAGTTCAAATTACAAAAACAAAGAATAATACAAACAAAAATAAAAATAAAATAGAGAAATACTTAAGCTGAAGAACTTTGTACTATACACTGTGAGAAGTATTTTATGAGAATCTATGAATAATGATTGACGACGACGATGTCAAAGTTGAACATTCTGAGAATTAAATTTAGCTGATGTATTTCCTAATGAAACAATTGTTATTGACACTCACTCACTCACACACACACACGTATATATATATATATATAGAATAACCCGTATAATTCCGTTAGTTGCCAGCAAATCCTTCAGATTTCCACGTTGTTGAAATTATATAGAATCCATTTTTTATTTATTTCTTACGACATTTTGTCACATTCACAGTGCCTGTCATCAAATCTTACTCGCTCTCACTCCTATCTCAGTCTATCTTTATTATTTATATATGTTTTATTTTTTTCCCTGTTTTTTTCTTTCTATATTATACGAAATATATAGTCGGATGACACTTGATACTTTTTTAGAGTGCAACTTTTTACCTTTGCATCAATTTTTAGGCAACACAACGTAAGTAAATTTATAATAAATATAAACAACAAAATAATATGTCTAACAACAAGAAAATTGTAAAACTTTGTAGCTTCCTAATTTGAATAAAGATTAATACATACCATAAAAAACCCGTGATTTTTGTTTATTGGAATTTTTAGTTGGATTGTGCGATCAGCTCACATAATCTGATAGAAATATTTGTAGTTTATAGACTGTCCATACTGCATATAAGAAAGTTCAGCAGATCAGTTTAAATAGGTAAGCATATAATAAATATATCTTTGCTGTTTCTCTCTTTCTCACTTGCCCAATAAATAATTTCACCAAAAACAAATTTTTGGAAGCACTTAAGAGATTTTTAATGATGATATTTTTTGTTAAATATTTACAAGATGTTTGATTTGTAATTTGATAAAAGCCTTGCACAGCATGTTTAAAATGTAGGATAAAATAAAGTATAGTTCATATACATATACAATATTTTGCATATCAGGTTAAAGGAAACAAATATTTACTAGTGAAAAGAATCAGTTTTTGGCAAAAGCACAAAAGCATATATGAAATAGAAATCCTTTGCTGGAACATAATATGGCCTGCATATAAATATATATATATATGTATGTATATGTACACTTATTATATGCATGTGTATGTGTGTGTCAGGCTGGGATGTAAAAAGGTGACGGAGGCTTACAAATTAAAATTCAGTACGAATTAGCGACGGCCAATGTTTTGGTGTTTGTATATGAATATGTATATGTATATGTATATGTTTTGTATGTATGCGTATGCCTAAAGCTAAACACCCAATAGCAGGTGTTACATATATATCTATGTATGTGTGCGGGTGTGTATGTGTGTGTTATAATTATAATTAGTATTAGTTGTGCGGCGTTTTTGTTTTGCATTGCATCTCTCTAACTGTGTCTCGGTATCTCTCATTCCATTTTGTTGTTTGCCACACTCTCTCTCTCTCTCTCTCTCTTGCCCCTTTTAATCGGGCAAATCAATGCTGATGAACGGCACCACGGGCTTCATAATATCATTCTTTGCCGCCTTCTTGCTCTTCTTGTCGTGCTTGCTAAACTCATGCAACGGCTCCGTTGCCGCTGCTGCCATATTGCTGGTGGACGACGACGATGCATCCAAGGGCACCGATTGGCCCGCATTGCTTTGCGTCTCGGCGTGATAGCTAATGTTGCCGTATTCCTGCAGGAACGGCATTGCTGACAATAGGAATTGGCTAAACGATTTGCGTATGCCAAACCACCACATGTTGCCACCCTTGGCCGTAAAGCTGAGGATAATCAGAGCGAGTATTGAGACGAGCAACGGTGCAAATACCACAATATATGGAAATTTGATTTCGCCATCCAGTTTATCGCAAATGACCACCTGAAAAGGAGTCAACATTAAAATCATGTTGTATCACGATTTCAATAAGCTTACCTGAAAGCAGAGCAGCGGCAGAACGGTGCAAATATTGCCAACGGCCGCATTGAGCGCTGCCTTCTTCTGTTGCAACGACACTTCCGGAGTGCGCATCATAATGCCACAGAATATGATGTTGTACAGCACACTGACCAGGCTCAAGCATATCACAATCCACATGGGCACAAACACCACATCCCAATGCCAATAGACGAATTTATCCAGCTTCAGCGGCAGCGATACAAATTGCAGCGCATTCACGGCCAAAAACAATTCCAGCTCGAAGGAGCGATCGTGTTTAACGGCCCAAACACAGGCGCCCACACTGACTACAGAGCCAAAGATCAGCGGTATAAATACCAGCACCCATAGATGGCGCTCTGAGGTCAGTTTATCGCATGCGAGCAGCTCGAACATCAACAGTATCAAGTGTAGCGACAGCGAGATGAGCATCGCCTTGAATTGTGTATATGAATCGCCTTCTAGGCGATAGTGTGGATAACGGCACCAAACAATGGCACCCACAATGGCGCCCAGGATGGCGGTGCACTTCCAGATCCATAATGGCGTAAAAATGGCCCAATATGGCCAATCTGCAAAGACTCTTGCAATTAGTATCGCATATACACATGTATGTGTGTAAATGTGTGTATAAATACCTATGTAACCATCGAGGCGCAATGCAAACAGCGTTACGAACGTAAATAAACTGCAGTGCACGATGAATTTACTGCAATTGCAATTGAAGAAATTGAAGACACACAAGTGTTGCAGCATTTAACAGATTTGACAATGATTTCATTCAGATATCTTACCATGGATTAAAGTCACGAAACAGTGATTCAAGATTCATTTTCCAGCAAGCCAAGCTCAACAAGAGCTATGTGCTCGTCTAGAGTTCTCAAAATCCTTGATTCAGATGCAGACGACCCACCACTAGTTGCACATTATTTATTATGTGTGTGTTTTTGCCTTTATCCTTTTGCTATTTCCTGTTTTTGTTCGTCTGCGCGCTTCGGTAATGCAAGGTCAACAATTAAATTATTGTTAGTTTTGTTTTTCAATGTTTTTATTTACACACTGCGACGACACTGTTGTTAGCAAAAAGGCATACTAAGTATTTATGTTGTGTTTATCTTTCTGTCTATCAGCCTGTTATCGAGTATCGATACAGCCTGCTAGCTGACAATCGAAAGTGTTTTCCCAGCTATAAAATACAGCTAATAATTATGACGTTATATTGGAAGCATTTAAAATATATTTTCAGTATAATGGTTTAATTTTAGATTCATTTTTCTTTTTGAATTAAAAGAATTTTTTAATTTTGATGTAAAGAACAGCTGAGTTGTTATCGATGTGGCGGTGTGTCAACAAACCAGGAATTTCTGGTATATTTTTGAAATTTAACGTATGGTCACGCTGCTCATGGCGAGGAATAACAACGACGACGACGACGCGATTGATGAAAGTGATTGTTGTGGCAATGGCTGCACTAATTGCATTCTCGACCACAAACCGCAGCCTAGTCAACGTGCTCAGTTGGCGGACAAGCGCAACGTTATCCTGACTTATGCCAATTTCCGGTTGCTCAGCAATGAGGCATACAAGGCGGATGCGCAGGTGCGACTGATGCATTTTGGCTTTGACACTGAAAATGATGCAGATGATAGCATCTTGGACATTCCGCCGGGACATCATGTGATGTTGCGCACCGATGCCACCACACCGCTTTTGCGCCCATATTCTCCATATTGGAGCGACTTTGCGGCCAAAGAGTTTAAGCTTTTGATCAAACTGCAGCCAAATGGACCGATGTCAAGTTTTCTGGCAAACTTGCAACCGTTGCAAGTGCTGCAGTTTCGCGGCCCCATTGGCGGCAATTATGTGCACGATGCGAACGCGGCGAAATGCATTGTCATCATAGCACAGGGCGTGGCTATTGCGCCCACTTTGCCCCTGGTCGCCCAGGTACTAGACAACGAGGATGACATGAATCGCATACGTCATTTAATATGCGCCCAGGACTTGGAACATGTGTACTTTCGTGAACGTCTGCTAGAGTTTGCCCAATATTGGAACTACAGCAGTTGTCTCTATCTGGCCCATCAATCATGCACCTGTTGCGACTCCAACACTCCACCAACTGATCAACCATGTGAGCAAGTAAGACGGCAGCTACGCTACAAGGAAGCAGCGTACACTGGACGACTGGAAGCCAAGCAATTGGCTGTACAGTTGCCTGCGAATGATGCTGACAATATTGTAGTCATTATTGCTGGTCATTCCAACTTCCAGCGGAAAATGAGCGAGCAAGTTGCTAAAGTTGCCGGCGTATCAGCTGGGAATATACATTTATTGTAAATATTTAATTTATGCGTAATGAAAGCTCATAGTACACATATACATATGTGGGTGTGTGTATGTGCATCTTTGCACATATGCATGTGTGAGTGCAACGAAAGGGAGAACAGAGCGATAAGCTTGAGTGGAGATCAACTGCACGTGCTTGCGAATAAACAAAGCATCTCGTCTGTGAGTCATATTTAATTAATTTGCATTTTATAAACCTAATACTAAAGTTAAAGTTGAAATGAAAAGCATAAATAGAAGACAGTTAGTTGCTAACAAATGCAGCGCCAATTGGTCAAAGTTATCCACAACAACGAAAGGTGAGATTTGATATTTCGGTACATTGCCAAAAAAAGGTACTTTTTTTGTGCCTTGACGGTACATTTGATAGAAACTGTACAAGTTGCTTAGTCTTGGTTATTCAATCGCTATGAAAAAGGGTACATTTATTTGTCGACAGTACATTTGAACGCTGGTTATTTAGCAAAAAAAAAAAGGGGCCAAAGGAATTGACGAAGTTCAATGTGTTAATTCGTTGTAATGTAAATAAATAAAAATTCATATATTCTGACAAATGGTGGTTTTTGGAAAGCAAGAAAGGGTACCAAGCTGTCGATCACTAGCACATTTATCGCATGCTGAAGAGAGGAGTAGAGGGAGCAAAACAAAAGCTTATCGCAATTGCGAGCGGGGACTTTTTGCAATGTACATAACAAAAAAAAGTCCCGTTGAGCGGAGGCAGCGACAGCGATAGCGAAAAGTAACGATGCCAGTAGCACGCGGTGCATTGTGGAGTTAACGTCGTAAAGTTGAAAAATAAAATCAAAAGCGGCGATGGATCAAAAACGCATGTCCCCGATGTATGCGAATTATGAGGATTTGCGGGCATCCGAAGTGCCCAGTGGCAGTTCCAATACAACAATGATCACCATTATGCCAGACCAACAGCATCAGCAGCAACAGCAGCAACAACAACAACCGTTGCAACAACAAATCCACAATCATCATCAAGAAGAGGGAACAAGAAGAGAACCCGGCCCACCACAATATAGAGGATTCAAGACATGTAAGATTATCGATAGAGAGAAATGTTGCTTGCACATTAATTGAAGATTAGATTGTTTGGCCAACACAAAAACACGATTTCAGTTCGCATCATAATTTCATTTCAAATTGCCTACAACCTAATTGAAACGATAAGACACGCGAGTCGTATCGATATAATTGGAAACATTTTATGGGTCTGGCTCTCTTGAGATTGCACCTCCCATATTTGAACATATTTGATGATAGATGGATTTAGATAGCAGTTTTTATTCGTGGAACTGATGATGATGACCATTTAAGCACATTACGTTGGTTATTTGATATGTGTTCGCATTCTGGTGTGGCAAATGCAACTTCTTATCGGTATTTAAACTCATGTGTAAACAGGAAAAAAGCCCTAAATTGTTTTTTTTTTATGGCATGCATATCCGTTTATTTCACGAATTTCGTCTGCATTCTTTAATCTTAAGTCTGTATTGGTATGAAAATTGACTGTATGAGCTTTTTGATACACAATTTTATTTATACTTTTGAAACTTTTTTGACTTCATGATTGTTTTGATTTTAAATTTGTTTATACTTTTTACGTTATAGGAATTTGTTGATTTTATTTTGTGTATCATTAAAATAGGTTTCTGCCGGTACTGGCAAAATTTATATATTTTCTAGTGAACTCAATTTTGGGAAAAACAAAACAAGCTAACAAACTTGAAATCGCACTAATCAAACTTAATAAAAGTTAATTACTTGCGCATTTCTCAGTCTGCTGGCGCGATTATTCGGCGCATAACAAAATTAACTTTTATTTACCTTTTTTTGTTTAACTTATTTCACAACAATTGCATTAGTTGATTGATTCTAAATTTGTCTATCCTCATTGACTGACTTAACTATCAGAGCCTGCAATTTTAACGTGATTTCATCGAACAATAAGACAGTTATCTTGAATCGCAAATTAATGTTTGTATTAAAACCCTTTAGGCTTATCTATCTATATATTCTTAATATATTTAATTTTTGATTGCCATAAGGACAAAAACCACAAATATAATACGGGCTTCTATACATCAAGTACTGTACTTTAACTTTAGTATAGTAGTAAAGTAATATATAATTTTGTTTTGTTAGTGATCGGTTGTAATATGTACTTAATCATTGTAATATATCTTCTAACATCTAAGCTATAAATAGCGTGCATTGGGAGGCTTGGCATACATTTACTCTGAACACTTTCAACATGCTAAGCATGAGTCAGATCTATGGCAGCTCAATTTTAAGCGTCAGTTGCAATTATTAATATTATCTGTGGCATCATATTAATGTTATACCTGGCAGTCATTAGGTAAAAAGGGTATATTTTTTTGGGTAGTCTGAAGAAAACATTATATCAACTATCTTTAAGGTACAAAATCATAAAAAATCCCTTCTAAAGTTTTCCTTTAAGGTACAAAATGAAAAAAAAAACCCATCTAAATCATTCCTCGATTTTCCTTTACAGCTGAAAACGAGCCTTTGGGCTGCATGGAATGGCTTGTCACAGTGCTGTCGATATTGGTGTTCATCGTCACCTGCCCCATTTCGATCTTCATCTGCTTCAAAGTGGTGGCCGAATACGAGCGTGCGATCATCTTTCGACTGGGTCGATTATCGGGAGGCGCACGTGGTCCCGGCATGTTCTTCATTCTGCCCTGCATCGATGAGTATCGCAAAGTGGATTTGCGTACCGTCACCTTCAATGTGCCGCAACAGGAGATGCTGACAAAGGATTCGGTGACGGTGACTGTCGATGCGGTCGTCTATTATCGCATCAGCGATCCGCTCTATGCGATTGTCCGTGTCGAGGACTACAGCATGTCCACTCGCTTGCTGGCGGCGACCACGTTGCGCAACATTGTCGGTACACGCAATCTCACCGAGCTGCTGACCGAGCGCGAGACGCTCGCCCATCACATGCAGATCACGCTGGACGAGGCCACCGAACCCTGGGGCGTTATGGTCGAGCGTGTCGAAATGTGAGTGCAAAGTTTATAAATTTATAATCTATCTGTCTGTTTGTCCATCTCTACACACAACTAGATCATAATAAGTATAATTCGTAGAATATACTTAGAATATATTTAAAAATTTAACAACAACGCGTCTTAAAAAATCCTAATTTTGATCCTAATTTCGTCCGTCCGTCCGTCTATATACACCATTATATCTTAGTTGCTATGAATGCTATAACTAATTTTATTGAATATACTCAAAATATATATAAAAATGTAACCACAACTCTTTAATAAGCCTTAAAAAAAACACCCTAATTTTGAAGCTCATTTCATCTGTCTATCTGTCCGTCCATCTCTACAAGTCACTATATCTTAGGTGACTATATATGCAATAGCTAGCAATTGTACTTTGTTCAATTTGTCCCTAACACGCCGTAAAAAAAAAAACTTAATTTTGATTTTAATTTCGTCCGTCTGTCTGTCCGTATGTAAATGTAATATGTAAATGTAATAGCTATATAATTTAATGAATATACTTAAAATACAGTTTATAATTTAACCACAACTGCCTAACCCGCCATAAACAAAAATCCTTAATTTTAATGCTAATTTCGTCCGTCTGCCTGTCCGTTCGTCTATACTAACAACTATATCTCAGCGACTATGAATGCTATAGCTATCAAATTTATAGAATATATTTATATATAATTTGGAATTGACCCAAAACTCCCTAAAAACCTTTAACAAAAAAAATCCAAATTTTGATCAACTTGGTTCTACTGCTTTGCAGCAAGGATGTCTCGCTGCCCGTTTCCATGCAACGCGCCATGGCCGCCGAGGCGGAGGCAGCACGTGATGCACGCGCCAAAGTAATCGCTGCCGAGGGTGAAAAGAAATCGGCCACCGCTCTCAAGGAAGCCTCCGATGTCATCTCCTCCAGTCCCTCAGCACTTCAGGTGCGTAATCTCTCTCTCTCTCTCTCTCTGTCTCATACTAAATCGAATTTAATTATTATATTCTTCATTTTTTTTGCAGCTTCGTTATTTACAAACACTGAGCAGCATTTCGGCGGAGAAGAACTCCACAATTGTATTCCCACTGCCCATGGAGCTGCTCACACCGTATCTGGCCAAATACATGCCAATGATGCAGTTGCCTCCGAAGTCGGATCTGCCCACGGATCAGCCAGCTCCATCATACTCTCAATCATCCATGCTATAAAGTTACGTATATAAAACGTATATTCAAGCATGATACTTTCATTATATGTGCCTTCAATATGTATGTGTGTACATACGAGTATGTATTTATGGGGTAAATTACCAGAGTATTATGTGTCTATTAGTACAGCTGCATTTCTTTTTCTGTACATTTTTTTTTCTTTCTTTGTATTGTATTCTTTTTGTTTTATGTGAATATTGCAAAATAAATGTACTTGTATCATCATTCAAATTGCATTTTATATTTACAATTCGCTGACCAGTAGAAGATTTATTGAATAAGTGGAAAATTGATTAAAGAAAAACGTGTTAAGCAAGAAAGCTGAAAAAATATACCAAAAGAATATACCGAAAAAAATACTTTAAAAAATACACATTTAATTAACACTATATTTTAGAAATATACCGAATTCGTATACCAAAATACTAAAATATCTAAAATGCTATATTTGGTATATACCAAAGAGTGTATAATATACCAAAACAATACTAAAATATACCAAGAGGTATACTTCATTTTAAAATATAACAAAGAGTATAAAATGTGTCAAAACAGCTACATACAAATATATACTAAATGTTATATTTGGTATATCGATTCAAAATATAGTAAAGAGTATAAAATATACCAAATAAATATACCAAACAAATGCAGCTTTGCCATATAAAATTAATTTTTTAATAACTTCTTTTATTTTCTATATGATCGCAAACAAATATCAAGGGACCGTAAATACTTTTAATTATTATTTACTACTTCTCCACTCGTTTTGCTTCGGCAACAAAACAAACTCAACTGCAATCAGACCTCAGAAAATTACAACTTATCACTTGGGGCTTTTTACCAACAACAACCAAAGCAAGCGCGACTCAAAACTGTGAGTTATTACTCATTGTGGAATGTCGTCTGTTTTTTTTTTATCGCATGCCTTGGGATTGCTTTACCATTAGCAGTTAAATGAGTATTACACACTGTCAAGACTTTAAAAAAATAATTTTATCGACTGTTGAAAATGTTGTGATATATTCATGAATGTAAATAATGGCTTATCTATAAATTCGACAAGTTCCAAGTAATTCACATAATATATAAAACAGTTTGTTAATGAAGTACGTTAACAGTTTTGTTTTTAATTTAAAATAAATTGAATAAATCTAATCAGTTTATCAAAACTTTTCTGTGATTCAAGTAAAAGCGAGAGATCGGTAGGGGGGGAAATTGACACCGGATGTGTAAATATATGTACATATGCATATGTTTGTATTTACATATTCTGAATGGAGGCCATGAAGTCCCGTGAAGGGTAAGGAGTAACCATAGAAATGAATGATTTATATTTGGAATCTGGTTTGTGTCTTCGATAAGCGCTGGTTGAAGTACGTGCTAGGGCTTAGCAAAGAAATGCACACTGACAGCTTCGTTCTCGAAGCTAGGGTAGGGGGAAATAAGCGACGGATGTGTAAACAAATTATATATGTATATACGTATATTCATATTTTGAAATGAGACCTTGAAATCCCGTGAAGGGGAAACACTTATGCTTTATCTACACTTACGAGTGTAAGACTACGAGTAATCGTAGAAATGAATGAATGATATTTGGAATCGCAGAAGCAAGGGCGTATGCAAAGGGGCTTTTAAAGTAATAGGAAGGTTCGTGTCTTCGATAAGCACTGGTTGAAGTACATGCTAATGTTTAGCGAAGAAATACTAAGAGCCACATTCTTGAAGTAATTTTAAATAATAATCATAAATAAAGCTACCTTAAAAGAGAAGTTAGTACACATACTTTTATTTCTGTAAGAAAGAATCACTACTTACGCCTCTGAGTCGGAGAATACAGAATATACGATAAGTGGGTCAGTGTGAAAACCTCTTTTCTGTTAGCTATCAAATGCGCCTGGCCAATCAATTATGTTTTATATTGGCCATAATCGGTGGCAAGGGATTTACCTGTGTCCACATAGAGCAGGCAGGCCAGGTGTTAGGATTGTGTGTACAATGTACCGATGCCGATAATTTGCGATGATTTTTTTCTGTTTTCTTGTTTCAGTTTGGGGAAATAATAATTAAAATAATTCGATTTAGGTGATGACCCCTTGCGTGTGCTCCCCACACAAGTCACAAATGGCAGACAGCGGGACAGAAATAAAAAGGGCAGTTGCCACATGTGGCAGCCACAATAGCACTTGCACCATGTGGCTGTGTCGGACGTGTTTGTTGTGCCTATTGCCGCTGCTGTTGGCAATCAAAGTACAATCATCGCAGGATTTGGAGGACGATTTTCCAGCACATTGTGTGAGTCCACGTTTGATTGAGCGACATGGCTTGAATCGCAAGATCTATGGAAACTGTGAGGAGCATAAACAACAACATCAACAACGAAGTAAACGTCGTGTGGATGCCACATTCCATGGGAATCCGAAGCCACGCTCTGAGCTCTTGGCTGGGAAAATGCTCAACTTTATCAATTTCGAGCAGACGAATTCGCTGGTCTCACTCGTCAATAAGATCGCCAAGGAATATTTAGGGAAGTGTCCTCCTGTCATCTATTATGATCGCTTTGTGGCCAAATCGAAGGGACAAATACTGGAAAGCCTCTTCAAGGTGAGTGGAGAGGGAAATGAAGGAAGAAGGAAGGATGAATAGAAGATTGATAAATAACTGACGGGAATTGGGAAGTTGAGAGGAAGGCAAGACAGCAGAGATTATGAAGAAAATAGGAAAGAAATTGGAAAGCAAGATTTTTAAAGAAGAAAGAAGTTAAGAGAAGAGTTTGACAAGAGAATATTGAAAATAGTTCTACATAAATGAACTTCAAATGTTGAAAGAGTCAAGTCATTTTTTAAGAAGAAAATTAAGAAATAAGAGTTAGATAAGAGAAGATTGCGAATAGTTTTAAAGAAACTGGAAGGGTTGAAAAGAACTGTTCAGTAATAGACTGCGGAAAGCAAAAAGTTGTGAAAAAGTTATGAAAAAAAGATTGATGTGTAAACAGTTTATAAATAATTTTTTTTGTCATTATTTTCAGACCATACCGATAACGTTCTATCACGGCGATATCAATGAGAACTTTGAGCCAATCAATCGAAAGTTCAACAGTCACATCGATGCCAACTGCAAGAGCTACATTCTATTTCTATCCGATCCGCTGATGGCTCGCAAAATCCTGGGTCCCCAAACGGATAGTCGCGTCGTTCTCGTCTCCAGTTCGACGCAGTGGAAGCTCAGGGATTTCCTCAGTTCCGAATTGTCATCGAATATTGTCAACCTATTGGTTATTGGTGAATCTCTGATGGCCAGTCCAGAGCGTGTAGGTCTTGGATACTGTTGAATTGCATTAGAATACCCTGTAAATCGATATTGAGCACTCTGATCAGATAACCAACTCAAATCTTAACTAATTACTTGCGCCACTTTGATGTTTTAGTTACTTACAACAATTTACAGGGTATTTCATAGTATTTATAATTAATTTTTTAGTCAATAATACAGTTTGGAATGTACTAAGGGATCTTATCGAGCTCAAGTCGGAGCGTACACTTTTGCGGAGCATAGACATAGTTTACAGTGTATTCAAGAAGTTTCAAAGACTTAAAGGGTTTTTTTGCAGTATAGTTTAGGAGTGGGAATGCTCAAATTCATAATTGCTGAAAATAATATACAGGGCATTCACACATTTAACAACAATCAACAGTAAGTGAAGGGATTACAAACATTTTAACGAGTTTAGCGCAAAGTTTTGTCCATTTATAGGGTATTTTTCAAGGGGAACCACTCATTTTTTTCTCTTTCTTTTGGTTTTTATACCCGTTACCCAATGGATAGAAGGGTAATGTATGTAACGGGCAGAAGGAGGCATCTCCGATCAGGGTAAACAGCCGAGAGGATATAGTTATGTCCGTCTATCCGTATGAATTCCTAGATCTCAAAGAGTTCTCTATCAATATACCTATTATAGCATTTGGTATATTTTTAATATATTTGTGGTATCGCACGATTTTGCATTTATTCAAAATGAGTAGCGGGTATCGAGCACACTCGACTGTAGCTTTCTTACTTTTCATTTTTTTGTCCTTTTCAGGAACGTCCCTATGTGCTGTATACGCACAAGCTGTACGCTGATGGCTTGGGCTCGAATACGGGTCTGGTGCTGACCAGCTGGATTAAGGGCGCATTGTCGCGTCCCCACATCAATCTGTTTCCGGCGAAATTCCGCAGCGGATTCGCCGGCCATCGTTTTCAGGTGTCGGCAGCGAATCAACCGCCTTACATCTTTCGCATCAAATCGCTGGACTCATCGGGCATGGGTCAATTGCGTTGGGATGGCATCGAGCTGCGTTTGCTCAACATGATAGCGAAACGTCTCAACTTCAGTGTGGACATTAATGAGACACCCATGATGCCGGGCGTCCGCAGTGTGGTGGACAACATACAGCTTCAGATTAACGCCGGGGGCGTCGACATTGGCATGTCCGGCATCTATGTGACGGAGGAACGTATGCGGGACACCGATATGTCGGTGGGTCATTCTAAGGATTGTGCGGCCTTCATTACGCTCGCGTCGAAGGCGTTGCCCAAATATCGCGCCATCATGGGACCCTTTCAATGGCCCGTCTGGGTAGCGCTGATTTGTGTGTATCTCGGTGGCGTTTTTCCGATTGTGTTTACGGATCGTCTAACGTTGAGCCATCTGCTGGGCAATTGGGGTGAAATTGAGAATATGTTTTGGTATGTCTTTGGCATGTTCACAAATGCATTCACCTTCACCGGCAAATACTCGTGGAGTAACACCCAGAAGACGTCGACACGTCTGCTCATTGGTGCCTATTGGCTGTTCACTATCATTATCACTTCGTGTTACACTGGCTCCATTATTGCGTTTGTCACTTTGCCCGCATTTCCTGACACCGTCGACTCGGTCACCGATCTGTTGGGTCTCTTTTTCCGCGTCTGCACGCTGGGTAAGCGAAACAACATTTCGAAATCGATGTAAAACTCTTATGTTTTGATTCATTTAGATAATGGTGGCTGGGAATCCTGGTTCAAGAGCTCTACACACGAAGCAACCTCCAAGTTGTATAAAAAGATGGAGTTTGTTGGCTCGCTGGAGGAAGGCATTGGCAATGTCACGCAGAGTTTCTTCTGGAACTATGCTTTTCTGGGCTCTAAAGCGCGTCTCGAATATCTGGTCCAATCCAACTATTCCAATGAGTAAGCAGCAAACACTTTTCAACAAGTTGACAGCTTTGAATCAGCAGCAAGTTGACAGCACTGCAGTAGTAGGAAGTTTATAGCACTGCAGCAGCAGCACTAAGTTTGCAGCACTGCAGCAGTAGCGAGTTGGTAGCACGAAAGCAGCAAGTTCACAGCAGCAACAAGTTGACAGCACTGCAGCAACAAGTTGACAGCACTGCAGCAACAAGTTGACAGCACTGCAGCAACAAGTTGACAGCACTGCACCAGTAAGATGACAGCCGTTAACCAAAGCGTTTTTTACTTGCAGAAATCTCTCCCGTCGCTCGGCATTGCATTTGAGCGAGGAATGCTTTGCGCTGTTTCAGATTGGATTCCTCTTTCCACGCGATTCAGTGTACAAGCGCAAGATCGACTCGATGATCATGATAGCACAGGAGAGTGGTTTGATGATCAAGCTGGGACACGAGGTCAGCTGGGCGATGCAACGCTCGTCAACGGGTCGCCTGCTGCAGGCGAGTGCCAGCTCCTCGCTGCGGGAAATTATCCAGGAGGAGCGTCAACTGACCACCGCGGATACGGAGGGAATGTTTCTGCTGATGGGCATCGGGTATTTCATGGGCGCCATGGCGTTGCTCTCGGAAATCGTCGGCGGGATAACAAACAAGTGCCGTCAGATTATCAAGAGATCGCGCAAGAGCGCATCGAGCGCCTGGTCATCGCATCACAGCTCCGCCGTTGAACGCACCGCAGTCGAGCAGCAGGCACACGATGTGCGGAAGGCAGCGCGTCGACATGCCGCCGAGGAGGCTAATCAACGCATGGGTTTCGGCATGCGTGAATTCAATTTGACGCGTCGCACACTCCGCGAACTCTACAGCACCAACAATCGCAATGAATCGACGGCCGATCCCGAGCCCGATTCCGAGGCGAATCAACGCGACGTGGAGAGGCAACAGGAACAGCAGCAAGAACACCAAGAGCTTATGGATGAGCTGCCGCATGATGTCTACGAATCGCTGGAGCAGCTTGATGATTATATAGCCAATTTGGAATCGATTGATGAAGATGCTGTGCTGGGCTCGGAGCAGGAGCCAGATATTAATAGCAATGAGTGAAGCAGACATATAAAAACATAATCTAGTCTCGTTTGGGAATCTTTACGAAATTAAATCAAAACTTACCACAATTCATTTAAAATAAGGTTATAAATGAATTTGATTGAGCTACTGGCTAGATTACAAATGATTCTAGACGAAAAGTTTATCAACCAGAACTTATCAATGTTTATCTTACAATTTCCCAATATCTTCACTTCGTTTCATATAGCAAAATAAATGAAAATACAAGTCCTCTACATTTCGAATAATAACTTTCGATAGGTTTACAATCATACCCTAAAATAAATTAAAAAATGTTTACTTTTGTTTTTTTTTTTACATATTTATATTTGTTCATTCTTTTGTTTAGGATTATGCACTCTAAGTGTTGCCTCGCACAATTCGAAATCATTTAGACGCAACTGTGTTTTAAGTGCCACCGAAGTCTCTCAAATTAGACAGAGATGTGTGTGTTAGAGAGCGAAAGAGTGAGAGCAACAATAATACTCAAATTGAGATTTCATCGTTAAAAAAAAAAACATATCATAAAAAAAATATGTATACATATATCATTTTGTGGACCTAAAATTAGAGCTAAGCTTAATGAATGTACAAATTACAGAAAGAGATTTTCCATGTTTTGCGAATGTTATCGTTAGAGAGCGAGATAGTAAGAGGGCGTGAGAGAGAGAGAGGGAGAAGAGAGAGATAGCGTGTGTGGAAGTGCATTAGACGCCTCGGTTTGGCAAGTCCTTGACTTTGTAGATGCGCACCAACCAATGCTCTGTGGTATACGCCTCCTCTAGGACATCGAGCTCAAAGTCTTTGTTGCCAATCTCTGCCGCACGCACACGATCATATCCCTGCGCCTTTCCGCCCTCCGTGTACATTTGACCAAAGCGATAGTAGCACATCTTGTACATGAGACAATTGAGCAGCGTGGGTGATCCCTCTTTATCCACACGGAACTCGCCATTGGCGGCATAGTAATCCTTTTCCTTGATGTGGGCACCGCGATCGGTGCTTCCGCCAATGCGCACCATCCACAGGAACTTGTTAATGTCATCCGATGAGTAGCCAGTGAGGCCACCAAATATAACCAGCACATAGTCCACATCGAGTTCACGCATTATCTCGTAGGCCTTCTCCTCGGACGAAGCCATCGCCTGGCCGACGCGAGAGATGTGCGTATTGTTCCATGTGTTGTTATCCACAAGTATCGTGCGATTCGCCATGGCCGTTATCTGATAGCCATAATCCCACCAGGACATAATACGAGCGTTCTACAAAAGCAAATGGTTGGTATAGTTTTAGCGAAAGTTGTAAATTAATAGTAATAAGTTTTAGGAAAGGCATAATCAGCAATATTTTGTTAGTACTCATTATGTTTCATACTCTTCCTATCAAGAATATACAAATTGCATTCATCACATAGTAGTTGCCTCAGTAAATTAACCCCTCAATCGTATAATCTCTTGTGCTTACCTCAGGGGTGTTCATCTGAAGCCAATAGTAAGCCTCGCGAAAATCATCGAATATAATGCGACCGCCGTCATGGGAGCGTGCGCTCAACACAATGCTGGGCGAGGAATACGCCTCCGAGGTGACCCAGGTACAATGGAATGTGTAAACAATGAGCATAACAGTTATAATGGCCACAAAACCAATAGCCACTTCGCTCTTGACACCGCCACTCTGTTGTTCCAATTTCTTGTGCTGTCGCTTGCTTTCCGTTGCTGGCTTTGAGCTGCCCGTGTCCACACTCTTGATATATTTCGCCAACAGATGCGAGATGGCAATGCCCGATAGCACACACATCACAGGCGCCAGCACCAGCATCAGACGCACCATAACGCCAGCGAAATAGATGCTAGTGACGCCATACAATATGATGAAAATGTTAGCATCCGTCAGCCGGGAGAAGCAAAAGTAAAGGCCAGCGGGAAACAGAAACACAAGTATCTAAAATAAAGAAAATACATGTTAGTAAACAATGTTAATGCTGCAATTGATTGCGATTGCAGCAAATTCAGCGATCAAAGTGCATGTAATCATTTGATTGCATTAAGGCGCAACTCATTCACATCGTTTTAATGGGAATCATCATTATCTAGTGCACAATCCAAAACAAAACATCTTGCTTTACCTGCAAATCAAAATAAAACGACGACCACGATGTGGGCTGATGTTCCGACACTGAGGCAATAATTGGAATGTGATTCTTGGCATACGATGGATCCAGCAGCGAATAAAAGCGTCCCGTCCATGGCGACACTTTGCCCGTCAGCGTCAATAGCGTACCCACAATGACGACCACGCTGAGCAAGCTGGAGACGAGTGTTTTGAAGAGTAGTTCAAAGTGTTCCTTGGGCATGCGAGAGCGCAGATAGTCTACAAAACCATGTATCTGACAAAGGCCAAAGACGCCGAGGGCCTGCAAAACATTAAATACACTTGCTTAAAAATATATTTACAAAATGTGCAACTGCCAAAGATTCGCAGTGCAGTGTATCAGCTTAGTTTGGTATAGTACTCATTATGTTTCATACTCTTCCTATCAAGAATTACAATATGTAATCATCATGTTAACAACACTTAACGAACGTTAAACTAAAATGATTGCTCAACTTACCAGCATATGCTCGGAGCTCTGAATAGGCTGGAAACCCACAAACGATATCTGCATAGAGAGTATGGTGCCTACACAATACAGCGTGCTATAGGCGATATAAATTCGATGTGAGAAGCGTCCAGTGATCATCAGCGCTAACACATGCAGCGGTATCAGATTAATGAGGAACACATAGCCGCCCCATGACGATACCATATAGAAGTAGGCAAGCGCTGACATAGCAGACCAAAAGATTGTGCCCGTCTTGACCGCTTTTATCCATAGGAAATAGGTAAAGAGCATGCAAAAGATGGCAATGCCTTCATTATCATATGAACCTGCCACTGAACGTGATATGTAGCCGGGCACAATGGATATCAAAGCGGCAGCCACTAAGCCAGCACCAGTGCTCTATAAACAACAAGATGCAATAAGACATGTGCCTCGAATGGTTCGAGCATAACCTCAATAAGTACTTACGTGTATTTCCTTGGTCAGCGCATAGGTGACCAGTGTGGTGAGCGATGAGAAGAATGGCGCCAGAAATACGCACACATTTCGTATATCAATTGTTATGTTCAGCATCCACATCAGTCTGTAGAGCGCCGCCGATGTCACCATTAATCCGGGATAAATGGTGCCGCCAATAATACGGCCAAGCGGATACCAGGCGCGATCATCGAACCAATTGTGAAATTTATAGAAGCCTTGCTCGGCAAGGAACCGCGTGGTGCGGTAATTGAAATATGGATCGAACTCATGGATCACGCTTTCGAAGCGCAGCACTGAGAATAAACGTGTGGCGAACGCTGCAAGCGACAATCAAATGGAACGATTGAAAAATGAATTGTTAAGTTGGCTGCACTCAACGTATTAAGTCCAAAACTCACGGCTGCATAGCGATACCTTTATCGAGTTATAATTTTTTTTTTGTGCTTATCGATACTATCTGTATGGTGTTTGTATCGTGAAATAATTCACGCCCACCTATACAAGCACATATCTGCATATTGACGTCGTCCCCGCCCCCGTAAATGCGATTCGACATATTTGAGAAAATATACTCACATAAAACAGCGGCTAATATAAGTATTGCCAATTTGACGAGATGCTCTTGCTTTTCCCATGTTAGCAGACCTTTTGCCTTTGATGCCGCTCCGCCGGCTAAGGTGCCTGTATCGACAACAGTCATGGCCGGTTTAGTGGTATCGGGTTTACAAAGCCAGCCAACGAACCAAATGCCGGTGTACGGCGTCGATGCGACGTTACTTTTTAGCGGACAAAACTACACGCAATTCCACATACAGCGTTGCACATTAAGCACACATCAATGCCGCACATTACCTGCTCTCAGTTTTGTTTTGTTTAAGACCGCACGAGTTTAAAAACAAAACGAAATTTATGAAAATAAATGCGCCGGCAGCTTCGTGGCAACAAGAAAATTCGCGAGACGCCCGATAGAAGAGCTTGCGGAACATCGATGACAATATCGATGTATTTGTTTTATTTGTGGAGATGTGACCATATACATTTAAATGTCAATGAGATATACCAGAATATGAAAACCCACAGAGTTGTCACTTAATTACATTTCCATAGATATTGTCAAAGGGCGCATAGTTTTTGACAACTAGTTATTTTTCGGCGTTTTCCAATAAAATATAAAGTGTAGCGTTGTTTTTGTACTTTTCAGTTTATGAAAATAGTTTATGGTCGCAGAAAATTGCTTTACAAACGCATAAAACAATCTTTACTCTTGAGTAAGAAATCTTGGTAAGTGTTTAACATTAAGCAATCCAAAGATTGTTTACATTCATGTTTGGCTGCAAGTGAAACTGTATTTATCGTTTTCAACAAATTACATTACTTAGATTCATTATGGGACGTCGTAAATCTAAAAGAAAGCCTCCACCGAAGCGAAAAAAATATTGAACCTTTGGATCAGCAATTTAACTGTCCATTCTGTAATCATGAGAAGTCTTGTGAAGTAAAAATGGATAAAGGACGAAATACAGCGAGGATAACATGTCGTGTTTGCCTTGAAGACTTTCAAACTGGAATTAACTTTTTTATCGGAACCTATAGATGTATATAATGACTGGGTAGATGCCTGTGAAACTGCTAATTAATCGTAATTTATATTGAACTTTTAAGTAAATATGTATGTATTTACAAACATATATTAGTAGTCCATGTGTTCCGCAGGGCTACACAAAAGACGTTACCAGGGCATGCATAATAAATTTAATAAACCTTGATCGGCAACACATTCTATTCGCGTTTTGTTTTAGAGGAGAATGAATATCTAAATATGCTGCACTACCTAATATAGATTTTAGACAGCAATTATTCAAAGCAATAATAATAATCGCTTGACCAGCTAGCAAGGTGGCGAAACATCGGTGGCAGTATCGATGTATGTTTGTTATTTATCGGGGTGACCATATACAAAGGTACCAACGTTGAGGGGATATACTAAAATACAAAATATTGTAAAAGAAATACCTGGTTACACTTATGTCGGCATATTCAAGGGCGCATAATTTCGATATCGTTTTTCGATGTTTTTAATAAAATCTAGTACGTAACTCGTTCTTTTTTACATTTTAGAAAATAATTTCTGATAGGAAAAAACAATTCCTTTTCCAAACGCTTAAATCGAATTTTTCATCTTTTCATTCTTGAATCATTGTAAGTTATTAACATTAAATAAAAATGGTTTAAATTTGTTTGTCTGCTAGTGATAAATTTGGATCTATAAACACTCTGAGTGAGCATGCAAAACAACTCGAATTAGTCTTATCAGGGCAACATAACATTTTATTTTATCTTTTGAAATAGAGGAAAATTATTATTCAAATATGCTACAAATACAAAAAAAAGTAATAAACTGTGTGGTCTATAACTACTTTTAATGAGTCAGTTGTGTTTATGTGAATGCATCGACTGTAATGTTCTTTGTTCATGCAATGCTGATTGCTGTTGACCGCAGTGTGGCCTTTCTTGTAATATAATTAACACTCTCACAGCATCGCGAACTCATTGGTGTGATTCATGTAGGAGTCATTGCACTCACTTAGAGCTGCAGCAGTTGGACAGCAAAACCAGCTTGCGCTTCACACACACGCTTCTTTTAAAATGCGCGGCAGATAACAGTTTTGGTTGTATTGCACTGCAGCGTATCAGCTGTTTTAAGCCTTGCTCTGCTTTGAGCCCGATAACAAATTTAACGCCGCGATAACTACGCCAGATGTTTCTCTCTTTGTCATCTATGCGCATGTCGTCACAAAATCAAGATCGTTCAATACAAGTATTTTATTTTTGCCAAACAAATTTAAAATAAAAGATTATTGTTAAAATATTTATTTTGAAGGCAATTAGCGAACATCCCGAGCGGGAAATTTTCGTTGTCATCTAGATTCTAATTGGATAACATATTCAAGTGTACAAATTAATTTACATCAATTTTCGTAGTACGTCTTTGCAATTGTGACGTCATAGTTGTGTGCGGTTTGGCGCGCTCTTTTGTCTCTCGCTCTCTGGCGACTGTGAATGCCGACTAGCAGACCTGCGCACTGCGCATATTGTGCTATTTATTAAATCGTCGTCGTCTGGTCGTCGCTGTCGTTGCTCTCGCGCGGACGTCGTCGTCGTCGTTGCTGCTCTGCCGACTTATTGTTATTGTTTTTACATTTAAAAGCAGCTAGTGTTTTTTTTTATTTGGCAGCACAAGACACACGCATTTTATTCGCCGCCGACTGCTTGGTAAATTTAATAAATTGCCTTTACAACAGTTGTTAACAAAACTTAAAAAGTGCGCTCACGTGTATATGTGTGTGTGTCTGTATAGGTGTGCGTGTGAGTTTTCTAGATATGTGAGTGTGTGTGCGTTTCATATGATAAACAACTGAAATTGGTTTTTACAATTGCTTCGGCTACATACTAACTAGAAAATTCACACACACACGCATACAAACGCAAACTAGTTAAAATGTCAAACTGTGTGTGTACATAACCTAAGCAATCGAAGGGCAGTCGCCGTCGACGTCGCTGCTGCAGCGGAGGAGCAGTGCCAACATTGTTGTCTCATCAAATGTATAACGTTCTTTTTTTCGTTTTTTTTTTTCTGTTTTGTTTTGTTGGTTGTGCACTCAAAAATCCTATATGATTTATAATAAACAAATAAATAAATGTATGTATGCAGTGCAGGGACACCGCCTACCAATTGACGAGGAGGAACAGCAACAACCATAACAGCAATAATAACAATAGGCAAGAAGAAGTGCAGCAACGGCTCAATGTGGTAAGTTTCGCCGTTAGAAGAAGGGTTGAAGCGGGACAGCAATAGAGGGTTGAAAGAAGAGAAGTGAAATAAATACTAATGTGGATTTACTGCAGTGCATGCCCAAAATCAAATTGATTACGATACACACATACACATGCATAGAAACTCTCTCACAGACAGAGAAACTCATACACATTTAGACTTACACACACACAAACACACTCTTGTAAGATGCAATGCACATGCAGGCCATACAATTTGTTCAAGAATGGTGAAAAATCGAACATCAACGCGTGGCCAAGCGGGTGGTGCTGGCGGTGGCGGAGATGTTTGGCGGTGCTGCTGCACACGCACACCACGCAAATAGAAAACGAGCTGCTGCTGCAGTTGCAGCGGCTCCAAGCGTGACTACCAGCTACCCTGTAATTTAAGTCAAGAATTAACGCAGTCCGCATTTGACACAGGGCATACATAGGGCACAGATCGAAACCGTCAGTTAGCTTTTGTCATAATGCAAACAGTTGTTGCGTTGATACCCTTTATACGGATGCAGGGTATGCGAACAAAAAGGAAAAACAAAAATTGTGCTATAATATGTGCCATAGCAGAAGCAGGCAGCCGCAGCCGCAATAGCAAAAACAACAGCAACAGCAACAACTTCACAGCTAACTCATATTCTCCACTCTGCGCTCCGCACTCTCCACTTTACACTCAAGCATACACAGTTCGTTCGCATGTGCGCCCCACGCGAGCCAATTGCATTTGTTGGGCAGGCAATTGATGTTACGTTACGATGTGGTTGTGTGGTTGTTGTTCTTGTTGTTGCAGTCGTTCTTCTCCTTCTGCTTGGAAGTATGTGCGTCTGTATGTGTGCGTTTGTAATATACCAGGGCTACATGCATAGACAAAATGTAATAATTGCCAATTTGTTATCGCTTGCATAAATTATCGGCGACATATCGAAAGCTGCAGAATCTGCTGCAGTATTACACACACACCCAAACGCGAGTTGAAGATAAGAATTTTGTAGTGCAGCCCTAAAGCATAAAGTGAGCTACTGTGTGGGTGTTTTGCATTTTGCATCTGCATACATATTTCCATGCTCAGTATCAACGTAAACAAATGGTTGCATATGTATGTGTGTGTAATACCTTACCTAGGCAACAATCTACTTCCCAGCAAGCAAAGTTAGGAGGGCTCTAAATTATGTGTCCAAAAAGAGCCGATTTTAAGAGTGTTTTCTGAGTAGGCACATAAATAAGATCGTTTTCGGAGCGCAATCAGTACATTCTAAACATCGACTCATAAAATGGTCTATTGTCTGAGCATATTCGGAGTTAAATTAAGTAAGAACTGAGTTAAAACAGCGCTTAAAATAACGGAATGCAGATTTGCGATAATCGAGATCACAAAACATTTATTTAGTTTCTGCATTACGTGCCTTGCAAGTCGGTCGTGATTAGTGGACAATTAAAATATAAAATATACGTTAAGTTAATAATGCTAAGTTCGTCGTAAAACTGTGAATTTGAAATCCTAACTTTATAATATTTCAATTATTTTTAAATTTTTCTTCTAATTCTTTATATAATATTTTTCTAATATTGTAATTTGTTGAATTAAATAAAAATTATATAAAGATCAATTTATCCACACGATTGTATAAACCAAAACAAGTCCGATAAGAATTTTTTCGGTGCGATTTATGTAAGTGCCTAAAAATTATACTTTTATGAGTATTTTCTGAGCGTTTTTAATGCTTGATTAGGAGGGTGAAAGCACTTATTTCTGTGTCAAAAAAGAGTCATATTAGACTCAGAAATTGCCCTCTTAAAGTGCGACCGTTTTCACGGAAAAAAACGCTCTTTCCGGACTCTTTTTTGGGCACTTTATGATGTAAAATGCTCATAAAAAACTATCAGAAAACTGTCAGAAAACGTTCAACTTGCTTGCTGGGTGATTGGAGATATGCATGTGTGTATGTATATGTGTGTTCGTATTTGCATGGAATATTAAGCGGGATTTCGTATCACTGAAACTGAACTCGATTTACACAAACAGACAAACAACAAGTTTGATTGTGAGGCGTGTTTTTTTTTATTTTTATTTTTTGTTGTGTTACATATCCGTGTAAAGGGCATATTTCATCAGATCTATGTAGATGTAAACGATTCAGCCTCAAATTGAATTCCATTTGGCACGCCCATGATAATAAACATTTATCGGTTATCGCTTATCGATTACCTTACATAAACGCCGTTATGATGGTTGCTAATTGGAGATTGTAACATTTAATAAACAATGGTGTTGCGATTATTGGTTATTAACAGGATGTTAAGTTATTTAATAAAATAACGATCTAGATCATATTGGATGATGTTCTTCTCTGTTTTGGTTTTATGAAAAACGTTTCTCTATCGCTAGTCCAAACGTTTCCTGTATAATTAGAATATTTTTGGAGATAAGATATTATTTTGCATATCTTACAATTGCTTCTTATCTCTGGAAATGATAAAACTCTACGACCTGACTGAAGGCAGTCAAAGCTTGATAACAACTTTTACAGATCTGCATACATTTTATGAGTTAATTTTGGAAAAAAAAACTACTTTTCTTGTTTCTGTAATTTTGTTGAAAATCTGAAGTTTGCAATTTTTGATAATAAATGTAAATATACTAAAAATAGTAAAAGTAAAATATTATAAAACAATTTCCGAATAGTTAACATGTCTAACAATAGTATAGAGCATTTTGTAACTGCTCTCTTGAGATTTTTTTTTTTAGGAGAATCCATTATATACATACATTTTAATGAAATTGTGGTTCAAAACTAACAATGTCGCTCCCTCTGTCATAAGTCTGTCAAATACTCTTTGATCTGTCGTGTCATTTTTGATAGCCCATTTGAGCCAATTCTTTTGATGGCTTTCGCCTCGTGTTTGTCTATAAACTACAACAACGTTGCTGTGTATATCTAATATTATTATTATTATTGTTAATATCATTATTATGACGAACGTTGCTGTCTCTTTTGTTTATTCGTGGGAAACGGAAATTGTAAAAATGCGCCGTTTCACTTTCTGTTTTGACTACCTGAGCAAACGCCACAATAACTGAATGGCAAAAAAACACATTGAAGATCGTGGATCGTCTGTTTGGGGGATCGGGGATTCGACATTGGCATTGGGAGTCTAACCTGTGCTCTTCTAGTGGTAACATCTTTTGTTGCTGTTGTTGTTTTTGCTCTGCAACTTCATGTCAACACAAACGCTTTGTCCGATGTTGTTAACAATCACATAATAATGGCAACAACACATGAAAAGCCATCAAAAAATGTTGGCAACAGCTTTAAAAACTCATATAATTAAACGTTTATGGTGCGCGGCGAACAATTGTTGCTGTTGCTCTCTTGCTGTTGCCATTGTCTGAAAGTTTTCAATGCTCTAGCTGTGGGTATTGCGATTTTTGCACTCTAAATGGTTAGTATCTCGCTTAACGGCAGCATTTTCACTTTTTCGGCCACATTGCATTTATTTGCAAATGCAAATCGTTTGTTTTATGACAGTTTTGTTTTTTGTGTTTAGTGTCGAATTGCACTTAGCTGCCTTTTTATAAATTAGCATTAAAAATTGTAAAGTAACTAAGTGTAATTTGGTGCTAAATACATTTAAAGCAACATTTAAAGCAAATTCATTAAGGGGCAGCTAAGTGCAATTTCTTCTTTAGTCAATATCATTAGCATTTGACTGCCTAAATGATTTCGTATTAAAATCGATTTCGCATTATCTTCTTTATACGATTATATAGCTTAATTTGGCCAGTGTATTTCACTTGTCACTACGCCAAATTTGTACAATTCTTCACATTGTGTTGTTCGGTTTTTTTTTGTGCTTCTTCTGCTTCTTTGGTTAAAGCGGTCGTGTCTCTATTTGGTTTGATTGCCGCCGTCGTCGTCGTTGTAGTTTTTGTTGTTGTTGTTGTGGCTGGCTTCATCCATCATTAATAAAGGCAACAGCACAATTTCTAATTAGACAATTTCCAACGATGTGGCTCCTAATTTGTCTTAGCCAAAAATACTAATTAAAGTCAAATATATGTATCTACATATGTATTTATAGTCAATTAAAAAAAAAGAGTTCTTTAAATCATAATAAATTCTACTCAAAAACAATTACAATAAAGCCTAACTTGACGACACTTTATTTGAGTCACAATAAAATGTGCACTAAGCTTGAGTTAGGTACGGGCTCAAGGTTCGCCTTGAGATTCTCAGTCTACACACATCGAAGTAAACGCAAAAGTGAATCTGCTCTTAACGTTGTATTATCTGAATTATTCATTGCCGCGGAATTTGAAATCACAATTCGCTCGCAACGTATTGTTTACATTTCTTGAATTACATCGCGAACACGTTACGATTCTTCAACTGTTTTCATATCTGGCTGCAATTTTATATTTTGTTGATCTTTGCCAAGAGTCTTTACAGTAAATTCAACATTAGAAAGAAATTCATGAAAACAACAATGATTTAGGGAGTTTAATATACTAGAATATAGTATATTTTGCATTCAACAGTATATATCAATATACCTTCGGTATATTTTTCAGTATTAATTCGATGTATTTTTAGATTTCGAATAAGCTATTGTTTTGTTTATCACATTGAGAAAGATTTCAATTGAATTGATTGGAGCTGAGTAAAGTAGTATTTTTTCAGTATTAATTTGTTTGGTTTTTATCGTATTGAATGTGATTTCAATTGGAAGTATTTGAGTTGATTAAAATACTACTTTCTTCGGTATTAATTCGGTATATTCTAAGAATAACAATAATAATAACGCATTGTTTTGCTTTTATCGTATTTAACTTAATACAATGAAAGTCGAGAGAGATTAATAGAATTGGTAGAAACTGAAATGAAGTTTACAGTAAACTCGCAAGGATCGTAAATGTCTCTAAGAGAATACGATTTTAATTGAAAATATTTGAGGTTAATTTTAATCAATTAGTATTTTTTACGGTATTAATTCGATATATTTTCAAAGTTAGAATAACGCATTGTTTTGCTTTTACCATAGTGAATATGATTTCAATTGGAAGTATTTGAGTTGATTAATATTAGTATTTTTTCGGTATTAATATGATATATTTGAAGAATTTGAATATCGCATTGTTTTGGTTATACAAAAAAAATAAAGAATTGAAAGACACTTGAATAAAGCTTGAAGTGCATTCGAAAGGAAAATACATTTTTTTACTGAATACGATTTCAATTTGAGGTGATTAAAATTAGTAGTTTTTTCGGTATCATTTTTGATATAAAGTAGTTTAGGAATTAAAAAAGCGGACTGTTTTGTTTTTTTGTGTTGTATTTAACGTCATACAATTAAAGTCGTGCGAAAGTAATAGAATTGATAGAGACTCAAATGAAACTGCAATTTCAATTGGAAGTATGTGAGTTGATTAAAAGTCGAAACTCGAATAAAATCTTCGCACTGAAATCGAAATTGATGTTCATCGGATGATGGAATTATTTGAAGTGATGTAAGCCCACAGAAAATTGATTGAACTGAATGGAGAAGAACACGATATTAGGCGCTTAGTTCTCTTATGGGAATATTCACATTTAATGCGAGCAAATTTCTGACTATTATGACTTAGCCTCTAAATGTATGCATGAGAGACAAGTCTCATTGCTGTGACAGCCGTTTAAACGGCTTTTAGCAAGTGCCTCTATGTGTGTGTATTTGTGTGTGTGTGTGTGTGTGTGTGTGTGTGTGACAGCTGTTGGTTATTGGCTGTTTGGAGCTGAGCCATCATCGTCACTTGGCTGCGCTGTGTTGGTTGTTGGTTGTTGCTTAGCTTGGCTTGGATTGCTTGTTCAAGGCAACAACCAAATTGCGATGACTTCATCTGCTTTGACCATTTTCTTGTTTTCAACAAACACACACATATAGTTGTGTGTGTGTGCATTTACACCCCCATGCTCGAGTTTTTTTTTTTTTTTGGTGCTGGCGTTGGCGTCGCTTTTGTGTCATGTTTGTCACTTGGCGCTGGGTTCAATCAACCAACAACAACAACCACAATGACGACAACAACAAACAAAACATTAGGCCAAAGTGTTGAGTAATCGACCACAAGTCGATTGTTCTTGTTAGCTATACCCGGACTGCAGTTGTTAAAAGTGTATTTAGAGTGACAGACATGCAATCATTAAGTATACGCAATCCGTCTGTCTGTCTGCACTTTTTACCGCCTGAATCTCAGATACTATTAGAGCTATAGTTGCCAAATATTTCAAGATTAGAAAACTTAAACTAGATTAATGTAATATGTTACTAATTTTCTAATATTGTATAATATATTTTACCTGTTACTACAGTCGAGCGAGCTAGAGTGTCAGATACTTGCTACCCATGCGAAATTGTTCTTAAAATATACCAAATTAATATACCAAATAACTTACATATACGGAAAACTTTATTTGGTATGTCAATATACTATTTTACTGCTCTTTTTGCCTCTTACATGCATTTGCTGGAGATACAAAGTTATTCCAAAAATACATATATAAAATTAATATACTGAAAAAAAATATAAAAATATAGCGAAAGCTATATTTGGTATATCTATATACTATTATCAATACATTAATAATCTACTCCTTTTTCTTGATACAAAGATTTGTTTGAGGTTAAAAGTTAAAATATATCTATTTATATTAATAGTATATCAGGAGTAGGGAAACTTTGAAATACTTCTATTCTATTATTACTTTAAATAAAATAAATAATATTATCAATGAATCAGATACAGAACTGCTGTTAATTTGTGCTCGTTTTTAAAGATTTTTTTAGAATTCCTTAAAATCACGTAAAACCATTTAATAAACTTTTTATTTTCGGGTATTTTACGGTCGATCACACTTTAACTTGAGGTTCTTATATTGTTGCAAGCGCCTACGACCAAGAGCTTGCTCATAAATTGATTATTGAGCTGACTTCCTCGCTATCTCCAACTCTATATATCCCTCTCTCTCTCGCTTGCTCACTCTATCGATGTTTCTTGCTATCTTTATCGCTTTATTTGGCTGGCTCATCTGCCACCCTTTCACTTGTGGCCATTTCGGATATGCTAATGCCGGAAATGTTTATGTGCTTATTTGGCCAACTCTCAACTCTTGGCCGTATTTTCCGTTTCAGTTGTTAGTGTGAGTTTGGGTTCCTTCTCTCTATCTCTCTCTCTCTCTCGCTCTATTCCCTCCACACACAGACACACCCCAATTGAGACCGTCTTGACCCTCTTTATGTGGGTCAAAAGACACGCACAGCACTTGTTTGTTTTGGTCAAACTTGTCTGCGCCCCATTAGGAGGGCGTTGCGGAGTGGGGCGTGTCGGGCGTTACCTTTAATGGCTTCCCAGAAGTTGCCAACGCTCTATAATTATTTAAATACATTTTATAAACGGCCCGACAACATGGCATAATTGTCGTAATTTGCTTAACACAATTTCCGATCACGTTCAATAGTCGATAGTTGGTTCTCTCTCTCTCTCTCTCTCTGTTTTTATATTACTCTGCTTCTTTGCGGTGCGGAAACTTCCCTTTCCCCTTTCTGTTGCGTTGTCTCTGGTGAGTTGGTAACCAGTTTGTCTTTTGTCTGCGGGAGTGACGTCATTTAACATCTACCAAAGTCGATCATCAATCATTTATGAGCGTTCAGATTTTCAAGATAAAAGTGAAGGGCACGAGTGTGATAGACTAGCACATACCCTGTAATGATCGTGAAAAACTTTAATTGTTGCTAAATTATTTGAGAGACATTGGGAGTTATTAATTAAACAAATTTGTTAATGTTTTTATCCGTCTTTAGTATTCTGTTGTTAAATATAAACTGGAATATAGCTTAACGTCTTTAAAAACATGATTCATTCAAAAAGCAGTAAATGATATTTATATGACATCATTAATGATGATTTACGTATAAAGTTCAGCTTCATTTGCTCTCCATAGAGAAGTCTCCGAAGACTAGCAGATACTCTATAAAGAATTGTTATCAAAGTTTTTTATTTAATTTCCAAATTAAACGTCCAAATGAGCAAAGTGCGAAACAACAATAATTTTTCAAATTTAAGAGTGACCGTTTTTGGCAACATTTATGACCCTAAATTTGGCTCGGAAATGTTGAAAATAAAAAATATATGGTCACATCATTCAAGCATTTGCTTATTACATTGCTGCAATAATTAAATAAAAAAGGGATAAAATGACATTTTCTATTTAATCCCAAGCACAGCGCAGTCAAATTAGGAAGTTACTCTCTTAGCATACCCTTCTGTGCTGCTCTTTTGCATACAGGGTATAAAGACTGCTAAAATTTGGGCATTCGAGGAACGAATCAATTGAAAGCAAGTGATGTGAAGTGATGTGAATAATGTACGAATATCATAATAGAACACTGAGAAAAAAAAAGAAATGTTTTTCTGGTCGACAGGAAATCAATGTGTTTTGCATGACTTCTAAAATAATTTACACAATTTCGCACACATCATCAATTTCGAGAGAAAGTGAAAACATTAGGAGGAAAGTTCGACGCAGCAGCTAATTTCAGCTATTAATTATTAATAGCTTTTACTTGGAAGGCGCGGCTGATAAAAAATAACAGAAAGCACAAAAAAAAAACACGGATGATGATAAAGGTTATGCAAATGACAATTGATAATTTTATGGGCAAGTCATGGCATTGATTCAATTTCACTTTTACTGCTCAATTCAATTGACATTTATATATTTCTAACATTTTGTTGTCTTTTCAATTTATTTTACTTTAATGCTGTTGTTGTTGGTGTTTAATTTTTTGTGTAATGTAATCGATTCTATTTTACTTTCACTGCTCAATTTAGTTGAAAATTGTATATTTCTAATATATTGCTTAAACAGTTTTATTTATTCTCAATTTATTTTACTTATATATTTCTAATATTTTGTTAAACAAGTTTTTTATTTTCAATTTATTTGCTGTAGATGTTATATGTAATTCTTGTATAATTTAATGGGATTGATGGAATTTTACGTTGACTTCTCAATTCAATTGAAAATTATATATTTCTAATATTTCAATTTCCAATATAATTTCGTCGCATTTCCGCCTTGATTTCTTTATACTTTCTGAAAAATTCATCTAGTAAAACTGTTAAGAAATTTTGCTGGAATTTAAGTCAAGGAATTTCTAGTTGGCGTCGACTTGGTCATAATTATTATTATTACTACAGTTCAGAGTCTTCAGGTGGCGCGAGAATATATAGGATACATTCAGTTGGTGCAAAGAACACATTTCACAGCTGAATTTCTTCCCAGGCGACTGTAGAAGAAGATTATCGTTGAGCAAGCTCAATTATTTTCAATCGATTTTTAATGGCGAACTCTTTGTGTGCTCTATTAATTGCAGCTGAAGTGCCTTGAGTGAAAAAATACTATGCAACAATGTGACCCGACGACATAGATGAGAAGGCGACAAAAGCAGTAACAGTAGCAGAAGCAACTGCACCAACAACGAACGCATCGAATTTCTTTGGAGCGGAGGCCGCAAAACAATTGTGGAATTGCTGAAGAAGAAGACAACAACAACAACAACAACAACACGAAAATAAACAAACAACACACGCTGAGAGCGAGCAGACTGAGCAACGAGTGCGTGAGAGAGAAAGGAGAAGCAAAGCTGAGAGTACAAATTACAGCGAGTACAACTAGAACGAGTGAAAAACTGCCAGCAAGCGAAAACAACTAGCCAACGAGTAACTAGAACGCATAGCGAGTAGCGAGTATCTATGGAACGCAACACTTGAACGAGAGCGAGAGCGTGCCAAAGGAGTTGGCGAGTGCAAGAAGCGAGAAGCGAAGAGGAAAAGAAGCACAAAGCAAGCGGGCAGTAGCAACATTTGAAGCGAGTATCGAGTAATAGTCGCTTCTAACGAGTGCAACGCAAACGACGAGAGCTTTAACTCGTACGAGGTCTGTAAGAGAACGTACGGCGAGTTCAAGTGCTCTGCTGGCGTTTTGGCCATGCCCAGCACGGCGGGCAGCGCAGCCAGCGTTGGCGTCGGAGCCCTGATTAACAGCGCCGGCAGCAGCGCCAGCATGGGCATCGGCAGCGTTGGCGGCGGCAGCGCCTCCGCAGCATCGGCCGCAGGCGTTGCGAGCAGCAGCGCTGTGGCAGCCGCCTCGGCGGGCACACTGATCGCTCAGAGTACGGCGGGAACGAGCGCGGCGAGCGGCACAATAACGTGGGACAACAATGGAACGCTGCGATCGATCAATCCGGGCGATTGGTCAATTGAACAATGCCTCATCTGGCAGTCGCCGCATCATCTTTACTTTCAACTCGGCTGGGCGTTCCTCTTCTTGGCCTTCCTCGCCCCCCACGGTCCGTTCGGTTCGCTGTGGATGCGGGCCACCATGTTGATCGGTTGCATCATGATGGGCATGTATGGCTATCTGATCGAGTGCACTCCGGATGTCGTCTTCTGGTCCGGCCTGGGCATTGGCATCAATTTCGTCTATCTCATTGTGGTGCTTTGTCGTCTGCGACCCGTGCGTTTCGATCAGGAAATTGAGGCGGTAAGTGGCACTATCATTGATTATCGATCAATAATATTTGAGCAGAGAGGGAATATTTGAATAAATTGTAAAGTTGTGAATCAGAAATGCGCATCAAACAGTTTTTGCTACGCTGTTTTCAATTGCGATTCCACCTCAATTTCACAAAAACATACTTTGTGGATTTGATAGCTTTATAACTATGAGGGAATATGTGAATAATTTATCGAGTTGGGAATCAGAAATACACTGTTTGTCTATTGGAATTCAAATCAAACAGTTTTTGGCACGCTGTTCTCAATTGCAATTTCACCTCAATTGCTCAAAACATAATTGTAAAATTGATGGCTTTATTAACTAAGAAAAGCGAAGGAATATTTGAATAATTTATAAATTTGACTAATTGGAGTTCATATCAAACAGTTTACTTCATGCTGTTTTTAATTGAAATTTCGCCTCAATTTCACAAATCATAATTTGTGAAATTCATAGCTTTTGGATTTGTTACACCTTGAATATTGAAATATGGAGAGGGAACATTTGAATAATTTGTCAAGTGGGAAATGTGCAGTTTGACTATTGAAATTTACATTAAACAGTTTACTTCATGCAGTTCCCAATTGCAATTTCGCCACAATTTCACGAAATAAAATTAGTTATCACTTGATATAAATTTTTTTCTTTGCACTGAAATTTGCTTCAACTATTAACAAAATGTTTTATGTAAGTGCTGAATAACGATGAAATCGTGTCGTAATTATCATATTATTGTATGTCGAAACCATTTCCAGCTTGTATATTCTTCTCAATTCGTTGCTTTTTTTTTTTTAAAGCGCCTAAAAGCATGCAGCTTTTTTCCTAAATGCTAGCCATTGGGAAGACGTGTTGCCTTCATTTAATTCTCTTGCCATTAAAAGTCCGTTTTTTTTTTTAAATTACAAATTTGTTTAATTTTTTTTTGTTTTTTTAATAGTTTTCTTTTTTTCATTTTTAAAGTTTTCTTTTCATATTCGTTGTTTGTTACAACACTTAAATAAATAATTTCGATAGTTTATGTTATAATTAGCAGAAAAAAAAATGGGGTTGAGACACAAAAAAAAACATTTCATTCAATGCTAAATGCTAATTAATTAATTAACAAATGTGTGTAAATTATTGGCTACGCTAATGATTACAAATGTGTGCGTGTATTTCTGTGTGTGTGTGTGTGTGTGTGTGTGTGATAGACCGAGCAGGAGTGGGCGGGGGCGGGGCGGATTTGGGGCAGGGTTAATAGCCATTGAGCGATTGGTTTTTTGTGGGCTGGGTGAGTTTATCACAGGTTTTCAAAAACTTATGTAATTTTGTAATTTGAAACTGAATCAGATAATTGAACTATTTTTGTTGTTTGTTTTGTTTGTTGTTGGTTGTGGTAGATGCGGTGATTATAAATATATATTGTCTAATAAATTACGTGATATAATTAATAATTTAATTTGAGACAAAATCCATTGACAGTGAGAAATACAATATCAACTTGCATGCGTGTGTGTGTGTGTGTATGTGTGTGTGTGTGTGAGGCGAGACTTAAATTTGTATTGTGTGGTTGTGTGTGATAAATTCATTTGCATAGATTGGGAGAAACCATTGCAGTCTTTTAGGCGCTGCCCAATAATGTTTAGCTGAGGCTGTTAATTAGCAGCTGCCTGCTATGTGGTTTGTGTTTCTGTTATGGTTTTCTTCTGCTGTGTGTGCACTGCGGTTCGTGTCTTAGCTAATACGTATTTTCAATGCCAGAAAATACAATTGCAGACATGTGGCCAACAGGATAATCATATTGCCAATGGCAATTGTCATGTGAATGCGACGGAATGCCTTATGGATGCGCTGATAATGCGGACACTCGACCAAATCGCCCTGCACCAGACTGCCAACCTCCTGGCCGCTGCCAATGGCACCCTCAATCCTGTACTTCTCGTGCATGAGACGGAGCATCGGTGGGGCCAGATATAGGCGGACCACAACCTCGATGGCGGCTGTTAAGGCCAGTGTGCCCAGCTGTACGCCAGCCGCTGTTGTCCAACCGCTCAGAAAGTATTTAACATAGATGATTAACATGCTGATGCTGAGCATTGCGTTCAATGCAAAATACTTGGGGAACAGTATCTGCTGGCATTGACCGAACGTGTGACGCGGCAGCGAGAAATATAGCGACAGACCTGTGGAGAGAACGAGACAGAGAGAGAGAAATACTGTTAGTTCAAATTTGTAGCATTGCGAATAGCGTAAAGCGTATTTGATGAGAATGCCTACGTTTAATGGGAGGAGGGGGTAAAACATTGACACATTGACACACTGACACATGATGCATTTGATGGATGAAGGCGACGACGTTGCGTTGCAGCAGCAGCGATGTATTGCAGCAGTAGCGGCAGATGTTGATGTCGATGTCGATGTCGATTGCTGTGGTCGTCGTTTTGCGATTACGATATCGATAACGATAACTTACCCGAAACAAAGGTCATCCAGATTTGTGAACCAAAGTGTGTGGCGAATGCGCCCAGATACGCCAACGTCGGCAGCGTGCTGCTGCTAGTACTAACAGCCGCAGTCGCTGCCGCCGCAGCAGCAGCAACAGCATCAATGTTGTGCGCCTGCGCTTTCGTTGACGTCGTCGTTGTGGTTGTTATTGTTGTTGTCGTCGTTGTGAGATCGGGTCCAACGGTCAGTAAGACAAAGGACAATATGCAAATGGCGATCAAATGCGCCGGCTGCGTGGTTTGCGTCAAAATACTGCAAAAAGAGAGAAAGAGATGGCAAGTTAGTCAAGCTACTGTTAAAGTACCAAAAGGTTATGCTGTTGTCAAAGGTTATGTTAAGTGTGTGGGAGTGTGGGAAATGCTGCTGTTAGGCTATATTAAGTGTGTGTGAACTGCGGTTGTTAACATTGTCAGCTTATGTTAATTGCATGTGTAATTGTATTTGCTTTTGCGTATTTCATGTGGCGAAATGCATATTACGCGAGCACGTGCCGCTTTTCTGTCTGCGATTAGATACGTTGCGAACTTTTGCACTTGGCAGTAAATATGGCACGACGTACCCAACGCCGCTTCGCCCCCCCTGTAGAGATAGAAACGTCGACAGCAACAGCAACAGCGACGCGTCGACAACGTCGAGAATGGCTAGCGCTTATCTAACATTGTGTCGCGAGCTTTATTTTTTGCGTCATTGTTGTTGTTGGAGCATCTGTCTGTCTTTTTCTTTCTTTCTTTTTTTTTTTGCGCGTATGCTTTGCATAGATGATCAGTTATGCGAGAGTGTGTGTGTGCGAGAGAGTGCGTGTGACGTCGCGCTTTAATGTTGCTGTGGTTGTTGTTTTTGTATTTGTGTGTTGCTTTTGTCGCTTTGCCGAAGACATTGGCGAACTGTAGACTAGTCGCAAAGTGGCGTACGTGCACAACAGCATGCAACCAAATATTTTACACACACTCAAACATACAGAACTGTACATTTGTGTATTATAGATTTTTGTATTTTTGTGTTTTTGTGTCGTATTTTTGCACAAACTGTCTAGGTAATAATATGCAAAAGTATTGAGTTTTGTTGTGCTTGGTTTTATCGTAGTCAGATAACTCAACATTTGTGTCGTGCGCTGCGTTGCTCACAAGTTCAATCGAAGCTGAGAGGGAATTCCCCAAATCAGCTGTTCACTTGAACAGCTGGTCTCCAAGCTGACAATATGCGAGAGATGTCCAACAAAACCAACAACAACAACTACAACAATAAAATGAAAAACGTCAACGATAAAGCGGCTCCACCGCTTCACCCCCGTCTCCATTGCTCAAAGCTCTGACTCAGCCGAACGAGACAAGCGGTCGTGTGTTCGTCTCGTCGTCGTGTCGTCGTTTTTCGCTGCCGGTGTTGGCGTAGGCGTCGAAGTTCATATAATGTCAGTGACGTCGACAATGCGGCGGCGGCGGCTGAGTGCAAGTGCAAATGATAGTAGAAGCAGGAGAAGAGCTTTCGCTTTCAACTGCCTTGTCTATTCTCTAGGTGTTGTGTGTGTTGTGATAAGCGTTAGTGCGAGGAGAGTTCCCCAAATGGCAATGGGTCATCTGACGATTTATCGTTGAGTCAGCAACAGCGCAACACCGACGTTACGGTCAAGGTGCCGGCCAATGGCCTTACGACGATATTTTTTTTAATTTTTTTTTGTATAATTGTGTTATTTTTAAAGGGGCGTGTAGCAAGTGATAAAAATAATATTTAAGGGGTACGTATATCAGGTATTTAGTGACGAGGGTGAATCACATGGCAACTGTGTGACGTTTTGCTATAAAGATTTCTTTCTCATCGTTAGCGTATTCACTTTGAGCTTTTTGAAATGTTCTTTGTGCTGCTCTCAAGCTTTTGTTTTTTTTTCGTCAAGCTCAAAGTACAGGTACTGGTAGACGAATACACATACGTAACAGCTGCTGTGCCCTTCACACCAGTTGAAGGTGTGTGTGAGTGAGTTCGTGTGCATGTGCTTTTTTTTGCATGTGTGCAAGTGCGCTCTCGCAACAGCTGTTTGCATAATGTTACAATGGCAGATAGCGAAATGAAAAGAAATCGAAAATGCAAATATTTGCACAGAAGCAGCCCCCAGACACAAAAAAATAGTGCAAAAACAAAAAGAAAGGTGTGTGAGTGTGTGTGTGTGTGTAGTCGGCAGGTATGTGAGTGCGTCTAATCTGCTTTCGCGTGATTGACATGATCGAGCGCCGTGATTATCATTTCACTGATAATGTGCGGCGAGCATTTAATGTTGTGGCCAAAAATATACACAAAATATGATCACATGATGAAATAATGTATGGGCATAATTAAGGAGACACTCACGTGTAGAGGCGACTGCCCTGAAGCTTAGCGATCAGACAATGGCAACGCTCTGCGAACTTTCGTGTCATTTGAGTGCCAATTGCAAGAGCATCGTCCATCGAGGGTTCCATCGAGCTCATTTTGCGCTGTTGTTGTGCTGTTAATGCAGCTGTTGCTGTTGTTGTGGTTGGTGTTGTTGTTGCTGCTGCTGCTGCTGCTGTTACTGTTGCTGTTGCTGTTGTGACAGTGGTCACAGCTTCTTGCTCTTGTTGCTGCTGCTGCTGCTGTTGCATTTTACGAAAGCGTCCACAGAATTTAGGTATCTGTAAAATGCTGTTGCTGTTGTTGTTGTGGGTGGATTCAGCTTTAGCTTCGTTTTCTGTTGTTGCTTCTGCTGTTTTGACATTGTCGACTGCTGTTAATGACGCTGACTCTGTCTCTGTTTCATTTGCGGTTGCTGTTGTTGGCAGCTCTTGCTCCTTTGGCAGCTGCTGTTGTGTTTCTTGTTGCTGTTGTGTGCGTGTTAGCTTAGCATCGCAATCAGTGCCGCTGTCGCTGCTATCGCTGCTGCTGCTGCTATTGCTACTGTTGTTGTTGTTGGTGCTGCTATTATTTTGTTGTTTCTGTTGCTCCTTGCGCTGCTGCTGCTCGCGCTTGCGCATTGTGTATTTTACGCTTCTGACAGCTTTCTGAGGCAGACCGAAGGCCATGTACCGTTCGATCTGTTCACTTTCGATGCCCGAATTATGGCACATTTTTGCATTTGTATTTGCGAACTTAACGGTTTCTCTTCTACTTCTTTTGACTTTTGCTTTCGCACTACTTTACTGCTGTTGGTTTTTGCACTGTCTGCTTTGCTGTCGTACACAGAAAAAAATACGATTTGTTGCAATTTTTAATCTGCGATTTTCTTTTTTTCAATTTTTGTTTTGTTTTTATCGTTGCTTAGTTAGTTGGTTAGTTGAGTGGCGTGTAATTTCCGATTTCCGTGTGTGCGAAACTCTTATATTGGAGTTTATTTATTTCAATTTGCTTATTGAGCGCGCGCGCTATTTAATTTTTTGTTTTTTTTTGTTAGCAATGGTTTCGGGGGAAAAAGGGTTTTTGTGTGTTGGGCGGCGGGGGGGTTAAACTGCGGCTACGGCTGCTAATGCTGCTGCTGCGGCTGCGAAGTGTACGCGACGAGTTAATATGTGCGATTGAACGACACCCTGAGTCCGCAAAATCTTTTATATAGCGCCTGCGCATGTGTGTGTGAGTCGCGAGTTCTTGGACGTTGACGCGAGTCGCGAGTCGCTTCGGCAAGCGGCAGTCGGCAGCGTCGACGCTCGGCTCTCTTCTTCGGTTCGCTCCCACGAAGCTAGTGCACTTGATCTATTTCATTTTATTTAGTTACAACTAAAAGAGATGCGGGATGTGTGGGTGTGTGTTCACTGCGAAGGTGGTGGACAGCTGGTACTCGTACCAGCCCGTGCAGGCAACAACAACTAAATTGTAATAATAAAGAGAGCGTGTGTCGAAGAGAGTTTTGACTTTGTGCTTAAGTGACGAAGAGAGCAAAGAGCAATTAAGAAGCTCCTTGTCACGCTGCGATCGTTAGATTGCGTTTTATGGTCCTAAAGCCTGCCTGGTGAGTTCAAAATCGAAGGAGAAGAGGAGACGTCTATGCGGACGTGCCAGAAACTTTGCGTGACCATAAGTTTGCAGCCAACAAATGGGCGTCAGAACGTAATGTTAATTGTCGACACATGTGTGCGCCAGCTTGAAGAGCAAGAGGATTGGGAAAGAGCGCAAGGGGCGGAAAGAGGGGCGCTTACATAACTTACAGCAACAGAATGTCGAATTCGTCATTTAAACACAACTGTTGTCAACCGCTGTAGAGCTTAGAGTTAGAGAGCAAAGATCACTTTAAAGTACAAAAAAAAAAAGAACCAACAAAATTTTTGACTTCACTTGCGGAATTTTTTGGAAGTCACCCGTGAGGGGGAGAAAATATAATCTGGATAAACAAGTCTTGAAAATGCTGATGAGTAAGTGATAGAGGCAAATTTAATCGAAGGAGTCACAGCACTTCAATGCCGATCGCTTGCAGCTGATCAAATCATCAACATTGCACTTTACACACTCAGCTATTTTTAGCAGCAAAATATTAATAACAAATTATAGCACTGATTAGAGAAGCGATCGTGTAATGATCATTTCCTGATCACAATTTGCTCAGCTCAATTCAGTTTAGCGCTTGAGTATTTAAAATTATTGATCATTTGTCAACTAAGTAGCACAGTTAATTGCTAACTCAAGTGATCGATCAGTTAAGACAAATGGGAGGAAACCTAACAGACAAAGATCACACAACAAGCTACCATTAGTTAAGAGTAATTTAACTAAGCGATAACAAATAATAGTTCGATAATTTATTAGGCTTGGGGCGTTGATCTAATAATGTTCCAGTGAGCTCACTTTAACCTTATTTAGAACATCGATGACTCAAATTCGTAAATCAATTGTTTTATCGTTTACTTATTAGTTCGTCCTATTTTGTGGGTGTCATCGAGATCGATAGCAAACAAATTAAAGCTTATAAGCTGATATCAGACTAATAAATTTTCATTTTATCACACTGCACTTAAGTATTAAATAATTACAAATGATTGCGACACATACTGATCGATAAACCTATTAATAATGTAATGTCAATCGCTAGTTGGGACTTTTCTAAATACTTTCCTCTTTGAAGATGCCCCTTTCATGCATTCATTCATTATTTTTTACAACGTTGTTTTGTTGTTCCCCGCTTTTGGGGTGTTTTGTTGTTGTTATTGTTGTTGTTGTGCCTGGTCAACACCATGTGATCACCGATCATCTATTATAATTGAGAAACGTGCTCCACATGCCAAGGGCGTAAAATAGTATTGATGAGCCTGCCTCGCTTTCTATAGATTGTTTTATTTTTTTCTTTCGATTTTCGCGCATCTTGTTGTGCCCGAAGTGGAGGTGGAAGAACGAGGAGCTGGGAGTAAGCAGGTGGGTGATCAGCAGCTTGATGAATGGTGAAGCGTGCTCATTATCTAATTGTGGCAAGTTCCGTTCCCCAAACGGACGTTCTGCATTTGTGTGTATGTGTACGTATGTGAGTGTGAGTGTAGTCTGTGTAGATCTGTGAAATCGATTAACCCAGCCACATCCAATCGAATCGATCGATCAGCGATCTTTCGGCAACTCGAAGCTGGTTGAACTAACGTCAGGCGTCGCCACATTTAATAGCCAGTGTCATTTTATGCATACAAAACGCTTGATTAACGTTCGAGTTTTTGGGATTCTATATCTAATATCAATATATTAATATAATTCTTGTACATTTTTGGCTCGGGGGATTCGGTATTTCTTTTTCGATTCGCTTCGTGTTGTATGCGCGCGTTTCCTTTTGCATTTCAAATGAATTTCGCTTGAAATTTTTCGTTTGTCATCGTGCGACGGGAGTTTTTTCGGTTTTGGAACATTTGGAAACTTTCATCGGTTTTTTTTTCTTTGCGTCGATCGATGTTTTTACTACGTTTAAGGAGCTGCCGCAACAACAGCAACAACAAAACAAAAAATCATACGCAATATGCCAAATTGTTGCTTGAAATTCAATCTGAATCAACGAATCCGAAAACCCAACACAGAGTCGAGTCAGTCAACAATCGCAAAATTGTCCATGATTATTATTAAACTTAATCAAACGTTTGTGAAATGCTCTGACCTTTAATCAACTAATCAGTTTGTTGTTTTTTTGCGCATTGTTAGCGGTGGCCCTCTTTACACACTTTGCCACCTCTTTTTGGCACGATTGCCTCGCGAATTGATTGTAAAACCAACGCTCAAGGGGGCGTCGTGGGGGGATGCGGGGGGTCAAGGTATCACAGTTCATAAAGCAAATTCGCTGTGTGGACGAGTGCCGAATCGCACGTAAGAAAAACGAAATGGAAATGGACCATTGTCCCTCCCAGTCCAAAACTCTGAATGCTTGCTTCAAGGTCACATTCAAAATAGCAATCAAATCATTCTCGATATGATATCATGGCGAATGTACCTAGAAGAAGGCCACAACAGACTCTCTGAGACGTTAGAGAATGGGGTCACAGATTAGAAAGCATCTGAAATTTGCTAAATTATGAATCACAAATCAGATCCGGGAGTTACTCATTTTTCATTATCATGGGGGGATATTTCTTAATGATCTTTGTTTAACGATCATTCAAAATCAAATTATTTGCGAAAAAAATATACTCATAAATACCAAGAGCTAAAAATATGCTTAAATAATATTTTGACATAATACTGAAATTTGACGAAAGATATTATTCTTAAAATATACCAACAATCTACTGAAATATACCGAAAGCTATATTGTTAAAATATACTAAAATAATGTACCAAAAATATAGTGAATTATATCGAAAGATATATTCTTGAAATATACCGAAAATATACTGAAAGCTGTTATTCTTAAATATTCCAAAATAATAAGTATACATATGCATATGTATATAAAATTCTGAAATATACCGGACGCTATATTTGGTATATCGATATACTATTGCATTCAAAATACATAGAGTTCCTAATATACCAAAATGTCAATCACAGCAAAGAAGCTCTGACAGCATCAGCAGTTTTTTTTTCCATATGCAATTATGCTGATTATTATTATTATGCTGATCAAGAAAATATATATTATATAGAATCGGAGATGTTTCCTTCTGCTCGTGCAGGCACATCTTATTGAATTTCTTTTCTATATCCCAATTTATATATTGTATTATCTGTAGAATATTTTATCTATTCTATGCTCCTATGCTCCCAAATATTTGTAATATAGTATCTATTTATACAAAATGTTATTTCCCATTTTAGTGTCTAAGTAATACTTAATATCTTAATATCTTAGTATCGACTCATTTCCCAAGCATTCTCTGAGTAATACTGAAAGTGTTAATCGAATAGATTAATTAGTTGAAATTTCACCTGTGGAATCACATAAATTAAAAAATTTTAATATTTATCATCAAGCTAAAAATATAGTTTTTATCTTGAATCCTTTTATCAATTAATTTCTGCATATTATTCGGTAATTATCCAGCGCAATATGATCTTGAGTTAACGCTTTCTATGACGATGTCGCAGCAACGATAACTGGCGCCTGATAACACTTTGACCAATGTCCAAATATGGTGTTGTGTATTTTTTATTGATAGTTATCATTGTCATTAAAGGCGAAAATCCTTTCCGAGATTATGTTTTGTGGGGTGACTCAATAGCCAGGGGGTCTTGACTCATGGACACAATATACAAATAGTCCAAAAGTGTTTTCTACGTAATTTCTAATCATTTTTATTATGTATAGACGACGACTTATCGATATCATTTCAGTATCAGCTTCAATTTCAATTACAAGCATGTGATTGCAGTATTTCGAATCAGATATGGCAACATTCGACAGCGACATTAATTCAAAACAGGGAAAACATTTCAATTTGTAAAAATTCCATAGATTTCATCACATTCCCGATCATTCAAATTGATCTCGTTTATCTCTATTATTGATCTTTTTTTGTGTGTTTTGAGTTACCATCCGATCTCTTTAATGAATTAGTCAGCTCTTAGAGTGTAACAAATTTGTTGTTTGGGATTATTCACAATTCGTTAATTTTCAATTTTTTGGGTGGCATACGTGGACGGCAACAAGTCGGGTTCTGCACAAATACCGAGTATTGACCATATGCTTATGATCATCATGTTGACGTCCATGATCATGTTGTTGTTGTTGTTGTTGTTATCGCCAAAATGCGGACGTGCCGAGCGGTTTTTCGCGTCACATTTTCGTCAGCATTGCGTAGGGCAAGTTGAGCAAATAAATACATATATGCATTATACACCGAGTCATTCACATTGGCTGTGCATTATACTCATTTGTTATACATTAATCATTTTCAATTTTTATTAAACCACTCGTTTTCCAAATTACCTATTGTTGGGATAATCAGTATTTGTTATAGATTAAGAAATTATATCACCTTTTCTTCTGTTATCAAAAATACCCGGATAAGCGATCCAAACAAAAGGGGTAAGGTAACCCCTTACCCTTAAAAAGAAAACATTTTTCGTACAAAATATTTTTGTTTTCTTTTACAATATTTGCTATTGCAACTACTAACAATGGGAAAGTTTACTTGGGAACTTTTGAAAATCCCACAATAATATGTTTTTGTTATTCTTGAAAAGATTTTGGGAAAAATATTGTTGTATCATATTAACAATATTTGATCTATGATCTGTTTGTTGTGATGAAAGCGTATTGAAAGCAGCGTCAACAGCTATCCTAAAATGGCGTGTTAACTTTGATCGCGTTGTTGTTGAGTCTTTCGGTCAAGTGGATTTTCATGAAAAACACCTGACGCAGGCAGTCAGTCAGTCAGTCAGGCACGTCACGTCACGTCGCGCCCCCTCTCGCAACACGCCCACAAGGGAAGATTACGCTCGCATTTTCGACATTTGCGTCAGGGCGATGATCATCAGCTGTCTGAATGAATCTGGGCATTCATCCAAAATATTTCAAAAGCTTAGCAGCAGGTAAGAGAGAATAGAAGGGGGAAAGGGGGAGGGGAGGTAGGATAGTAGGTAGGTAGGTAAAGCACGTGAGGAGCGACTTAAGCACATGAATCACATGGCTGGGGGAAAATTTCGGTATTGGGGTAATTGATTAGCGCTTGGTTCTTTCAAAGAAAGAAATGTGCGAAGCGCATCATGAGCAAAGAGAAGTTTATCCGCCTCCCTCGCTCCCTCTCTCTCCCTTTCGCACTCTTTTTGTAGCCCGCTTATCAAAGTTGTTTTTCGTTTGCCGCTTCAGCATTATAATTGCAATTCTTGTTGTTGCTTCTTTGCTTGTGATCGATAAGTAATCACTTGACCGTCTGTCTACCTCCTCCGTCACCAGACACACACTCCCCTCTCCCTCTCACGCTCATCGCTTTCTCACGTCAATTTACAACGCTTATCAACAACAACAGCTGATGGCTAGCTGCAGCTTGTTTACGAAATCATGTGAAATATTGATTTAACTAGCAATTGAGAAAAGAAGGAAATGCAGTTCGGAAGGCGTGTGCAAAAGCTTTGCACCGCCATCGAAATACTCTGCGGCACTCTTGCGTTCTCTCTCTCTCTCTCTTAAGACGAAGAGAGCGCACACGCTTAGAAGATCGCGCTCTTTGCTTTACGTATTTGCAGAGCAGCCGCAACAGGTTCGGTTCAATGGCTGTTGGCACAGTTCAGACTTAATCTACGGCTAGAGCTTCCCATGCTCATATCTTTTATTTATTTTTTTTATTTTACTATCTAGGTGTGTCTATCTGCTGTGTGTATGTGTGTGTGTGTGTGTGGGCGTATATGTGCGTGCCTTCGTTTCAGGCAGGTCAGTTAAAAGAGAAAAGCAGAAGCAGAAACTGTGCCACGATCACTTAAGATTGCCACTGAGAGATTAAGCTAACTCGGGACTATCTCGGGAACCTCTTACGTATCCGTATCAAAAATCTCGTGACAACATTAAATAATTAGCAACAATTTCAAGTGATAAAAAAAATAATGTGAAAATAAACTGAAACTCTTGCACGATCGTCTTCATCTATCTTGTATCCGGAGATCACCACATTGCGATCGAATTGGCTGTTGAAATTTCAATGGATTATTCGAAATTAACGATGCCGAGAGTGCAAAAAAAAAAGTGTTAATGATCGTTTCAAAGTGATCAATATATATACATACATGAATGATCTACACATTATTGACTGCATTTTCTGGATTGAGCATTGGTCGCGACTCGCGAGTTTCTCGATCACTTATATAGACAGACAATTTGCAGGCTAGTAGAAACTTCTTGCTTGTCAATAAAGATTAGCATATAACAAAGAGTCTAGAGCAAGATCAGCGGAGATCACTGGAGATCAATTAGTAGATTATTAACTTGAGCCAGAAGAGAGTTCAATAGACCTTGAACACTTTTCATTGGATTCCGCATATTCTAGGTGCTATTCCTATTGATCATCACTTTATTTAATTTCTTATTCATGTTTTTTCTCTTTTTTGATCTTGCTGGATCGTTTTCTACTTTTACTTTTAATTAACTTATCTACTATTAATTTACTTTTCTTTTTATAATTTTCATGATTGCAATTATCTTTTTTGCTACACTTTCAATCCTTATCTATATTTCTATATCACAAATCTTGGCTTTCTTCTTGCAATGTCTTTTATTCTATATAATTTTCGATTTTTGGAATATGATATTCCTCATTTTTGTTCGCTTCTTTCTTCCTTCCTTCCTCTTTCCCTCTGCATCGTTCTTTTTTTCCTGACTGCATTGCCCCACATGGGAATTTCTGGTTCGAGCAATTGACCATTGGCCGCTTTTTGTTTTATGCATTTCTGCTCTCCTCTCTCTCTTTTCATAATCTGTTCCTCTTTCCCTCCGTTTTCCGCCTCAGGCATTTTCTCAGTATTCTTTTTTTTTTTTTGTGTTTTACGTTATGTTTGTTTGAATACGTTTCTGCTTTCATTGAATTAAATTGCAAATTGAGCGAGTCGCAACGGATTTGCTTTTTCGCTGATCTCGCAAAGTTGTTGCCGTTGATTGCGGTTGTCGTTGACTGGCTAAACAAAGACAGAAAGACAGACAAAGCGAGAGAGAGAGAGAGAGAGAGAGAGAGAGAGAGAAAGAGAGACGTGTCGGCAAGAACAGCTCATCCTCCTCATCATCCGCAACCGCATCAAAGCTAATCTCATTGGACACGTTCACACACATTCCTACACACACGCATATTCGCACTCATCCGTTCCGGTTGCTGTTTTGTCTCTTTTAATACGTGGCAGCTACAAAGATAAGAAGGGTATGACAATTTTGTGGCAAACATTTACTATATTCCATAGTCTTTGCATCCGTCTGTCTGTCTGTCCGCTAGTTTAAATGCGAGTATCTCCAAATCCAAAAGACCTAAAGACACGCTCGTGTCTGCTACGCAGCTTTGGTTTATTTCCGAAGTTAACTATATTCGCATTTACGATGAAACTTTACAATATTCTGCAGTCGAGCAAACTTTGTTTGTAGCTCTTTTTATCGTCTACCTTTTATGTTGTACTGTTCATCTACTGGCGACGACGTCTCTTTGGAGAGGCGTTGTTGACGTCGCTGCTTCAGTCGGGGGCAGTCTGTGGGCACCTCCTACCTCCTCTTTCCCACCTCACTCTCTTCCCCACTCAGCGGCTCACCCAAAAGCGGCAGCCACCCGCTCTTTATGCTGTTGCTGGCCCGGCTTTTGGTTTCGACGACGACGACGACTGGCTTCGACTCGCGTTTTGTGGCGTACGTGACTTTAGCATCAGGCACCTCACCGCTTCGCGTCGCGTCGCGTTGCGCCTGTTGCAGATCTCGCGCCACATGCGGCAACCAAGCCGGTCGCACGCAGCAGCAGCAACAACCATAAAAAAAAACCGGCCCGGATTACAATTTGTCCGTCGTTGCGCTAAACTTTTGATTATTTTATTTATTTATTTGTATGTGCATGCGAATATGTGTTTGTCAGTTTGTGCGGATTACAATCATATGCTCGTGCTACCAGCAAACTGTTGCAACTGGTCACTCGTCATTCATTGACAATGCTCACACTCAACATACCCGCTGATCTTCATCAAATATTCCCATTCTAATAATAATAATAATAAATATTCCCATTCCCAAACTAATAATTAAATTTGCTTTATGCTAAGAAAGTAAAAAACTACAATAAGTAGAAAAGCAATAAAAATCAATCAATGCTTAATATTCATAAAATATGCCAAATATCAATGTAGTTCTCCCCAGTTAATCGCAGACTAAATAAATAAACACGGTAGTGCTAAGAAGGCTGCTCAAATATAATTGTCATTTATAATAATTACACGTAGTTTGAAGTGGGCACACATTAAGGATCTATGAGTAATGTCAAATAACAATCTAATGTTCCATAGTTAATTAGAGATTAAAACTGAAAACTGCAACTAATAAGTACGGTACTGCTAAGAAGGCTGAAGGCTCAAATATTACTGTCATTGATAATAATAATTCGTAGGTAGAAACGTTAAGGTAGAAACATGATGACGATCAATAAGTAATGCCAAATATCAATCTAATCAATTTAAGGCACAGTTCATCACCGTGAATACTCTAACTCATAAGAACAGTAGTGCTTAGAAGGCTGAAGGCTAAAATATAATTATCATAGCTATACATAGCTTATACATAGGTAGGTAGTGCTAAGAAGTCTGCTCAAATATAATTGATATTCTTACAATATTTGAGTCTATGCGTTGCGCATACCTCTTAAGCAACTTACTGGCATTCGCAGGGTATTGGAAAGCGGAGAAGCAAAGCGCAAAACGAATGTTGAATTCATAACGCTGACATTTGATTACCCTAATCCATCAAAGCTAATGCAAGTCAACTGATTGCTATAAACAGTTATTCACCCTATATAAATACCCTGTTTCCAGTAATTCTCAATCAAATACTCTTGAAATATTTGGATTTGCTTGCCACAACAAATTGAAGCTTCTATTTATATGCCGACTGCAATTAGAGGTCTGATATGATAAGTATATATCATCATTATAATGATAATTGCTATCTTCTGTCCTATAATTATAGCAAAAATGCTCCTCACCAAATGAAATTGCATAGACTTTTCAAGTGCCGTCGAGATTATATAGATTTTCGGGTGGTTTCTGCATTTGTTTTTCGATTACTGAATACTGGTTAAAACTGGTAAATGCGATTGTGTTGACTGACTTCTAAAAATATAAGGCATTCAAGTGGAAAGTAATTTGATTGTGAGGCCCAATGGAACGTGTGTGAACTCAGGTAGAATGCAGGTCAACTAATTGAATGAAAATACTGGTATCTACGGTTAGGAACAAATGAAATGTGGGCGTAATAAAAAAAGGTTTTTAATGATTGCAGATTGCTAACGCGTTAATTGAGAAATATTGGGAAATTATTGAAATTTTTCAAAATATTGGGATATTACATTTAAATATTGGGATATTGTTGATCAAAATACTGAAGTAGTCTTATAGTTTAAATTATATCGAAAGCTTCGAAAATTTCAACGTAATATTGGGAAATTTCATACAAAATTTGGGATATTCCAATATAATACTGGTTAACACATAGAGTGTGAAAGAAATACTGGATTATTATAACGAATTGGAAATCTACTATTCTGGTTACTTGGATTACATCGAAAACTTTGAAAATGTTAATGAAATACTGGGAAATTTCAATGTACTAAATGGGAATACTGGGATACTTAAACGAAATGAAATTGTGAAATATTTGTAACCTAGATTCTTTCGAAAGCTTTGAAAATGTGAATGAAATACACGGAAATTATTTCATCGTTGCTGGGTGCTATTCAAATTTCATTAATTTTGAATGTGTGTCCGTTGACGCTGTGTAGTTGCCCAATTTGCTGTGAGAGCATTTAAATAAAACTAATAAACCGCTCGCGCTTGAGGTATGTAACACCTCGCCCTCCGCATCCCCCGCATCGCACTTCTGCTCACCGAGTGCAGTGTCTAGTGTCTAGTGACTAGATGGTGGCTGTTGGCTGTTGGCTATGTATGTATGTGGCATCCGTGTGGTGTTTGTTGGCGTGTGTCTGTTGCATCTATGTTGCCGCTTGCTGCTTGCTGTTGGCTGGTTTCTCGTGTCTCGCATATTGGGTATCATTGTAATCGCCCCGTCAGCAAAACGGTTTGTAAACTTTTTCGCATGGCAACAAAATGGAAAATGCGATATACAAAAAGAAACACCGAAAAATTTTGTTGGCCATGTGGCTTCGATTTTTTTTTTTACTTTGTGACCATGCGACGTCGATTTGCCGTTGTTGTTGTTGGCCCATTTAATGCGGGCCAATATTGAGTGGCGTTAAATGATGACGATAAAGAGTGATAAGTTAGACACATGATTTGATGATGATGACGATGATGTTGATCGCTGGCAAAACTTGTGTGTTGATCGCTGATCGTGTGTTGTTGTAACAAGTGATTAGCATGGCAAATTGCCAGTTCATTGTATTACTTTATTACACTGCGCTCACAATATTGATAGATCGCACGCTTCGCAAAATATTTACACAATCTGCTGCTGGCAACAAAAATAGCAAATAATAAGACCAGAGAGTGTATCTTATCAGTCGTCAACGGGAATCTAGATTGACGACTTGCCGTCCCCCGTCTTATCTAAACGCTCTAGAAACCGATTCCCGATCAGTCTAGAGCTGAGTTGAAGTTCTACGTAAAGCGAGTTGACAACGGTATTTCATATGCAAATTTCTAGAGAAAGCAATCACAGATAATACCATGTAATACGGGAGCAAGCACGTGACTAATTCAGATAGCATTCGAATGCCAGGCTGGTGGCAATTAAGTTTGTAATTTACTACACATTTCCTATACCAATTGCTGCCATATAACAAATAACTACTGATAACAAACAACAAACAAAAAAGAAAAATACCCTGTAGTTTATGGTTGACATTCAAGGCGATCGCTTTATGCAATCTTTGGCTATCGATGGTATAAACTTTTAAATAACAGCGTTTTTAATTAGACTTTCGACTTGCAATTAAATCAAACTATAAAATTCTTGTTGTCTAATATGTTTTATAAACAACGACAGATAATAAAATTGTCTTTGCTGCATACTGGAAAAAAAATAAAGAAGTAATGACAGCCAAAGAAAATGAAATAAATGAGATTGCTGATTGTTTAAAACTACAGTCGAATTCGGTGTGGTATTACCATTTAAATATACCATATTAATATACCAAAAATATTGAAACATACCGAAATGACTATTTAGTATATTGATACTACAAGTGCTGTTAAAAATTACACAGAAATATATCGAAATGCATATTTCATATATTGATATAACAAATGCTGTAAAAAAAACGGAAGCTCTATCGCTTCTAACCTCTGAGATGTATATGTATATCATGTAAATATATCAAATTAATATACATCAAATACTAAAGTATACCGAAATGCATATTCGATATATTGAAATAATAAGTGCTGTAAAAAATTGATACTGAGAAATACTGAAATGTATGTTATTTTTGGTATATTGATAAAAATGATTGCGATAGAGATCTCTTATAGCCTCTAAGATCTAGGTGTTTTTACGGACAGATGGAAATGACTATATCGTCTCAGTTGTACACGTTGATCAAGAATATATATTCTTTATGTTACTTTAATACTCTTAAACATTGAAATGATTTATTAAAATTTATTAAAATAATTTAAGTACAGAGTATGTGCCAGTCGATCATGCTTGCGCCGCCTTCTGCCTGTTGCTATGACAAATATGCGCATTACAACAATGTAAGTGAACGATTAATTATGTTAAAGATCGCGCTCGATGGATAGGCAATCATTCAATTAACAAAGCAATGCAATGAATTGCGAGCGAGCCTCAACTCCCAATTGGGGAACGAGCCACACGCACCGCCGCACACCCCTTGGGGAAGGGGGTACAACATACATATATACATATGTAGTTAAGAGGGGGGCTTGTCGTGCCAGTTGGCGATTAGGCAATATTTTATGGGCATTCGTGGCATTCCCAAGAGTCGAAAGAGATGTTGCTGTTGTTGATAAGGCGGCTGCCTGGGAAAATGCGATCGACAGCGCGCGATCGCGTGTTGCAAATTGTAAAGAGGGAAATACGAAAGATAAGCAGAAATATTTGTTGCATGTTCTCTGAATTACAATATCTTTCTCTCTCTCTTCGGCAGGTGTATGTGGCGCTGTTTCAGCCGCTGCGCGTGACGCGACATCAGTTCCGGAAGGTGCTCAACTGCATGAAGGTGATCAGGGCACTAAAGTACCAGGAGGTCTACGCACAGGAGAAGGTCACCAAGGTGGACAGCCTGTCGCTGGTGCTGAGCGGCAAGTGAGTAATGTTTTTTTGCACGTTCAACAATTCAACAATATAAATATTATACATACACCTAAAGATGTACATATGTGAAATAATTCAGTTGTTGAGTCAATATAAAAATGAAATCATTTTAAATCGATAAGGAGTGATCGTAACATTTGGAAATGTTTTAGAAATGAGCCCGTCATTTTACATACTATAGATGATTTAATTAGGAAATATATTGAATTACTGAAATCAAGCGAAAGGTTGCAATTCTGAGATAAACAAAATAATAGAAAATATATAAAATAACATATAAATCTAGAATCTTTAAACAAGACTACCAAATTTCTTCACTAAAGTTCATATTTATACAAAAGGTATTTTCTTGAATTAAGATTCTTTTTAGTTCATATAAAGCAATGCAAAAGTTGTTAAATAAAGGATGCAAAAAGTATCAAACTTCTATCTGACACGATTCTTAGATTCTTAGAAGAACTTTTTTTTTTTAACACTTTGCCTTTTCATTTTGTAATCTAGTATTTAATTCATAGCTGCAAACCATAATAAATTGTAAATGAGAACGTATAGCATTCGAAAATTGTATACAAAATCTTGAAACTTTGAACGTGAAACGTTTCAAAATTGAATTGAAATTATAAAAACGGCAATCGAAATGAATTAATTAAATAATTTAAAAAAAATATATTGAAAAGTACATTTTTGTAATATTCTTGAAAAAAGGCTTTGGTTTTTATTATTAATAAAATTAAAGCGAACAACTATCGATATTAACTATCGATAATTAAATAAAAAGTTTCATCACATTTTATATATGAATTAAATTGTGTTATGCTCTTGAAATTTAATTGTTTTTGGTTTTTTCGGTTAATAAACTTAATTATCTACTATCGTCATACAACCGATACTAACAATCGATATCACTTTTGCAGATTGGTCGTGTCCCAGCATCAGCGCGCACTGCACATTGTGTTTCCCCATCAGTTCCTAGACTCGCCAGAATGGTTTGGCGTCTCAACCGACGACTATTTCCAGGTGAGCTTAACTCGATAACTTATCGATAACAAATACCATAAACGATAACTGCTAAATGTGTACAATTTTGTTGTTCGCAGGTGTCCATCATGGCCATGGAGGAGTCGCGTGTGTTGATCTGGCATCGCGATAAGCTCAAGTTATCGATAATGGCGGAACCGTTTCTGCAGACCGTCTTCGATCACATACTCGGCCGCGATGTGGTCAAAAAGCTAATGCAGGTGACACAGGTGACGAAGACTAGCCAAGCCTAACAACACCAGCTCAATTTTAGCCATGTTTCCACCTTTTTTTCCTCCACATACACACAACAATCACAATCACTTTACTATCGATCACTCTCACTCTCTGTGTCTTTGCAGGTGAGCGAATCGATAGCTAGCAATGGTTTCCTGCCCTCGGGCGGCTATGCGGAGGATGCCGAGGACAAGCCGATGCTCATCTTGAAGAAGAGCGTCGATGTGGGCCACGGCCTGACGGCGCTGATCAATCGCCAGCTGCAGGGTGAGTGTGTGATCGATACATTTATCGATTTTCGATATTCGCATTCTCTCTCTCTCTCTCTCTTTGTCTGTGTAAATTGTGTTTCTTTCTATAATCCTTGTTGTCCAAGTCGGTTGTGGTATTTCTCTCTCTCTCTCTCTCTCTGTCTTTCTCCGTTTATCTAACTGTCTAATTGTCTCTCTGTATGTCACTATCACTATCTCTCTCTCTCACACACACACACACATACACAAATACAAACATTGCCAACTGCTGCGCCTCCTTTTTAACCGCTTTTTGCTTAATTGCGAGCTTGGGAACGGGAACTGACAAGTGCAAGCACAAGGGGCTTGTTAACTCGCTTTGTTGCATGCTACAAGAAATAAATTGAAATCAATTAATACCACAAACAAGTTTGACATTTTTTTCCACCCGTTTCCTTTTTGTATCGCGATTTGTTAACTAACCAAAGCACACAAACAAAGTTGCCTGCCTCTGATGTCTTAATTGCATTTTGAGCTTTGTTCATTTTCTGATTTCTGATTTCTGTATTCGATTTGTTATTTTGTGTTGTTTTTTTGTTGCATTTGGTCGACAAGTTTCTTGATGTTTATTGTATGTTCGTTTATTTTTTTCTTTACCGATTCGCTATCTAATTTTAGAAGAGCATGTTCCTTTACTTGGTCGCACGTACAAACACGTACCACCACCACAACCACCACACACGATCACAAAGCCGCATCAGTTGCCATCGCCAGCGGCCGACACCAATATCGATCACTACGTGAATTCTGCTGCTGCCTCCGCCGCCGCCGCTGCTGCTGCTGCTGCTGCCGCTGCTTACAACAACGGCACTCAATGAAGCAATCAAACATACACTCAAACACTTACACACACACAGACTACACACACAGTTGCAGCACAAGAAGAAGTTAAGCTGAAGGCCAGAAGCAGAAAGAAAAAAACATTTGTTGTATATGCAACATCTGCTTAAACAATCGTCAATCAATCAATCAATCAAGAGCTACAACAATCAACATACAACATCTGATCGCGTCATCAACTTCATCATGAATAACAACAACTTCTCCCATCATCGACTAGAACTCACTCGCACCTCTCTCTCTCTCTCACCCTTTGAATGCTCATCTAACTCAACTCTAACCTTAAGCAATAACTGTAACACAGACACTGACACTCACACTCACACACTCTCTTTTAATCTATACTGATAATCGACAAGTTGTTGTCAGGCACAAACACTTATGATCTTTTACTCGGGCGCGCCAAAAAATTTCCATTTACACCCGCGACGGAAATGTACACAAAAATTGGCACAAAGCAAACAAAAGTGTAAAATCAAAGACGGGAAAAATAAATAAATAAATAATGAAATAAGTACTCACACAGTTTTGCTGTTGTAGATCAGTTGAGATCACTTCACTTGAGATTTGTTGCTTGCATTGAAATTCAACTGCAATTCGAGTCGAATAAAAATGAGATCAGTTTTGTGAGAAGTTGTAGCATTGGAGCTTTTAGTTTTCAACTCTAGAATAAATATGTGGGCAATTAAAGATCACTTAAAGAGATCAGTTGAGCTTTAGCAGCATAAAATCTACAGTTATGAACGATAAAATTCATAAAGTACTGCATGAGAAGGTAAACTTCAGCTTAGTTAAAAAACCAAATGTTAATCAACAATTTTGTAGATTTGAAAGCGATCAAGCAAAATTGAAATTGAAATTCGTAATTAATCAGCTGAACAGCTGCTGCTCGGGTGCATTTGAAAGTGAATCGAAGCATTCGCTGCAGACTCAATAAGCAAGTGATCAAGAACAAAACGTCGACATGCGATCAGTTGAAGATTATTTTTTAGATTTCAGTACAAAGATTTCGCTTCAAGAGTTAACATTATTTTAGTGCATCGATCGATATGAAATTAGTTGCGATCAGCTGAAGATCAATTTAAGAATTCAGTTGAAAGATTTTACTTTAAGAGATAACATTATTTTAGTGCATCGATCAATACAAAATTAGTTGATCTTCAGTGTCAATTCGCTGGAAACCAATAGCCATTGCTCGTGACTTCTCACTTACTCACGATCGATCGCCTACCAATTATTAAAAAAAAAAAGTTTAATGCGCTGTGCGAGAAAAGATCAAAGTTCAGAGCCAATGATATACGATATATACATAACAATACTTTTGTGCGCGATAAAATCCAACACTTTACTTTTTTTTTTATTTTTTTAATCATTTATTTGATTGCAATAACAAATGATTTAAATAAAATAGCAATTTGTCAAATGTGCATATAGAAAATATGAAATTATATTTCGACTTCCGTTCCACATTTAATAATGGAAAAGTTTTTACTGTGCTGGGCACACGAACAATAATTATATTAATTTATAGACATACCTACATATAGCTCGGCGTACCACATGGCGTATACATAACGTACACAGATACTATATTATTTGTTGTTTGCCTATCATTATCACAATTTTGTTTGTATATTAATTTCTTTGCATTTTCATTCGATTTTGTTGTTGCCTCTTTTATTTGATTTGATTTGATTTGATGATTTGATTTATGTGTTTCTTTTTTGTGATTTTGTTAATGATTTTGTTTTTTTTTTCGAATGATTTGCGTACGAATTTAAAAAGAAAAAACGGTAAATACACACACACACCCACAAATATAAACCTATGCATATACACACATTTAAATATTGATATAATAAACTAATTAATATATTAAATAGTTTTAGCTTAAGGCTCATAAAAAAAGCAACAAAAAAAAAACCATAGAATTGTACATACTTATGAAATTGTATCATATTTATAATATAAACTTAACATTATTATTAGCAGAAAGTGAATGTAAACAAGCCAAAACAGAATGATGAACATAAATAATGATAAAACACACACAACAACAACAACAATGACTACAACATAACCCAATTTGACAGCGTTTAATTAATTTGTTGTTCGTTTTTTGTCTTCTTTTTTTAATTGTTTAAGTGTGCCAGACATGAAACAACAACGTTGCTTTATTTTCGCACATATTTCGCCTTCGTTTCGCCAACGTTTTCGCCTCGGCCACAAAATGATCGATCGATGCGAGCATGCAAAGCACGTGCACACACCCATCCATCGATCCATCCATCTATCGATCCTCACTTCCTTCCAGCCCCCACTCTCTCGCTCACTCTCTCTCTCTCTCTCTCTCACTCTATCGTTCTCGCTCTCTTTCACTGGGTAGAGCGATAAGGAGCGCGTGCGCCTTTTGCGGCTCGATACCTGTTTGCGCATCATTAACATTCATTTCGCTCAAATGGCAATGATTTGTTTTTTATTTTAATTCACAATTAAAATGATTAACAACCTCAGCAAACGACGACGAGCACAACTCAAATACTCAGCTTCCTCTCTAAGCACCTGTAGATACTCTTTCCAAATCAAATGACTAGAAATTAAAGTGAAAGATAAATGTCAAAATGTAAGCAATTAACCAAAGGAGATCACGAGTCTAGTTTAAATAAATAAATTCAGTTGTGGAGCACGCAAATACTCTATCGATTCAATGAAAAATGAAAGTATTCGATACTTTCGCTGATAGTAAAAGCATTTTAATATCGCAAAAATTTCTTTAAACGCTGTTTATTTTGTTTTAAATTATATTTTCAAAATCAAGAGTCTAGATTACAAAAATAAACTCAGTTGTGGAACACGTTAATACTCTATCGATTTAATGAAATAAAAATATTCGATACTTTGCCGATAGTAAAAGCGTTTAAATATCGCAAAAGTTTGATTAAATGTAATTTACTTTATTTTTTAAATTAAACTTTTAAACTCAGCACAGATTGATGCAACGTCAGTGATAGTAAATTTCTTACTCTTATATAGCGATTTCGCTGTTTACAAATTCACCTTACTATCGATGCAATTGTTAACGATAGTTCTACATATATATATTCTCCAACTTTTGAGTCTTCATATATTTCAAAATTACTTATAAAGTGCATTCTTTCTTTCGATTAAAAAGGAAAACTTTGGAAATCATATATATATTTTTTTAATGAAAATCATTTTTTTTAATTAGATTTTCAAAATCCAAAAACTGGATAAACATGACGCATCATAAAACGTGTATACCCGCTGTGGAGTAATTATACTCTAAGCTGTGGTGTTATCATAATAATAATATCTCGGCAAAAATATTTTTTATTTTATTAAATAATTTTGCTATTGCTGCGATTGCAATCGACGTCGACGTCGACTTGTTTTTGTTTTTCGACCTACGCTATTTCACTTCGCTTTCCCCTTGTTGATTGACTAAGCTCGTTGTTGTTGGCGGCGATAAGAAGCAGCTTTGAATGTAAATACTTTGGGCATGCCCATAAACTTACACACAAAGTGCAGCCGACAAATAGTTTTGTACGCCTCTCTCAATTCTACTGCGGCACTTAAGCCACGTGTAATTTCAATGCCTTGCTCATTTATCATTTCATTTATCGGTTAATGAGTTTCCATAGCACAGTTTTCATTCAGTTTTCCGCCTTCATTATCTGACAAACAAACCTGGCAACCATAAAACCAATGAACCAACCAACTAGTCTGTCCGCTAGTCAACCATTCAAGTCAATCAGCGTGTCAATCAATCAATCAAACGCACCGCGTACACAACTCGCTCTCGCACTTTGCCCCGGAAACTCATTTTGTTCGCAACTAGCTTCCCAATTTGGGATGCACAACACAAGCATTAAGTATGTGTGTGTGTGCATCCCAAATTCCACGTGTCGCATCCCCTTTAGGATACAATTGACAATAGAATTGGAAATCGGATGGAACAAATGAATATTGATTTAAAGTTCATATTTTATACACATTGTTGTAAGCGCGAGGCTGCAATTAAAAAGCTGTTTTGGTCGTTGTAATATAAATTCGTGTTTCATTTCCATTAATCTACTTTTTAATAAATTCAAAAAATTTTGAAGCAGCATATTAGCGTTTCATTTCCAGCGTCCCGGTTTGTAAATGGAAGCAACATTCAAAACAACATATTACAAGTCTTATACTTATGCAAATATGCATTTGGTGTTTCAGTTCCAGCGTTCCAGTTGTCGAATCGAAGCAACATTTGAAGCAGCATATTTCAAGTCTCCTAAAAATATGCGTATAGTGATCTAATTCCAGCGTTTCGGTTGGCATATATAAATGTAGCATATTAAAAGTCTTTTAAGAATAATAAAAATGTGCGTCTAATGTTTCAATTCCATCATTCCGGCTGGTGAATCGAAGCAACATTCAAAGTAGCATATTTTAGGTCTTATACCTATACAAATATGCATTTATTGTTCCAATTCTAGTATTCCAGTTGGCAAATCGTATTGTAAATATCATTAATACATTTTCAGTCGCAGTGTTGTAAACTTGTGCTTGTTCCATTTCCAGCGTTCCTATAGAGATAATAAAGGAAATGAAACTCTTTGAAGCATTCTTCGAAAAGCAAACTTGATTGCATTTGTTTCAGCGGGCGATAAACAATCGTAACATTTTTTTCTGTGTGTTTTTTTTTTGGCAAGTTCATAAAATGAGAGGTGAATTGTGTCTATAAAAAGACTGAGAAACAGCGATACGTTAATAGCTGCTATTGACTTAGAAATTTAGTACGTGTAAAATTAACTCGCAAAACTGAACTGCAACCAACACATGGCAATATGAACTATTTTTATAACTTTTGTATTTACCGAGTCGAGAATGAAAATATGAAGCATATACATACATACATTAAAACATTCTCATACATATAGAGACCCACATGATGTCTGATCAGCACTTCCCATGACACACTTAACGAATGAATGAACAAGAGCGAATTCGACGCTTATTTGCGCAAATCATTTGTTTAGACAGCATCGTGAAACTCCCCTCGCTCCGCTCCTGAACTGATGTTATCCTCGTATTCCAATATTAATGATAGCAAACGATTGTAAATTTCAATTTGCAATATACTTTTGGCACTTTCTTGACGTCGTTCCTCATTGTTGTCTAAGTGTTTATCGAAAAGCAAAATTCTATTGTGTGTAGCTCAAGCTCAGCGACTTCAGTGGGAGTTTGGTTACTTGGTTGTCACTTTGAATTGAAAAGGTTACTTTGATTGCATGTTTGGGTTGTAGATCAAGTCAAGCAGCTTTGACGATAGTTTTCAATGAATAAAGAGCCGATATTTATGCAAGAATATGCGAGAACGGCATTGAATATAGGATAGTTTGAAGATTACTACTATGATTGCATGTTTGGGTTGTATATTAAGTCAACCGCTTTGAATGACAAAAAACGATATTTGTGGAGGAATTCGCAGCTATATAGCAGTATTGTATATTCGATAGTTTGCCGATAGTAAAAACGTTTAGCTATGTAAATTACAGATTAAAGTTTTTTCTTTTCTTTATTTTTCGCAAATTATAATTTTCAACTGAACATCGTAAATGATAGTAAATTTGTAAAAATTTTAATCCGCTGATGTCGTGCAAACTTTACTAATTGCACCTTACTATCGATGCAAATGTAACGATAGTTCTATTAACTTTTGTGTCTTAACTCTGAATGTACTGTACAATAATGTAACATTAGTTTGAAATTTGTATCACGCCAAAAAGCAAAATTGAAAAATTGAACATTTATGCATATTTCCAATGATTTTTTATATATTTTTTGGGTGTGCTATCTCTCCTCCCAACAATTTGATCTGATCATGTCTCTTATATATACAAAAATATGTAACGTTCATAAACGTATTCAATCAACAACAACTACAACTATAACTACAATACAACAACAACAACACCACAACAACCACTCCAACCACCAACTACAACAACAACATCAACAACAACAACCATCGTAAATGGCAACAGCTCTGCCCAGGATATCGAAGTATTATGATTGTGGTAAGTTTGCATTTCTGGACTCTCTCCCTCTTTCCCCCAACAACCACACACCCCTCTCTCCACACACTCACACACACCTACACACACACACACACACACACACAACGAATACGAGTATGCAAAAAAAAAAAGAAATAGAGAGAACACCAAAAACTCGAAACCATCACAAATGCCAAAATGCCACCGCCTCCGCCACCGCCCTGCCTTCTTGCCCACCCCCGGCTGACTAACAGCGCGTACAACTGCAAACTTATCAATAGACACGAAACTGCAGCAGAAGCAGCGCAGCAGAGCTTTTAATGAGGCTCATATAACTATCCCTTTCTTGCACACGCACATTCTGTCTGTCTGTCTGTCTGTTTGTCGTATGTGTTGCCTAGGCTAAGCCTGCTGCTGAGCCTCAACTGTGCCTGCGTAAGCGTATGCGTATGTGTGTGTGTGTGTGTATGTGTATGTGTGTGTGCGTAGCTATTGAATTACTTGCGTTGTAGAGAATACTTGCATGTGTTGTTGTTAAATAAATCCAAAATTGCAAATTTTCATTTTTGCAAAGTTTTATGTTTTCAACACACACACACACACACACACACATAGTGAAACAGGTTGAATGTTTTATTTTTAGTAGTTGCTGCTCTTTTATGTTGCAAGCTCAAACAAAGCTATAAATATAAGTAGCAAAAACAAAATATCATTAAAGTACAACAACAGCAAACAATCAACAACAACAACAACTCGTTGTGGTTTTCTTTTCTTGTTCTCTTGAATGCTTCTCTTTGCAGCCGGCGATCCCAATTCCTGGCGTCTGGGACGGATCGATGAGACTGATCACGAGACGGCCGTGTGAGAGCGAGATGGCAACAGCAACTGCAAGTGTGCGAGCAAGACCGTTCGATTGTTGCTTGTGTGTACATACTATATAAGAAGAAGAAGAGAAGGAGCAGAAGGTGGAGGTGGAAGAAGAAGAAGCTCGCTTCAATGTGCGACAATGTTTAGACTTGTGTTTTTGAGTATTATTAGATGTACTATATTTTAGTCAATATACAAAATACAATACAATATATATACATACAAATATATGTATATGCCCTATATAAGGATAAACATCAAATGAGAGTAACTGATATAACGCATTAAGTATTCGCCTAGTATGACAGCTAAAATTACAACTACTAAATGCGTTTTAGATAATGTTGCAAAGCCGCAAATGTTTTATTACGTCATGCCACACGCAATGTGCGATAGTAACAATGGCAATTGATTAACGATTAATGATAAATGGACAACAAATGTGTATTTTTTTATTACATAAACTTAAGCAAAACACACACACACACAACATATATAAATTGAGAACATTTCACGAATCATGAACTCTACACAATTAGTATTAATTTTTTTTTTGTTGGCATAAATTCTAAGTAAAAGTGTGTAAAAAGATTGGATGACATTTCTTGCAGAATATGAAAATCAGCAGCCTGAAATTAGGCAACGTTGCATCTTTCTGGTAGCGTGCGCAATGCGCATATGCCTAACATTTTAGACGCCACTGTGGAAATGAAATGAATAAAAGTCCATTGCATACTTTTTGGTGCTGCATGAAAATGCTCAGTGTAAGATGCAGAGAAGAGAAAAGATGTAGAGATGATGTTGCTTACAATGTTGATGTTGACACGCCTACGCCCACGCCCCCGCCCACCATTTCCCCTCTTATCCCCCGCCCCTACCCATGGTAAATAAATAAACCCCCCAGCCCACCCTCTAAAATAAATAACAACGCACCCCCATAAAAGATTGTCTGAAATTTAAGTATTATATTGTTGCAATTTATTTAACACAAGAACAAAACAAAACGAAATGAAAAGAAAAAACCAAAAAACGAAAAATCTTCAAAAAAAAAAAAAAAAAAAATAGCAAAGATTGATGTATATTTATTGTTGTTGGCGTGAATGAATTTTTGTCAATCAAAATTAACTTTAGATGTGTAAAACTAGCAAATGGAAAAAACCAAAGACAATTAACAAAGCAAAGCAAATGCGAAATGAAAGCAAGGAAAAGAAAACAAAAGAAATGAAAGTATAACAAGCATTCTATTATGACAAACAAATAATAATGATTATGATAAAACTATGCATAACAAATGTTGTTTAATTGAATGTTTAGCTAGGCATATATGAAATAAAATAAATAAGACAATTAAGTAAAACAAATTTCGGCTAGCCGAACTTTTTTGATGTCCATGCAGCGATTTATTTCAAATTAATGTTGATATTCATTCATTCATGCATTAGAAAAGATATCAAAATGATCATGGTATGATCCTGAGATATTAGAGCGTTGGGTTTAGGTTTCGTTAAGAATGTGAAGTGAATATCTCTGATTGAGTCAACAAAAATTTAAAGGAATACAGCCATAATTTAATTTGAAAATACAATTCGTATGTGGGCATTGAAACTATTTGAATATAACAATAAATTGATACATTTAAGTGCAAACAAATGCAAATTCAATAAAATAAAATAGTAAATAAAGAAAATGGATCACCATCAAGATTTCAGCTACAAAACAAAACAAAAAAAAAACAAAAAAAAAAAGAAATACAACAAACAATGAAGACAAATATATATATACATATATATATATATATAAAACCAAATTGCATAAGTTAATTGTATTCTGTTCGATGTGGAAATATACATTTTCAGTTTTCAAATATACAACAAAAGCTGGTTTATGTATTTTGTTAAAAGTTCTTGGCCTGCACACAACTGTCACTGTATGAATTATTCAATGGCGTTTGATGGGAAGCGGAATTCGGGGTAGAATTTGGAACAAACAAAAAAATATTAAATGTCAAAAAAATAGTAATAATAATAATGGGAATAATAATGCTAATGACAATCATAATCATAATGATAATAATAAAAATAATGATAATGATAATGATGATAGTGATAAACATAATCATAATGATATTGATAATAATAATAATAATAATAATAATAATAATGATGATGATGATGATAATAATAATAATAATAATAATAATAATAATGATGATAATAATATTAATAATAATGGTAATATTAAAGTCAGTACATGATATATAAATCGAATGAATTTTCTTTTTCCTAACCATTCTCCCGCCCAGCTTTAATTTGTTGTGTTGCCGCTGACAAATAAAAAAACATGGGGGACTTTAGTTCCGTTTGACACCTGTCTGTTTAGCCCTTGGTGACTGAATGGAGGGCACGCGACCAATGGGCAGCTATAAATAAATTCAAAATAAAAAAGGCGGCTATGTGTTTGTGTGTGTGTGTGTGTGCTTGTGTCTATGGTGATGCGATGTGACGCGACATGGGGAGAGAAGTGAAGGGAAAGGGGTGTCATGTGTTGACAGACCATTGAGCACAAGAACAGGCTCAGCTCAGCTCAGCTCAGTCCACAGCGACCGCCTGTCGAATAAGTGCTTTGAAGTTCTCTCACTGCACTATGAACGAAATTTCCCATTTTACAGCAATTAAATTACAATTGAATTAACGAGCGAGAGTGCAGCTTTTGATAGTTAAAGGCAAACTATGAACCTAGTTGCTAAGCACTTAATTCTAAACTACAAAGAATAGTAAATCAATCAAAGCTTTAATGTTTAAATTTGGTTAAAATGTTAGTTCAGGTATATTTCGTTGACTAAATTAAGTTTCTTTGTAAGGGGGCAACATTTATCGTTGTGATCCTCTTAGGAAGCGAGCTCTTGAAAGTATGCTAAAGTTATTGTGCCAAGCTGCAGTGAACATATTTCTTTCACTTCTGTCAAACTGTTTTTTCAAACTGTCTGTCCACCTGTCCGTCTGTCTGTCCATCTTGTTGGCTGACTGTTTGACTGGCCGCTGGTACAAGTAATTAAAGTTTCAGTTGGTCAAAAGTTGCTGGGCTTGAATGCAAATGCAAATGCCATGCAAAAAGCACCCAAGACAATAAACAAAAATGACAAAAATTATAAAAAAACAACTAAGAAAGCTACAGTCGAGTGTGCTCGACTGTGTGATACCCGATACCCATTGTGAATAAATGCAAAATATTGCGATATTATTCTCAAAATATACCAATAATACTACAAAAATAGAAAAAATATACCGAATTGTATATTTGGTATATCGATATAGTACGGCGTTCAAAATATACCATAGACGGCACAATATACCAGATTGTCAGTCAAAGCAACTAAAGTAATAACTTCGACAATGTTTATCTGATTGCAACCAAATAAACAATTTCGCAACTACTATAGTTATCATTGTATATATTGTAAATTCGCAACTCTAGCTTTAAAATAACGCTTGTTATTCGATTTATGTTGATTTGCGGGTGCCAAAGTGGGCATGGCAAAAATTTGAAACAAACTTAATCTGCGTGCAAACAGAACAAATGTTGTCGAAAGTCAATTATTATAGCGCTATCTCTTATAGTCTCTGAGATCTAGGTGTTTATACGGACAGACAGACTGACGGACATGGCTAGATCGTTTCGCCTGTTGAGGCTGATCAAGAATATATATACTTTATAGGGTCGGAGATGCTTCATTCTACCTGTTACAAAAAGTTATAATACCCTTCTACCGTTCTATGGGTAGCGGGTATAAAAACAACATAAAAACTGGAATGAAAAAAAGCAAAGCGAGCGAAAAGTTTTGGTTGCAAAAAAGTTGCGAAAACAACCACAAAACAAAAGAGAGAAAAACTTCAGAAACTACATGAACCAGAGAAAGAATACAAAGCCGCACACCAAATGCTCTTTACAAATATTTAGACAAAAATGAAAACTTGTAAATTATTTACAATAATTTTAATACCACGTAAATTGTTTTAAAATTGTATATTTTATTTCATATTATTTGCAGTAAAAATGTATCAACTTAAGCTCAAGACGTTTGCTACATTTAAATTAGCTTAAAGCTAATTCAAGTGCTCTACGTTAGAGTATGAGAAAGTAATAATGAAATTGGCGCAAACACAATTTGAATACATAAATACGTTGATGAGCTTACAGCGAATGTGGATGAGTGCACAAAGCTCTGCAACACTCGAAGAAATAATTTTCAAAAATCAAAGATTTCGTTATTTTTAGCAGCCCATTATTAAAGCAATTTAATGAAGTAAAGTAAGAAAGCATTTAAATTGAGTAGAACACATTAAAGCTCTTAAAACTTGTATTATTATTAACGATTTGTTACCAATTTATTTAAAGCTTTTAAATTCAGTAGAGCACATTCAATTAATTCAAAAACTATGCTCAAAAGCTCTTAAAACTTTCAAGATATCAAGGCAAGCACAATTAGTTCATTGGATTATTTCTTCACGTCTTTTTTTAAATATTCATTTTTAGCATTTAATTTAAGCAAATCATATTAAACTACTCTAAAAACTTGCTAACATACTTATAGGCATAACACAACTAGTTCATTGGATTATTTTTAACGATTGTATAGAAGTTTTTTTTTTTTCAAATTAAGTAAAGCACATGAAATCGAAAGCTCATTGAACTTAAAACTCTTTGCATAACGAGTGTTCGCAAAGAGCTTAAAGTTAACTGAATTTGTAAATTCTAAAAATGTTGCAACTATACGAAATTTCTTTGAGTGTAGAGGTGAATGCAGTTGCTGCTGGCCGTCGCTGGGTGGCGCTAGCTGTGCATATAAATGGACTTCGGAGCCACAAACATAAAGAGAGATGGAGATAGGAAAAGAGACAACGAATGACTGAGAGTGAGTGCTATCAAATATTAAAAACGTCAGGCAGTAAAAGTTAGTTCGCTCAGTGTCCAGTAGGGTGGCAACCCTGACACCGATTTCAATTACACTTTGCCAAAAAGATCGAAGTATCCGCCACCTGCATTCTCTCGTCCTTTCTCTGACTCCTTCGATTTGTCATGGTTACTGCCACGCCTTCGTTGCGTATCAAAAAGAGGAGGCGAAGTCCTTTTGACGCCTCGCCTTTGTGCTCACATGTGATTGGATCTTTTCAATATTTTGTTGCCACCAAAGACAAAAGGAACAGGAACTGTGTGTGTGTGTGTGTGTGTGTGTGTGTGTGTGGCATGAAATGAGTCCGAGAATGTGTGAATGATTAAATGCTGGGCTGCAAATTCATTTGGCATTGTGCTGTTTAACTCTTTTGATAGCTCTGCATTCACTCCCAGCTCGATTTGGCATTACTCCAACAAGCAGCAGCTATCGATGTGGTATATTACTTTAGCTAAAAGCGAGAACCAAAGCCAAATACCAAATACCAAAATACCAAAGAAAAAAGGAAACCAGAAACCAAACAAGTCAAATACTAGAGTAGTGAGAACAATGCTGCAGTCAATGATCTTGCTCGACATGCAATTACCCTGTGAAAATCACATATATATATTGAAAGTGATATGCTAATTAGCTATTGCACGCCAAATGGCGCCACTAACAACTATTTGCTTTTGGAGCTGCAATGAAATAACAACAAATAATCAGCATCGAGGTAGTTGCTGACTGTCTCTCAATGCATTACTGTTGCAGCCTGTTGCAGAAGATATCGAATTTCATGTGGACACTCAGCACACCCTTTTGTGTTCCTCTCTCACATCGAAATCCAAACAAAACCAATCAGAACCAAGAGCCGATTGCATGAGATATGAAAAGCGAAATCGCAATAAAGTTGCCAGCAGCAAGCAACAACTTCATTGTTTAACTCTCTCTTTCTCTCTAACAGTCACATCAACTTGTCTTTCATTTGTTGCAGTTGCCAAAGCCACAAAATACATATGACATTCAGCACATTGCCAGCGAGGGTTGTCACAACAGATTCTCGACTTTTGTTAAACATGCAAACAAACATAATGGAGAAAAATAAAAATCACGGTCTAAAATTTCGTGGGTTAAGCAGCATTAATTGCGCATTCCAGCATTTGAAATCGCCAACAAACATTATAATATTTTTAAATAAAAAAGACAAAGTCCTTAGCAGCCAGTAATTTAGTCATACGTTAGTGTTCATTTTGATCATATTTAATCCTTTTAAATAAATTAATTACGAATACAATAAACTTTGGCAGACAACAACAGTTTGTTATTTGAATCAATTGACGAATTCGATAATAAAATGAACTTTTTATAAGGGAAATACTTGAAGAAATGTTGAAGCAAAAATTAAGAATACAAACTAAAAGCGAGCAATTGAAATTATGGCAAAATTGAGGCGAATTTACTTTGGCAGACGACAACAACTATTAGTTATGAACATAAATTGGCAATTTCTATAATGAAATGTACTTTTTTAATGGAAATGCTAAAATAAATGTTTATGCTTAAATTAAGAATAATAACTAGAAGCTGAAATTGAATTGACGATGAAATTGAGGCGAAAATCAAATGATTCAAAAAGAAGATAAGGAAAATGGAGAATCAGATGAAAAGAACACTCTTCATAAATAAACAATTAGAGAATTGTTTGAAGAAATATAAATGAATACATTAAGGAAACAGGAAATAATTGTTCGAAGAAATACAAATGTGAAGCGAAAATAATTGAAATTATTATAGTGAAATGAAGACGAATTCGATTCACGGAATGCGCGTACAAATATTAATAAATGTGCAAAATATTTACTCATGTTAAACGAATACCATATGTGGCTTAATTAGAGCAAGCAGGTGTGTGAGTGTGTGTAGGTGTGAAAGTATATGCGATGGCATGTGTGTGTGTGAGGATGGAGTTGGGGAGTTAGCCTTTGATTTAATTTAATTTGTTTGCAATTAAATTTGCTGATTTGTCGACCGTCGCAAAAAGCAAAAAGCACAACTCAAAAGTGGACAGCGAAAATAAATTGCATGCTGCATATTGCATGTGGTTGTTGCAACTAGCTGTGGCAACTAGCTGCGGCTCTGCCACAGTGGTAGCTACAGTTGATGTCGATGTTGGCTGTTGTCGCTTCCGCTCCACTTAAAAGTGAAGCTGTTGCCACATGGAAATCTCCAACTGTCCCCGCCCCCCCCGCTTGCCATCGGATTTCTTTTTCCATTTGGTTTTGTGGCAAGGCGCAACAAATTTGGGTTAGTTGTCGGTTAGCCAAATGCCTTAAATCAGTTAACGATTTGATCAACATGCCACGCAATTGCTGCAGTCAGCGAAAGAGTCTACATCAATCAGTCAATAAATCAGCAACTAGCAAGAGGAGTTTTACAGTAAAAACTCCAAATAAAATATAATATATAGTATTATTAATAAGATGATATTATAAATAACTTATTTTGATATATGTGCATTAAAATAATTTAAACGTTTAATGTTCTTCGTACTTATAGAATGTTTCTAACTTGACATCTACTTATCATCGAGTGTTTAACATTCATGAAATTCGTGTCCGGCTAAAAGAGTTCAGCAAGAGTTTAGAGCTTAACAAGAACCGCTTAAAAGAAAGTCATAAATTCGGAATACTTAGGGAAAGCGAATATCATAAAAAAAAGACGTGGCCACTAAGAAAGTTTTCACTGTAGTTAGATAATTAAGCAAGCAGTAAGTTAGACAGCTAGGAACAACAAAAATAATAATAGACAGTTTATATATACAAAAAATCAAATAATGCAAATGTTTTAGATATGCTTTATATTGCAATTGAAATTTAAAAAGTAATCTAACACATTTTTTATTTTGAATAAAATAATAAATTTTATTGAAATTTAAAAAGTAATCTAACACATTTTTTATTTTGATTTATTGAATTGATAACAATTTATATAATTCTCGAGCTACAAACACAACGAATCAATCGAATCTTACTTTCAATGTTTTTCTTCTGATAGTTCAGCTAATAGAGCTGTTATGAAACACACTTTTCAATAAATATACCACGCGATATTACATTTCTAGTTTAACTGATGTGTCATCGTTAATACATTATAAAAATCCCTAGCTAAAATGTATATGGACACACTGTCCTAAGCTCTCTCTCTCTCTCTTTTTGCATATTTTTTCGCTGTGATTATTGCGAGTGACTGTTCATAAAATACATACTTAAATAAAATATATGGGCACACTGTCGTAAGCTCTCTCTTCCTCTCTATTTTTTATTGTGATTACTGAGATACGCTTTTTATATTATATTTAATTCCTGTCTCTTTCTCTCTTTTCTCTGTGATTATTGAGAATGGCTTTAAATAAATTATATAGGCACATCGTTTTAAGCTCTATGTGTTTATTTTTCCTGTAATTATTGAGTGTGTTTTTGTGTTTTTGAAATTTAAAACTTTACAATATCAAACGATAAAATCACTAATTACAATATTCTTTATGTGATTCGAGACCTTGGCATCAATTTCTGCGTGATTTTGCGATGACAAAAGTATTACTGAACAAATAAGTACAAGTTATAGTTATAAAAAAAAAGATAAAAGAAAAAAAAATAGTAATTTTGCATTTAAGAATTTTGGCATTTAAAATTTAAAGAATTTTCTCATTCTACGAAAAATGCAGCTATTGGCATCGCTGCGAATGAAATAAGAGATAGGCATCCCTCTTTTTCTCTGTGTAAGGACAAGCAGTCGATCAGTCAGTCAAGTTTGTCATCGTAAAGAGACTTCAGCATTATAACGTGGCACTCTTGCACTTTGTCAGTCAGGCAATCAATTGCTTCCGTTTCCGTTTTGGTTGCAAACGCTGTCTCTAGTTTCAGCTGCGGCATGTTGCAAGCGGCAAGCGGCAAGCAGCAAGCAGTAAGCGGTAAGCAGCAGGTTGCAACATTTACGTTTACTGTTGCTGGGGCAAATTTGTCTGGGGCGTCGCATTTTTAGCGCTTCGCTGCGCTCCTCGCACACACACACACACATACACATCGAATCGCATCGCTGAGTGGGTCAGGAGGCAATGAAGCATGCCACGTGCCCCATAATCCTGTCACAGCTCAGCCCACAATAACTAATCCCAACAGTGGCAACTTGCAACCCTGCTGCCTGGCTTTAGCTTTGGCTTTGGCTTTGGTCAATAACCTTAATTGCTCATCAATTTACACAGCGAAAAGGAGACGCCGAATGGCTGTGAGGGAGAGAGCGAGATGGCAAGGCGCTAATCAGGTACACATACACATATATATGTATTAGTATATGTGTGTGTGTGTGTGTGTGTGTGTGTGTGTGTGTGTTTATATGCAAATCAGCGCTATGTGTGTCACTGTGCTAGAACAGCAGAAAAGCAGGCAACGTTCATTGGCTTTGGCCAGGGCGCATTTAATCAATATTTTGAGCTAGCAACAACAACAACAACAACTGGCATAATAACAAACATTTTAATTGAAGTTGCCAAAGTGTCAAAGTGTTGCATGTTACAAAGTACACAAACACATACGCACACGCATTCGCATTCGCATACACATTTGCAAACAGACAGTTTATTGCGCCTGTGGGTATGCAGCGATTTTTTTCGTTTCGCGACTTTAATTCGCATTTTGTGGCGCTTGCTTGCAACATTAACACTCTTGCCACTGTGTGTGTGTGTACGTGTATGTGTGTAGTGCATTTCTATACACACATACACACACACTCTCACACACACGCTCGCACTCCCTTTAACAGCTAGAAAACTGCGCGTTAACAACGTACGCCAAAGTTCTCGCCCATTGCGTTCGTTGCCTGCCCTTTGTTTTTGTTGCTTTTGATGAATACCCTTCTTCGATTGGAGTTTGATCGGGGTATTTTACTGTTTCATTTATTGAATGCGTTGTTCTCTTTCTTGCTTATATAATATAATAATACTAATAATAATAATAATAATACTAATAGTAATGATAATAATAATAATAATTAGTATTATTTTACAATATTACTCTGCATTTTTTCTCTCCAATTTTCTAGTTATACTTAACACCTCTATTAACAAATTAGCTTGTTTTCTGTTCTCCCCAAAACTGCAATTTACAGGGTATCTATGCACCAGCTTTGCAGCTGCTATGGTAATAATTTCCTCGTACTTTCTGCGCTTTCCATTTTCCATTCGTTTACGTATTTGTTTAGCTTTCTTCTCCCTTTTTTTTGTGCTTCAACATTGTTGTTGTTGTAAATCTGTCATGTTTCTAGTTTTATGCACTTGCTCAAAACGTTAAGCTCATGCATTTACATGTCTGTCTTTCTCTCTTTCTGTCCGTCTGCCTGTCTGTGTGAGTATCCTGGATTGTGCGAGTGAATGTGTGTTTACTTTTGAGGCACTGTCGTCGCATTTACAAGCAAGCTAATTTGATGCTGCTCGTTTGTGGCAACTTCTCTCAAACTTCACTGTTGCCGTTGTCCCTCTCCTTCACTTATCTTCAACTTTCTACACCGGATGTTGTCCCATATTTGTTCTATATCCACAATCTGTAACTCTCTGTGTTTTGCCCTTTATATCTTTGACGCACTCTAAAACTTATTGCACAGTTTGCATTGCAATGCAAAGAATTCCACTAAACATTCTCTGTCTTTAGATCTTTTTGTGTACAACTTTAAACAAATGATTTAAAAATATTAAAAAATCAAGTTGCTTACGTTTCACCTATATTTACTTTAAACTTGAAAATAAATATTCCATTAAAATGTTCCAGTTAATGCAATTGTTTTTTTAAACTAAAGATTCCAATTGCATTTACCTCTGAAAGGAGTTAATATCTCAACATATGTATGTAACATATATTTCTATTGCATCTCAGAAGAGTTCGATTTGAAATACACAAACAATGCGTTATTTCATTTTGTTGTTAGATATTAGTTCATTTTCCATCATCTTCAGCTATCCATAGGAAGAATATCATATTCCCTTCTGTTTATATTGTGCTCTATGGAATATTTTAAATGTAATAATATAAAAATATACCAAATATAACCATCGACATTGTACTTGTATATTTATATAATATTAGATCCAAAATACACCATATAATATACCAAATACTATATTTAGTATATTGATATACTACTGTACGATTAGTAGTATATCAATATACTAAATATAGTATTTGGTATATTATATGGTGTATTTTAAATCTAATATTATATAAATATACCAAATATAGCCTTCGGTATATATTAGTATATCTTTGGTATATTTATTTATTATTTATTTAAAAGGTTAGTTATTAAAATTAATACTAACACTATTGGTAAAGCAATGACACTCTTTGGTATATTAATATGGTATATTTTAAGAATAATACCGAGTGTTTTCCTTTTATTGAGAATAAGAAGCAGGCATCTCAAAGTCGAGACTGTAGTTTTCAGGTTTATCTTTATCTGTTTATGCATTTCTTCTTGATAAAGATGATCTTAAATGATCTTCATTTAATGCGAATTTGCCTCGAAAAGTATGCAATAAAAATGGAGCGAAAGTTATCCAACAAATATTGCGGTTGCTCAGCTAAGGAAATAACAACTGCTGGTCAGCTACTCTCGCTCGTTGCACTTAACTGTTCACCTGTGTGGCAGGCAGCATGTGGCATGTAGAATGTGGCAAACTGTGGCCCACATTCATGGCAGTCTCTCCCTTTCAATCTTAATCTCAATCACAGTCTCAATCATGTGGGGGAATTGAATTAAATGAACGCGTCGCGCTAAAGTGCAGCATGCAACGACAGCCACAGAAGCGAGGATAATCGAGCGGGGAAGCGTAGCACACACACACACACACATACACAGAAACATGCAACGCACATGTGTCATTTATGTACTATAAATAGATGCCAAAGAGACCGGAAGTCACTTTCAACAAGCAACGGAAGTTGCAAGCAAACGTCTGCTATTGCTGTTGCTGCTGCTCCGAATTGCTGAAGTTGTTATTGTCGCTATTGTTGTTGTTATTGTTGAAACTACAAAAGATTCTTGCAGTTGTTGTTCCTTCTTTTGTTATTGTTGCTCCAACTTATTATGTGGTTGTTGTTACTGTTGCTTTTGTTATTGAAATTGTTGTTATTGCTGCTGTTGTTGCTGCTATTATTATGTAGCGTCTGCTTATGCTTCTATTATTGCAGCTTCTACTTTTTCTGTGGTTGTTGTTACTGCTGCTGATGTTGTTTGTGTTGTTGCTGCAACTACTTTTTCTCTGGATGTTGTTACTATTGCTGTTGTTCTTATAGTTGTTGTTGCTACTGTTATTCCTTTAACTTTGACTGTGGTTGCTGTTATTGTTGCATTTACTTTGCTGGTAGTGTTGCTGTAATTTAAACATATTGTTGCTGTTGCAAGTGCAACACATTGCTCTTGTTGCTACTACTTATTTCAACTTCTATTTTTGAATATTGTTTGTAGTGGTTGTTGTCGTTGTGCTTACAGTTGTTGTTGCTGGTATCGTTGCTGCAACTCTTGGCTTCACTTTGACTGTGGTTGTTGTTCTTACTGCATTTACTTGGCTGCTAGTGTTGCTGTGACTTCAACCTGCAGCTCTTGCAGTTGTTGTTCCTGTTGTAGATGCAACACATTGCTCTGGTCGCTGCTATTGTCTATATTGTTGAAGCTTCTACTTTTGACTGTTGTTTATTGTTGTTCTTATACTTGTTGTTGCTGCTGCATTAGGCTTCACTTTGACTGTGGTTGTTGCTCTTGCTGCATTTACTTTGCTGCTATTGTTGTTGCTGTTGTAACTGCTGTAACATTGTTCTTGTTGCTGCTTTTGAAGATTCCTATTTTGATGTGGTTGTTGCTGTTATTACATTTACTTTGCTGTTATTGTTGCTGCGACTTTCAGTTGTGGTTGTTGCTGTTGTTTCTTTTCCCATTTTTGTTGCTGCTTTGCTTGTAGCTCAAACATGAGCTGTTATGGTTGTTGTTGCTCAAATTGCAGCTGCAATCTGTGCTGTTTTTGTTGTTGCTGGTCTTTTGGCCATTGTTGTTGCTGCTGTTCCTGCTGCTGCTGTTTTATAATCGCTTTTGAGCTGCGTAGATGCGACGCCAGCAGTCAACCAGGCAGTCAGGCACTCAGGCAGCCAAAACCTGCCCCATGCCCCATGCCACAGACATACACACACACAGAGAGGCGGTGTTGCCGCACGAACCCTTCGTTGCTTTCTGCTCGGCTGCTGTTCGTGTTTATTATGCTCAGGACTCGACATCCTGGCTGGCTTTGTTGGCATCCGTTCAGCAATTTCAGTCGTTGAGCAGTTGTTAAACGCGTCGCACGTTGACGTGGCAAACAGTCCAAGATCCCAAACAGCAACTTCAACAACAACAGAAGCAACAGCCACAAATATCACTTGTGTTCATAGTGTATTTTAATTTATTTTTTTTTTTTTTGGCGCCAACGCAATTGTTTCTTTTTTTTTTAAGTATTTTTTGTTACTGTGTGAAAATGCGTGATCATCCAACGGTGCCAAATGTGTTTCGCGTGGCCTCCACGCACAGCATCAACAGCATCAGTACGCTGCCCACGCCACGCAGCAGCAGCAACCAGCAGCAGCAACAACAACAGCAGCAGCAACATTGCAATAGCATCATAAAGTATAAACAAAGCAACAGCTACGAACAGCAACAGCAGCAACAGCAACCGCAACAACTTGTTAGCTACAGCGCACAGTACAGCAGAAGCAACAGTTACGAGCAACAGCAGCAGCAACAGCAACAGCAGCAGCAACATGCTGATGCACAGCAGCAATTGGGCAAACATCAGCTGACAACGAGCGCTTCGATCGAGCACAGTTATCCGCCGCAGCAGCAGCAGCAGCAATCGCCATATGCAACATTGCCACGCGGTTGCCTTAAGCGCACCCCACAACAGCAACAACAGTTGCAGCTGCAACAGCAGCAACAGACGGGCGTCATCAATACAATTTCGGGCAGCATTCCGGCGACAGGATTTGGCAGCATCAGCAGTTTTAGCGATTTGCAGTTCAATAATGTGCAGCTCAACAACAACAGCAGCAAAAGCAACACCAATAACAACAACAACAACAATAGCAGCAGCAACAACAATGCGAATGAAACACGCCAGCAGCAGCAGAGACAACATCGTACTGTCACCATCACAACACCAACAAAAGAGGCAGCAGCAGCAACTGTTGCTGACAATCAGTCGCATGTTGTCCACACGATGAACAATGACAGCAGCAGCAACAGCAACAACAACAGCAACAGCGGCAACAAGACGGGCAAAGTCAGTGCGAGTGGCAAAGCCAAAAGTGGTTACCTGTGGCTGTTGACACCTGTTGCAGCCAGGTGAGTGATTTAATTCAGCTCAACAGCGACATTAAGTATACGCACTGATAGACAGCGCAAAACCGTGATGCTGTCATTGCCTGTTGAAATCGTTTTTCTTTTCACCAGCAGCTTACGACTTTTATTACTAATTGTTCATCTAAATAAACTTTCGTATTTTTTTCGTAGTTACATTGAAAACAAGACAATCAAACTATGATTCTGATTTTTCATTTTAAGCAATATGCAATTTCAACAATGTTCAAAAAGTTTGCAATTGCAACAATCGAAATGAAGCCAATTAAAATTTGATTATGTTTTATTTTTCCCCATGTTGGTTCATCAATCTCTGCTTAGAAGTTTCTTCATTTCCTTTATAAAGTAAATATTATATCATAATACATGCGATTTAAATTGTACTTTTTTGGAATATTTTGCATGTAATAGTATATCAATATACTAAATATAGACTTCGCTACAATTTTATGTACTCTGGGGTATATTTTAAGTGTAGCAGTATTTCAATATACCAAATTTATCCTTTGGTATATTATTTTCAACTCTATAGTATTTTATAGCGATAGTATAGCGATATACTAAATACAACCTTCGATATTGCAATCTATGGTATATTTTGAGTATATTAGTATATCAATATACCAAATATAGCCTTCGTTACATATTATTTTGTACTCTAAGGTATATTTTGAGTGTTGCAGTATATCAAAATATACCAAATAGGACATTCGGTTTATTATTTTGAACTCTAAATATTTTCAATGTATTGATATAGCAATATACCGAAAATAACACTAGATTTTGCAATCTGTGGTATATTTTGAGATTATTAGTATATCAATATACCAAATATATTATTCGATACAATTTTATGTACTCTGTGGTATATTTTAAGTGTAGCAGTATTTCAATATACCAAATATAACCTTAGATATATTATTTCATACTCTATCGTATATATTAAGTATATCAGTATATTAATATACCAAATGCAGTTTATTCTTTTGTACTCTATTGTATATTATGAGTATAGTAGTATATCAGCATACAAAATATATATCCAATCAATATTTGAATACGTTTTTTTCGCGCCCTCTATTAACTCATCAATCTCTGCTTAGCAGTTTATTCGAAATAAACTTTTGCAGCCAATAAACAATAGTTCGCAAAGTTTGGATTGCATTTCACTGCTTTTACTTATACTGCATATTAATTTTCGCACAAATAATACGCAACAACAAGTTGCAGCTAAGCTGCTAAGAAATTGCAAACACTGCGTATACGTAATATTGTTTTAATCCAAATTTAAAAGCACCAAATGAAATTGCAATTAACAAGCAAGTAATTTAATTAATATTATGAAAGTCAAAAGCAATTAAACAAGGACACACACAAAATTGATAGAAAATAGCGCAAGGTTGTAAATGTTTGCAGATAAGAAAATGAGCTGAGAAATTGTTGTTGTTGAACTTTCAAATATTTGCGAGTAATGGCGAAAGCGCGGGAATTTGCCAGAAAGAATGCGCGAGGGCGAAATCGCAAAATTGCGATTGTCATTGTCGAAAAAGTTTTTTTGCCTAAATTAAGCGAAATGCAAAATGTGTGTGAAATGGAAAATGGCGCATAGCAAAAATACAAAAGTTGATGCTCTTGATAATGTTATAGAAGGGATGGGAAGGAAAGGAAAGGAAAGGAAAGGAAAGGAAAGGGAAGGAAAGGAAAGGAAGAAGGGGGGGGGAGGAGAAAAGGAGGCTGGAAACACTCAAGAGTCTGTGCAAATAGTTTGCGAACAAATTAAGCGCACTTTGCAGTGATTTGTGTCGCTAACACAATTATTTGCCAGGCCGACGAAGAACAAGTAAAACAGTCAGTCAGTCGTCAGAGTCCTGCCAGAGACATCGTCCTCCGCAGGACGATGTCATCATGTCGCTCAGAATAGTGCTGCATGTCTTCTGAGTGCAGAGTTGAAGCCGAGGCCGAAGGCAGCTGCTGCTGCTGCTGTTTCTTTACTGTCCTGTCGTCTTTATCCTCATCCTTTTCTTTTTTTTTTATACCCGCTACCCATAGGGTAGAAGGGTATTATAACTTTGTGCCGGCAGGAAATGTATGTAACAGGTAGAAGGAGGCATCTCCGACCCTATAAAGTATATATATTCTTGATCAGCATCAACAGCCGAGACGATCTAGCCATGTCCGTCTGTCCGTCTGTGTGTCTGTGTGTCTGTCCGTCCGTCCGTATGAAACACTGGATCTCAGAGACTATAAGAGATAGAGCTATAATTTTTTTTCGACAGCATTTGTTATGTTTGCACGCAGATCAAGTTTGTTTCAAATTTTTGCCACGCCCACTTCCGCCCCCGCAAATCAAAAAAATCGAATAACAAACCTAATTTTAAAGCTAGAGTTACGAATTTTGGTATATATAACAATTACTATAGTAGTTATGATTCCTGAAAATTTTGTTGCGATCAGATAAAAATTGTGGAAGTTATTAAAGAAATACTTTTGTATGGGCTTTGCTTTGGCCGACAATCTGGTACATTGTGCCGTCTATGGTATATTTTGAATGGTGTACTATATCGATATACCAAACAAATCATTTGGTATATTTTTAGTATTTTTTTTAGTATTTTCGGTATATTTTGAAAATGATACCGCAATATTTTGCCTTTATTAAAAATGGGTAGCGGGTATCTCACAGTCGAGCACACTCGACTGTAACTTTCTTACTTGTTTTCCTCTCTGGCTGTCCTGCTGGCAAAACGTGAAACGTGTAAAATACGCGCGTCGTCGTCGAGTTCTTTTAGCGCCTTGCAGCGGATGTGCGAGAAACGTTAAGGACTCTCGTCTCGTCTCGACTCGACTCGACTCCACTCTCAATCACAACGCACATGAAGAGCTTTACATTGATTTTGCAGCTAGCATTTGTCAGGTTTCTTCCCTTGCTGATTGAAGGCCAATATCATAAATACTTTGTCAAGAAGACACACAAAAATTATGTGGTAGAAAATACACGCAAAAATGTATGCATATAAAATATGCAAAAAAGTGAAGGCTTTAAATTCTGTTAATATACATAAATTTATTATTGTATTTGTTTTATGAAATATGATAAACTGTTTGAAGCTTTAAATTTTATTCATTTTCGTAATCAAAACAAAAAAGAAAACTATCTTGAATGATATTTCTTTGACTTATTTCATTGCAATAAAGAAATAAATAAATAAAATGAATACTTTAATTTGTTTTGCAAATCATGAAATGAACTGCTGATAAAATGTATTCAAAATTTCCTTTAATCAGCTAAGTCCAATCAAGAAAACCAAAATATCACGTATACGCAACGTTTATTTGAGAAATACTTTTGAATTGTGCTCAAGTGCTTTGGCTGAAAATCTGGTATTTTTTGATTGTAGTAAATTAGCAATATACTAAATATATTATTTGGTTTACTTTTAGTATTTTTGTGGCATATGAATTTGGTATATTTGCTATTTGCAGTTTTATAAAGGAAACTATTCCAATTAAAACAAGTGTAGTTTCAAATTCAAAACTCTTAATTGACATTTGCTGCTCAAACAGATTAATTCGTTATAAAATTCTCCAAGAATTACTCAACTCAATTATATTGTTTGTTTATTTCATAAATGTTACGCAATTTGCGCACACAATTTTGTTCACAAAATAAATAACCTTGAGAGAGCATTGAAATCATGTTTAATAATTATCGATTTTGCTTGCAAGTTCGATTTCATTGTATTAGTAAAGATTTTGATTTCGGTTGCTAGGCAGCAGAGAACAATAGCAAGCATCGAGCTTCGAGTTGTGCTAATTAAAAGCGATGCACTCGAAAAATTCGAATGCTATCTAAGAGCAACCCAAATGCAAGACTGCAACACACAACTTGTTGATCAACCCTCGCTTGGGCAGACGATTACCCAAAAACGTCTTGACTGACTGACATTCATTTGCCATGCGAATGAATCATGCATCAGAGTTAAGTGAATGCTTATGAATGCTTGTTGTGACTGACAAGTGAATGCAATATTCATGCGCTGCTGAATAAAACACTCTTCAGGCAAATTGCAAACGAGTTAAGAACGTCGCATGAGTGCACTCACGAATGCAGAACGTTAAAACGGATATAATTAATGTTTACACGCAGATCAAGTTTGCTTCAATTTTTTGTGCCACACTCACTTCCGACCCTGCAAATCTATAATAATCAAATAAAAAGCGTAATTTTGAACCGCGATTTTTGGTATATACAAAAATAACTTTAGTCCTTAAATTTCAAGAAAACTTGGTTTCGATCAGATAGAAGTTATTTAAGAAATGTTTTGTAAGGTTAAAAAGGACTACTTATGTTACTAGGGGTCTTAGAAACTTTGGCTGATAATCTGGTATATTTTTAGTACGCTATGGTATTTTGAATATATTAATACATCGATATGCCAAATATAGTTCTTGGTATATTTTAAGTATTTTGTAATTTGGTATATTTTAAAATAAATACAGCACTTTTTATGCATTTATGGGTACCGGGTATATCACAGTCAGCCACTCTCGACTGTAGCTATATTACTTATTTAAGAAATACTTTTGCAAGCCAAATAACGCTTATTGCTATGGCATATTTTGAATGTAATACTATATCGGAATGCAAAAAATTACCTTCGTTATATTATATTTTGGAATATTTTTAGGTATATTAAATTGATATATTTTTAGAATATGGTCTTATTAAATATGAATAGAGGGTGGTATCTCACATTTTGGTATATTTTGAATGTAGTACTATATCAATATACCAACTATGACTTTACATACATTTTATAAAATTTGCGGTATATTTTTAGAATATGCTATTCTTCAAAATGCATAGCGGGTATCTCACAGACGAGTACCCTCGACTACAGCTTCTTCTTACTCGTTTTTTTTTTTTTAAGCCAACAATTTGTGCGGCATTTATATATGCATATCAACTGGAAGCCCATTAACGTTCTTTCTCACTTTTTTACTTGTCATTTTTTTTATTTCTTCCTCTTGCTGTTTTTTTCAGACTTTCATGTACCTTGTTTTTTTTGGCATTTGGTTAGATGTCCCGTTGCCAGCTCGTAACTTGAATGCTCCTTAAAATATATTAAAGTGAACAGAGTTTGCCACACTTGATTAGTCGAGCGTCATTTAAATTCAATTCGAATTGTGCTCAACTCTAAGACATCAGACTCAAAGAACGAGCTTATTTGCCACCTGTTGCTGTTTATCAAAAAGATGTCGATTTCAATACTTTAATCTCTTCACAAGACAATCGTTAGTTCCTTGCGGTAATTAAATTTTAAACTGCAATTTTGCAATTGCGCAGCGAGTGAATTATTGTTGAGAAAATGGAATTTTCTGCGCATTAATTGGTCAAAGACACACTTGCAGTTATTAATTATATCATAAAGTAAATACATTCGTATTTGCGCATAGCATATTTAATTAAGTATAACAATTAATTGAAGAAAGTATTTGCATATTTGCGGCTTATTGATTATGTGTCATTGCAAGCATTGAAGGCATCAAAAGGAAATGTTGACTTTTGATTCATGTAATTTATTTATTTTTTTTTACTTCAATTATTGATATTTCATTTGCAAAAATATATTTCGATAATTTGCAAAAGATTCACATCGTGTATAAAAATTGTTGATTATTTTGTTTTAATTCAAGCGCAAGACATTTTATTATTGATTTAAAAAATAGAAATATAATTTAAATTAACACTACCGCATCTATAAATCGCTGGCTGCAAAGGCCTTTGGTTTAATTAAATTATATTAATTATCGTGGTTTAATACCAGAAAGTTATAATACAAAAGTTTAAAGTTTAAAATTTTTTAACGTAATTTCATATTTTATAATTTGAGTAAAAGTATTGTACAGAATATTTTGGAAGTTCTAATTATTATTTAAAAGTTGTTGATTGATAATTAGTGCTGATTTGTGTCATTGCAAAAATCTTTGTAGTTCTCTAACCAAATATACCAAATATAACCTGTGGTATTTGAAGTATATTAATTTGGTATATAAGAATAATACCGGAATAGTATACCGATATACCGAATATAACCAATGGTATATCTTAGCTTATTAATTTGGTTTATTTTAAGAATAACACTGTAGCTTTCTAACGTGCTAGGTGTTAACTTTGAAGTATTTGCACAATTAATGCTTTATGATTCAACGTTTCAAGAGTATGGCGTTCTCATTGCAGACATATTTTTAATAAACATTTTACCTATTTCTTGATGCAAAATGACATAATGATATTTGATTATTGAGTGTTTACACACTTCTTGCTGCGTATGAGCTAGTTGAGCATTGTGTTCAGTTTAGAGAACGAATTATTCTCTGCTGCTAACGACACAGACATCAGATATTTTTAATCAGCATTCAGCAGACACACACACACACACACACACACACACACACACACGCACGAGAGAGTGAGGGAGAAAGAGAGCGGAGTGAAACACACACGCTGGCATTTTACAACATTACAAGCGCTGCCAAACTGGCTCTGTTGTTCTGCAAGTGTTTGTGTGTGTGTGTGCGTGGATGTGGATGTGTGGGTGTTGCTATCGGTGGAAAAACATGCATAGACTGCAGGCCACATAGCAAAAGAAAGAGATAGCAGCAAGAGAGCAAGAGAGAAACGTATGCAGAGTGACTTTTTGATGGCCTCGTCTTTTTTTTTTTTTTGGGTCTCTCGCCTTTCTCGTTTTTGCAGCATTTCGGTGGCAATTGTTATAGCCGCATTGGCCGGCCCCCAATGGCTCTATACGGAGGAGAAGCTGCCCAATGCGAAATATAATGGGACGCCAAATTTCAAGGCACTCGACGATGGCGTCTACCTAACCAAATACACCAAGTCCAGCCTCTGGATATTGTGCACAACGCTGCCAGGTGAGTTTCCCAACCCAACTCCCGAAAATGAAGACAAATGCTCGAGTCAATGACATTGCGTATACGCCACGTTCAGTGCAATCAACAGAGTAATATCCGACCAACAAAAAAAATATGCAAGTCAAACTGTTTGTCAATCAGTCTGGTTGGTCAGTCAGTCAGTCAGTCAGTCAATCATCTGTTGTTGGTAGTTGACCAATCATCGTGTCAGTCAATCAAGTGAACAAACAAAAATGCAGCAACAGCCGCCAATTAGTGACTCTGACTCGCACTCGGGCTGTCACAACTGATTTATTTGCCTCACACCGATACCCTGTAGCTCCACATGAGCAGCAGTGGGGTATATTAGAGTCAAGGTGTTCATTCAAATTGTTCAAACATATAATTTAATCACATTCAATATGACCAACTGCAGACAACACAAGTGACAAGGCACACATATAATTTAACATACCCTGTAATTTATGAAAGTAGCTACATTTGATCAATATGCAATACGTTTTACAAGCTTTTCAAACACATAACTGTACACAAAATATAGGAATTTTTAAAATTGTAGTTCAACATTCCATGAACTTCTATCAAACTTAACAAAAGTGCAAGTTCTATAAACACAAAATATGCAAAATGTTCAAAGAATATAGTTCAGCATACCCTGTAATTCACGAACACGTATATAGACAGAAGAAGCTGACGACTAAACACATGCCTTAATCACAAATGCGAAAAAAACCTTTAATGTCATTCACAAAACTTAAATCTCATAAATTTACAGGGTATGTGCTAGTGGCACACACTCACACACACACACACAGAGATTTTTATTGCGTGTTTTGCATGTAATTGAAATGTTTTTGCAGGCAAGGATGTCGACACATACAACTGCGTCAAAATTGATTACTTCCCCCAGGAGGGATATCAACCGGATCCGCACGACTCGACGCCAGCGATACCCTGTAAGTAGTAAGCGTGCGTGGTTGTGGGATTACACAACAGCTGCAGCGCTCGGATTTTTAATTTATAATAATTCGCATCACTTTCAGTTGCATTGCTATTTTCGTTTTGCATTTGAATTTTCATTTGTATTTGAATTTGCTTTGGTTGGTTGTTGGTTGGTTGGTTGTTGGTTGGTTGGTTGGTTGGTTGGTTGGTTGGTTGGTTGGTTGCTAGTTGTTGGTTGGTTGCTGTTTGCTGGTACGCAACAAAATCCTTGGCGCTTAAATGCGAGATGAGTAGCAGCAGTTGATGCAAGCTGGCTTCAAGGACAAAACCCATTAGCAAGGAGCAGCAGCAGCTTACAATCCGTAGCATTGCTGGTAATTAAATGCATGCCGGGATTAATGCTTAGAAGCGAGAGAGAAACCAAAGACTACGAGAGAGAGAGAGTGAGAGTGAGAGAAAGGGGGAGAGAGATTGCGTTCTACCAATACTTCATGGGAATTCAATAGTTATTCGTTCAGCTTCCCCCGTTTCTAATTGGATTAGCAGAGACTTAAAATCGAGAAGGTCCATTCTCCACACCAAGAGCACTTCATATGAATACATTCTGCAAGTGCATTCGAAAGTAGAAGTAGAAGCTTAGAACAAATCTTATTGTACACAGACGATTTCCATTGTCTCTGTTCATCATCATCTTCCGTTTTCCTACGCAGTTTTCGATGTGTGTGTCGCCTATATTGATTTCGATTGAAATTTGATTATGTTTTCATTTCTCTCCTTTTCATTGGCAATCTTTGAACTGAAAATATTCAATTAGCAAGCACCAAACAAGCAACCACAACAAATAAAGCGCAAACGCATTGTTATTAATTTCAAAGGCGCCGCTGGTGGCAATTTCATACATTCAATAAAATACCATAAAAACTATTAGACAACCAACTGCTTCTGCTGCTGCTGTTCCTGTTGTTTGACATTTTTCACATTTTCACATTTCCCCATTTTCTTGTATTATTTTTGCACATTTTTTACTGGTCTAAGCTTTTCGCTTTTCGCATTTCGCTTTTTGATTTTGAACCTGAGCCAGCGCCGAAGGCAAAAACCACACGACGCGTCGTGGCTACTTTCACTTTTCTGTTTGTTTTTCGCTTTACTTTTTTTTCGTTTTTTGCTATCTATCCTCATCGCTTGCTCCTCCTCCTCTCTTTGCTAACCACTATTGCCCGCTCTCACACTTTTTGCAGATACCGTAACCAAGTCGTGTCCTATCTTCCTGGGCGCTGGCATTGTGCTGGTCATCAGCTTTATCATCTTTCTGATCCCCACGTGCTCGCATCGCAACAGTCTCTACTATTTCACTGCTGGCATCCTCTTCATTGTGAGTGGTAAGTGCGCGGATAATAAAACTGATGACAATCGCTCAAACTTCAATTGCAATGCAACAATTCAATGATAATTTTCACATTCAATGAAATTTCCAACGCTAATCGTAATGCGATTACTAGTGTTGAACGCTTAACACTAATTCAAATACGACATTCGATAGTTATTTCAATGCAATCTTTGTAGTTTCAATACAAAATGTTATTTAAAGCTAACTCCAATACTAATACTATACTAATACTAATTGCATACGCAAAAGAAATTAAATTTCAATGTAAATCATAATGCCAATGTCAGTATTAATACTCCACTCATGTGAACTCTAATGAAAATTAAGCGACAATGCTAAATTTAATACCAATGCTAATGTGAACTTTAATGCAAGTTCAATGAAAATACTAATTTTAATAATAATGCTAACTCTAATGAAAGTTCAACTACAATGCCAATTTTGATATTAACGCTAATGTGAAATGAAAGTGTATTAATAATAATAATTTTAATATTAATGCTAGTTATGAGGATTCGATTCGTACACATTAGCAATGGTGATAGTTATAATGCCAAGTCCTATAATAATTCAAATGCATTTGACACTTTAATGTTAAAGTAAATTCAAATTCAATATTATTGGTAAAGCTAAAGCTTACGCCAATCCAAATTAAGCTCTAGCGCTCTCTAATGCTAATTGTATTGATATCAAAATTATTAATGTGAATTCTAATGCAAATTCAGTATTCATGATAATGCTAATGCATGATATCAATAAAATTCCAACATTGAAGCCAAGGCTTTATAATGCTAAAAAATATTGCACATATTAACATTAAGATTAATGACAATGATAACATCAACATTTCTATATCAATTTTAATGATTCTCTCTTTTCAGGACTGATTATGCTGATCGGTTTGATAGCCTACATATCGATACTAAAAGCAGAGATCGGTTCAAAGTTGCGACCTCGTTCCCCACTGCAACCAGCGCTCTTCAAGGTTACCTACGGTCAGAGTTTCTTTCTATTCGTGTTTGGCTTTATTGCCACCGAATTTGTTGGTGTGCTCAACATCTTTCTGTACATCCATCTGCAGGAATTCAGTTATTACAGCGTAAGTACACACACAGAGAGTCACATCCGCCTTCGATTATATGATTATCACAGCACTCGTCAAAGTTGAAATTAATTTAGTTCAAAGTAATGCAATATTGTTGTTGGAGTTTAAAAAGAATTTTTGCATCTAAATACATGTTGCCAAAGGTCGCAGCACGTCTGCATATGGGCATTTCCACAAAAAGGTCCACCGCGACCAAAAAATTAAAAGTTCTTGAAAATGATTTTTTCCAACATGGTTACATAAAGAAATATTCAAGTTTAATAAACTTGAAAGAATTTTGCATTTATCATTTATAGATTTCAAAATATTCGAATGCAAAGTCCCGCAAACGCACCTGTTGTGATTATGATGTTTGTAGGGCATATTTTGTTTTGATAACAACTTCTAAAATAAATGCGTTATGCTTTGTCTTTTGCTTTGTAAAATTATTTGGAGATTGCAAGAAACGAAAGAGAACGCAAAAAGTAACATGGGATCATCAATAACGGTAAAAATTTTGATTTGCTTTATCACTTATTTTAATGTCCCGTGCGCGACCGAAAAACAACATTTCTTATCAGTAAATCCAAATCACTTGCTCGAATTGCATCAAATTTTTTTTGCAAACAGAGTTTATGCGCGCAGTAAATATATAAAAAAAATTTGGAGAAAAAAAAATATTTGTATTTTTGGTGATCATTTAAAGTTTGTCCCGTGCGCGACCGTAAGTACACAACATAAGTGCTAACTTATTCCTCTCTCTTATTTACACAATATGAATGATGGAGTAAGTTGGCAGCGTTGGCGCAAAATTAACAAGTAAGAAAGCTACAGTCGAGTGTGCTCGACTGTGAGATACCCGCTACCCATTTTGAAAAAAGCAATATATTTTGCGATATTATTCTCAAAATATACCAAATATACTACAAAAATACTAAAAATATATACCAACTGGTATATATGGTATATCGATATAGTACCGCATTCAAAATATACCATAGACTGCACAATATACCAGATTGTCGGTCAAAGCAACTCAGACCCCTAGTAAGTAGGTGTATTTGCACATACAAAAGTATTTCTTTAATAACTTCCACAATTTTAGTCTGATCGCAACAAAATTTTTAGGAATCATAACTATTATAGTTATTATTCTATATACCAAAATACGCAACTCTAGCTATAAAATTACGGTTGTTATTCAATTTTGTTGATTTGCGGGGGCGGAAGTGGGCGTGGCAAAAATTTGAAACAAATCTGATCTGTGTGCAAACATAACAAATGCTGTCGAAAAAATTATAGCTCTATCTCTTATAGTCTCTGAGATCTAGGTGTTCATACGGACAGACACGCAGACGGACAGATCGTCTCGGCTGTTGACGCTGATCATGAATATATATACTTTATGGGGTCGGAGATGCCTCGTTCTACCTGTTACATACATTTCCTGTCGGCACAAAGTTATAATACCCTTCTACCCTATGGGTAGCGGGTATAAAAATAGTGGCGGTAAAAAATGTCCCGTGCGCGATGTCCCGTGCGAATTTACTTCAAATTGAATTAAAAAAAAATTCAAGTTGTTTTTGAAAAAATTATAACCTTCTTAAAGAGGCATCAATGCACAAAAATTTAAAATTAGTTGCATTAAAATATTGCCTCTGGATTCGCTGAAATTTGCGTTTGAATTGGTTGACCTCTTTAACCACTTCCGTTTTGTGTCCCGTGCGAATCACTTGACTTTTGCAATTATCTTCTGAATGAAAAAATACCCAACATCAATCTTTGCACCAATGAAAGAGCTAATAAAATGCTATACATTAAGCGTTTCTGTTGAAAAAAAAAACGTTTCCTTTTTACCGGGTTTTTACTTTGAACGCGTACGAATGTCCCGTGCGCGATTTTGGAAATGCCCATATCACATAACATAAAGCAAGCAAGGAAACAAAGTGAAAACAGTTCTTTGAATGTTAAGCAACAGAACTCTTTGATGTGCTGAATGTACCTATATGGTAGAAGGGTATGATAACTATGTGCATGTAGGAAATGCGTCCAACATGCAGAAAGAGTTATCTTCGATTCCATAAAGAATATATATACTTGACAGCCCAGGCGATATCATGTCATGTCTGTCCGTCTGTCAGTATGAACACCTAGATCTTAGAGACTACAAGAGATAGAGATCTAAGTCTTTTCGATAGCATTTGTTGTATTTGAACGTAGATCAAGTTTGTTTAAAATTTTTGTTACGCCCATTTCCGCTTCCCCAAATCGACAAAAATCAAATAAAGCGTTATTTCGATGCAAGAGTCTCGAATTTGGGAACAGACCATTATAACTACAGTTTCTATGATTCCTAATTTGGCTAACAATCTGGAATATTTTGCACTATATATACTAATAATATATACTAAAAGTATATATTATATATATGATATAATGTGATTTCCAATGAAATTTCAATAATCATGAGAAGGCTTATAATAATGCATGCGCTAATATAAATTAAATTCCAACATTGCTATATCCTTTGGTATATTTCTAGTATTTTTTCGGTATATTAATTTAGTAAATTTTAAAATTAATATCGCACTGTTTGTCTTGTATTCAAAATAGATCGTGGGTATCTCACAGTCGAGCACACACGACTGTAGCTTTCTTTCTTGTAATTAAACTTATGTTGATTCTGATAATGAGTTTTGCAACACGCAATAATGAAATGTAATACTTTTCTTCCCCTTTGACCGTGTCTGTAACTTATTTATCCTCCTTTTCCATTCGAACATGTTATCCTTGGCCTTTGCTCCCCACTCTTCCACAGCGTTTGCCCTGCTTCAGCGTGGCCAACATTCATGCCAAGATCCAGGAGGAGCAGTCGCAGCAGCAGCTCGCTCGCACGCATTCCTACAAGCGCTACAGGCAACCGGGCAACGCTGCAGCTCTCGCATCCTCGGAGGAGTCGCTCAATGCATCCGCCAAGCAGCAGCAGCAGCCGCGTGATCCGCTGCAGCCGCAGCATCAGCAGCAGGAGCAGCTGTATCAACAATTTCTGCTGCGCTCGATGAACGCTCGCTTGCATCAAGTGCACGATGCGGGTCGCGGTCCGTTGCCTGCAACGTGCAACACGCAAACACTGCCCGGTGGCTATGCGTGCCGCAAGCATCCCAATGCTGCTGCTCCTCCTCTTGCTGCTGCTGGTGGTGGTGGCGGCTCCAATTTGAATCTGTATTTGCACAATGATCTGGAGCGACGGTAAGTGCCAAAGAACTTGAAATTGTCTTAAGGTTCACCTCGCTCTTTCTCCTTCAACAGCTTCTTCTTCGAGAAGCCGGCGGTGTCCAAGTGCAATCTGCATTCGCGCAGCTTTGCCAAGTCGCTGAACGAGCTGTGCATGGAGCCAACGCCAGCACCAGCGGCAACGCGTTTGCCGTTGCATGCCACATTGCCGCTACCCGCACCGCCGGCGACGTTTGCTGATTTGCCACAGGAGTTTCCACTCACTCGCTCCGTCTCAACGGCCACCGACATCTTCAATCCGAGTGCCCAGCTGCAGCGCAAACAGCAACGCAACATGGCCACCAACACACAGAACTTGCCACGCAATCGCGGCGAGGAGCACGATGACGAAGACGACGACATGACCGAGGCACGTCTCTGCGGCTTGAAGCGTGGTCTGCGCAAAACCAAGGACGAGCTCTTCAACGAGTTCTGCAAGCGAGCCGGCATGCGAGCCAAGCCCAAGAACATCTACTACATCCCTAGCGAGGATTCTGTGGAGTCGCCAGAGCCGCCACAGTCGTCGCATTCGTCGAAGCGACGCTCCCATGAGGAAAGTTCGCATGAGCGCAGCAACAACAACAACGATGATGATGCCGATGGCGATGACAACGGATTTCGACAGTTTCGATCGCCACCTGGCGTCACTCTAGACGGCGATCATCTCTACGTAGTGACCGGTGAGTGCTTTTAAGCTCCTTACTTGCAGGGTATCTACTGCATTGCATTGTGGTTATAGCGTATCTTTGATATCCAATCTATGTATTTGATGCAAATAATCGACAGTGTTGAAAGCATTATAAGATATCCGTTTAAGTGTCACGAAAGGGTCTCAAAGTCGAATGTTCGCTTGAAACTTTCGTTCTCATAAAGTAAGAAGTTCATTGATGAATTGTTGATGACCCGAATTAGCTAACATGGGTTAGTAAGCGTCAAGACGACGAGTTTTCATAGTCTAATTTTTGCTTGTTAATTTCGCAATCATGAAGTAAAACGCCTTAGTTAAAACGTATTCAAGGTGAATACGTTATTACCACGACTTAGTAACTTGTAGTAGTACGACTTCCAAGCAATAAAGCTGCATAATATTTGAATTAAAGGGTCTCTCAAAGTCTAATAATCGCTTGTAACTTTTGTAGTCATAAAACGAATTAGTGAAAACCAATTCAAAGCGAAAAGACAAAGTTTAATGTTTGCTTGTTACTTCGCACTCAAAAAAAAATAACAATAACGAAACTTATATTTTAAACAGCAGAAAAAGTGAAAAAATTCATATTTTTCATCTGTCTAAAGGGTCTCTACAAGTTTAAAAGCATAAATTAATATAAGCTAGAGGGTCTCAACAGGTCAACTGTCCGCTAGTTTTTTTTTCGCCTTCACAAAATGCTAGTATACGATATGAGATGTATTATCTACTCGCCAATTAATAACTACTGTAATTAAGAGGACGCTATATAATTTTGAGATAACTAAAGGGTCTCTAGAAGTCAAATGTGTATTGTGTATTCATTAAGTAAAAACCATGAATATGTATTGCACATAAGAATATAGAATCTCACATTTTAAATAGCAGGAATAAGTAAAAAGATATGCATATTTTAAGTCTTCACAAGTGAAATGTTTGCTTGTACCCCAAGGAATTCCAAAACCACAGGATTTTTGCATTCGCAAAGTTCTAGTATATGTGAGGTATTGTCTACTTGTCAATTAATAGCTACTGCAATTAAGAGGATCATATCTGAAGCTATATAATATTAAGATAGCTAAAGGATCTCTAGAAGTCAAATGTCAGCTTGCTTTTTATGTATTCATTAAGTAAAAACCAGGAATATGTATTGCAAATAAGAATATCGAATCTCAAATTTCAAACAGCAGGAATAGGTAAACGGATATGTATATTTTTCAACTAACTAAAGAGTCTTCATAATTGAAATGTTTTCGTGTACCCCAAGGAATTCTAAAACCACAGGGTCTTTGCATTCGCAAAGTTCTAGTATATGTGATGTATTGTCTACTTGTCAATTAATAACTAATGCTGAAGCTATATAATATTGAGATAGCTAAAAGGTCTCTACAAGTCAAATGTTCGTTCGAGATTTTCGAATTCTGTGCTAGCATGGAACCTTAAGACACATAATCCTTCGTATTTTCCTTCACAGATCCCGGACAATTTACAATGCCGCGCCGCAGCTCGATGTGCGTCGATCCGATGTCAGCAATGCCCATGCCACAGCTGCGCAAACTCAACTCGAATCTGTCACTGCACACGCCCCAATCCGAGATCTGGCCATGGGCCTCACAGCAGCGCCTCGCCTCGGAGCATGGCCAGAGTCGGACGCTGCCACGCTGCTTTATGCGTCAGCCGGCTGGCAGCCAGGACAGTTTGGGTTCGCTGCAGAGCAGCTTCAGTGCGAGCCAACAACGTTTCACGCAGCTAATGCAACAGCATCAGCAGCAGTTACAGCAACAGAATCGTTATCTCTCAACGTTGACGCTGCCATTGCCGTTGCCTCCTCGGCCCAACGAGGATTTGCTGCCAGCATCGAAGCCATCTCAAGCCAGCAAATCGGGCGTTCAATGGCCAGCAGCGATTCCATCGTCGCCATCGAACTATGGTCACGGCACAAGCGCCAATGCGAGCATCTATCATCATCCGCAGCCGTTGTATGTGGCCAACAATGCGGCGCCTCCAGTTGTGAGTGCTCAGGTGCATCCGCCCAAGTTTCAGCGCGCTTACGCCTTCGATGATGCGCAGCGACGTGCGAGCTTTGCGGTCAGCGATGCCTTCGATCTCGATGAACTCGAGCGCGAACGTCGTCGCTCCCATGCCAGTCTCTTTGGCGGCATCAATATGCCACAATCGCAATCGCAACAGCAACAGCAACCACAATCTCAACAATCCCAATCTCAATATCGCGAGGTCTACGACGTCATCAATGGGACTGCAGTTTAATGAGCGCGAAGTTTAATTAATGTTTGAGGAGCTAACTTCTAACTTAATCGTCTCTGCTATCAACGATTTCCATTTTATTCACTCATTCCTTTCATATCTCTATTCGGCTTCAAGTCTTTACGAATCTTCGATTTCAATTGTCTGCGTGTTTCACGAATTAACGAAGTATTTAATAGACGTCCATATATATATGTTTATCGATATTGAATGCAGTTATAACGTTACTTAATAGATGTAGATGGTAAATAATATTGATTTTAAATGGCAACCTCCAAATTGTTCGATTCTACTTTTTCCTGTTGAGAATAATCTCGTTACAATGAATACTTAATACAAATCGGTTTGTCGATTCTGTCTCGATTTCCACGCCTCCGATAACTCTTTCGATTACTGATCACTTGCCAGCAATATTACAATAGTATGTTTCAATCAACAAAATGAGTCCAAATTGACGTCCATATTAAAATATCAATTCAATGTAAATGTTTTCAACGATATATGGCATATAGAGGATATTCAGATGTTCGATAACTTTTAATTAAATGTCGTTTTGATCAATGTGATAAGTGTGTTATCGATAATCATGTGTTGCATGTTGCATTATTCAATTACGCCTCACAGTTTGCCGAGGTTTCGTTTTAGGGATTAAGGGCGTTACATAAAATAACATAACATATTTTACATGTTATCGATCAGCTATTTAATCGATAGCTCTATGTTGAGTAACCAATTTTACATGTTATCGATCAGCTATTTGATAGATAACTCTATTTTTCTCAATTTTCCTTGTACTTCGAGAATTTTTTTTGTTGATATCACATATCTTACATTAAAAATGATATTTCACCACCTCGCTTCAGATAACTTTGATCGATTTCTAAATTTGTTCACACTATATAGAATAGTATTTGTGCAGAACACATTTTGACGTCCATATTTATCTGTGGTTTCAATTCAATTAATATATTAATTGATAAATACGATATAAACTCAATAACCGATATATGTAAATGTTTGTGAATGATATTCTCAATTTGTCCCGTAAATATATTTTTCCCCCTTCAAAAAGTAAACGATGCGATACATTTTCCAACCAGGAAAATCTTTTACAAAATTTATGGAATACCTGCCAAATAATTTGTGATACGGATCAATGAAAATAATTTCCACTCAAGGGTGGAAAAACAAGACAAAAGAAAACTATTTATACACACATACAATTCCCACCTGAACGCACATTCGTATTTTAAAATTGATGTGTAATTAAAATGAATGAAGATTTGTGAACTTACCGCACACTTAATCCAACTGCTGCGATTTGAATTGTGTGTGTGTGGTGTGTGAGTGTGATGTGAATGATTGATGATTGGTGAGGTGGAGATGAAATTATGCTATCATAATGTGAGAGATCCTTTCTGAGACGTAGGGAATTTGATTGAAGCTACAGCAGGAGTTGAGCAAACACTCTAAATGTTAAATGTCGATGTACTTCTTCTATATGTGTATACTTATATTAGATGTATGCATTTGATGCTCGTTCGCCATCCAGAGGCTTTGCTGTACCACAGTTGAAAACTAATAAAGATATATACATACATATGTATATACATGTGTCTATGTGCCGTTGTTTATTTACAGTGTGGTGGGGGACGAATACAATGAACGTTGGACGTTGAATTAGTTCAATCACTTTGCAGCTTAGCTTGTTCACATATTCATGCGCTTCCAGAACTCTTGGCTGGGCGACAAAGTCCCCGCACTTGAGCTGGCATGCGATGCAGTAGAGATGACGCCAAACGCAACTGGAGACTTGCGACCCAAGCCGCTGATTAGATTGCTGCTGCTGCTGTTGCCAGTGCTGCTGCCGACATCGCTGAGTGCATCGAGCAGTCCCAGCAGATTGTCGCCACCAGCTCCAGCTGGCGCATCCGTTAAGCTGCTGGGCGCTGTGTGAGGTCGTGTTGCCAATTGAGTCGGGTTCAACTGTACGATGGGCGCACTCCAAGGTCGCTTGAGGTTCGTCGTCGTTGTTTGCTGCTCGCCAAAGAGCAGCTGCATCTTGGCCATCGAACGCTGTAGCTTTCGACTCGCTGGCGGAGTCGTTATGCCTGCGATCTGCTCCAGCGACGAGTGCGTGTTGCTGCTGAGTGCTTCGAGTGGATCCTCTAGCGGCATATGTGACTCCGCCGTGAGCAATTGCAGGCTCGCCGGCTTCGAGACACGTGCCAGTGTCGCCTCGACGCGACTCAACAGCTCCTGCGTCTCGTCCTGCACCTGATCGACGAGCAATCTGTTGTTGCTACTCACAATCTCCGCTGTTGTCGCTGGAGGCCTGGGCTCAGCTGTAGCATGCAACTCCGAGAGCAGTTTGTGACGTGCTACCGCAATCGCATTGGTGAACTGATAGCTATCCGTGTCCAGCTCAGAGGCGCTGTAAATGGGCGAGATCACAACTGGTTGTCCTTGAGTTGGAGTTGGAACTGCGGCTGCGGCATCTTCGGTACGCATGCGCAGCTGCCACTCGCGAAAGTTGTCCAGCGTCCGATGCAATTGCTGCTGCTCCAGCGCACAGCCGGCGCTGATGTGGACCTTTTGTTTCTGGGTTCGCGCACGCTCCAGATAACCCAGAAAACTCTGCTCCAGCAGATCGCTCTCCTGCTCCAGCTGCAGCATGCGATTTCTGTAAACATATGTAGAATGTAGATTTGGGCAGCTGCAGTTATTAAGCTAAGGCTGATTATGAGGACGAGTAAAGCGAGTAGCGACGAGTAAAGCGAGTAGCGACGAGTAAAGCGAGTAGCGACGAGTAAATTGAGAAGCGACGAGCAACGCGAGAAGCGACGAATAATGCGAGATGACAAAGTGAGAGCTTTGCGAGAAGCGAGCTCTACGCTCTGAGCGGTTTGAAGCGAAAAAGCGCTTTGCTCCCTCACTTTATATTCGTTTTATCGCTTCCCGCTTAGCTCTCACTCTGACACCTTTTGAGCGATTGCAGTGGCTCATCGCTTGTTACCGGCAAGTATTATTTCATCGCTTTTCGCGCGCACTCTGATATCAGATTTGGACTTTAACTTACTTGGCACTGAGCAGCGCTTCGTTGAAGCTCGGCGCCGGTTGCGGTCGCTCCTTGGTGGCACGTTGCGTATTCGTGGACACATTGTGCATCAGCGGACGTCCAGAAGATTCGCTGGCGGCAGCAGCAGCTGTTGGCTCAGTCGCTGGCGCAGCAAAAGGCAGCAGAAAATGGGTGAATAATGTGGGCATTGTCATCGCAGGAGCGGGCGCTGAGCCAGCTGGGAAGGCCTGAAGATGACTCGCCAGTGGACCTGGGAGAGCAGCGGGTAGAACACTTGGCAGCGGAGCGGGCGCAAATCCTGGAAGAGTGCCGGTAACGAGACTCGGCAGAGATGCGGGAGCAACATTTGGAGCAGACTCTGCAGCAGCCGGAAATGCAGATACAACATTTGAAGCAGTCTCTGCGGCAGCGAGAAATGTAGTTGTCTCAACAGGTGGCAGCGTAGTGGGAAGACAATCCGGAATGGCGGCAAATTGATGACTCGACGTGGGCGGCAGTGAACTTGCAACCGAAGCAGCCTGTAGCGACTTCGGCATTGAGGCAGCTGTGGCCAGCGAAGCTGCTTCCGCTACCGTTGGAGTCGATTTGGTTGCCGTGGAGGCAGGGGTCACATTGCAAGCGGTTACCCGGGCGCTGGCATCCTTCCAGACCGGCTCAATGCGCGCCGCCTGCTCGGCGGCCTTTTCCGTTTGCTGAATCTTTTCGGCGAGCAGCTGATGATGATGATCATAGTGTTCCAAGAGGCGAAAGATCTTGTGCACCAGCTCGCGTGCCTCCATCGACTGCGAATCGCGCTCCACATGGCGACACAGTGTCTGAAGAGATTAAGAACGCTTAAGAGATAGGAAGTTGAATGAGAAATACTAAACTACTTACGCGCCAGGAACTCTGCCTGCTGTTGAGACGCATCATCTCGGCGTGATGACGCAGCTTCACATTGAAGAGCTCATCAAGTCGCTTCTTCTGCAGCTCCAGCGCCTTGTTCAGCGACAGTTCGACGCGCTCCAGAAATATTTGACCGCTGCTGCTGTGCAGCATCTCATAGATCCATTGCTCGTAGCTGCGACCCTCGTGACAGCCAGCAGCAGTCTGGCTGGCAACATGACGTTGTAACGCCTCCAGACGCCGCTCCATGCTCGTGGTTCGGTGTCGCTGTCGCTTGTGTGGGGTTTGACTGGCCACCGAACGTTTAGAGACTTTCACTGGCGTTGGCGGCTGCGGCGTTTGACTCGATGAATCCTTGAACTGCGGACGTGGCGGTGGCGATGGTGGCTTGGGTTGCTCCACTTTCTGCAGCTGCTGCTGTTGCTCGGCGGATTGCATGCCCTCCTGTATGCCCATGAAGTGCCCGTGCGCAAAGCCTTCGCGATAGCCGAGCTTGAAGCCTTTGTGCCTGCCCACCGCATACTCCTGTTCCATGGCCAGATTGAGCACATTGCTCAGCGTCTGTATGCAGCCGGCGAGTTCGCCCACCAACGTCTCCATCCTGTCCAACGTTACCTGCATGCTCTGCTGTGGTTGTTGCAATTGTTGCTGCAACTGCTGCAGCGCCTGTTGCACCATGGCCAGGCTCGAAAGCTGCTCGCTATGCAGCTGTGGCAACTTGGGCACTGATGCCGCCTCCGCAGGCAACTGAATGGGACCAGCTGGCGACTGCACCGTATTCCCAGCCTCGACAAGCTCCTTTGACTGTTGCTGTTGTGGCTGCAACTGCGACTGCGGCAGCTGCAGCGCCGTCTGTCCAGGCTCCAAAGTTTGCCCGACGCTGTGCAGCCGCTGGCGCTCAAGCAACTCTCGTTGCACCAGCTGCTCGAATGTCGACTGCGAAATGATCTCCACAGGCGGCGCACACGATTTCCACAACTTGTCCATGTTGTGCATCAGCTGTCCCAGCTGCTGCTCCACACCCAGCAGCGATTGCGAGACGCGTGCGCCAATGAACACGCTTCTCGCATCGCTGTCAGCAATCACAAGTTCGCCGGCTGGGAATAATTTGCTGGTGTCCACATTCGACTGCGTGGGGAGGCAAGCCGTGGGCAGCGTTTGTGTCATCGTCGTGCGCTGCTCCAGCGGGCTGCTGGTGAATGTCGAGTTTACAGCACGCTGCTGTGCCTCGACAAGCACCTGGAAGCAGCCACGCAGCAGCGAGATCTGTTGTTCGTCGTAGAGACGCAGCAGCGTTTGGCACAGCTGTTCATGCTGCTCGCCTCCGCCGAGCATGTCAGCGAACAGCTGCTGCAGTTCCTCGGGCTTGAAGCGAAACGCTGAGCGACTCTCAAAGTCGGGCAGCGTGTGACGCGGCGGCAACTCGCTGCAGTAGACGGACAGCGTGTAGTGGCAGTTGTGCGCGTAGAGAAACTCGGCCACAAGCGTGTGCAGCGCCAGCGTCATGGGCACGCAGTCCACCGCCGGCTGCTCCTGAGATTTGAATTCGAAGGGTGTGCGTGGCATGCCACAAGCGGATGCCGATGCCTTGCGCAGCAGTTTACCTAGAAAATCAGTTAGTATTTTGTTTGATGGAAGTTGGGGAGTCGGAGCAACTGCATCATCACTTACCCAGCGATGTGCTGTTAAAACTGTTGATCAAGTCCATGCGCACCTGCGCCTGCACCTTGCCCTCGATCCCCTCTTGCGCCATCCACTTGCGGAACTCGCGCTCAAAGTCCTGCTGCGACAGCTGCGCCAAATGCTCCAGCTGTAGTCGCAGCTGCGCTGCTTCCTCCTCATTCGATGCAGAGCTGCCAGCAGCAGCACCGCTCTTAGCAGTTGTCTGTCTCTCTCGCACTGTCGCTTTACTTGCACTTGCGCTGCGCCGTATTGGCTTTGTTCTAATCCGCGCTGCCTGCGTCACTGTCGACGTTGACGTCGCTGTGCGTTTGAGTTGCGCCTGCGCTTCTCTCTCTTTGCGCGCTGCTTCGTGCTTACGCTCGCGTTCGCATTGTGTCCCCGTCGCCAGACGCGGTCTTGCTGTTGTTTCTTCCACTTTGCTTCGCTGTTTACCAGCGACTGCGACGCCGGCGGCTGTGTTGGCGGTCGCAGCAGCAGTTGGCTTTTGTTTTACTTTCATTTTCTTTCGTTTCGATTTTAGAACACTGGCAATTTGGTGTGCATCAGTTTTGAACATCCGTTTACAGTTATGCAGCTAACGGAAAATGTACCGCTACCTTTTTCTTATTTTGCTTTAATCACAATCACAATTTTCGTATTCAACTTTGTACATTTCTTGCTTTTTCTTCCTTTTTTTGGTTTTTATATTATACTTTTTGTAAATTGATGTTGCCGGCACGGCCACCATTTGGTAAATAAATATTCGTGGCACTTGCAGCGTTGTTGTAAGCAACCAACCACTTTGTTAACCGACTAAGCGGTAGCGGGAGCGGGAGGAGGTGCGTCAGGTGAGCCTGCGGGCGCTCAAGCGGAACGTTTCCTTGCAGTTGGAATCGACGCACAACTTGTTCGTTTTAAAGCGTGGCCAGCTCATGGCAACTTCTCGAATTGTACACTCCTTTATATAAGCGCATGCGTAGCACATATATATTATATTATTTGTTTTTATGTAATTTCAACAAATATTTTGTTTAAAATAGAATTGTGTGTAACGGAACGTCAAAAACGTCATAGTAAGCAATTATTTCAAATGCGGCGCAAAAAATGTTTACTAGAGGTGAAAAATACCGAGCACGACCGATATATCGATGCTATTGCGATTATTCGTCAATGATTAATTTTTGTGCCAAACATTTAAGCGTCCATATAATATTGCAATTATTATGAAATACATATTATATAAATTTTTGTTTTGGATAGCCTGCAGGCAAAATTTCAAAGTACATTATACATTTAATAAATATACCAAAGTACAGAAACACCTATAATTGCCACCCCGTATATTGACATGTGGCATATTGGTATATTGCGTGGTATATTGGTAAATTCCCATATAAAAAGGCGCGTTTTTTTAAACCGCTTGTTCAAAGTTTGTCGAAAGATGTAGGGGTCGTCTGTATTCACCATTCTTCTGTATAATAATCTGAGTTACGTAAAAATAAATAAATATTAGCGAAATGCGAAACTGAACAAATGACGCAGTTACAATGTTAATAGTTTCACAGTGCTAAATATACTAAATTTTAAAGAAAAATAATTTTAATTTTAATCATTTTCAAATTAGTTACTAGGTAATAAATACATTTATAAATTAAACTAATGAAACTTAACCAAAAGTATAATTTATTTAATAACAAATTGTGGCTCGATGTGCGCTGCAACGTAACGATATTTTAAAAATGAGGTTTCAAAAATATCGATATATAGATAGTGGCGTCATCGATGTTCTTGCTGCAGTCCGATAAGAGCAACACGTTCGATGTAAACAGATAATAGCACAAGTCATGCAATTAGAAACGCATATAAACGTATTTCCCAATATATAGTTAAATATCTTTTGTGACGCAGCAGCACTTGGCCATAGCACGCTTCCAGCAGAGCTGAAGAGCCTCACAGATAAAACGCATTGTCATTCGAATAGTGGTGTCGTCGACAAAACGTTGCACGTTAAGCACGTTGTGTTTCGATTTGAATTGAAATTGATATGACGCAGATTGATAACGTGTTCACGCAAGTGCGTGCGTTGCTGCAAGCGCAGTCAGTGAAGCTGTGGGAGGAGCCCTACTATAACGAGGAGCTCGGCAGCATTGAGGCATCCATCGAGGTGAGACTTTCCCCCACTCCTCTATGATCGACAGCATGTTCTAAAGTGTTTCCCTACTTTGTTGCAGCTCCTCGCTGATCAATTCAGTTCCCAGCTGAGCATCGATTCCTCCAGTTGCAAGTGCGCCATCATTGAGCTGCAGGATCATGCACTGCGCAAACTTGCCGCACGCCGTGAGTTCAACGAGACGGGCTTGGCCACGTTCAAGGTGCGTCGCATCGACAATCGCAAGGGAACCGCCAACATCATCGACATCAAGTGTGATCTCAACGAGCTGGGCTCCACGCTGCAGCAGACGATTGCCACCAAGCTGCAGCTGAGCGATCCGAATCACGTCAAGTGCATCGCAGGCGGTCGCATCATTGCACCCAACAGTACTTTGGCTGGTCAGCAGCTGAAGAACAATCAACAGCTCATTATCATTGTGGGCGGTGGCGGCGAGGGCGACAATCAAAATGCGGGACTCCACGAGCGCATCAGCAAGATTAAGGCCGATGTGGAGGCTGTGGTCGCCTCCGACACTCAGCTCATGGAGGTGAGTTGTTGTTAGTTGGCTGTTTTGCCATGCAATAGAGCGAGAAGATACCAGCTGCTGTAATGAGATAGAGGGAGAGAGTGAGAGACAGTCAATGGCTGTAGGAAAGCATTGAGCAGAGAATAGGCTGTTGAAGACCATTTGATAATGTGGGAGTTATAATTTACAAAGTGTGATTGTGGTAAGAAATCTGTTTGCATATACAATAGGTAAAGATCTATTACCTTTTTGGTACCCCGTAATAAGTCTGCTTTGTAGCACTTTCTATAGCGAGTGTAAGCTGCTTGAGACCCTTTAGCAGAAATCAATTCTTATGACAAAAGTGACAAAAGCTTTTATACTTTCATAATATGTTCATGACAAAGCAACTTTTGCTAGCAAAGTTTTTCACTCTTTTAAACATTTTTTAGTACGATTTTGTTTTATTGTAAAGTAAAGTGACTAACAAAGCAAAACAAAGAAAAAGCAGCTGTTCGAGGGTAAAATTCAAATGATTGCAATTAAAGAATTGTGTTACATTGAAAATGCGATTGTCGGAAATGTGAAAATCCGATTCATTTATATATTCTCCCGCATTTTGCAGATGGAGGATCAGGATGGCAATCCGGTGTTCCTGCCGCCCAATGAGAACAGGGCGCTGCTCACTGGGATGGGATACTGCGAGAAGGCACGCGCCTCAATGCATCGCGAAGATTACGAGGAGGCGCTGCTGCTGCTGCTCGAGGCGGATGAACAGTTTGGGGCATGCAACTCCAGGTTTCTGGAGTCCGTGGACAACTATGCGCTCCTCAATCTGGACATTGTGTGGTGCTATCTCTGCCTGAAGAACGTGTCGCAATTGCCCGACGCTGATCGTCGTCTGGGCATCTGTGAGCGCAGCTTTCGACGCAGCTACGGCGACAACTATTCGCGTCTCTATGCGCTCAAAGGACGCGGCTGTCCAGAGCGTGCGCTCATTATGCGACTCCAGTTGCTTCAGGGTGTTGTGCTCTTCCATCAGAATCGCCGCGATGCGGCCTACGAACGCTTTGAAGCTGCTGCTGCGGTGCTCAACGAACTGAAGGTGAACGATGAGCAGCTGCTGCTCCTCGTCGAGATGGGTTACGATGTCAGCGATGCCCGACTCGCGCTTCGCTCCAGCTCGGGCAACGTGGAGCGCGCCGTGCAGTTCATTCACCAGCGCAAGCAGCAGCTGCGCGATGCACGCAAGCAATCAAAGTCGGAGCGGGCAATGCATCGACGCTACGAACAGCAGACGCTCAAGGACAGCGACTGGGTGAATCCGCGCAGCATCTGCACACTCACCGAGATGGGTTTCGATCGTCATCTGGCTGCCGCGGCGCTCAAGCGTGCCGACAACGATGTGCCACGAGCGGTAAGCGGTGAAGCAATTGTTTTTTATACCCGCTACCCAGAGGGTAGAACGTTATTATAATTTTGTGCTGGCAAGAGGCATTTCCGAACCTATAAAATGTATATATTATTGATCTATCTATCTGTCCGTCCGTCCTTATGAACGCATAGATCTCAGAGACTATAAGAGATAGAGATATATTCTTTTTCTTTTTAACAGCATTTCTTATACATGTTCAAGATTGGTTTAATTATTTGCCACATCCACTTCCACCATCAATAAAAATCGAATAACAAGCATAGAAGCTAGATTTTTGGCATATACTATAATAACTATAGTTCCTGAAAATTTGCTTGCGATTAAATACAAATTTTAGAAGTTAATTAAGAAATACTTTTGTGTAGGGCAAAAAAACGTCTACTTACGAGTCTTAGTAACTTTGATTGATAATCTAGTATATTTTAGTACTCTTTGGAATATGTTGAATGTAGTACTATACCAATATATCAAATATAGCCTTTGGTATATTTATGTAGTTATGTGGTATATTAATTTGGTATATTTTAAGAATTATACCGCACTAATTTGTCTAGATTAAACAATTTCTTTCTAATGTAATACTCATGTTCATCCTTCCGCTCTCTACTTATGTAGGTGGAACTGCTGCAAACGGGCTCAGCGGAGTTGCGCGCCAGTTTGCCATCGCCGGAGAGCGTGGATGACGTGCAGCTGAATGCGTTGCTGCAATTGGGTTTTCCCGAGGCGACGGCACGCGCCGCTCTCGAAGCCACACGCAACGATCTGCTGCGTGCCACCGACTTTCTGCTCAAGGCCATGCAGAGCGAGGAGGAGCTGCTGCAGACGGTGGAGCGCGTTGCCAAGCTGGCCAGCGAAGATGTCAGTGCCATTGCATCCACGTCGCAGGGATGCGGAGCAGCAGCCACGACGAATGCGGCACTCATCGATGCTGTGCTGCAGAAGGCGAAATGCGAAATTGATGCGTATCAGGCGTACAAACGTTTGCATGCGGATCTGACGCACAACGAGCAGGATTATCTGGATCTGCCGCTGCAGCAGGAGGAGCAGCTGCTGGCCGAGTATCGCAATCTGCTGGAGCAATAATTCGATGTGTTGCTTTTTAACCTTGTTTGTGTTAGTTTGTAAGCCCTTTGTATGTAATTATATTCGTGTTTTGTTTGGAAAATAAAAATCAGTGTAACAAGTGCAAATACCCGAAATGGAAATCATGACAAGAGTTAATCGTAATCAAAATCATAATAATTATTATGTTAAAAATGAATTCTATTTTGAATTTCATAATTTTTGTTGACCATTCGAAATGTTGCCTGTAAAATAAGTAAATAATTTTGATCAGTTTTTATTTAGATATTATTCTTATATATAGCTCTAGAGTCTAAACAGCCGGAAACACTTTGTTGATGTTGCTTTCATGTCCCGCTACCTCAGAAGCGCAGCGAGTTTTTGTAATAAGCATTCGAAATGGAAATGAAAATCAAATAACCGGTTTATCATCTGCGGATAACTGTAATCATGACTTGTACATTGCAAAGCGCTGACTTCTAATGACACTTAAGTGGACATCCCCTCTCCTAACCATATATACACTATATATGTATATATATATATATCTATATATATATATATCTCCGCTTGTCCAACAACCATAAAACTGTCAACTGCTTGTGCGTAGCAGCAAATCGCATCAAGTGTTAAATTGCATTTATAAATTTTATTATAATTGACCTTGCTGCCGTGCAATAGTTTTTAAATGTTTTTCTATTAAAAAGAACAACTAATAAAAGAATAATGGTTCCACGTTTTAGAAAAAGTAATTTAGTTATTTTACAAATTGTGTTTAATAAAAACATTAAATGGATTTTTTTCCCTATTTTCAAATTTTATTTAAATAATAAAACTCAAGAATAATAAAACTTATTATGTATATTAAAAATCGATAGGCAAAAAAAGGCATATTCATAATTCTTTTACTCCCCCCTACAAAGATATTATCTCAATTTAAGTTTTAATGCAATTTATTTCAGGGGCAACTAATGTGTATAAAATACTTTAGTATATGAAAACATTTTTCACCTTAATTATTACCTATTTAATAAACAAAAATAATACAAAAGAGTGAGAGCTATTCTTAATTTCGTAACTGTATTCTTGCATTCCAAATACTGAAAATATAAATTTAAATTTCTGCAAAACCTGCCTGCTATGCATTGTCCTGTTAGACTTAGGCATTCGCATGTTAACGCAATTCAAATCGCCAATGTACATGTTGACTGACAACAGCTGCCTGATGTGTGTTATCCTGCTAACGCAATTGAAATCGTCAATGTATCTGACGACTGACATAAGCTGCCTGCTATGCTTTGTTCTGTTAGCCGTGGACATTTTCCTGTTATGCAATTTAAATCTCTGAAGCAACTGAAAAACTTAATTCTATTGCAATTAAAAGCTTTAATTGTTTGTTTTTTTTTGTGTTATTGTTTTAAATTTTGTTTTTTAATTACATTAAATGACATCAGCCGTGGAGCAGTTAATGTCCAGCGAGCCGAAGCTCTATCTTTATAGTTGCTTTGTTTTATTTTCGGGCGGATTTATAAGTACTACTATATCAAGTGGTATATATGGTATATATGACAATATATTATAATATATGGGTATTAGGAAACCCATAATTTGTGCGAGCTGTCTAGTAATATATTTCACATGCTGTAATTAAATTCTTTATTGGAAATAGAATTACAATTAGAAATGCGGAATATCGATATGATCGATACGAAAATACCGTGCATATAATATTAAAAAACTCCATTTTTGTAGCATTCGAAATAAGCAAGATCCTTTATTTTTAAAAATTGACTATCTAGATAACTAAGCTACCCAACTTCATTCCCTTTATAAATAAGTTAATGCTCATTTGTAAGCGCCGTTTATAGATTTTCCTTAGCTATAGATTTAACCTCGACCCCACTTCAACTTCTAATATGGACCGATAATTTCAAGACCCAAATAGGTGTATAAATGTTCTTGCTTTGTTCTATCTGTCCGTCTGGACATAACGTAAATTGCAGATTGACAACGTTTATTGCGTTTTGTATGTTTAATTAAATAATGTTATAGGAAGCAATTGCGATACCCAGCAATAATGAGGCAGAGTGGGTGTGATATGTTTTTTGGTTAATATTGATATGGATATAGTTACATATAAATATAGTTAGTTACTGATATTTGTCGATATATAAAGGAGGTTTAATTTAAACAGATAAAAAAACAAGGTAAGAATTAATATTATTATTATATATATTATTATTATTAATATTTGTGTGGAGTATTTTTCAATGTGTGTTTTTTTTTTATTTTCTTCAATTAGATTTTTTACTTAATATAAATAGTTTAACATATATGTGTCTGTTTATATTATTTATATAGGTATATACATAGTTTCAATTTACCATAATTATTTTTGAATTGAATACTTTTTTTGATTTCTTGAATTCAATAAGAATTTGTAAATATTTTTCTTTTTTTTTATTTAATTTTGAGGTAGTTCATTTAATTATGATGACTTTTTTAAGATATAATAATATAATGATAATTTATTATAGCTAAAATTTCATATACTTATACAGTTATAAGCTGATGACTTTTTCAAGTTAAGTATATATATGTATTTAGTTGATATTTGATATATAATATTTATAAAGTCATAAACATTCCGTTTGCACAAGGTATCTTAAAGTCGAGTGTTCTCGCCTAGAACCCTCGCTGACCATATACTATAAAAGTACATATATATATATTTTTTTTGCTATTTTTGGCTTGTTTTTGGCTTTAGTTCCACTCTTTTTTCACCACTTACTCGCAGTATTTACGTTTTTTAATGACTTTGGCAATTATGCGCAACTGATACGCAGCGAAGCGCAACTTTTTGGCCATTTTCAGCGCACTTGTTGTTCTTGTTCCTGTTGTTATTGTTGTTGTTGTTGTTGCTGCTGTTGTCTGGTCAGAATGGTTCTGGTATTTTGATTTTAGGTACGAAGGGCAATTTAGTCGTTTTGTGCAGATTTTATCTGGACCGAATCCAACTAGAATCTATTATACTTTAATAATTGCCATTTTTCCAACAAACAACAAACTAAACATATGTTTACGAAACTTTAATTTAAATACTATTTTGTTCTAATACAAGATTTATAATAATGCTGTTAAGATATAGAAAAATAAACTTTAATTTAAATAGTATTTTGTTGTAATAAAAGATTTATAGTAATGTTGCTAAGATATAGAAAAATAATTTCATTTAGCATTTAAATATGTATAACAATTTTAAGTAAAGCATTTTGAACGATATAAAGAATTTATATTAGATTATACAACATAACATACAAAGCGGGATTATTAAGTTTAGGTTAACATCGTTTCGCAATTGTTTATGCAACTGTTTTAGCTTTAAGTCTGAAAACGAAATTCAAAATAAAACAGTTATTGTATAACAGACGTTTTCTTGTCACCATCTTGAAGATTTTCTTTGATACAATTCTATGAGAGCAGAAATAAATATGAACTAGTCGATAATGTAATTTTCTTATGTACATATCACAAAAGTGTTAAAAGGCTAAAGCTAAAAGCTGATGCCATATAAAAATAAATTTAAATTAAACAATTCTTCACTTTTAATATACATTTTAAATATTGTTTTAATTTTTAATGATTAAATTTCTAAAAAATTTGTTCCAAACATCTTCAATTTAAATAAATAAATAAATAAATGCATTTCGTTGTATTGTATTCACAATTAAATTATAAATACATATACATATTTTCAAAATGAATTAATAATTAAAGCTGAACGTCAAAATCTATTTAATATTTTTTATCTTAATAAATATCTGCTCGAATTTTAATTAACATTTGCTCGAGATTTAAATTGAAGGTTTTTTCTTAATTTTAAAAGTGTAACACATTTTAGTTGCACTAAAATGTTTAGTTTAGTTAAAATTTGACACAATCTATTTCCCTTAGTCAATTTCAGGACTCATTGCCTATCAAATTAAAGGCCAGAAGATAAGGATCGCCGAGACTTCAGAGCTAAAGTATGATCACATACAGGGTTCCAATCCATTAAGCGCCATCTACATGTCAGTGCTAGGTACACATCGGCTACTGAGAAGGCGCCTCTACACGCCTGAATGAATGCGTAACTGACTGACTGACAGATTGAATGAATGACGGCGCGACTTCAGCATGACTTGACGAATTTGAGGGAGTATATTTTTGGTATGCAGAGAATAGAATAGCTAAAGAAGAGGTTTAATATAGGGTATTAGCTGACCATATAGGAAATGATGTTGCAATTAAGTCCATGCAACGCATAGACGACATGTTAATTAACTTTTCTCCCTTTTCTACCAATTTTTGTATTTTGGTAAATGCGGCACGCAACGAAAAATACAGTTAGAACCGAGCACGGAAGAGTTCAGCGCGCTGTTGCACTCCCCCAAAAGAGTTGGAAAGAGAGCGAACGATCGATCGTTCGAATTCGAATTGTCGACGTTAACAACAACGTCGCTGCTGCCGGCGACGCCGACGCCGCCGCATTCGCCGCTGCGTGGAATTAAATAATTTTCCGTAAGCGCGCTTTGTGAAGCTCAGTTCAGTTGCGGCCAGCGTTGTCAACGGACGTCTCTTCATAAAGCTTTCGATAGCGCGAGCTTACGAAAACCAAAAACACAAACAGCAGCAAAAAAACGAAAACAAAAGACAAAAACAAACGCAAGCGCAAGCGCAACGGCTAAAAGCACAAAAAGAAGAAGAAGCTGACGACGCAGCAGCAGTCGCGCAGTAGCAGCAGCAGCAACGGCAGCAGACCAAACAAGAAGTGAACACAGAGATGCAAATGCAAAGTAAACAACGCTGAAGAACAACAACAAAACCACTGTGCGTGTCCGTATGTGCGTGTGTCACTTCGTTCGCGCGTGTTGTGTGTGTGTGTGTGTGTGTGCGTGTAACGAAAGTAAAAATTGATGCCCGAAAAGCGAAATTACCAATAACCGAAATACCATTAAAAGCAAACTAAACAAAAGCAATAACAACAATAACGAAGAAGAAACAGAAGAAGAAGAAGAAGCAACAGCAGTGGCAGCAACAAGCCAAAAATCGTGTGGAATATTTTTTTTGTATTTTTGTTTTTGTGTGTCATTTTGTGCAAAGTGCTAAAAAGTGAATTTGAAATATCAAATCGGCGCCGCAGCAGCAGCAACAACAACAACAACAACAGCAGCAGCAGGTGGGGTAAGTTGGTGCAACTGCATTTAATACAAGTTTGGCCAACAAACACACAACAACACCAACGAGTGCAACGAAATTGCCCAAAAACAGTCAGCCGCGCAAGCTTTGATTAAAAGCTTTTGCGGTCTCAGACAAGTCTCTCTGCAGTCCATGCGTCCTCAACGCGACAGCTGTTTTAATCGCTTGCTATATCGCTTTCAACTTGATTTTTCATACCCTGCACGCCCATGTGACAATTGAAGGGTTTCATAGCAATGAGCCTGCGATTGTCAAATTTCATTACTTTGATATGTCTGTCTGCAGGCTTCTAGCGCACTGCTTGTTATTACTACAAAATGCACTGCTTGCACAACAAGTACACATGTTAACACACCTGTGTTTGTTGTGTGTTTGTGTGGATAAACTTCTCTAGCACTCCGTTTACATGGTATCTGCTGGCCGCGTTAGTTACTTTTCGATTTCTTGGCACGTTGCAGTTGTTATTGTGATTGCTATTGTTATTGTTGTGTAGTAGTTGGCTTATTGTGCCGTCTGTCTGTGAAGGGCCCCCAACAAAGAAACGAAAAGTAACAAAACAATGCTCTCAAAAGAAAGTGAAAACTAATCGAAAAGCAAAACAAAAGCAAACCGCATAAACTATATAGTAGACCATATATGTATGTATAGCAATTGCTGAATAATGATTCATTAACGGCGCTCATTAGAAATGTTATTCAATATGCAAAAACAAGTTGAAACATTTGCATTGGCAGTGATCACAGTATTATAATTTTATTCATACCAAGAATTCGACAATTGACGTCCTATCATAAGAAGGCATAAATTAGACAAGTGCAGCTTTGATTATTCAACGTAATCTGATATACATAAGTTTCATTTATTAATCTTTCGCTGGAAGTAAATCTTGTTTCTAAGAATACTTATTAATTTTTCATATAAAAATATTTATTTTTTTTATATAATAACATTCTAATTAGTTTTCTCTATTCTTTGTTTTTTGTTCCGATTGAAATACAGTTTTAATCCGGTTCGTCTGCTACACAAGATTAATGCTCTAACTTGAATATTGCTTCCTATGTACTAGGTTTTTTTAACTAATGGTTTTGAGTAACAGAAGATTCATTGTTTGCTTAGCTCTCCAAATAATTCGTCATATTAGAGAGCAAGCAGTGCAATAAGCGCTACCATTTGAATGTGCAGCGCTGCCAACCTGCTCACTAAATTCCTTAAATTTGTCAAGCTGTACAATTTAATATCTAAATATGAATGCATATATTACAGATTATCGCATGTGAGCGATCTACTCGTTTTTTTTAACATATCACAGCCGAGGTAGTAGCTTAATTGCATTTCGATTGTGACCTTGCAACTTGCTGAGCAGGTTGAAGAGAATTAAAAAGCGAGAAGCACAATAAGCAAATAAAGATAAAGTGCAAAAATAAAAAGATACAGCTCAGCAGCATTTCCTATGCAGACAGCGGCTTAAATGTGTATAAATAAATACGAATGCGCGATATAGTTTAAAATTATATTCGAGTATATAATAAGTATACATATTGTTTTGGAATTTATAAATAGTAAAGACGCGCTACCAAGTTGCCAACTTGATTCGTTGTGGTTTAGAGTTCTGTCTCTAGTTAGTGCCAACTCATGGTGACGGGTGCAAGAACACGACATTATTGTTAATCGGATTGCTTAACAAATAACAAAAAAAAAGACAATCACAGACGAAATACTAATATACTATACATGTTACTTAAAATAAGTAGAGGCGAGAGTTCAGAGAGTTGTTGTACGACGACAGGCATGTAAATTTAAGTGGGGGATAATAATCAAAATAAAAACGCATTATATGAAACACGTATTTGTTGTCGTACTCGATGTCAGTCTCCGTCTCCGTATCCGCCTCCGTCGCACTCTCTGTCCCAGCCCAGACTCGTAATACTGCTCGCAATGAAGGGAATTTGGGCTGAGGGGAAACGAGTTTATTGGATGCCTTGCGACAAACGAGTTTTCTATTTATTTACTTTGATATTTGTATATTTGATATACTACCAACTTAGTAGCTAATACTTACATATAACTCTCTCTTCTCTTCGCCCCTCTCTGATTACCGAGTCTATAATTTTTTTGCACTTTTTGTTGAATTAGTTTCTATTGCCAGTTAGCAGCAAACTCATGGCCAAGGTCGTTGTATGTATGTACGTCTAATGCTTTGCGGATTGCTATTGATTGACTGCTAAAAGCACTTCTCAGACATTTATTAGTCTTCTTCTTGTTGTGTTGTCTCTTCTTCTCCGGCTCAGAACACTTGCGAAAATCTGTCGCCTCGCTTTGTTGTGTTTACGACTCAGCTTAACAGATAAATATTAAACATATTTTTATTGTTTTGTGGCTGCTTCTTGGGGGCGTGAACAATGCTCAAGGTGGTTTTCTTATCGCACAACTATTTGCCACATTTTTCTGGGTCGTTTGCTACAACTGAACTGATAATTAATTGCCTGAGGTCGATGGCAACCTCACGTAGCGTCACGTAGCTTCGTCTCTTAGACCGGTAGAAATACTTTCTAGAGATCAGCGTGATGTGAAGTGTGACTTGAGTGTGTTATGCACAGAATGTTTTACAGGGTATAACAATAGACGGAAGAATAGAATAGAACTTCACTATTTGTCACTGCTCATGCTTCGCTTGGTAAGATTCTTATCCGATAGAATCATTTGTTTATGGTCGAGAATATTCGGCAAAACACCCTAAAAAAAATAAGACAGATCACTGATTGATATATTTTTGAAATGCTGAAGAAAAAATTTATCGCTTGGTATTTGATAGAATTTACTTTTTGAGTAACTTTAAAGTTGTGTCTATTTTTCATAGAATCTTTTACTCTGATCTCTGATTGATATATTTGAAAACATATTCTTTGCTCTTGTAAGATATAAATTTGAAATAAAGTTTTTCTTAGAGAAAATTGCAAGTTGTGTCTATTATTTAATGGAATCTTTTACTATTATCTCTGACTGATATATTTCAAAACATATTCTCTGCACTTGTAAAATAGAAACATACATTTTAAATAAAGTATTTTTTGAGGGAATTTCTCTTCTTGCTTGTTTCTGTTCGCTCGACAATCTCTGGAACTAAAATGACTAAAGATATGAAATTTGTTTGCGAACTTTTCTAATAATATAAATAAAATATTATATAAAGTATTTCTTGTTTCTGTTCGTTCGACAATCTCTAGAACTATAAAGACTAGAGATATGAAATTTGTTATGGACCTTTCTAATAATATTGTTTTTCGAAATGTTTGTTTTTAATTCTTAATTGAATAATCAATTTTCGCTTGTATTAAATTTCTCCCAAGCAAACTGCTTCCCATGTAATCTAAGAATTCGCCAATTCTGAATGCATCACGAAGTTGTGCTATAATTGCCTGACCTTATGCAAGACATTCGTGCTGTGTTGGGGAATAGATTGATATTTTACTTGGAAGCAACAAAGTTTGATGCGCTTGCTTAAATACTCTTTATGTGTTTTCTTATCGTCGTTGTTATTGTTGTTGTTGTTGTTGTTTAATGAGATTTAACACTTTCGATTTACTTTGGTTGATGACTGCGCCTGCCCAGCAAAACACGCTGAGCTGTCTGTCAGGCGAAGGCACGAAATCTTTGAAGATTGCCTCTGGAAACTAATTTGAATTAATTAAAATCTCTCAGTTCGCCGAAAGGCGTGAAGAAGAGTTCCCCTTCTCAGTGACAACAGGTTCGGCATTTGATGGATACTTGAACCCAGCGATTAGCGACTAACTGAACACTTGCATACCCTATAATATGAAGCGGGAGTTGAATATGCTTTTAAAATATGCAATTTGAAATTTCATATGCATAAAGTTGAACTACCTTTTGCTTGTTTGGATAGGGTATTTGCTTAGTCTTTATGTGTGTGATTTGTGTGCTTAATGTGTTTTGCTTTGCTTTGCGAATGTGCGAGTAGTATTTTAATTAGTCTAAAGCTTTAAATTTAACTCGTAACTGGCAAGTGAAAGAAGCGACAGTAATTATAGAAGATGTGGTCGTAAATCAACCGTGAGTTCGGCTGTGTGTTGCACTTGAAACTCTGGTAAAAGAAACAGTTGTGGATTACATGCTTCATTGGCCACAAAAAGTTCTGTGCGTATGTCTGTGTTTTATACCCACTTCTCTGAGGGTAGAAGGGTATTATAATTCGCTGGTCAGTTTGTCCATATACCTATTTCTCACAGCACTTATTATTTAAATATACCAAATATATATTTTGTAATATTTCACTATTTTTTTAAGGGTTTTTAATCTGGAAACTCGGAACTTTTTGCGATGAGATAAAATACCACACCATATAATGGTATATTAATTTCTTTATCGCAAGGTATTTTATCCTTGCCGATATACTAGAATTATATTTCGGTATATTTCTGTATTTTTCGGTATATTATTTTGATATATTCTACGGATTATACCGCACAGATAAAATACTTGTCCGACATACCATACATATATATTTCAGTATTTTTGACGTATATAGATTTGTTATATTTTAAGAATAATACCGCACCGTTTTGCTGTGGCGAGTATCTTAAAGTCAAGCACACTCAAGTGTAGCTTTCTTGTTTGTTTTTTCTATTCAAGAACTAAACCAAAAACCGCAGAGATTCCATTCAACTGGAACTGGAACTGGAAATGAGGCTGAAACTGGCAATTGGAAACTCAATACTTGAAACTCTTTGCAACTCTCGGGGAGTCTTTTGTATGATCGAGCTTTACTTTTTATGTACGTGCTGTGACTGTCTAATTGACAAGTGTGATCTTTCTCACAGATATATAGAGGCTTATATATGTATGTACATATATCTGTATATGTACATGCATAATATATGCCGATAATGTGACGTCTTCTTTCTTCCGCATGCAAAATGGTTGTGTGGCTGTAAATAATATACTTACTAATGTGTTAATTATCACAAGCAATTGTTTTCTGTATCTCAATTGTTGCCGTTGTCGGCAGGGCTCTTTGCATGTAATTCATTAGCATTACTTCATTATATACATACGTGTCTGTGATTTGCCAGATAAATGGGGAAGTCTGCTCGACATATCCCAAAAAATGCGCTTGAAATATATTTGATTGATAAAGCAGATCAAGTTAAGTATTTCGATATTCATTTTCATTACCTTAATGAATAGATTTTGCTGACAAGTTATCTTCCACCTTTTCATTAGCATTTCTTAATCACAATCGTTTAAATTGATTTCAATTACGATAATGGGCTGCTGAATTGTTAAACATTTTTAAATAGTAGACTTCACATTTTGGAAAGTGTGAAAAATATTTTGAAATATTACTTTAACATTTTCTGATCTTTCTTCCATTTCCTAATCATGGAAATTTTGTATTATTTGTATTAGGTAAATAATATAAATATTTTTTAAGATTTTCTTCCATTTTATGATAAATCAAAAGCCATTTTTCATTTATTATTTTTGTGATAGTTGCTTCACAATTCCGTCAAGAGTAATTACTATTTTAATAAATAATACTTTTTTTTTACAAATAAATAATATATTCTTTAATAATTTATTCTTTAATAGTCATTTTCTTATAAAAAAAATGTTCTAAAATCAAGATTTTTGTGTTAGTACTTGGAATTTTGATCTCAAAAATACGTCAAGAATATGAAAATCCTAATATGAGAAAACACATCTTGATTTCAAGAACATTTAATATAAGACTCAAGTTCTTATTAAAAAGCAAATAGAAATACATATTTATAAGCAGTTCTTTTTCTTTATTTAGTAATTTCTTGAAGACTTTCTTTCACATCTCACGTCCAAATTAATTTTGCCAATTATCTGTTCTGTTTTAATGATCGATTATCGTTGATCATCTGTGATCTCGTTTCTTGGCACTCGCCAAGGCGAAGACTATTTGTATTGCGTTGCGTTATCAGGTTAGCAACTGATAATGCATTATACTGTTGACATAGATTCAACATAGAAATAAATATGTTGTTATTACATGCGAATGCGAATATAAACAAATGATCGTAAGTGGGGCGAGCGATCGTTCGTTAATGGATCAATGAAATGCTCGCTTATGTCGTCACATGTCATTAGCTTGTGTCATTTGAATGAGAGCAACATCGAGTTGCACTTGTGTGTGTTGTCCAACTGGTTCAGAGATTGCAGCCTGCGTTTAATGCAGTCAGTTTAACGTACGATTTCGCAACTTTTGATCAAAGTGATCGCAGCTGCTTAAGAAAGACGCGATAGTGCAGAAACTTATAATTTTAGATTATTATTTAAAACATATATTTATATTATTATATAATATAATTTGTTAGAGAGAAAAGCGATAAATAATGCAATAAATCAAAGAGTGATCAATACAGAAAAAGATCAAGTACAATCGATCATTAATCTGCAACTTGAAAGTGCCTTGAAGATCTATAATATAATCGAATTAGTATTTTATGAATATTAGATATATGATTTATCGATTAGGCTAAACTTGAGCGCATTTAATATAAAATCGCAGCAGAGTGATCGATATCAAATATAATCATAAATAATTGTCTCCACTCTATATAACTGCATTATCAAATGTTGAGACAGTTTAAGGCGTTGCCCCCAAAAACGATGACGTTGCAAGTGTTGCAAATGTGTGGATGCTTGCCTTGTAATCAATAGCTAATTGTTTTTTTAGCTGATCTTAACTCTTGAGTTCTTGATGAGCAGCTGTGCTGTGCTGAGAATAAGTCAAGGAAAAGCCTTGTCCCAGTGTCAATGGCATAGATAAAAGTCGACACTCGACATTCGGCATTCGATGTGCGATCTGCGATCGGCGATCTGCGATCGTCTAGCAATCGCAAGTTGTACAATTTTATACTCGTCGTACAATTCTTTTGTCTACGCTGCGAGACAAGTTAGAACATGACAAGACAGTTTCAAATCAAGTCGCAATCATGTCTTTATCGAACTTTGTAACCGATCGCAATAGAAGCTTGTGTAGACTTTACACAGCGTAGACATTTTGTAGAGTGTCGATTGCCTAGAAAAGAGTGAAGAAAATGAAAATGAAAAAAAAAAAAACCCCAACCAGTTGGTATCAAAAGTCACAAGTCAAGATTTGCATATGCACGTCAATTTACTATTGGCATTAACTGGTTTTTAGTTCTCACTCTCTCATATTTTATATTGAATGATCGACCCTCTGGCAATAAATCTTGCGAAATCAGTTTTAGGCTGTCCCATCATGATTGTAAACTATAACTAAACATTCAGACGGATTAAAAATTCGATTGCGTAAGAAATTCTAATTCTTAAGTCACTTGACAAGCATTCTTTTTCAAATTAATTCAAAATTATTTATAAAATATATATGTTATAAATATATAAATCCAGTTTATTTTAATGATGTCGTCTACGTTGCTTTTGTTCATATTTTGATTTTAATTGCAGACTTGAAAAATGTATTTTTGTATTAAGCTTTTTGCTCTTTCTTAAATTAGAAATTAATTTCAAATTTAATATAAATAAATTAATGATAATTCCAGTTTATTTGCTGCTATTTCTTCGATTATTGATTACTTTGATTTAGGTAGAGCTTTTTGCTCTTTTTTTTATTTAAAATGTAATACAAAAAAAAAAAAAATAAATGACAATTCCAGTTTATTTGCTGATTTTTCTTCTATAATTGATATTTGTTATGTTATTTGAAGTTTTGTTGCCTTTCTCATTATACTGCCTTCTTTTAATCAAAATATATAAATGATAATTCCAGTTTATTTGCTGCTTATTTTCTATTATTGATCAGCATTATTTAGAGTGAATTTTTGTTGCTTTTTCCCATTTAACTGCATTTCTATTGTTCTATTTTATAGCATGTTTATTTTTGTTTATATTGCAGACTTGAACAATGTATTTTTTTATTAATAATAATAATAATTTGTAATAATTAATTAATACATATAAAATAAATGATAATTCCAACTCAGCAATATTTTATTTGAATATTGAATTTGCTTTTCCGATTTTAGTGCATTCATTTGATAATTTCTTTCTGCTTTATTAATTTGATTGATTATTGAAATATATGCAGAAATAAAGCGACATTTTTAAGCTGCTTAAAGCTGGCGCAGCTTAATTCGTTGAATGCGGAAAATGTCTGCTTAAGACATCGAAATGTCACAGAGTTTGTTTTAGAAGACGAGGGAAACGAATCACAGAGATGTGGAAGTGTTTCTTTAATTCAAGGTGAACCGCCAGCTGATCAGTTGTTGCTCTCGCAATTAGCGGATATCAATTAAAGCTGAGGAAAGTCAACAAAGAGACGAGACGAGATGACGTCGCAACATCGCTTCGCATTCCCACAGTCATGACAAAGTGGTGATAAAACATTCCCGCATAAAGAGCATAAACAACATAAAATAGACGGCAGACAACACATCATCTCAGGGTTCTCACACGTCACGCGCAATTATCGCAAATACTTGAGAATCTATTAACGCCTGCTTTTGCGCTTTGGTGGCCCAAACTCGACCCAACTCGGCTTTAACCAGGAGCGCAGCATGGTCACAATCGGGCCCAAAACTGGGACGCACCGCTTAAATGATTAAACGATCATTATGTTGATAGTTCGGATTTAATATTTCCGCATCTGACAGCTGCATCTTGGTAGAGGAAACTGCGAGTTGTTGTTGTTAGGCGATTAAAAATGCAAGTTGACACAGCTGATTAGCAGCCGCATTACGTATACGCAATGTGTGGTGCAAACCTGTTTGTTGGCGCTTCGCCAACTATTTTCTAGCGCTGCTCGACTAACCAGATACTCTGTAGACTTCGCTGATAGTTTATATAAAAATAAAATAAATACAATTGACTAGAATTAAAAATATATTGTTCATAAATAAATTAAAAATGGATTTATAAATGACTTTTTAATGTAAAAAAAAGATATGTTCATATTGACATAATTTTCTTACAAATATTATTAGCTTTAAAATAAAATGGTTATTTTTTATAAAAGTAAATTTCTATAAAACTGGGTTGATTTATCTAAAATAGATTCATTTTTTTATATTGAAAAGAACTTATACAAATTATTATTTAAATGTAATAGATATGTAGAAAAAACCTTAAAACTAGCAACATTTTAGTTTACTAATTATATGTTACAAAAATATTTTTAAAATGTTTTCTTTTTTCTTAAATTTAAATAAACTTGTTTAACTAATAAAATGTTTTTTAAATGATTTTAATCCTTTTTTTTTCTTTGTGACTGGTAAACTAAAATGTTTCCTAGAAAATACTTAAAAAGAAAAGAAATTGTTGACTTATTGAACTCGTTTTTAAATTTCCCACTCTTTCCATATACACGCTCTCGGCTTAGGAATTTGTACAGGGTATGCAGGAATGCTGCATTAAAAATCGGCGGTTCAATAAATTCCTCTCAACTGCATTCGATAGACACAGCATTGTAGTATTCTCGAATTAAGTGCATTAAGTGTAGCAGTCACTAATAAATTAGATATTAAACTTTACACTTCGATCGTTTGAAAAACCTCGCAATTTCTTGGCAGCCTCAGACTTTAATCTTTACTTTATCAATTTGCAAACTAAACTAATTAACGAGTTAACCTTTTGTTTTTGTGCACAGCAACAACAACATGGCTAATTAATTGCCTGCAAACAGAAATCGTGTTGCATGCCGAAGCTTATTGAAGTTGATCATTATCACGACCACGATGTCCTTTGCGAGGAGCGAGGTGAGGGCATTGCTGCGCAAGGATCTGCTCGCGCTGTGGCGTCAGAAGGGTTTAACTCTGACGCTGCTGTTGTTTCCGGTCCTCATCTTTATGCTGCTCTACATCATCCGGCTCAAGTATGACTCGCAACCGATCGACGCCTGCCAGTTTCCCACTCGCCTCCTCCCCACCAAAAATCAAGTGGTGCCCAGCGCATTTTCCTACATCTGCAGTCTGGAGAACAAGTGCCTGAAGACCGAACCCTACGAGGAGTACTCCAAATGGCAAGAAGCGCCGTAAGTTTGAACTCAGCATATATCGTTTGCCGACTCAGATATTATTATTTTACTTCTGCCTTCAGTTTGCACTCTGTGATCGAGGTGATCAATGTGTTTGTGACCGACGATCGGTTGTACAATGCGGTCATCGAGTTGCCCGAGAAGGCGAACTTTGTCAGCGCTGTGACAACTCTGGTAACGAGCAGCCACTTTGACATCATCAGCAGTGAGTTTACAGAGTCTGAGTGTTTATTCCCAAATTTATTCCTTTCTTTTTTTTTATCGTCAGGCAACATTAGCCAGATTGTTTCGCTGGTGCCGCGCATTGAACGTTTGATGAACTACAGCTTCGATATCACAAAACTCTTTTCAAGTAAGTTACGTTAATTTGTAAATTTAAAAAAATAGAAAGTAATAGTTAAATTTTCAATTTAAATTATACTAAACTTCAGCTTAGAAAGAAAATTAAAGTTAGTCATCAATTTTCATCTTGTTAAATTTAAACTTGGAATGGAAATCAATATAAAAGTAATTTATCAAAAAAAAAATTATAATTGCTTTGAATAGATTGTCATTATGCTTACTTAAAAATATTTGTACAAAGAAAATATGTATTATGTGAGCGATTTTCTAATATGAGGTTGTTATTTGCTTCTAAAATGCGTCTTATTTTGTCAAGTTTACTCTTTTTTAGTTTTCCTGTTTTAATCTTAATACTTTTTACTTTTTAGATCGTGAGACTTTTGTCAAGTTTGGCATCTTGCTTTGCGGACATCCGTTCCCCAGCACGGAAAGCATTCCGCTGGTCAACGATATACTCTACTCCGAGGACTTTAGCGAGGTCAACGATGACGAGCTGCGTGCCATGCCAAGTTAGTAAAGAGCGTGCTAATAGTATAAATATACCGAAAAGTCAATTTTTATATATTTATATACTGTTACATTCAAAATATACCAAATTAATATTCCAAAAATACTTAAAAATGCAGAAATATACCAATCAATAATTGTTGATATATTAGTATGTTCAATCAAAATATATCATATAATTATACCGAAAAATTAATTCAAAAAATTAGAAATATACCGAAAAGTTAATTTTGGTATATCGATATACAATTATATATGTACCATTGAGTATATACCAGATTGTCAACTAAAGTTAAAATATACCGATAAAATGCAAAACAATTTCTGATTAATCAAAAACTCGAAAAGTATATTTGGTATGTCGGTTTGCTACTGCACTCTAAATATACCATTGAGTATCAAAGTATGTTATTTTATGCCTTGTAAAATGAAAGCTAAATTAATTAGTTTCACATTTTTGTAATTTAATTCACAGCTAAATACTGCAAGCGTTTATACCTGGATGTGACATCGACCAATCAGGGCAAGCTCACCTGGAATGTGCTCAAGCCGATCATACAGGGCAAGATCTTGTACACACCGCCCAATGCGGATACTGAAAGCATTGTTAAGTTTGTGAGTTGTCACTTCAAATTGTAATTTCTTTTATACCTTCATTAATTGCGTTGTCTTTTTTGTTTTGCAGACCAACGCTACGTTTGAGGAACTGCAGCGTGTTCAGAAATTGGGCCATGCGGCGGCCGAGATCTTGAATAAGCTGCACACGAATGCGACCTTCCAGGAGGCCTTCGATGGGCTGCTGAAGCTGGCGCGATCGCCGCTCGTCAAGAGTCTGGTGGGCGATGAGTTCGATATCGATGAGATCGAGCGGATTATGAACTATGTGCGGACCAATAAGCTCATACATCAGATACTCAACACGATCAGCGATCTGCTCGAGTGTCTCTCTGTCGATCGTTTCGAGGCGGTGTCGAGTGTGCAGCAATTGCAGCATCGCGCTTACGAACTGAATCAGGAGCGTCTCTTTCTGGCTGCGCTCAACTTTGAGAATATGACAGACAATGAGATTAGCTACAAAATTCATATGGACACGGAGAATACGCAGCCAACGTTTGAGAATAAGAATCGGTTCTGGTTCCCAGGACCAGCGGGCAGCATGCTTGTCGATCTCAAGTATCATCGTGGTTTTGTGCAGCTGAAGCAGCTCGTCGATCTCGGTATCATCAAGCACAAGCGTCAACAACTGGGACCAATTGAGTCGGAGCAAGAGTCCGAAGCGGAGGCAGCGGCACGTCCTCGGGTCACAGTGCAAAGTGTGGACGATGATCTCTTCGATGACGATGATGATGATGATTTTGGTTTCGATACGAAGCCAGCGGAAACTACAACCGTAAATACTTTAGCGGAGGCAACGACAACAATGCCACAATTAGATGAAGAGGAGAAGGCAGCAGGGACAACCACTTCGACAGAACAAGTTGATGTTGGCACCACAATCAAACCGGATATTTTGGTGCTCTCCGACAGCGAGTTGCCGGATGTCCGCAGCGATCGTGTGAAGCGAGCTGGACTCCTCGATCTTCTGAGCAGCTTTGGCGGCGATTCCCCGAGGTCAAGACCATCAAATTCGATGTCGATGACATGCAATTCTACACCAAACAGTTTCCCTATCCCGCCTATGCCAAGGACGAGTATGTTATAGCATCCTTAGAGTCCTTAGATTACACTTAATTAATATCCTTTTTTTTGCAGCTTTAAGCGTGGTCTTTATCTCTCGCAGGCGGTACAAGTGGCCTATTGCCTCGGCCTCGTTATTGTCGTTGCCATTTGTGTGCGCGAACGCATTTGGATGCGAGAGAGTCGCAATAGCATGGTGAGTAAGTCGTCTGTTTGTCCGTCCGTCCACTCGGATCTCAGCAACCATTAACATATGGAGAACCAAACGTGTTTCTATAGATCACCATAATATAACTTTAATATCTTGCATAGTTGCCACATCAATAACTACAAATAATAATAAGTCTAGATACAACTCGTTTGGCGAGAAGAAGATAAGTTTATATCAGCTCTAGTCAAAAAATTTACTTTCAATTCTATTAGGTGTCACAATAACAAACTGCACCGAGATGATACAAATAATTTTATGTAAAGCATTTAAAGTTGAGCTCAAAAAAAAAGATAGTTGCCACTGAACTCGCTGCAGTTAAGTTAATTAGATAGTCAGATTCTTTTTAGCTACGGAGAGGTTATATTATTATACTTATTAGTTAAATAGTTCACTCAAAAAGCATAATGAGTTTTTAATGCTTTACACAAAGTTGAATGCGCTTGATGAATTTTTATGATAGCTGTCACTAAATGGGATGCAGTTAAGCTAATTATAAATTGAATTTATTATTAGATGAGCGAGTGCAATATTATTGTAATTGTTTAAGTTGAATAATGTACTCAATTAGAATATCGAGTTTCACATTTTTTATTTTCTGTCTTTTTAAGATTCAATTCAAGGCAGTTAAGCCTAATATAATATGTATATGTTATTAAGCCCCTTTAGTCTTCGATAGGCAATAAAATGGGAATCAAATGTGTAGCTCTTCCTAATCATTTAACTTCAATCTTGCAGCTGATGCGTTCCATGGGCCTGCGAGCACACTCCGAGCTGATTGCCTGGTGTCTAATGAGTTTCATGGAGCTGTTTGTGATCTTTGTCCTGATCAGCTTGGTGCTCTACTCTGGTGGAATTCTCGCCTATACCAATTGGTTCTTTATGATGTTCTATTGCCTAGTCTTTGGCGCTTGTCTCATATCATTTTGGTAAGCAGTTCTTTAATGAAATGACTTCTTCTCTTTATAAAGAAGTGTTTTTCTTTTCAGTTATATGTGTTCCAACTTCTTTGTGTCTGCTAACATTGGAGCAGTGGCTGCTGCTTTGCTGTTCTTCATCACATTGTGTCCATACATTATTGTGCTGCTGTTCGATGCCAAGCTGAATCTCTTTGAAAGTTTCCTCGTTGATCTCTCCTTAACAACGGCCTTCGCCAAGGGCTGGAGTGAACTGATGCGCATGGAGTTGCAACAGCAGGGCTTGGGAATCGGTCATCTCTTCCAGCTTGGTCCAGCTCGCAGTGAATGCGCCTTGTCCTTGCTGATGTTCGTGCTCGATATGTTCATCTATGCGGCTATAGGCGATGGCTATCAGCGCTACAAGAAGAGTGAGTAATGAATGCCGTATTTCAAAGATATGTACAGCTGTGTTCTTTAAAATAGCAGTGGCACTGACGAATTACGATTTTGTTGTATATTACTTTTTATTCCACTTAGAAATCTATTTTTACTTTTAGTTTTGAGTATCGGAACATATGATATTGTAATTAAAATACATTTAGTGAATTGTTAGTTTTAGAATAACTTTTATTTTAATACAAAAATACAAAATATGTAATGATAATGCATTATCTGTATATTTTTTAAAACTCCACAGACAATTACAGCTTTGTGCGCGTCACACGAGCTCAACTGGACGCCAAGTTGGGCGCCTCGCTGCGAAGCGTGACCAAGATGTATGGCAACAAGTTCGCTGTGTCGAATCTCAGCCTGGACTTTGCACGCAACCAGGTCAGCTGTCTGCTGGGCAGAAATGGAGCCGGCAAGAGCACGCTGATCAAACTGCTCACGGGTCAAACGGTTCAGACGACGGGTCAAGTGTTGCTCGCTGGTGAGCATAATGTGGGCGTCTGTTGGCAGGACAACATCCTGATTCCAACGCTGACGGCACGCGAACATCTCGAGATGTATGCCCAGCTGAAGCTCGAGGCAGCTAGCAGCGCACAGGAGTGCGATCTGCAGCAGAAACTGTCGACTGCGGATCAGGAAGTGCGACGCACGCTGCAGAGTCTCAATTTTGGCAAATATGAGAACTATTTTGCCCATCAGCTGTCGGGTGGCTATAAGCGGCGTCTCTGTGTCGCGATTGCATTCATTGCCTCGCCAAGTGTCGTCATTCTCGATGAGCCGTGCAACGGTGTCGATGCCAAGGCCCGCAAGGATATCTGGCTGCTGATCGAGCAGCTGCGCCAAGGACGCGCCGTCATCTTTGCCACGCACTTCCTCGACGAGGCCAAATACCTGAGCGATGCACTCTTCATCATGCAGAACGTAAGTTCAATATTTTTTGAGTCTTTTTTATCAGAATTAGGCATAGGAAGTAAACGGTTCATTTGTTTACCATCTAAGTATCAGCAACTAAAATAAGACTTTTTTGATTATGTTCATAAAATAAATTTATCTTTTCACAATTCCATAATAGTAATAATGACTAATATCCGTATTTTTCAAGACGTTAACTTATAAATTGGCATACGGCTAAAGTGTGGATTTTCATATTCAGTGTCAAAACAAATAAAAAGTAAAGGGTTATTTTCCAGACAAATCTTTACTATAGCATGGCATTGTTGGGTCGTTTACAAACTGACTTATGATAATGTACAGAATTCTAAGTAATATAGTTAAATTACTTTATTATATATGTTTTTCCCTTCTTTATAAGGCCGCACTGTGTGGCACATGGTCCATCGTAGCCAAGTCTTTCTTGATTATGATGATAATGATCAAAATTCGAATGCATATAATAATAATACCCATTTATCCATATACTATACCTAACCAAGATCAATTTTTGCTTAAGTAAACACTTTTCTTGCTTGACAGTGAAATGTCGACTGTCACTTTCATGTGTTATTTATAAAGTGTCTTAAGACAGTCCTCCAAATTATCTATTCCTAAGATTACAATTATTTGGCTTTATTATACAATCTTAACAATAATTTTCCCAATTTCCCTTTCCTCTCAGGGCCGCATTGTGGCGCAGCACAGTCGCGACTCGTTGCAGCGTCTCTGCACATCGGATTACAGCATTGAGATGCGTTGTCACGATGTTAGCGCCTTGTCCACCATTGTGGAGCAGGCTCGACAGCTGCTCAAGGATTGTCAAGTGCTGCCCAGTTCGAGCCAGCAATCAGGAGATCAACAGTTGATCATCAGCGCGAGTTATGCGCAGAATCTGACTACGAGTGCTGTGAGATTCCTGGAACAGTTGCAGGCACAGGAATTGTCGGGCAACATAAGTGAGCTGTCGTTGAACAGCAGCTCGAGTCTGGAACAGGAGTTCGAGCAATTGAATCGCAGCATTGAAACACATACGTCAACAAATACACAACTGAACAGCAACAGCAGCAGCGGCAGCAACAACAACACAATTGTCACGGGTCCCGGCGATGTGACGGAGCAAGCGCCCAGCAGTTGGTCACAATTCGTGCTGCTCATGGGAAAGAGACGTCGTCATCTTTGCCGCAACTATCGCCTGCTGCTCTATGTGCTGCTGCTGCCGGCGATCTTTGAGCTGTTTGCCATGTGGTTCGTTAGCTATCGCCTCGAGGATGACTTCGATACCGTGTTGCCCCTCACACGTGCCCTCTATCCGCACTCCACACAACTTCTGAGTCGCCAGCGACTTGGCAAGTTCGGCGAACCGCTCTACGAACATCTGCGCAGCGACTGCGACTCGAGCTTCGAGTGCAACGAGTTCAACAACTCGCGTCAGGCATTCTACTGGGTACTCAACAGTCTCGACGAGTATCGAGAGCGTCGCTATGGCGGCTACTCGCTGAATGGCACCGGCGCTACGGTCTGGTATAATAACAAGGGATATCATGCGATGCTCGCCTGGTTGAACGATCTCAATGCGCACATTTTGCGCACAACTCTCAACAGCAGCGACTTTGAGTTGCGCACCCTTAACGAACCGTGGAAACTCGGATTTGCCGAGCTAAGTACAAGTTCGGTGCTGCGTCAGGCTGGCGACTCCTGCATGGTCTTCATTCTGCTGATCGCCTTTGGTCTCGTTGTTGCTGCTGGCTCCGTTTATCTCGTCAACGAGCGCGTCAATGGCGAGAAGCTGCAGCAGCGACTCAGCGGAGTGAGTGCCATCACCTATTGGCTGGTCGCCTTCGTCTGGGACTATCTTATCATGGTGCTCGCTCTGATCGTCTGTCTGGCCATTGTCTTTATCTTCAACATGCCCGTGTTCGTCGATCGACAGCAGCTCGCTGGAATTGTGGTGCTCTCGCTGATGTTCAGGTGGGTCCTAGGCTTTATGTTGTTGATTTCCTATTGTTATCTAGTTGTTCATCATATTCTGCATCTTTATTTGTTTAATTCTCGACTTGAATTATTTTATAAATCTTTCTCTGTATCTTTCTACACATCTGCATTTTCAAATTCATGTTTGAAATTCTTTAAGCTTATTGATAGGCTCATCGACTTATCTTTTATAGTTCAATCTTATCAACTAGTTCAGTTAGCTAGTTTTTTGCACTCTATCTACTTGAAAAATCGATACTAATTTAATCTGCGAAAGTTTTATATTGCTTCTACTTGTTGTCCGCATCATCTAAATACTAAATACGAAATACGAAATACTAAATACTAAATACTAAATTCTAAATTCTAAATTCTAAATACTAAATACTAAATATTAAATACTAAATTCTTTATATAATAGTTACCCACTTATTTTCCGATCTAATCCTACATCTATGTATCAGAAACTATCTATTGTCCCTCTTTAATCTATATATTCGTACTACAATCTAATCGCGTGTTCTCTTCACACAGCTTCGCCTGCGTGCCAGCCGTGCATGTGGTAGAGAAGATTTTCAGCGACTCAAGCATCGCGATCGTTTCGATCTTCTGCGCCAACATCATCATTCCGCTGGTCACCATGGGCATTATTCTTATCCTGGGTGTGGTGGCCGAGGGCAGTGACTGGGACAGCTTGCGCCATGGGCTGAACAGCGCTTTCCTCGTCTTTCCACAGCACGCGTTGGGCGACGGACTGCTGGAGTTGTGCAAGAACTATATGGTGGCGATCGTCTTCAAGCGCTATGACATCGATTCCTACAAGCATCCGTTGGCCAGCGATCTGTTGCAACGTCATTACACCGCGCTGGCTGTGGTGGGCGTGATTGGCATTGTGCTCAACGTGCTGATTGAGTGCCATGTGCTGACGCGTTGGTGGCAACAGCTTAGCAGCCAGCTCGACTGTCAGTATCGCAAAGAACTACAGCGTCTTGGCCAACTGAAGATGGTCAATATCCAGAGCATCTACAAGAGCTGTGTGGGCGCCAATGAGGCGCTGCATGTCGACAATCTGTGGCATGCCTATCGCCGTGAACGCTACGCAGTGCGGCACGTCAATTTTGGCGTGCAACACGGCGAATGCTTTGGATTGCTGGGCAAAAATGGCGCTGGCAAATCGACCATCTTCAAGCTGCTGACGAAACAGTTGCTGCCCGACATGGGACACATTCACTTTGAGCACGTAAGTTGCGCAGTCTTCACTCTAATTACTCTTATTCCTTCTGTCTGTCTGTCTGTCTGTCCGTTAGCATAAAACTTTAGATCTCCGAGACTAGCAGAGCTAGCAAATTTAAAATAATACTATGCAGGTTAGCTAACTAAAAACTAAAAATTAGAGAATTCAAAATTTCAATTGTATTATTTTTTTTAAATACGAATTAGTATATTTGTATTATCTTGATATTATATATAGTTGTAGGGTTTTAGCTAACTAAAAATTATATAATTTGAATGAATCTAGCTACGAGCGCCATTTTAATTCAAAGACAGAATTAAACGATTATTACTTCTTAATAATTTAGTTCGATAAGCATTAAGTTGAATACATAATATGCTGAAAAAATACTTAAATATAGAAAATGATGTTGTATATATGTATGTATAAATACCACTTTCGATATATTTAAGTTTTTTTTTGGTATAATATCTCGCAATCAATTTCCTACTCTTTTCCATAACAGCCCAGCTACTCGTATTTCATATTTCAATATTCCGATTACTACATTTTTATAATTTAGTTCGATTAGCATTCAATTTGAATACTTTTCGTATGAAGACTACAGTATATTAATTATGTATTGGTACATATGTAGATATACTTCATTCGGTACATATTCGTATTTTTCTCAAATTTGACTTCTTCAAATTGCATTAAAACTATCTGTACACTCTGTGGTATATTTACTATGTAGTAGTATAAAGATATACTACTTTGGGTATATATTTTTGTTTTCCACAACAGCCCAGCCTCTCTGGCAATATTTCGATTACTGAATTTTAATAATTGAGTTTGAGTTTTATTGAATTCTATTAATATATACTCTATGGCATATTTTCTATGGAGTAGTATAATACTTTGGGTATATTTATGTTAAGTATTTTTTCTATATATTTTCTCGCACACTGTCATTATCTTATTTCCTACTCTCATCCACAACAGCCCAGCCTCTCGTACTGCCCACAGACGAATCCCTTGGACCCACTCCTTACCGTGGCCGAGTGCATCCGTCTCTATGGGCAGCTGCGAGGCGTCAAGCAGCTGGATGAGCTGCTGGAGCGCATACTCGAGACGTACGAGCTGCGCAGCTACCGCGACATCCAGGTGAAGCGACTGAGTGGCGGCAATCGACGCAAGCTGACGGTGGCGATCACATGCTGCGGCTACACACCGACGGTGCTGATGGATGAGCCAACGAGTGACATGGATCCGGTGACACGTTCCTTTGTCTATCGCACCATCGAACAGCTGCTCGGAGCGCGTCGCGCTGTGCTGCTGACATCGCATTCGATCTCCGAGATTGAGCATCTGTGCCAACACGTTGCGGTGCTCAAGGATGGCCAAATCGTGGCCAGCAATACGCCCGCACAGCTGAAGGCGCAGCACGGTGGCTACTATGCGATCAGTTGCTTCTGTGCGCCCATCCAACAGGCGGCGATTGCGAAGATGTTGCCACAACGTTTGCCCGGCGCCATGGAGTTGCAGCACTATGCGCACAGCTTGCGGTTTCTGGTCAAGGTGCGGCAGGCGGGATCCACGCATCCGCACGGGAGTCAACCAACGCTCTCAGAGCTCTTCGATGTGGTGCGCGAGATGTCGAACAGCTTGGAGCTGCCGGCGCACTTTGCCATCGGTCGGTGTCGCTTCGAGGCGGTCTTCGAGCGCATCCTCGACAGCTGTGAGGCAGCAACTGCGGCAACATCGGTGGCAACAACGAATGGCAACCATCAAGATCTGCCCAGCAAATCGCCGGCTGTCAGCGGCAGTTTGGAGACGGGCTACACTCACTGCGGCTACGAGGAGACCTCCACTTAGTTTTCTTTTTCTTTCAATCAACTCTCTTTTTTACTGTATAGACAAGATACGTTTTTTTTTTTTTTTTTGCTGTCGATGTGTGTGATAAGATAGAACGCTTCAGGCCAGTGATAAGTTTATGTCAATCTCTCTCTCTCTCTCTCTCTCTCTTTCTTTTCTCTTGGGTGTTCTGTTAGCTGTAATCTTGAATTTCGGGTTTTTTACATGTTAGACGAATTTAGAGCTTTAAAACGAAATATTAGCTTAACATAAGTCATTCTGTATGTCGCCGGCAAGTGCAATGCAAAAAGAAAACGAAAAAATAATCATCAATTTAGCTCTCAACCTATGCATAGCATATTAAACAACATTAACTATTTGTATCCATGGAGTATCGAGCACAAAATGAGTTCACTGAATGCATTTCTTTATGTTTTTTGTAATTTTTTGATTTTTATGCTATGGACGATTATCTCTCTTCCCAAGTATAAAGCACTCATATTTGCTGCTTTTATACTATGGAAGATTTGATTGAATTATAAGTAACAATGCTGTTTGGGGAGTTAAGTATAATCATATATAAATCTTCGGATTAATCACTTTGATATCGTTATTGCCTAAGGGAGTATTAGTTTAACTAAATACGTATTTCAAACAAATTGTAATCATAATTGATGTAATAAATTACTTGAATTGAGCTTCATATGCTGCTATAAATGTTCTATAAAAGACTCCAACACAGCTTCAACGGGTTTACGATTCGGTAAGAACAAGTTTTTTAATACAATATAAAATATTTATTTTATATAGTTATGTGGCAAATTAGTTAAGTAAACTTAACATATCCTTACGAATTGAATAGTCTTAAGAATTTATAGGAATTGTTTTCAATTCGTAATGAAAAAGTTTATGAATGCAAATAGTCTATTCATATTAACAGATAAAATTTAATGATTAAGTATAAAAGCCAACAATTTTGAAGCTCAAATTTGAAAGGTTATTTAGAATTGGGTAAAGAAAATAAATAATGATTTTCTAAATAGATATATATCATTATGAACTGAATAGATTTCAGAATTTATGCAAATCATAAATATCTATTTATATTAATGAATAACAAGATTCTTAAGTTGGAATTTGACAAATGTTTTTTAGAAATAACACCTAAACAAGTAAGAAAGCTACAGTCGAGTGTACTCGACTGTGAGATACCCGCTACCCATTTTAAATAAAAACAATATATTTTGCGGTATTTTTTAACAAAATATACCAAATATACTATAAAAATACTGAAAATATTCCAAATGGTATATGTGGTATATCGGTGTAGTACCGCATTCAAAATATAGCTTAGACGGCACAATATACCAGATTGTCAGCCAAAGCAACTGAGACCCCCAGTAAGTAGACGTTTTTGCCCATACAAAAGTATTTATTTAATAACTTCGACAATTTTCATCTGATCGCAACCAAATTTTCAGGAATAATAACTACTACAGTAACTTTCGAAAAAAAATTATAGCTATATCTCTTATAGTCTCTGAGATCTAGGTGTTCATACGGACGGACGGACAGACACACAGACGGACAGACGGACATGGCTATAACGTCTCGGCTGTTGACGCTGATCAAGAATATATATACTTTATAGGGTCGGAGATGCCTCCTTCTACCTGTTACATACATTTCCTGTCGGCACAAAGTTATAATACCCTTCTACCCTATGGGTAGCGGGTATAAAAACTGAAAATATTAAATTCATTTAAATAGTAACTTGGCACAAATCATTTTGATACAACTACTAACTATGCATATAAATACATATACATTTTTATCAATTGCGGTAATTAAGAATACACAGAAGTCAAGCAAAAAATAAAAAGAAAAATTAAAAAGGTAAATGGTAGATGGAAGCTGCAGAGTGGCAAAGTAAATGAATTGTTGAAGCGAAAACTTTGCGCACCGAATTTTTCATATTTAATGAAGCAGTTTGAAGCTTCAGTAATCCGAGTCCTTTTTCTCACTCTTTCTCTCTCTCACTCGCTCGCTCACTCGCTTTGCGTCTATAGAAAAATGTAATTATACAAAATGGTGTAACATTAACTAAAACGTGCAATGAAAGCCGAGCTGCGAGTTCAGTGTTGCCAACTTTTAGAAGCTCGAAAATAGCAAAAAAAAAAGCGGGAATACAAAAAAATATATAGAAAATGGGGCAGCATTTAGCTATAAAAAGGCCAAAATTTTAACGGGAAATACGGGGAACTGGCAACGCGTCAGCAGCTGAAATCTATCTCGCTTTAATATAGGCTCTCTCGCTCCTCGACTCGGCTTTTGCTGTGTGTGTGTGTGAAAGCTTTTGAAGTTTTGCTATTCCATTGTGCATAGCTTCACAATATTGTTCGTGGCTCGGGTTCGAGGATCATTGAGAGCGGCATGTGTGGGAAGGGCGGAGAAAGGGGAAATGAAATGAATCCTTTTTCGGGCAAAAGCGCTTTGTATATTTTTGTGAATTTGCGCTTTGGCAGGGCAAAGGGAAAGGGATGCGATAATACCTAAATTATTTTTTTCAAAGGATTAAATTAAATTCCATTTGGTTTTTGGCCAAACAGCTTCAAATGTCCAGGTAAAACGAGCGCCTCAAATTAAATCAGCGCAAAATCAACATAATTAAAAACATTTTCGTTTTGCATTTTTTTTTCTGTTATTTTGTTTTTATTTTTGTTTCGCCCCGGCTTCCATTTCTTTGCATTCATTTTCATTTTGTTTTTTATGCGCGCACACTGAACTCATAACGAAATTAACGTGCACAGCGTGTTTCAGCGTGTCCGTGCATGTCTGTGCGTGTTTGTGCGTGTGTGTTTGTGTATTGGTATGCAAATGAAAATGGATGCGTGTAAATGGAAGTCGTTGTTGTTCCTGTTGTTCGTGTTGTTGTTTTTGCTGTTCGTTGTCTGTCGCGGAATATTGCAATTGAAAAGGAATGAAAACAACAATTATTTGTTAATATAATAAATACAACGATTGACTGCGGCTTTGACTATTTATTTAAGATGCCTGCGATACCCTGTAAATCACAATAACATCGATAACTGTTGCTCTTCATGCACTTATCGCTAAATCGATAAGCTGAAAGAGTATAATTTGTATTCAAAATTTATTCAAACTTTTCATGTTGATCACTTTTACCCCTTTACAGGGTATCAGGCAGTCGTGCACGCTCATTTCATGCACTAATTCAATTGCTTTAATTTTTGTCGTCGCATAACCGGAAGTACAAACAAATAATTGCAGAATAATTAAAATAATTTATTAGAAAATTGTGCAAAGAGATGTTTGTGCAAATCAAAATGGGCGTGGCCCATTAATGGTGGGGGAATTTAATTTAATAACTACGCGAATGCATTCATTCTCAATTAGTTTGAACTTTAAACAACTTTCATTAACAGCGTTGCTTGCCGATACAATTATCGATAAGTTGAACTAAAATCGGAAATCAAAGCATGCCATTCTGAATAGAAAAAACAACGAGACAGTTCAACAAGGATCGAGAAAATTAGTGCAAGTTAAAACTTTGAAGCAGGTAACATTATTCAGACTTGTCTTTCAAGACTTCATTCATATTGTTGCGTTTGTAATCTATATAGCGAGCGATCGAGATGAAGGGACCCAAGACTTGTGTGCGCATGGATGCCAATGGCAATGTGAAGTACGGTTTTCAGGATGGACGACGATTGCTCGCCATCCGAAGCTCTTTTGAATTTAAGAATACAACGTGGCTGCTCATTTTATGGGAGGGATACGATTGTCTGGAATCGGTGCCACTTAAACTGATCCCCATGCATTACTATCCGGCGGTTAAGCAGTTTTTTTCGACAGCTGATTTTCGTTGCAAAGACTAGAAGGAGAATAAACTGAAGAGCGGATAAGGGAACAGTTTGAATATTGTGCTATTGAAGCAGTACTGATAATAAAAACGGAATAATAAAATGCATTGTTATGATTAACTTAATGTGGTTTCCTTTGATCTTTACGCACAATGATTAACTGGCTGCTTTCTGGTATCTAAGTGAACTGCTTGCAAGCAGCGTTTTATACTTGCCATGCATATGTAAGTGCACTTTGCGAAGCTTTCGCTGTCGCAGTTGGCAGCAAGGCAGTAAATATAAAAGCAAACAAAAGCTCAATTACATGCTCTTGCCTAGCAGGGAGAGGGAGAGGAAGAGGTGTAGCATAAAATATAAGAAACTTGATTTGTTTTGCAGTTAATTGTTGCCTCGCTGCACTCACACAGCAGCAGTGAGATAGAGAGAGTGAGTGAGAGAGGATGGTAGGAGCGAGGTTAGGGCTGCACACTAGACGTCGCCCCTTAATTCGAAGCTAAGCTGCGCAAATAACTCAATTAGTCTTGAGCAGACGCCCTCCCGTGGCGCTTATCAACTGGCAGCACGTTACGCGAGTGTCGAGTGTTGTGTTGTGTGGGGGAGTGCTAAGGGGGTGGGAGTGAAGTGCATTTCACTTGGCGTTAACTTCGTTTCATTTGCTGCTGCTTCTTCGGTAAAAGTTATTTGGAGCAAAGCGCGTTGATGAAGAAGTCCATAAAGGTGCGAAGCAAAGCCCGGCGGCTTGGACCTGCAGCTGCTCACACTTTTTGCCTGCCCTCTCTGCTCCAATCTCTTTCGTTCGCTCTCGCTCTGCTTGAATGCATGGCAACAGCAAGAAGCAACAACAAAGAGCAAACTTGATGCTAGAGGGCGCCATAGCAAATGGCAAATAAATAAAAGCAGCCAGCAACAACAACAACAAGGACAGCGAGCTGCTGCTGCTGCTGCTGCGCTGCTACTGCCAAGGTAAAGTAAATTTCAAAATGGCGTGAAAATGTAAACGAAAAACAAAGTTAATTGTTGCCCGCTCGCTGCCAGTAGCGACGTCGACGCTGACTTAAGCACAACATTAGTAGTGTTTCAAGACAAATACACATACATACATACACAAACGTAGTGGGTGCCTCGCACACAAGTGCATAAATAATGCAATCTGTCTGAAGCGCAGCAAATTCTCGAATTCTCGAATTAGCTCTGGCAGCTGAGGTGAGCTGTAACTTTCCCCCTGCCCAACACCCTGCTTGGAGTGACCAAGCAAGCAGTAATCATTGTACTCTGCTTGCTTATTCTTCGTATGCACTATTCATGTACGCTTACGTCCTACGTTATGAGAAATGATGTCTTACGTCCTAATGCAAGCAGTCGTAATTGAATGGACATCACAGTATTCCATCATAATATGTGAGCTTTGCGTTGACATGAGCGAGCGAGATAGCGGTTAGCTCTGCAGTGTTGCGCAGCCTGCTAGTTTCACGCTAAATCTGACTGTTGTGAAGTAGTTACATTTTATTTTAGCTTTTTATTAATTAATGCACTAAGTTTATAATTAGGTTGTTCGATATGAGCGTTGATAGTGTTAACTTTATAGTGTTGCGCTATTTGTAGGTTTCACGCCAAAAATGGCTAGTGTTATTGTTTATTTAGTTCCATAGATGCGATAAATATTTTTTGTATTTATTTTTATCTGTAATTCAATTGTGTTGTTACTAAACTTACTTTATATTTTTTTTTGTCATGGTATTAAATTCGAATTAAATTTTGTCTGCTATTCATACGAGTAATTTGGGTTTGAAATGCTTAAATAATATATATTCACCTATAAACTGTGCTCCTGTCAGTTAATTTCTGTCATTTTGCTAAACAAAAATACCTTTGAGACTTATAAAATTTGTCGTTTCTTCGATTGACAATAGAGCGTAACATTAATAGGCTTGAGTTGTAAGGCAACCTCAATTGGTCAAAAGTTGAGCTGGACATTTCCTTATTCCTCATCATTGTTCATTCACAATCAAAAAGCCTTAACCTCAATAATTTGTAAGGCAAGTAATTGGCCCACTGGGAGATGGCTTTAATCATGCGCTCAAATGCCCAATAAGTAAGCAGTTAGATTCCGATCCATTTGGCTAATAGTTGACCTTGCTCCGCCTCCTCAAAGAAACGAATGGGAAAAAAACCGAAGAAAGGAAAAGAAAAGGAAACCAAGGCCAAACCATGCTGCAACTTTTGCTCATTTCTTTTCAAAAGGGAAATATTTAATTTTTCATTTTGCTCATGAGCCAGACCATCAGCGTGGTCCATTACCAATTAGTCGACTGGGCATCGCAACCAAGGTCAGTGGCCTGCTGTGAAATTGGAATTGGACTCTTTTTGGAACATTAGGCGTGCGCTTCGGGCTTAATTAATCATTTGCTAAGTGAGTTCCAAAAAGCAGCGCAGATAATAATAGAAAACGCGGAGGGACAAAAAAAACTGTCGGACATAAATGTGATTTCTCTTTCTCTCTCTGTTCTCCGGTTCCGTCCCCGTCCCCGTTTCCGTCTCTGTCCTGTCTCTTTCGCTTGGCGCTTTTTTAATGTCCAGTTTTGTTCCGTTTGGCACAATGCTCGTTTCCGGCTGCTGCCTGGCACACAAATTACTTAAAGATGGACAGCGTTGAGCGTAGAGCAGGATAAAGAAGCAGCTGTAGCTGGATCGGGAGCAGAAGCAGGAACAGGCAACGACGCGTTATATCCGCTTCCGTTCAACTTCAACTTTCGCCTTGCCACATTCAACACTTTGGCGCATTGAGTGATGAAGTTGCTGATGCGACCGATGCTCCTCTGGGGTTTCTTCTTCTCCTCCATCTTTATTGAAGGTCTTGCCCTCGTTCGTGTCGCCGACTTCTGACATAAGGCATAATCATTTCTCTGCTCCTCTCTCTCTTTCTCTCTTTCTCTCTTTCATATATATTCAATGTTTTCTCTTCTGGTTTTTTTTCGCCCTTGCGGCGGCAAGTGATAAAATGTTTTATGTGCTCGAGTGTCTGATAACAATAAATAACGCCATCAGCGGAACCGAGCGGACAACCAGCAGCAGTCGACGAGCAGCACTCGAGTCCAGCAGTCGAAGCATTTGGGGCATTGAACATGGCCAGGGACATGTAAACAAATTGGCGTTGAAAGCCCCGTTGATGGGTCCTTGTCGAGGGTCCTTTTCGGCCATCGATGCTGCGTAACATCAAATGAAATTTGTGGCCAGTTGTTTGTTTAGGTTACACTCTCTCTCTCTCTCTCTCTCTCTTTCTCTTTCTAATAATTCTGCTCCTCTCTCTCTCTTTCTTTTTTGTTGCCGGGTTCATTGTTTTGTCGCTTTGCCATTCTGCTTTGGCCTATTTGCATTTTAATGATGAATTGTAATCAACATCAATTTGAGGCCTTCGCTCTGAATTTAGATCCTTGGCCTATTAATCATCACGCCCAATGTTTGTCTCCCTCTCTCTCTTCCTCTTCCTCTCTCTCTCTTTCGCTCTTTTTGACCACATTTTATGTGTGAAATATTTGATTAGTTTGCGATTCCAGCATGTGGTCCAGTTGGTCCTTCATCCTTTTTATGGGCCAACGCTTTAGTGCTTAACTCATTTTCTACACATTACAATTTATTAAAGCCCAACCGAGTTTCGGCTAATTAATTGCCCTCCTTTGTCATAGCCGGAAAATCATTTGCTCTACTTGTCTCTGTCTCTTTTGCTGTTGCTGTCTCTGTGCCTGACACAGTTTGACGCATTCTATTGATTTTCATTCAACTTTTTTATGGCCATACTTTTGATTTAATGCTGTTTTAATATGATTGGGTTTGTTATGAACATCTTTCTCTTGCTGTTTCAATCTTAAAGTATAATTTTAGAATATTTATTTTTTATTCTTAATTTATTAAATTAATAATATTGAATTATTAAATTAATATTATAAATACATCATAAAGTACTATATAATATACCGAAATGTATTTTTGGTATGTTGATATACCCTTAATATACTAGCATAAAATGCAATAAAATATAACGAATTGTATGCTTTGTATATTGATATAAAACTACACTCCTTATATAGTATATACCAAATGTATATTTGGTAAATTGATATACCACTTCATTGGAAGTATACCATAGGGTACAATATAATATGGTATGTTGAGATACTAACACTTATCCAATATACCATATAGTACAATAAAATATGCTGAAATGTTTTTTGTACGCTTATATACTACTACACTCCCAATATTCCAATAAAATATACCGAAATGTATAGTTGGTATGTCGATATACTACTTCATTTCAAATATACAACGGTATATATAGTACAATATAATATACAGAAATGTATGTTTGGTATACACATAACATAGAGTACAAAATATACCAGATTGTCTTTCTACCCTTCTACCCTATGGCTAGCTCATATTAAAAGAGGCACTGTTGTTGCTTTATGTGTGTTTCCTCTTATTGGGTTCACACTTCAGCCATTATTCATGCTTGTTGTTTGCTTGATTCTCGATGTCATCGTCGATGTCTCCAGCACTTGCGATTCCCAGCAGTTACCTTAATTAGCACGCTGCTCACTTGGAATGGAAGACGCAGGCAACAGACAGCAGTCAGTCATTCAGTCACCCAGCTATGTTAGTTACTCAGTCAGTCATTCACTCAGTCAGTCAGTCAGTCAGTCAGTCATTCTTCTTGGCATCCATCGACTTGTCAACAACAAGGCAAGAAAACGCCCCCTGGCTTCGCTTGTCAGCAGTTAGCAGCTAAGGTAAGCGGCTAAGTGGCAGGCGACTTGTCGCCGCCTCCCTTTGTCTTCCTCCTTCTCCTTCCCTCTGCCAGAGGATGCAGTCGAAGAGGAAGAAGAGAGCAAGAAGAAGAAGAAGTAGACACAAAGCGACGACATCGTCGACGTTGCATTTGACGCAATTGAAATCGAAGTCGCATCTTTCCTTGTTGCCATGTTGCAGCTTGCCAAATGGCAAAAAGGCAAGAAAAAAAGGCGAAAAGGAGGCGTGGGGGCGGGGCGTGGGCGTGCCAAGCAAATATGCTCACATCGCAGACACATTTGACGGAGACATCGCACGGATTTCTGGCATCAATGCGCAGCCAAAACAGCAGCAAGCACTGAGAACTGAAAAGAAGTTCGCTTTATTTAAAAGTCGCAACGCGTTCGCGGAGACAAAATTGACAAAATCACATGAAAGTGGCTAAGACGCTTGTCTTGCCAAGGCAGCAAGACAGAGAAGCGAGCACAGTTAGGAGGGGGTGGGGGAAGCAAAGCATTTGAGGGTGTGTGCGTGTGTGTTGCCACTTAAAGTCAAACTGCAACTCGAAGTCGAAGTCGAGACATAACAAAGAGCTCTGCTCCCATTCGCGTCGAGCTAAAGACACAAGTGTCTGCTTAGCGAAAAGACTTTCTTCACTCATATTTACTATACTTATTTATTTCCATGTACGTATCTTTATTGATGGCAACGTGAGATGCACATCGAGATTACACATTCATTATTTGATATTTATTACATACTGTTTACTAACGAACAATTAGCTTTTTGATCTATGACAAAATTTGTTTTAGACAGTTAAATGACTTAAAGTTCTGCTTCTAAAATTCAGAATTATGTTATGTCAACTAAGTAGGAAATTTCGAAGCTCAGTCGTAATTGTGAAATCATAATCTATATATTTAAAAATAAAATTGAATGTGGCAAATAATTGAAAACTTTTTTATTCACGTAAATGAACAAGTAAGAAAACTACATTGGAATGATACCAAATATACATTTCGGTATATTTTATGAATTTTTGGCATATTAATTGCTCGATTCCCGTTTCAACAAAAGTAAAACAATGTGGTATTATATATTATATTTAAAAGATAACATTAATACTGTTTTTCTTTTAATGAAAAGGGAATCGAGCTTATTCCAATGTTCAAATAATATACCGAAATGTATATTTGATATATTGACATATTTGACTTACAGTCTCAGATGTATAGGATAGAAATTTAATTATTTTAAAGTTTTATAAGATTTTCTTTCTCACCTGTAATCTGTCTAATTTGCAACATTCATTCATTATTTTTGAATTTGAAATTAAATTTCTTTAAGTAGAAGTTCTTTTAAAAATTCAAAATAAGAGAGTCTCTGAAAGCTACAACAAATTGTGAGTTATCTTAAAGATATTTTATACATTTTGAATCAATGAGAAAGCAGTACGAATTCTAATATAGATAAAAATTAAGTAAATTTCTAAAATCGAAAGCAAACATTAAATGTTTCTTGTATACAAATAAACGAAATTAAATTAAGTAATTGTCAAATACAATTCGAATGTCTTTATACGAATTATTTAAAACTTTCTATTGAACAGAAACCATCTCCCCACTTAGATACAAAATTATTTTAACCAAATGAAAACAACTGCCCAATAAAAGTGGAATAAAATATCGAAAATATTTTACAGACATTGAACAGAAATTGTGCTTTAGTCAACAGTTAGTGCTTCGGGTTATCTGAGGTCATCGTCGCTAAGCATATTTGGATCATTCAATTTAAAGGTTTATGCCATGCCAAAGGATTATCATATTATTTGCATAATTCGAGCAACTTTAAGGTCCTTGCCTTTTGGGTGCTTACCTCACGCCCTAAGCAAAGGTCCAGCGGCAATCAAGCTAACGTCGTCATCCTTTCTATATCCGTCATTGAGTTGGAAGTTGGGTATGCGGATGAAGTGAACATTGTAAAATGTATTGTTTTGTTATCAATTTAGTATACTTTGCATTATATAGTATATTTGAATGTTGTAGTATATTACTATACCATATATACATTTCATTATATTTTAGTAAAGCAGTATTATTGAATGTTGTAGTGTACCAATAAACCAAATATACATTTCAGTATATTTTTCTCTCTTTGTTATCAATCCAGTATATTTTGTATTATATAGTATATTACGAATGTTGTAGTTTATCGGTATACAGAATATACATTTTGGTATATTTTAGTATGCAAATGAAGTGAACATTGCGCAATTTATATTATGGTTGGCAATCTGTATATTTTGTATTCAATGGTATTTTTTTTAATGTTGTAGTATACAAAACATACACCTAGGTATATTTCAGTATTTTTTCGGTTACCGATGAAGCTGACTTAATATATTCCAATCGGTCAATTACTAATTACTAATATACCAAATAAACTTTTCAGTATATTTCAATATTTTCTCGATATATGTCGGTATACCAAAAATATGCATTTCCGTGTATTTTAGTATTTTTTTGACATATGTAGGAATGAAGTTGTTTTTAGTATATTCGAATTGGTAAAGCAATTTTAAAATATTTCGCTAGTATTTCACAGTCGAGCGCACTTGACAAAATAAGTTTTTTTTTTTACTTGCTTTGCGGCTGCTTTTGGGGTAAACCGAATTGAAGCCAAATTAAACAAATTAAATGTGCTGCAAGTGGCGATTTAATGTGTAAAAGGAAATTCAAGCGCCTCAAAGGGGTCAGGCATTAGGAGACCATAAACGGATGTCGATGGGAAAGGGAATGGGAATGGGAATGGGAAAGGGAATGGGAAAGGGAATGAGCAAGGGTTGTGTTATGGTTGCTGACCTTTCAATATCCGTTTCCGTCTCATGTGTTTTTCTCGTGCGACCAACGGGCCAAAAGAAATTAGCGCGTCTGGCCTGGCGTCGTTGTTTGCTGCCTCCAGACAATGCTTCCTCTCTCTCTCTCTCTCCGCCCCCTTTAACCCTACCCTTAAATTGCCACAACGCTGGCTGCATAATGAAGCTGCGCCCCAAAGAATTTGACGCAGCACAAAAAAAAAAACAAGAGAATGGTGAAAGAAGGGAAAGAAAAAAAACAAAACCAAAGGAGAAACAAGAAGAGAACTCGTAACTTTTTTTCATTCTTTCTTTTTTTTTATAAAATTTTGAGCTCTTGTTGTTGCTGTCGCTGTTGCTTTTATTTACCCAACGGCTCTTCACCTGAGCACGCCGGAAACTGTGCCTTAAAATTAACTCGAGACGCGTCCTTGTGCTCTCCTGATGTCCTGTTGTGCTGCTGTCCTGACTCCTCCTCCCCCTCCTCCCCCTTCTCCTCCTTCTCGGCTGCACAGAGAGAGAATGCGCACTTAATGAGCGTTTAATTGGCTCAGTGTTTACAAGGTGCGAAAAGGAAAATGAGAATGGGGATTCTTTGCCTCTTTTTTCCAAGGGTCTTTGATGAGTTTCCTCTCTCTCTCTCCCTCTCTCTCTCTCTCTTTGTTTTGCTGCGGGCGAAAAACCTGTTCAAAGTTGATTGAATTTCTTGTAGAAACTTTGTAATTGCATTCAATTGTTTTGTAGTCTTGTGTGAAGCGTAGATTTACAGCTTGCACATTTTGCAGCTTTTACAGCTTTTAGAGGCGCGTAAATAAACGCGCTTGAAACGCGCCAAATATTTGCGACGCGTTTTCATTTGGCAAATTGTTTTCGCTTGACTATTTCGCAGTCTTGGCTGCCCCGGCCAGCCAAGAAGCGACCATAAAGAAGCCAACGACAATGCAAACCCAAACACGTTTCAGATTTGTACGTAAACCCTCAGCCCTCAGCCCTCAGCTCTCGACTCTTCTCTATCTCTTCTTGGGTCCTGCCAAGTCCTCACTCCCATTCCAGTGTTCATGATTTTATTTTCAAATGCTGCAGCATTTTATGTGGCCATTAAAATATTTTATTGCTCTTGGCGTAAATTTAAGCAATAATAAAATAAAAACAACAAAAAACACAAACACACAACAACAACAACAACAACAACAACAAGAATAAGAAAAGAGAATGTGGAGCATAAGCAACTGAAGATGATGTGGAAGAAGCCGAAACGTGAGACAACCTCAAGAAAACCAGCAAAAACATCACTAAAAACAAGCTATAAATTCTAAAGTTGCCCACAACGAACTCTGAATACTCTTACGCATTTGGTTGATCACATGATTGTGTTTTACGATAATCAAACTGTATAAAGTAAAATGCAATGGGTCAAGTTTTTAAATAGAAAATGTGTAGAGAGTTTTCTAATTCACTTTTTCAAAACTTTATAAAAAATAAATTTTACATAATTATTTGATTTCTAGAAAAGTTAATGATTTACTATTTTCTGATATATGTATACCAAACATTGGCTGTTGAAACTCTGAATAAATAAAAAAAAATTAGAAAGCGACAGTCGAGTATGCTCGACTGTTAGATACCTGCTACACATTTTCAGTAAAATCTAATTCTAATGCCACAAAAATACTATAAGCATAACATCAATTTATTTTACAATTGAACATAATTTCACATTTCATAATATCTTTGATTTATTCTTATATATATTTTATTTATTTAATTTAAGTAAAAATATAAGCAATTGCAAGATTTATTTGTTGCAAATTTTAGATTAGTGCTTCTAATTGCTGCAATTGATGAAGCTTAAAATATAATAAAGTAAAATTATATAAGTTATTTGTTGCTCAACCTTTTCAACAACCTTAACAACATTGAGGTTCAATACAACATAAAGCTTCAATTCATGATTGATTATCTGGTATTTTTTGTTTCTTATGGTATATTGTGCATCGAAACACCTAATATTGGATTTGATGTACTATATTAAGTATTTAAGTATACTGAAAACAGTATATTTATTCGATATATTTCGCAATATTTTGCTTTTATTGAGCTTGATACTTTAGATATCTCAATTGTTTTAGATTCTCTTTTCACTTTATCAATTTATTCAGTTTATTCAGGTTATTCAAATTCGCATACTTCGCATATTGATTATTAAAACATAACATAGCGAGAGATCAAGGCTAGATTTACAATACATTGAGAGTTATTTATACATATTTACATCACAGACAGATTAGGATTTCAGATTGGAATTTAGATTTAGACGCCTTTTGCCCTTGTATCTCAAAAGACGTTGAGAAATCACATTTGGGTGAGTTGTTTTAGATTTGACAATCTTTGACAATTTTTTTTATTAGCTTTTACTAATTTTGATAAATGCTCTTGTGTTCAAGTCAACTCCAGCTTTTCTTTGTAGTAGAGTATTAGAGAAAACAACTTCGTTTTATTTTCCTGTTTTGTTTTTGCTCTTCCCCAGTTTACAATTTTCCATTGACTTGAGTTGCGTTTCGTTACGTTTCGTTTTCGTTTTCGTTTTCGCATCGTTTTGGTTGTCGTTTTGTTTTTTCTGTTCCTTTAGTGAAAATTTAATTTGCATTTACGCATAAAATGCTGCTACATAACTTGTGGGGCATGCCACACACACCCACACACACACACACACACACACACACCCACTCTGAGATGCTGCCCAAAGGAGGCCCACAATCAGTAACCAGGATGACTCCATCGCTTTTTTATTTTTTATTTATTTTTATATATATTTTTATATATGTTTTCTCTTTTTTTTTTTTGGAATGCACGCCTCGCAAGTTTCACTTACACCTTGCTGGCCATTCTCTGTGTCTGTGTGTGTGTGTGTGTAACATATTCAACGTGTGCTATTTATGGCAGCAGCTGTTCACCTCTCTCTTCCCCTCCCTTTCCCTTCTTTTCTGGACTCCACTCGATTCAACGCAACTCCAAACAGAACTCAACTCGAACTCGATTCTGCTTCCACAGCTTGTGTCTTCCCCTCCCTTTCTCTCTTTGTCTATCTTTGTCTCCCTCCCACACGCTCTCTCTATATTTTTTTGCGAATGCCACGCATATTAATGGCAACCAATTGATTTACTTGTGCCATCAGTTCCCTCTTTTTTCTTCCATTGTTTTTTCTCGTTTTTATGCCTTTCTTCTTTCCGTGCAGCTCTCAAAATTGAACTATTGAAATCCTCTTTGAAACGAGTCGTAAAATTTATGCGCCCTCAAACTTTAAATTTATTGAACTTCTATGACTGCAATTTAATAATTGCCTTAATCTATTTCAGCTCTTTCAATAACATTTCACATTCTGGTTCAAAGGAAAGCGATTCAATCAAGTAAGTACTAATAAAGTTGATATTTTTGCTGTTATCATTTACGTTGCATAATAGTTTTAATAGTTACTTTTTAATTTATATTAAAAGTGAATCTCTTTATTGAAGATACATTTAATCAAAGGCAGTCAAATAAGTTAGTTTCAGAATTGAATTGCTCAGATGTAAGATGAAGCTAAAATGTTTAAATAAAGCGATCAAATCGTATTTAGTTGAAACTTTATTAATGGAAATATGTTTGAAAGTAATTTGCTTTAATCTTTACTTAGATAATAGAGAAAAGTAAAAAAGTGATAATAGAAAATATAATATAAAATTTAAAAACAAAATAATTAAAATATAAATATTTTAATAAAAAGTACAAAATAACAAAAATATTTATATTATAATAAAAAAGTCAGATAAAATATAAAAAATAATGAAATATCAAAATTCAAATAAAATGGAATTTTGTTTGAATAATATTTTAGTAAAATAAATGAATAGAAAGTTACCTGTTGGAACATTTATTTCCATAAAAGATAAAAGTACTAAGATGATAAAAATCATTGAATGGAGAATAAATAATGAAATAATAATATTTAACACACATTTACCATAAATCAGATTAGAGTGACATTTAATTGTCAGAAAAATTAATCTGTAATTTACAGAAAATACAAAAATAAAAAGGATTTTTTTTTGTAAATATCACTTGAAAAATAAATTCAATAAATAAATCAATTCAAAATAAAAACGAATTTCATTTTATATAATATCAACTTAAAGTAAATTGGTGAAAGAATATTTGATTAAATTATAAAAAAAATAAAAACTAATTTTCTTCTTTTATAATAACTACTTCAAAAGTAAATTGGTGATAGGAAATAGAATAATCATTATTATACGCATTTTATTTGATTATTATTAATCAGCTAAAACTATATTATATCTAAAATAACCGAAGGATGTTATAAAAGTCTAGCAGACTTGCTTCAATCACTTTTATTTGTTTTTCTTGAGCGGAGCGAGTGAAATTTTTCTTTTGCTCTATTTGTAGTAATTTATTAGCGCGCCATGCGGTAGACAGCAGCAGCAGCACATTTTCATTTTCATTTTTATTTTTATTTTCATTTTTCGCTCTCGTTGTTTTGCTTGTGCTCATCTAAGTGGATTGTTTTCGATAGTTTTGGGGGATGCTCGACGAATAGAGTGAAATGGAGGCACTTGAGTGAAATGGAGGGTTGTTAATAACATTACGAGATAATACCTGAAATTGGTCGATTAACTTTAAGCATAATTCGAGTGTTGCTCAAACAGACGTTTTCATTTCGTTTTTTTTTTTTGTGTGGCTTTTAATTTATGCAGCGTGAAAAGCCGCACAATCTTAACGGGAAACGTTTTGGTAATTTGTTAAATATTTGAGAGAGCATTTGGGAAGGAAATCCAAACAGATGACAAGCACTTTGTAGGCGACTAAATTTGTGATAAATAAATAAAATGCTATTAGGCGTCGAGAGGTGTTGCCTTAACAATGAACCGAGGCCAGGGCTGATGACAGGGCAGGGTTGGAGAGTGGGGCAGGGTTGGAGAAGCGGAGAAGCGAGGTGAGGCGGGTTCAAGTCGAGTCGAGTCGAGGCGTTAAATTGCTGTCAACATGGCCGGGTTGGCGTGCCAGGATTTGTGTTTGCTTTTCGGTCTGTTTTGCTGCCGTCGCCGTCGCCGTCGTCGCTGACCTGATGAACTTTTTGGCCCTGGCTAACAAACGTTACAAAAGAATTGAAATCGACGCAAAATTTCGCGTTGCACTCACTGCCCAAATTTGCAAATGAAGTGCGACCAATTGTAAAATGGAATTGGATTTGTAGCACCCTTCGCTGCCCTTTCAACTCACTCTTCCTCCTCGCTTATTGCAATCGCATCGACGCGGAGGGTCGACTGCTAATGAAATGCGATAAAATGTCATCCAGCCGTAATAATGCTGACTATTGCTGCCTGTCTGCTCCCTTTTTCCCTTTTTCCCCATTGCTGACTGTGGTCGAATTGCCCGAAAGAGGAGAAGGAGGAGAAGGGGGAGGGGGAGGGAGAGGGAAAGGCGGAGTCCATCCATTGATCGATTTAATTTTCGAGCGCTGTTTTGTCGTTTCGATTTGATGTTCGCTCGGATTTCGGCGGCGATTGTGCGGAAATTAGTTGAAAGTTTACCAAAACTGAAATCAAACTGTGATTCCAATTGGGCTTTGATGGCGTCTCTGCCATTTCACTCTCCTCTCCCCTCGCTTTTGCAACATTATTTTGCCAGTCAACTGAAATCTGTTACATGCAATGCTGGATTTTAATAGAAACCTTTGTCAGTTAATATATATTGCATCGATGTTATGCATTCCCACATGCATTTCTATTTTCGTGCATTCATTCGATGAATTTAGTATTTTCGTATTTTCGTATTCGTATTTTGCATTTACATTTTCATTTTCGCTTACATTTTCATTTACAGTTTCATGCTTATGTTAGCTGCTTGTGGTTAAATAAAACAACAGCTGAAACAATGCTCGCAAATCTTCGAAACTATGAAACAACTAATAAACAAACCACATTTCCATTTCCATTTGATGCTCGATTTGCTAATCAACATACAAATACATTTTACTTTCTGTAAATTTGCGGGTAAGTTTCATTATTATTATTATTATTTGCTATTAAATCAGTTTTCGATACCAATTTAGTATCTGAATCTAAACCAATTGGAGTTGACCAATTATTACGTACTTAAATTAGTCAGAAAGTTATTCGTGTCATATTTCTGAAAGCGTTTGGCAATCTGGTGTATTTGAAATATAGCTTTGTGTATATTTTAGTATTTTGCTTTATTTATTGGGTGTATTTTATGCACATTATTTGTTTTAATACCTTAAACCAACTTTCAAATACCAATAAAGTATATAAGGAAATCAAGTGTATCAAGAAATCATTTTGTATACCAAAAAAACGTTTGACAATCTGGTGTATTTTTAATGTAGTATATAAATATACCAAACAAAGCTTTATGTACAATATATTTTAGTATTTTTGTTGGTTTATATATTAGGAATATTTTATGCATAGTATTGCTTTGCATGAACACTCGATTGTAGATGTTTTACTTTTGATTGATAAAATCAGTTTTGTGGATATTGATACAGTATTGTATTATATAATTTACTTAGTCGGAAAGATGGTCACGAAATCATTTTGTATGGCAAAAAAAGTTTGACAATTTGGTATATTTTAGGTTATATAGTATATTTCGCATTTAGGAGTATATAGATATATAATATAATTTCAGAACATGTTATTATTCAAATCCTTTTCGCAAAGGTTACGATTTTATCGAAGTGATTTTATCAGCTAATTAGCTAATTAATGGTTTAAAAACAACAACAAAATGTGAAGCTTTTGATCTTGAATTATTAATATATTATTTTATTCTTTGTTATTTTATGGAACTTTTTTTTTGTGAGCTTTTTTGAAATGTTATCTAGTTATATGTAAACGAGAAATGCTTTAGGATATTTAAAAGATTGTCAATGAGAATATTATTAATGTAAGCATACTTCGAACTGGCTTAAAACCGGATTAGTTTATTAAACATTATTAAGAGTCTAGTTTTAATATTGTTTCCCTTGCTAATTACCGTCTAATGGGTTAAGACTTTTAGCTGACAAACTCAACTTGCTGTTTTGCATTGAAGTAAATAGGCAAAAAAAAGAGCAGAGTGACTGCAAAAGTATAAGTCTGGTGCCAAGTAAACCAAGTCAACTGGAAACTTGCAGCGGGCAACTTGCAACTGGCAACAACAGGGACTAATTGTGCAACAATCTCGCTGCAATCGAGCCGACAAATGTAAATCAAAACTTGGCCCAGTCGCTGGCTAATTAGATTGCAGCCAAAGACCAAAAACTGTGCGCATTTCTACGATGAAGAAGTCGTCCACAGTTGCAAGTTGCAAGTGGCAGTGGCAAGCAAAAAGTGTAGCAAGAAACAGTTATGACAACGTTACTTCCTCCTCTCTCCTCCTGTGTTGACAATTTGGCTGATGCTCTCTCAGTTTTTTTTGTTTTTTTTTTGCTGTTTTGTTTTTTGGTGCCGCATGCAAATTGTTGACTGTGCGCCAAGTGGCAAGTGGCAAGTGGCAAGCTTCTTGTGTTGTGCTGATGCTGCGCTTAATTATTTCCTTGGCCGGCAATCAACAATCAACATAATTTTGACACGCCTACAACTCTCAAGCGCGGCCACCGGGGCGGATGAGTAATGAAAAATGAGTCAACTTTTTGTCCCTCAACTCTTGGCAAAGGTCGTCAGACAACTTGTGAGCGGCAAAGTGGGCGTGGTTGTTGATCCAGTGACAAGAGCTGTGACTGCATTGGCCGCAGACTGGATTATAAATTGGCAAGAGAAGTTGTAGCAGATAAATATCTATGCAGTTTCTTCATTTTGTAGACGTATATTGAATGAAGGAAAACGATCAACTAGGAAATAATATTTAATAGAAATATTCAGCTTTTATACCAAAAATATTGCCTTTGGTATATTTCAGGAAATTCGGAACTTGCGCTTAATTTGAAAAAGCGCAATATCTAGAGATATTTAACTATTATACCAAACATCAGTATGCTTTAGTATTTTTTTCAGCATTTTAATATGCAGTGTTTTCAATTTAAATACTATTTAATAGTCTTTTACTGTAGAAAATCCAAGTTCAATTTAGAAACTTGTGCTAAATTAAAAACAATCGCAATAGATTAAATTAATAGATGATATTAAACTATGTATAAAACAAAATATTTTTAAAAAATTGTGCTTAATTTGAAAAAATAGAAAACGCATTAGCTAGAAATATTAAACAATATTAAAGTATACCGAAGGCTAACTTTAGTATTTTTTCTATTAATTCGGTATATTTAAAGTACAATTCTGCATTGGTTTTTATTTGTGTTTATACAAACTTCTATCTAATTTCGTATTACCATTAATCTAAGCATACATTTTTTTGGAGAATTGTGTTTATTTCATCCATTAAGCTATTATACCAATTATAGTATTCGGTATATTTTAGAAAAATATGAATTTTTGATCTAAATTTGAAGAAGCGGAATAGCTGCAAATATTAAACTTGCATACCAAATATAATCTTTAGTATATTTAGGTATATTTTCAGTATATTCATTTTGTATATTTTAAGGATGGACAAAATGGACAGCGAACAGCTTTCTAATTTGTTTTTAATCGATTTTCTATCTAATTTATTATCACCATTTATGTTGTGTAAGCCTAAACTTTAAGAAAATCGTGTTTATTTCATCCTGACATTCGAGAGACAATCAATAAGTGAGTCACCAAGAGAGTCTTTACTGTAGTTTGCTTAGAACGCAGCTCTTCATAAACTTGGCTGCACTTGCACAGCGAGGCAATGAGACCATAAACATTCTGGATGCGAGCATAAACAAAAGCATAAGTATGCACATAAATATATAAACATAAATAAATGCTGCTCACAGGTGTGCAGTTGCATGAAAAAGGGGCGTGGCAGGTGGACATCGGACAACACTTTCGCTCGGACATCAATTTCGATTTCGATTTCTATTTCGGTTTCCATGGGCCAAAAAGTGCATAATTTATGTGTGTAGCACTTTGGCTCAGCTGCTTTAAATGAAGCGTCCCTCTGCGTTCCACTTCGCCACTTCTGTACTTCAATTGGATTGCCTTTTAAACAACACCTACAACTATCGATCTCACTTAAGCCGAGGACGAGGACGAGGACGAGGCACATGCCACAAAACGTAGCCATAGCCGTAAACGTAACCGTTGCCGTTGCCGTGGCCATATGCAAACTGGCAATAAAATTTAAATATTTTGCATATAAATCAAATCGATGGGAAATTTTCGGATAGAAAGGCAAAGTCCCCAAAGCAAGCAAGCAAGCGAGGCGGTGGCGGTGGGGGTGGGAGGGGCAAGTCCCAACGGTAACATATACACTGTGCAACGCAGACAACACGACACTAGACAACACACAACAGCAAAGAGAGAAGAAACAGAGCAGACAATTCACATGTGATGTGGGTGTCTCTCTCACTCTCTCTGTCTCTCGCTCTCTCTTTCTAGAGTGTCCTGCTGCATACGTGCGCTTGTCACTTGCCACTTGCCACTTGCCACACTTGGTGGAGCAGGCAAAGTCAAAGCGTCGGTGCTCAAAGGACCTGTTTCCGTTTTGTCAACCTGAGAACTCGAATACCCCGACAGTTAGGCACAGGGATAACCGGATAACCTACGTCTCCAATAGCGAAGGCTACAGAGAGGGAGAGAGGGGAGTGAGGGGAGGGATTGGAGTCTGAGGTCTGGGTTTAGCTAAGTGTTTTCTTGGTCGTTTCAACTCGATGATGATGATGTAGTTGTCGTTGTCGTTGTCGTTGTTGTTGTTGTTCTTCTTGCTAGCTGTTCGTGAGTGCATGAGTCCGTGTCGGTTTGCTGACATAAATTGTGAGAACTTGAGCACTCCAAGCTCCAAGCTCCGAGTGCCATTTTGCCATTTTGGTATTTTGCCTAAATGAGCGATCAGCTCAGCGATTAAGTCGACACACACACACACACACACACACACACACACACATCCAAGAAGCAATCCTTACTCCACTTCTCAGCCCCGAAAATTGACTTCTGCGTTGAGCTTTCACTAACTGCAAATTGATTAATAGCTGTTTATGAAATGACACTGAGGAATGAAAACCATTCTGTTGTCTCGCGAAAGACGCACTAAAGTTGTTAAAGCATATGGTAGATAAAGAGATGGAGCAGAAAGAAAGAAGAGAAACTCAAATACTGGAAAAATAATTAAATTTAAATGCAATAAATGGCAAAGAACTTAATTAAAATTATTTAATAACAATTTGGAAACTAGTTGAGTGCGCTCGACTGTCGAATACCCGAAATATACCAAATTCGCATACCGAAAATATACTGAAATATACCAAAATACGTATTTATAATTGTGATTGATTGTATATTATCCGCTGAATAAATCAATGTAGTATTATCATTTAAATATACCAAACTGATGTATCAAAAAAATACTAAAGTATACCAAAATATGTATTTGGTTTTATTATTTGTTGGTATAACAAGTGCTGTCAAACAAATTATGGATTGATCCATTTCTTATTTGTCTAGGCCCAAAGCGTATAAGACCCTTCTACCCTATTGGGAACAGGTATATGTAAATATAGACTAATGAGAACACAATACAGTTAATGCAATTAAAATGTAATCAATTAAAATTAGATGATAATGCAACGAAATGAATTTAATTGCTATTCAAAATAATGCAATGAATTAAAATTGATTGAAATGATTAACTTGAACGAACTGAAATGAATGTTGCAATGGAAGATTGCGTATGAATGCGTTTTAATGTAGATGATATGACAAAGACATAGAGAATTATAGTTAAGAAAAGAAAAGAAAATAAAAGAAAAGAATAGATATCGAAAGAAATGTAATTTACAGGAAAGAAAAGAAAATAAAAAAGGAGAAAAGAGAAACGAAATGATGAGAAGGGGAGAGGATATTATATTTAATTTATTAGTTAATCAAGTAATGTATTCTGAAGATAAATTCAACATATTATTAGAAAAATCAATGTGTTTGAACCGATTAAGTTTAAACACAAGTTCTTTAAGCAAACAAAGATTTAAGAGGAAGAAAGAAGCTTAGGTAACTTAATGTGCCCAAAAAGATGTAAACAGAAACGTAATGTTTATTGCTTTAACACAGTTCTGCATTTTATTTATTAAGTAAAGAATCTGTATAAGAAAATAACAGCACAGATAGGAAATGCATATAATAAACCCAATCGCATAATTCAATGCGAGGAATTCATCTGTAGAGGAAATTCGTACTTAAATGCAGTCATGTAAAAAGATTGGCACAATTGTGTAAAAATATCAAGTATACGACTTGCAAAAGAAAAGAAATCGACAATTTGAATTTTATTGCATGATTTTTGTTTATAAATAATGCGAAAGCGATTAGGGATTAAAATGATATAATAACAAATAGAAATTGTAAGCAAGAGCAACAATTTTGCAATTGCAAAGAATAAATATTTGCGAAGCATGCAAAGAAATGCCAAAGGTATAAATCATGCCAGTGACAAGAGATTAAACCAAATGAATACATTACACGTTCTCTCGTATAGTATTTAGTTAAAGGAAATATAATCAGCCTACGGCTTGACAGACAGACCAGAGACTCGAGTTGGCCCAAAACGGAAGGATGTTTGTGCTCGACAGTGCTGCTGGCCAAGAAGGAGAGACAGAGAGAGAGAGAGAGAGAGAGAGATAGAGAGAGAGCTGCTGCTTTATGTCTGCTGCTGTCTGCTGACTGCTGTTTATGCTGCTGTTGTCTAGTGTATGTTGTGTGTGGTGTGCAGTTCGTGCATGTCTTGTGCACTTTTTGGTCACATTTATTACACAATTCCAATAAATAACATTTCATAGGGCTTCCTGGCAGTTGCTGGCCGCAAGCATTACTACGGCTGCCGTTCAGGACGACAACGATTGTCGACTGCTACTAGAGTGTGTGGCCTACCAAACTCCCGACTCCGATTTCGAGCAAGGACTCTTGCTCTACAACGACAACGACAACGACAACAATTTCTTTATGGTATTTGCAGGGACATCGTCAGCTCGTCATCGTTTGCGCTTGACAGAGGCAAATTTTATTTACGAGTCTTTTTGCAAAAAGGATTCTTACATATGTAAATGCCTGCGGGATGTCTATACACACACACATACACATACACACACGCACTCACACACACACACACAGAGAGATGCTATAAATTTGTGCTTTATTGATATTTTACAACATTCCCATTGCAATTTGACAGCTCAAGTGTGGCCAATTTCAATTAAATTCCCTATTCAATTACAAAACTAAATTCATTGTGCTTTGTGTTAATTTCTCAAGTTATTGTGCTCTTCAAATCATTAAGGACTTTACACACTTTCGAGTTTGTCTTACACTGACATTTTTCCACTGAGCATATGCATGTTCTAAATCGCCATCGACTTTCAGGGTATTTATGCTTAAACTATCGAGTATCAAAGATAATTTGTGGTATTTCATATTAGAAAAGTTGATTTGCAATTTGCATTCATTTGTTCCTTAAATTTAGGATTTCTTTGATATCATAATATTACTAAATGATTTTACACTTTTACTATATGAATCATGTTGGTATATTTCTAGTATATATAGTATGTATATTTATGCTTTTATTATTCGAATTATTAAATTAAAGAAATATGGTAAATTTTTTAAGCAGACAAGTTATTTAACATTTTTACTGATAATTTGTAGTTTAGAAGACTACATTCAGTATTTTTCTAAATAAGTCACAATATACTAAAGGCATATTATGATCCAAGTACTTACCTTTAATGTATTTGATATTAAATTTGAATAGTTTGTAGCAAATTTTTAAACTTAAAATGCCAGACTAATCAGTGCATAATTCGCTTCAGCTCAAAGCACTCATCTTGGTATATTTCTGGTATATGCAGTATATACATATATTTATGTCATTAATATTCTAATTATCACCATGAATCTACTTGATACATATTTGACAGGCATTTCTCATTTCATTGTTCAACTTAATTATTTAACATTTTATTAAAGTTATTATTGAACATATTTTTTCAAATGACCAACAAATTCCAATAGCTAACACTATAATAGAAGCTCACATTCAACACACATTCAATTTTCATAGTTTACAGTAAATGTCTAAGCCTAAAATGTCAGACTAAATACTGTAAAGTTCGCTTCAGCTCGAAGCACTCATTTTGGTATATTTTCAGTATATACAGTATATATATTTATGTTGAGTGTAATGTGGCTCTGCTGTTTGTCAACTTATTTATTGATTATAATGAGGTGCAAGGCACATTATTGATTTATCAGTGCCACGAAATGTGCACAAATCAAGCTCAAGAGGGGAGGGCGGAGAAGAGGTCGGAGGTGGTGCCATGTTGACTGCTGGCTGGCTTCGGTGGGTTTGAAGAAAGTGCACGGTTCTCAGGTTGTTTGCTATGCAAACTTTCTATGGCTATGGCTGTGTGTTGCCTTTAATCAAATATCAATAAAGTTACCCAGGCAGGCAGGCAGCCAAGCAGGACAGCAGGCAGGAACTACTCTCATATTTATGTGGCCATGATTATGTTTAATGTGCTTTTCCTCCTTCTTCCCCCTACTCTGCTGCTGCTGACTTCGTGCCTTCCCTCGGCATGCCAGAATTCATGGGTGCTTTCCTGCAGCCCCCGCGCTGATTTCAGTTCGATGTTTGCTTGACTTTAAGTTGCTGCCATTGTGTTTAGCACGCAAAATGCAACGTGCTGCAATTGTGTGGCCTTTTCTTCCTCTTCTCTCTTCTCTCTATGCTCTCTGCTCTTCTATTTCCTCTCTTCTTGGCGAGCAAAGCCAAAAACTTCTGACTCGACTGCCCCCAAGGCTCGCATAATGGAATATAATACTGCATTTATTTGATTTACATACCAAACTGCAGTTATGCATGCAATCTGTTCAACTCTGACTCTCTTTTTCTTCCTCTTTCTCTCTGTCTCTGTCTCTGTGTTTGTGTTTGTGTTTGTGCATTTCATATGCTTCAACATTATGCGAAGCGATGCCTTGAGCTGCAAACGTCTCAGACATATACATTTTTGGCAATGCATGAATTGAAATGCAAGCATTAATTAATTTCGTTGAAATCTTAAATTTCCATGTTATCGATGACTACTTGCAGTTATCGATTACATGGCAATTACATAGTAATTAGACTATTTGCCAATTAGTTCAAATGCACTTTGCGTAAATGGTGAGAACAATTTCATGGGGTGTGCTCGACTCACAGTTACCCTGTAATTGATTTCGTTGAAGTCTTGAATACCCATGTTATCGATAGCTACTTGCAGTTAACGATTACATTGCAATTAAGTTGTTTGACAGTAATTAAAATATTTGCCAATTAATCAATATGCACTTAGCTTTAGTGCTCGACTCACAGCTATTGAAATCATGAATTTCCATGTTATCGATAACTATCGATTGCATTGCAATTACACAGTTTGGTAGTAATAAGAATATTTAGTAATGAGTAAGATTATTTGGGGTACGCTTGATTCACAGATACCCATTAAATCGTTGTAGACAACAATAAAACAACAACAACAAAATATGTTTGAAAAGTAAGAACCTAAAACAATTTATATGAAAAGTGAGCTAAGGAAAGAGAACAATTAATTCAATTTACCTTTCATCTAATCTGATTAAGATTTTTGCTGACATTTTACCAACTAGATTCATTTACTTGAATTACTTTTTTTTTTTAATAATTTCTAATTTATTTGTATTCTAATTACATTTTCAATTGGTTACTTTGTATTAGATATTCGGAAGATCTTGTTTTCCAAATTTAAGTTAACAAATAATAGAGTAGAAAAGGAAATAATGAAGTTTGGGAAATATAATTTTTATTCAATGTCTTTATTTTAATGATACGTATAATTTAATTCACAAACTATTTAAAGTAAAGTCAGGCTAGATAACGATTTATAACAGTTTAACAATATAGTATAAAATATATTTATTGTATGCAGTATATAGTCAACTATTTATATTGTTTGCTGAGGTCGTCAAATTGAAACGGAAGCGACAACGTTCTCGATTGTTGATTGTCATTGCTATAGTCGTTAACGTTAACGTTACCGTTACTGTTATCGTTATCGCTGTCGTTATAGTCATCGTTTTCGTTCTCGTTCTCGTTATCGAAATCGCATTGCCGAAAGTTCAAATGTGTCACAATAAGGTTAACGTCAACGCAGCGCAACGAACATAACGTTATGGCGTAACGAGACATAAAGCCGACATCAATCCCCATATTACCCAATACCCAATTCCCCCAACTTCCTACCAAAAATCCGCCCTGAAATTTCGTCATCTCTCCAGTTCTCCAGTTCTCATGTGCTATTCTTCGTTCCCATTGTTCATGTTGCGCCATCATCCCATTTGCCATTGAAATCGGTTGTCGTTGCAATCGCAATTTTCGAGTTGGAGCTGCAGTTGCAGCTGCAGCTGTTGGGGCTCAAACTGACCAATGTCACAAATTAAAATTTATTCCCTGACAATTTTTTATTCAAAAGGAATGGCGAGAGAAAAATGTCGAATAAGGATGAGAGACAGAGCACCAGAGAGAAGTGTGAGGGAAGCTGGCAAAATGCTGCAGGGCAATTGGGGAAGAAGCGGAAGCAAAGTATATACATATATTCTCTATATATACCACATATTTTGAATGAAACAGTATATGGATTTACCAAATAAAAGCTTCGGTATGTTTTGAATGTAGCAGTATATCGATATACCAAAAAAAATATATACTTATATATTTATATTTTAGTATTTTATCGAAAACTATATATATTATATACTAAAATATGCCAAAGCCTTTACTTGGTATACCGTTATTCTATTACATTCAAAATATATCAAAACATGTGAAAACCGGAGCATGCCTGATAGTAAAAAAGAATACGAGATTGTCCATCTGCCTAATACGGGTATAAAAATATAAATATCTAAAAGTGTAGTAAAGATGTGTAGCTGAAAAAGCGGATCTCGCTCTGTAGGAAATTAGAAGAAAATAGCAGAAAGAACGGAGGAATAGAGTCAGAAATGAAGCGATGAAGCTATAGCATAAGATCATTATAAAGTTTGAGAAACTATTATTAATGTAGGAGCATTAAAGAGAAGAATTTAAGGGTATAATAATCGAATTAGGGATTAAATAAAGAGGAAAATTAAAGGGAATAATAACGGGATAAGGGATTAGTTAAGGAGGAAAGTTAAAGGGAATAATAACCGTATTAGGGATGATTTGATAGTGGGATTCAAAATCGAGAAAGTGTAATGAGTATAATGAAGAGAAGAGGAGGAGAAGTGGAGGAGCAGCAACAATATTCAAGCGATGAGCACAAACAGATGTGCGAAACATTCAGCGAACTGAAACTGAAACTGAAACCGGAACAGGATCAAGGCCAGACTAAGAAGTGAAACATGAGATGGGAGCAGGGAAAAGCTAACGCGGTTCGGCTTTGTTTGCGCCTTCCGCTTTGTTATTGTTGTTATTGTTGTTGGTTACTTGTTGTTGTTTGTTTGATTGTTGTTGTCGCATTTATGCTCACTTAATGACAGCGACAATCGAGCAGCCGAATGTTCTTAGCCTTGGCCAACAGAGGACAGTCCAACAGGCGGCGCACAATGCGCAATAATAAAAACAATAACGACAACAACAAGAACGATGAGCAGAACAACAACAACAACAACAATGTGGTCATGTGACCCAATCTACGCCTGCTTCCGCCTCCCCCTCCACATTGTCCACAACTTCCGCCTGCCGTCCGTTTGGCCACATGCGAGCCAACTCTTTTCGGTCATTTTGTTTGAGCATATTGAAAAATTGTTGTTGTAGGAAAAAGCCATTTGGCTATTGTTTGTCATACTTGGTCGCGAGGACGAACGAGGGCGCGCCATTCGTTCAGCTTTAACCCAATCTCCCCAATCTCCCTCCTCTGCTCTGCTCTGCTCTGCTCTACTCTGCTCTACTCTGCTCTACTCTCCCACATCCTCGCCACAACTGACTGCAGTGGGATTTTCAATAAATGACTTACAACGCGGCTGGCAAGTGGATTGCCTGCCTCATATTGTAGAGGGGTGTGGGCCGAGGAGAGAATGAGGAAGTCATGAGGATAGCGCTCTAGAATCCAGCTGCTGATCCAGGTCGTGGTCCAGCTGCAGTCGCCATCGCCATCGCCATCGTCATGGCCATCGTAGTCGCAGTCGCATTCGGAGCTGGCTTTGTTTGTGCTTTTAACGAGCACAGCTGCGTGGAGAACGCGAAAATCACTTTTAAAAATAATAACAATGTTGTTTGCATCGATCGGGTAGACAAGCCAAATAGAGAGCAGGAAGAGCAAGAGCAGCAGTGAGGGGGGAACAAGCGCTCATATGTTAGGCCACGTTGACAATGACAATGGCAATGCTGCAAACACACACCTCTCCGTAAAGGGTTATTCGTTCGATTAATTGTACAAGCAGCTTTAAAGCTCTTCAAGAGTTGAACACCTTTTGCTTGGTATAATATTACCTCAAGTGACTTTATGCAATTGTGAAAGCATTTTATAGAGTTGTGCAATTAAGTTCAATCGGCTTTAAAGCTCCTTAAACGGCTTTTATTGGTATTTTGGTATTTCTAGCGAAATAAGCAGTAGAAACTCAAATAAGATGTAATTAAGTGTGAAAGCTCGCCTAAAGTTGCATGTATGATAAACTACTAACCCATCTGTTTGTTTTTTGGTCTAAAGTAGCAAAGCTTCGATCTGTTTTAAAGCTCCGCTTTAACTAAAGGCATATCAAGCTAAATAGCTTTTACTTAGTTAAAATAAGAAACGGTATCAAAACTTTGTTTGACAAAAGCTGCAATTAATTTTCTAAAATTGCTGAAAGAAACTAGCTAAAAATTAAGTTAGTTTCAATCAGCTTTAAATCACTTTACTCTCTATTGACGAAACTCTGAATTATGTTTGAATTTAAACTTAACAATATTATTCAATCACTTAAGCTTAAAAAAATTATATAAGCTAAAGCTCAAATTGGGTCAAATTAGCAGCACTAAACACTTTATGGAGCTTTTTTGAGTAGTTGACAACTAGTTCATTGCTCTGTTTTCATACATATGAACTATATGAGATACCTCACTGCTGGCACTTTTTACAGGGTATATACAAAGTTCCATGCAAGTTTCACCAACAGACAATCGATTATTATTATCTCTGTCTCCCTCTCTAACCATATTTTTGCAGCAACTTCGCTGTCTCCCCCTCTCTCTCTCTCTCTCTCTCTGTCCCTCGCTGTCGCTGTTAACTTAACTGACCAGCTTGTTGGCCACATCAACTGACGATGCTCTTTTTGTTGGCTAATGAAAACATTTGGTCGGCAAATGGAGTACGAGTAGTTATTAAAATATTTTTCTATGTTCACCCGTTCATTCGTTCGTCCGTCTGTCCGTCCATCTGCCGTGTTTATTTGTTCACTTGCCTGCTCGCAGCTCTCTTCCTCTTCGACCTCACAAATGCACACACATACACACACACACCCGCACACTCATAAGCTGAACGCCATTTTGGCTGCTTTTACAGGCCTACAACAGAGAGAGAGAGAGGGAGAAAGCGGGAGAGAGAGAGAGAGAACGCCGCAGTCTGGCTGATGAGATTGGGCACGCTTCCAGTTTGGGTCTCTGCTGCAATGTGCTGCAGGGAAGGGGAGGCAGAGAGGGGCGACAGAGAGGAGAGAAGTGAGGTGGAGGTGCGGTGCTGCGTTGTGGTTCATTGCTGTTTTTGTTTGTTTGCTTTAAAGTGCAGCTTATTTACCTGAGCAGCTGTGTGCACTGGTCTCCCTTCTCTCTCTCCCTTCACCCTCTCTTTCACTCCCCCGCTCTCTCTCTCTCTCTGCTTGTCTGTCTTTCTGCCCATGTGTGTGCTTATGTGTATGTGTGTGTGTGCGTGTATTGGCCCGCATAAATGACGCACTGCATGTGTTCGACTCGTTTCGATAGTCAGCAGCTGCTGCCTCGCTCCCTCTATATCCCTCTCTCTCCCTCTCTCCCTCTCTCTCTCTCTCACTCTTTCTCCAACCCTTTACAACTCTTGCCTCTTGCTCTCTTCACTGCTCAATGTTTGCTCGCCTTGCTTCTTTTACGTATTTTTGGCGCTGATTTTAATCAACGCATTGAATGCACGCATTTCTTCGCCATTTACATTTATGAACGCATATAGTATATAAATATACTATATATGTACATATATACCACATTAATATATTTATATTCATAATTAAATATATGTCACACACGTGCGAAGCTGCATTAATTTCAAGTCCAGCTGCTGTCGTAATTCAGATAAACTCGGCTCTATTTATACCCGGTTAGAAGGGTATTACACTTTGGTGCATACAGAAAATATATGTCAGAGGAAGAAGCAGACAAATCTAACCGCTTTTTAGAAATCACTTGGGAATACATTTTATTTGATATTGTTTTAATTTGGTTGACAATCTGGTATATTTGGATTGTACTGGTATACAAGTATACCAAATATAGCCTTCAGTATATTTTAGTATATTTGCAGAATAGTAATTTGTTGCACTTTGAAAATAATACCGCTCTACTTGGAATGTAATAGTATACAAGTAAACCGAATTTAGCCTGCAGTATATTTTAGTATATTGTTCGGAATATTAATTTTATCCATTTTAATAATAAGTGCACCGCTCTATTTATTGTGTAGTAGTATAAAAAATATTCCATATATACTAAATATGGCCTTCAGTATATTTTAGTATTTTTTCGAAATATTAGTTTTGTACATTTTAATAATAATACCGCTCTATTTGGGGTGTAGTAGTATATAGTATTCTATAAGTAGTTCCATATATACCAAATATATCCCTTGGTATATTTTAGTATTTTTCCAAAATATTAATTTGATGTATTTTAAGACACAATATTTGACTTTTATTGATAGATTGGATAGCCGGTATCTCATAGTCGAGCACACTCGACAGTAGCTTTATTGTATGTTTTATTACGAAGCGAAGGCATATACAATCCGAATTGCAGTTTAATATAAAAGAATATTGACGATTTGATTTGACGATTGAAGCAAATTTGTTTACAAAACTGTAATTTGAAACTTAAAAGGTGTAGCCTTAAATCCGCCTCAACAAATTCACATTTGCATCAAAAAGCTACTCATAGATAATTCCGTCAATGCATCAATGCCTCAGTCAATCACTTGTCAGTTGCAGTTGCAGATTCGTGTGTATGCAGGGTATGTGACAGTCAGAAAATGAAAACATAATCGCTGCAATCCGATAACAAATTGCACAATTCACAGGACAAATTTAAAATTTCACCTTGGCAATCGCAATGCCAATCAAAACATTATTCATTCTGTCATGTCCACATAAGCATCCTTTTTGCATCCTTTGCCTTCACGTGCTTATCATTTCATTTTCATTTCGTATGTAAATGGTGTATCGCTTAAGTAATCTGCTGTTGAGCAGTCAAGAGTCCGAGTCAGAGTCAGAGTCGAAGCTCGCTTCCATTGTCGAATTGTCATTTCAGTTTTGTCACTTTGTAAATTCCAATTGAAACATTTAAGGACAGTCAGGATAACGACGAGGACGACGAGGATGAGAACAACAACAAGTATTCAGTGTTAACTCTGATGTGCAATTTAGTTGATATGACTTTAGCAAATGTTACCAGAACAAAGACAAAAAGAAAGAGCGAGAGAGATAGAGAGAGACTAGTAGATACCCTGTAAATGCTTGATGTTCGTTTCGAATTACAGATTAAAGTATATTTCGTATAAAATCCATTTAACAAGTCTCTCAACTAAAAAATATATAAAAGAATTAAGTTGTCATACTTAAACCTTTTACTCCCTACAAGTTGCAGGGTATAATTTTAAATGCGGCTGGCCAGATAGATGAATGTAATGAAATGTCAAACAAAGGACTAATTACTTCAATTGTCTTCTTGCACTCAATCAGTTTAGACACAAAGTGAGCTTGTCTCCTGCTTTGCAATTGCAATTGTCCCAAATATTTCAGGCAGTTGTCAAACAATTAAAATTTCCATGCGATTGGAATTTAATTTGAGCAACGATTTGCTTAAATACGATAAATACTAGCAATTTGCTGACGAGAAAAATAACAGTTAGCTGCGAAGTCAGCAAAGAAATAGAAAATCAGAAAATGTAATGAAAATATGTCAAAGATACTTTAAAGCTAGTAGGAAGCAAGTATCAGAAAGCAAGCTGATGAGATTCAAATGCAAACAATACTAACTACAATTATTTTTACTCTTTAAAAAGTATACTTTAGTATATTAATTTACCAAGTATAAGAAAGTGCACAGATTATAATACGGACAATTCTAAAATAATTACTTACACCAATCTATATTATTAGCTACAACTGGAAATACAGTAAATACTGGATATAAATATACCTAGTTTTTAAAATTATTAATTATCCCTGAATCATGTTCGGTAAAAAGTCAACAAGATCAACAGTCAATATTATTTTTTTTAGCTATTGAAAGTTAAATAATAATATCAAATTTTTACTGTAATAATAGGATTTACTGCATATATAGTAGATACATTATAGATAGTATATAAATATACCAAGTATCAGAAAGCAGGCTTCCCAGTTTAGTATACAGACAATACTTAAATAATTACTTATTTACAAGTTAAACAGTCAATCTATATTATTTGCTAGCTATTTTTAAGTTTTACTACTGTAAATACCGTATGTATAGTATTTAAATATACCAAGTTTCTAAAATAATTTCTTATCCCTATACCATATCTAGTGAAAAATCAACAAGAATATCACTCTTTCTCTGTTATATTGTTAGCTAATCAAAATGGCATATAAATACAGTATATATAGTATATAAATATACCAAGTTTAGTAGAGCAATCTGCTGTTAGCTTATCATTTTGTCAGTCAATCATTTGTATAGTCTAGAAGTGTAGGCACACACACACACACACACACACTCTGGGTTATTTCTATAATTTCGTTGGCGAGACGCTGTGCATAAAATGAGGCAGCAGCTGCAGTTGCGACGTTGATGGCATTTTGCAGTAACTTAAATTAAAGTTGCGTTTTAAGCGTTTTGTGCGCGATAAAAATCGCGGCGCGAACGTGACAATCGACACAACGTCGAGAGCAAACAAAGGCCGCATGAAAAGCATCTGGAAAAGGGAACCGGCAGTTGAGAGTCGAGAGACAAGCATTAAGTGAAGCCTGCCTCCTCTTCTCCTCTTGCTCCTCTTGCTCCTCTTCCATCTCTTCATCCTCACTTCTGTTTTGTTATTGTGCGTGCGTATGGGCCAATGGAGCTCTAGGGTAACTGTAACTGTCGAGTCGCGTCGAGTCGAGTCGAGAAGCGAGGAATGGGAGGCGTGACGACCCACTTGTTTACTTACCTTATTGCGAGTATCAAAGTCGCAAGCCAAAGGCTGTCAGCCGGCCTGCTTATCGGCCTTAAAGTTAACTTCCTCGCTCTCTTTCCTCTCTTAAAGTCAGTTTGGGTTTTTTTTTTGTTTTTTTGTGGGTGTCCCAGTCACGAAAATCTCGTCGAGATTTATTCATACGCCGACTCGAGGCGAGTTACGAGCTGCAGCCTATGAAATATTTAGGAGAACATTTCGTTTCTCGACTGTCGACTATCGACTCAAGTTGTTAAATTTGCTTCTTCGACTTCAACTTCGACTTCAGTGTTCGGTGTTGTCTTTAACTCTCCTCGCTCCTCGCTCCCTTTCCATTCTACCAGCAATTTGCACTCAATTGCAATTTCCGTGCCGTGTCGCTGGCTTTGACTTTAGCTTCACTCTCAGTCTCAGCTTCAGCTTCAGCTTCAGCCTTAGCTTCAGCTTTGGCTTTGACTTTGGCTTGGTCTTTGCGTTGGCAACGCCATATCCATTGCTACGTGGACGCCATCGTCTGCATCCGCCTTCCAATGGGTTTATACCAGGAGCAGTGGCTTCTATTTCACAGTCTAGCTAGAGAGCCACAGTGGGAATAAAGTACAAACTTTAATAAACTCAATTACTTTAAAAATTATTGGACATCAATGATACTGAAGTTATTATGACTCCAATTTTAATAATTTTTAATTTGACTCTTATATAATTCCAACAAATTAACTGACGAATTTCGTCTTTAAGATATAGATAACGGTATTGTTATTTCTATAAATTCTCAAATTCGAATTTTAGTAAAGGAGGCAGATGTAATTCACTCTTAACTAACTTTTTTTTTAATCAAATTTAATAATTATGGTGGATTCGCAGTTGCTAAAATACAAATTTCTTTTGGTGAATAAATTTTGTTAAGTTTGCAAATTTATGATTAGTAATTTGGAATATAATATTCGTTACCTTCATATAAGATTTTTGCTTAAATATTTGCTTAATACCTTTTTGATGCAATGCTTATTTCTTTGAAGGAATTTGTCATGTATTTACAGAGGAAATACATAGACTGAAACAAATTTAAAAATAAGTAAAGGTTAGTAAAAGTTTCTTTACTGAAAATAAAAAATGTTTTGCTTTATGTTTTTATTTTGTACAGTGTCGCAGGCGACATTTTCGCCAGAGAATTACCCCCATTCAAATTTCATCAACAACATTTTTCTAATACAATTCTCTCTCTTAAAATAAATTCAACTTGATTCTTATGAAAATTTGATTTATCATAATAAATAAATACATTCAACTTTTAGCTAGAGTGTAAATAAAAAAATGGGAAATTACTCACGTTTTATGTTAGATAAGCAAATTGTAGTGAAATAAAAAAGCAAGCAAATAAATTGATTGCAATTATTTGATAGCAAACATTTGGATATTTGTTCGTTAAATTACAGATTCGCACCACTGTACCGTGTCTCGTGGCACGTACGTCGCGAGTGGCAAATGGGAAATGCGCAGAAATTTGTTCAGCCATTTGTTGTTAGTTGTTAGTTGTTGCTCGCTTCTTCTTGTTGTTGTGGGTTGCATGTTGGCATTGCTGTTACTATTATTGCTATTACTTTTGTTGCTGTTGCTGTAGTTGTTGCTGCTGCTGCTGCGGTTGTTGCTTTTTTAAATATCAATATAAAACGTGACAGAACGGACTTTTCAGCCATCTGCATTCGATTCGAAGGGCGAGCGACACAACGCACTCGCACTCGCACTCTCCACCTGTAGGCTCTGTCCTTGTGCGCCTCTTAAAGCCAGCTTCAACGAATCTCAGTTAGTAGCTCATTTCGGTAATCGGTTTAACTGCTTAAAGCGAAGTCGAGCAGCGGTCAGATGGAAATTAGCAAGAGCATTGAGCATTGAGAGTTGATTTCATGAAGCGCAGTTCAATTAGCTCAACAAACACAGAAGAGGCAGTGAAAAGATAGAAATGCAGATAGAGAGAGAGAGACAAGCAAAGGGAGAGAGAGAGAGAGAGATAGAGGGAGAGCAAGAGAGAGAGAAACAAAGAGAGAGAGGAGAGAAGAGTGCACATTAGAACTACGCAGAGCAGCAAACAGCAAAGCACAAACTTTGATGGATATGTCAAAGGAGCAAGAGAAAAAAACAGAAAAATAGTCAAAGAACATGAAGCAGTTAAAGGTTTTTCTTTTTTTCAAAACGTAATGCGCATCAATTATAAGAATACACGACAGCTCAGTTTCACAGTGCGTATACATAATTAAGTATAAATGAATGCATTTTAATGCGATTCCTAGTCAAAGTGTCAGTGTAAGTCATTAAATAAGCATTTATGAGTAGTAAAGAAAATTAAAATTGAAGTAGTAATAGAAACTTGAAGATTACGTGTACGTACATCAAGTATACGCATTCCAAGTAAAAGAAAGAAAGAAAAAACTTTAATGTTATTACAAAAGTGTATTACAAAGTGTTTGAACATCAACTCGAAAATATACAAAAGATAAATGTAGATCTGGACATTGCGTATACGTAATAAAGTACTCGCATGTCATCGGGATATAGTTAAATTTAAGAGTAGTAATAGTTTCTTTTTCTATTAATTTTATTATTACTTATAAATAAGTAGAATAATAATACCAAATTTGAGCAATCATCAATTGTTGCATCGTTCAATATTACGTATACGTAATAAGTATACTTGTAAGCCAGTGCACGTAAATAGTAAATTTAATGGGCATATTAGACCGTGTCGGATTCTTAGATAGAAAATTAGTCATCAATAATCAAAATTTAGAAACTTTCCTATAAATTACGTATACGTAATACTATATACTTAATTACGTATACGTACTAATATATACACCCAGTCCTTTTATTAAGCGATTGTTGGTTCTGCCACTAATCGCGTAAAAAAAATCGCGTAAAAATGGTTAGTTTTCCAATATAAACTAACGAATTGGTTCCGAATATAAAAAATATCGCGTATAACAAAATATACGCGCAAAAAAATCAAAAACAATACAATAAGTTTCAAATTTTAGACTTATGATTTATTCATTCATAACAAAATAAAAAATACAAAACAGAAACCATATATAAAAGAGAAGAAAACAAAAAAAACATAGGTAGATTTATTGAAAAAATCGTTGAATGCTGTTTAATCACTGTCATTATCCGAAGTGGAAATTATTCTTTGCCGCTTATTTTGATGGCCGGCACTGATATCTTACCAAAACAACTGCACCGGCCGCTAACTAAATGACTAATGACTAGATTTGCAATAATTGATACACATAGAGTAAAATTTTGTTGTTGGGACTTCCCCGTATTATATTCAAAAAATATTACGCGTAAAAATATGTAAACAAGCAAAAAACGCAAAAAAAGCAATCGCGTTAAAGTGAAAAATCCGCGTAAAAAAGAAATTTGCGCTGCAAAAATAACCGCGTTAAAGTGAAATCCCGTAAAAAGAGATCGCGTAAAAAAGGATGTACTATATATAGAACAAAAAATTAAACTGAATTCATTGAAATTAAATATAAGATTTATGAACGAAAGTATTAGACTAATACATATTAAGTGAAAAATAGTTAAGAAAGCGTAGACTTGTAAATGATCATATTACGTATACGTAATATATGTAGCAAGTGAACTAAATACACAAGCAAACATATAATACGCAATTAAATTGGAGCTGTAGCTATTTTCTTTTACGTATCCGTAATAATGTGTGCACTAAGCGAGAAAGTTCAATCAAAATGAAATGTGTTAAAAACGAAGTAGGCGTATTGAGACGAAGAGAACAACGATTTGGAAAACAGAAAACTCGATAAAATTGAATGTGAGCGACACATACCAACACCAACACTCAGTCACGCATACACACACACACACACACAGAGACACACACACACACAAACAAACTTGTTCGCAAGCAATGGCAACGGAGTTGCAGGAGGACAAAGGTAATCAAACAGGCAAAGCGGAAGCGAAGCGGGACGAAGTCCGACAAGGATTCAGGCGAGCAACGACGCTGATCAGCGTGCAGCAGATGCTGAGAATGCTCTCAGCGCAATGCTTCCGCAAGTGCGTCCGAGAACCGCAAACGGAGCTCGATGACGGCGAACGCAAGTGCATCGCACTCTGCATGGACAGGTATGTGGACTCGTTTAATCTTGTGGCCAGAGCGTATGGCAGGCGTCTGCAGCTCGAGCTGCAGAAGGGAATCGAAGCCGAGTAGACGCCTGAAATGATTTAGACTGAACAGAAAGTAGGCTGTCAATCGATTGTCGAAGAACAGAAATAAACAACAGCAAAAAAAATAAGAGGGGAGAAATTCAATTCTGACAACGTATTCACATAAATTTCGAGTTCACAAAATGGAAGCTGACGATGGCGAGACGATGCTGTTGATGCGACAGCTGAAGCATCAAATAGCCATGGCGAATGCTCAGGAGTTGCTGGCTGACATCACTAGCAAGTGCTTCGCAAAGTGCGTCATTCGACCCCGCGATCATCTCAGCGGACATGAGCAGAGCTGCATCAATCTGTGCATGGATCGATTCCTTGACTCCTATCGCCTCTGTGCTCACACTTATGGCCATCGATTGCGGCGCGAGGCGGCGGCTGCGGCGCATAGTCGCCAGGCTTAAAAAGTCAGCTCACAAAAAAAAAAAAAGAAAAATTTAAAATAAATATTGCAAACTGTAAAATGTTGCTGCGCTTTTTTCTTTGGCAGTCGCCAGTCGAGTTCAATGTGCCCAGCGCATTTAGAGTGCTGCCTGCGGCCTGTGTTATGTGTCCTTCACTCTGGTCGCTTGCTTTCCGCTTGTTTTCATCGCTTTCAATGGCCAATGCTTCCCCTCTCTCCCTTCTCTCTCTCACTCACTCACTCGACAACCCTTCGCACTGCATGCTGACTGAGTTATGTGATTATGCACAAGTTCTATTTGCATAACGCGACGCGTAATCAACAGTTTATCACACGCAACTCGTGGGCTGCTTGAGTAGTTGTAGAGCACAGCAGATGGACGCATATTAGGAGTTGCTATTTATTGTCTATTTGTTGCATTACCTAAGCTGTGCTCTATATATTGAAAGTTATTCAAAATTTGACTTTACATCATACAAAATATATTCAAATCAATGTATCTGCCATCTAGTTGATTTTATATTGCATTGTTTAACAATTAATTAAATGGATTAGTTAGCAATTCCATTCTATACGAACATATTTAAATTTAAACATTTTCAAACTCTTTTTGTTACACGTGCTATAACACAAGAACAGACAGAGGGACAATTAGGTGAATTTTGCAATCTTATATATTATATATGTATATATATTATATTATAAATTTCGGTATATTGTATAAGACTTTATGGTGTATTACGAATGTAGTAGTATATCAATATATACATTTTGGTATATTATATAATATACTGTGAAATATTTTCAATGTAATAGTATATTGATATACCAAATATAGTATTTTGGTTTATTTTAATTGCAGTTGTATTTCAAAATGTATATCAATATACCCTTCGGTATTATACTCAATGATATATTTTGAATGTAATAGTATATTTACACATCCAAAAATAATCTTTGGTATTATTTTAGTATTTTCGATATATTTATTTGGTATATTTTAAGCGGTCACAAGTCGAGCTCACATGATTTTAACTTTCTCATTAGAGGAAAAGTCGCTCCAGTTCAACTATATATTATCAAATAATAAATTTGCATTGATTGCATTAATTGTAATTATGTGTGTCACAGTAAAAAAACGTTCAGTAAAAGTAAAGTGGATAGCTCAGGAAGGAACTGCTTTATAAACAGCTTCACAAAGAATGTCATCACAGATTCAAAAAAAAGAAAACAAAATGAAGGCAGCTTTTTGTAGTCAACTAATAAGGTGATAGACAAAGATGTTTTGCAATTGCTTAACTGCTGCAATTTTGCATGTTTATTAATCTTAAATTCAACGCAGCGCTTGAAGGCTCTCTCATTGACAAGCAAAGTAATCAAGTTGAAGAATTATGCATTTCATTCACAGAGTTAATCAGGCGAAAGCAGAGCTTTAATGTGCTTTCCGTGTGCAGCTTGCTTGCTGCTTGCTGTTGTTGCACACACAACAATGTTCAGGCACTTGCCAGCAGAATGCAACAACGAAAAAAAAAAGCAAGCAAGCAAGGCAAGGAAGAGAGGCTGCTGAGGAGAAAAGGAAAGCCACACACACACAACGACAACAATACTTATTACTCATTCAGAGAGAGAAGAGAGAAGGAAGAAGTGTATGTGTATGTGTGTGTGTGTGTGTGTTTTTGGCCGTTCGTTTGCGCCGGCCGGGAATCGAACCCGGATCTGCTGCTTGGGATACAACCATGCTCGCCACTACACCACCGGCGCTGTCTGCAGCAATGAGGCCAAATGTCAGCCAAGTGCTGTCCATTCACCGATGGATTGTAAGCACAAAAAGTGAGAGAGAGAGAGAGAGAGAGACAGAGAGAGAGTGAAAGAGAGGGAGTGAGTTGTGTTGCATCGATGCGGATGGAGACGAACAGCTGCTGCTGCTTTGTGGCACACACAGCACATCAACAGCTACGATGATTGCATTCACTACGGAACTTCTCATTGTCTCTATAAATCAACAGCTGCATATTTTTGGGGTACAACCCCGCAAGAGGTGGGTAGAGAGAGGGGAGGGGGGGGAGCTGGGAGTCAAAGGGGCAGTGAACTGTTGCTCAGCCTTTGGGGTTGCCTTGCGGTTGAATTAAGTCAAACAAAAGCAAGCAGCTTTGCTTAGATTACGCATACGCCACGTGTGTGGGGTGTGTGTGTGTGTGTGTGATGCACGTTGACGTTGATGTTGAGGCACACACACACACACACACACACAGTAAAGGTGCCACAAAAGCGCAAATGTAAATGGGCCTCTTTCAAAATGAATATTAAATTGCAAAGCAGCAGCAAACGAAACGGCCAGCGAGAAGCAGCGAATGGAGTTGGAGTTGGAGTTGGGGTTAAGCTCGCATTTACATATGCAGCGAGTATGACTATGTGCCACATTGCAGTGTGTGTGTGTGTGTGTGTGTATGTGTGTGCCACAAACTAAAGGTAAAGGCAGACCAAAAGCAAAACAGAAGCAAAAGCAAAGGCAGCAAGTTGTTGCTTTCGCTGCACGCAAAGCTGTTAAATGACGACAGGATTATAAACACGCAACAACAGCGGGGGGTGAAGAGTACAGAAAAGTGAAGAGAGGAGAGAAGGGAGCAGATTAAGTATCGATTAAGAGACAAACTATTGAAGCCGCAAAATGGATAAAGGAAGAGAAAATTATTGAAAGTGCCCACGGTGAAAAGGGAAGAAACCAATCTATTCGAATTGCCTATCTTTTCAGAGCAATTGCTAGAGAAATAAAGTGAGACAGAGAGACAAAAGAGAGAGTGGGAAAGAGTTACATGAAGGGACGGAGAAAGTATTGTGGATAATTTAAACATTTTCCAGTCTTTTTTACATGTAAGCAGCGTATTACAAAAGAAAAGGCAGAAGGACATTCGGGAAAGTTTTGTACTCTTCGGTATATTGTAAATTATGTAGTATATCGATATACCAATATACCTTAAGGTATTACGGTATATTACTATGTGGTATATTTTTAATATAATAGTATATCGATACACCAAAAACAGTTTTTAGGTAATTTTATTATTTTTGTTATATTTATTTGGTATTTTTGAAGTCTATTTTGAAGTCTTTGGATAGCACAAAGGAAGCTGATAAAAAGGAATTGATATGAAATGGAATGCATTAATCGCAATTGCTCTTGAGTCTAGTGAAAAGGGTAAGTTCGCTCATTGAAAACAATCTAATAATATAATATGTATAATAATTGTAAGTATTCTTAATGTTCTTAAATGGGCATTTATTTGGCCATTTTGATAGGCGTTTTGATCGAATTGACTTAGCAAACTATTCATTACGTTTAGAGTTTAGGCTCCAAATAGAGAGAGATATATATAGAGAGAGAGTTTAAAATATAAAGTCACGCTGAGGAAGCAGTTGGAAAAATGAGTTAATAAATTGAAAGTTATTAAATAATACGAGAAGCATAAACATTTTGTTTACTGCAAATGATTTGTAGAGTTGCTGATCAAAAAAATGCTTGTAATATTTTATGGGATAACGAGTGTAAGCAAAAAAAAGCCATCATAAAATTGAGTAAATATAATAAATGAGTGAGCTTAGTAAGTTATTATATAAGCTTATAACTAATATTAATTATACATATATTTTTTAAACTTCCTTAGTGAACACTTCTCTCTGTATCTCTCCTCTTTTCAACGATGTTGCTTGAACGTACTAAAAATGACAAGAGAGCTTTCACTGTAGAAGAGAAAAAGAGAGTAAGAGTGAGAAAGAGAAAGAGAAAGAAGTGAAAGAGGTATGGAGAACAATATAGAAGTAAAGTAGATCGAGTTGCAGCTCACCTTAAATTGCAATTCAAATATTTGTCATGTGACAAAGTTGCTGTCGAATTCCCTGGACAGATTGTGGGCAGCAGCCATAGAAACAAGGATGCACCAGGAGGCAGCAAGAATAGAGAGAAAGAGAGAGAGAGGGAGAGAGAGGCAGACTCCTTAGCCATTTGCCTGCCTCAGACACAAGAATGAGACCGAGAACGAGAACTCGTATGACATGGCATATGCATTGTTTTCAAAATGATTTGCGGTTCTAATTTTTCGCACAGAGCGAGTAGAGAGAGAGGGAAGAAGAGAGAGAGAGAGAGGTACACATGCTAGAAGCTGGCAAAAAGTTATGCATTGTTGCCATACTTTGTCGTCGTCGTCTTCGCCTTTCCCACTCTCTCTCTCTCTCTCTCTCGCTGTCTCTTTATTTTTGTGGGTTTTGTAGCGCAAGTTGAGCCTGTTCTCTTTTTCTCCATTTCTCCTTCTCTCTCTCTCTGTTTCTCACTGCTGGTTTGGTGGCGAAACTATGCAGCAAGTAAAATGCCACCGCAAACCGCATGCAGCTCCGACTATTGCAACTTCCTTGTTGCCGTTGCTGTTGCTGTTGCTGTTGCTACTTTTGCTGTCTGCTTTTCTAGTCCTGATCATTTCATAGTCCTGTATTTATTGCACAGAGAGTCTGCTAACTTTGTAGCACAGCATAATATATTTTCCTTGCTTTTTTCTACGCATAATAACAATTTTATTTTCATTTGAAGAACACACAAAATTATGAAAAGGTCGTGCATTGACGCTAAGTCGATATATTGAGAAAGAAAGAGCGTAGTTAACATGATAATTAAGTTATCTAATGTATTATTAATATTTACATACATTCATTGTGATAGAGTGTCTGGTAACTCTCTCTCTCTCCTTTTTCTCTGTTCCTTCCTTGCTCTTCATAATAATTTTATTTTCACTCTCGCATAGACTTATCGAACATCCATGTGCCAAAGAGTCTGCTAACTTTATAGCACGGCATAATATTTTAGATTTTCTCTTTTCTAAACTTTATCATAGTTTTCAAACACATCTAAAATAATATTGTGTCAGACAGTCACTAATTATCTCTCTCTCAGCTCTTTCCTTTCATTCATTCTTAATTTAATAACTCGCTTTCTATAAAATCTTTGCTCTTAATATAACATACTTTAAGCGTCTTTCACTCTCACATAGATTCTTCTGTTAACTTTGTTTAATATTTTCTCTGGCTTACTCTTTTCCACACTTAATAGGAATTTCATTTCAATAACACACCGAAAGGGTCACGCACACTCGCATAGATTCTTTTGCTAAATTTGTATAATAATTTCTCTGTCGTTCTCCCACGTTTACTCTTTTCCACACTTAATAATAATTTCATTTTAAGCTGAAGGCCTTCGCTGTCATTGCTTTACCAATAGCGTTAGTATTAATTTTAATTATAACTAACCTTTTAAATAAATAAATAAATAATTTAATTTGTGTAACACCCCAAAAGGGTCTTTCGCAGTCGCATAGACTCGTATCAAAATCGTTGTCTGCTTCGTGTTGCATAAGCAGAGGCGCCAAAACAAAGCAAAATTCGCTTTGGTTCAACATTTCAACTGCTTCCAAATTTATGCATGCCCCAAAGCAATCGCAAACCTTTTGCCCCTCTCTTCTCCGCTCCGCTTCTCTCCTCTCTTCTCCCCTTCACCCTCCACACTTCCTCACACATTTGATTTGTCTGTCGTTGTTCATTGTGTGGCGTTTGTCTTTTCATATTTGAGTTTGCCAGCTGCACAAGTTTTCTTCTGATGTTGCTCGTTCTACTGTCTGCTTCTGTCGCTTCTTCTGTTGCTGCTGCTACTGCCACAGAACATGCTGCAAAGTTGCTGCCACAAAATAAGTGAATCTTTAATTGCAAATCGCACGATTCGAAATATTCTTTCGAGTGGAGAGGGAAATTCGTTTAATGCTCAATGCTGCAAATCAATTAAATTGCGTGTGTTTCTTTTGGAATTTATCACCTGGCAAGACGTGCGTCTCTTGTGCTGGACACGCCAAAGTTGCCAACGTTGCAAGTTACAAGTTGCATGTTGCCTATGCTTCTTTACTTCTTTACTCCTTTTGCGCCAGTTTTCTACATTTTGCATGCCGCCTTTGAGTGCATCAATTACGAGGCTCAACTTTGTTGCAACTGCAACCGAAACTTGCAACTGAACTTGACTCGTGCCAGCCAGTCAGTCACTCATCGAGCCAGAAAGAGACAGAGACAGAGAGAGAGAGAGAGAGAGAGAGAGAGAGAGAGAAAGATAAAGAGAAAGAGAAAAAGATGGAGCAAAAAGTTGACAAATTTTTACAACAGCAAAAGTTGAGGTAAGTTGTGTGCCAAAGTTAAAAGTTTGCCCGCTCAAGATGTGCTCTATGAACTAACACACACACACACACACACACACATACATATTACACACACACTCGCTGACTCACACACACTGATGTGCTCACATAATCATTTAACGTTACGCACAGCCGACGAAACTATGTAAAGTGTTTTAAATGCTGCAAATTGCAAATCAACAACAATTTTATAAGTCGAATGTGCTCGACTTACGCATACCCTGTGCATTGTAGCAGATATATCGAATATCAGGCTAGAAGAGAGACTGTTTAAATGTTATGCAAGCTTATTTTTAGCAACAGATATTGTGTTATTCTTTTAGAAATTAAAAATATTTCAAAATTCATTGATTCTTCTTTTTTCATTTTGGTTAATTTGTTTCATTTAGTATTTAACTTGTTTAATTGTGGAATTGTGGTTTACACTTCAATTGTTTATGTTTTACTTACTTACTTTGGATGCATTCTGTATTGTTTAATAAATATTTAGTGAATACATTATTGAATTAATACAATTTGTGTTTATGTAATGTTTTTACAATATTATCATATTTCTATAATTCAATCAATATCTTTACTATTAAATAGGCAAATATATTATATAACTCCTCATTTGTTTAACTTACATTTAAAATAAAAAGCTAATGGAATTAAAAATTTAAAAAGTTTTCAATTGATAAAATAGAGAACAATAATTTTACTATCAATACTTCTTATCTTTTTTTTACTTATATATAATATATAGAATATATTTTAGTAATGTTTATTTGTTTAATTTATTAATGCATGTATTTAACATATTTTTCCAGCTAACTCATCTCGTTAGCGACGTTTTGTCGCCTGTCTGCCTGGCAGGCATTGCATTGCGTACGACAAATATTTTTCAACAACTTCTCAATGGCAGCAAATGCGCACAGCAGAGAAAGAGTCAGAGAAGAAAAGAGAAGAGAAAGAGATTGGGAGAAGGAAGAGTCATCTAAAGATGCTGATGGCGATGAGGATAGACGGACGAAGGAGAAAGACGAAAGGCGAAGACGAGACTCGAGACTGAGTTGCATTGCTTGCGGCGTGGCAGTTTCTGTTTCTGATGCTGTTGCTGTTGCCAGTCGCTGGTGTCGCTACTTGCTTTACGTGTCGGTGGCATGCAACAAAATTGAGGTGCAGCAATACGAGGAATCACGGCAAAAAGACACAGAAAAGATGCAGAAGTTGATGGAGCGGCTGCTTGGGGTGGCTTCAAGTTTGTTTAGCAAATTCTGTAAATGTTATGCGGCAGAAGAAGCAGCAGCAACAATGTTGATGGGGAAATCGCTGTTGCAAATTAAGAGAAAAGCGGCTGAGTAAATCACAGTAACTGCATTTTGTTTGACTGCCAGTTTGTTGCTTAACTCGTTGTGGTTGCGGTTGGCCTTGATTTATTTGGCCCACGCACCAAACGCATGTTAACAAGAACCAGCAACAGCAACTGTTGTCACATTTTGTTTGATATTTTTTGTAACTTTCAGGTAAACTCAATAATATGGATGAATCCAATAAGATGGATAATGACACTTCGAAGAGCGATTTGGATGGCTTTTACCAACAGGCATCAAGCAAAGTTCATCTTTACAAACTCAAAGCAATAAGTCCTTTAAAAATATGGCTGCGATAGAACGTAATTTCGCTAATTTATATCCTAATTTTAAGCAATTTTCTGTACACAAAAATTCTTTGTAACTTTATTGTTTGCAATATATTTTATTATTGATTTGTGTTGATATATACATGTTCATATATTTATATATTACATAGTTGCCTTAAAGCGACCAAAATACGGTGAATTTTTCCATTTTAAAATAAAATTTGTATGTCAAATATTAACAGATTTCTCATTTTCTGTTAGATAGATTAAAAAATTAAAATTTGAAATTAGCGCGCAGAAACTGCCAAAAATTTTAAATTTTTTGGTGCATACTTTGAGGGTGTGCCAAATAGCAACGAGCATTGCGCGATCAAGCGATAGATGGCGACGTCTCAGATTTGCGCGATCGAACGATAGACGGCGCCAATTCAGATTATCATTGTACGATCAAACGGTAGATGGCGACACATTAGATTATCATTGCGCGATCGGCCGATAGATAGAGTCAACACCAACTGCCATTACGCGATTGGACGATAGATGGCGCTATTATTAACGCAAATAAATTACTGTATATTTACTTGCTGCTGATTTATGTTCGCCTGGTATTTCATCTGCTGACTTGGCAATTTTTTTGCGTTCGTGATGATTTGAATAATGGACTGACGTAACTTTTTCATTTGAAATTTGCCCTAAAAAAAAAATAATTTTTCATTGCATACTTTAAGGGTGCAAAAGGAGTATATTTTCGAAAATAAGCTATATCTCGGCCATATCCTGTCGGATTTTTACCGGACACGCATTGCTAGATCCACAAGGACGAAATTTATCGAATGGCTTGAAAAAAGCATGAGATTATCAAAGGACCCAATATTTGTAATTTTGCAGTCTTAGGGCGGCGGATAACTCGAGAACCGCAAGGACGATTTTAATGTCCTTTGGCCAGTCGACAGCTCTCACAAAATTACTTCGTTTGAAACAGAGCCCGCAAGGATCAGATGGTATACGCCTGAGATATACACACTTTTCTTTTTAGGAACTTTGCATTTTATCTCGATTCCTGTAAGGACTTTCGTCCTTTTAAGCACATGACTGAATTTGTATTTTCAAGGGCGATCCTTGTGCCAAAGGATATTGAGATCGTTCTTCAAATGACCGAGATATATGTTAGTTGTTTTTCTTTTTTTTTTTAATTGTATTGTGATATCCTTGCATTTTAGTTACATTATGGTAAGTCCTGCGAAGATCATTAAAGATTTGGAAGTGATAATTAAAAAATACGATAATAATAATAAATACATATAAGAAATGCTTTTCAAATTTTAACGAAGTTTTCTTTGTTTGTCTAGTAATTGCAAAATTCAAATTTAAAATCGGCGCGCAAAGCCCGTTGCCAAAAACTAAAATTTTTTGTTGCATGCTTTGAGGGTGCGCCAGTTCAATCGTCATTACACAATCGAACGATAGATGGCGGCATGTATAATTATCATTTCACGATCATAAAATAGATGGCGCTAACGCTGATGGCCATTTCGCGATCGGACCATAGATGGCGTCAGTACCAACTGTCATTACGCGATCGGACGATAGATGGCGCTATTTTTCACGCAAATAAATTTCTGTATATTTACTTGCTGCTGATTTATGTTCGCCTGGTATTTCTTCTGCTGACTGGGCAATTTTTTGACGTTCGTGATGATGACAGGCGAAACTTTCCATTCGAAATTGCCGCTAAGAAAACAAATATTTCATTGCATACTTTGAGGGTGCAAAAGGAGTATTTTTTCGAAAACAAGCTATATCTCGGCCATATCCTGTCGGATTTTCAAAGGACACATATTGCAACTACCACAAGGACTAGCACTATTAAATGGCTTTAAAAAAACTTGAGATATTCTAAGGATTCAATATTTGTAATTTTGCTGTATTAAGGCCAAGGATAACTCGAGAACCACAAGGACGATTTGAAAGTCCTTTGGTTAGTCGACAGCTCTCACAAAAGTACTTCGTTTGAAACAGAACCCGCAAGGATCAGATGGTATACGGCCGAGATATACACACTTTTCTGTATACGAAATATGCATTTTATCTCGAGTCCTGTAAGGACTTTCGTCCTTTTAAGCACATCAATGAATTTGTATTTATAAGGCTGATCCTTGTGCCAAAGGACATCGAGATCGTCCTGCAAATGGCCGTAAGATCCTTAAGTATCGGAAAAATAAAAAAATTTGTTGTCCGTTACCTTTTCAGTTCAAATTTAATTTAATTTAAAGCACACTGCTTAAAATTTTACATTTTTGTAGCATACTTTGAGGGTGCGTCCAAGTTTCTAGCTGCATTTATCAATTTTTGTAGCATACTTTGAGGGTGAAGCAATTGCGATCGTCATTGCATGATCGAACGATAAATGTCGCTAATTCTTTGGTTCATAGCAATCCTCTTATATAGGTTTTGCCAGACACTTTCTAAAAAGCGCATATTTTTGCTATGTAGAAATGTGAAATATGAGTTACCGCTGCTCTGTTGCTAACAAAATGCTCATCTATTATGTTCGCTTGATAAAGTTATCGTTGAAATTTTCTATAAAAACGCTAAAAGAACAAGAAGAGGAAAAAGAAAAGTTGATTTCCTGCAGGATCCCTTTAAAATCTGCAATAATTGTGTGGCAGAGGAAAGTATAGAGACATTTTTAGGACGATCCTGATTGCCTGTGGTACAAATTATACCCACGCAACACTGCAAAGATAATAATGTTTGCCAATTTGTAATGTTGTTGACAGTGGAATCAATTTTGCCATCTGTTTGACACACATCCATTTATTGGTCGATGCTTGTCTTGCCTTGGCAATTGGCCCATAAAAGTAGGCAATAGTTTTTGTTGTTGTTGCGCTCTTGTGCTTGCTTGAAGCAACTCAAGTTGCTTAATGCTGCTTAATGGTCGCAAATTAAAGACTTTTGCCAGCACTGTGTGGCGTTCATTAATCGCCCGCAAATGTCAGCGCACAGATTTGCCACACACAGCCAGAGAGAGAGAGAGAGAGATGCAGAGATAGAGTGGCATAAATAACAAAATGTTGGCGTGGCACGTAAAGCGAGGCACACTACACTATACAACACGAGACTACACTACACTACACTACACACTGCCTCACACTATGCAGCACAACGGAGGAAGCGGACAAAACTTTTCAGCCACGAAAATTGCACATAAAACTTAATTAGTTTTTCCTTTTTTTTCTTTTTTGTTTGTTGCAGTTTACCACGATGTTGCGATATTGTTGTTGTTGTTGTTTCGTGTGCTGTTGTGTTCGTTGCTGGTCCGAGCTGTTCGTGCCGCTTGGTCATTTTTATCATTTGCACTTAATTAATTAAGTTGTAACGCTTTTATTGCCCCACAGCAACAAACTTACACACACACACACACAAATAGTTGTTCATGCAAAAAGCGAGAACTGAGCGACAGCATGGAAAGCAGCAGCAGCAGCAACAATAACAGCAAAGTGCTTCGATTCTTCCTCATCCCCTCTCTCTCTCTCTCTCTCTCTCTGTCACTTTCCCCTTTAGTGCCTTCACCATGTCTTATGAGCAGGCTACGCAGCACTCGCAAGCTAAGAGTATCTTTTTCTATTGTCAGCGCATCGGATTGTTGTTGTTGCTGCCGCTTTTGTTGTTGTCTCTTATTTAAGTAGTTCATCGACGCAGCTTGGTTCGCCATGTATCTTAAAGATACGTACACGACTAGACACAAAATTATCCCAAAAGTTGCAATATATTGCTTCGAATTTGTATCTGAAAACATGGAAAGAAAACTGCGAAGATTGGAAGTAGATTTCTGCTGAGCGCACTGCAAAAGTTGCTCAAGCTTTGCCAACATTTACCAGCTATAATATTAGATTAAAGAACATATCTATAAAATACAAGATTGCTGAATTGAGTTACGACGAATGCTTAAGAAATAGTTAGCGTTATATTTGTATTATTGTTGCTGCCTAAATTGTTTTACAATTAAAGAAAAAAACATAATAAAGTTAAAAATGTTAATGTAAAATATCATCGTTAGTGTCTGTAATGCAACAGAATTATTTCTATATTTTATAGTATATTAGCTTACACTATGAGAAACTTTCTTGAAATATGGATTGAATATTAAGCGTCACTGTAACACGCAGTTTTTTAACCTCTGGCTATATAGCTCTTGTTTGTACATATATGATTTAAATAAAGACAATTAATGAGATTATTGTGCTATCAAAAAAAAGGAGGATTTTGTGTTTAAGTAGTCTAAAAAATCGTGTAGCCTTACAGCATTAATTATATCTAACCTTTTTTAAGTAAATAAATCGTTTAGTTGGGATAAAAAGATTGTAACTTTAGTCATGTACATAAAGTAATCTGTTTATCTTGACAAACTATTCTATTGATAGCAAATTTCCACGCTGTTTTTTGTAATCTAATAAAAAAGTATCCGCTGGTTGCCCTATGAACTATTTCGAACTATCAAGCATAAACTGCATGTATAACACACACACACACACACACACACACACACACACACACACACACAAAGTCAGGCCAATAAACGAAAGCATCTGTAAGATACATTGACATCGGTGAGCATAAATGTATCTGTATCTGCAGTTGTATCTGCATCTATTCGTATGATATGCAAATGTTGTGTTTGCACCATGCAAATGTTGCACACAGACAGACAGACAAATGAATTTCAAATATGTTACATTCTCGTTACTCAAAGATACAAAAACAATGCACCGAAAAAAAGAAGAGATGAGAAAGATAAAGCGAGTGATAAAAGTGCATTTATAAGCTACGAGTACAAGTCAAATAGATTCATTTCGAAGACAATTGACAGACTGGTTTAGCGTTGAAAGTATCTGCATTGGATGCAGCACACATTTTGGCCAGTTGCAGAAGTTCGGGTTGCAACGAAAAGTATCTTGTAAATGCAGCAATAAATTTAAGAAGCTTTAGCGCTGAGCTATAAATATATCTTAGAATGCCAAAAAGTAGATAGTCTACATCGAGTTGATTCGAAACGAGTTTTGGATATGTTTAGCTTGAAATATGTGCACATTATAAATAGAGGATCGATAAGGCAGAGATATATGTATATAAATCAAAATAAAGTAACTATTCAAAATGATTAATGATTATGCTTATTTTATACTCTTCATTAACTGAACTGGTTACTGGAATCAACATTTAAAGTTGTTAATTAATAAAAATTCACTTTAATATAAAATAATTATGTATATTTCGAATGCCGTAAAGTAGAGAAAATAAATTTACAATTCGATGCGAGTTTTAGAAATGCATAGATACAAAAAAGAAACGGTTGAATTCAGCAATAAAATACTGTAGTGATACTCCACAGTAAGTATATTTTGAATGCAACAGTATATCTCTATGGATTTTAGTATTTTTTTCGGTGTATGTATTGTGTAGCTTTTAAACACTTGTTAAATCTGGTATATTATGCACTTTACGGTATTTTTATCGGTTTTAGTATTTTTTGGTATATTAATTGAGTAAATTTTATAAATAATGCTTGAGTGCTACTCATGTTTAATTTGGTATATTACGTACTCTACTATTATAAAGATATCGATTTAAGTTTGCTTTTTTTGGAATATTAATTGCGTAAATTTAAGAATAATACTTGAGTGCTACACTTGTTTAATGTAGTATATTATGTAGTATGGTATATTTTAAATGCAAAAGTATATCGATATCGATTTTAGTATTTTTCAAGTATATTAGTTAGGCAGATTAAAGCACAATTCTGCGCAGTTTTGCTTTTATGCAAAATGGTAAGCGAACAACAAACTTGCCACGTTTCGCTTTATTGAAAATCTGTTGTTGCTCGTGCCTTTGAGACATTGTATTTACATATGCAGGCGTAGTTAGTACTTAGTATATTTGGCTGGCCTTCGCACAAAACTAATTTGCAGCGAATTGCACATTTGCAGCAGCTTCTTCAATTGCCAGTTGTCAGCAGCCAGTTGAGAGTTGAGCGTTGAGAGTTGAGAGCTGGCGAGTTGGGTCGTAAAAGCGAAGCACGTGTTGGGCATTGGACGCGAATGCTCTCAGTTTGTGTTTGATTATGGACTGTAATTGGATTGGAGGCGCCCCAAAAGTGTGCATAAAAGTTGATCAAGTCGAGTTGAGTTGAGTTTGAGTTGGGTTTGAGTTGAATCGCCATCAACATTTGCTGCGCCTGTTTATAAAAATCGTCGTGAGCATAAAAATTAATAGGCTGCCGCAAAGCAAGTGTAAGAGAAAGAGAGGGAGTGGGGAGTGAAGAGCATTGCGGGCACTTGAGAGGGAAGGGGAAAGGGGAAGGAAGTGTTGTCAACCTGCCGGTGACAAGTACGCGTAATATCAATAAAATTAAGCCGATGTGCGATGGGCGATGGGAGTGCCAAAGGGAAAGGTGTTGGTAATCATAAAATGCCATTGCGACTGTATGTGTGTGTGTGTGTGTGTGTGTGTGTGAAGGAGACAGACTGTGTGTGTGTGTGTGCGGCAAACAATAAGCTGAAAGCCTCTTACAAGTATTTTTATGCGCACCTCGTTCCAATCATCGTCCTCCTCATCCTCCAACCAAGCTCGCCTCTTCAGCGTTGCCTTCTGATGTTGCCCCGTCCTCTCTTCCTCTCCGTCCTCTTCCCTTTGCCTCATACTTAGCTCTCCTGCTGTTGTTGTTGTCGCCTAATGCGACTTGAAAAGTCAACGACACCCGAGGTTCGCTTCAGCTTCAAGCTTCAAGCTTCGAGCTGCGACTTCAGTTTCAGTTTTAGTTTTAGTTTCAGTTTTAGTTGCTGTTTCAGTTGCAGCTTCTAAATGCGACGCGTCATTGTTTTGCCATTCCCGCACACACACACACACATATGTGCAGTCTATCTCTGTCGCACACACACATAAACACATTTGAGTCACACTCACTTATATACATACTTACGGCGCTTTTGGCCAAACGAAGCTACGCTGACTGCGCAGCTTGTTGCCGCTCTCCTTGTTCCTCCTAGTTGTTGTTGTTCTCCTCTAGGTTGTAGGTTGTTGTTGTTGTTGTTGCTCTCTTGTTGCCGCTTGACTCTTGGTTGCTTGGCTGCTTGTTGTTGCCGCTCGTCGAGTGCTGCTTAAATATGAAAAACTAACTCGTTGCCGGATGCTTTTCACATTTTCCTGCACTTGACACTAAATTCACTTTGGCCAAGTAGGTGCTCGGCTGCACCCCTCCTCTCTCCTTCCCTTCCCCTTCCCCTTCCTCCTCCCTCCGTCACTTGAAGCGCACTTTCGCTGCGCAACAACAACAACAACAACAGCAACAACGACGCTTAACACCAAGCAGCAGGCATCGAGCTAGCCGTCTAAAGTGCCACCTGCTTGTGCCCCTCCCCCTCCCCATCCCTCACTTCCGCTCTCGCTCTGCTGCTGCCACAAGCACACATGACTCTCTGCCTCTCCACTAACCCCTCCCCTCCCCCTCTCTCCACCACACTTCCCTTGCAGGTGGCGTCGCCCACAATGCACATGCTCGTATATTTATTTTATTACTTAAATAAATTACAAAATGCTCGTCGGTTAACCAAAGCCAAATGGCCAGGCAGCTACCGCCTCCCCTCCCCTCCCCTCCGCCTCCCTCTTCCCCTCCTCTTCCTCTTCTTCCAGCACCGCTCTTTGCTTGATGCCTTTTAGCGTTCGTTCTTTGGCAAAAGGATCTTAGCGCATAATATATTGTTGCATCTAGGGGAAAATCGAGCGACTGTGGCACGACAATGTGTGTTTGCTCCACTTTTGTCGCTGCCAGTGTTGGTAAACGCATTATGCGAGTGCATTTCTTTTGTGCAATATTTACACTAGTTCTTTTTTTTGGTAAGCTCAAATTTCATTCACTTGCAATTTTGTTGCTTCTTGTCCTTTATATTTTTTTTTGAACGGAAATCTAACAATATTCTAAAAATGTTCATACTGTAAATTTCATTTAAATCGAATTAGACATAAAGTTAGCAAATTATAATGAACTGCTTATCGATGATTAGGTCAGTAAGTTGAACAAATTAAGTACAACAAGCTTTAACATTAAAGAACAGCTAAGAAAGCTGCAGTCTTGTGTATTCGACTGTAATACTCATGCTTTAAAAATACTAAATATACCATTCAGTATGTTTTTTAAAGATAGAAGCTAAAAATATACCAGCATATTTTAGTATTTTTGAGATATCCGATTTAAATATATCGCCTGAAGTATAATTTAGTATTTTTTGGTATATTCTAAACACATGACAAGAAATGCTATGCTACTCCGAAGGCTATATTTGGTATATTAATTGACACTACATTCAAATATACCATATTGTCGACTAAACCAATTGAGAGCCGACTAAAATGTCTATGATTTAAATACCGAATATACCCTTCAGTATATTTTTGGTATATTTTAAGTAATTATCTCGCAGTCGAGCTCATGTCTGCTCTGAATACTAAAATATACTAAAGGCTATATTTGGTATATCCATTGATACTACATTTAAATATACCAGATTGTAGACTAAATTTCATATACTAAATATTACCTTCAGTATATTTTTGTATTTTATGTTATATTTTAAGCGAATTTCTCGCAGTCGAGCTTAAGTCTGTTCTAAATACTAAAATATACTAAAGGCTATATTTGGTATATTGACTGAAACTACACACATTAATACCAGATTGTTCACTAAAGCAATTGAGAGTCGACTGAAAAACTTTTATGATTCCTAACTTATCGCGACAAAATTGTCAGCTTTCCTAAGACTGAAGTTATTATTATTATTACTAAAAGGCCCTATGAGTAAAATGTTTAATAAGTATTCGAAAATATGAAATTCATTCATGAAATTTACTTACTTAGCTTCTTCTTACCTGTTTAGTTGAGGCTGAAAAAGGGGAAATCGGAGGAAAATCATGAAAAGACTTTGCAGACTGGCTTTCAATTCTTACGTATTTCTATTTACAAATTTATTGAATTTTCTGTAGAGTTTGTTTGTTAAGCAAATTTGTCATTCACAATTTCGAATTGTTGTTGTTTTGGTTGTTGTTGTAATATGAACTGTATAATTACGAGTACTGTTATAATAATTGTATATGTAGTTGTGTCTTGTGTGTTTTAATTGAAATGCCTCCATTTTGATTGAGAATAAAAGTATAAAAATTGCAAGTTCCTTCTCCTCAGCTTATTTGCCGTAGTTGTTGTTGTAGTTGGAGCCCTGAGTGGGATAACTGGCTCCTCCTCCGCTGTTGCTGCGCGACGACGAAGGATTCTCGCTGAAGAGACCGCCGAAGTTCTTCGAGTTGAAGATCTCGCCAAGAGCGCTGGCAGCGCCACCGCCACCGCCGCCGCCTGAGTTGCCACCAGCTCCGCTGAGCAGGCTGCCAAGGAAATTGCTGGCGCTGCTGCCACCGCTTCCACCTCCTCCTCCACCTCCACCATTGTTGCCGGCACCGGAGAGCACAGAGCCAAGGAGACCGCCGAGAATGTTGCTGCCAGTCGAAGAGCCACCCGATGAGCCACCGCCAGAGTTGCCACCGCCATAGCCGCCACTTGGCTGATACGGCTGATTGGCGCCGCCTCCGTTGTTCGGCTGATTGGAGCCGCCGCCTTGGAGTTGCTTGGCTATTTGGCCTGCAATGATACCGGAGACTGCTTGACTCACCGCCGGATTCGAGAAGAAGTTCGAGAAGAAGCCGCCCTTTTCCTTGGGCTTCTGAGCAGCGCCGCCGCCATTGTCATAGCCAGGCGCGGGCGGAGTGTAGCCAGGCGAAGGCTGATAGCCACCGGGAGCGGGTTGGTAACCGCCGTGGGGGGGCTGATAGCCACCGGGAGCGGGCTGATAGCCGCCTTGTCCGTTGTAGCCGTTGTAGGGATTGGGATTGTAGCCACCGCCACCGCCACCACCGTTGTTTGTGGGCAACGAGGGATAGAGACCGTGACCGCCAGCCGAGAAGCCGCCACCATATCCACCAGATGCGCCTCCGCCACCGTAACCAGCTTGTCCCTGACCGCCAGCATCTGCCTCAGGCAGCGGAGCACTCGGCGAGTTGGGCGCAAACGAGTTGTGCGTGTTGCCGCTGCTCACTGTGCGTTGCCCCAATCGTTATCGTTATCGTTATCGTTATCATCATCATCGTTCGCATCATCATCATCATTGGCAGCAGCAACAGCAACAGCAGCAAGCAGACGCGGGTTAGCCACAATAAGCAACAACAAACCAAAATAAAAAGAACAGAGAACAGAAAAAGGGAAAACACAAAAAGCGTTTAGAAATCAAAAGCACATAAAAAAACAAAACATACAAATTATATACGAAATTTAATTCTATGTATGAATGGCAAGCACAAGATGCTGTTAGGGGGAGAACAGGGAGCGGAGGGTAGACATTTTAAAGGGGTGACAGGGAGGCTGAGAGGGGAGTCAATATCAACTGCTGGGTATGCGGGCGTTTTTCTTTTTTTCGCTTTTTCGCTTTTACTTAGCTTAAGTTTCATTACAGTTGCTCGTTATTCTCTTTGATTAGCTTTATTGCATTTGCTTGTCTACTATCGATACACTTAATGGTGATATCGCTGCAGCTGGCTTGCTTACTATCGATACATTTATCGTGTTATCGCTGCAGCTTGCTTACTATCGATACATTTAATGGTGTTATCGCTGCAGCTTGCCTACTATCGATACATTTATCGTGTTATCACTGCCTACTATCAATAAATGCATCATGTTATCGCATCAGCTTGCCTACAATCGATGAATATATCGTGTTATCGCAGCAGCTTGTGTACTACCGATAAGATCAGCGCATTATCGTTGCAGCTATTATTCGCTCAACTCTTTTAGACATACGCTTCTTTTTATCTACATAAAGTGTACTGCATTGCATTTGATCGTTAATCTTTATTATGATTAAACTAATCGTAATCGTAGCTACTATGTTTAGGGACAACTCGATAAATGCATCGATAACTTTGATCAGCTGCAGCGTAAATGTTCTTTTTGTTTGATTTTTTCTTTGTCAATTGAATCGTTGTCAATTGTCTATCGTTATCGTAATCGATAGTTGATTATTATTATTAATATTATTGTTACATATGTACGTATGCATTTTGCTTTATCGAATCGATAATTGTTTAGTGTCAGTATTAGTAATCGTTACAGTTTATCGTTTATCGTAATTGTAATCGTTATCGTTATCGTTCATCGTTATAGTTAATGCAACATTTAAATTCTACACAACTTTGAGTTTGATTTTGTTTCGGTTTTTGTTTTTGTTTTTTTTTTTTTTTTTTTTATCGCTTAGTTTTTATAAGTCTTCTCTGCCGTTTTTTTCGATTAGTAAATTTGTTTTTTTTTTTGTTTTTTGTAATATTTTTGTTGAAATGTTTATAACTATATAAGTATATCAGTAATGTTAAGTATATCAAGTATATATGTTGTGGTATATATATTTGTATATATGTATTATATACTCTTATAAATGTCAATGCTATTTACAACGCCAAAGTTATCATCAGAGTTAAGAGTGTGTGTCTGTCTATATATATATATATATATAGTACGTCTTGAATACCACTAAGATTATTTGCTAGCATGCACATCGGGGATTGCTTTATATGTATGTATTTATTTCGGGTTCTTTTCGATTAAAGTATATTCGATAAAAATGCTTTAGTTAGTTCTTTAATACTGTTCAAATGGCAGTTTTAGTTGGGTTTCATTCAAAGTGATGCTGTGAATGTGTGAATATGCATGTGAGTGTGAGTGTGAGTGTGTGTAAGTCTTCCAGTGTTAAGCGCTCTTCCCAGATGGTTTTTTCGGCCGTACATAACTTTTACGGCCTCATTTCGATTCGCAGTTCCCAGCACAAAAATCTTTAAAGCGTTTCGATACTCCGATACTGGAATGTGGATGTTCCGCATGCGAAAAAATAGACAACTTATTATTTCGACAAAGTAAAGAGAAGCATCAAGAAGGTTAATTAAAAAAAAAAAAAAATAAATAAAAACAAAATCTTCAGAGGGACTTCTTGTGTAGAGAAAAGTTAAGTTGCAGCAAAAATTATGTTATGGTGTGGTCATACATTTTTATTTTTTACCATTGTACCATGCCAAATTTAGGGTCATAAATGCTGCCAGAAACGGTCACTCTTAAATTTGTCGAACTTGCGAAATGTTGTATTCAAGATTTTGCTCATCTGGGAATAGCGCTTTATTCAATAAATAAAGGTCGACCAAAAAATAATAACAACAACAGTATTCGATGTCGGACGGAGTAAATATCTTCGGATGTTCATGTTTTTTTTGATTTCCCACTGTTTAAAGTTTATTTATTTATGCGTTAATAAATTCATGTCACAAATAATACGAATACATCGAAATAATAGTAAAATAAACATGTCGAAATTGATCGACTAGCAGATATCCTGTAACAAAAGCCAGCTTAAGCTATTGTTCTCATAAAATGTTTTATTTAATAAACGAATTGAACAAGCAACAAAAAAACAATGGAACAACAAACAATATCGAATATGTTTTCTAATATTTCCAGTGGCTGTTGTCGAATGGCAAAAAATATAATAATTAACTGCTTTTTGTATCGTGTTTGGGTATGTGTGTGTGTGTGTGTGTGTGTGTGGCATGCAATATGTTGCATGTTGCAAATGTTTTTTTGTTGCTATTGTTGAATGAATGCGATTTGATTCGAGTTTATTTATTGACACTTTTGGCTTTTGAATATGTTTCGTAGTGAGATCTCATTGTTCATCTTCTGTTGTGTTGAATCCATGTTTTCTCGTTTTTTTTTTTTTTTTTTCTTCTGTTTTTTGCTGGCAGTTTTTGCTCAAGTTTCGTTTATACAATTGTGTATAGTTTTATTTGGTTTTCATTTAGGTATTTTGTTCTCATTGTTTGCCTCAAAGCGAGATGTTGTTGTTGTTGTTGATTTCCATTCAATTCGTTCTCTTAACTCTACTTTCCTTTCGTTAGTTTAGATACACATCGTTGTATATATATGTATGTGTGTGTATTTAATATATATGTATATATTTATGTAAAAAAAAACACATTTATACTGTAGTTATTATTATGTTTAGTTGTGCACTTTGTGCACAGCTCACTTTTCTAAATATTCTGTTTTTTTGTTTTTTTGCTTTTTTGATTTGGTTTTTTCAATTTGCTGCAGTCTAAAAAGCAACTTGTTATGCACTTTGATTGACATGCGTGTGTATTCGTATTTGTATCTACAACAACTCTGAATGGGCCATCAGCAACAGCAACAGCAGCAGTAACAGCAACAACAACGGGGCAATGATAGCCCCGAAATGCTTTCGTTGAGTTTACCACAAAATTCGTAGCATCAACATCAACAAAAATGAAATTAACATCAACATCAAAGCTGTTATCTAACCAGGACATGCACACAACTGACCATCTGTGTATGTGTGCGTGTGAGAGAGAGAGAGAGTGTGTGTCTGCCTGGACCAAGGTCTGCGGCTGGTCGAGGCACTGGACTAAGCCCGAAATTAAATTCCAATTTAATTGAGCTGCAAAAAACAGAATGAGAGAGAAGTGCAGCCAGAAAGAAGCTTTTGGCACAGCCAAACGGACAGACGGACGGACAGACGGACGGACAGACAGACGGACTGACTGATAGTTAGACCACACAAATGAACTAATATATACACACACACACACACACACATGAACAGAGAGATAAAGACTGGCACAAAGCGAGCACAATATTAAATTGAAATTACGTATAAGCACTCCTCATCTGTGTGTGTGTGTATGTGTGTGTGTGTGACAGGCAAAGAATGTGCTAAAGAAATGCAGCAAAATACTTGTGCACACAATATATTGTATCCACTTGCAGTTTTAACTTGCTACACTATATTGCTTATTTAAATATATCCAATTACTCCTCGACTCGAGTGTGCTTTCGAGTGAGTGTCATATCAGTCAGCTTGCACTTGCACGCGCACGAGCAGGAAATAGCATAGCTGTCAGCTTTGAATTACTTCAGTAGATGCTACAGAATCAGTGAAGTGTAGTGTGAGTGTCATAGCTGCCAGCCTGCACTTACACTTTTAGAAGATTAAGAGTGAATGTCATAGTTGCCAACCTGCATTTGTATGTTTAGAAGAGTTCAGGGACATCGCAGCCAGCTTGTACTTGTGGGTTTAGACGAGTAAGAGTGAGTGTCATAGCAGTCAGCTTGTACTTGCACGCTTAGAAGAGTAAGATAACGTGTCATAGCTGCCAGTATAAGATTGCGTGACATAGCAGTCAGCTTGCACTTGCACGCTTAGAAGAGTAAGATTAAGTAACATAGCAGTCAGCTTGTACTTGCACGTTTAGAAGAGTAAGATTGAGTGAAATAGCCGTCAGCTTGCACTCGCACGCTTAGAAGAGTCAGATTGAGTGTCATAGTCGTCGGCTTTTAAACTTACTGTCCAAGAGCATTGATTACAGCAAGGAGAGTTGATGCCATAGAAGCTTTTGCGTATTTCACATGTTAATTTAATTCATTGTTGTTTGTTGCTGCTGTTGTTTCTGTTTGCTGCACTGTTCGCCCTTAATTGTAACTTAAACTAATGCCCGTAAACCAAAAAAAAAGTAGTATAAGGATTGTGGGATAATACAACTGAAAAGCAAAGCAATGGGATTCTGTTGTTTTGTTGCTGTTTTCTCTTTTTTTGTTTGCACATAATATTGATCGTCGTCGTATTTTGCGTTGCAGAATTTGATTGATCAAATGTGGATCGTCTGCTGCTGTCGTTTGCATCTTATTACGTGCTGCCGATGCTGACAATGTTCTCGTAGACATTGTTGTTGTTATGCATTCTATTTAGGAGCAGCAGGAGCACAGCGAACAGCGTGATCAGTCCGAATTGTGGAGTATCGCTGAGTTGACCCGCTGCCGAGGGATGCGCCTGGGTCTGGCGATTGTAGGGATTCTGTTGATTCTGGTTCTGATACTGAGGCGGCGGCTTATTGTACATGTTCGCATTGGTGTGATGGGTCTGATAGCCCTGATAGTTGCTGCCATATGGCGCCAGACCGCCGCCGCCGCCACCCAAGATGCCCATACTCGAGCTTGGGAGACCGACGCCGGCCCCGATGCCAACATTGGCACCGCCACCGCCGACGCCACCGCCGCCTGGGGGGCCGCCAGTGCCGGCGGGGCCCGAGTAGAAGGGCAGCTGACCAAATACGAACGGTGGATTGTAGGGATTCACCGGCTGCAGGCCATGCATGGGATATCCGGGATTGAGGACGCTACCTGGATGATTGGGTTGGGGAAACTGTTGAAACGATGGCGCTTGCGTGGGTGAATTGTATGGAAAGATGGGCATATTAGGGATGATGGGCATGTGATGCTTGGCCCCAAACACATAATGCGGATCGATGCCCGTTGCCGAGGCACCCGCAGCCCCGCTGTTGCCCAGTCCCCCCGCGTCGCCACCTTGCGATCCCTTCTGCGACCCTTGGCCGCCATTCTGTTGGCCACCTTGACCGCCTTGGCCGCCCATCGATGAGGAGCCGCCATTGCTGCCACCCGACGATTGTCCCCCATTCTGATGATGGCCATTGTTATTGTTATTGCTGTTGTGACTGAAGTATGTGTAGGTGTTAAGTGTGGGATTCGATGATGCGGGCGCAAATATGTTATTCTCAGGTCCCGTATTCAAGCTGGATCCTATATATAACCAACCAAAACCAGTTACCAGTTACCATTACCATTCCACGAGTGCGTGAGCGATTAGATAGGCAAACAGAGAGAGAGAAGGAGAGAAGAATATGGAACACATTGCGGTTAGTTATGCGCAGAAAGCGACGCGCGCATTGCTGCGACTGCAGAGCGAGTGAGACGACACTAAAATTGCAATTGCTCTTGCTGTTAATGAACTTCTGCTGAGCACAGACTATGTTAAGTGAATAACAGAGTACGAGGATGTTTTTGACCACTGTTATGGCAATGTCTTTATCTTTACATAATCTTTTCTTTGTGTGATCATTCAGTTATAACAATTTATGCAGTTGATTAGTTAATGGGAAATAATTGTAAACGTATTTATGCCTTATTTTGTTTCACTAATAATTGATTTATGCACATTCGTCATACAAAAACATAGTTGGATATAAAACAATAAATGGTGAAACAAGAAAGTATAAATAACAAGTACGAATGTATAATATATACATATATATTATTTATAGATTTCCATTTTGTTTTATTATTTTACATAGGTAATTAATTAGGTAATTTTGTACTTTATAGATTTTCTTATTTATTTTTATTATTTATTTATCATTTTCCAAAAGCAACTCTTTACCTTTAAACTGTGAACCAAGAACTTAACATAGTCTGTGCTTAACAGCTTGCAGTTAACAGCAATTGTCAGCATAACATAAGAGTGCTCTGCCTTACTGCAGATCTCACCTTATGTTATTAACAGAGGCGAGCGCTGTTATTGAGCTCGGCTCTTGTAAACAGCAGAAGTTGCGAAGCAATCGCAGCGAATACGCGCGTATGAATGTGTGTGTGTGTGCTTGTGTTGAGTGAAAAAGAGAGAGAGAGCGAGCAGAAGCATGGTGTAAACGTATGCATCAACATATACATACAAATCTTATGTACTACACATTAATACGAAGATGATGTACGTTCAAGGTGCAGCTCAATGAGACAAGGAATGAGCGAGAGCGAGAGCGCGAGTGAGAGAGTGCGAGTGCGAGTGAGAGAGTGCGTTTTTCTTTCGTTGTTTTGATGAACGAACTTATCCAATGATCGAGTGAGTGAGTGAGATATATTATATATGTATGTATGTGTGTATATATATTGCGAGATATATTGTGTGTAAGTATGTGAAGAAGCAGAGCACGTGTGTTGACAGTGTGTGTGTTTAAAGCTCTTCTTTCGATTGTTGTTGTCGTTGTTGTAGTTGTAGTTGTAAGTGGATTTCCATTAAATTATAAATATATATATATTCAAATTAAAAGCAAATGATAAAAGGGGGTGTTGGTGGTGGGTGAGGGGGGGTGGGGGCGAAGAGAGTAACTTGTTGAACTGCCCTCGCAAAATTCTGATTTGCAAAACGTCTGTCACGAGTCGCGAGTGATAAAAGCACGAAGTTGGGAGTAAACGACGAGTGGCGAGAGCGAGAGCGAGAGAGAGAAATGAAAATGAAAACGTAAACGTAAATAAATACCTGAGGGATTAACCGCAGACGATGGGGACGAGGGATTCGCCTGGTGGGTGTTGCCACTGGAGCCGCCGCTCTTGCGTTTGCAAGTCGGATAGCTGCCGCAATCCTTGCCATCGCGTTGATTGTAGCTGCACGAGTCGCTGGTGATCACGCACTCCTCGTTGGGCAGGCAACCGATGTCGCCGCAGCCGCGTCCATACTCTGCGATCGGTGAGAGCGAGACGGACACACAGTATCGCCGAGACGGAGAGACGGAGACGGAGACGGAGATAGAAACGAAGACGAAGACGCAGAACGAGAGGAAGACGCAGACAAAAAGTCGTGTGTGTGTTTGTTGTTGTTGGGGAAGTTGTTCAGTGTGTTGTAGTTGTTGTTGTTGTTGTTGGCAGTGGGGGTAAAGAAAAAGTTGAAAACAGAAATAATAGGTCAAATTATAAATGGAAATTCGGTGGAACACGTTGACGATCGTCATCATATGATGAAGTTGATGCAGATGTTCGTGATGATGTTCATAATGATGATGATAATGATGATGATGATGATGATTAGTAGTGATGATTACACAGTACATTTATTACACACAGAAAGAAACAGAGAGAGAGAAAGAGAAAGAGAGAGACATATAAAGAGAGAGAGAGAGAGAGAAAAGAGAAAGAGAGAGCGAATACTCGAAGGGACACAACAGAGAACGCGAGAGACACAGATAGAAAGAGAGAGACAGCGACTACGAGTGATACGAGAGATACGAGTGCGGACTATATTACGTATACGTACTGGAGTAAGCATCCACTTGACTGAGCTGCAGCAGCGCCGCCAGCAGCAGCATGAGACTAAGGCGCGTCACGCCCATATTTCAGCACAATCTGTCCAGAAAGCAAGTCCAAAAAGAATCCACACAACAATCAGAGACGCTGTTTCTTTTGCTGCAACGAAAGAGGGAGAGAGAAAGAGAAAGAGAGAAGGTAAATATTGTACAAACATGCTTTGGTATTTATTTATTTATGCCACACAACCTGGACCCAGGACTGTGTGTTATTTGGCAAGCCAAGTTTATTTATCACATTGACAGCTGGGCTCAAGTTCATTGCGGTTATTTGCCTCAGTCTCAGTCTTAGTCTCAGTCTCGAGTCACATTCTTAGTCTCAGACAGACGCAGTTGCCACAGACCAAATGGCGTCGCATTTGTTTGGCGCAGCTATCGCCAAAGTCTGCTTTCTCTTTCCCTCCGCATATGTGGCACTCCCCCAACTCCACTCGCAACCCCATCTTTGCCTCTTAATGCAGCTGCTGCTTCAGCCAGCCAGCCACATTTGTTGTTTCGAAAGTGTCAAAGCATCAGGGAGCGGGGCGTGGCCTACGCCCACCTCTCTGCGTATCTTTATTGCTCGCCTCAGGCAGCAACAACAACAAAAACTACAAGAACTCTCAATATATTCATATTGATAAGCAAAAACGATAGGCAGACATTTTCATTAAATGAAGTTAACGTAAGAAAAAATCATTGAATAACTAAATGATTGACAAGCTGATTGATTGATTGAAATCTCTTGCTTCATTTTAACTGTTAAATCATTATATTTCATAAGGATAAAAAAAAAGAATAAAGAATTTCGACAATCAAATTGTTGTTTATTAGCTGATTGATGATGATTGAATGGACTAAAATACTCAAGTTGGGTGTCAACTATCTTAAAATATACAAAGTTATGGCAACAAAGCTATATGTGTTATATTAATAAATCAATTTTATTAAATTCCAAATTGGGGAATCTTAAAATATACAAAATTAATTAATTAATTATTAGAAATTTACAAAAAAAAATATACCAATGTCTATTTTTGGTATATCAATATACTACTGCCTTCACAATATACCATGGAATTCAAAATATACCAAATAAAATACCAAAAGGTATATTTAGTATATCGATTTCGACTATTACATTAAAAATATACCACAGAATACCAAAGATACCAAAGAAAATACCGTATAAAGTTATTTCTCATATCATGATTGACAACAATGACTGATGAAATGATTGACAACAGCGTTTACAATTTTTAAATTACTCTGCAGCAAAGATTTTCAAGCATTTGATGCACTTCCTTTGCCTTTTGCTGATCAACAAGCTAAATAACAAATGTAAATAATTCAAATATGCAAAGCGACGATTGAAAAGTCGATTGATTGATGCAATTGCAATTCTTAAATTGTGTTTTATCCATCATCTTTTGCGTTAATTCATTAACAAGACAAATACAGAAATACAGATGGAAACCCCTTGGCAGATTGTTCGCTCTTGGCACGCTTTAAGTAAACTTTCCGCGCAAAGTTGAAAGCTGAAATTATTTGAGCTGCTTATTGGCGAAAGAACTCATCGAATACGCTCAATAGCCAGCGGCAATTGGCAAACGCTTTGGCTTTGGCTTTGCAGCAGTGTTGGATAATGCCAAAAGGAAGCGATTTTGCTTTCGCTTTTGCGATTTGCAAAACAACATTTTCAAATGTGCTTCAATGGCTGCAAAAATGTACAATTCATTGTGAGATCGAAAGGAAGGAGTGAAAGAGGGGAGGGAGAGGGGGAAAGCAATTGCTGTTTTGCCGCTCAACATGTGGCACATGAATTGAATGCCACTCTCTCGCTCTCTCACTCTGTCCCTCTCTGTCTCGACAAATGTGCCACATTTCAAAAGCAAACAATTTAAAGAACTTTCCATCATTTCGGGCCACGCTCGGTACTCAGAACTCGAACCTCGAAACTGGGGCAACTTTTGTTGTTGTTGTTGCGGTGGAAGAGGAAAGGGAAGGGGCAGGGGGCGGTTAGGAATGGGGAGGAATGCAAAATGTTTGGATGCCTTCAAAAGCCCCATTTCCATATTCAAATTGCCGCAAAAATGACGAGGCAAGTTGCCAGCCAGAAACAAAATGTAGCTTAGCCCTCGAAGGAAATTAATTGAAGAGCATTTCAATTTTTTGTTCGTCTCTTTTCGTTTCTTTTTCTTATTTCGATTTTGAGCAACGATTTTACATTTTCTTTTCCTCGATTTTTGTATGCTTTATTAATTTGCTTCTTTTTTTTGTTGTGGCCAAATGAAAACGCATAAATTGGTCGACTGACGATGATTTGTGCGCTGCTTCATTTGTCCCCCCAAAAAATGCCTCTTTATCTCCCTCTCCACCCTCCTGCTCCACTTCATCACGTTGCATTCGCCACAAAAAGTCTCATTCGCATTCTCGCTCCGTTCTCCTTTCTCTTCTCTTTATAAACTGAATATGAATGGGATAGCTCTATGTAACTGCTAGCGATGGACTCGTGTCACGCACGACATCGGAATCACTTTGAAATATTTATATTTGTACATAGCAATGTTGATCTATAGGAACTAACAAACTGTTTTTACGTGCTGAAGATAGGTTGAAAGCGTATAATTTTTATTTATGAAAATATTATAATAAAAATGACACTTAACCCCTTCCTAAACTGTTCGTTAAAGTTGTAAGCCATTAAATAATTTAATGCGGAGTACACAAATGTAGACCTTTTTTTTTACAGAATTTCAGGGCACTTATATTAAGTTTAGACTTTGAAATTTCTCTAGAGAAAATTGACTTAAAAGTATTTATTAAGTGGACTATACAATTTCAATCGTTTCTCTTTCTCTTTTGGGAACAATCACGACAAGCTCAGCGCTTATAGCTTTCTCGATCAGTCCTCACCATATATATATATATATATATATATATATATATATATATATATATATATATATATACCTTGTGGTCTTGTTAGTCTTAAGAAGATTGAAATTTGGAAAAGGTGAGGACTGATCGAGAAAGCTATAAGCGCTGAGCTTGTCGTGATTGTTCCCAAAAGAGAAAGAGAAACGATTCACAACGCAACTCGATACGCTTTACAATCAAAATAATTATGAAAAAGAAGAAGTTGAAGACATAAATCTATATAGATTTTTTTTTTTTAAATTAATACATTAAGCTTTTAAAACAAAATTTTGTTTCGATTTTGCGACTAAAATAGTATTTCTCAATTTTAAACGCGTTAGTCGTAAGCACTACTAACATATTTCAAAGCACTACTATTTCGAATATAATAAAATAATATATTTCTATTTTTGTTGCTGTTTCATATGAATAATGGTTCTTGTAATAAAAATTCCAATTTAATTATTTCTTAATGTAAACAAATTGAAATTGCAATGTTATATCAAACCACTTTTTAGTGCATTGTTTCTAATACATAAGTAAATATAGTTTGGAGCTATTTGTAATTTGGAAGCTCGCTGTGAATCATTAATTATTAATTTTTTCACTATTTCTCATAAATCATTTAGTATTTTAAAATCGCTTAAGCAAGCTAAGCTAACTTCTGAGCTAAGATCCTCAACGATCGTGTTGACACGAAGTCAGCTTGTCAGAAAAGAAATGCGGAGTATGAGAGGAAAAGAGACGGCAGGATGTTGGCCCCGCTGCAGTTGGCGAAGCGCAGCGCAGAGCAAGAACAAAAATAAAAACCAAAACAAAAGAAAAAAAATAATATTCTGACACTGAAATGTGTTTGGTCTGTTTCTTTCATTTCGGAGTATTTTTTCGTTATTGTTGTTGTTGTTGTTGTTGTGTGTTTCGCTGTCGTTGTCGCCGTCGTCTTTGTTGTTGTTGTTAGTTGTTGCCCTGCGGCTGAGGCAGCGCACACATCATTTTAGCAGGCAGCTCCTCTTGCACGTCCTCTTGCACGCCCTCTTGCATCCATCGTCATTCTCATTCAGTTCGTCGCCCACTCGACTGTATTTGTGAGTGTGAGTGTTCGCCCCGTGCATTCGTCTGTCTGTGCGTGTGTGTGTGTTTGGGGCTTGTCCCGGCCGACGGAAGCCAAAAGTGGAAATGCATGATAAATGACACGAGATTTTGTTTTCTTCGTTTTGCCTTGCCTTTGCTTTGCTTTGCTTCCTTTTCTTTCCCTTCTCTCCCTCTCGCTTTGGGACGCCGCAGCAAGAACAACAATCATTTTTATTTTAATATACAACTGGACGAAAATTGTGAAACGATGACGTCGTAAATGTTTTGTTGCAACATTTTTTCGTGTGCCTTCCTCTCTCCGTTTCTCTCTCTCTTTCTCTCACTTATTTTGTGTGTAGTCAAAGAATCACACAAGAATAAAAACAGTAAAGCAAACTGTCCGCGTAACGGAAACAGCAACTAAAACAACTGCAAGCAACGAGAGGCAAGCAGCGAGAAGCAAGCAGCGAGAGGCACCCCAGCGACAGGCGCCAAGCGAGTTGGAACAGCACACACACTAACACACACACACACACACGCACACACACATGCAGCAGTTGAAGCTAAAGTTGAAGTTGAAGTTAAAGTTAAAGGACTCAAGGCAGTAATAAACTGGACTCGGCCAGCAAGAACTCTGCAATGCGCTATCGGTTAACTCGACTGCGAAAATGCATCAACATTTAATTGGTTTTCAACATTTTGTTGCCTTCGAAATGCAGCATTTCATTTCTGCATTAACACTGAGCAAAATATTGCACCAAAACAGTATAAAAATGCTATATTTGGTATATCGATATACTGCATGCAAAATATGCAAAAACTGTGGCCTGTAACTATGACAACAGTGCGTATGCGTACTTTATTTATTTATTTCACTTTTTTTTTTAGTAACCTTTCATGCCCATTGTTACATAACAAAGAAATGCGAACTAAGAATATCATTTATGCTCGTTAGGATTTACTATAAAATGAATTTGAGATATAAAAATATAAAAAAAACGGATTAAAATTTTACATTATTCAATAATATTTTAAGTCTTAAAAAATAATATTGCAAGCTTCAAGCTTTAAAAAAATGTTTAATCATGGCAACAGTAGATTCCAATTTAATTAATACAAAGAACTTTTTATAAAAAAATTTAAAATCGTTCTTTTTAAGATCAACTCTACTAGTGAAAGAAAATTGTGGCAAAATTCGTTTTAAACGTTCTTCTAATTAAGTAAATATACATTTAAATTTATATGCTATACAAACTTTTAGTTCAACCCCATTAAACTAAAATATTTAAGCATATTTTATGTATAATGCAATTTAATTTGGGTTCGCAAAGCATTTTCTATGCATTTTAAGAACCTTTTCATATTAAATGTTTTGCTGTTGAAGACAAGTTGCAAGTGCAACTTGAGTAGACTCTCGAATTGAAGCATTTATTAAGGCAACACGACTTGTGGATACCCTGCAAACGTGGTTTGCGATTATTCCCAGAGTTGTGTTTTCTTTTTGAGTGTTTCTTTCTATCGACTTGACCAAGTCGATGTTTCGATGTTGGCCAAGTCACAAAGGGTGCAACAGCAGCCAGCAACAGCAGGGACGTTGGCAGCGACGTCGACGTCGGCAGCGCTGCGGTTCGCGAGGCACAAACCGAAAATTCACACTTGGTTACTTCCCTCATGACTTTGGATATTATTGTGGTTTATGTTAGAGCTGTCACTTGCCGCTTCCAGCTTGCTGCTTGCTGCCCGCTGTTGCAATGTGCCACGCCCCGACGCCCAGGCAAGCAAAGGGGTGGGCGAGGAGACGGAGGGCGGGGCATGTGTTGGTTGCCGCTGTGTGATGTATGACTCCATGAAATGCGATATATTCATGTTAAATTATTTTTACAAAAAGGAGGAAAACGAAATCCCAAGCGACGACTGATGAGTGAGCGAGGGAGAGCGAAAGAGAGCGAGAGAGAGAGAGAGAGAGAATGGGAGAGAGGGAAAGAGGGTGAGGAAGAGGCAGGAAAAGAAAGGAAGAGCGAAAAAGAGGCAGAGACAGGGACAACTAGGCGAATGTGGAATGTGGAATGCGCTGGGGCAGGCGACACGTTTTCGATTGCGACTTAAAGGCGCAACTCGACTTTAACTTTGCTGTGGCGCCACAATGTTGCCAGTTGCCAGTTGGCAGTTGGCAGTGTTGCCCCCGTGTTGCACTTTGCAATTGCGCAAACAATTAAAAGTTTGAAATATTGTGACATCGTTTTCACAGTTAATTGCACAGGCGAACTTGCCAAGCCAAACAGTCTCGACTGCCCCTCGCATAGTGACAGGGTTGCCACCCCGTCGTGTTGGACAGTCGATAGCCGATGCACAGCTTCAGCTTCAACTTCAACTTTAGACTGCAACTTTTATTCATTCATTACTTTCGATTCATTTTAGAACCTGCCTCAGTCCTGCTGCTTCTTCTGCCTCCCTCGCACTTTGGGGTGGCAACCCTACCCACCTCCATCCACCCCTCCATGAGCAGCACTATTTAGTTGCAAAGGTGCAAAAAAAGTTTTGGCGTTAGTTTTGCACGACTTTTTCCACATTTCATTTGGCTGTTTGTCGTGTCGTCTAAGGGTGGTCTAGGGGTATTTCGAGGGAAGGGGCCGGGAGGAGAGAGGGAAGAAGGTGTCTCGCATAGTTTTGTAGCAATTCGTCCGATTGTTAAGTGGCAATTGGCGCAGCAGCTGCAATGCCAGCGGCAGCTGACAAACTGACAGCCATTTGTCATTAAAGGGGAGTATTCGCTAAGGGTTGCATAAATGCACCTCACAGCTTGCAGCTGGAGGGTTGACAAGATGGCGCTCCATTTTCAGTTCCGCTTTTCTTTTTAGTTTCCTCTTTATTTTCCCCGTTTTTTTTTTTTTTTTTTTTTTGGAGCTATTGGCACTCGCCATATGTTTTAAGCGTTTAACAAAAAGTTTAATTAGCAAATGTCGCTGGGGGTAGTTTTTCAATTTCATACACACACATAGAGAGTGAGAGAGACAGAGAGAGGGGGTAGCTTCCCCTACGCTCTCTCTCTGACTCGTTGTTATGGCGTGTAGCCAACAATTCGGGCTTATTAAATTCCAGACAAGCAAACGAGGGAATGTCAATTCGTGGCAATGCGCCCCAGGCGCACAATTTCCAGCCCCCCCTACCCTCTGCCACCCCCTATTGCACCCTCTTTCTCCCTCTCGCTCTCTGCCTAACACAAAAGGCAAAAAACAAAAAAAAAACCGAAAAACGAAATCTTTGTCAGGCAGTTAATTAAAAACTTGAATGTGCAGGACAATGGCTGCTGTCGCCCTGCCTCCCCCATCCACCTCTCCTTTGTATGTGTGTCGCCCCTAGAGTAGAGCACAAAGCAAGAAAGAGAGAGCTTTGCTTCATCATAATTGCAACTTCACTCGTCACAGTGTCTAACCAAAGCACATAGCAAGTAAATAATTAAGCTGCGCTCGATTTCAAGTGAATGTGTGTTTCGAAATTGCAATTAAATGCGTGCAACTGTGCGTATACGTGATGCATTCGGTCATCAATGCATCATCATCATCAATTGCCATTAAATGAGACGACGAACAACTCCATTTAATTGCAAAACTATGCCAATTGCTTGATCCGCTTTGCTCCGCATTGAGCGATAAAGTGGAAAAGTGCAAAGTGGAAAGAGGAAAGTGGAAAGCGGAAAGTTTGCAAGTCAAATCGAAGACGAAGAGAGAAAGCTTTTCAACTTCAACTGTATTTCATTTCTTAACTTATTTTAATACTAATTCTAATTCCTGTTCCAGTTCTAGTTCTAGAAATATAAATAATTTGTTTTTTATACTTTATGGTATGAAATATTGAATGAAATTCTATATACTAAAAATAGTATTTGGATTATGGTATATTTTGTATGAAGTACTATATACTAAATACAAAATTTGGTTTATGGTATATTTTGCCCTTTATGGTATATGTTGAATGAAATACTATATTTTAAATATAGTATGTGCATTATGGTATATTTTGTACTCTATGGTATATTTTTAATTAAGTACTATATCGATATACTAAATGTAGCCTTTGGTAACTGATATATTTTAAACTCTATGGTATATTTCAAAAGTAGTAGTATATTAATATACCAAATGCCGTTTTTAACATCGGCTATATTTTGACATCTATATATTGTATTTGGTATATTTTGAATACAGTCGCATATAAGTATACCAAATGTAGTTTTGGTATATTTTTAGTATTTTATGTTATTTAAATTTGGTATATTTTCAAATACCGCACTGTTTTACCTTTTTTACAAAGAGTATCTCACAGTCGAGCACACTCGACTGTAGTTTTCTTGTTCTTTTCTCTAATTAACATTTTCATCTGACATTTTTTCAATAAATCTCACAGCTTATCGCAGCGCTCATCAATCTGGCTTAATCTTAATGTTCATCTTCCGTTTGCTTTCGCTTTCAACAAATCTGAGCAAAATGTTGACCAAGATAATCTTTAATTGCGTTTTACTCTCTAATGTCTAATTCTAGTTCTTCACTTAATGTTGCAAGTGTCAGTTTAATATGAAAATATCTTCGAGTTTGAAGTTTCGAGATTCGATTTGTCACATTGCAAGTCGATTGAAAGTGTTTTAATTGATTGAAGTGGAAGTGGAAGAGGCAGAGACTAGTCGCATTTGAATGTGGCCCTAAATCATTTTGAATTTGGATTTTATGCAGCTTCGACGCCCAAATCCGCAACGGAAAGCTTCTAAATCTCCACAGGAAACGAGTGAAAGGGAGAGAGAGAGAGAGAGAGAGAGAGAGAGAGAGAGAGAGAGAGAGAGAGAGAGAGAGAGAGAGAGAGAGAGGGAGAGAGAGAGAGAGAGGGAGTCGCTGGTAAACAATTGAATGATGAATTGGCGCCCACTTGGCAGATGAAGCGGCAACAATGGCCTCGAGCTTTGCGCGTGGGAGTTTCAACATGTGCGTGCCACAATATTGCCATGCCACCTGCCTCGCTCTCTCTCTCTCGCTCTCTCCCACTCTATCTCTTTCTCGCTCAAACTACTTTTGCACTGTCCGAGCTGCTTTCTTTACTTCTGTGCTGCTTGCTGCTTGCTGCACAATGATGGATCTGCTTCATTTAGTTGGGCTCTCGACTCGTTTGAGTTGCCAGATAAATTGAAAACGCATGAAATATGTATGACAGGCATTGCCAGGCAATGATAATCATCATCATCATCATCATCATCATCGTGATAATGCTGCTGCTGATGACGGCATCATAAGGCTGATGATAAGTGTTCGACTGTTGCAAGAACTTGCAGCTTAATCCCCAGCAGCGAAAGCAATGCGATCTCTTAAAGCAGCATAATTTGATTAAGTTACAAACAAAATATAATGGAATAAAGTTTATTTATTGCTTTCCTCTTTTTTTGTAATCCAATTACAATTTGTTGTCTCGTTTTGGTTTAGCTTAAAACCAAGCTAATACAATTCATTTCAATTAAATTTCCAACTTTTCGCTAAAATATAGTTCCCTAATTTCTTATCAGTTCCTACTTTAATTTCAAATTTATCATTGAAAGCAAAGCGATCTCTTAAAGTAGCATAATTCAAATTAGTTACAAACAAAATATAATGCAATAAAGTTTATTCATTGCCTCTCTCGTTTTTTTTTGCATTCCAATTACTATTTTCTTTCCCTCCTTTCCCTTTCCCACCTAGCTTAAACCCAAGCCAAGAAAATTCATTTTATTTCCAAATTAAGCATTCAATTTAAAAGTAAATTCCCAATAAATTAGTTCCCTAATTTCTTTTAAGTTCTCACTTCAATTTCAAATTTAGTCAATCGATTTTACTCAATATTCGACACACTCAGTTCGCATTGAAATTTCGCATCAAGATGTCTTCATTGAAATTCACGCAATTTTCGCGTATTTTGCAACACTGAAAAGAGCCGTTGCAATGGCGACACACAAAAATGTGAAATGCATGTAAATTTAATATATGAAATATTTTGTTGCATGCAACACGCTTTGATAAATATTTGTAAATATATTTATGGGATGGCGGCAACCGCAAAATGTTTGTTGTTGCGTCCTCCACTAAAAGGCAGCGCACGAAGTGAAAAGCACTGAAAAGCTGCCAGTGGAATCGCTACCCTACAATCAAGTTGTAATTAATAGCTAACTTTCATTATAATTGATGTTGAATTCTATTGACAATCGATGCCGTTATCATATCGTCAATCAGCGAATCACCCCACCAATCAACTAAGTGAATCAGACAATCAATCAATCGAGTGGCAAGAAAGCTAAAAGTTTATATAAAGCCGTCAATCAATCAAAAAATATGTAAAATATACAAATGTAATAATAATAAATCAAGCGAGTCAATCAACCAATCAATCAAATTGCAATTAGGTTGAAAATGTGAAAGTAAGTCAATCTTCTCAAACTTTTGTCAATCAATTAAATAGGGTCCAATAAATAAAACCTTTATATTAATAAATCAAGCGAGTCAATCCTTTTTGAAAGCTAATCAATCTATCAATCAAGTTGCAATAGAAAATAACTAAGTCAATCTTCTTAAAACATTTGTCAATAAATAAATCAAATTGCACCAATAGCCACTTTCGTAATCTTTTGTCAATCAGTCAATCAGACAGTCAATCAATCAAGTTGTATTAAATTAACTACTATTAAAAGAATGTTTGTATAAAATAATTACATACTCGTTTGTCAATAGGTGAATTCATCAATCAATCACGCGATTAATCAAACAAGTTAATCGTTCAATTAGTCAATCAGTACTATTAACAAAAAATAATATCTAAGCAAGCAATCAGAAGTCAATCAATCACTCACTTAATCAAACAAGTTGATCAATCAATCAGTCAATCAGTTGTTCAATCAGTACTTTAAACAACAAATAATATGCTTGCTCAGATATTATCAAATTAAAAGCTAATCAATTACGAAACCAATCAAACAAGTTAGTCAATCAATCAGTCAATCAATCGTTCAATCACTAATATAAGCAATAAATATTCTCGAAACGAGCATTCGTATGTCACTCAACCAATTATTATCGGCTGCCATGGATTGATGCTACCCTTTCAGCTGGTATTTGTGCAGGGTATTCGCAACCAGCAAAAGTGCCGCAGCATATTGACACGTGTTGTTGTCATTGTCGTGGCTGCTGCTGTTTCTGTTGCTGTTGTTGTTGTTGCCTTAGTTGTTGTGCAACTAGAGGAAGTGCATTTGAATTTGCGCACTGTCGTTGCGGTAAATGTGGCCAACGGTCGAGAGGCAAGAGCAAGAGCAAGAGCAGCAGTAAACGCTTTTGCCTCCCAAAAAAAAGAATCCAGTTGCAAAATTCAAATGTTGTTTACATCGTTGTTGTTGTTATTGTTGTGCATTTAATGCACATTTGAATAATATTTATGAATTTATTGCTGTGAGCACTTTAATTGCGTTTGCAGCTAGCCAAAATGCCAACAAATTTTTGCATGATTTATGCGAACGGCTTAAACAAAAGCACAAAAGCTGCCAGGAAGAGGGAAGTGGAAAGGCAGGGAGAGGGAGAGAGGAAGAGAAAGAGAAAGAGGGAGTTGCATGTCGAACTCTCGCTTAACTTTATAAAGACTTTATTAGTAAATAAAATGCCATAAAATGTAAACAAGCTCGAAGCCAAGGCTGCAACAAGAAGAACTTGATGACGACCCCGAGACTTCGAGACTCTGAGATCCCTTGACCTCCCTCTCCCTCTCACTCTTCACCCTCCTCTTCTCTCTCTCTCTCTCTCTGCTCTCCTCCAGCTTGTTAGTTGCCATTGTGTCCATTGTGCACAGTTGCTCGCTGAGCTCAGTTAAAACTCTAGTTGAGCTATGCAACTGTCTAGCTCCCCTCTCTCTCTCTCTCTTTCTCTCTATGACATTATGCAAATCGCTTGGCAGCTGCGGCTACTGCGAGACTCTGTATACAAAAGCAGCCGGAATGCCGATGTCGAAGTCGATGCCGATGATGTTGACGATGACGATGACGATACGGCTGCAAAGACTTTAAGTGGATTACAACGGCAACAAGCAACAACAGCAACAGCAACAACAGCAACAGCAACAACTTGTTAGCTGGCAGCTGAAACCCCAACAGCAAAGTTCAATAGTTGTTTGACTTTCGATATGATGACGTGGATGGAGTAAGCAAGACGACCCCAAAGAGAAGCAACAGCAAGAGAAATTGAAGCAGTCACAGCTAAAGGCAAAGCGGAAGCTGATGAAGGCGTAGCAAATGCAACTGAAGCAGCACCAACAGCAGTTGCAGGAGCAAAGCGAAGGCAAGACTTTCTTTGGCCTTAGTTCGTTGGCTGCTCAAGAGTTCGCCGTTGGCGATGACGATGACGATGCCGATGACGTTGAAGCTGAAGCTGAAGCTGATGATGCTGCTTTCGTCTGTCGCTGCCAATTTTTATGGATTTTCAATTTTCCGCACGCGGCTGCTTAAGGAATTTCAAGCTGATTGCCATATTACATATTACGTATTACGTATACGCGATGTAGTGCAGACACAACGCTTAAACACAACATCAAAATTCTTTGTGAATGATTCATGTGTAATCATTGACATATAATAAAAAAAATGCTATTGTTTAACACCTTTGCAATTGATATACCAAACACTATCAATATACCAAATACAGCTTTAAGAATATTTTAGTATTCTGCGGTATATTTGTAGAATATGGTTTTATCGGAAATTTTGAATATTTTTATTTTATTTTTGTATTTTTGTGGAATATTCTATTGGTATAATTTAAGTATATGGTATTACTGAAACTCTGGTATATTTTTGTATTTTTGCGGTACATTTAATTGGTATAATTTAAGTAAATGGTAGTATTGAATTTTGGCATTTGGTATTTTTTTAGTATTTTTGCGGTATCATAATTTGGCATAATTTTTGAATATGTTTTATTGCAACTATGGTATATTTCAGTATTTTTGTGGTATATTTTTGACAGAATATGGTTTTATTGAAACCTTGGTATATTTTTTTGCGGTGTATTAATTTGGTATAATTTTAGAATTTAGTTTTATTGCAACTGTGGTACATTTTTGTATTTACGTGGTATATGAATTTATTGAAAATGGGTACCGGGTATTTCACAGTCGAGCAAACTCAACTGTAGCTTTCTTACTTGTTGTCTATAATAATTATTATTGTAAATGAAACTGACTAACAACTGGCCAACACAACTTTTTACCTTGTTTATTTGGCATTACATATTCTTGCACCCCGTTTTCTCTCCACTCAACTTTCTTGCCTCTCCGCTCTTCTCGTTCTACTCTTGTGTCTGGCAGCTCATCAATTTGTTGCTCGACTTGGCTTCGTTGCATTCTCGTGGGTCACATCATTCTCTGTTCCTCACTCGCTCACTCTTTCTCCCTCTCTCTCTCTCTCTCTCTCTCTGTCTCTCCCTCTTTGCTTAACTCTCGGCCCAACTGCAATTTAAACTTTGCTCATTGTCCGGCATTAAAAATGCTCTGTCTTCCTTCCGCACACTTTTCTTTTACTCTCCCTCTCTCTCTCTCTCTCTCTCTGGGCTGTAACTAATTTCTGTAAATTCTGCTTTTTAGTTAGTTGCATGGCAAATAATAACTTCCGCTTTGCCTAAGAAATGATTATTACAACAAGCCAAAGTCCCTCTCCCTCTCTTAGCCTCTGTCTGTCTCTGTCTTCCTATCTGTCTCTGTCTGTTGCCTTGGCTCCATTTATTGCTTAAAGCGCTAAAAAGAAATTTTTTGCCTTTGCACTGCGTCAAACTTTATTATGCTTTACTTGCAAGTCGAACGAGAAGCGGAGTGAGGAGAAAGCAATAGAAGTTTCTGGCTTGCACTGCCAAAAGTGGGCGGCGGCGGCGGTTGCTGTTGTGGGCGTGGTGAGCAAGTCTGTGCCCGCGAGGACAAAACACACGCATTGCCACAGACAGCGAGGGTGTCCCAAAGAGTTTACAGAAAGAGAAAGAGAGAGCTCAAGAGAGAAAGAGAACGGAGTTTTACTATTCAAGCAAACATATGACTTTCTTTGCAACTTTTGTGGCCACCCTCGCTATGTGGCGCTAACAGCTAATAACTACAGCAAATAATAACAAAAACTAGCCGCCATTTTTGCCCATTTCCCCTCCTCCTCCTCCTCCTCCTCTTCCTCCCTTTTGTCTTTCACAATCTCTGTCGCGAGCAAGCGAATGGATAAGCAAAGCAAAGGAAAGCATCCACTGCATTTGCGCCCATTTATACTTCCCTCCCTCTCTCTCTCCCCCTCTCTCTCTCTCTCTCTCCCACCTCTTTTGGCTAACGGCACGCACCGGCCACGCCCATGAAAAGAGCCGACCAAACGCCCCTTTTGATAGTTTATCCACTCATTCCGAGCCGTTGAAGCGCAACCGGCAAAGTGCGGCTTCAACTTTTGTTCAAGTTGATCGAAAAAAACGCGAATAAATCAACTGAAGAACAACTCGACAACAACAACAACTCGACAACAACAGCAATGAGAGGCAACCAACAACGAACATAAAAGAGCCCAACAAGAACAACAACAACAATTGAAGGAATATTTATAATACGCCAGTTGCAGAAATATGTTATTAACAAATATGCATAAAAATCAAATGCTCTTCAGGCAAAACAATAACTGAAATGAAATGAAATGAAATGAAGGAAATCAAATGAACTCGACAAAGGTCAAGGAAAGCAGTGAAAGCAATTAACAATTAATAGCTAAAGAGAATTGAGGCAATTTTTGTAATGGGAAAAGAAATTTCATGAATTCAGAAAGTTGCGCGATTTAAAAGTCGAAATATTTCTACACCTTTATGCAGCAGCATTAAATTACCTTACTATCTATAATACTATCGTATTGCTTGACTATCGATTGCAATATCGTTTGATAACATTTTATTTAGTTTTCTATCTGTATTCTTGTGTAGCTCTCGAACTATATGTCTACCTTAGCCTGACGACCTTAGTCCCTCTATTTCATTTTATTGCAATAAGAAATTGTTATTAACATACAATAAAAATACATAAATAAATTTGTCTTCTTATTTCTGATATCTACTGACCTTCTATGTTTTTGATGATATATTTGTCAACATATTTATTTACGTATCTATCAAGTTATGATCTATTTATCGATTTACCAAACTAACTATCTATATGACCATCATACGTTTATAGATCCCTCTCAATTATAGAATATCTATCTTTCGAATGATATTTCTATTGATATATTGAACTATTTGTCTAATATTACCACTGTTTCATTTATCTAGACGTTGATATACTTATTGATCTACCAAACTAACTAGCTATAAAACTATCATCCGTCTATAGGTCTTTCTTAAATTCGATTTATCTATCGATAAATATTTCCATTAATATATTAAATTCTATCTCTATTATAACTTTGTAGCTGTACATATATATTTAGCGATGCGCCTGACTATTCATCGATTTGTTGATCTTTAAATCTATCGATAATATATTTATCGATCTACCTAACTACCTTATCAATCTAACTATATCTTCCATATGTCTACCTCTGCATCTCTAAGTAACTTAATGATTTCGAAATACGAAACATTTCAACATACTTATCTCTAATATCTGTCTAAATAGTTTTCTATCTAACTTTTTCGCTTTCTATCGACTTATATATCCATCTATCTATCATCCGTCTATCTCCCTCCCTCGTTATCTTTTTATTTACATAATTACATCTATTTTATTATACATATAGTTCTCTCAGTATATTTCTTTTTAGCTTTGGTTTTTCATCTGCGTTGTGCTTTTTGTAGTGCGGTGTTGAGTGTCTGGCAAACACTCGACAACAAAAAGGCGTTTCAAAATTTTAATTTTAATTGAAATTGAAATATTTATGCTGCCACTTGCCACTTGCCACTTGCCACACGTTGTCGTTGTCGTTTCCGTTGACGTTGTAGCTAAAAGTTGACGTTGTCGTTGCCTTCCAAATTTAATCAAGCGCCAAGTGTAAAGCAAAATCTAAACAAAATGTTGAGCCTCGAGTGTGTATGTGTGTGTGTGTGTGTGTGTGTGTGTGTGTACACTACATGTGCAAGCCTGTGTGTGTGTGTGTGTGTGTGTGTGTGTATTAGTTGGGGTAGCTGAAAATTAATTAAGTTGAGAAAATGTCAACGTGGCTGCTTTTGCTTTTGCTTTTGTCGCTGTCGCTGTCGCTGCTTTTGCCTGCGCCTTTTGCCTCAACGTCGCGTTGCTTAACTACGCCTCGCTTCCTCTTCGTCTGCCTCTCCCCTCCTTAACATCCCCTCACTCTACCTCTTGCCACCAATTGCCCCCAATGCGACGTCTCGCGTCATTCGTTTTATTCCATTTCATTCCGTTTCGTTGACTCTTTTCCCCATTTCATTTCGTCTCGTTTCCCCTGATTTGCCAGCATTCTTCTTTTTTTTTTGCAACATTGCACAACCAGTGTTGGTAAATAGTTGCAGTGTCTGCTCAGTTGAACCGCGTCGCTTCAACTACCCTTTAACTGCATTTATGAAAGGTAAGCTTATATCTTAGAGGTTATTAATCAATGCCTGAAAAGAGCTACAAATCGTGCAAAAAGTAAAGTGTTCTGCTCAACACTTCACTTCTTTGAAGTTTTAAATAATTACTAAGATTCAAAATTTCCATTCAATTTGAATTAGTAACTTTCATTACTATAAAATTTGTGTTTAAGTGATTTAGAACCGATTCACAAACGGTTAACAATCGTTTAGCAAAAAGTTGCACTTGCTTAAAAAGTCACAACCTCACTAACTTAGCTGTCAATAACCGATGTTTAACCGGTCTATAACCGATTCGCCAAAATTGAAATTCTATATAAACTATGACATCAATTCACTGAAATACATACTTTTCAGCAATCAACGTCAAAATCAACGATTCATAACCGGTTCATAACCGTTTCGCAAAAATGTTCATTTTTTTCTAAAAAACTACTTTTATATAGCAAAATTTTACTGAGTAACATACATTACAGTAATTACCACCAATAACCGATTCATAACCGGTTCGTAACCGTTTCGCAAAAATGGTAAATTTTTCTTAAAAATTACTTTTATATAGCAAAATTCCAGTGAGTAACTTGCAGTTCAGCAATTACCGCCAATAACCGTTTCATAACCGTTTCACACAAGTTGTTTGTCATTTTCAGCTCTCGTCTACAAGTTATTTGCCTTGCATCCACCCGTAGAGTGCAAAGTGCACTAGCTCGCTTCTGTGGCGCTCATATTAAGTTTTACACCTACAGTAAACACTCACACACTCACACACATACAGAGAGAGCTTCACATATGAGACACCTGGCTGGTGATTTAATAACGCGACGCTGCAAATTTTGCGGTTTGAATAGCAGCTAACTTTATTTTATGATAAGTTTATAATGCTGCTCACACATATGGAACACACACACATCCTTACACACACATGGCACACTCACTCACATACACACACACACACACACACACACACACTCTTGAGCTGGGGGAATTGCAAAGAGCGTAAAAATGAAACAAAAGCGAATTCACATAGAACGAAGCTCAAGCGCGATTCTTCTGCTTTTCAACATTTTCCGCTCGCCCTTTGTGCATGTTTTTTTTTTCTTTTTTTGTAGCATGCTTTCCCCCTCTCTCCTCTTTCCTTTCTCCTCTCCCTCTTCTCTCTTTCAGCCTTTTCTCTTTGCTTTTGTGCATGTGTTTTAGTTCACTTTGAGCAGGCGGTAAAAATTTGCTAAAATTACACTAAACTGCAGCTGCCGAGCCGGTTCGCCTGGGAAAAGGCGGCCGAGCGGGGCGTGGCACCATCTAACTACGATGTGTGCAAGCAGAAAGAGGAAGCGCGGGGATGCAGGGGAAGCAAATTATATTAGAAATTTTGTTGTACTCGTGTCTCACGGGGCGTATGAGCGTTGAGCGTTGACTGCTGAGTGCTGACTGCATAATGGGGTTAAAGTGACGCAGTTCGATCGCGCCTCCCACTGCCACGCCCACGCCTCCACCCACTGCTTGCCTAATTCCCAGCCTTTAACTGGCACTCTGTCCCCCTATCGCTCCTCCCTCTCTATGTCCCTCTCCATCTCCGTCTGTCTGTTCCCCACTCTTTCTTTCTCTTCATCTCTCGCCCATCTGTTTTTCTTCCCCCTGTCTGTCTATCTCTCTCTCTCTCTCTCTCTCTCTCTCCCTCTTTCTCTCTCTAACCTCTCTTTTTCTCTTCTCTCTCTCTCTATCACTTAATCTCTTCGCCCTTCTCTCTTTTTCCTCTATATCCCTCCATTCATGTCTTCTCTCCTCTCTCTTTCCACATCTCCCTCTCTCTCTCTCTCTCGTTTCAACTCTCCTCCCATTTCTCTCTCCCCTCTCCCCCTCTCTACCCTCTCTCTCTCTCTCCCTCTCTGCGCCACTCAAACTAAAGTCAGATACGCTTTTTTTTGTCCTTTTTCCGAGGTTGCCAACAAAAAAGCTACAAGAAAATTTTGGACAAATTGCCCAAGGGAAGACGGCAGCACCAGCAGCGAAAGAGAGTGGCAAGAGGGGGAGGAGAGTTAGGAGGGGCTGGGCAGGGGGCTCTGTCAATGCGCTGTCCATGGCTAGACAAACAATAAGTGAAAATTTTCAATTTTGTATGCAAAACTGTGACACAGCTCGATAGTCACGCACCACACAAAAGTGTTTGATGGCGATGATGAGCAGATGAAGAAGAAGAAGCAGTTGAAGAAGAAACAGCAGAAGCAGAAGGGACAACGATGATGATGATGATGATGTGGTTCAGTGACAGATCCTTGATGCAGGATGTGGCGTGTCTCAGCCTTTGGCTTTGACTTGATTTTGTGTGCTGATAGGCGCAAAAAGTCAAATTGTGGCAGCCAATTAACAGCAACAGCAGCAGCAGCAACATGAGGCATGCCCCACACTCTGCTCTGCTCCTCACTCTCTGTGTTTTGGGGCAGCTGTTAAGAAAAGCACAAGTCAAACAAAGCGAGGCAAAGTGCACACATCAGACAGCAAGAGGAGCGAGACAATGGCTTTGACTTTGAGGTTGGGGGTTAAAAAGGGTTAAAGGGGCTTTTGCGTAGAGCTGCGGACGTGCCACATGCTGCATGCCGCATGCCGCATGAGGCAGGCGCCAGGCCAAGGCATGCTGCAAGCTCGTTTATAAAGTTGACAAAAAACGTTTGGCCCAGCGATAATCATCTGGCAGTTTTGCGCTATCAGCGACACACACGCACACACACTTTACACACACACACACACACACACACACACACACTCTACACACACACACACGCTTTACACACATACAGAGGCTAGGACAATGGAGCTAAGCCCCAAAAAAGGAGCCACTGAAGCGTGTCAAAGATGAGACTGAGACTGAGACTGAGAATGGCAATGGCAATGGCAATGGATATGGATATGGCCATGGAAAAGGCAGCAGCCTAGGCGAAAGGAAGAAGTCAGCAGTAGCTGCAGATGATGAAGAAGACGAAGAAGAAGCAGCCACAAAATGGACACGGGCTCAAGGCAAAGAAGATTCACAAGCTCGACACTTTTTTTGGGCTGCTCCAGCAACAAAATTTGCCCCACATAAAAGATGACTGGCAAATTGTAAAGCGATGGCAGCGAATCGCGATAAAAGTCACAAAAAGAAGAAGAAGAAGAAGAAGAGCAGTAAGCGGGACTCTGACGCGAACCAGCAAAAAGGGAAAGGCAAGTCAACAGGGGACCGAAAAGAAAGGCTGCGCCTAGGGGCTTGACCTGCTAATGAGTGCATGAGTTGAGCAAAGCAAAGCGAAGCGGAGCCTGCACACTGCTTCGAAAACAGGCAAAAAAGGCAAACAATAATTTTAAATAAAATAATACAGAATAACAACAAAATGAGATCAGAATCTTAAACAAAACTTTCAATACTTGACATAGCTCATTTTTGTAATCATTTCAGAAAAGCTTAAGCTGAATTATTAGCAAATTTATTTCTTAGTGAAAAGAATTAGTTTAAGAATTTGTTAATAAATATTAAAAGAATAAACTCAAAAATTCGGGTACTTTACTAATAATGTTTTTATGTATAAATCAATATGTACATATATATCAATAGTTGCAAACATTTACTAAAATTTGCCTAAAATTCCACAAATTCAAAAAAATTTAAATGTAATAAAATGCATTAAATTAAAGTGAAAGTTTATTTACAGCAAATAGATTCCCATAAAAATAAGAAAAATAACGTAATTACTAAATGTTAAACTTTGGCAAATTTAGCTTAGTTGTTATTGATGCGATTTGTACAACCAAATTTTCAGTCTAAATCCCAAGTTGCTTTGACTTTTTATATATCTACCATATAAAATAAAATCAAACTGTTCTCCATACATTTGCTATGATTTTATTTAAATATTGAATTTATTGATATTGAAAAAGCATAACATTTTTATTGATTTCATTAACTACACATTTGCATTATTTTCGTTGGACTTTTTTACATCTATAAAGTCATTGCCTTGAAGCACTGTGCGAATGTGGGTCGCAATAGGCACAAGGCCAAGCCAGTAAACAATGGCGAAAAAATGGAAAATTGCAACGCAAAGCAACATGCAAAATGCAGGCAACAACATTAGAAACAACAACAACAACATCAACGACAACGACAATAGTAGCAAACAAAGAAGAAGAAGCGCCTGAAAGTAGGCTACGCAAAAAAGCGAAAGTGAAGCGCATAACAATTAGTTATTCGTATTAGTTAAACGGCGAGTGAAGCTAGCGAAGAGAGGCTAGAAAAGGAGTGAGAGGGAGAGATATATGTGCTAACAGATAGAAAGAGTGAGAGAGAAAAAGATACTTAAAGAAAAGGTTAACGAGAATTATGCTTAAAAGTCATTCGAATAAACTTTTAGCAAGTGTTTTCAGTAAGAAAATTAATGAAGCACAAACTCAAGTGACTTTAAAGACTAGCTAAAGACATTTGGCAAGAAGAATCACACTTAATTTATGCATTTATTAATATGTACTCGTATTATATTCCGATGCAAAAACTGTAAAACCTTTGAGCCTTAAGACCTTAGTCGCTTTATATTGTATTCAATAATAGTTAAAGGCGTTGCATCAATTTTAAGCACAAATCAATCAGTTCTACAAACATTAAACATTTCAATTTTGTATAGAAAAAAAAACAACATATTTTTAATGTGAGATCTTTATAAACTTAAAAGACAATTTTTTTTCCAAAACGATAGTTGAAGAATAAAATTTGGCTTTAAGGTTTCTTCAATTTAAAAATCTTGTTTAAAGATTTTTTTGAAAATCGCGAGATCGCAAGATTTCCAATAAAGTTTTGTTTCTCTCGGTGGAGAAATTAAACATTGCATCCACTTATATTTAAACCTTTCTTTCTTGATTGTATATCTAAAAAAATTCTTTCAATACTTGTTAGATATAGATATTGAAACCCTACAACTGTTTAGCTGGGCACAAGTATCGAGATCATTTCTATAAAGTTAGAATCTCTCTGAAGTATATAGTTTGAAAACATCAATAAAAACTTTTTTATAATCAAATTACATCAATTATACCAAAACATAATTAATTTTATATCGTTTATTTATTTCTTGATGTAATAAAACTTTAAATGGAATTATTTGTTAAACCCTTTTTTTATCGATTCTTTTTTGTTAAGTGAAAGTGTTGCTAACTTTGATGTGGCAGCTTCTTGAAAACAGCATTTCAACTGACTTGAAAAGCAATTTAAAGCTTAAAGTGACAAAAAAAATGTTTCCTTCATTCCTATAAATTTTATATACTTATGTGTATTATAAATATAGAAATAGAAATGGAATTGTTGTCTGCGAAAACGTGAAGTGCTACTTAGCTTTGAGTTGTGTCTCGTTTCAAGAGCAACGCACGCGTGTGTGTGTGAGTGTGTGTGTGTGGGGGAGTAAGTAGATGTGTGGCATGTGGCATGGCGGCATGTTGCATATACAATGCAAATGCATTTATAATTGCAGAGAGCGCGCGCCTCGGTTTTCAATCTCCCTTCGCCTGCTTCTGCTCCTGCTCCTGCTCCATTTAAGCTAAAAGAGACCCCAAGCAGATGTGGCATGCAACTTGGCGAAGCACTTGCGGTTGTTTTGTAGGCCAGACGCGCAACGGGAAACCTCTTTGTGTGGCAGCGATTTACCTCATTCCCGCTAAGCTCAACTGCTGCTGACAGGCTGCCGCTGATTAAGAACTTATTTAAAGAAGTGTCGTGCAACAAATTGCGGCAGGCTGTAAAATCAAAAGCGAATGCAAAAAAGCGTAGCGAGAAATTTAATTTGTGCAAAAGTGAAACGCTGATGATAATGATGAGCCAGAGAAGGGGAAGGGAGGGACAGCAGCAAAGCAGTTGCAGACAAATTGCAATGAACACACACACACACACACACACACACTCACACACACACACTCACAGACAGACAGACAGCAGGCAGACAAAAGGCAGAGAAAGCAATAGAAATTTCGCCTTAGAATTTCGCAACAGTCCAAAAGGGGGATAGAAAGTGGGGAAAAGCGGGGAGGCAAGGGGGTGGGGAGCAAAGGCAAGTCACACTAAATTGCAAGCTGTCTTCTGTTTCCACTTTCCCTCCTCCGCATCCTTCTCTACCACTTCTCTATGGCATTCTTCACGTTGTCGTTGCAATTAAATGGGCGCACAAAAGTATGCAATAGAAATTGTTAAATAAAAAATGCAATGCAAAATGGCAAATGGCAAATGCTGTAAACAAAATGCCGGCATAACGAGACGACAAGCAGCATTAGAAAGCGAATGAAAGCAAGCAAAGGAGCGCAGAGAAAGAGAATGAGTAAAAGAGAGAGGGAGAGAGACAGAGAGGAAAAGAGTGAGAAGAGAATGAAATGCAACGACTCTTTGCGTGATCTCAGCGCATTGACAAAAAAGCTGGCAAAGCACGTGACACGAGTCGAACATTTGCTGCGTGTCAAAACGTCGCTGCTACATGCATTCAACACCTACACACAGTAGGCAGCATTCTCCCCTCTTCTCCACTCTCTTCCTCTCTTTAACTGTGCCAATTTGGCCAAGCTGAATTTGGAATTGCAATTGAAAGTGATAATTTCATTTCTGAGCATAAACCTCTACACAAATATAAATGCGTGTGTGTGTGTGTGTGTGTGTGTGTGTATGTCTGTGTGCGACTATTTAAGTGTGTGTGTGTGAGAACAGCAGCAGCGGTCGCATTTGCTAACTGGTCATAAGTTTGGACAGTAAACATGGCGACATGGCAAACGAACACATAGAACAAGCAAACACTCACACACACACACACACACACTCTTAAAACAGCTTTACACTGAGAGAAATGGCAAACAAGTAAGAAAAGTATATTCCCCAGTATATTCTAAAATATAATTATTATACTGCATTAAAAATATATCATTAACTACTAAATAGAGCAGATGACATTATTATTATAATATACCAAATTAATATACCGTTAATATACTAAAATTAGTATTTTGGTACGTTTATACATATATAATAATAATAATACATAATATAATTATATATACAAAATATTAAGTACTAAATACTAAAATACTGAAAATTACCAATATATACTGAATTTGGTATATTGATATATAATAACATGATAAATACCAAATACTAACATGCCTCAAAATACTCATATATACTAAATTTAGTATATTTGTTATATCGATAGTGTTCTACTTTCAAAAAATACTATAGTATAAAAAATATACCATAAACAAAGAGGCAGCTGATTCTGTGGGAAGATGCGAGGCGAAGAGTCACTTTATAATGGACAGAGACAGAGACAACAAGCCAGCGAACGAAATAAATACTAAATATTAAATTTTCAATACTAAAACTGAAATAATAAATAGAATCGAAACTAAAGTCACAGATTTTGCTCGGTGCACATATGACTTTATATAAAGGCGGCAAAATCAGGTTAAACACACAATCAACGACAAACTGCAATGGAGCAGGGAATGCAGAGCACAGTTTGGGGAAGAAGACAAATGTGGAAACGAGAAGCTGTACGAGTTCGAAAGAGAAAGACAGAGAATGAGAGAGAGAGAGAGAGGGGAGAGGGAAACGCCAAACCAAAGGCAAACCAATTGGGTCATAATTGCTTTACGAACGCCAAACGCAAATGAGTCGTAAGCAGAGCGCAGAGAGCTGAGCAGGCAGGAGTAACTGCTAGCTGGTGTAACTGGTAACCGGTAACCGATAACTAGTAACTGCTAACAAGCGAAAGAGAGAGAGGGAGAAAGAGTGAGGGAAAGAGGCAGCTGATGCTGTGGGAGGATGCGAGGCTAAGGGTCACTTTGTCATGGACAGAGACAGAGACAACAAGCGAGAGAGAGAGAGAGAGAGAGAGAGAGAGTGCATTTCATAAGTGGATGTTTGCCGAAGCTTGTCTATCGATATGTTCGAATGTGTGGGTGTGTGCGTGTGTGTGTGTATTGTCTGTGTGTTGCTGGAGCAACTACTGCTGATTTGAATGCTGGCTTTAATGGCAGAGCAGAGCACACACAAAACCACAAATTGATTGTTTTTGCTACGCTTTAATCGTGTTAATCGATTGAGTACGCCACTAAAAAGCATTTATCGATAACTTGATTAACAACAGTCCTGCAAATTGTTCAAAACCATTCAATTCTAATTCCAGCAAATGCACAAATCAAAGTTCAGCGAATTGTCAGACTGTTCGCACTTACTATACACAAACAACAGATTAAAGAGAACATGATTAGAATAAGTTTTACTTTGTATTTCATTCCAAACATATATTTTTTATTTTGTATTTATTTCTTTATTTTTTATACCTTTATTTTACTTATTTTGTTTATTTAATTTAGTTTTTTATTTCTTTTTATTTAATTCGGATGATATTTTGTATTTATTTTGTTTCGTTTTATTTACGTATTTTCTTTTATTTCTTTTTAATACGCTTTTAAGTAATTTCGTTCATTTTTTTTATCAGCATTGAAAGGAAAGCTTCAACTGTTTGCTGAAATACTATTCTCTTTTTTATGTGATCCAATCTTTGCTAGAATAGTTTTCATTGCGAATTTAGTTTACTTTTGTGTTTAAATACCATCAGTTAATAAATTTAATCATTATATTAGGAGTCCTTTCTGTGAATTTAAATAAAGTTAGCATCAATTATTCGCATTTATTTCATCTTATTAGATGATTATACACCGCTCTTAAAATTCACGCATCAAACAAACTCTTATCTAAAATTACAGCAAACGATCTTATTAAATTGAATAATAACTAAATTTAAACTAAGTTACCAAGCATAGGACAAAATTGTGTGAAGACCTTAGTCGCTCTGCATTATCTAATTGCAATAAAGAAATTAATTTAATTTAATTTAAGTTGTATAACATTTTCTAAATTTTCTTTCTAAGTTGCTTAAGTCATAAACATTATTGAATTAGCAAAGTGCAATTTTGCGGAGTGCAATATTCGAGACTATTCATGGAAAATCAAGCGAAGCTGAAGTCGTCTCCCAAAAACAGTATTGTAAAACGCCATAAAAAGCTGTGGCAAGAAATATTGTGGCTTCGGTGGTTTTTTAGTGGTGCCTCGGCGTTAATTTGTTGTTTGATGTGAGGCTCTAAGCACACACACACACACAAACAAACACACACACACACACACACACACACACACACACACACACACACACACACACACACACACACACACACACACAATCACACACACACATTGATGTGGTCGCTGGGGTGCAGATGCAGTGAGTCGTTAAACTGACTGAAGAGTGTGCCAAAGGGAACTCAGCCAACGCGGGGAGGGCGTGGCGTAATGCACTAGGGGCGGCCAGAGCAGGGAGTGAGAGCGGGTGGATGGAGGGAGGGAGGGTGGTAGGGAAACGCATTTAATGAGCCCCGCGTGGGCAACATGTTAATCGCAGCTACAAAATGCAGTCAAACGGCGTAACATCAGCTCCGGGACTTTCTGGGTATTTGCATTTTTGTATTTTAATTGCCCCCGCGGCATTAAGTACCCTCGCTCCCCTCCCCTCACCCATCCATCCTCTGCCCTTTCAATGATTCCCTCCCCAAAGGATTGAAGCAACTGCAGTTGCTTCACATTTACTTTTTTGCCAGCTCTTTTTCATTTGGGTTTGGGGACCACATAAATCAAGATGCTGACGAGGCGTCAAAGGCAGCCACAGACATCGAGACAGCGAGTCGCCGAATTGCTTCACAGCAAGGGGGCGTGGCAGCAGGAGGAAGGGCGACAGAGACAGACAGACAGACAGACAGACAGACAGACAGAGAATGAAAATGAAGCAGCACTTCATAACCGAGAGAGAGAGAGAGAAGCGCACACATTTCTAAATCGCATACATTTTAAATGGCCAAGACACAAAGTTGCGCCACATGCGGACTTTGAATGTGTTTTTGGGCAGAAGGGGAGGACGGGGGGGTGGCCTGGCAATGCGATAACAACAATGACGCCGGTGGCCATTGGACATTGGTTGTCGTCTTGCTGGATCGCTCTTTGGGGCAAAATAAATTACCATAATTTAGGGGTAATTCACTGCCAGCGGCAGCAAAAACTCTAAACCACGGCCAAAACAACGTTAACAAAGGACAGCCCCCTCCCCCCTCCTATATAGAGGGGCAGCGGCGGGGGGAGGCGACTGGGCAATGGGATTTTCGTCGTCGTCTTCCAAGTCTTAAGTGGACATGAAACATGCACGACCAGCCAGAATGATGTGTGTGTTTTGTAACTAGGTCTATACCCTAAGCCTAAGCCAAAGAGGTATGCACGACTAATACGTAAAGCAAGTGAGAGAAAACTTTAATAATATAACATCATTAATTCCAACACTTCACTGGAAAATCGATATTTCTAGTGATGACATTCCAAAAACAAAGACACTTTCATTTAATTAAATGTATTTCATTTAAATCTCAAGTTTATAAAACTACCTCGAGCATTAATTTCAGCACTTTGTCAACACGAGAAATATCGATAAGTGATTGTATACTTATCGAAATTGCTAATGATGACACAATGATGAAATTAATGCTTAGCAGTCACTCACCAGCTAATGAGAAGTACACAGATAAGTTTAAGATAACAGAGTCCAAATGGATCTTTGAGTAAGCTCACCTGTAAAAACAAGAGAAATAAATATGTTATTAGTGATGGAATTATAAATAAAATAATGAAAAATAAGCAACTTCATTAATATACTCAAAAATATGCGATTCACTAATAAGAAGTATTTATTTTTATTCTCGCTATTTTATTATACAAACATCGTTAAATAATTAACTTTTAAATGAAATCCATAAATTGCTATCGATAAATTAACTTTGAACTGCAATCGATGAGTTACCTCGAAACGAATTCGATCATATCGATAGATTGCAATCGATAAATGAACTTTCAAATGAATCATATCGTATAGACAAATTGCCAACGATGAATGATCATTGAGATGAATTCTGCCATATCGATAAATTGCAATCGATCCGCATTTATTCGTAGTCTATCGACCTGAGCATACCCAACACTGATGCCCAATTCTATAGGGTAACTGCATAGTCATCTGCTCATTTGATATGCCTTTTTGTTAAGCATTTCGTGCTGGACAGACCAAAGAAAGGAAGGGAAGGGACAGAGAAAGAACATGTCCAGCAGAGTTACTATGCGGTATATACACATATGTATATGTGTATATATGTGTGTATGTGTGTGTGTGCGTGCCGTTAGCTAAGCTTTTGATAAACTGCTTCGCTCAAACTTGAAATTTAGTTGCCAGCTAAGAACTGGTGACGGATAACGGATGGCAGATAACGAACAACGGGCCAACGGGTCACGACTAACAAGTAACGAGTTACTCTTAACTATAAAAAAAATGAAATAAAATGAAACGAAATCGGCTGGAAAAAAGCTAAGCAATGATTAACTGGGAACTCTAACTTGCAACGGGTCATGAGTATATAATAAATATTGACAACAAGTACCAATTATTGTGTAGCATTTGATATCTAGCGAGCAACGAGAAGTTGGTGGAAAGTTGCGAGTAGAAGTAACAAGTAACGAGCGAAAAATCAAAGTTTCTTTTAAAGTAAGAAAGTTAAAAGAATCTTATTTCCGATTATTAGTTTTGATTACTCGCGACTTCTTGTCAGCTATAACTTACTTGCACTTGTAACAAGTCAATGTGCTTTTGAACGAGTATTGATATATTTATAACTATTAGTTAGTATTTGATGAGAAGTACTGAGTAATTAGTAACGAGTGATCAGCAACGAGTACTTAGCAGCGAGTAGCTAATGGCGATTATTTGGCAGCGAGTAATAAGTAGCGAGTAGTTGGCAGCTGATAGCGAGTTGTTTGTAACGAGTTACCAGCGACTGGTAACGGATAACTGGTAACTGCCAGCTGGTCTGCTGGTAACGAGTCAAAGTGCCGAGTCTGTGCCAAAAGCGAAGCTCTAGCTACAAGGCTAATAAAGTTCAATAGCCAATGCGACGCCTGCGAAATGTGCGCACAGCTCATTTGATGCACATTATCGTGTTTTTCCGCAGTTTTTTTTTCTTACAATGCTCCCTCCTTTCCCCTCCCCTTTTACCAACCCATCCATCCTCTTATTTTTGGGGGGTGGAAAGGGGGCCTAGTTAGTTTTGAATGTTTGCCAAAAAGGCGGCGCTGAAAATGAACGAAAATGAAAACATTTACAAGGCCCAGACAGCGACCTATGACCTAGGCAGCAACCTCAACCTTTTCTCCTCCTTTTGCAGTCCCCTCCACCTCCCACCTCCCCCATCTCTCTACGGCATTCCCTTGGCAATCGTGATGTTGTTTTGAGTTGGCGCCTGCAAATTGTTAGCCATGAATCGAATGAAACGAATGAATTGAATTGAATTGAATGGAATCGAGACGAAGCGAGTCGATTCAAAGTTCGAGTTCGAGTTTCAGAATGAGCATGAGTATGAGTCTCAGATTGAGTCCGGTCGTTGCCAGTTGACGATGATAATGATGTCGAAAATGTTGCTAATCATGATGTTGCCAACGAAATTTTATTGTGAATGAAATTGAATTCAATTGTGCAAAATCGAATGCGACGACGTCGACGACGACGACTACGGTGGTGATGGCGGCAGCGAGAGCATTGCCAACGAAGCGCAATAATTGCGCAACTTATCAACGTCAGCCGTTTGGGCGAAGAGTAGGCGTGGCCATTTGCTACTTTAGGCCATAAATGTAATGAGATTTCAGCTAAAATGGCATTTTAACATAAATACATAGAAATGAAAGACAATCAATATGCGACGACGACAGGCCATCAAAATTAATAATAATCAGTTGAGAGGCAAACAATTTTCGAGAGAGAGAACTTGAGGAAGAGTTGTATAAAAATATTCAATAAAAATAAATAATAAAATATATTATTGTATTGAATAAAATAAGGAAATATTGAATGCTAAAAAAGCAATAAAAAATAAAGAAACAAATTGTATAAACCAGTTAAATAAAAAACTAAAATGAAAATTATACATTTTGAATACTATTTTTAAATAATTGACTAAATAATCATTTAAAAATGATATATAAAGTATAACTAAAGCATTTCAAGCTTTGTATGCTAATGATTGAATGCATAACACATTAAATAAATTTAAAAAAAGTAAAAAAGTTATTTTTAGCGTGGCCCATGAGGGGATCGAACCCGCGACCTTCGCGTTATTAGCACGACGCTCTAACCAACTGAGCTAATGGGCCGCCTTGGAAGGCGGCGGCAATGTAGCAAACAAGAGCACAGCGAGCAACGAAAACGAAAACGGCAAACGTAATCAGTTTGACCAATTGTTGTGTTCTGTTCTAAAAATAGAATTTGCGCGCAGTTTGAGAGGCACTGTGCGATCGTAACAATCAGCTTTACGAGTCAGTTTTAAAGCTTTTTTCATGATGGGTTGGCTTTAAAGCATTTGCTAATTAAATGCGCAGTGCGCACCACCGGAAGCAGCAGCATTGCCAGCAATAACAATCACAAGAGTGCTTGTTGTTGTAGCCAAAGTTGTTGTTGTTGTTGTTGTTCTTGCTGTTGTTGAGTAGCAACAACAACAATAGGAAATGCAATGCTTAAGACTGTGTGCTCTGCTGATGCGATGCGATGCGATGCGACGACTTTACAACTCATTTTGCACATTTCCTTGACATTCTCATTTCAGATTTCTTTTCCCCAACGTGCTCTCTGCGTCCCTCTTCCCCCAATCGTTCTTTTCTTTTCATTGTGTGCTCTACGTGTTCCGCTATTGTTAAACAGACGTGTGCAAGTGTGTGAGTGTGAGTGTGTTTGTTGCTGCTTTCTACCTGCTGCTGAGTTTGCGGGGTGTGTGCGAGCAGAGCGGAAATATGTCTGTTCATTAGAGCGTCGCTTAATTAGCGCAACGCTTTGTTTTGCACACACACACACACACGCACACACACAGTTGCATCTGCTATTCCCCATACTCCAATTACTATTTATGTATGTATGTGTGTGCCTGTGCCATTAGCCTCGACTCTGCTCTGCGCTACGCTGCGCCACGTCAGCGTTCGCTGTCCGCAGTCGGCGTCAACGTCAACGGCAACGTCAGCGTCGTGTCTGATTTGTACGGCTTCTGGCGCCACGTGAAACATGCGACCGTGTGGCCTAATGGATAAGGCGTCGGACTTCGGATCCGAAGATTGCAGGTTCGAGTCCTGTCACGGTCGAAAAATTGTCAACTTTTTTTAAAATTCTTTTTTGTTTTATCGTTGCTGCGTTTTTCTTTTTTATCTGTTTTTGTTTTTTTTTTTGCTGCAATGTCATTATTCAATTTGTCAGTTGTCGTTGAACGTTTTTCCCTCGCACCTTCCGCACACACACACAGACAGACAGCAATTAATTTCCATGCGAATGAGTCGATTTGTTTTGTGTCGTCGTCTGCCCTCTGTCGCATCTGCTGCTTAGCGCTTGACAAGCAGCAGAAGTGGGTGTTCATTAATTCCTTAAGCTATATGCCGCATATATGTATGTATGTATGCAGTTTGCCATTGCAGCTACTCTGCTCTCCTTTTACGGCACTTTTTAACTCATAACCCCAATTATATGCAGCTGCAACCTCGTTCTTTGCCCTTTTTCACTCACTCTGTCTCTGTCTCTGTCTCACTTGCTCTTTTGGCGAACTTTTCGATAAGCGTTTAATTGCAGGTCGAGGAGAACAACGACTTTGCAATTTTCCCCAAACGGGAAATGCGTTGAACAATTTCAGCCGGATGTTAAATGTCACTGCTGATATTATTCTCTCTCTCTCTTTCTCTTTCTGTCTCCCTCTCTCGTTGGGCTGTCTCTGTTGGCAATTTATGACAAAAATCGTAAAGAAATAAAGCGAAAATTATGCTTAAATTGCTCGCACTCCGTTTACAGCTGCAGTTTTACAGCTTTTACAGTTCAAAGATGGCCGCGGCTTTTGGCTGTTCATTTAACGATTAATATACCGTTGAAGTTGAAATATTTGCGAGTATTTTATGGGTATTTATAATAGAGTTAATGTTAATATAAGTTTTTTTTTTTACTTTTGTTCCTTTTTTTTGATTTAACGTAAACAAGAAATTGATTCTAATTACTTGTCAGCCATAAAATAACTCGAAACTTGCACTTGTAACGAGTCAATGTGCGCCTACATTTAAAGAGTATTGCCTTAATGAGTAATTGGTAACGAGTGATCAGCAACGAGTTCTTAAAAGCTGCAATTTTACACTCCTACAGTTTGAAGATGGCGGCTGTTCATTTAACGGTTAATATATAGTTGAAGTTGTTGAAATACTCGCGAGTATTTTAACAGTATTTATAATAAAGTTAATGTTGAAATTTAATAAAGACTCAAAAATAATAATAAAATTAAATAAAATTGTTTTTGCTTTAAAGATTGTTTAACTAACTGGGGTAATTTTTAGTAAACGAAAAAATTCCCTATTTTTTTTTTTTGATTTATTTTGTTCAAAAGTTGACCAAAATGAAAAATACTTTCGTCATTCTCTAGATATAACGAGTTAAATTAAGAGGTTTCTTGTTTATAGTCCAGTAGGTTGAAATTTACACCGCTTGTGCTTTTTTGTATATAATAAAAATGCGTTTGTACTTTTAAATATACATATGTTCCGCAACACATCCAAATTTCATTAATTTATCCGCATTCCAAAAAAACCGCTCCAAAAACAAGGATTAAAATATTGTGTAGCCCCTTGAATAAAGCATATTATAATATGATAATAAATAATAATATTCACAAATGTTGAAAGCGATTAATTTGCTTTCAACAAACACAGACAAATTAATAATAATAATGTGCTACAAAAAAGAGGAATATACATTTATATATTTTTAAACTAGCTCAAAAGTTGCAAATGTGAAAATCGCAGTAATTACTCTGTGGGGACTTTCCACTTTCCACTTTTGTGGAGCTGCAACTGAACCGATTTTTATGCCAACTATCGCACAACTTTTCATTTGGTATTGCCTGTTTCTATCTAAGCTTCTCTCTCTGTCTCTCTCTCTCTCTCTGTCCCTCTTTCTCTTTCTCTCGCTCTCGTTCTCGCTCTCTTGAACCCAACTCTAGTCACAACTTTGTGACGACTGGAGTTTAAATTAACCCGAGGACTGCCTATTAAACGCGTCACGAACAGAAGCGTCTGGGGCACGCATTCTCCCTCTCTGTCACTCTCCCACACTCCTCTCTCTCTCCTTCACGCCCACTCTCATGCTGTCCCACTCACTCGTGTGCTGGCATTATGATTACGCATTTTTGGCTGCAAATGAAATGTTTTGTCAGCTTGCTGCCAAAACAGCGCACAACTTAATGCCAGACGCTCTAGAGGCGCACACACGCACACACACACACACACACACACACACACACACACACACTGAGACACGTGGCAAACAAACAAACATTGGCGCAATTTTGCTGCCATATCAAAAAGTTTGCTTCGCCTTTTTTCACCCAACATCTCAAGCAGCAGTCGCTGCCTCTGCCTCAGTCGCTGCCTCTGTCTCTGTCTCAGTCGCTGTCGCAGTCGCAGTCGCTGTTGCAGTTGTCGTCGCCATCGACGCAGACGCTGTAATTTGCATTTGTAATCAAAAAGTTGCACATAAACTTTGTTTTATGCTCATTTTCCTGCACCCACACGCAACAACCCGTCTGCTCATCACTCTCTCTCTCTCTCTCTTCTCTCTTTCTCTCTCTTTCGCTTTCCCCCTCACTCACTAAGAAATTAGATGACAGACACTTTAATATGCCCATCCCAACCACACCGCACCCCTGTGGCAGCGACATGTGGCATGTGCCACATAAAAAAAAAGAGGAAAAAAAAACACAAAAATTATCATCATCATCACAGCGCAGTTTCCCTCAATATTTTCAGCATTTTCCGCTGTCAATATTGAGGAAGGGCACAAAAAGCGAGCCGCATAAATGAGACAGCGAACTAAAGACTCTCTCTCTCTCTCTCTTTCCCCCTCTTTCTCTTTCTTTCTCTCTCTTTCTCTCAGTTAACAACAACAACAATGTGAAATAAGGGAAACTATTTATTATCCAACACGGCAAAACATTTAATGAGCTTTCTGCAATTTCTTTAAAAAAAAAACTGCTTAGAGAACAGGTTTTGGAAAAGTATTGAAAACGGTTTCGAGTAGCACTAAAATAAGAATAACAAGTAAGAAAGCTACAGTCGAGTGTGCTCGACTGTGAAATACCCGCTACCCATTTTGAATAAAAGCGGTAATAATCTCAAAATATTAAATATAAATATGCATGTATTTTCGATCGGGATTTGAACTCGAGCACCACCGACCGGGTGGTTAAAAAAAATTGTGGAAGTTATTAAAGAAATACTTTTGTATGGGCAAATCGCCTACTTACTAGGGCTCTTAGTTGCTTTGGCCGACAATCTGGTACATTGTGCCGTCTATGGTATATTTTGAATGGTGTGCTGTATCGATATACCAAACATACCATTTGGTATATTTATAGTATTTTTTAATATTTTCGGTATATTTTGAAAATAATACCGCAATATTTTGCCCTTATTAAAAATGGGTAGCGGGCATCTCACAGTCGAGCACACTCGACTGTAACTTTCTTACTTGTTAAATATTGAAAGGTTCCTTTTACCTCTTAGTAGATAAGATAAGAAACTAGAAGATTTTCATGTTTTTGAGGGCAATATTCTCAGTACTAAGACTTAAATCTTGATTTAAAAACTTCTTTTATCGATGTAGGATTTTAAGAAGTGCGCCAATCAAATAAAATATGTCTTCAAAGAAATTATTTCCAGCTGACAATCATTAAGAGCACTTCACTTTGTCGCTCATCGATTTGCCACTTGAATGTTGAATGTTGAATGCCAAACGTTGTCACATCGTTAAAATGCCAAATATCGTCATTTAATCAAGTGTTGTCGCTCGCTTTTGGGCGAATTTAAATCAAATGAAATGAAATCAAATCAAATATTTAGTTGCTGTTAAATTTATGACAAGCGAATGCCAAACAAATCCCATAAAAAAAAAACGAAAAAGGATTTCCCGCTTCTCCATTTTTGTGTGTTGTTTTTTCCGCTCTTCGCTTTTCGCTTTTCATCAGCATCATCGTCGTGGACGATGCCATAAAAAGTGCGGCAAATATTTGCGTGCAGCTGTGACTTCTGTGTGTGTGTGTAAGGAAAGGAAGGAGGAAAGGAAGGGAAAGGAGTAGTTGCTTTTGGCTTGGCTTTTATCTGGCACTTTGGCCATTTGAGAATTGTTAAGCCCCGAAGGGCAGGCAGCAAAGCCATCAAACTGCATTTATCAGCTCAAAAGTGTGTGTGTGTGTGTGTGTGTATTGAAGCCGTTTGATAGACTCTCTTCTGCACAAGTCAATATTTAATTTGTTCAAATGTCAGCAGGCAAACAAAAACAACAACAACAACAACATCAACACAAAAAAGTCAACTTTCTTTTGCAGGCTTTAACAATTTGCTGTGCTGATAAATTAACTGGCCAAAACCGAAATGAAAAGCCAAGTGGCAGCTGACAGCGATGAGCTAACAACTTTTTAGCCCTGGCCTTAGCAATGACATTTAATTTTTCAACACACTAAATCCGGCTGCTTGACTTTGCCATTTCCCTTCACTTCCCTTTCGCTTCCCTTTTTGCAAATATGCAAATTGAGTTTTAATGCAGATTTATTGCCTTAGACAAAAGGCAACAACAAACACAGTTTTTGCCTTTGTTGTTTGTTTTTTTTTTATTTTTTTGTGTTTGTCGTAAATGAAAATTGACATTGAAAATTGGTTTGCTTTGCATTACTTAAATACAGTTATTAATGCGTGAATTATTTAATAACAATTAGCGATAATTGCAATTACATAACAATTTATTATTGATTGTGTATCGCATCGCATCGCATTTTCATTTCCATTTCCATTTCCGTGCCGCATTTTTCAACAATTCGATTTCAATTTCAATTTCAATATCGACTTCGATTTGTTTTTGCCTTTTGTTTTTATCCACACAATTAACTTGATTTTATTCACACAAAACAACAAAAAAAAAAAAAAAACAAAAAATTGCAAACATTTGCATTCATATTCTCAACACACATTTAATTAAACATTTCCAGCAGTCGCTCAACTTCCGAGTTACCCAGTAAAAAGTATTATATTTATTTTTTCATAACATAGCAAACTTAAATTTTATTAATATTCTATTTTAATACTAATTTAATTTCTTTAATCATTTTTTAAAATTATTATTATTTAATTAATTAAAATTTATAATCATTTTATTTTATATTATTATTTATTTTTTATTATTCATTAGTTCTTATAGTAATATTTATTTTTGTATTTCCTTAAAATAAGGATTTTCATTAATTTCTTATTTTTGTTTTGTCATTTTGTATCAATTATTATTTTGTTAATGTATTTGTTTCTTATAATTATAATAAGATTTTTCCATTAATTTTTAAGTAAATATTTTTTAATCTGTTTTTAAAATGATTAAAATATGATTATTCATTACTTTTTTATTTTAATATATTTTTTTTTGGTTAAATTATTTTAGAAAATGCATATTTTAATATTTATTTTATTTGGTTTAAATCACAGATCTTCATACATTTATTTTTTTCAATATTTATTTTATTTTATTTAAATCATTTTTATAAATGCTTAAAATAAAGATTTTCATAAATTTTCGTTATATTTTTTTAGTGAAATCATTTTTGCGATGCCCTAAAATAACTTTGGTGAAATGCATGTTTTTATAGCTCGAACAAATTGAATTGAGGCAACTCGATAGCTGTTAAAGTGTTTTGCATGTCAAATTGCAGCTTGTTAGCTTTTTGGGAAACTTCAAGTTTCTTGAGGTTGCCACAAAATTGGCTTAGCTTAAAGTGAGTCTGCAAAATGGATTGCAAAGTGTGTTCTTCTCTGCTGTCAGCTAGTCACACACACACACACACGCACACACACACACACACGCACACACTCACACACACAAAAAAAGAAAACAAGAATATCGACCACAAACTCTCAATTGGCCAGCTGTGACCGAGTTGAGTATCTACGTAACATATAACTGAATGTTTGTATGTATAAAGTGTAGTATATAATCTGAGGAGAGACCTCAACGCGTCCAATACGCGTGGCTGGTTGGCCGCAAGGACGAAATGCTCTTCGGTGCAGACAGAGAAAGGGGGAAGGAGAGAAGAAGGAGGGAGAGAAGTCTGGGCAGACACAACTCAACTCGAGCCAAATAGAATCAATGTGGAATTTTAGTTAATTAAAACACAATAAAATATGCAAATGCTACGAGTGCTTTGAGTCAACCGCAGTCGGAGACAGAGTCAGAGACAAGAGAAAGAGAGAGAGAGAGAGAGAGAGAGAGAGAGAGAGAGAGATGAGAGCGAGGACAACCACAAGACAGAGCCTCAAGTCTATGGGAGTTTGGGTCGGAGTTTGCCAAATGGGTTTTGATGTGCCAAAGTCAAAGTCAAGTGCGCCAAAAGTGAGGCAAGCCAGAGACAGAGGCAGAGGCAGAGACAGAGGCAGCGGCAGATGCAGCAGTAGTTGCCACAAGCGGAGGCAGCGTCACTTCATCTGAGTGCCACATGACGTATGCGTGATATGCAGCATGCAATATGCAATGCCAGCACTCCGCCAATCCTCCACAACTGCAACTTCAACTCCGACTCAATTCGAATGCAACTTCAGTTGCAACCTCAATCCGCACCACAGTCAACCGAAATGCGATAACAACGACGCACACTGAGCCAAACAATTAAAAGCTTTTCTCAGCAACGAAATAAACGAATTTGCTTTTTATTGAAGTTTTACAAATATGAAAAAAGCAACAATATTAACATTAAACATTAACATTTGCATTGCCATTTTCATTAGTGTCGAGAATTAAAAACTTTCGTCACTGAAGAAATAATTAAGCTTTTAATGTTGCTTCATTGGCACTTGCATTGTAATTTTCATTACTATTAGGAATGAAAAGTTGGCATTTCGTTTAAAGCTAAAATTGCAATTTATGAATTATAATTAAAAAAAAAGTACGTTTTTTGGACTTATTATTGAACTGTTCTCCACTTGTTGATTCATTAGCAATTGCATTGGAATTTTTATTACAGTCAACAAAGTAATGCATTAGCATTAATATTATATAACATTATACATTGCGTTTAAATGTGACTTTTTATTTTAATTCTCAGCAAAAATTTTTAAAATTAAAATTGAATTGCAGCTTCATTAGTATTTGTATTGTAATTTTCATTACTATCTAAAATTAAAGCTTTCATTAGCAATTCAATTCAATTCAATTCATTGCAAATATTTATTATTTATAATTAGGAATTAACAGTTTAAGTCAGTCATTATTAATCTGTTCTCCACTTGATGATTCATTAACATTTGCATTGTAATTTTCATTAGAGTGCAAACTTTTCAACACAAAGTGAAGAATAAATTGTGTTAAGTGCGTCTTCAATTTAGTTTTAAGCGAAAGTTTTTAAGATTCATTAATGAGCTGCAGTTTCATTAGCATTTGCATTGTAATTTTCATTACTCGCTACAATTTTAACCTTTCATTTGTAAAACAATTTTGTGAAATGCTAAAATTTTCACATATCAATTGTAATGCTAAAATAAGAGTTTTAGTAACTCACAAGTAGATTTTCTTCACTTATTTCATTGGCATTTGCATTGTATTGTAATTTCCATTAAATAATTGCCATTTTAGGTCATGTTGCTCTTCATGTGCATTTAAACAAATACAAAATAAGTAAACAAAAACAGTTGGTAAATAATTATTAAACTGTTCCGCATCATTACCATTATCATCGTAATTTGCATTAAAAAGTTTGCCGCTTAATCATGCATTTGCTGTTGTGTTGCTTGCAGCAACTTTTGCTGAGTTTTTGGCTGAGTGCACGAAGCGCTGTTAACTCAATTAACACTGGCGGCCGTTTTAATGCATTTATTGATAGAGAAGAAGATGAGAGACGCGCAGCACTTTAAAGTGCAATCATTTAATGCGTTGTTGCAACCAATGCGAACCACTGCGAATTACTTTCGAACCACCGTTGAACCGTTGCATCATCGTCCCATGTGGTGTTCGCTCAAGAGTGCCAAGCTGTGCGGTTCGGTGGTCGCTTTTAACCGCTGCACTTTGGGCCTCTGCCCCAAAAAGAACAAACTGCGACACGCCACAAAAGAGACAGCAATACAGTAAAAGAGAGACAGAGAGAGTGTGTGTGTGAGAAAAGGTTGCCATTGTCGTCAGATAGAGGCAGAGTTGCCAATTATGCGGAGACCGCTTAATAAATATGAAATGACATAAATAGCCAAAAGTTTGTTATAAATACCCTGTAAAAAATTTTAGTCTCAACTCAATGGGGCATGCTCAGTGGCACACAGTTAAACGTAGACTATTTGCTAGGGTATCTGGCAGTCTGTTTTGCTTTTTGCAGTTGGATGCTGTAAAAAATGTAGGCACAGAGCACACAAAATGAAAGTTGAATGCGTAGCCGCAATGTCAACCCTCGTCTAGGCGCAACAAAAAACAACGACAACAAGAATAACAACAATGTCGCAACAACAACAACAACAACAACAATAGCAACAAAGTTGACAACAACAGAAACAACAACATTGACATCACAACAAAGCAAAAGGCATAAATATTGTGTTCACGATTTTTGTTGCCAGATTTCGCAGCTGACCAACAAAAAAAAAAAAAAACAAAAAAAAGACGGGACAACGAGCAAAGCGATTGAGTTGAGTTGGAGGTGGAAAGGGGAAGGGAAACCAGGGAATGGGGAACAAGGGGAAGTCGAAAGGAAAGCACATGAATAACATTTATGAGCGCCTTAAAATACTTACATAAATTAAATTATTTATTAACGTTTTAGTTTCGGACGCCAAGCGAAGCGACACAAAATCAAATTTATCAAGCGACAAACTCTTCAATAAATTGAAGCGATTTTCACATATTTTCCATTTCAATTTTGCCCACGAAAATGGCCAAAAATAAATTCAGAAACACTCGAGGCAGACTGCGACTGAAAAGTCAGCTGCAGTTCAGCTGAAAGTTCAGGAGGAGTATAGTATGAATACAGTTTTTGAACTTAGTTTCTAAGCACGTATTCTATATTATTATTATTTTATTGAAATAACAAATACAATTCTTTATTGCAATAAGATAAGCCGGAGTGTCTGAGGCCTTCGAGATATATTTAGCATGTATTCAAATATAATAAAGTGTTTACAAATAAATTTCCCTTTTTTTGTCAGTGAAAATTCAGTTCACCTGAAAATTTGGCGACTCTTGACAATAACAGAAACTTTTTTTAAACACACATATATTTAACCCTATAGAATGCACTGATCAATCATTTTATATACATTTGACTGTAAGGAAAATTCAGCTGCATTTCAGCTGAAAAGTCAGGCGCACTCGAAAACATTTGCGAAATATTATTAAACATATATATTTGAAAGAACACATTAGAATTGATTTACTGAACTAACCAAAAATGTATTTCCTCCGTAAGCATTTCAAATTCATTTCAAATGAATCACATTAATAGGAATATTTAATAATAGCAGTGAACTCGCAATAAATCGTATTAATGTTAATGATCACTAGCCACAAGAGTCAATTATTAATAAAATATGAAAATAATACTTTAGCATTAATTAGCATTTATGTTAATTTCATTGCGGTGCGATGCCAGCTTAATGCTAACTTCAGAGCTGCACGCTGCACACGCAGCTAATTAAATTGGTTTAGCTAATATAATCAGCTTAATGCTTTAGAGCAGCTTAAGTTAATCAGAGCTCTGTGTTGGCCAATTTGCTTCTCCCACTTCGCCTATGTTAAGTGTGGCACGGCAAAGGGCGGCAAAGTTCATTTAGTACCTGGATGAGGTTTTCTTGCCGCAGCACACGACGAATTGAATCACAGCACAAACTTAGCACTAATGACGCCAGCTTTCAATTTGCATAGCAATACGGAGGAAGCCCTCGACTTGTCCGGCTGCCTACTTAGGATTGGGATTATATTCACGAGATTCTGGTTAAAGCGTGGGGCGTGGAGTGAAATCGACACAAAACGCTGCGTTTTCAATGAATTAACCAAAAATAAGGCAGACAAAAAATATAGAAGAAAAAGAAGAAGAGGAAGAGGAGGAGCTGATCTGGTTACAGACAAACAAAGTGTACCACAAAGTGTGTTCATTCTGCTCAGCGATGTCCGACAAGGCGGGGCAATTATTGTAAGCGGCTTTCATCGTGCGATGATTACACTTACAGCTGAAATGGCGCACAACGAGAGCAGAGCAGAGCAGAGCTCTGAGCTGAACAGCTCGTTGGGTCCAGCAAAGCGAAAGCATAAAAAATAATGCTGGCACTATTTTTACTGCCGAACTCTTAATGCTCTTTAGCTATGCAAATGAAGTGTATCAAAGATAAATTTAAGTATGAAAGTCGACAAAGTCAAAGCTGTGCGGTATTCATTTTAAAATATACCAAATTAATACTAAAACTATAGCAAGTTATATATTTGGTATATTGGTATAGTGCTATGTTTAAAATATACCAAAAGTTACATTTGGTTGATTGTTATAATACTACATTCAAAATATATCAAATCAAAATTCCACAAAATATACAAAAATACATATTTAGTATATTGTTATAGTACTGCAATCAAAATATACCAAATCAAAATTCTACAAAATACTAAAAATATATGAAATGTTATATTTGGTATTTTGTTATAGTACTGCATTCAAAATACCCATATCAATATTTCGCAAAAATAATATAAATATAGCAAAGGCTTTATTTGGTATATATTTGATATATTGATTGATTGATATTTTGAATGTAGTACTATTCAAAATATACCATTGGGTGTTATATATATATATTCCATTTGTTTCAATATTCGCTAAAAGTCCAGTAAAGATCAATATATCTTTTCAGTTGAATTCATTTAATAATCAAGGTTTCTCTTTTCAAAGATTGCTGGTGAATTTTATTTAAAATATGCGATGTAAATACTAAATATTTAAATTATTTGTCAGCTAAAAAGCATTTAAATTATGTATCCTACGCTTTAAATAAATATTAACATTCAAAGGCCAATTATAAACATAATTTCAATTTTAATAAATTAACTTTAATCACAATTTTAGAAATATGCTCCGCCATAACTTTTGTTTTTGAATCATATAAAGTTTCTTTTGAATAATATTTAGATTTATTCTTAGAACCCTTTTTTTTAATGAAACCATATCGAGATTCTATTGAATAACATTTCAAATAATTCATCTTTAATTGCAGAATTGCATATTTAGTGGCAAATGAAAGGGAATGCTTGTGTCAGGGTATTTAAATGGCTACAAAAAAAATGTGCGGCCGTTAAGAAGGCGGCGATTGAAGGCCCAAAGTGTAGGAGACAAAGCCAGAGGAGTGAGCGAAAGAGAATGAGAGAAATAGATACAAGTGAGAGGGAGAGGGAGAGGAAGAAGAAGAGCAAGGGAAGACACAGCAAAACATTTCTAAAAACGCATTTTGCTTACATCTGGCTGGATGTTTGGCTAGTTGGTTGGTTGTTTGGTTGTTTGGCTGGTTGTCTGGTCGCTTGTTGGCCTAATTAGTGCTGTGCATTTTTATGGCATAATTTTCGGCGTTGTAAGCGTTTTGGCGCCATCAAATTGTACAACATGAAAATATTACATTAAAATTTATGAACTAAAAACATACACAAAATAACAAAAGCATATAAAACTCACACAGAGAGTGGGAGCGGAAACTAGTTTCACAGTTTCTGTTATTCTTGTTGTTTTTGGCGGTTAGCAGTTGGTTCTATCTACACTTTGTCTGGATTATGGCCAGCGCAATTAGTGGCCAGACTAAAACTCACTCTACCCAAACTGAAACTGAAACTGGACTCAACTCAACTCGACGCGACTTCGAGTCAGCTGCAAACTTGCCTTGCTGGCGATTCCTTTTTATTGTTATGGCACACATTCACATGAACTCACCTGTAACGAGATAAGCAGATAACAGAGAGATAACGGATAAGTACTTGAGCCACAGCATTCAATAAATAATTCATTTGCAATTGAATTCGAAATTATAAGAGTTAAATATCAATCAAAATAATACGAGGAAACACATATGATTCCATTTGTAATATTAGCAAAACTGCAGTATTATGCTCAGAATATACCACAAAAATACTAAAAATACTAAAAGTATGATCTTCGTCTATATAAATGTTATGCTAAAGTTATTACAACTTCAGAAAAGTGTAGTTAAATACCAAAAAAAATACTAAAACATATTGAATAATGGATTTGGTATCTATATGAGTTATCAAAAAGTTATTTATTTATATGTAAATTATTATACAAAATTATATAATAACTAAAAGAAGGGAGCTACTAAGCTAGTAAGGCCATCGACTCAATGCTATAAAAAGGTTACTACAGTATATTTTTGTATTTTCTCTGTATATTTTACGAATAATACCGCAGTGTTTTGCTTTTATTGCAAATGAAATTATATTAATTAAATTAGGGATATATGTAACTTAAAATTTTCGAAGAAAAAAAAACAAAATTTACCGAAGAATGATTTTAGATAAAAATATTATTAAAAACTTATCACAACTTTAGTATATTTTAGTATTTGTTCGGTATTCTCAAAGAATAAAGAAGCACTGTTTTGGTTTTATTGTAATTTTAATTAAATGCAGATGTCGAAGCCATTGTTTTGCTTGCTATAATTTCAATGATGTCTCAATTTTCTATTTAATGCAAACAAAGGTATTTCAGATGTTTATTCATTATTTTTGAATGTTCCTTTTCGGAACTATTTATTATGAGGGGAAATTCAAGAATATGAATAAATCACCTCTAAAAATATTGATTTGTTTCAATAAATGTCTAATCTTCTACTGTACTTATGGATTGTAAAAACAGTTCCAAGCAATGTGTTAACAACTTCAATTATTACCAAAAATATATCAATATCTGCTGTCACATTTCTCTATCGTCTATCGATAACAGCCAAAATATAGTTTGAGTTCACTTAAAGCGCACATTGAAGTTGTTTAGTTTTATGTGGCAACTAGAGTCAATACGTCGCATCCTCGGGGGAATTGTCTGGGTGTTTGTGTGTGGCAGGTTGCATGTTGCATGTGGCAGCTTGGCTGCAGCGTGCAATAAAAATGCATTTCATGCTCGAAACATGACTTGGCTCAATTTATTTTACGCTGCCGCATTTAACGACTTCACACAGGACTTGCCCGCAATCGGAGACGCCGCCGTCGACTGCCAGAGTTGCCAGTGTTGCCACCACCCCGACATGTCAGACAGCGAGAGAAAGACTGCTGAATGTAATGGTGTTAGGCCACAATGAGCTCAATTTACGCCAATGATTGGCGGTGCCGCCGATCGCAAAAGGGGGCCAGATGTCGATGTTGCAGCGCGGGTTGCCCCGAACAGCTTGTCTAACTCTGTCTGTCTGTCTGTCTGTCTGTCCGTCTGTCTGTCTGTCCGTCTGTCTGTCTGTCCGTCTGTCTGTCTGTCTGTCCGCCTCTCCGTGCTGATGTCCTGCTAGCCGCACCTTGCTTCTGCTTATGGCTGTTGCCGAAAAAGTTTCATGTTTGCATTTGCCTATCGTCTATCGTCTGGATCCGTCCGTCCGTCTGCCTGTCTGTCTGCCTGTCTGTCCGCCTGCAAGCTCGTGTGTGGAACCTTCGCCAGACGTTAAACATCGCGTGCAGACAGACATGAAAGCAGCAACAACAAAAAAAAAAGAAAAAAGAGAAACGAACCAAGTCGCAGACATGAAAATTGCACTGCACACGGCATCAAGAGCGACTTCTTGGCCAGCAGAGTTGCTTCTTCACTCCGTTCCCCCATCATCCCCGTCCCCTCCCCCACACCCTGCTCATCAAGCAGCTACTCTAGTTCGCTGCGCCCCTTCAGAGCCAAACAAGAAAGTACAACAAGCAAAGCCATATATAAAAATCAACTGACATGTCTATGGACTGTGTGTGGAGACAGATAGAGAGAGAGAGAGAGAGAGAGAGCAGCATACATCGTGAAGAAAGGGATGGCAAGGAGCTGAGGGGAGGGAGATTGTTAGTGTTGCAGTGGTTGTTAAGGTTTGCGGAAGTCGCCCCTTGGGCTCGACTGTTGCTGCCTCTTTTGGGGCCGAGGCAAGTTTACTTGTTACACGTAACAAGCGCAGCATTCTATTCTTAGGCAAAGTATCCCCTCCACTTATCAGAACACCCTCACCCTTCCCCTCCTCCTCCTCCTCCTTCCTACCTTTTTCCCTGCTCCCTAAACGGAATGCTGAAAATATACTATTTAAGGCAATCAGAAATGACGATTGCAAACTTTATGGCAAACGCCAACAGACATTTTAATTGTGATTTGTGTTTGGCAGGCAGCAAAGAACTTCAAAGAGTGCAGAGATGGAGTGTAACAGGAAAAAAGAGAAAGAAAGGGAAAAAGGAAGAGCAAGCAAAAGACACAGTTAGTTGCAAAAGATATCGAATAAGTAGTTGGCTGGCGAGTTTTCATGACAGCTTCAAAGATGCCCTTTGAATTTCCTTCAATTTGACGTCGATTCGCTCAGAATACTAATTGAGACAACACAATACAACGACAATAACAACAACAACAACAACAACTATGTTGTCGCTGACAGCGAGTGTTTACTGTGCTCATTAGGCAATGATTTGTAATTAAGCCGCGACTACATTCAATAAGCATGTGATTTATGGCAGCACAAACTCAAAAGGAAGATTGTCTGCTTCCTCTAGATGAAGTGGAAGCTCACAAATCGCATTCAGCATTCAGTTTTCAGTATTCACCGCACAAGAAGTCGATGAGCTGTAGAAACATAGTGGCGGGCATTCATAATACTTGCACCGAATCGAAACAATCAAAAGTGGAACGATTTAACATATTTATCAAGAAAAAAAGGGAATTAAGAAAGTTACAGTCGAGTAATCAGCTGTGAGATACGCAATATAAGCGAAACGTTGCGGTATTATTGCTTAAAATATACTGAAACAATATACCGAAAAATACTAAAATATACCATAAGCTATGTTTGACATATAGTATTACATTCAATGTACTATTAATACAAAAAATACCACAAACTGCACAATATACTGTCCGTGCCTGTTACTTTTTCTGATTACACAAAGCGGATATAAGAAGTATATCTATAAAGTACGCACATACAATACATTTTTTTGCATCAATATACAATTAGTACTAAATATACCATAGATTGCAAAATATACGAATCTGTCCATTACTTTTAGATACATTTCATTAATAAGCTTTGACACTTTATTCTGGCATGCTAAACGAATTGAAATGAAGAGAATGCAAAACACCAATAATTGCCAGAAAATTGATCAGAGCTTTATAGAGCGAAAAGTGAATTAAAACTCACAGTGAGTGCATGTTTAATTCGATTAATATTTGACATAGAAATGCAGTAATTATTGTCTTGCGATTGCCACCTGAACTCTTTAACTGGGCAATTTCTTAATTGAGTTAATCATATTAATTGCTTGCATATTGCAGCAAACAAATTTGCTGAATAATTTGCAAATTGATAGACAATGCTGATGCTGACTTTTCTGTCTCTCTGTCTGTCCGTTTGTCTGTCTGTCTGTCTGTCGCCTGCTTGAAGCCAACAATCCAATTGAAAATTGTTTGCTGTTTACCGCTTTCATTGTGTTTCATCCTTAACAACATGAATATGTGGCCAACAACAAGTTGACTAACAACACACACACACACACACACACGCACACACAAAAGCGTCTTAGAAAATGAGAAATAATAACTGACTGCACCGACAAACTAAATACCCTGCAAATTCTATGTACGAAATTTTCAGGAACATGAATATGCATGACTTCTAAAAATGAATATTCCAAGTGCATTAATTTAGTTGCTATAAAGAATTGAAAAATTACAATTTTTCTAGTTCAACATGTGCTTTAACTTTTGCTAGTCATTTTTCGGCACTGCAGGGTATAAGTAGGAAATGAAGATGATGACGCAGAAGAAGTAGCGAAGTAGAAGTAGGAGTAGAGAAGTAGCGAAGAACAGCAACAACAAAAGCCATTTGCTATTATGATAATTATTTTGAAAGGCTTTGCACGAGTTTTTGAACACAAAAGGGATTTAAATTACGCCGCTAAGCGGTTTATGCAGCAACAACAACAACAACAACGAAAACAAGAAGAAGTAGAAGGCGAAGACGAAGAAGGAGAGCTCAAAATTAAGAGCTAACGAATTGCCGTCATCTTATGAGCAGGCTGTTAGACAGAGACGGAAAGAAAACGAGAGCGAAGGCAGAGGCAGCGAGAGTTAGAGTGGGAGAGAGAACGAACTCATCAGCAGCCAAGCATCGCATTTTGAGATAAACATAAAGCGCACCTAATGCGTGTGCGAGTGAGTGAGAGCGAGTGTGCATGTGTGTGTGTGTGTGTGTGTGCCCGCAGCTCATGTGTGTGTGTGTGAATGCTGTTGACTTTGGATAATGTCGTTTGTTGCCTGCCGTCGCTGCCCGCGTTTTGTTTGTTTGTTTGTTTGTTTGACTGATTGTCTGTCATTTTGTCTGATTGTGCGCCTATTAGCAAACAAATGAATGAATAACTGCACACACACACACACAAGCGCATACACCCACACGCGCACACACGCATTCCCTTCGTTGCTTTCTCCATTCGTTTTCATTTTCGTTGATTGAATGTGCGAACGAATGTTGCGAGCTAAAAGCCGCAGTTTGAGTTTAGTCAGTCTTTCTTCTAGCAAAGCGCCGAGAGCGGGAGAGCAGAGAACGGGAAGAGGGGGAGGGACGTAATTCGAGAGCGTCGCGTCGTGTGTGGCATCTAACACAATTGACAAACGAGATTATTGTGCTTTAATCCTTTAAGTCTTTGTTAGACAATTTGCAGCCAAATGGCGTGCAGCGCCTAGAGGAAAACGCAGGCATGTACGACTGTAACATACCCTTTACTAATTATTAATTGTTTAGTATTACTTTCGTCACAGAAATGAATTCTATAATAGTTAAGCTCATATCAACAAGTCGCCAAATAATGATCCTGAATATCTATAAAAATGAAACCTTTAAATATGTAGTAATAAATAAATTTATTTATATAGTCGATAATGTAATTTTAATTTAGAATATTAAGAGTATTTGAATTATTTTACTGCTTGTTTCAAATATAATTATTTTGTATCGAAATATTGTTAAAATTATTATATAGAGAGATTAATTGTCTAATTTTTTATGTATTTTGATTGATTGTTATTTTCCGTGCGGAAAAAATATAAACATAAATATATTATAAAATCTTTTTTTACATTTTAAAATTTTGATGATTTTTTCCCGCTTAGAAGAAAACAGTTAAAAAATCAAAATACTTATAAAATGCAACAAAATAATCTCTCTACTTTTTTTTAAATAATTTGAACAATAGCTTAACACATAATAACTCGATATTTTGAACAAACAGTAAAATAGTAAAAAAAAAATCACTTTTTCACTTTATTTTGATTAGTTCGAAAACTCATTCAATGAAATTCAAAGTGAAATCGGCATTCATATAATAGTATATTTCAATATCATTCCATTCAATTTTATGCTTAACACACCCTCTTTCGAATGCATTTACAGGGTATTCGAAGCGTTGCTTGCCTCCCTGCAGCCTGTGTCACACTCTGAGTGGCTTTAATTGCTCTGCAATGCGATTGCATTCATTCTGATGCTCACAGTCTGTCAATCTAACTAGTCAGTCAGTCAATCTGTCTGCCTGCCTGTCTGTCTGTCCGTCTCTCAGTCCATCAATCGCATGCTCCAACAACGACGATTGCAATTTCATGGTCTCTACCATTGTTGGTCGCTCTTTTGGATCCGCTTTGAGCAGCTTGTCGGCATGTTTCAATTGACTTGGCTCAACTGTCCGTCTGTCTGTCCGTCCGTCTGTCTACCCGTCCTTCTATCCCTCGTCTGTTTGTCTGGGGTGTTTGGCTGGTGCGCTTTAGCGGATTTGGCGCTAATGCAATTGTTACCGCGCTTTGGCCAGTTAAATTGCCGACTAAGCTCCCCAACACAGAAGAAGTCAGGGCAATTAATTCGCTCATGGCTCGTTTGCTCATCCAAATTCGAAGCACTCAAGCGTCCGTTGTAGCGGCTTTGTGCATTCCAAATGAATGCATACCTAATAATAATGACGATTCGATTGTATAATGCGCATACATACATATTCCACGACTTCCATTCAAAAACACTTAATTATACATCTCGATCAAAGCACATTATTTAGCTATGGGAATCTAATGCTAGCTCTGACAATCGCTTGCTTATGTATATCATTGAAATCGAATAGTGTTTAAGCTAGACAAGATATGCAAATCTGAATATGAAATATGAATTTCTAATTTGCATAATGAATATTAAATATAAGCTAAAGTTGAGTACAAATTAAATACTCTTGGTATATTATTAATATTCGGTATATATCAAGTTTGTGTAGTATATTAGTATTATTTAGATTTGGTATTCGTAAAGTTTATGTGGTAAATTTAGTATACAAAAAGTTTTAGCTTGAACCTAGCTTCAGATTGCAAATCCTAATATTACTATTACTTGTCAGTGAAATGTTTATTAAAGCAATTTAAGAGAAGAAAACTGAGTTTTAATTGCCAAACAGTTCGAGTACAAATTTAATGCCGATTTCATTTCTTTAGCTATATCGTTTATATTGCGCTTTTACAAAGTTTATGCAGTCTAATTAATATTCCACAAATTTCAGCTTAATATATTAATGCTAACCTTACGGTAGGCTATCGACAAGATGAGAAGTCTCATCTCATCATATATATACATCAGCGAATATAGAAATTATTAAAGTGTAATACTTCTTACAATAAAATATTTTAAGTTAAATTTAGAATTAGCTTTGCAATGTTCAAAAGTCAGTCAAGTCCATTTTAATTAGCTTATTATCTTAACTGTTGAAGTCCAAATTAAAAACTGAATGCGTTTCAATAGCTATATCATTTATTTTCCGCATATATTAAGTTTATGTTTTCTATATCAAATTTCAAAGCTTTTAGCTTAAAAACTTAATGTTAAATTAACTTTTGGCTATCGACAAGACGAAGAATGAAATTATAATCATTACTTTGAGCATTATACGTTACAATAATTTATTTCAGATAAAACTTAGAGTTAGCTCTGTAATGCTCAAAAATCAGTTAACTTCATTACAATAGCCAAATTATGAAAAATGTTCAAGTACAAATTAAATACTGAATTCATTTCTATAGCTATATAATTTATTTTCCGCATATATAAAGCTTAGGTATTCTATTTCATATTCTAAAAAGTTGAGCTTATTAACTGCGCTTAAACCAAACAATAAAGTATACTTCTTTCAAGTGAATTGATGAATGAACTCGATGTACTCATATTACATTGAGGATTACAACATTAAAAGAGTCGTGTTCATTAAGTTCACCTCTTACGAGCTGCAAATGATCATGATTTGTTGAATGACAATTTTCCACTTGCGGCAATCAAAAGTGGAAAAAGTGAAACCCATTTTGCTGGTCAACGTGCGATTCGGGGGTACTCAGACAGTGTATTCACACTTATTCACATGATTTGCGTCAATTACAAGTGACTTCAACGAGCACTTGAGACACTTAAATCAACAATGAAAACAAACAAATTGACTGAATTTAGCTGAGCTCGCCTCTTCATCATTGTTGTTGTTCTCGGTTGTTTATTACAGTGGCTGCCATCAGTTGTTGTTTCTCTTGTTGTTGTTGTTGTCAGGGTCATGAACAGTGGCTGCATATGAGTATCAGAGATGAGCACACAAACACATAGTTAAAGGGGGCGTGGCGCATCGCATAAATTGAGTGCGATTCGAGGGCCGCAAAACAGTGGCAGCGAACAGTAGACTCCCCGTCCGGCGAGAGTTTGGTCGTAAACAGTGCGCACAAATTGTTAATTGACACATTGGTATAATGAAGACATGAGATGCCATTCTCAGCGTGTTTCATCTCCAGCTGTTTCGCCAATTAGCCCCCAAACAACAGCAGCACTTGACTTTAATGGGCGGGGCGGTGCGGTGCGGTGCGAAGGGGTGCGGAAAAGGGACGGGAAAGGTATCGTCTATTAGGTCATCCTTGCCATTGCTGTTGTCGTAATTGAGGGATGGATCATTAGTGCTTAACTGCTGCACAGCTCAACAGCTTAACAGCTTAATTGCTCTAGCTAGCTGAGAGAGCGAGAACGAGAGCGAGAACGAGAACGAGAGAGCAAACTATTGTTGTGCTATTACTTAACATTATGTTATGGGCACAGTTGTTGGCACACAGATTTTATTTCACTTTGACGCCCTTTCAATCAGTTGTCTCCGCATTCGCCGCTTTCGCCGCTTTCCCCCTTTCCCTTTTCCCGAATCCCATTCCCATTCCCATTCCCATTATAAACAATCCACGCTGAACTATTCCGCACCCTGGCAAATCAATCACAATTAGGATTTGAGCAAATACTTGCGACTAAGCTCACACACACACACACACACACACACACACTCGCACACACACTTGTGGCACCTTTCATTCATTATTCATTTGGCATTGCGTGAGTGTATTTGCTCGAGCAAATGAGTCTGAAACCTTTGGCTAATGAATTGCGTCTAACGACAACAACAACAACAAGGAGTTTAACAACAACAATTTGCGCTCAACTTATTCGCAATTTTAACCACATTACAATTTCGCAATTATTTGCTGAATTCCAACAAAATTAAACGAATAACTCTTTCTATAGCATACTTATTGGCATGGAAATTTGTGAGCATAGAAAAGTGTAAAACAGCTCTGAAAACTTTCTATACTCTGTTAATTTTCATTTAAGCTATTTATTATATATTACAAAAAGTTTTTGCAATAGTAAAGGAAATTTTCAATTAAAAAAAATGCATAAGCTAAATTAACCTTTTCTGTATAAATTTATATATTAGTTTCATACACGCAAATTGTCAGATGTTTAATATAGAGCTGTGAACATTGACAATTTAGTATATTTTGCGCTCTACGGTATATTTTGTATGTAGTACTATCATTATACCAAATGTAGCCTACGGTATTTTAATTTGGTATATTTCTAATATAATACTGCATGGTATCTGATAGTCGAGCATACTCGACTTTAGCTTTTATACTTATTGATAATTATGAACTCAATTTTTGAAGTCACTTAAATAACTTTAAGTTAGAAAATAAAGTTATACTGAAAATTCGAGTTGTCTTTTATGCTAAACACATTTCTGCAACAATTTAAACTGTTCAACATTATTAAAATGTAAATTTATTCATAGTTTTAAATGCCAAAAAATGACTCAATGAAAATTGATTCTAAAATAGCTTTATAAAACTATATCAAACAGTTTCTCAGTTGCTGTTGTTAATTGATAACTCAATCAAATGAATTATGTTAATTCATATTCATATGCTGAATACATTCGTTTGTGCATTCACAATCACACGACTCTCTTTATGGTTATCAATATTCTAATAAGTGAGCGGGAAAGGGAAATGGAAATGGAAAGGGGAAATGCAGGAAAATGAAAAATGAAAAATCGAAATGAGATTGTGTAAGATTTGGCACGCTTTAATTGCTCAATTGAGAGCGAAAGAGAATTGTGGCAAATGTTTGTTGTTTGGGGGGTGGGAAGAGGGTGGAAATGTGTTGCTCAATTGGTCAATTTGCTCATTCGGAATGCATTCAATTTGCAACAATTTTATTTGGCACATGTCTGACATGGCTTTTGACATAAATTGCATTTGCTTCCACTTCTCAGTTGCCATTTTGCATTTGCATTTAAATGCAGGACATTTTGCGTGCTAGGCAAAAGTCATTTATCAAGCGAATATACGTATATCAAATAAATTAGTTAAATATTATGTTATCAAATTAAGTGCACACGCCCACACAAAGACAAAGAGTGAGAGACAGAGAGTGAGAGAGAGAGCAACAGAGAGAGAACGCTGCTGGCATATGTTTTGCGCTGTCAGCATAAATTTCACTCACATTTGATATGGGCACAATAAAGCTGCAGCAGTTGGCAGTTAACATTCAGAGCTGGCAATGACAATCTCAAGTCTGCATTCAAATTACGAGAGTCGAAAACCAGCGACAAACTTAACAAGCAGCAAAGATACAGCCGAGTGTGCTCAACTGTGAGATACTCGCTACCCTTCTGGCTATTAAATTATATACTGCTACAAATATACCGCAAAAAATACTTGAATATACCAAAGACTATACTTGGTGATAAATTTAAGTATATTTATGCAAATCATATTCTAAAAATATACCAAAATTATACCGCATAAATGCTAAAGCATACCAAAGTCTTTACTTTAACTACTAAATTCCAAATATACCATAAAGTACAAAATATACCAAACGAACAGACTATATAATACTATAATATACCAAAGACTATACTTGGTGCTAAATCTAAAATATACCATTGTATACCAAGTATATCAATAAAATCATATTCTAAAAATATACCAAAAACTATACCAAAATATATCAAAATTAAATACTAAAGCATACCAATGTCTATACTTGGTATTTAACGATATTTAACTAAATTCTAAATATACCATAGAGTACAAAATACACCAAACGAACAGTCAAGTCAGTCTATACGTTTGGTATATTTTCTATATATCGTCTATATCGTCTCGGTTGTTGGTGTTGATCAAGAATGCATATACTTTATATGGTTGGAGCTGTCTTCTTTTGCCTCTTACACACAAAGTTGTAATACCCTGCTACCCTATGAGTATCGGGTATAACGAGCAGCCGCCCCCTTTCCACTCCACTCAACATCGCTGACGTTGTGACGTTGGCAAGTGCAGTTCAAAATGCTAATCACCACACACACAGCACACACACACACACCACACACACACACAGACACACTCATAGCACATGACATTCATTGTCTGTGAAACAATTGGAATCAGACAACACGCTCAAATTGCTATGAATTGTATTACGTGCTCACGCGGTCAGCTGCCCCCCTCCCCACCACTCCATCCCCTGGTTACGCTCTCCTTTACCCACTCCTTTGGCTTGGCTGGCACAGTTGATAAGTGAGCGAGCAGCTTAACTAATGTTTATGTACAGCTACATATTTTCGTGCCAAAAGCCAAAGCCACAACTTAACTCGGAAGCCAACTGTCAGCATCATTTTACACACTCCCCAAACAGCATAATATACAAGTACACATTCAGTATATATGTATATATACCGTCTATATATATATATATATTTGTTGCCTGCACCTATTTATCATGTGAACTCAACATTGAGTTGAGTTTTATTTCATTTTACACTCTCATTGCGAAATAAAAGTATTGTCAAATTTGCACACAATAAGTTTAGAGAATTTATGCAAATATTTCACAGTAATTAAAATACGAAATGTAATATGAGTAATTCTCTGATGAAAAATTAAAAAAAGGAAATAATTATTAAACTGAACTGTTTTGAAAAACATGAAATGGTTGTTTTTATAGCTGTAAGTTTGATTTTTGGGAACTGTTTTTGCTTTACGATAAAATATATTATATAAATTTCAAACAGTGCTTTTATTTTAATTATATCTAACCTTTTTAATTAAATATCAATTTGGTAATTTTTGTTTTTCGTACGAGCTCTGAATTTGCTGCAAAGTTATGTTATAATTTGTTATATTATAAAATACAATATAAACTAAGCTTAATTTATGGGAAGCATAGTAGTTATGTTCTAGTCGAAGACCACAGCAGTCAGCAATTTCATTTCTATAAATTAAATATATTTAATACAAAACAGTATTTAATACCGAATTAAGCATTTGATTTAGTAAATTATACTATATCCTGTATCAAATTCAGTATTTAATTTAGTATTTTGAACTATATTTAGTATTCAATTTAGTATTTTATACTATATTTTGTATCTCATTAAGTTTTTTATACTGTATTCTGTATCAAATGTGGTATTTTATACTATATTTAGTATTTAATTTAGTATGTTATTGTATATTCTGTATCACATTTAGTTTTTTATACTGTATTCTGTATCAAATTTATATATATATATATATATATATATTTAGTATTTAATTTAGTATTATATACTATATTTAGTATTTAATTTAGTATTTTGTTCTATATTCTGTATCACATTTAGTTTTTTATACTATACTTTTATACAGAATAGTATCAAATTTAGTATATTATATTACATCTAGCATTTAATTTAGTATTTTGTACTATATTCTGTATCACATTTAGTTTTTTATACTGTATTTAGTATTTCATACTATATTTAACATAATAATGAAATAAATAATGTTTTCCATATTTTTTTTTTTGGATTATACGTCACATTTTGTGAGTGTATCAAATGTTGTTTGGCGGACTCGAGTCGAAACATTTTGCCTGCGACTGCTGGACATAACTCAACAGCAAACACAGGAAATGAGCATATCAAAGCGCACAACAAACCCACACACAACAAACACACATACATACACACATATGCTGCATACAAATGACTTGCGGCTTGGCATAGAGACTAGCGTTGAATATATTGCCAGAGAGCGAGGCCAAAGAGCGCACACGTCAAGCTTAAATGCAAAACAGAAATATTCCAAAACAAAAAAAAAAAAAAAACTAAGCTAAACTCAACTGATGAAGTGATCAATGTCAAAGCTAAAATGCTAAAATCCCCCAAAACTAATATGGCAAAAAAAAAAAAAAAAATGAGAACAATATAGTTAATATAGCAATTAAATAGTCGAAGAGTTTTATTTTCGCTCGAACTCAATTTTCTTAAATACTATTTTGAAACTTTGTAAAGAAATAAACAATACTTTTTGGAATTTAATAAAAATTTAAAAATAATTGCTTATTTATAATAGGATTCTAAGATTCTTAGTAAGCCATGGAAATCTTGAAAATCGGGAAGTTCTTGAAAATGCGAGACGTTATCAAAAAAGTGGTTTTTGATTAGAAAACAAGTTGCAAAATAAATGTTGATAATTTTTGATTAAATAATTAATACTTATTAATATCCAATATGGTCTATTCTTTGACAATTTTATAAATGAATTATTAAAGTTTTTTTGTAATTAAAATATATTTTTTTATTTCAGAAGAACAATAATCCAACTTCAATGAAATAATTCAATTGGAGCACGACAGAGACTTGAGGCACATTCAATAAGGAAGCTTGTTGGGAAAGGAAACGTGAAGCTCCATCAAACTGGGAGACAGATGAAGATACCTTCGAGTTGCTTCGAGTAGATTGATTGTGCTGCACTCTCAATAGATATTAGATGGCAAAAACGAGATAGGCTTTGCCACCAAAAGCACTTGCCTCCACACTTTCTTTCTTACTTGTTTTCTTATTCTTTTTTTTTCATTCTTTTACTTTCTCTTTTTTTGTTGCCTTTGATTTTCCTTCGCTTTTCATTTTTTTCCACTTTTTTGTGTGTGTGTTATTTATTTTTTTGTTGAGCTCCGCTCGACTATCAGATTGCGTGCATTATGCGGAACTGCTGAGCGCAGCAAATTAGCATGAAGGGGAATGGGAAGGGGAATGGGAAGGGGAAGGGGGAGAGAGTAGCAAACAACATGTGTTGCCTGTCACTCGAAAGTGTCTTTCATCTTCCCCCCTCCCATTCCCTGCTCCCTATACAGCTCCGCTCCCTGTCGAGTGTGCCACATTAAATGATACGCAACACTTGACACCAAAATGCGGCACAGCCAACAAAACGCTAAAAGAAACTCTAACCTCAACGAAAGTTTTGCGGCAGCCACAAACATACTTCGATAACAACTGCTCAGAGTCTGCTCGACTGCCAGTTACCCTGCTTCATTACAAAATATTCTGAATCAAATTGAAGCATGCAGCTTTTTAAAAAGTTTCTTTTAACTGTTTTGGAGCAGAGTTTCAGCATTTTATTGACTTTCTAAGTGCAGTAAATAAAGGAGAAGATGGCATAATTATATCATATATAACATAATATAATATATAACACATATGAAATTGCCATTGCTAATATCTTATTTCTAAACTCTTAACATTCTCTGAGTTAGAAAGAAGTCAGGAAAAGTTACTTAATCACTTAAAAATGTCGATGGCTTTCAATATAATAAAATTAATAAAGCTAATACTGTGCTAAACAAAAAGAAGTAGAGAGAAAAATGAAGAAATACTAAACAAAATGAATTCTGTAAGCAATCAATAAGAATCTCTATAAGATGAGAATAAGCGAAAGAATCTTACAACTTATTTTCTTTAACTTAAATATACCCCTTTACTGCAGCTTACAGGGTATGAAGTGGAGCATATCATAGAGAGAAAAAAGCGAAGAGAGAGAGAGAGAGAGAGAGAGAGAGAGAGAGATAGAGCGAGAGCGAGATATTTGGGCAACGCACTAAAGTAGGCAACGAAATTGCTCTAGAAATTTATGTGTGTACTTTATTAATGAGTCGTTAGCGGCGGTTGCTGCTGCTTCAGCTCCTGTCCTGATTGTTGTTGCTTTGCTTGCTGCTTGTTTGCCGCAGTTGCATTTGGCTAGTGGGGTGCACACACACACACAAACACACACACACAGACAGACTGGAACACACTCGAACACACGCACGCAGGGAAAATCAATAGAAAGCCAGCTGCTGCCGCAAAGTATGCAATGAAATTGGGCAAATGAATTTAAATGATACCGCCACGCGTTGCGTATACGCAATGTGGAAAGCCAGTCAACTGTGAAAGGGCGAAGTTAACTGCTGTAAAAAGGGGGGAAACGTACACAGTTACTTCCATACATGTCTATCTCTATCTCGCTGGAGGTGGTGGTGGCAAAAGCATATGCAAATACTTGGAAAAATCTAAGAAAGCAAACGGAAGTTTATTTCAAGTTGCCCGAAATGCGAAATGGGGAAGGAAGAAGGAAGAAAGAAGGCGAATGAAGTGGCAGCAGCAGCAGTCAAGTGCAAGCAGGCAACATCACAGAAAGCGCGAGACTAAGACTAAGACGGAGACGGAGACCAAAACCGAGTGCTAGGCAAAAGTAAAACAAACAAGCGCATAAAGCAAAGGCCAAGACAAACAACAGGAAGACAAAATCAAGCAGCGCAGCAACATAAAAACAAAAAAATATATATGTATGGAAATATATATTTAAAAAACATGCATGAAAGCTATAGTCGGGTGTGCTCAACTGTCAGATACTCGCTACCCATTTGCCGTCGAATCATATATCAAAAATGTACCACAAAAATACTAAGATATAACGAAGTCTATATTTGGTGTATCAATGTTGTAATAAATTCAAAATATATCAATAAAAATATACCAGAAATATACCTCAAAAAGAATTAAAACATACCAAATCCTATACTTTCTATGTTTATATTGTAATAAATTCAAAAACAGAGTGCAAAACATACCAGATTGTCGGACAATCAAGAATATATACATATGTAGGATTTTTAGAGTCTGATATTCCTTCTTCTGCCTGTTACACACAAAGTTATAATACTCTTCTACCGAATGGGTAATGGGTATAAAAAAATATATGTATGTATGTACACAAACAAACACTTGTGTATTTGCAGTTGAACTTGTAAGGTGAAAGGTGAAAGGAAGCGGATGTCTTAAGAGGCAACTGTCAGTGCAGCTTTTGGCGAGGGCGAGAGAGCTTGCCCAAACGTGCTCAAGTTCAGTTCATATGCGAACAGACAGACAGACAGACAGACGGACAGAAAGAGATTCCAACAGTCAGTCAGTCAGCTAGTTAAAAAACGTTGCCACATCCAGACCGATCCATCCCACATCAAGGAGGCCTTTCGGTTTGACATATGCCAGCTCAGAGTTGAGTTTAGTCGACAAACATTCGAGCCAATCAACAACATTCAACATTCAGTCAGCCAAAAATTTGTTTGAAACACACACAACACACACAGAAAACAACAAAAAAATAAATTCCAACAACGAAATAAAATAAGATGGCAATAGTGAAGCAAAAAACCAACCAAGAGTCAACGCAACAAACACTCAAATTCAAGCCCAAATCAAAGTCAAAGCCCAAATCAAACACCAATCAAATGGTCAATGTAATAACTGTGCTCAAGACGCAACCAACGCTCAGCAGCAAACCTCAAGTTGCGCCCAACAAAAAGTTCAAATGGCGTCCAAGGAAACCGCAACAAACCGTGCGACGATCCAAGTTAATGGCCAATGCCCTGCTGCCGCTGATGTCCGAGAAGAGAGCCGAGGAACACAAGCCGGAACAGACGAAGACGACGACGACGACGACGACGACGACGAACAAATCAAGGCCAACGAAGGCGACACAGACGCTGCTCGTCGTACGCGATACGCTGCAGTTGAAGTCTGCAGCGAAGAGCGAGAAATCTCAGCAGACAGCAGAGAAGAAGCGAACCCAACGTTTGCCTCCCATGCCCTTCAAGCATAAGCTGCATTCAGCGAGCGGTGGCAATGCACCGGCACCGGCATCAACAGCTGCAACTGCAACTGCATCTGGCATTAAGCCGCTTTCGAATCAAAAGCAAAACGATGTTGAGGTGCCGCTTACGACACGATTGCCCATCATTGACTTTATTTCCACCGATGATTTTGCCCGCATGCATGCCTTTAAGAAGGCAAAGGCCGCCAGACGTTTGGCAAAGCAACGAGCAGAGAGTAACGAGTAATGTGTAACGAGTAATGCGAGAGTGAACGGCGGGTAACGAGTAATTGGCAATTGCTACATTAAATTCTAAATTTGAAGATGTCGTTGTTAAATAAATTAACGCATTTTTGGTACACAGATAGAATCGACAATTGTATTAGTTCAGAATGAGTCGAATTTGAAAAGTATCGAGTATCGAGTAATGGCAGAATGTACTGCTAGTAACGAGTAACGAGTAACGAGTTGGTAAAATTAAGTTCAACATTTTAAAATGTCTTTGTGAAATAAATTATAGCAATGTTGGTAAACAGATCGAAAGAGCACTTGTATTACTTCAGAATTAAACGAATTTGTCGAGTAGCGAGTAACGAGTGTTTATTATCAATGATTGCAGCTTGTGGAATTATAAGATTAGGTATTGAGGCTGTATCGAGTAAAAGAAACTAACGAGAATAAAAAAAGTCTGAACATGAAGTGCATAAAGGAAGCAGCGAATAGTTTTGATCGAGTTGGAGAATAAATATAATACAACTTAACAATGCAGTACAAACAAAAATCGAGTAAAGTAATTAAATACAAATCAAGAAAAAAAACTAATCCCGGATATAATTTCAATAGCGAGCAGCTAGCATCGAGTAGAGAGAAACGAGGAACGAGAAGCACTTACTAAATGACCAGAAACTAGAAAGCATTCAACTAAAAGTAACGAGAAGAAATACGACACAGTGCTAAATCAATGAATCATATATATTCGCGAGTAGTTTTGAACGAGTAGTCAAATATTTTGCAAAGTTTAGTATGTAATCGGTAATAACTGAATGCTGGCAAGTGATTATAAGTAGCCCATTAATAAGAAGCCAAACTTGGCACTGTTTGACAGCGACTTTGACTAACGAGTCCAAGCGACGAGCGAACTGCACCAATTTTCTAACCGATCAGCGAGTAGGGTGGTACAAAACTAACCGAAAAAGCGAGTAAAGGGCACCAAATGGCTGGCCGACTTAAGTTTGAAGAAAATGTGGAAATAGGCGAGAGACGAGAGGCGAAAGAGCGAGAGGTGCCGGCGTAACAGAACTTTTGCGCAAATTATCTGCGTCGCGTTTATTTCGCGCAAACAAATCGCAAAAGTTTTTGCCGACCCGCCGTCGACCCAAAACGACTTGACTTGCTAGTCTCCACAACACTCACACTCGCCCCTCGCTCTCGTCTCGTCGCTCGCTTCTTGTTGCCTGATCTGCAACTGGCCTCGACAACTGGCATAACATGGCTGTGGCCTCTAAGTCTCGGGGTCTGGGGTCTCGGGTCTGGGATTGGTGGCGTATTTAAAAGTTTTTGCCGCTTTGCCGGCACAAAAGTTTTGCTTGGTGAACGGCGGCACGGGCATCTTTGCAGCAATTTACGACGGCCTTCTTCTTCTGGCTCCTAACTGAATCAGAGGCGAACTTCAAATGAAGATGGAGTTTTGCTAGCTGCAGTTTTGCAGTTTTCGCAGTTGCGAGTTCAAGTTGAAACTGGCGACGACGCGCCAAGGAATGCGGCATGCAATATTTGTTCTTGTTGTTGCTTTCTTTTTTCTTCTGCAAGACTTTTTGGGCTTGTTTTCATTTTGCTGCTGCTGCGAGGATTTGCATTTGCTGAACGACAACGTTGGCTGCGGCTTTTAACCGCAAACCAAACGGAAATTGAGATTCATTTAATTCATTGTGCGCTAGATGGCGAAGGCGGCGTCGTCGTTGTCGTTGTCGTGGTGGGCGTGGCCCTAAAGGGTTAAGCGGTGACAGCATTCGGGGCCAAGGCATAATCAAGGCATTTGGGGGAATGTCAGCAACATTTAAATGACTCCGATGCCGATGCCGACGCCGACACCGACTCCGTCTCCGACCAACGTCAACGGCAACGCCTTGCTAATATTTATGCTCGAGGCCTTATAATCGAGTGGCAGTTGCACACAGCTTCTGTGGCGACGCCCCATTTTTTGGTTTTGTTGAGCAAGGCAAGTGCACTTCGCTCGCTCTCTGTCCGGCCAGTCGAAATACATTTGATTGCCTTCAAGAGCAGACGCAAGAAAATGCCAAAGAGATGCCAAGCGAAGCCATGGATATTCTTCTTCTGGCTTCTTTTTCATTTTCTCTGCTTATTTTTTTTTTTTTTTTTTTTTTTTTTTTTGCTTTTTTGCTCATCGTTGGATTGCAAACTTCAGCAATAAAGTCGAGTGGTTCGCAAGCTCTCATCATCAACAGCAGCAGCAGCAGCAGCAGCAGACAGTGAAGGGGCAAGCAGCCAACGCAACGTCTTCTACTCGTCTATATATTTTTGTCATCGTCGTCGTCGCCGTTGCCAGGCAATCTCATTATGCCCATTAGCTGTCCACCCCAAAAACGGGGCATATTGATAGCTGATTGACTTGCTCGCTGCCAAGTGTTTCTTCTTTTTTTTTTGTTATTTTCATTCAAGTTAACTCGTTAACTCAATTCAATTTTGGGCCACTTTCGTTATAGAGTATTTTCAGTTGTTCAGTTGTCTACGCGGAGTAATGTAATTTGTCAATTTTATATTGTATATTCAATTATTTTACTTATAGTTTAGATATTCCCGGTTTTGTCGCGCTTCATTTGATGTGATTAGCAATACATTGCGAATACGTAATGTGATATTTTAGCAGCCAATTTGTGGTATAAATTTCTCTCACTACGTTCTCTTGCAAAAAGTAAGGACTGTGTCTCTCCCTCTCTCTCTCTCTCTCTCTCTCTCTCTCTCTCTCTCTCTCTCTCTCTCTCTCGCTTTTTCTTGTCATGTTTTTACCATTTGTGAACTTTTAATTCACACGTGGCGTATACGTAATAGAGTATTTTTCAGTTGTCTTTGCGGCATATAACATACGTAATGTGACATGTCAACTTTATTTCATATATTACAATATTTTTTATAGTTTACATATTTTCCGTTGTGTCGCGCTTCACTAGACGTTTCTAAGAATACGTTGCGTATACGTAATATGGAATTTTGACATAATTTACCATACATTTCTTTCAGTGTATTTCACGTAATATCTTGCTCTTATATTATATGTTATATTATATTTTACCCTTCAATGAACTCTTACTTCACACGTGGCGTATACGTAATAAAGTATTTGGCTGTTCACTTGTCCATGTGGCGTATGCGTAACGTGTTTTTAGACTCATTTCTTATATTCAATCATTTTATTTATAGTTTACGTATTTTCCATTGTCGTCTCACCTCATGTAACGTGTCTAGCAATACGTTTCGTATACGTAATATAGCTTTTGACAGCATTTCCCACAAATTTCTCTAAGTGTATTCTACGTTATCTCTTCCTAACTGGTGCCAATAGCTCATTTTTTCTCTCTCGGCTTATGTTTTTCTTTTTTATTAACTCTTACTTCACACGTGGCGTATACGTAATATGACTAGACAGCATGTTATACCGTTCTCCTTTGCTTTCTCTGCTCATCTTTCACCACTCAAATCAATTGTACTTCGTTATTCCTTTTAAATTCTGACTCCCATTCACCTTGCATTCATTTCATTCTTTGCATTTATTTACATGCATCGTATACGTAATATGTTGTCAGTTTTATATTCCACTTTCACTTTTTTTTTATTCTGTGTAAGCTGAACTACGCAGCGAGCTGTTGAGCTTTCTCAACAACAGGTATCGTTACAATTCTATTTGAAAACTCTATGCTTTTAATACATCAATAAAAACTCTGGTTTAATCAAATTACATCAAAATCATTGTGAATCAATTACTTAGTCAATACTTTGAAGTGCTGCAAGTAGGCCAATCTTTCCACACATTTTAAACATTTCTTTTTTACAAATTTTACACATTCAGTTCCATTTTTATCAACGTCTCTTGCACACTTTTAAACCAATCGATTACCTACCTTATGCTTACTCGTTTTACACATATTTTCGTTAGTAATTTTCTGATTTATTAGAAAAGTTTGTCGCTTTTTGTCACATTCTATTAATTGAATTTCTTAAATAGTCCCTGATCACGGTGCATTTTACGTATACGCAACGTTTTGTTTACCCGCTTTGTGCAGTTTTCTTTAGCCAATTGCCTGTGATTTGGCTTTGACTTTGGCTTTGGTCTTTTGTGTGCCGTTTAATTGGCGGCATGGAAAACTTCCGACTGCATCTGCAGCTGAATCATCGCCTCAATCGCAATCTCCATCTCAATCGCGGTCTCAGTCTCAGTCTCGGTCTCAGTTTTAGTCTGTGGGCATTTGTGGTGTGCAAATTTGGTTTTCGCACGATTTCACTTCAAGTGGTGCATAAATTAGGCATTCGACCGCTTTGAATTTCGCAGAGACTCGACAATTTTCGAGGGCACAGTAAAGCAACAATAAAAAAAGAAGAGAGTGTAAAATTTAATTATGCATGCAATTCAGTCTCTTATTCTCCCCTCTCTCTTTTATTCTCCCTTCCCTCTCTCTCACTCTGTCTGTCTCTGTCTCTGTCTGAGTCCAAGTTAAATGCACGAATGCATAGCTCAGATAATTTCAAAGCGAGAGAGAGTGAGAGAGAGTTGAATAGCAGAGGACACTCAATTGATATGCCAATTATGCAGCACACAAGTGACACTCGCATATATGTGTGTGTGTGTGTGTGCGTTTGTGTGTGTGTGTTTGACCTGCTTATTGAACGCTTTTGCAATTACCTGACACAGTTTTGCGGCATACGCAAAAACGATGCCAAACGCAATTGGCAAAATTGATGTCAAAGTTCACGGGGAAACAAAACTTTCCATTCAATTTCTCCCACTTCCCTTTCCCTTTCCCCTTCCCCTTTCGCTTTTGCCAATCATATGCTTTTCCCTTTCCCTTTCCATTTCCTTTTCCGGTTTCTCGTGCATCTCTGGCATCTGGACTTTTGTTAATTAGCCACAGTCGAAGCCACAATTCGCTCTGCTCGCCCCCAATTGACCCACTAAACGTTCCAATTTGGCTTCAACTTTGAGACTCATCCGCATCCGCATCCGCATCCGCATCCTCATCTCCATGCTCTTCTTATCCCTGATGCGACCTGATGATATTAAAAAACTAATGGAGCTGCCGGCTGACACAAGTGCAGAAATCGAAAGGCAACAAACAGTGGCAACAATAACAGCAGCGGCCAAAGAGGAAGGAAATGCTGCGAAAAATTGGAAAACAACTGTAAAACGCCCCCGAAATAAAAAAAAAATGTAAAGTGAAGCGATGAGAAGGGCGAAAGTTAGGAGGAAAAGGGTAACTGACCTCGACCTAGTATAACTTTTGTATTGCTTTCTTTTTTTGTATATGTTTTTTACAGATACCCTATAAAAGAGGAGGACAAAGAGTAAAACATAGACTACGATTCAGCATTGCTAGAAAATTGACTCGTATTTTCCGCTGCTTTTCATAATTTCGCGCTTGCTAAAATTGCAATTAAATTAATGCTTCATCCAACTATCTAAGGCTAGAGAAGTTTATATTAATTTCCGCTTGAAAAATTCATTCTAAATCAATGCTTAATCTGCATTCAAGACGGCAAATTCGGAAGTATTTTAAAAAAAAAATTAAAAATTTCCTCTTGCAAAAATCTTTCTAAATTAATGCTTTATCTACCAATAAGATTAGAGCAGCACTCGCAAAAAACATACTCGAATTTTGTATAATTTCACGCTTGCTAAAATTGCAATTAATGCTCCATCTATCCATAGAAGTCTGTAGAATTTTATATGAATTTCTTCTAGCGAAAATCTTTCTAAATTAATGCTTTATCCACATTCAAAACTTCAGCAGAACGTGTTAGAAAATTCGGTCTAATTTTATATGAATTTCCTCTTGCAAAAACTATCTAAATTAATGCTTCTTCTAAATTCAAGATTAGAAGAGCATTCGTGAAAAACATGCGATAGTTTTATTTATAATTTGCTCTTGCAAAAATCTTATCAATTATAAGCTACTTCTTAAACTTCAATTTAAACTATGCTTAAAAACTGTAAAGCAATACTTTATAAAATTGTGAGTTATGATGAAGATGATAATTAAAAATTTGACCTCTAGATAATTAAAAAGTTTACCTCTTGTTTAGTTCTTCAGCTTATTTTTATGTTAATTTAAGTAGAGGCATTTAAAAAAGGAGTTTCAATGACAGTATTTAATTTCCAAATGGAATGCAAAATGGGAAATGCTTTAAAGTTGAATCGCTTTAGTCATTCTGCCTAAATGTCTTATATCTTAAGACGATTAAATTAATAAACATCGAAAACTAAAGATGGCAATCAAATATATTAAATATAGCGATCGGTATATTTAAGCATTGTTGCAGTATATTTTTGTTGTATATATGTTTTTTTAATTACTATATTTCTTAAACCCAAATATAAAGCTTTTCTTATATAACTAATACTTTGAATCTTTTACTTATTCATGAATTTCTATAAGTCATTAAATTTCAATATCGAAAGTTAAAACAAATGTTTCTCTAGTTTTTCAAGCATATCTTTGAGTCGCGTTGCCCAACAACTTTCAGTTTTTTTTCTCAAAGTGAATTCGACCAATATTTTCCGCTCTCTCTCTCTCTCTTTCGCTCTCTCGTTGTTTGTATGTGTGTGCGGTTCTTTGGTTATCGCAATCGCAATTGCTATCCATTTCATTTACCGCAGGACAAATTTTTATTGCCGCCTGCGCTGACCCAACAACAACAACAACAAACTATGGACAACAACGAAAGAGCACGAGAATGAGAATGAGACTATGGCATTGTTTCAGTATATATGTATATATACCAAATATACTATATATATACTATATGTATGTGTGTTTGTGTAGTATGTATAAAATTGCCGGAACGTTGTTGCAATTGTCCTCATTTTGTTGCATTTAAGGACAATTTTTATATTGTTGCCTTTTTTCCCCCTTTTGTCATACTTTGGCCAGCTGCCCTGCCACCGCATTTAATATATGTAAATAACAACAAGAGCAACAACAATAGTTGTAAGTGGAGGCTCAAGTACATGCCCATTCATGTCCATGTGTCCAATGTGACAGTCGTCAAGTGCATTGTGCACTTTGCCAAAAACAATTTTGCCCACACTCTGTTCACTCTGCTGCGAGTCGTCCTCAGTCAAGGACACTTCACTTTGTCCTTAAGCAGAGAGAGAAAGAGAGAGAGGAGGCAACTTGTAGTAGAGACATTCATATGCATGTCGCTGCATGTCTGTGCATGTTTTGTCTATGCCCGTGACAAGTGCAAAAGCCTTGTTTAATTATGTCCCCACAATTCATGGCTCTTAAATAATTGCATTCTAGTTTCCACTATCCCCCTCCCCCCCTTGCACTTCCACTTCCAGTTTTGCGGTCTAATGAATTGCGTTTTAGTGCCACTCGCCAAAATGCAAAATGTTAAATGAATAACAACCACGAATAACAACAGCAGAATCAGGAGCTCTCATTCAATTCACTCGCTCTCGAGCATTATAAAGTGGCAAATGCAATAAATTAATTACATTTTTAAATCGCATATTGATTTCGAAACTATTTTGCGGTGCACAAAAAGCACGTTTTGCCTTTCGATTGCGGCGTATTGTAGTCAAAAGCTGCTACTTAGCGGATCAATACAGTCATAGCAAACAGCTTTTGTCTGCATGCACATCATAAAAGTGTGAGCATTTTAAGGATGAACTGCATTGAACTCATTTAATTTTACTTTTCATTGCTGTAGTTCATTAGGATCTATTATCACTTTTAGCACTGACCAAAACAATGCAACAAGCCTGACATAGCAAACAGCTTTTGTCTGCACTTGATTAGATAACATCCGTCAAGTAATTTCTGCATCGCAATCAGCTTTTGTCTACATGCAGATAATACAAAAATAAACATTAAGAGTGAACTGGCTTCAACTCATTTTTTTCTTTTTAATTGCTTGAGTTCATTGGAATCTATTTATCATTTAAAGCGTAATGTTCAGCATTGACTAAATATAACGTTAACCCAACCATAGAAACAGCTTTTATCGGCATAAAGATCAAAGAAGAATCAGCATTTAAGATCATTTAAATTTGTGTAGTTCATTGACATTTATTATTATTGACATATGATTTATCTCAGTGGCCAAAATAATATACAAAGTCAACCAAAGCAATCAGAATATGTCTGCATGCAGCTTATTGATTTATTTAAGAGAGAGATAGAGAGAGAGATATAGAAAGAGATCGCTGACTTCTACATATTTTGCTTATTACATCGCGAAGAGGTTTTCAATTGTTTTAGTTGATCGACTTTTATCACTCAAATAATAACAAACAGCATTTGTCTGCGTGCAGCTTATTGATTTATTTGAGAGAGAGAGAGAGACAGAGGGAGACAGAGAAGGAAAGAGATCCCTGTTTTCTACACATTTTGCTTATTACATTAACTACTTAATAGTCATTGAAAGACCTGGTTTTGTAATGCTTCGTTTGAAGTTTATTCTCATTAACATATCATGGCATCTGTCTCAAAAGTAATATTTTCTCCTTGTATTTAAATATGATAATTATCATATTTATATTCTTATTATATTTTGTAGTGTTGTGTAAATTTCCTTTTTATATATCTTCTTAAAATACCTGCTGCAATCATTATCACATTTCCATTCCCAACGACGCCCTCAAGTCACATAAATAAGCATATCAAGTATACGCGGCGTAACCGTTGAGTATAAATCTGCAGTCAAGCGATGGTCAGTGCGAGGAGGAAAGTGAAGAAGAAGAGGAAGAAGAAGGGCAACAAATGTGTGGCTGAAATGTTTGGCTTAACACCTCAATAAGTCGAAAGCCCAAAAGCCATACATGAACGTCGAGCTTGTCATTGTCCAGAATTGCCGCAGGGAACTCAAGCAACTCCAGACAAGTTAAAACGAGAGAGAGAGAGGGAGATAGGGAGAGAAAGACAGAGAGAGAGAGAGAGAGCTGCAGGGAATTGGAATCGGAGTCGAAATCGGATTTAGAAGTAGCATATGCAATTGGCGCCTGGCAACTTGGCCAATCGGCGGCCGACTTCACGATTTGTGCAACTGTCTGAGCAGCTTGCAACGTGCAACGTGCATCGTGCAACGTGCAACAAAAGCACACGCGCTGCGGCTATGAAAATATTTTCGTTCTTTTGCTTCTTTTTTTGTGGGAGCATTGGCAAACAATACCGAATGAGAGGCAACAAGAACCGCAATAATAATAACAAGAGCAACAACAACATCAGCAACAACATCAACATCAACAACATCAACAACAACAACAACAACGAAATGTTGTTTTCCGCTTAAGCACATCGTTAAGCTTCTGCGTCTGCTTCCAAACTCCTTCGACTCGAACGAAAGTAACATCAGCAGCACGAAGCACGAAGCAAAAGAGTTTGTTTTGTATTTGGCCGCTGAGCACACAACAACAGAAGTCACAAGACGCTGACACAAACTAATCGACTACACGATACCCTATAAGAAAGTTGTGCTAAGCGATCGATTGTCTAAGCTATACCAAAATACATTGATCTTTAATAAGCAGCCCCTGAAAGTAGGCAATGCAAATTATTCACTATATAACTCCAAATGAAAGATTAAGTTAAGCCAACGACATTTGCAGTCAGTCCTTTAGAAATGAGTCAGTTTTAATGACACCTTCCTTTTTTAATTAAATAAATAAAGATTAAGTTTAGCTCACAAATCTTTGAAAATGTAAAAAAAGTCTACTTTACAGCAGCAACTTAAATTGAAATGAAAGTTGTATGTCAAAAAGCAAGCTAAATTTAAAAGCAAAGCATCTAAAAACAAAGAAAAATATAATAATTATTACATCTTGAAGAGAGAAACAACGCTGAAACATTGCATATTCGAAGAAATAATAAAACTAATTTAAGATAATCAAAGTTTGTCGTCAAAAAAAAAAAAAAAACAAAAACAAAAAAACGGAGAAAAACTTGTATTGCAAATATTTAAAAACAAAAAAAATGTCAGTAAATTACATTTTATATATTAAAGATAGAAACTGAATACTGATACATTGCATATACTTATTAAATATTATACAATATATTCAATATTAAAGATAATTTAACATAAGCTAAGTTTCTCTTACAAAAAAGCAAAGAAAATTTCAGTAAATTACATTTTACAAAATCTGAAAACACACAAAAACAAAGCTAATACAATGCTTAGATGAATGAATATTAAAGATAATTCGGTGTAATCAAATTTTGTTTTACAACAAAGCAAACGAAAATCATTGCTAAGCCTGTCAAAAGCAAGCAAAAGACTCAATAAAGACAAGATCATAGATTGCAATCAATCTCAATCGGTTGAGAAAACATTATATTCTCATATCACAGGAAAATAATGCTGTACACAAAATTAATAAATATTAAAATGATAAAAAGTTAGTAAGATATTTCATGTAATCAAAGATTGATTCGTGAAATAATAGTTTGAATTTATAAAAAGTTGAGAATTCTGAATAAATCTTAAAAATTGGAATAAATGAAATGTAATCATAAGAAAGCTAATCTACCCCAAGGTTGCCACATATCCAGGGTAAAAAGTGCAGCTTTGGGTGAAACTAAACCTGCGGCTCACATTGTTGCGACTGAGAACAAAAAACGAAGCCAAGCGGCACACTGAGATGAATGGCAACAGCAACAGCAACAGCAGAAGAAGAGAGAAGCAAGATGCCAAACCGAGGTGTGTGTAGAGAGTAGAGTAGTGAGTAGAGTAGTGAGCAGAGTAGTGACTCGAGTGGGGGGTGAAGAGGTGAGCTGTGATGTAAGAAGCGGGAAATGGTAAAGCAAAACAGAAATGTGCACATGCTTCGTTGGCTGTGTGGAGTGCGCTATTTTGCACCTATGGGGATTTAGTGTCTCCCCCCTCTTACTCTTCCCCATCCCTCACCCCTGGCTTCCTCTCGCATCTCTCAACAACTCTTGCACTGATGCAAAAACATGAAAATCCATTCGGAATCAGTCAACGCGCCAAGGCTTTCATTCAGTTAGAAGCAAGGCAGACAGCAGCAGCAGCTGAATGGAAACAACGCAACAAGCAACGTCCCACACGAGGGGAGGAAGAGGGGCGAGGGAGGAGGAGGGAGGAGGCTACAAACAAGACAACACAAGTCTCGCCGGGGCACAGAGGGCGATGCTTTTGCAGTTGCCCGGGCTGTGGCTTCATTTGTGAGTGCGCCAAAAAGCAGGCAATACAAAATATTACAACAGCTGCACATGAGAGTGTGTGTGTGTGTGTGTGTGTGAGCGAGTGTGCGCTTGTATGCGTGTGTGTTCAAGTGAAGCTTGAAACGGAAGTGCGGCTTGATTTACTCAACTCGTTTGCTCGCTCGTTTGTTTCCGACTGCACATATTTTTGCTGTCTCTCTCCCCTCAGTGGCAACTCTTTTCCCTCCTCCTCCTCTCCTCCTGTTTCCCCCTGCTGTGTGGCAACTGCAGAGACTGGGGGCAGCCTCTTGCTTAAATATTTATTAGCCTTAAAACCGAAATACTTTTTCACCGACTGCAAGTTAAAGACTTAAGCTGATCCGATCTCTATGGTCGAAAAAAACAAATGGTCCGGAAATGCCAATGGCACGAACTAGTTGCCAAATCTACGTGTGTGTGTGTGTGTGTGTGGAAGGAGGGAGCACCTAAACACGCGGGGTATGCACAACTAGAAGATACCCTAAAGACAGTTCTTGGAATTTATTGCCTCGCAGTCTAAAGTTATATACAAAGCACAACAACTAACCAAACTTTGCATTACAACTTTCTTTTTCAAGGCAGTCAATCTACCCGCTTTCATTCTCCACTTTTAATGGGTATCTACACCACACAAAAAGGGAGCAGCAGCAATGGCAGCACGCAAACAAGTTTTGTGCATGTTTATTAAAGCATTTCTTACGCATCATTTGTTGCTCTCGCAATCGTCGTGACTCGCAATCTCCAAAAAAAAAAGAAGGAGGGAAAAGAAAGCAGCAAGCTACGCACAACGATAACTGGGCGAAAAGGAGTGCAAAACGAGGCGATTGCTAGATGGGAGTTGGAGTCAGAGTTGGAGTTGGAATCGCCAATGGACACAGGATACGAATGCAAATCAAGTTGGACTCTGTGCTCAACATTCGTTCGCTCTCTCTCTCTCTTTCTGTTGAAGCCCTCGTTTTGCAACAGACTTAATGAAAACGCAGCTACAACTTTGACACAAATGAAACTTGCCAGTTTTGCCAGCATTTCTCCAGCTTTGCCAGCTGCCAGTTGCAATGGAATTTCAAATTTGATCCGGGCTAAATTAAAAAACACACCAACAACAACTACAACAAAAACATACAAAAAGGAAACGCAAAAACGAATTTCTCAAGCAGCGCCCAAGCTCGTACTATTTTGTGTCTGGGGCCAAAGTCAAAGGTAACGTCAACGTCAAAGCCCAAAACGAAAAAAAAAAAACAGAAAACCTGGTCAAGTGTGGCCAATGATACTTCAGCTTCTGACCAGCAATTAGTCATTGAAATGGCCAGCTGGACATTCTTGACGTATGCGTAATATTTTCTTACAAGCAAAATTTACAGGATTTTCAGACAAAAATAAATAACTTGTCAGCTGATTGATTGATTGACTGCATGATTGATTGCTTACATTTTTAATACCCACACAAATAGATGACATATTTAAATTTTATACTGATTGATTAATTGAAAAAGATGCTCGATTGAGAGACAAAACTACAATTCAATATAAAATTTGTTGCTAAATTTTCAATTAAGTTGATCGACTTTGCTGTATGGTATATTACTGAATGATTGACAATCATACTCGAAGTTCTTTGAACCAGCTGCATTTGCTTAGAATAATTCTAAGAAAAATCCCGTTTATTGAAATTATGATTGACCGACTGTTCAATCAAATTGTTAGGTTTCTAACAGCTTCATAATTGTTTGGACAGACTTAATTTATGATTGACTATCAAATTAGCTTTTGCTTTATAAAACAATTTTGTTTAGTGATCATTTGAAAAGATGATTGACTGATTGCTCCATCAAATTTTACTAAATTGTGACTGTCAATCAAATTTGCATTTTCTTTTATTGATTAACTGCTTGCTCAATCCAATTCAATAGAGAAAAACAACTACGTCTTCATAGCACAATTGATTGAAACGTGATTGACAATCAAATTTGCACTGTCATTGTCAAACACTTTGAAAAACAACTTATACTCGCAGGATAATAGATTGTAACCCATGAAACGTGATTGACAATCAAATTTGCACTTTCATTGTCAAACACTTTGGTTGAGTGCCATTTTAAAAGTTGATTGACTGATTGCTCAATCAAATTCCATTAAGAAATACGAATTGTCATAGGAGCTTTCAATATTTATTGCAGATCTTAGCAAAGGTTGTTCTCTCAAGAGTTGTCTCAGCTCTCAATTAGAGCTGGTCACGTGTTCGTGCTTTGCCTCGTGACACGAACACGTGTATGTGTGTGTATGAATGAGTGTGCATATCCGGGAGGGCTTAGTGAGCAAATCTCTGGGCAAATCTCAGAGCTGCCGCTAGTCAAATCGAGGTTGCACTCGACGTGCGAGGCGTGTGGCACGTAATGGACCCAACTTGTGGCAAAGCAAAGTAGCAACACAAATTGCAACAGTCCGCGCACGTAACGCATTAAACGAGAAGGAGAAGAAACAGATGAAGGAGGAGAAGAAGTAAGAGTTAGAGTTGGAAAAGACAAGTTGAAAACAATCAGGCATCGATCATGGCGGCTAAGCGAAACAAATGGCAATTGAGGCAGCCGAGCAAATGTCCGTTTGCCTAATTGGCAGCACAAATGCGAGGCAGAGAGAGAGAGAGCGGGAGAGAGAAACAGGATGAAAGAAAGAGACCAAAGCGAAAGTAAACTTTTGTGGTTACTCGTATTTGGTTTGCAGTTGGCCACAAAATCTCTTGGCCAAAGAAAAGAAATTAAGTAAATCACCAAATTAATTGTTGTGAGCCAAATAAGAACGAAGGAACGAAGCAAGGACAGCGACAAGTACAGTTGAGTACACAGAGAAAGAGGGAGAGAGAAGCAGAGAGAGGGGTGAGAGAATGGGCAGGTCAATGGACTTGCTCGCTGGACGTGGCAGCTAAATGAAACGATTGTGGCAAGTGGCAAGGCAAGAGTCGAAAGCGAAAAAAGTCAATGAGCAGCAATGAGCAGCTAATACTAATGTCCTACGCACACAACCATATATATTATATATACTACACGCACACACATATATATATTTATTCGTACATATATTAAAGGGTCCGCAAACGAAGGCATAAAAGTCAAAGACAAGTTTTACTACTATAAATGGCTTTTGCGTCCACGTTCAGATTTCCGTTTCGTTGCCCTTTAGTTGCTGCCTCATTCATGGCCCCTTCCACTGACCTCTCTCTCTCCCACTCTCTCTCTCTCTCTCAATCTCTCCCTCTTTGACTCAGTGTCTCCTTCGCCTCCCACCCTTCAATCAAACATTTGCCCAATTCGTTTGGCTGACAAAACAAAGTCGTCGCAATTCAAGTGTTTGACTTTAGCTTTTTTCCTCGGCTTTTCTTTTTTCTCGCCCCCTTTTTCTCCCTTTTTCTTTTACACACACACACAAATTAGCCGCATTTCGTTGGCGACTTTGGCCTGGTCAAATTGATGGCTACACGCCACGCCTCCCAAAGTGTCTTGTATTTAACCATAAATTGTTGTTTTTATGCGCTTAAGTGGCGTCATTTAACAGACTTTTTTTCGCCTTGCTCAAAAGCATATCGATATACACGACAGTCGATAAAAATAATGTGCGTTCCATTAACTTTACCAAGTCATTGACACACACAAAATCTCTGCTCTAAGCTGTTTACTTCAATATCCTTAATTATGAAGCTATTTAGTATTATAAAATGCTTCTAAATTGTTAGTGGCTTAAACTTATTGTCTGTTCAAGATGGAATAAGTAATACGCTTTATTTAAATGGTTACTTTTATTATTACAACTCTCAATTTATGCTTCTAGCAAGCTTCTAAAAATAAAAATATCAATGAAAAGTCAATCTAACGAAGTAAAATGTTTAAGTTTTCTTTAAAATAGGTAATAAATAAAAAAAATAATTTGAAAATTATTAAATAATCCCATATATCATATATCATATGATATAGCACCAAAAATCAACATCATATAAATCCCAATACGAAATATATGGTCACACTACTACTTGTTGCGATTTTAATTTTATAATATAAAATCAAATGTTAAGTATTCCTTAAAATAGGTAAAAAAATTGTAAGTTTTATTTGACAATTCTTAAATATGTTCTTATATTATGAAATATAACAGCTTTAGTTCAATCGATGCATCATCGTTAGCACCAAAAATCAACTTCTGAAAACTTCAAAAACGAAATATATGGGCACACTGTGTTAAGCTCTCTATATTCGGTATTCTAATGTTTGCGGTTTTAATTTCGTAACATAAACTCTTTATGTATTGATATGATTTTTTATTAGGAAAATCCCAAATGGGAAATATATGGGCACACTGTTATAACGTCTCTCATTACGGTATTCTAAAGTGGCAGCTTGCGGCCTTAATTATTAATATCAAGAATATGTTTCATTGAATCATTTAGTAATATTCAATGATTTCATATGTCTAAGCTCTGTTTTCGTTGTGCAGCTTCCGCACTTCGTTTGTTGTAATTTTTGGTTTGCTACGTGTTTTGTGAATTGGCAAATGCTTCAATTAAAATTGATTTGTTTCCTCGCCACACACACACACACAGACACTCTTATTGCGAGACTGTGACATGCATGGGCAATTTGATAAGCTCAATCGTCTGCTGTTCCTGCCCCTTTCCCCACTTCTCTTTTCCCCTACTCCCATCCCTTTGCCTGCTACCCCGGCTTGGCTGGACCACGTCTCTCGCCTTTACCCATCATTAGTTTTCGTACTTTGTGCGCTTTTTCCTCGCCACAAATTTACTGCACGGCACATTGCCATCCTGTCGACTCTCGACTGTCGACTGTCGCCTGTCGCCTGTCGCCTGTCTACTGTCTACTGTCTAGTGGCTCCTCTCACCCCTTCTGTGCCCCCACCCACTCTTCACTCCCCTTTCGACTGCTCGATTTGATAACCAAAAGCAGCGGCCCATCGACAGCTCAGCTGGTCTCCAATTTGGCTTCCAATTGCGGTGCTGTGCTGAGCTGTGTTGCGACTGCGACTGCGAATCCTGTGAGTGCTGTAAGTCCTATCTGCTGCGAGTCCTGTCGAGTCGAGTCCTGTGCAACAACTCGTACCTTCTCTCTGTGTATATGTGTGTGTGTCTGCGCTCGTTGCCTGGAAATGACATTTTCACATCATTTGCTGATGTGGCAAATGTGTGCGAGACGTGTCGCCACCTATCGCTCTCCCTCTCCCTCTCTTTCTCTCTCTCCTCTACCTCAAATTCACTTCACTTCATCCGGCACTGTAAACTGGACAAAAAATGATGTGAATATCGTCGCTGCACTGTGGTCAACGGCGAGCTGTGAACTGAGAGTTGAGCGCTCAGAGCTGAGAGCTTTTCCTTATCTGTTGGTGTTTTTTTTTTTTTTTTTGTTTTTGGGCTTGCAGGGATTTTCCAGCTTGGCCACAATTGCTGCTCTGCTCTGCGCTGCTCTGCTCTCCGCTGGCTGCCACAGATTGCCATGAATATGCAACTGCGGCTAACGACAAGTGTCCTAATGGCTGCTAATATCGATAGGCCTCGACTACGGACAACGCTACTATCGATAAGCCAGCCTCGAAATAACAACCAGAGCAATGTTGAACTTACACAAAAATGGTTCAAAGTATGCCAATTTGAACATTTCAAAGAATTATATTAATAGAATGACAAAATCATAATGATGAAAAACCTAAAAATCATTATTTTATAAACCTCGACTATTATTAATAAACCAGCCTCGAAACATCTTAGAAGTTTATAGTTATTTGATTGTCCATATCCGTTTAAAAATAAAATACACAATATCGATTTAGCTTTAAATATACATATATAATTAACTTAAATCTTTTCGTTACGCGCTTTACCACTCTGAATGTACAGAAAAAGAAAGAGTTAATATCAATACGGTCACACTTGTAATGCTAATTATGAAGTGTATAATATGGGCACATTTACAACAAAAGTATGCTCGTTTGAACATTTAATAGAATTGTAATAAAAGTATTATTGAAGACAGAAAACTTAATAATCATAGATGTAATAATCATAATAGAAATGCAGAGATAACAAAATTTTAATTTTTCCTATTGCATTTCTTTCAGGGGAACACTTTTTAAAACTTTCTCAGACTTATATCGAACAAAGCTCTAAATTACTTGCATGCTTTACTGTGATCGAGTAAGGAATATCGAAAAAGAAATATAGATAAAACTTTTGGTCTTAATTACTACTACTATAACTCTCGGTATTATTTTCATTCATTATAATAGCTATGCTCAAATCCTAAGGCAAAAACTTGAAGTAAGCCAGTTGCAGCTGCTACCTTTAGCTGTTAAGTACGATGCTTTAAGTCTATATATTTATGTTACAGTTCCATTTTCAGTGCTGTGATGCACTTTAGCTTGTGTCTGCAATTAGCTTCGAACTCAAAGTATTTCAACAAGCATTGCCTAAAAGTATTTTGCCTTGTTGTAGCATTTTCTTTGCTGCTTGTTGTAAGCCTAGTGAAATTTTGGATATTCCCTCGACAGCAAAGGCAGAAAGAGAGATATAAAGAGAGAGCACCACTGAAAGAGACAGGAAGCGAGTGAGCGAGGAGTGGGAGGTGGGAGGTGGGAGGAGTGTGAAAGGGCACCTTTTGAATACACTTGTCGACGCCGTTGGCAGCCATCATAATGCCAATGAAATGAACTCTCCGGCTGCGATTCCGTCTCAGTTGCATTGAATTCCTCTTCCTTTGATATCCTGCCTCAATAAACGACGCCACTTGTGTGTGAATTGATGTGTGTGTGTGTGTGTGCGTAAGTGTGTGTATGCGTGTGTGTGTTCATTGAAGTGTATGCGTGTGTGTGTGTGTGTGAGTTTTGCGTGTCCAGTTCCGTTTAGCTGCACAGTGAACACGGCGTTTATGACGTTCACTCCGGTGACCAGCGAGTAAACAACACCAGCAACTGGGTATAACGATTTAACCTAATCGACTGTTTCAAGCGATAACTGTATCGATAACCACACAAAGCCAGCAATTGAAAACAAAATAACTTATAGCTTGTTCCTAACGAAGAATGCGCAGCACATATGCTGCAACAATGTAATGGTGTCCTCTAAACGCCATTTCATGTTTATCGATAACACATAAATCGATTAAATGAAGTGTGACTTCTGTCAAAGCTGTGAATATACTCACTATATGGTGTAATAATGCATAAAAGTGATCTAGAAACGTCATTTTATATTTATCGATAACACATTGACCGATATTTTTAAGTGCTGCTTTTGTAAAAGTAGTGAATGAACACACTATATCATGTTTCTAGCAAAGAATGCGTAGCACATATGCTAGAACAATGCAAAAAAGTCTACAAACGCCTTTTCATGTTTATCGATTACACATTTATCGATCAATTTCTAAGCAACTTATATTAGAGTTGGGAGAACATTTTATGCTTTATTTACCCACTCTAACGAACACGAAAACTTATGCACATACATCGATAATTTGCTTATCGATATACAATTATCGAATTATTCAACTGCTCAGAGAAAAAAATATCAGTACAAATGAAAAAAACTTTATGATTACAAAAACACGTGTCTTACACATGCCTATCGATAACACAATAATCGATACCAATCGATTTCACATTTTCGGTTATTGACATAAACAATTGTGATAGCAAATTATAGCACAAGAACATAACTATAATCGATAAATATCGATAAAGCACACTTTCTGTTATCGACATCTCAATCGCCAGCAAAATAATTCCTGCTCCAGGGTAACAGGCAGTCGGGCAGCTGCTGAAGTTGACAGCATTTGATTTGTTTTTGATATGCCCGCTCGCTCTTTGACTGCACTTTTCATTTTGACTGTGGCTCCGGTCATGCCCCAAAGGGCACTCACACACACACACAGACTTAAACCTGCATTAATGTGTGTGTGTGTGTGTGTGTGTAGACTAACGCACACACATTTGGCATATGCATGTGACTGTTAAATCTGCTGCAAATCATTTAATATTTGGTCTTTTGCTGATTCGGCACTTTTTCCATTGGCAATGCGAATGAATTTCAAAATCATTTATTTTCTCCATTCCTTTCTGGCTTTGCCACGGCTCGTCTTAAGCTTGCTCCTCACTGCCCTTCCCCCTCCCCCCTCCCGCCTCATACCCTATGTCGCCTGTCTACTTTTCGGCTTTGACATCCGCTTTTCTTTCAACTCTTCAGTGTTCGCTTTCAACTTTCGTTCTTCTTACTCCTTTTATCGCCTCAGCGTCATCGCCATCGTCTTCTTGTTGCATTTCAAGCGTAAGTTTTTCCCAGCTTTTTTTTTCTCCCCTCTTTCTCTTCGTTCGCATTTTGCTCCCCTTGGATTTATTTCGTTTTTTTGCTGCTCATGTTTTGTTTTTTCTATTTTTTTTACGTTTTTATTTTCTTTCATTTTTTGGCTAATGCATTTTTCGGTGCTGTCGTCAGCGACCACGCCCCCTTGCGGAAGAGTTGAGGGCGTTGGGGAGAGCAAAGGAGAGGTGAGAGTGAAGCCTGTCGCTGTTGCTGATGGATATTTGGTCGTTATTGTGACCCCTTTGTGACCCCAACCTCTACTCCATATTCTGCTTCTTCTGCTCTTCTTGATGCTGTACTTAAAAAATCGTTTCTTTTGCTGACGCAGCGCTTAAATGGTTTGTTCTGCTTCTGCTTCAGCTTCTTCTTTATATTTTTATTTTTCTCTCCTTTTTGTTGCTGTGCGTTTCGGCGCTTGCACTTCGCTTTGACTCATTGTTTAACATTTTGAGGAATTGCGTTTAAATTTCCCGTTTTGCGTTTTTTTCCTGCCATTGCTTTTACTTCCCTCATTTGTTTTGGCTAACCAACTTTGCTTTCACTTCTATTGCCTTTCTCTCTCTCTCCCTTTCCTTCTCTTTCTTTTGTATTTGCTTTCCCTTTGTGACTTCTCTAATATTCCGCTTTGAATTCGATATTTCTGCATTCCATTTGCAATGCCTTCGATTAGCCTTGTTTTCTGTGGTTTCTTTATCTGTTTCTATACTTATCTTTCCCCCTCTCTCTTTCTCTCTCACTCTCTATGTCTTTCCTTTTTATTTACGCCTCCTCTAAGCCGTTTTTATGCTCTCCAACTCTGTTTCACTTTCCACTCTCCGTTTGTGGTGGCTTAAAGCTTTGTTCTTTCAACATTGCATTGCCTAAATCCTTGGCTTGGTTTAATCTGTTTTTTTTTTTTTTATTTTGGGTGACTCTTAATTCCCTTTTAACAGTTTCGGCTTGCGGAAAACTAATCTTTTTGTTGTTGTCAGTTATTTCTTGAAACATTTTCATTTGCATTCTGCAGGTTTCTTAATTATGAACCTAAATTTGTACCATTGGAGCGCTAATTCGTTTTCTGCCATTCCTTCGTACTTTCTATATGTTTAAAATTGATTTGTATTGTTTTTATTTTATTCTTTTCTTATTCTCACTTAATTATTTTCCTTATTCTTATTTCTTTCTTTTTCTTTTTCTTATTCTGATTTCTTTCTTTTTCTTATTCTTATTTCTTTATTTTCAATATTTTTTATTCTTTTCTTTTTCTCTTCTATTTTTAATATTTAATAACTCATCTTTTCTCAATTTTCCTCTTTTCCTCCCCCTCTCTCTCTCTTTCCACCACTCTCACTCTCTATTATTGTTGTGATCTTATATGCTTTGTACAACATTTTGTTGCAAAACTTTTGCACAAAACTTTATACAAATTTATTTCTTTCTTTTCCCCAATTTTTATTTGAGCGCACAAGTTTTTCTATTTTCTTTGCACTTCTTTCTTCACTCTCTTTCTTTTTTTCTTTCTCTCTTTCTCTCTCTCTCCCTGTCTTTTTCTCTCTTTCTGTGTCTGTTGTATTGCCAAGACTTCTGTTAGCTGCATATCACATGCTCGCATTCCACTTAAAATTGTCTTCGGGCAAAGCTGAAGAAAACTTTAAGCCATAACTTTGCTAGCACACGCCCCCTAGCCGCCTCCTGCTGCTGCTTACATTATGCCAAGTCGCTGCAGTCGTCTGCCATCTCTCTCTCTCTCACTCTTTTTCACTCTCTGGCTTTTCTCTGACCAGTGTCCCTGTCGGCATATTAATCTTGGCCAAGTTAAAAGCAAAACACTTGCGCCCACTGCTACTGAGTTCAGTTCTTCTTCTTCTATCTCTTGTTGTTGCTGTTGTTGTTTTTTTTTCTGTTTTTTGGTGGCCACAGCTGCCAAGAGTGCGACAAAAGTCCGAGTCTCGTTGTCCAATGTCTTAGTCTTAGTCCAAGTGCCCAATGGCGCCTGTCAACGGCCACCAAATGGCAGCCAACAGCCAACTTCTTCTCTCAAGCTCAAAAGCAACAAGACAAAAAAAATTATAGCATAATCACAGGCGTCCTTTGGCTGCCGCCTTCATAGCTGCGCTTCTTCTTCTTCTTCCTCCTCCTCCCTCTCTTCTTCTTCTTCTTGTGTTTGTCGTCATCGTCATCTTGGTCGCTGCTGTCTTAGCGCTTAAGTGGGGCCAGCATTAAGCTATTAGCATAATTTTTGTGCATTATCATTACGAGCAAGCAAACGCGATTCCTATACGACATTCCTCCAGTTCCTCAACAAACAGATGGCTCGACTAATAGATACCCTCTAAAGCAAAACAATTGTGCACTTTTCATAAAAGCTTTACTTTTGCATATTCTCATTTAAAGAACTTAAAGTAACACACCAATTTTACTTTTGAAGACATCTTTGATCGATACTTCTGAAATTTCTCGAATATGTCATTTAAATTCTAAATTGTAAAACCAGAAATAACTAATAAATTCCACAGAAGATTTTTACTTCCAACGAGACCTTTCCCTTTGCTAATTATAACTCGAGCTCAGCTTGATGAATACTTCTGAAATTTTCAGAATTTTTCATTCGAATACTAAATTGTAAAACCAGCAAATAACTAATAAATTCCACAGAAGATTTTTACTTTTAACTACAATTTTCCCTTAGTTTATTATAAGAAGTATTTATCAAGCTGAACTCGAGAGCTCGATAAATACTTGTGAAATTTGCAGAATTTTCCATTTAAATACTAAATTGTAAATCCTACAGGTAACTAATAAATATCACTTAAGATTGTCATTGCTTAGCTGAAGTAACTGCAAATTGCAGGGTATACATACATACATGTAACATGATGCCATTCATCATTGACATATTTGTTGTTTTTTGTTCTGAGAACGCATCAAAATTCGCTCTTACAAGCAACAAGAAACAAGTAAGAAAGCTACAGTCGAGTGAACTCGACTGTGAGATACCCGCTACCCATTTTGAATAAAAGCAATATATTTTGCGGTATTATTCTCAAAATATACCAAATATACTGCAAAAATACTAAAAATATGCAAAATAGTATATGTAGTATATCGATATAGTACCGCATTCAAAATATACCATAGACGGCACAATATACCAGATTGTCAGCCAAAGCAACTCAGACCCCTAGTAAGTAGGCGCTTTTGCCCATACAAAAGTATTTCTTTAATAACTTCGACAATTTCTATTTGATCGCAACCAAATTTTCAGGGATCATAAATACTATAGTTATTACTGTATATACCAAAATTCGTAACTCTAGCTTTCAAATTACGCTTGTTATTCGATTTTTTTGATTTGCAGGGGCGGAAGTGGGCGTGGCAAAAATTTGAAACAAACTTGATCTGCGTGCAAACATAACAAATGCTGTCGAAAAAAAATTATAGCTCTATCTCTTATAGTCTCTGAGATCTAGGTGTTCATACGGACAGACGGACAGACGGACAGACGGACAGACGGACAGACACACAGACGGACAGACGGACATGGCTATATCGTCTCGGCTGTTGACGCTGATCAAGAATATATATACTTTATAGGGTCGGAGATGCCTCCTTCTACCTGTTACATACATTTCCTGCCGGCACAAAGTTATAATACCCTTCTACCCTATGGGTAGCGGGTATAAAAAAAGAAGCGAAAACTGGGGCCCAAATAAAGTTTGTTGGTTTCCCTTCTTCGTGGGGAAGTGAACTCACCTGCAAAAGAAGAAAAAAAAGTAAAAGAAAAGTCAGCATTGTAGGGAAACATTATAAAAACAGATAAGAACAGTTGTTTTCCCTTTTTTTCTGTTACTGTTCTGTAGAGTAAATATATTCCACTTTCTTGCTATTGTACTTATTTTTATTTTGGGGTTTTGCAGTTTTAATGCACTTTGGCTGGTCAACAACAAAAAGAAAAACAGGCAATGTCTAAGGATTTGAGTCTGCATTTTAGTAACTGAATTCTGGCAGTCAAAGAAGTTGATAAAGATATAAATAGAGATGGAGATGAAGCTAGAGATGCCTATGATACTTGTGCAAGCCAGCTAAGCCACAAGAACTAAATGATTATTTGTGTTGAGCGACGCAAAGAATGGAAGCAAAAGCAGAAGCAAGATAAAGATGACGAAATCTAATATTCAAATTGACAGTCTGATGAAATGCAATTGTCAACTTCAAAATAAGTTCAAGCTGCACTTAAGACCATCTGCATTATGTTTATAGCATTTATTTTAAATGTTGCCGGTTAATCCTTGAGAAACTCAAAACTTAATATGTATATATATATATATACCCCTTTTTTGACATATTTTTAATTAATGTTTGAATATTCTTTCTCTAAAAAAAGTCTTCAAAATGTTTTCGGTATATGAATTTGGTATATTTTTTAAAGTAGCCAAATATTAAGTATGTTTTTGGAGTATGTTAATTTGGTATATTTTTAAAATTAAATTATTAAAAATTAAATTAAAATAAACACATTATTTTTTCAATACTACGCCAATAGACCAAATAAACCCCTCATGTGTTTTAGTATTTTTGTGGTATATTAATTAGGTATATTTAAAAAATAATACCGCACTGTTTTATTATTAATCAAAATCGGTAACGAATAGAATTCTTACTTGTTTAAAACACTTTCAATAAATATGTTTTATTTAAATGCAAATTAAATAAAATTTCAGCATGCAAATTCTATCAATTAATGCACTTAACTTTCGCAATAGTGGCACAGTTAAACGTCATTAAAAAGCAGCTATAAATCTGCGAAATTAATGCACTCTAATAATGTGAAATGCAATTCAAGAAGACTGCCGAAAAAAAAAAAAACAGAAAATAACACTTAACGCTTCAAGCTTTGAGCTTTGCAATTTGTGTTTTTAGTTGTTTGTTTAAAGGAGTATTTCTGGCCATGACAACTGGTCTGATAAATATTTATAAATAACATATGTACATACATACATAGAGAGTAGCGTTTTCATTTTGATTTCACATTTGTGTTTGCATATGAATTTCACATTTTAATTTCGGTGAAAAATGCATTCGCCAAATGTCATTTAATTTTTAATTTATCAAATGGATATGGCAAAAGCAATTTCATTTATTTTTATTTCAACTCGTTCGCTTTCGCTCTCGCTCTCGCTATCTCTTTCTCACTTTTTTGTTTTGTCTGCGGCTTTTTGCATGTGTTATTGTGGCAAGAATGAGTCCAAGTTTGTGTCTTTCGCTCTGTGTGTGTGTGTGTGTGTGTGTGTGTATGTGTGTGTGTGGCAGATTGAGGTGGCGCCACATTTTAATTGCCCGACCGACTGCAACTTTTGGATACTACGTGTGCAAGTTTTCTTTGCTGGAAAATTGAAGCTACCACTAAGCCAACCGGCCAGCCAGCCACGCCCCCTCCCACCTCCCACCTAGTTGCCAGAGATTGGCTTGCTAAGCCGCAAAACGTTGCACACTCCAGGTCCATGCCACCAACAACAAAAACTAATCCGCCTCGAAAATTTATTTGCTTAATTTCATTTGTTCGCTGGGCCCAAAAACTAGGACGAAGTAGTCAACGCAGTTGGAGACGAGTCTTGTGGGCGTGCGATAATGTTGCATTAAGCTCTCGACATTTGCCACATCCTTTCGCTTCTACTATTTTTTTGTCTTGCTTTTTTTTTTTGCCTGGACACAATCGGCAATCATAAATCGTGACCGCAGCGCATTAATTACAAATCTTTAACGGGACAAACGCTGCTCTTCGCTGTCTTCTCTCTCTCATTCTCTCTCTCTCTCTCTCTCACTCTCTCTCTCGCTTTCTCTCTTCTAAGTCACAGCTCTATTACAACAATCTCTGCCTCAATCCCAGTCTTAGTCGCAGTTTCGGTTTCAGTCGCAACGTCTGACAACGTTGCTTTTGCCTTCATTTCAATTAATTTCCGCGACATTGATGCGCCCTGTCGTCGTCCTGTTTCCATCCTGTTGCCATCCTGTCTTTCGTCTTTGCCTTGTGCGTGTGTGTGTGTGTGTTTGTGCTTGTGTTTGTTTGTGCCACGCCTCCCTCCACACGCCTCCCCACACTCGCACACTCCCTCCTCGCTTCCTCGTCTCTTGTGTTTGTTGTCAACGCGCGCTCGCGCTTAAAAACATTTTTGCATGCGCTTTTTAATTAATTTAAAGTTATTTTGCTTGTCGTCGCTGATGTCCTCCTCAAGCCACCCCCTTTCCCCTTCCTGTTTGCTGAGCACTTGTGCAATGTGTATATCATCTATCCGCCTCGGCATCGCGTCGACTGCGCTTTATTAAATCCGCCTGCATTGCGTTTTAATTGAAATCCTGCTGCTTCTGCTGCCGTTGCTCAAGCAATTTACATAAATCCAATTCCTCAGTTCTTCCCCTTCTCTCTCCTCTCCCCTCTACCATCTCCATCAAATGCCACCGCAACTTCTGGCTGTGGCAATTCAATCTCATCGCATGCGTAATGTATACTTCAATTTTTGGCAAAGTGTTGCGACAACAAATGATTTTCCTTTGCTGCTGCTTAACCTGGCGTATACTTAATGTCATTAGGACAACTACATTATTTATGATTTCTCAAATTTAATTGCAATTAAATGAAAATTATGGAAATTATTAACCTTTGTATGCCTACTAAAATCAGGTTTTAGCTGCTTTGACTGACAATTTGGTATATTTGGTTCTCTATGGCATATTTTCAATACAATATAGCCTTTGGTATATTTTAGTATTTATGTCGGATTTACTTGATTTGGCTGATAATCTGGTATTTTTTGTACTATGCGGTATTTTAGTATTATTGCGGTATATTTTTGGTATATTTGTAAAATATGAGCTTTATTGCGTTAGCTGACAATTTGGAAAATTTTTCTCTATGGTAAATTTTAAATGTAGTACAATAACGATATTAAAAAAAAAATACCAAATTTGATCAATACTTTAGTATATTTGCGGTATATATTTGATATATTTTTAGAACATGATTTTATTGCAAATGAGTAGCGAGTATCTCACAGTTGAGCACACTCAAATATAAATTTCTTAATTGTTTTAATTTTTAGTTAATGACATTATCAAGTATTTTATTTTTTCCTGTCAAACTTTTCATTTAGCATGGTGCAAATTTTATTGTAAAAAGTTTTTCGAGTCATAGCAAAGTTTTATTGCCGTTTAACCTGGCGTATACTTAATGTCATTACGATGAAAGTTGCCTGCGAATTTCAATTGCCTTTCGATTGCAATTCATTAATTTCAATTTGATTTTCACTATTGCAACTTATAAGGAATATTATTTAAACAGCAATCGTAATTTTTTATATAATATTTGGTCAATTACCAAGCTTAAGTTGCGTATACTTAATGTCCTGCTTATTCATTTGCATTTAATTCAAAAAACCAGCAAAAACAAAGCAAAAAATAAAAGAAATAATCTTAAATTCATAAAATACATTTATTATATTTTCATTATTTAACTCTGCTTCTCAGTTTATTCATTTTAAACGATATTTATGTATCTCTTCTTAACAAATTATAATTCTTTAAGATAGCATTGTACATATTTAATTAAATAATAAAATATTTTTTTTTGCATCAATGGAATTTTTATCAAAAATTTGTATTTCTTTATGTTAGTCATTTTATTTATTTACTTTCAGTTATTTGATTTAATTTATTTGGCATTTTTTGTACTAAAACAAAATTTGTATATCATTAATTTTATTTATTTTGTTATTTTGCATTTGATTTATTTTAATTGAAATTGTTGTATAAAAGCAATTTTTGTATTTATTAATTTTACGTATTATTTTGATTTTCTGTTATTTGACATTTTTAATATAAAAACATAATTTATATTTATTTATTTATTTTACTTATTTACTTTTATTAATTTGATATAGTGTATTTGACGTCGCAAAAAAACTCCATAAATTTATATAAATTTTTTTTCGAATACTCATTTATTTTGATTAATTTGCTTGATGTATTTTTATTGTGTTTATAATTAAGCTGTCATAATCGTGGCAGTTTTTTGTCTTTGCTTTTGCAGCTTTAAAGCGAAATGTGCGCCCCGATTTTGGCCTGTTTATGCAATTTTCATTTGTGTGCTTGCTTTGTAGTTGTTGTTATTTTTGTTGTTTGCTGCAGTTGTTGCTGAGTCGCTTTTGCACTTTTGCCGGGCTGCTTTTTGTGTATTTGTTTTGTTAGTTTGTTTGTTGGTTGTCAACATGCTAGGCATATGAGCAGCTGACTGACTGCAAATCCAATGCAATGCATCCAAATGCGAGTCCTTAGTCCGTAGTCCGTAGTCCTTATTGCTTAGTCCTAGACCCGTTGCCCTCTGTTGGCAGTCTGCCTCTGCCTCCTTCTCCGCCTCTGCCTCTGCCTTTGCCTCCTTTTCTGCCTCCGCCTCTGCTTCTACCTCTGTGTCTTCCTCTGTCATTGCCCAGCCCTTGGTTTGCCTTCATTAGCCTTTGGCAGTATGTCAGAGTCACAAGCAAGCAAGCGAATGTGTGTGCAAATGTGGGTACGAGTGTGTGAATGTGTGTGTGCATCTGTTTGTGTGCTAAACAAAAAGCCTTTTGTATACATGTGCTTAAATAGTGCAAAAGTAGAAGAAGCAGCTACAACAGCAACAGCTGCAGCTGCAACTGCAAAGACAGCGCATATGGCATTGACTTTACTTCTAGCAGTCGAAACCCCCATAACTCTCCCCCTCCCTTTCCTCCCTCGTCACTATTCGCTGCCACAATCCTCAGAGCTCCGCTTCACTCCGCGCTTCACTGTTTTCCCTCAGGGGCATTCATATTGATTGTGCCCAAGTGCAAATTGAAGCTCAGACTGCAACTTGTTTTAATAACTGTCACTTGCCACAAACACACACACACAACAACACACACAACACAACACAACAAACACACATCTGCTTGTATGTTTGCATATGCATATGAGGTTTATTAGCAGAAGCAACAACAAAAAATGACACCAACAAATGCGAGTCGGAAAATTTAGTTGCATTTTTCACGCTTCGAAAAACGAACTCAACTTCATTTCACACGATTATGCGACAAGCCACAAAACATGGATTTGAATCTCTTTAAAATTGCCACTACATATTTTAAATTCAATTAAGTAAAATAAAATAATCTCACAAATAAACAATCATTTATATTTTACAACCCAAAAAGCCTTTAATTTACTTCTTTGCATATTCTAGATTCGTCATCACATTTCTCACAAATTACTTATTATAAAACTCTTTTCATTTTTTCAAATTGTTGATTGATTTTGTGAATATTAAAATAACTTTATCGTAGATGATTATGAAAAAAATTACACAAATGGGCTTTAAACTCTTAAATTATGGCATGGCACAAATTTTTAAATTTATTAATGTTTCCAAATGATTTGAAATTTCTTACAAAATTCTTTATCAAATGCTTAAATACTTTACTCACTCTTCGCTCTTATTTAAGGAGTCTAATTTGATAATTCAAATTATGGACTAGAAAGGTTCTAACTTATTACTATCCTTACTTAATTAGGTTTAATTTAAAATCGAAATGCCATTCTACAGAAAATAGGGTTTGCGTTCATTTTCAACGATTTAATTTCTTAATAATCTCATTACTTTTAAACACTATTTTTCGGTCCCAAAAAAAATTATTCTAAAATCCAAAAATAGTTGTTTTGCTCGCTTTTACGTGATTATTGCATAAGCTAGAAAGTCTGAAGTTGCCTTCTAATCAATTTTTTTATTTTAATAACATAAATCATTAAGTTTGCAACAATTTAAATTTTGTATGTCATCAACAAAAAACAAAATGAATTCTATATATTCTTCAATTTAAGATTAATTCATGGCTTTATAAATCAACTAAAAAAAAGAAAATTTGTAGATAAAAATAGGTCTTTGCTTATTTTCGTTTTTATAAACTAAAGATAGTACAAGCAACCAAAAGCATTCATTGTGCAGTATACAAAATTAAGATTTTTCTGTAAAAATAATTGATTGATGAAGTTCTTCACACAATTGGTTACTTTCAAATTTAAATTTAACTTTGCAGCTTGCCCTCAAAAGTATGCTACAGACAAATCCCACTTTTAAACGTATAATATTTTGTGAATATTAAATGCAAGCAAAAATTGCAAAAAATAAAGAGAAAAATGCCAGAGAAATAAATGGCATGACATTTGGAAATTTGTAATTAAAATAGAGAAATGTCAACATTTGACATTTGTAATTAATTGAAATGTGCACAGGTGCTCAGCACAAAACCAGGTGAAATCTAGATATATTTGCTTGAAGTTTGGCATTAAAGCCAAGCTCGAAGGCAATCTAATTTAAGTGCAAGCATTGCAACTTGCAACTTACAACTGCATATGGCAGGCATCAAGCATCAGGCATCAGACATCAGGCAACACGAATCGAGACAAAAATTTCTTCATGTTCTTCAGCTGGCAGATGTCACTCACATGGCGGGATATATACTCAGATGTGTACAATATATCTGAGCAAAAACCAGCAAAAAAAAAAAAAAAAATGAGAAATGAAAATAAAGAGAAGCCGTTGACGGCACACGTTTAAACATAATAATTCTCAATTTCGTCAGCGATATCAATGCAGATGGTAAGAGATGGGAACGAGAACGAGTTGGCGAAAAAAAAAGAAAAGAAAAGAAAAGAAGAAACTAAACTGGGGTTCGCTTTGGTTGCCTGGGCAGAAAACAGTTCGCGAGCGCCACAGGAAAACCATGCAGAGACATCAAAATAAACTGACATTTTCTTCTACAACTTTACTTCTGCTGCCGTTTTCTTCGCGTTCTTCTTTTTTTCTGTGCGCTGCACGAAATTGAGCACACGAATGGCAAAAATAAGCCAAAAGCTAGAAAAAACAAGCCCAGAAGCAGCGCACAAAAAACAGTAAAAAAATAGAAAAAGCTCAAACGACATGCGGAAATCATGTCAGATGAAGCAGCAGCAGCGACAGTGACAAAAAATCACAATAAAGGGGCAAGTGAACGACTAACAGTTACCCTGTACAACTCCAAAATATGGCAAATAAATGCTGAAGAACCAACTTAAAAACTACTCTAAAATAATGCAAATAAATGCAGCAAAACTTTCAAAACGTTTTCCTTTGAATAGCTGCTAATAAATTAAACACTTTAATGTTACTTTTAATTACATTTAATTTATATAAATAAATATCTAATATATTGCTCTTAACGTCCCCTCACTTCTAGCATTTACAGGGTATGTTGCTGAAGCCAGAAAAAAAATCAAGGAAGAGCTCCAGCTGTAACATCAACGCGGCTGGCATAGGAATACGAAAGAGCGCGAATAAATGGCAGCGCTCACACACACAGACACACACACACACACGCACACACATGCAGCTGTGAATGCAGATGGGCTGATGAAATAACTAAAGAGAGAGCGAGCGAGACAGAGATGACTTGGGGTCGCACTTGCAACATGCAACATGGGCAACTGCGACGCGAACAATCGCATGTTGAAAGGAAACGAAAAGAGTTGTACGCCATTGCCACCGACGTCAGATGACGCACAGTGTGACCAGATACGAACAAAAATAAGCAAGCACTTATAATATACGAATCTCCAATCGCCAAAAAATCAATTTATCACTTTACTACTTTACTACTATCTACACTTACACTCTATTCAGTATTTTGATTTGATTTTAGTATTTCTTAGTATTTAATCCAATTTAGTATTATTTCGATTCAGTACTCTTTTAATTTAGTATTTATTTAAAAAAAAAAAAACGCAAGCACAAATAAATAATTCGAATCTCTACGCTAAAGAATCAATTTCTGATAAGTTCTGTCGAATTCATAATAATATAATAATAATATTCATAATAATATATATACTATACTTCTTACTACACTTTCACTCTATTTATTATTTATTTCAATCTTGTATTATTAAATACTTAAGCTGAAATATTATTCGTATCTACTACTACTTTAAATTGATTTCACGTAAATTCTACTCTAAACAATATTGCTTAACATTGAGCTGTCAATTTCTAAACTATTTTCATTCTGTTCCTGTTTCATCTCATTAACTAACCAATCCGTTCAAATGTTGTATTTCCACTATCATTAGTATTAATTGAAAATAAATTTTAGTTTAAAGAAAATTCCTTGAAGTTGGGCTAACGAATTTTGAGCTATTCGTATTCTTAAAATTTTTTAACTTGTTTTGGAAATAAATTTTTGTCTCCTTCAATTTCCTCCTACAATTTCAGTCAGCAATCGGATTTACAATCTTTTTATATTTCCATTTCTTGTTTTTTATTATTATTGCTTAATATGAAGTATTCAAAGTTGTAGCTACTCAATGATTAAAAGATCAAAACATGTTCACTCTATTGAATATTTATGACAATAATGAATACAACTCTTTGGAATATCACTTAAAAAAAGTTCTTCAATTCTGTATCATTGAAAACTAAATAATATAACATTTTCTTAAATTCATTTTAACTTTCTTTAATATTGACTAAAAACCATTTACAAGTCAAAACTATTGCTTTGAATTATGCTGTCAATTCAGTGAAGCACGAAAAGATATCGAATTCTTCGCGTATCTTCTCACTGCAATTTCATGGCATTTTCATAGGATTGCGGACAGTGTGCGCGACAGCTGGCAAATGGCAGCTGGCATTGTCATTATTATTTGCGCTCGTTTAGTGCTTGGGCCGTAAGTGCATGGTAATGTTTTAGAAAAACGCGACACAGACGCTCCGCCCGATAAGGGCCAACAAAGAGGCCATAGAGAGCAGAGAGCAGAGAGCGAAGAGCGTTGCCATATCAAATTTCAATTTCCACAGCACCAAATACAAAACTAAAAAAAGCCTGTCAAGTGTCAGAGGAGTGAAGAAGGGAAGGGGAGAAGAAGGAAAGAGAATGCGACAGAAGCGGCGCCTGATGCGATTAGAAAATATCCGAAATCAACATGTCGAGACAATGAAATGTGACTGTAACTCTGCAAGGACAATCGACTCGATGCTAACTAGCCAGAAAAGAGAGAGAGAGATAGCACTAGAAATAGCACTAGAGAGCGAGCGAATACAATGCGATGTCAAACGCTTGGCCCAGTTGCTAGTTTGATTTATGAGCCCCAAATACTTGGCCATTTTCATTTTATATTTGAAGGTCCTGGGCCAACGATGATCATCGGTTGGCCAGGTGGAGACACAATTGCCAATTGCCCAGCCAACAAAATGCTGGCCAAAACAAATATTTGCTGCCACTACCCAAAACACTCACACACTCACACAAACACACACACACATGGCTCTCGACGGATTTGCTTTTGCATTTCTGCCGCCACCCACAAAATTTGCCCCCATGGCAACATTTTTGAGTTGAGCTGACATTTTGTCTAAATATTTGCAACATTCTCGTAATTTGCGTGTTGCCCCATTTTGTGGCAGTTATCAATATGCATCCCGTCTCCACTCGTTCACTCATTCATTCACTCATTCATTCATTCATTCATCCAGTCTCTTCGAATATTTCATTTCCTAAGCTGCTTTTTTGTTTTGCTTTTCATTGCAATTCATTTCATTTCCTGCTCTCGTTTTGAGCTTCATTCACTTTTTGCCAGTTATTTCAATTAAAGCAAAAGATTAAGATTTCCCCCCATCTCCATCGACAATAACTTTTGTTATTTTTGTGCAACGTGCAACATAATATTTTTCTTGTTGCAGCTTAATTAAACGGTATTCAAATGTTTTGCAAATTAGTTGAAGTCTTTGCTCTATCTCTCTGTTATGGCTGCATTTTAATCAACGAAGAAAGCACAAAATGCGAGTTGAGGAAGCAAAAACAAAAACATAAAAAAAAAACGAAAGGAAAATATAAATTGAAACTTTATAAATGATAGAGGAAACTTCAGTTTTTATTGCTGTCGATAAGATTGTCTGACTCACAAATTAAACAAATGAGTAAACTAAAAAAACTAAAATAAACAAACGAGGGAAGAAAATCATAATATAAATATAAATCTTTTAGTTTTATATCTATGTATTAAAATATTCTAAAAATAAACCAATCTAATATACCGCAAATACTCTAAATAGAGACAAAATTCTATATTTGGTATATTGGTTTGGTATTTGATATATATCATAGAGTACAAAATATACAAACAAAATCGTATTCTATAAATATACCGCATAAATACTGAAACGTACTTAAGCCTTTAATTGGTATATCAATATATCACTATATTAAAAATATACCAAAAATATATATAAATATAAAATACTAAAACGCACCACAGCTTATACTTATATGTATATAATATAATCATTACTCGAAAGGTAACGCAAATAAAGAAATTAATGAATAGACTATTGTTAAATTGACCACAAAATTTGTTACTAATTTAAAATAGATTAAGCATTTAAGTAAACAAACAAAATCATTGAAAATAATTATAACACAATTATACTATACAAAACTTAGTTATATTGCAATGAAAGTCATATGGAAAATAGCATAGAACTAAAAGTTAAATTGGGCACAAAAATGAGTTTCAAACAAGTAAGAAAGCTACAGTCGAGTGTACTCGACTGTGAGATACCCGCTACCCATTTTGAATAAAAGCAATATATTTTGCGGTATTATTCTCAAAAATATACCAAATATACTGCAAAAATACTAAAAATATACCAAATGTCATGTTTGGTATATCGATATAGTACACCATTCAAAATATACCATAGACGGCACCATATACCAGATTGTCGGCCAAAACAACTAAGACCCTTAGTAAGTAGGCGTTTTTGCCCATACAAAAGTATTTCTTTAATAACTTCCAAAATTTTTATATGATCGCAACCAAATCTTCAGAAATCATAACTACTATAGTTATTATTATATATACCAAAATTCGCTCTAGCTTAAAAATTACGCTTGTTATTCGATTTTTTTTTGATTTGCGGGGGCGGAAGTGGGCGTGGCAAAAATTTGAAACATACTTGATCTGCGTGCAATTAAAACAAATGCTGTCGAAAAAAAAAATTATAGCTCTATCTTTTATAGTCTCTGAGATCCAGTGTTTCATACGGACGGACGGACAGACGGACATGGCTAGATCGTCTCGGCTGTTGACGCTGATCAAGAATATATAATATATATACTTTATAGGATCGGAGATGCCTCCTTCTACCTGTTACATACATTTCCTGCCGGCACAAAGTTATAATACCCTTCTACCCTATGGGTAGCGGGTATAAAAACAAAATCTGACACTAATTTAAAAAAGATTATACATTTAGGTAAACAAACAATAAATAAAAAAAAATATAATTCAATTATTATATTAAACACAATTTGCTAAGAAAAAACTGACTTGAACAGTGAAAATAATATTTGATTAAAAATAATAAAGCCACTAATTAAAAACGAATATAGAAATTAAACATAGAATGAAAGTGAAATTGGGCACACAACGAAAAAAAGAAAGAAAGAAAAACTCTCGCTAAATTAATTTGCATATTAGATTTGGGGCAACATTTTTAGCAGCACAAATTAATAATTCATGCAATTCTAATTCAATTAACCCTTATGTAATTATTAATTGCATTGCCCACACACACAAATACACATGCTGGTCATTAATGGGTGAATGGCCCCAAAAAGTATGCAAGCGACGATGCGTGGCAAACTACCTGCCACATGCCACCTGCCACTTGCCACATGCCACTTGTCAGCTGCTGTTGCCTGCTTGAGTCAATAGCTGCACTTGCAGATCAAATCGCATGCGACGATATCAAATTAATTGGGGCGTGGCAGAGGAAGAGAGAGAGAGGGAGATCCCTTGGCTCATTAGCCTTGCCACGTTGACACACATTGATAAGCCAGTGAATGTGTATGTGTGTGTGTGTTTGATGCGATGCAAGTCTAATTAACCCGCTAATGTCATTTGCAGCGAAGGGCGCTAATTAAGCTCAAAAATGGGAAAAAGTGCTGCTGCCTGCGGAAAAGGTCAAAGCATAAATCAAGGAGCGCTCGGCTCGCAAAGAGGATAGTAAAACCATTGCCTTTACCGTTGCAATTGCTATGGCCCACTTTTCTCTCCAACAAAGATATAAAGAGTAAGCGAGAAGAGGACAGAGACAGAGAGAGACAGAGAGAAAGAGAGTGAGAGTGAGGAAGAGCGCGTCCTCTCGGCGAATGCCACAATAAATTTGTTGTTTGCTGCTGCATTTCTCTTCTTTTTTTTATTGTATTTTTCTCATCCCATTTTCATGAGGAATTGCTGTGAACTTTTTTGTCTTTCCTTCTGTTTTTTTTTTTTTATTTTTTTTTTTTTTTTTTTTTGGTTGACTCAAACTAAATCTAAGTGCATATTAGTCAACGCTACCGCTGTCTTTGACTGGCCCTGGCCTGTGAGGCAGCAACAGCAGCCCGGGAGCTGCCATGTGACACAATTTTCGCAGCGCCCGGTTTGGGGTGACAGCGGCAACGGCAACGGCAACGGCAGCGGCTGCACAATGTATTTCAAGTGGAGCGAGCGCAAATAAAATTAAAAACAAGACGCGCAAAACAAAAATATGGCAACGCTGCGGCGCCGACCTCGTTTCGGTCTGGCCACAATGGCTAAAAAGACCCGAAAAGTGAGGCCAACAGCGCAAAATACGCGAGAGAGGGAGATGTTCATTTTTTTTTGGTCGGGTTTGGGTTTGGGTTTGTGTTTGGGTTTCGGTTTCGGTTTGGGTATTGTGATGGCACTGTGATGGCGCGACTTGTTTTTCCACTTTTCGACGTTGTCTGTCTGTCTGTCTGTCTGTCGGCGGCCGCTGCCAACACTTGGCGACCTCTGCTGCTGGCGTTGCCATTTTGTCATTGTTTGCATTTGGCGCGCGCCTTTGTTTTATGCCCCCAAACTGCAGCAACAACAACAACAACAACCATAACAACAACAACAACCATAACAACAGCAGTCACAACATCAACAGCGGCCATCTGAATCAACTTGAAATGCTGCGCAAACACACACAGTCAGAAAGAACCTAACTAAACTACAAGATGCCCAGCAAAACGATGTAGAATCTTTGTAATTCCCAAGTGATTTAATTGTATAGCAAAGCAACCTCATAATTAAGGGCGCCCAACGTAAGACATTGCCAACAAGATGCTTACGACTTTAAGCTAGACAACACTTCGTCAAGATCTGCTAAAAAATTGAACAATAAGTCTTCGTCATCAACAATTGTTCCATCAAACTTCCTCTATCGCATCAGCTATATAGTTACAGCTTTGGCGCCCAACGTTAGGCAATGATTGTTGCTGACATTGCTTAAAGTCGACTACACTTCGTCAAGATCTGCTAAAAAAATAGATCAATACAACTTTTTGACCAAAACTAGCTTGACATTTTTAGAAGCAACAGCAATCCAACATAATACATATGCAATAAATTAAACACAATCCTCAGCAATACCTTTATAATTACAGCTCAGGCTCCCAACGTAAGACAACAGAGCAAACCACACTCGCTAGCGTAACTTTTTCAAAATCAACAAAACTCGAACAAGATACATATGCTGGAAATTAAACACTATCTTCATTAATACTATTATAATTACAGCTCTGGCGCTCAACGTGCGTAGCAAAAAACTTCTGCATGCTACGCAGAACGCAGAGAAGCCAAGCTATAGTTCAACAGCTGCTCTCAAATGCATAATAAGCTTAGACTAACAATTAACTTTAACCCAGCTACAAGTATTTATTTTTGATACCCCTCAAGGGAACAAGTTTCAATTACTTAAGCATAAACGCAAACAGGTTAGCAGTGAATCAGGTTCTCAAACGCTCAACTTAAATATTTAATGAACTTTATACTAAAAACAAAAAGCTCATCAAGTAAGCAGTAAATCTTTCCCCTACAAAAAAAAAAAAACAATAACTTGCATATAGTTGCAAAGTAAGATAAGGGGGAAAAACACATTTTTTGTGTATAGTAAAATGCGGATTATTCAGAGACGGTGTCGTAAACATTTCTATTGCTTACATGAAAGTATTTGCATCAAACTTTATATGATGACTTTACGTTCATTGCTTCTCGTCAATTTTTTCATACGAGTAGTTGCGGCGATAATAAACTTTAGCTGTGTTCTTGGAAAAGTTTATATGACGCATGATGAGCTGCTTTTGCAATAAACTCTATTCAATTAGCCTACCCTACGCTTTACTGTGATTACAGAGTATGCGAAAAAAAATAAGCTGCAACTTGTGCGGCACACATTTTTATAATTCCAAGACAAGTCCGGGCGAGAGTTGAGCTCGTTTGTTTATTAGGCTTCCCATCGTTACTTTTTTTTGGCTTCAGCATTGTTTTTATCACTCGACATTTTTTTCCTTTGCATGCTGCATGCTCAGGAAGTCAGGAGCTCATTGAGTTGCATGCCGACAACTTTTTGTCATATTTGCTGGCACCTTTGTCAAGGACGCAATTTGCCTGGCATCTTCTTTGGCCGTTTATTTTATTTTGTTGCAGCATCATGTTCTTTTTTTGTGTGTATGTGTGTGTGGTCGAAATGAAATCGTTGCAAATGTTGCAGAGGCTGTGGCTGTGGCTGCTGCCTCAGCTGATGACGTTGACGCGACCGGAAGTTGTGCAAAATTTAAAACGGAAGTCAATTGTCAGACAGCCAGCGCAATGGTCGTCGCCGTCGCTGTCGAGCCGGAAGCAGCAGCTGCAGCGCTGCCATTTTCGGTCATAACGACTCACACACACACAACATGACACACATTTATGCATGCCGAAGCACGAGCTGAATTTTCTGTTCTGTTTTGTTTTTTTTTTCGCCTTCTTTTTTATCCTCGCTCTTGCTGTTGCTGTTGTTGTTTTTTTATTGAGTTATTGGCGCATTCATTTGCCATACGCCGCATGCAAGATTTATGCCCGCCATGTGTCATGTGGCTAAAACAAACAGTCCAGTGTCCACAGCCAGCCAGCCAGCCAAGCTTTCAGGCATATTCCACAGCCAGAGCCAATCGGGCGGACAGAGCGACAGTTAGCTAGCCTCAAAAGCGGCCCCAAATTGTTTAAAAGCAGCGACAACAACTTTGCGGCTCAAATATGTTCCGCATATCTCACTCGCTCGCTCTCTCTCTCTCTCTCTCTCTCTCTCTCTCTCTCTCTTCTCTTTCTCTTTCTCACTTTCTCCCACTCCTCATCTCTGTCTCTGTCTGCTTTGGCATTTCCTTTCATTTGCTATTGGACCGATTCAGTCTCTTTTATTTTTCTCTTTTTTTTTTTGCATACGTAATTGCAATGGATTTTTGGTCTAACAGACGGCAGGCTGGATCAGATACCAGGGTTGCCATTCGCCGCGAGAATTTGCAATGATTTAATCTATGAAACGTATGAATAGAATTATGCAACGTTGCTGTTGATTGCCTGCCAATTGCCTGCTCGCCACAATCAACTTTCATCTGCTAACCATAAATCCCATTTTAAAGCAGGAGTTATTTTGATACCCTCAAAAAATCGACTACCTATTTAAAGCTTTAAAGCAACTTGAGTATTAAATATTGCCAAAAGTTTAAAGAGTGGCTTAAAGTGCTTCAATTAGCTGTGATTAACAGACTGTAAAAACATTTTGAACAGCTCAATGTTAACAACATGTAAAGTCACTTTCAGCAGCTAACTGTTAATCACATGTAAAGCTACATAAGTATGCTAATAGTAGATTAAATAACTGTTAAGTAACATTTAAGCATCTATTGAATAACTGTGAAGTAAATGTCAAGCAGCTGGTGGTGTTAACCGAATGTAAAGCTACTTAAGCATGTTAATAGCATGTTAAATAATTGCTAAGTTCATGTTAAGAACCGTTACTGCCGAGTATCTGTTAAGTAAATATTATGTAACTGTTAAATAATGCTAAGTAATTGTTAAGTAAATGGTTTGTAACTGTTAAGTATCTATTAAGCAACTGATAAGCATCTTTTAAGTAACTGTCAAGTAACTTTAAAATGTTAAGTAACTGTTAAGCAACTGTTACTGTTAACAACATGTAAAGCTCCAGAAGTATGTATGTTAATAGCTCTTATATAACAGTTAAGTAACTGTTAAGTAACTGTTAAGTAACTGTTAAACAAGTTTGAGCAACTGTTAAGTTAGGTAATTATTAAGTAACTGTTAATCAATTGTTGAGAAAATGTAAAGCAGTTCATAAGTAACTTTCAAGTCACTGTATGAACTACTTGCAGGGTATTTCGTAGTCATCACTTCTCTTTAACTGATACACGCGCATATTAGTGGCATGATATATGCACAATGCGAATTTTGGTGTCCATTAAATATGCATTATTTGTGGGGTAATTAAATTCCAATTAGAACTAAAATGTGTTTCAGGTGAAATATATATATTTTGGATAGATTCGCTGTGGAAAAATATAATTCAGCTAATGATCATGACGTTGATTAAGTGAATTGTATAAATTACACCAGCAAAAGTAGTGTGACCATGTGCGAAAAGCGAGAGAAAGGGAGGGGAATAGACACGCACACATACACATATAATAGTAGTGTGTGAAAGCGAGTTGACAAATGATTTTTGCTGCGGCCAAAAGAAAATGCAGGCACAGCTGTCTACGTCAATTGTAAATTTCATAAGTAGGAGTGTGTGTGTGTGTGTGTGTGTGACGTGTGTGTGCGCTGTGTTAAACCACAACGGAGCATAAATTTATATTTAATTATGAATAAATTTTGCAAGCGCATTAAATTTCATATTTTCAACTCATCAACGACAACAAGCTGACAAATGTTCCCAGTCAATGATGGACTACAAGATGCGCTGTAATTTCAGATTTATGACTGACAACTTATTGAACTCATTTATTAATCCAACACATCTTTAATGTGCAAACTCTTCGATCAGAGATCGCACTTTAATTTATTATTATGATACCCAATTGGCATCAATTTTAATGGGTATAACGCATTATAATAACGGTCAACGCCTCACGCGTGCTGTAAATCAACAGATAAACGCAACGCTCTCTTTCTCTCTCAAACAATCCTTCCTCCATTTTTGCTCTACTACTCATGCCATCTCTTTTACTCTCTTTCTCTCTCTCGTGCCGTCTCCCTCTACATTTTGTGTTTCACAGTTAATATGGGTTTCGTCGAGAGGAGTTGGACATTCGGTGGCTTCTGGCCCCGACAATTCACAATTCGTTAAATGCACTGCAAAATTTATTTATGATGCCAACACACAAACAATAAACAATTTGGTCAGCCAAAGGGGCGATTGAGGGGCTGAAAGTGAAGTGGGTGTTATGGCCACAACTGAGTCAGCGTTGGGTTGATACACAAACTTTTTTTTGGCTTTTTCAGCTTACGCAGGAAACATTTAATTGCACATCAAATGAACTTTAATTTCATTTTAATTGCTAAACAGGTTTTTCACTCATTGCGAGCCGACAAAAGCACTCAAAATATTTCCGGAGTATTCGCAATTCAATTAGCCAAAAGTGTTGCAAAAGCAGAACCGCAAAATGTTCGAATGTTCCATTCGACAACTCGACAACCTGCTAAACGTACGAATACTCGTATTTTAATTAAAGTAATCAGTCAATGTGATATCTACACAAGACTTTCAGAGAATTTCTCATGCTAATTTAAATTTGTATCAAGATAAATAATGAAATTGAAATAATACATGAAACTTGACGCGCTGTTCAGCTGATTAAATTACATTAACAAAATTCTCACGCCCACTTTTTATACCTGATATCCAAGGTAAAAGGGTATTATAAGTTTGTGGCGAAAGGAAATTTATAATTATATTTTTGAATATTGTCATGTTACTTTTTTTAATGGGGAAGAAAACTCTGCTGCTGCCAAGTTACAGTTGCTTTGGTTAACAATGTGATGTATTATCTACTCGATGGTATACTTTGAATATAATAGTATGTAAATATACCAAATATAGTTATAAGTGTAGTTAGATTTGGTTTACAATGTGGTATATTTTATACTCTATAGTATTGAATGTAATAGTATATTGACATACTAAATGCTGCTGTCGGGTCGTAGTTGCTTTGGTAAACAATCTGGTATATTATCTACTCAATGGTATATTTTGAATTTAATAGTATATGACATATCAAATATAACTTTCAGTAAATTGTTGTATGTTTTTTTCAGTATATTAATATGGTATATTTTAAGAATAATGAGCGTACAATTCACACAATATGGTATATTTTCAACTCCATGGTATATTTTAAATATACAAGTATATAGACACACAAAATATAACCTTCAACGTGGTATATAACTCACACAATATGGTATATTTTCTACTCGATGGTATATTTTGAATGTAATAGCTCACCGTCGAGCAAACTCTCCTAAAGCTCACTCCCTTGTTTAGTTTATTGAGAGTATCAATTTTATAGATGTAATTAAACATAAACAATAAACAAAAAGAAAACAAACAAACAGCTGAAAAGAAAGTGAATTACATGCGAAATTGACAAATACCCAAACAAAAAAAAAGAAATTGTAAATCCATAAATACTCAGCTCAAGAGCTCAAATAGAATGCTATTCAATTGCAGGGCTGTCGCTAATTTTTTATGACGACAAATTGTCACCTTCCCCCCTTCTCAGGCATCTCACGACACAAGATGCGTCGGCCATCTTTAATGCAGGCACTTTCGATGGGGCTTAAATGCTTTTGATGTTTAATGCTTGATACACGTCGCCTGCGGAACAAAATGCCAAACGGCAATAAAGTTTAATAACCTAAAGGAATTGCTAGGTGTCGAAGGGAGGCGACAACCAAGACGAAGACGACATCGGAGACGTCTATAATCAGCATCATCAACTGGCATCATCGTGTACATAATTTGCCTTTGCCTCCAACACACACACACACACACACACACACACACACACAAACATAAAGCGGAGCTGTATCCATAGGCGCTAAGCTGTTTAAGTGTAAATGACGTGAAAATGGGACCTCCGAATGAAAAGTGTGGCAAAAGCGACGAGGCGACGACAAAAGGGGCCGAAAAACTGAAACTGAAAGATGTTTTTTGAGCCCATCGTCATAATCTTTGGCAGGCGACAAAACATAAAAAATAATATATATACAAAAAAATATATATATACTTGTATAATTTATATATATCGCTAGTGAGATGAAAAGGTTGCCCAAGGCAAAAGCGAGAGCGAGACAGGGGAAGGAAAGAGAAGCGTAGCTTCGCAACAACATGCCCGACAAATTGTGCATGAAAAAATATTTTGTATAGATTTATTTATGATGACGATTAACAATGAGCCACCAGCGTGAGGCGTGAGAAGGAGAGCCACTTAAAAAGTTGTATACAACAACATAAAAAAAAGAGAAAGAACTGAAATGAAATGCGAACCAAAAAGGAAAAGTGAAGCGGAGAAGCGGCAAGCAAAGTATTTTCCACAAGAGCAGAAAAGTAAGTAAAGTATTTCGAATGCCATTCAACTTTTTCATCTTTTCCCCGTTGTGAAAAGGTGTGAGGTGCTTCTTTCCCCCTCCTTCTCCTTCCACACGCTTTTCCCTCTTCAGTTTGCGTCGGTTAAACTTAGCTCGTAATTTTCATAAATCAACATGGGCTTTTCAATTGAATTCTTTGTGCCCGCTTGCCTGCCTGCCTGCTGCCTGCAGTCTGCCTCACACAATTTTCATTTTTATAATTAAATCATAAATTATGGGCGCACATGGAAAGCGGCTCAATAGAATTTTCTCAACTCGACCCCGACGCGACTCCAACGCAATTCGATTCGCATCGCGTCCCCTCAGTGGACAGCAGCAGCGAGAGAATTTCAAAGTATGAGGAGAACCGAAAATTGAATTATCGCCGAGGCTCAAAAAAAAAAAAAAAAAAGAAAATTATATAAAACGCCAAAGTGAAAAAATGACAGTGACAAAGTTTTATATATTTTTTTTTGAGGGTCGTCTAGCATTGAGTCCGAATTATGAGCAATTTGATTCAGTAAATTCAACATCAATCGATTCAACTCGATTCGATACGCTTCGATTTAAATGCAATTATTCAAGCGTTTCGGTTTCGATTGCAACGCGAAACAGAGAGAGAGAGACAAACGTTTTTGTTTAATCAGCAAAAAACGTTTTTGCAATCCAATTAAAGTAATTAAATACTTTACAGCGCCGGCATAAAGCGCACACAAACAGTTCATCATAAACTTAATCAATTATTTATAATTACCAAAACTGTTTTCGAAATGTTCAAGACAAAATGGGGCTAGAAAATTGCTAAACGAATATCATTACCGTCTTAACAAAAAGCAAGCAGAAAATTCCAAGAAAATTCTATATTAAAAGTATTAACTGGCATTCACTTCGTTATTCAATATTGTTAAATTGCTCAGGCTGTAAGATATTTCAGAAATTACGTCGAATAACATTTGATAAAATACTATAGAAAGCCTTGGCGAAAATTTCCAAAACAATTTGCTTAAAATTAGCCAAAGCATTCAACAGAGAATTCCAAGAAAAATTCTTCGTAAAAGATTTCATTTGCATTCCATTCGCCATTCAATATTTTTCATTTCATCAAACTTGAAATTATGTTAAATGCCATAGGAAAAATGTTATACAACTGTTAAATAAATATCTTTAAAACTCTTGTAATTTCTAAAGAAAATTTGGCCATCAAATTGTATAAATTTATCATAAGCATATTTCAGTAAATTTGGTAATTAATATTAAAAGAATTTGTTGCCATAGATAAGGCAATAAAATATATTAGAAATGAAGTAGAATAACATACGCGAAAATTATAAACAACTGTTAGTATTACAGAAATGAACTGTTAAATAACAAAACAGGAAATGTTAAAAAAAATAAGCAACTGTTAAAATAGCAAAAATTATGAACAATAACATACTCAAAACTGTTAAACAACTAGTAAATAAGCATCTGTTTATATAGCAGTAATTGTATAAAATAACAAAAGTGCTAAATAAAACACTTTAAATATAACAGAGCAAAAACTGTTAAAACAACTGTTAAATAAGCAACTGAAAAAGTAGCAGAAATTATTTAGAAAAACACACGTGAAAATGTTAAAACAATTATTAAATAATCAGCCGTTAATATAAAAGAAATTATGTAGAATAACATACGTGAAAATGTTAAGCAACTGTTAAGTATTATATGACAATACAAATTGCTAGAAATTTGCAAACAATTTGCTTCAATCTACTCTAAGCATAGTTGAGATAATTCCAACAATTTATCAAAATTCCCCCGCTATTAAATATTGTTAATTTGCTTCCAAATGATTGGCGCTGCTTTAAATACAAAATGCAGCAAAAATGTATACGTTAAATGGATTGTATAATAACTCTTTGGCTGCCAAAAGACGTCGTAAATTATTGGCATAAATATTATTTGCATTCGATTTGCAATTTATTGAGGTTGCACTGTAAATATAAATATATGCATATACTACAAATATACGTATATATATATAGAGATGTGATCACGCGCTCATCCCAATCAATGTAAATGCTTCTACATATAATAATAAAAGCAACAATAGCAACAACAATTAAAAAATCATTTGTTTATTTTAGCTTATGAATGCGAGTAAGCCCGTATTTACCCGTATTTAAAAACGAGATAGCCAATTGGGGATTTTGTTATGGACTTTGCTCTTTTCTTTGTTGTTTGATATTGTTGTGTGATTGTGTGTGTGTGTGTGTGTTAAACAGAGTTATCAATTGACTTTGTGTGGAGCTTATAAAGTTGCAGTTGAAGTGATTTGATGCTTGAATTGCTTCAAACGATTTGATTTCGATTATTAAAATGTATTTACAAAACATCATATTGAAATCAAATATCGAGCAAAAGCAAAAAAGTACAAAAAGCAAAAGCAAAAACCTATTCAATTTCCAAAACGAAATGTCTATGAAATTGTCACCGAGTGAGTTGCCAAATTAAAAAGGGAACGAAAGCAGAGCAACATGCCACAAACACACACACACACACACACATAGAAGCAGTGGAAAGCATTGAAGTTGTCTGCTTCTGACTGTGACGGTGGCGCCACAAAGTGGAACTGCTGCTGCTGCTGCTGCTGTTGGAGAGAATTGGATAACCTTGAAATGCAGCCATGTCTGCCAACTTTATAAACGGATGTGACAATTGAATTGTCGAGCGCTGTAACTGCAACTGCAACCGAACCAAAGCTGCCACACACACACACACACACACACACACACAGATACACACACAGCATGCCAGCGAAATTTGTCATGTCATGACACGAATGTGGCTACAGATCTAGTTTGGATTACAGCTTAAAGACCCAGAGCCAAGAGGCGACCCCCAAAAGTCGCATTGCTTTTCAATTTGATTCGCTTTCAGATACGATTACAAATGTGAAAATGTGAATACCGCTCTCTCTCTCTTGGTTTTTCTCTTCCTCTCTCTCTCTCCCTCTAAGGGAAAATGCAATGACTTCGGGGCACTACAGCAAACTAGTTACCAATCCACCTCCTCACTTAGCTTGTGTGTGTGTGTGTGTGTGTGTGTGTGTGTGTGTGTGTGTGTGTGTAAACCTTCAGATAACATGCGATTTGTGTGTGCTGCAATGTAGCTGCCACATGCTGCAATGCTGCATGTTGCACGCTGTATGCTGCACGCTGCCAGTGAAGTGACTGTCGCATTTGTAGAACAAACAAATTGCCGTGCATAAATTTCACATACTTGCGACTCGTGATATGAGCACTCGAGTGCTTAAACAAATTATCACCACAATAAGTTATCTCTCTTAAGTTTTGCTAAAATATTTGCGAGATAAACAAATAAATATATGAACAGTACGATAAGAAAACTAACTGAAGCTGAAGCTGAAGAATTCGTAAAATGAAAATTTCTGCAAAATTTTCAAACATACTATCAATTTATCATTTCTACTGATTTTTTTTAATACTCTGCTGTTTTTGGAACATTGAAAAAATCATCACTACATTTCGCTCCGACTAAATGTCGCTAAAGTATTTGCGAGATCAAAAAAAGAAAAGTGACTAAAACTAAAGAGTGCAAACAATATATTAAATATAAAAAGTCGAATCTTTATTTTAAATAATTATTTCCGTTTGTTTGCTTTAAATTTTAACTCTGCTAATAGAAACTATGTATATAGAATAACATACGCGAAAATGTTAAGCAACTGTTAAATAAATAACTGTCAATATAACAGGAGTCATGTAAAACGCACAAATGTTCAGCAACCTTTAATATAAAAGAAAACATGTAGAATAACATAAAAATAAAAAGTCTAAGCTTTAATTTTAATAACAGCGGAAAGTTTGTTTTCTTCGAATTTCAACTCTGCCATGGCTAAGATAAATGAGTTATCTTTCACTAAATTTAGCTCAAATGTTTGTCAAATAATTAAATTAGAGTAATAAAAACAAACTGCCAAACGGTATCGAATTTATAAAACATCTACATAAAAATATGAAAAATATCAGACTTAAAAATATTCCCAAGCAATTTCCATCAACATTTTTCATTTTTAATGCTCAAGAAATCCTTTTCCTTTAACTAATCCTTTATTTCTATTTAAAAGCCGCTACATTCATTACTTCAAGTACAACAAAATATCTTCAGATTACGTAAAATATTTCTAATAAGTAAATGAATATATAAATATATGTATTTATTATTGATAACTAGAATTAGCTAAAGTATTCCATTTCATTTAGTTCACATTTTTATACGAAATTGAAAGCTCACATTTCATTAATCCTTTCCGCAGTCTTCGGCACATACATAGTTACTTTTATTCTCAGACCACCTTTTTTGAATTTTTCATCTTAATTTGCTGACATTTTCCCATGTGCCACAGCCACCCTTTAATTTTCTCTTTTATATATTCTGTCTCCTTGTTTTGCTTTTCTCATTTGTTTCATTCTCTAGTTGCAATCTTAATCCACATATAATACTTCTTTGCTATTTACTTTTCACATATTTTTCGCTGAGTTTTGCTACAACTTCCAAGCAAATATTTTGATTTTCGTTGCAATTTTCTAATTGCATTTTACTGCCACGCCCAACGCCGCAGCACGCCCCAAAAGTGTCGCGTATGCAGCGCCCTTGAGACAGGCGACGACGACAACAACGACGACGACGATGAATCAACGTGTGTGCAACGCAGAGAAAGAGAGAGAGACATGAAGCAGTGAAAAGGAAGCGATAAAAAATCAACTAACAGCCCGAAGAAAGGCATAAAGACTGCAGGTGCATGAGTATTCAAGTGCGAGAGTGCTAAAGCGAGTACTCACTCTGCAAATACTCGCATATTCGTACTCATGCATGGTATAAATTAAGCCAACAGCAAATTCAATTCAACAGCACATCAATTCAATGCAAATGATTGGCTCATGTGGCGTTTGTGCAATAAAAATGCATGCAAAATAAAAAACAAGTGAGAAAGCTACTGACGAGTGTGCTCGACTTTAAGTTACCCGCTACAATAGAACCAAATTCTTAAAGTGAACCCAAAATATATTGCAGAAGATACTGAAATATACTGATGGTTATACTTGGTATATTGGTATAGTGCTACATTTAAAATATACTATGGAGTGTCAAATAGACCAAATAGCCCAGCAAAGAGAAGCGTTTATTAAAAAATTCTGAAAATATACGTAAAAATACTAAAATATATATATTAAAGCATATGAGATGATATATAATATACTAGATTAACAGTCAAGGTATATAAGACCAATTCTTAAAATATACCAAAAATATAACAAATTCTTTATTTGTTATATCGCTAGAGTACTACAATCAAAATGTGCCATGAAGTGTAAATATACCAGATTACCTGCTAAAGAAAATAAGACCAATTCTTCAAATATACCAAAAAAATACTGAAATATACCGATAGCCTTCGGTATATCGGTATAACACTAACTAAATTCTTTGGGATTATAATTGCATGTACCAAAAATCAGCTTCAAATTTATGTTTCTTATTAAAAAAAAATCTTGACAACACGTGATGTTGATAAAAATTATAGTTCTATCTATTTATGAAATCTAGGTTTGCATACGCACGGACAGACAGACAGACGAACAGACAGAACTTTAGAATACCCTTCGACCCTATGAATAACGGGTATATAAATATAGGAGATACATTGAATTGCAGGCATTTAAAGAATTTTTCAAACTTTAAAGCGCAGCGATATTCAAAACGCGCTCAATCATTGACTTTGCGACTGATTATGCAACGGTTTTCACATTTACACGCTGTCGCTTATCTTGAGTTGAGCGATTCGAAGGTCTAGAAAGCAAACATCTATATGAAATGGGCACAAATAATTTTGAAAATAGAATTTAGTTAATTTCTGAATTGAATTCTCAGTATTCACTTCGCCTAGCTCTGACTATCAATGAGATTGTGGCCCGGCGACTGTTGATAACCTTTGGCTAGAGCAGCTGCGGGTCAAGTCGCAGTCGCCGACGTTGTCGCAATTATATACTAAAAGTACATACTATATACAGTATATAGTATATAGTATATGGTATGTGTGTGTAAACTGTTATTGTGTGACGACTCTGGCGATGTGGTTAAGCAATCCACACGTAATCCAATTTGCTTTCATCATCAGCTTTTGGACATCAAGTGGCTCTATTTTTCTCCCTCTTCCTTTCCCGCATCGCTATTTCTCTCGTTCTCTTTGAGGCTGTCCTTAAACAAAAGACAAGTGCCATCCTTTCGGCGAGAGTTAACAATTGTTTTTGATTATTTAATTTGCCAGACTTTTGCTTTGATTTAGTTTTTCGGCTTAGCTGCGAAATTTACTTGGACAGCAGCTCGAGGCAAAAAGCCAAACAGACCGCAAGATTTTGCTCCCATCTTCCAACTGTCTCCCTCTCTATTACTCTCTTTCTCTCTCTCTCCCTCTCTCTCTCTCTCTCTCTCTCTCTCTCTCTCTCTCTCTCTCTCTCTCTCTCTCTCTCTCTCTCTGTCTCTTTCTAGCTGTCTATGTGTGTGTGTTTGTGTGTGCTTATGATTTAGTTCTGCCGCAGTTTGGGGACCTTGAAAATATTGCAGCGCATTGTTTGCTGTTGTTTTACGTTTTTTTCTTCTCTTTGTTGGCCACTTTTTTTGTTTTGGTTTTTCTTTTTTTGGCCTCAACCGCAACACAAATGCGCCATACAGGCGACTTGCTAAAGATGTGCTGCATTCTCTATACCCTGTGTCGGCTAACCAAATGGGGTATATTCGATTAAGAGTATTTATGATTGCAATTGCTTACAAAGACTGAAATATATTAAGGGATAAGTTCAAATTCCATATAAGTTGATGCTATTAATCATTCAATTATTTGAATTAAATTGCTTGCAAATAAACTAATATATTTAGGGATAATATTAAAGGGAATTTAATGTAATTATAAGTTTTGATATGACTCTATAAATCAATTGTATTAAATTGATTGCACAATAAAAATGCCATTCAATTGTTAAAATTTTGATTTCATTGAAGTAAACATATTTTCTCAAATGTTAAGTTTCATATAAGTTATTAACATATTTATGAAATCATCTGCCGTGAAATATGTTGTGATAAATGTAATTTAAAAATATATTATTTTCAAATCAGTCTTGCAATATATGAAGCTGCTCTTCTTCTCTATCTTATACTTAATTTCATGATAAATGTATTTAAGAATGTTGAATTGAATTTTCTGCACATTATTTTAAACATAATGCAGTTTTTATTTTTATTGGTAATGTATTTTTAAAGTAATAATGAGCTAACGTTTACCTAATTATATGATAAATAACATACATTTATTAGTATATTTAAAAAAATAAAAAGTATTTAAATGTTATATGTACTTGCAAATTGTGTTGAACTTTTTAATTGTATATACAATGTAATTTCAAATGGTTTTTCTACGCATTTCATGAAGTGCATTTCAAGCTTTTTTTTCGACACTATATTTTGCAGTGGAAATGTAGCATACTTTTCAGCGCCAGTTGCTGCAGCTGCCAGAGAGTGAAAGAGAGAGAGAGAGATAGGACAGTCGAGGCAATTAGTGTCGAGGGTAAAGGGCAACTGACAAGTCGTGCCAAGTTTTGTGTGCTGCCGCTCAGATGCTGCGCCTTTTGCCTTGGCTTGGCATGGCTTCGCTGCTCGGACAACAAACGTGCAACATGGCGTGGCAACATTTGTCCTGCGTCCTTGCTGCCTGCCGCCTGGCTGCCCTTTTCTATTTTTCTACTGTTTTTTTTTTTTTTTTGTGTTGTCTGTGTGCATTCGGCTTGACAGTCGCAGTAACCAAAAGTTCGCTTTGTACCTTTTGTTTTTGTTGCGCTTTACTGATTTCTATCTTCAACTCTCCCTCTCTCACACTCTCTCTCTCTCTGTCTTGCTCACTCTCACTCTCGCCATCTGTATGGATGGTCTTGTGCTTTGGGAGCATTTTGAGGCATTTTTCTCGAGATGCATTATTAAAATACGTTGTTGGCCCTTTTCAGCGAAGGCGTTGAACAAATCTCGACGAGTCATTTTGGCGCCCAACCTCGTCTTGGCCTTCACCCCAAACATTATGCCACCTCTCCAGCCTCTCCAATCCCACTCCTCCCCCATCATAATGTCTGCAGGCGTCGTTGAAACCGCAATAAATTTTCAGCCACAATTATCTTGTTGCGCATAACTTTCAATCGGAGTTAATTGTTTGACTCACAAAACTTTGCAAATAGTTTTGGATATTGAAGGTCTTAACCTCCTCCCATTCCCCACGCTCCTAACTCATCGAAAAGCCATAAACTAAATCAACAGAAAACAAAAATAAAAAAAACACAGAAACAAAACTTGCAAATAATTTGCGTGTGCGTTAGAAACTGGTTTTGATGTGGGCGTAGAATTGTGATTCCCCCACTCCCAACCCCACTCCCCCAAAAAAAAATTCATTGTTAACGAATGGGGTGTTATCTATACTGATTGGCAACACTGGTTGGCATATAAATTAGCCACAGAATGTGTGCGTGTGTTAGAGAAGGGATTATTGATCGCTTAACATCGGCTGAAACACACACAATTTGCATAACATGGAGGCTAAATAAATTACATATGCCTATGACAGTGGGTTAAGCGCTTCGATTACCGATAAATTATCTATCGATAAGCTCCCCCCTTCCCAATAAATGATTAATTAAGCTCAACAGTTGAGCTAAGGATTTATGTTTTTGCATTTCAACAAAATAATTTCTATTTAACGATCGGCACATTAATCAAGCTCTATATTCGAAATAAGAACAGGTAATAAATAAAACTATATCAATTATTTAAATGCCATTTTCCATGTCGCAAAGCGAACAACGAACTTTGATTAAAAATGCAAAACAAAGGTTGGAAAATGAATAGAGTTAATATGAGTGTGCGGAGGGGTTTCGCCATTATAATAAGCGCATTGTCGTCGGTCGGCGCTATAGCTAAACAGTTATATGTAGTATAGTATGGTAGTGTAGTTGGTAAAGTAAAAGTAAAGTAAAGTAATACACACTGACCTGACCTACTCTCCGGTTTCAAGCAGAACAGCACGTCGAACGGGAACAGCGATGCACAGCGGTTGGCAGTAACAGAAAAAAATTATATATATATATATATAATACGATATATATAAAACGGTTACAAAGTGGAAAACAGAAAAAAAAGAACAACAAATTTCGTTATAGAAAATAACTATGTAAGTGGCAAGTTGTTGTTGTTGTTGCCGTAGGTTTATAGTATGGTAAGTACGTAGAACTATAGTCGCGAGTATAGTACGAATAACTTATACATATATAGCGTATATTGTATGTATATTGGAGTGTTGTATGGAACCCAAAAGTCGACCGCACAGCGCGCACTGTTTGAAGTCGGTTTTGGGTCCTGCTGTGGGAAAGGAACTGGAACTGGAACCGGCCGGAAGACGCGACACGAACTGCGGGGAACGGAGGGCGGAGGACGGAGGGCGGGGCGACGAGACACACGCGATGAAGGCAACAGAGAGCGACTTTTGCCTGACGGACTGTTGCGTGTTTTGCTGGGAGCTAAAACAACTTTGATGTACTCTATTGTTGTTATTATTACTCTTGTTGTTGTTGCTGTTGTTGTTGTTGTTATTGTTGTTGTTGTTATGGCTTCTGTATATAGTTTTCTATTGTATTACATTTTATGCGGCTTGACAAAGCGCTGCCACTTAGACAACTGCTTCAACTTGCCATTGTTGTTGTTGTTGTGCCCTGCTTGTTGTTCTTGCTATTATTATTAGTATTATTATTATTGTTATTTAATATTTATAGTGCGGCCGCAACGGCAGCTTCTACACTCGAGGCGTCAGCAAAGACATTATTAGCTATATTGAACGTTACTCAGATTACACTAAGCGAAAACGAGACGGCACCACAAGCTGCAATTGCCTGTCGATCACACACTCACTATACTCACGCCTTCTCACTCTAACTCACCCCCACTCATTGTTTGAGCTGCTGTCAGGCGAGAGAAAGCGACTCATCAAAGCAAACAAGAAGAACAATAAGAATGCGTAAATCGCGACTTTGCTTTTGTGTTCTAATTCTTTGCCAATTAACCGTAAACGGCTTGAGAAACACACACACAAGACGCATTACGAATTGCGAATTGTGTTTGCAAAAGCAATTGGAACTTTTGCAAATATGCAAAAGCAAAAGCAAATAACATAGGTAGCAACGTTCGAATGTAATAAAGCACAAAACGTTGAAAGAGAAGTGGGGGGAATTACGCCACCTTGCTGATCTCATAATAAATCGAGGAAATTATACGCTATACGCTAGTGCAATTAGGAATTATAAATTCACAAATACTTGTAGTAATTGTCATATTATTTTATACGTCGTTTTTTAAATTTGATAATGACTTGACCTTGGCCTCTATTTTTATTTCCTTATTTTCACCTCGATATAAAGAGCTACTAATACGTGTTGATCATAATAATAATGATCTTACAAGGTGAACAAATTATTATAGTATTTGTATGCCGACTTTTTTTATAGACTAAATTATTCGATAAGTCACAAATCAGAAGAAAAAAAGTTTTGCATGCGTCAGCAAAGGCAAATAACACAAATAATTGTGTCAACAATTTAGTATATCTTTTTGTTTTTAGTCAACAACGAAACTAGCAGCAACAACAATCACAACGAGATCACAACAAATAATCATCAAAATCAAGATCAATGTCGATTAGAAGCTACGCGTGTTTATTCTCTCTCACTCACGTCCCCACTATTGTCGCTCTCTTCACGTGCACAAAAATAAAACTGTAAACTGTTAGAAGACGGAGAAGGCGGAGTGAAAAAAACAGTTGTTTGATCTCATCGAAATATGCATAAAGCGCAACAGCAACAACAACAACAGCAGCAACACAATCGCGAATTCTCTTTCTTTTTTCCAGCAGCCGCGTCACTTTTCAACTTGAAGATGATTTAATAGTCACACAATCAAAAAAATATTTGAAAAAAATTTTTAAAAAAAATACAACACAAAAAATACAATTTATAGAAACAAAGCAAAGCGACTTTCGCGTATGGAGCAAAAAAACGACAACAACAACAATCACAAGATTTTAATAATTAGCACTTGAATTGTTAAATATGCGAGTCTTGTTTTTTTGTGTTTATTATTTTATGTTGTTTCCATTGTTTTTGTTAATTATTATTTTTTTTGTGCATTGTTTGTGTTTTGATATTGAAAGCCGCTTGGGCAAAAGAAAAACGCAGCTCGCAAACATACGTCAAAATATGCGCCAAATAAATACGAACGAACGACGTGAAATGAAAGACCGCACAAACACCTAACACCTTTGATGCTTCGATTCGCACTGAAACGGCCAGACAGCGACACAGACAGCAAGCGCCTCAGTCAAAAAAAAAACCAAAAACCGGTCGCTATTCGTTTCAGTCGGCTCTCGGCTCGTGTGACGTCGTACATCGTGCTCGTTTGGGCTTGTTCGTTCGTTGCGTTTCGTTTTGCTGGAACACACGAATGCCGCAATGGCGGGCAGCCTGCCCTAGCTATCTCCCCCGCCACACCTCTTCCCAATCGGTGCATCATTCGCTGCCTAGCTCCATTTCGCCTACCTCCCCCCTCTCGCTCTGTCTGCCCCTGGCCCTGTCCGTTGTGCTCTGTCGCACGGTGACGTTTTCAATGCCAAGCAAGCAGCTGTTTGCCGTACGTTTGTTTTTGTTATTATTTTTCTTTACGTTTTTTTTTTTTTGGCGGCAGCTTCTGACGCTGACGCTCTGCCGACTGCAGTGTTGCTCTACTCCAACTAAGATCAATGCAAAGCCAAGAAATGTTAACGAAACATGCACTTCATTTTCGCTATGTTACTTTTATTCTTATTAGCAAATATAAATAATCTTGTCACTTGCTTCGTTTCATTGTTGTTTTGCTTCATTAGTGATGGCAGTTAAAACACAATCATTAGCACGACGCGACATTAATTAACGTATATGTTAATTTCGCATTTTGAAGTTTATCGCTAACTTAGCTTTAAAAAATATATACGTAGCTAATATTCGGCAACTTTATTTAAATAATTTGAAAAGTACTTATTGCAATTGGCAAAAAGAGGCAAGGTGCGTGAGTGCATTCGTGTTGTCATCTCTACTCAAAAGTACCGCTAACCATGTTTCACTTTGTCTTCTCCTTTGGTTATCTGCACTCTTCACTCTAGAAGCCACGAGGCCAGCTTCAATATTTAAGACGCATCATGTGCTAATCTATTCGTTAGAGTGGCGCAGCACTAAAGCGATAAGCTCTCACTCCCTCTGGCACATGTAGTTGTGTGCAAAGAGGCAAATGCGTAGTGTGCTGAGATAAGATTCAAGGCATCATTGGATTTGAGATTAAATGAGAATAAGCTAGCTTTAAAAGTTAGCAAAACGTTAGCTGTACTTATTTCCTAGTTCAAATAGAAATTGTAATATTTTTTGTCATGTTTTGCCCATATGTGCATAACTAATACGCCCCATTGCACATACGCATCACCTACACATAACTGGTTCGGCGCGCTTCATTCAAGCAATCCCGATGAAGTGAACCAAACCCCTCCTCCCAATTGCATTATCGACTCTACTCCAATGTGGTGCATCTCCCTTCTCCCATCTCTTCTTACTCTTCACAACCATTCTGTTCTATACGGTTTTGTTCAGCTTGCAGACCGGTTAAGTTTGCTTTTCGCTTAATCGACCATCTCACTTCGATATTCATTGTGCACTCTTGCACTTGAGCTCGATTTCAACTTTGTCATCCCCCCCAAAGCCGGCAATTATTTATAGATACACCATCAAAATTTGAGTGAACCGCAATAAGAAATGAAAGAGCAATGACTTTGATTTGTTATTTTGTGCAAAATAAACAAGATTATCAGAAATGTGTTAGAGAGATTAATGCATTAGTCTAGGCAACATAAGTACATTGTGTATTTCTTATCAATAGAGTAATAGAAATATTGTGTCTATTTTCTTAGAAATATAGACGCAAAGCGTGTCAGTTGTCTAGGGTTGTCAACGCACTACAAAAATAAGGCTGCCACCTTTTGTTCACAGCTCTGCCAACTTGTCGCTCGCCAACTGTATTTCTTACTGTTCTCTCTTTCTCTTTCTCTCTCTTTCGCTTAAAGTTAGTTTCCATAAACACAATTTTCAAGTTCAACATGCGACGCATGCTTCATTTTAATCATATACTCGCGGGCATTGTTTTTGTTATTTTCATTGTTATTGTTATTGTTATTGTATTTGTTGCTATTTTTGCCCTTTGCTGGTCATTTATGAATGTTGTTGTTGCCGCTCGCATTTAATATGCGGCCTTTATTATACCCTGTAGGCATACAAAACGCACAAAATCGTATCATAAAAATGTCAGCATGTGCTTACAATTCCTTTTCATAGAATCGAATTTCCAGTTAAATTTATTATTTCGAGACTGGCATATTATACGAAAAAATCGTGTAGGGTATTTATTTATTTCTTGATTATCTATTTTTTTTAATTTTTTGTTTATTTACCTATTTAATAATAGACTTTTATTTATTTTTAACTTGCACTTTTTTATTTATTAAATTGTTTGGCGTATTACAAGTAAATATCGGATGGGTTTTTTTATTTATATTTTCTATTTCTGTTTTTGCACATTTTCATTTATTTAAATTTTAGGCGTACGCTTTTTAATTGATTTAAAGCTAACTTTTTTCCTGAATTGTCAATGACAATTTTGTTTTTTTTACAGGATATAAGCTAGTCGATCACTTACGTTTATAACGATATGAAGCGCAAGGTTAGGTGTTAGACTATTAAAATTGTACGAAAATGGACTAGAAAAGTGGCTGCCAACACTTTATAGGGTATTTGTTGGTCGAGCAAATTGCTTGGACATTGAGTCGCCTAGATTTTGCACGTCACACATAGTACATATTGTATTTTTATGGACATTCTCATGCAGCCTAGAGCATAATGCTCTCATATAGCTACAACTACTACTAATACAACTACAACTACTTCTCCTATATACCATGTGTGTGTGTGTGTGTGTGTGTGACGTACCTATATATCAAGAGATAACTGTCGCTGTAATGTAATGTAGTCCATTTGCGACAAATATGCGCAGGCCAAAAATGCTCGGACATTGTACGCTATACAATAGGAGAAATTGTTCGCATATTCATGACCGAATTACCCACATTCAGAAGCTACACACACATAGACAGAGAGACACACACACACACACATACGAACACATACGTAGCTGGAGTAGAGTCGCCATTTGTGGACAGCAGAACAAACAAAACCATTGAAAGGCACGCAAATCTCAGCTATGACCAAAATATTTGCCAAAGTTCGTGGAGCGCACCAAAAAAAAAAAAAAATCAGCAAAACCAACAACAAGCAAGAGAGAGAGTGAGAAGGAGACTGGAAAAGAGTGTAAGAGAGCGGAATGTGTGTGTGAGTGTGTTTGTGTGAGTGCCAAGAAATCAAAGTGGAGCGGATATATTAGACAGACCAAAGAGGCCAGCAGCAATCGGACAGATCGGCAGCTTTAGCTGTATATATGTACGTGCATGTCTGTGTATGCGCATATTAACGTCACACCCACAACACACACACTCGCACACACACCCGCACACACAAGCTCTACTCACATGACGCTTGAACCAACTATGTCTATATATTTGCCATCTCTCATTTCGGTTTGTGGCCCAATAAGCACAAAGACAAGCATCCATAAAGTACACACACACACACACATGTACACTTTCACACACACGCACACATACGCTCACACTTACATATAGTTGTCCATGTCGATATCGTTTTTGGACACTAATATTTGCCAAGCGTAAAGTAATAAAATATTTCTTCGGTCAATAAATGCAATTGAATGTGAAAAGAGGCAGCGACCAGTCAAAATACCAACAAATATGCCAAAATACGAAAATATAAAAAATAGTCTAGTCGCGGCGTGCTCGACTTGCAGAATACCCTAGAAAATCCATTAGTTGTGTGTAGGAGCTAAAAATAATAAATAAAAAATTGAATTAAGAACAGAAGAATAAACTAAAAATTATAAGGTAAAAGATTATTGAAAAGATTAATAAGAGTAATAATAATAATAATAATAATAATAATAATAATAATAATAATAATAATAATAATAATAATAATAATAATAATAATAATAATAATAATAGTAATAATAATAATAATAATAATAATAATAATAATAATAATAATAATAATAATAATAATAATAATAATAATACGAGTAGTATGATATATTATGGATGTATTGCTATATCCATATACCAAATATACCATTTAGTATATTTTAGTATTTTTGCAGTATAGGTTAACGGGTATTTCTGAAATTTAAAGCAAATAGCTAGTTTCCTATGTCTGCCTAAGCTACCCTACTTGTAATATTGTGCAGGGTATCAAAGGGCAAGACAAGCGACAGATAAAATCGAATACTGCATGCGCTGCAAATATCAATTGAAATTCAATTATTGACCAAGGTATCCGTCGGCATAGATTGGACCCTATTGAAAGCAGAGTGTGAGCATAATACGGGAAGTTGAAATCAATTGGTTGCTAGTACATAGTATAATAATGATCTATCAATTGTGGCGCATATGATTCATACGGACTTTTGCTTATCGATTTCCTTTTATTATAGAGATACAATATGATACGATATTCGAGAACCAGCATCATTATTGGTGTCTTAAGTAAATATAGTACATCGATTGTTTGATGTGTAAACTCGACTAGCTCAAAAACGATGGCAAACAAATCGCCATCGTTTTATTGTCATTTGTTGACTTTAGAACGCAATAAAACTGTTATGACAAAGGATGAATAAACGCTCCAACATGCTGCCAAAAATAACATGCAACGAATTCAGTCACTCGGCAGGCACGACTCAACAAATACCCTGTAGAAAAAAAACCTTTGTTCTTCGAATCCAAATTCTGTTTAATAATTAAGTAAACAATAACGAATTTTGTTGATTTCATAAAATTACCATATTATTATATGTTATAATCGAAAATAGTTCTAAAAATAAACCATTTGATCTGTAAATGTAATTTTTATTTAAAAAAATGTTCCATATTTTTAAACACAATCTAAAAAAACAGCTTCCACAATCAAAATATATATTGATTTAAGCTTTTCAAATATTAAAAGAAATAAAATTAAAATAGATTAAAAATGCAAAATTTTTGCTATATTAAAAATAGTTATAAGAAAGTAAAGCAGCTTTAAAATTTTCAAACATTATAGAAAATTAAATTTAAATAGTTTTAATAATACAAAAAATTGTTAGGAATGTAGCGTTAGAAAAGTAATAAAATAATATAGATAAAATATTTAATATTACTTAAAAGACATGCATACCCCAAGGACAGTATATTGCGGGGTATAAGCATGCTTCATTGGAAATTGGGGAGCAAACTGACCAGCTTTAAACGGATGTAATAGGAAAACGAATGAAGTGAGCGAGAATAAATGGAAAGATACTCAGATAGTATGTATGTTAGTTGAAGCCTTGTTGAGCTGCTAACAAAGCAAGCTACGAAAAGTTCTCAGAGTTTTCTCGTTGTAACGCACGTAAAATGAGCATTCGCAATTATCTGGAGAGATTCATTCTGCTCACTTGGAAGCTGAACAAGACGCAATGGAACCGCAAAATTGAGCTACTCTGGCTGCTCTTTGCACCAACGTTGCTCTGCATCATTGCGGTTGCCATGCGAATGCAGATCGATGTATCGCCAAGATTTAATCATCTTTATGATCCGATTGATCTCGATAAGAGCTGGACGAATTTGATTGACACACTCCTCGAACGGGAAAAGATACGCGCAGCGAGTAATATGAGTAATAATGTGTTTGTTCCGCAATTGGTGATTGCCTGGGCGCCCAAGGATTATAATCTATTTCATAAGATTATCAATTTAACGACAACGGAATTGCCGAAGATGGAGTTCAAGCATTATGCGTCGTGTGAACAAGTCATCGATGCAGTGACCCAAGATTCGTTATTCTCGGGCATTTGTTTCGATAAGAGCATGACTGATAAGAATTTCAATTTTGATGAAAATCGTATCGATGATGATGTGTTGATACCGCACTTTAACTACACCATCATATTCCCCAGTGAGTTGCGCATTTTCAGTGGCAGCTTTCTGGGCAACAATTGGAAGACCATCTACAATGATGATCCCAAGACGAGCATTGTCCGACGCCTCAATAATCCACATAGCGATGGTGATGTTTGCTACGTTCTCGAGGGTTTCATTAAAATTCAAAAGGCCATCTCAGAGAATTATCTAAGGATAGCCAGCCAGAAATCGATTCCGAAAATAATTCTGCGTCGCTTTCCCGTCGATGGTCGCGTTCAGGATCCGTTGATGAACTATATTAATCGCGGTCTCCCCTTGCTCATTGTCGTTGGCTATATGTTTCAGGCTCAGATACTTGTCTGGGTTGGTATTACTTTGAATCAACTTGCTTAAGTTGTTAGTTTTAATTTCGTTTTCTCATTTCGTTCAGCAAATAGTGCAGGATAAACAGCAACAGATGCGTCTTTTTCTCATTAACATGAAAATCAGCAACTTTATCCATTTCACTGCCTGGTTCTTCAAGGGTTTAATCTACAGTCTTATCAGCACTTGCTTTGTTACGCTTGTTATTAAGGTATTGTATAAGTAATTTGCTATTTCTTTTATTCATTCGTATATTGGTGCTCGAACTTTTAAAGCTTATAACGAAAAATAGATTTTATTTAATTATTTTCGACTTTATTTTATTTTATATTTATTGACTACGATTTACACAGACTCAAATTTTATATTTGTTTAACAATCTGGTAAATTTTGTACTTTATACATGTAGTGAAATATTGTGCAATATACCACTCATTCATCTTGGTATATTTAAGTAATTTTTCGGTATAGTAATGCAGTGATATGGAAATAAAATTCACATATTAGTAATAAGAATATTATATTATATTATCAAATAAATTACGAAATTAAAATTATATAAAAGTCATGATTATAAAATACTAAAACGTATATTTGGTATAACGATATATTACAACATATATTTTACCAATATACCAATATGTTGTTGTACATCGTTATACCAAATGTACATTTTACCAAATACACTAAGTTAATCAACAAACAAGTAAGAAAGTTACAGTCGAGTGTGCTCGACTGTGAGATACCCGCTACCCATTTTTAATAAGGGCAAAATATTGCGGTATTATTTTCAAAATATACCGAAAATACTAAAAAATACTAAAAATATACCGAATGGTATGTTTGGTATATCGATACAGCACACCATTCAAAATATACCATAGACGGCACAATATACCAGATTGTCAGCCAAAGCAACTAAGGTCCCTAGTAAGTAGGCGTTTTTGCCCATACAAAAGTATTTCTTTAATAACTTCCACAATTTTTATCTGATCGCAATCAAATTTTCAGGAATCATAACTACTATAGTAATTATTGTATATACCAAAACAACTCTAGCTTTAAATTTACGCTTGTTATTCGATTTTTTTTATTTGCGGGGGCGGAAGGGGGCGTGGCAAAAATTTGAAACAAACTTGATCTGCGTGCAAACATAACAAATGCTGTCGAAAAAAATTATAGCTCTATCTCTTATAGTCTCTGAGATCCAGTGTTTCATACGGACAGACGGACAGACGGACATGGCTAGATCGTCTCGGCTGTTGACGCTGATCAAGAATATATATACTTTATAGGGTCGGAGATGCCTCCTTCTACCTGTTACATACATTTCCTGCCGGCACAAAGTTATAATACCCTTCTACCCTATGGGTAGCGGGTATAAAAATACTAATATGCACCGATATACTGCAACACAGTATGTAAAGTATTATACCAAATGCAAATTTTACGAAATATGTTAAACTAATATACCAAAAATACTAAAAATACTTTGATATAACGATATACTTCAACATATCTCCATAGTTTAGAGTTATTCCAAGAACACATTTAGTATATCTTAGTATTTTTGGTATATTCATTTGGTGTATTTTAACGATAATAGCAGATGTCTCAATGTCGAGCACACTCAATCATAATATTCGATGGAAATAGTATTATTGTTTATATACATTTATAAAACATACCAAAAGTAATATGCTAAATAATTTGCAGGTGCACTGGAACAACGAGCACAGTCTGCTGACACAGACACCGTGGCGCATTGTGGTCCTAGTTCTGTTCACCTACAATGTGGCCGGGACGAGTTTCAGCCTGATGATGGCCTCGTTCTTCAAGAACAGCGGACTGGCCATTCGAGTGCTGACCATAGTCTGGCTGCTCACCTACATACCGTTCTTTGTGCTGTGGAACAATCGCGAGCAGGGGGTGAAGATCATTCGCTATGCCTCGCAAGCGTTGCCCAACACTGTGCTCGCGCTCATCTGCGAGGGGATCATTGAGCGTGAGGTGATCTTCGATAAGAAATGGGTCGATGAGGGCTATGCCTTGGACTCTGCCGGCGATCGCGTTCATGTCTATTCGGGTTCGATCATATTCCTGATCAATGCGCTCGTCTTTTGCGCCATCGGCATCTACATGGATGTGTGGAACACTGGCGAATCAGGCGGGACGCGCAAACGTCACATTCCGGCGCCGACACACAGCGGTGACTTTACGTTTCAGGATCGTGACGATAGCTTTATGCCGCAGGGCTCACAGGCAGCCGGCATTAAAGCCACCAAGATCTATGAGGTGGAGCCGTCGCATCGCCGCTTCAAGATCAAAATCAAGAAACTGTGCAAACGTTATACGGCCAACAGCCGTGGAGCACTCAACTCCTTCACCTGGAATGTGTACGAGAATGAGGTCACGGTGCTCATGGGTCACAATGGATGCGGCAAGACGACGCTGCTGAAGATCTTGGCGGGTCTGTTGGAGCCAACGCGTGGCCTGGTCATGATCGCCGATTATAATATACAAACGGAGCGACAAGATGCAACCATGCAATTGGGTTTGGCATTGAGTAATAGTTTTCTGGTGCCCGATTTCACCGTCTCCGATCAGATACGCTTCATTTGTCTGGTCAAAGGCGCCTCCTGGTCGATGGCCACCCAAGAGATCCATCTCTACACGCAGCGCTTGCAATTGGAGGAGTTCAAGCAAACAAGAGTCAAGAATCTGAGCGCACAACATCGAAGTCTACTCTCCATTGCTTGTGCTTTTGCTGGCGGCAGTCCGATCATACTGATCGATGATCTGCACTGTGATCTCGATTTGCCGACGCATTCGCTCATCTGTGCCCTCATCAACGAGGAGAAATCACGTCGCACCATCATCTTGGTGTCGAACTCGACGGCGCTGGCCAATCATCTGGCCGATCGATTGGCGATCATGTCCAATGGCGAGCTCAAGTGCACCGGCACCAAGCCCTTTTTGCGCAATATGTACGGTCATGGCTTTCGATTGGTGAGTCACACACAATATATAAGGTTGGCCAAAAAGTCTTGCGGTATTTTTATTGAATTTTCAATTGTTCGCCGAGTATATCTATATACCAAATATGCAATTAGAATTTTTATTTGGTTTATTCATTTTGTACGGACACGGATTTCCATTGGCTTTCAATAGCTTTGTAGTGTATTTTAAATACTCTATCGATATGCCAAGTATACACTGAGGTATATTTTTCTTTTATTTCGGTATATTTCAAGAATAATACCGCATTATTTTGCTTGTATTAAAAATGGGTATGAAGTCAATATACCAAATGGATATTAATTAATATTACATTTGGTATATTTTTAGTTTATTTGTGATATATAAATATGGCATATTCTAAAATTAATACCGCACTGTTTTCCTTTTATTCACAATGGGTAGCGGGTATTTTATAGTCGAGCATACTTCACTGTAGATTTCTTTAGAGTTTATTTTTATTTTTATATTCAAATTTTTACAACTGAAATGCCACATACAATTTATGGTCTATCGTCATCAGACTATTATTTATAGACCGTGATTATCGATCTTAAAATCTGTAATCCAGATCTTCGTTTTACCAAAATTCACGCTGATCTTCTATAATTGTTATCTTCAAATACCATTTTCAATTTTCTTTTCAGACACTTGTCAAGGGCAAGTCTTTTGATTTCGTGGCGCTGAGTAATCTCTTGACCAAATATCTTCCAAGTCTAACGATGGAGAGCGACATTGGCTACAAAGTGACGTTTGTGCTTGAGAATAAATACGAGGATAAGTTTTCCGATCTATTCGATGAACTCGAAGACGAGATGGGCAATCTGGATATTGTTAGCTTTCGTTTGCGTGACACATCATTGGACGATATATTTTTGCGCTTCGGTACCGAAGAGGGCGATATGACACCAGAGCCGGCCACCCTGATCGAGGACTATAAACTGGTTGTCGAGGATAGCGACATCAATGTTAAAGCAACGGGAAGGAAATTAATTTTAATGCATTTGTATACATTGCTGTACATGCGTTGGGTCTTCAATAAGCGACAAATACCCATTCAAATTATTTGTATGGCCGCTCTGCTATTTGCCACCACGTGCACATTTTCTGCGGTCTTGATCTATGGCAAAAATTATGAGCTGACATCTTTGTCCTTCAATCTCACACAGTTCAAGTTTATCAATGCATTTGTCGAGATCCTTTCGGAGAATGTCGATGTCCTCGAAATGCAAGAGTTCTTCAACGAGTTGCTCTTCTGGTACGATGGCAACGTAAAGGTCGTCGATACCGAGGACATTAACGATTACTATCTGCTGCAGCAGAATGATTTCACCAAAGTGGTGAACTTTAAATACATGTTCGGTGCCTCGTTCAGCAGCGATTTGATAACCGTGTGGTTCAACAACATTCCCTTGCATGCTGCGCCCTTTGGCCTCAATCTGGTGCACAATGTTGTGGCAAGGTAAATATGAAACTCCGAGTAGATAAATTGCCCATTGTTAGGTGATTAATTAATCAACTCAATTTATAGCTTCACTATATTCTATTTCGTTTTGACTTTTGATTGCTATTATATATGAACGCGGGTCAATAAACAATATTCTATAACGAGTAGCATTCATAAGATGAAGTTACTAATAGTAACGAGCAATAGTAACGAGTAACAGTCGTAAGCTGAAGTAACAGTAGCAAGTAATAAGTGAGATGAAAAGCAACGAGTAAAAGTAATGATAACAATAGCGAGTAACAATGCCGAGTATTAATAACGAGTAACAGTAGCGAGTAATAGTTACAGTAAGGAGTAACCGTAATGAGTAGCAGTAACGAATAGCATTACGAGTGACAGTAGCGAGTAATAATGACAAATAACAGTAACGAGAAACGTTCTTAAAATTAAGTAATAGTAGCAAGTAATAAGTGAAAAGAAAAACGACGAATAGAAATTATCAACGAGTAACAGCAACGAGTAACATTAACGAGTATTGAGTAACGAGTGATTGCTTTCTGCAGACGCTTCTTTCACGACGAGGCCTCAATTGATGTGGCCCTACGTCCGCTGAAATTTCAAACGGTCGCCAACACGATACCTCAATCGCCGCTCTCGCTGGGCAGCCTGATGGCGATCAATCTCTCGTTTATTCTCGGCATAATGTGGGCTGGCCTGGCGGTCAGCACAATACTGGAGCGCACATTCAAGAAACAACAGTTTGTTGCTGGCGTAAAGCTGCACATCTATTGCATAGCTCTGTTGTTCTTCGATATGGTGCGAGTTATCGTCATCAGCTTTGTTCTGATTGTGGTTATAGCCTTCTATGCGAGTCCAACGAAACACGACTACTCACTTTATGGTAAGGGCAAAACAACAACTCAATAACAACTATCTTACTCGCTCTGACCTGGCAGGTTGGATCTTTTTGGTGGTGGTTCTGTCAAGCATTTCCATAGTGACATTATCGTACTTTTTGTATGCGATATTCAAGGAACCAAACTATGCATTCATTATCATCTGTCTGTACAATCTGTTGGGCATTATTATATTCACAATCAGTGTGGGCGACGAATTATCCGATATGAATGATATCTATCAACCGCTGATACAATATACATTTGGTGAGATCATCTTTAAGCTGTTATATCTTTACGACTACAAATGGATGTGTCAAGATCCCACGGTGGAGTTTGTATCTCGGAACATTCTAAAGTGTCGCAGTACTCCAAATTGTTGCAGTTAAGTGGTCTCAGCACACAATTTCTATTGATAACTTTTTCTGCACACGAGCAGTGATCGAAAAATGTCTCGCTAGTTTTTCTTTCTATATGGCAAATAATTCCCATTGAGTTGGGGCTTTCCCAGCAAGTATCACAATCAATTTTTTTCTATATTTATTTGTCAATGATTCGATTATCTCTTAATTATTCTTAATTCTCTTCTCTTAATTATTCCCATATAATTTCAATTGTAAACTAGGTATATAGTTAAAGCTATAAAGATTAGAGCTAAACAATTTCCATAAGATACGAGTATATTATGAGATAGTCAGAAGATAGGCAAAACATTTTATGTAAGATCTATAAAATGCAAGCAGAAATTTCGAAAGATGCTAATACACATTTATTAAAAGATTTTATGGAAGCTCAGTTAAATTTAAACTGCACTTTCGAAAGTTACTAATACAGATTTATGAATGTTTCCACAGTTCATTACAACTACTTTTCGCGTGAGTATGGAATGATCTTTGATATGTTCATTCTAGCTCTGGGCATTTTTCTACCCTTGCTACTCTTTATACTCGAGGAGCAATACATGCTGATGACCAACGGCTGTGCTGGCATGCCATTGAAGTGTATGCGCGATCGCAACGAGAGGCGACATCGCCGGCGACAGTGGCGAAAACTGCAACAGCATCGCCGCCATCTTGGGAGTGATGGCAACTATTTGGTCGATGAATCGGTGTTGGCCGAGCGACTTCGTGTCGACAAGTTAACCGATCAACAGCGAGCCGAATTGGTTGTTGTCTGTCATGGCTTGGGCAAGAGCTATCGTCGCAAGGCTGTCCTCATACGCATCGATTTGTGCATTGAAAAGTAAGAGATTATTTTAACCATTTAACACTTAATAGCACATTTCAGGTAATTACATATATTAAAATGAATTTCATTATTGCAATTTTGGAATTCATTTATTAATTCTTAAGAACTATTTAATGTTTGCTATTGATTTGCTCTAAATTGCACGTTTAACTTGAATGTATTGCATATTTCTGCAAAATTTTGGATTTTTGCAAAATTGGGAATTCAGCAAAATTTATATTTTGCACAAATTACGTAATGCTTAAAAGCAAATTCAACAGAAGCATATCAAAATTTAGATTATATGCTCTAAACTATAAAAATACTTTAACTGCATTGAATACAACTGCAAATTTTGGATTATTGCACAATTAAAAATTTTCATATTTTTCAAAAAATATTTTATGTTTAATAGAAAATTCAATACAATTATATAAAATTCTGTTTCTTTGCTCTAAATTAAACTTTTACCTTGAATGCATTGCATTTAACTGCTTATTTTAGATGAATGCAAAATTAGGAATTCGACCATTTTTAAATAGTTCATAATTTATTTATTGCATAATAGCAAATTCAACACAATTACATAAAAAGGTAATTCTTTTGCTCGAAACAAAAATTTTCAACATTCATAAACCATTCAACATTTATTTATTTGCTGCAAGCTAAACATTTTACTTTAATGCATTGATCTAAATGCAAAATTTTGGAATGTTATTTTTTAATACAATTCGATATTTTTATGAAATATTTATTATCTTTACTACATACGATACTTATTAGCTTACAAAAATAATACACGCTCAACTTTTGTGTAGTAAGTTGCAGATACATTGCAGATAATTGCATCGCCACTTCTCTCTTAGATCGGAGTGCGTTGGCCTATTGGGTTACAATAATACGGGCAAAAGCACTTTAGTCAAGCTGCTTGTGGCCGAAACAATGAAATCGCAAGGCAAACTCTGGATTGGCGGTTACAACATGGACACGCATCGATCCAAATGCTACTCCCTAATAGGCTACTGCCCACAGATGCAGAATTTTCCAGCGAAATTTACGCCACGCGAACTCATGTTCATACACGCCCGTCTGCATGGATTATCGAAAAGGCGAGCACACAAATCTGCGAGGGATTGGCCCATTTGTTGGGCTTCTTTCAGTGCTATCGGCAATTGATATCGCTCTGCACCACCGGTCAGCAGCGACGCATTGGCTTCGCCTTGGCCATTTTGGGTGATCCGCTGTTAAGCTGCATCGATGGACCGCCCGGTGGCATTGATCCCATTGGCAAGCGTATCTTATATAGCCTAACATCCTATATGCAGCAACGTGGCTGCAGTTTTCTCTACACAAATCTCAGCGCCTCGGACTGTGAGCGCATGTGTCAGCGCACCCCGGTACTCTTCGATGGTCAACTGTGGACAATGGGCGCCCAGGAGGAACGCTATCGTTCCGGGTATTTGCTGGAGGTGCTTTTCAAGCGTAAGATCAACATGGATATCACCACCGCACGCTACACTTGGGATCGCATCAATGAGTTTCCGGCATCGCCACACAAAAAACTCGAACTCTTTATGCAAATGAAATTTCCAGACGCAACGCTGCAGTAAGTTTTAACTTATTAGACCCTCTACCCTTAAGGTAGAAGGGCATTAAAAGTTTTTGCTTATAGTAAATGTATGTAAAAGGCAGAAGGAGGCATTTCTAATTCCATAAGGTATATACATATCTTGATCAGCGTCAACAGACGAGACGATATTGCCATGTCTGTCTGTCCTTCAATACTAACAATAGTCTTTAGGAATCCTCAAAATATGATTACGATCAGACACAAATTGTGGAAGTTATTAAAGGAATATTTTTGTATGAATATTTTTTTAAAAAACGCCAACTTACTACGGCTCTTAGTCTGGTATATTTTCTACTCTAGGGATATTTTGAATATAGGCATACCAAATGTTGTTGTCGAGTCGTAGTTGCTTTGGCTGATAATCTGGTATGGAATGTGGTATATTTTGAATACTGCACTATATCAATATACCAAATATAGAAAGTTGTATATTTTTTAGTATATGTGCTGTATATTTGACCGCACTATTATGCTATTATTCAAAATAAGTATCTCACAGTCGAGCACACTCGACTGTAGCTTTCCTACTTGTTTTATTATAATAATAATTATTATTTAATACGTGGTATTTGGTCACTGCAGGCATCTGGAGCAGGAGTCCATGTCGTTTTTGCTGTCCAGCGATACGACAAATTTCTCGGAAATCTTTCTCGCCATACGACGCGATGTCTTTGAATTGAACATTGAGGACTTCTACATAACACGCAATGTGGTCAGCGGCATTCATGTGAATCTATTCGATCGCTTGGCCTTGCGTTCAGGTCGTGCCACAACTGACAACTGAAGAAGCAGCCCTCAACAAACATGATTTTTTTGTGTTAAATTTATTTTTCTGTAATAATACAATGTTTAAAAAACCGTTACATGTCTGTACTATGTCAGTTAAATTTACCATGTTAAGTTTAACAGTGCTTGTCATGCAACTAAAAGCTGACTGATATGACACGCCCCGCTTGGTTTCCGTTAAGCAGTTCAAACTGAAAGCAAAATTCAAAATGCGTTGCGTTTCATTCGCTTGAAATGTACATAAATAAATTCAAATTTATTAACATCTTTCTATATAAATTTATCGATATGTCGTTTTGTGTAGCGCCCCGCGTAATTTTAAACACTTATAAATATAGTAGTAGAAACATTGTTAAGAGTCACAGTGCTTAATTTTAATTTTACATTTCAATTTTTCATTTTTCATTTTACTATCAATTTTATTAAATGGTCACAAAATAACATTCTTAGCAAACTTTATAAATATATCTTATACGCTTCGTTTCATCATCATTATTCCAACGAAATTGACATCGTTTTTTCTTTTGTGTGTTGTGCTTTGCAATACAGTTTCGACGGCATTGTTAGACATTCCGTTTGTATATATATATATAAATATATATATATATATATATATAATAAAATTAATACATAGACGTTGAGCTCATTATTTTAGCTATCATTGTTAGGTACATCATCTCAGGTAGTAGAAATACGTGGATATCAAATCTAAGCAATCGCAGTGGCTTCCGCAGCTTGCCTATTGATGCCGGTGCCTTTTCTCCTTCGTCTTCGTCTGACAAGATGCAATATATATATACACGATCATATTGTAAAAGCAAAGCAAAATTAAATAAAGCGTTCTCTTTTATTTTTGTGGGTGCAAGCCAACTACATACTACGTGTTTTTTTTATAAAATCATGATACTTATGCTTTCTGTAGCACGTGTCACAATTCTACGGCATATGAATACTATCGAGGTTAATGCGCTTATACTTAACATAACGTTAACTACAAAAACAAAAACAAAAAAAAAAAAAAGGAAATTAATTTGTGCAACATGTAAAATGCGATGTGTGTGTGTGTGTCGGTGTTGTGCGCGTGTGCGTGTGCTGAATTTGTTGTTTTTTTGACTGGCTTCTCGCTCACTTAATGTTGCGTGGATCTTCGCGTTGGAATTTGGCAAACTCCAAGAAGATCTCCTCCAATGTCGTCTGACTTATCGAATAATCCTCGATATTCAACTCTTTGCGATTGCGCTCCATCAGTCCAAAGATTTTCGACCATTTGATGTCGCTCAACGGAATGTAATAGGTCAACATGCCCTGATGCTCCTCCCTACAAAAGAAAAGAAAAACAACAATTGAATTCATTTGTTGAGTCTGCATTTCAATCGCTGCACTCTCTCTCTCTTTCTCTCTCTTACTGTAATATGGCTGTGGGAAATTTGCTTTGGACAAATTCCTTGACATCGTTGATGTTGCCCGCGCCGAGAGCTTCATCGTCTCTATCGTCAATCCGTTGCTTATTAAATGAGGTAACGGTGCTGTAAAGTAATTGAATATGTTATTATCAAATGATTATTAATTTATATATATTTTACCCGAGCGTCGACGCTTCAGCTGTGCTGTCACTATGACTATCATTCAGACTGCCATTGCTGCAAATGTTTTGTAACAATTAAATTAACTTAATTAAAGACTAATCATATTCAAGAAAAATAAATAAGCATATCAATACCTAGTGTTGAAATTTGCTTAAAACTTATCTAACAAATTGAAATCCTAATTTTAAATTATGAAATCGGATTTCCATTCGGATCGAAAATTTAGTTAAGGCACAAACCTTAGCAGATATTTTAAACAGCGCTTAACAAAGACTCAAATTATTTGAATCTTTGAAGCAAATTTTAACATAATTTAATAAAGTAAACGAATGCAAACAATGCGCACTTACCTCTTTCGCAGCGAGAGAGCGCTGGTATTGGCATATGCCACCGGCGTGGATGGAACGGATTCCGAATCCGATCCCTGTGTGCGATATCTGCTGCCTCGTGAACTGCAAAACGAACAAAGCATGAGTTAAGCAATGAGAAGAGACGGATGGATGTATTTTATGCATGACTTACATCTGTGAGACGCGCATTGCTTCGCGACCGCGATGCACTTTGATCTTGACCACGAGACCCTTGGAGTATTTGTTCTTCAGATGCTGCGTGGAGCCAATGCACTTGAATTCACCATTCACCATGATGGCAAGGCGTGTACATAGCGCCTCGCATTCCTCCATGCTGTGCGAGGTAAGCACAATCGATTTTCCCGAATCGCGTACACTACAAATGACATTCCAGAGCTGTCGTCGGGCAGCCGGATCCATGCCCGTAGTCGGTTCATCCAAATAGACAACGGCCGGACGACTGATCAAGGCAATCGCAGTGCTCAGCTTACGCTTATTGCCGCCACTGTAGGCGGACGTTCGCTTATCGATGTGCTTGATGAAACCCAACGATTTGGCCAACTCCTCCGATATCTTTTTCGTGTTGTGCGAGTGAATGCCGCGCAATAGACAAAAGATGCGCAACACTTCGCGTCCGGTGAGATCCTCGAGCAAAGCATCGAATTGCGGGCAATAGCCAATTCGCTCGTAGATTCGATTCATGTCGGACTCCAAACTTAAGCCCTGCACATAGGCAGAACCAAAGCTGATTCTCTCATCGCCCGTCAGCATCTTGAATGTGGTTGTCTTCCCGGCACCGTTCACACCCAAAAGGCCAAAGCATTCAGCTCTACCAAAAATAAAAATATCATCATCAATTTCATTTATTCAGTTGAATACTTTGCACTTACTCTTCCACGCAGAGCGAGACCTGATTGACAGCCAGAAAAGATGAATAGAATTTGGTCATACGATCCAAGACTAGATTCTTTGCTGAGATTTGATCGCTGCTCATGTTGAGGATGCGTTGTCGCTCCTTTTCCACATCGTCATTGAAGTAACCATCCTCTGGGGGCGGCGGTGGCTTGCTGTGGAATGCATATAAACCGAATCAATTAGATTAAAATAAGAATAATCGATTACTACTACTACTACTATATTTATCGATAGTCCGCATGAAATTATAGGAGAGACTAGCTAAATTACTCTCAAAGCTTTTGCTTGCTACGTAATGCCATAGTTAAATTAGTTGACAAATTTTCTCGATAGTAATAATGGAACTATCGACTATAATATCATTTAACAAAAATAAAAAAAAAACTGTTGCTTCACCAGTACACCAATTATTGTAGGTGCAAATATGAAGACATAGATAAATCAGTTGACAACATTTATCGATAGTAAGAATGAAACTATCGAATGGACTAATGAGCTAAAAATAAAAAAAAAAACAATTGACATGACAATGCAAATATTGTAGGTACAAATATGAAGACATAGATAAAATAGTTGTCATCAATATTAACATTATCCATGCAATTAAGGAAATCAATCAGTACAAACATATGTATGTACTATCGAAAGTACACTATTCACTTACATGGTGCGTTTGCGTATCAAATAGAGAAGTTCATTGAACAGATTGTACTCGAGCACAATTACAATTAGGAAAAACACAACTCCTGTTACCAGCATATAAATGATATCCACCAGTAACTCTTCCATATCAAAGAAACTCGGTATATCTGCAAAGAGTGAGATAGAAAGAGAGAGAGAATAGGATAAAGAGTGGTAAATAGACATATGTAGTTTGAATATGCACTTACTACAGCATGTTGGCAGCATTTCACAACGAAGTATTGGCGGCAAATCGATCGCATCACACGTGGTCTCTTTGCGGGCCAATAAATAGGATTTGACGAGGCCTTCTTGCAGCGTGTAATGCGGAAAAATGCGACAGGCATGCTTAATGGCCGCTGCAGTGCCCTTAATATTAAAAATGTCCTCTTCCATGACTGCGACCACAATGTAGAGAGCGACGCCAACGAATACATTGATTATCGTGGTGACGGCAAAACCAATTGCGGGCGCATTAAAAAACAGCGACAACAAATACGTATAGGGCAGTGCGGAAAAGCCAAAGAGCAACAACACTAAAAAGTAACGTCCCAGCTGTGTGAATGTGGTGAATGCTTCCTGCTGGAAGCATATTATCGTTATCATGATCACGATGAAAGTGAACGTGAATGTGACAAAGTCCCACACGAATTGCGTTATCCAAAACGTGAACACACGCACTCCGCTCACAAATTGTAACAACTTAGCCCGTGATGCTCGCTCCTTGATCAGCGAGAACAAATAGAACGAACTGAGAAAGCACATGCAAAAGCTCAAATTCCCGCCGACTTGTGAGCCGAATGAGAAAATCAAATTCATTACCGACATATCGGGCGATGGCACTTCCGGATACGGTGCATTTGTCACAATGATGTCCGCATTCTCATTGATCGTTGCCCGAGCAATTGCCTTGTGCACCAAATTCGCCGACAAGGGGGCTGTATGCAATGGAAAACCGTTCTGCCATGCGATTATCAGATCATTACTGATTACGCTGGCAGCGGCCACGTAGCGACTATTCACACGCGATTGTACATCGTGCAGATCGAGTATGTGTGCCGTAAAGTTCTGGACAGTCTCATAGAGATGCCGTTCACCATAGGATTTCGCAATTTTCTCATATTGATCGGCCACACCGTTGCTCAAACCCTCCAAATTCGCTCCACGGTCGAGCAGAACTACGGTGTCCGGATATTGATTGACTTCCACAGTCATCGGGGGTGCTCTGCGATTCTCTTTGGCCGATTTGTACATAACATAGCTGAGCACCACAAACACAATTGGCATTATGGTCTGCAAGGCAAACAGCAATTTGTTGCGAAGCGTGTAGAGCATTTTTTAGGAACATGGCATGATATTGATTCTTGGTCAGCTTTAAGCCACGCAACGAACGGCGACGTTGCGAGAATTCCGTGTGCGCTGCAAACAGTTAATTGAGCTTATCATTATTATTTGAGGGAGAGATGAAGTTCAAACACTGCTTACATGGCATCGATTCGGTGTCATCATCATTCGCAGCATCATTATTTGTTTCCTTTATCTTCTCCTCCTTTCCTGCTCTTCCAACACCACCACCACCAACACCACTCTCCAAGCGACCTTGGGTGCCATCCGATTGGATAGCGGCATGCGTTTCGGCGCCCACCTTCATGAAGACCTCCTCCATCGTTGTGATGCCCACACCATAACCGCTGAGATGCAGCTCCTTCGAGCGATCCTCGAGTGCGCCCAACATCTTCTCAAAACGCCCGGAATACTGATCGGGCAGCTCGTAGGTTAGCTCAGTGCCAATGTCGCTCTTCGGCTCAATGCCGGGTATGTAGAGAGCCAGCAAGGCGGTCACATCCTCCACCACACAGTCGGCTTCCTTTACACAGATCTGCGAAACAGGATTTTCAAATAATCTCAATATGTTTTGTAACACTTCACTAAATACGCTTCTTTTCATTTTAGAGCATTTTTACGCCCCTAATTCGTTAAACGATTTTTTCCTTCGCTTCTATTCATTGTAAAGGATTTTCTAAGCTCCTCCTTCTTTGAACAATTTGTTCCTACATTTTAGAGGTTCCTTACGTTCCTAATTCGTTACATGTGTTTTTTTCTTTGGCTTTCTAAACTACACTTTTTTTTTAATTTTGTTTTTAATTGCTTCCAACTGATTTATAGAATTTATTAAATGTTACTTTTTGTTTTACCAATCAACACAAATATTTTGATGAATTTCGAATGCATTCCTCAATTTCGTTCCTCTATATTTCTTTAAATGCATTCAAATGCATTTTAATTTCTAATTCCTATGCGAGACATTTCCTTGATTTGACTATTCTCAGCCAAAACGTTGTGCACTTGTTTAAAAATATTAAAATAACAGAAAAACTGAATAAATCTAACGGCATTTTTGCTTGTTTCTTATATTCCCTTGCTTTGTCTAATTTAATTTTATTTCTAAACTCACGCACATAATTTACGGATTTTAAAGTACATTTTTTAACTTCACATATTCCTTTATTGATTCCCCCAAATTTACTTCATTCCCATAGTTTCATTGAGTTATTCTTATTAATATTCCATCCCCCAAAGGAAACTTACCAAAGTATATCCTGAACCGTAGTGCTTCTTGAGGAAGAAAGAGGTACCATAGCACCGCAGATCGCCGTCGCACATGATGCCAATGCGATCGCCCAGCACATCAGCCTCGTCCATGAAATGTGTGGTCAAGAGCAGAGTGCGTCCGACCTTTTCCTTTTGCAGCAGATCCCAGAGTTGTCGCCGGGCCGCGGGATCCATTCCCGAACTGGGCTCATCGCAGAGCACGACCTTGGTGTCGCCACAGAGGGCACAGCAAATTGAGAGCTTACGCTTCATGCCACCGGACAGTTTGGCTGACAAAACATTCGCCTTGTCCTGCAGCTCAATCAATTTCAAATACTTGTCCACCTCACGCTTCACATCGGCACCCCGAAGTCCCTTCATGCGACTGAAGAAACGCAAATGATTCGCCACACTCATGTCGTCGAACAAGACATTATGCTGTGGACAAATGCCGAGGGACATGCGAGCACCCTCCAAATTGGTGCGTATATCGCTGCCATTGATGATCGCCGTCCCGGCTGTCGGCTTCAACATTCCCGTGATCATCGATATGGTTGTCGTTTTGCCGGCACCATTATGACCCAAGAGCACGGTGATCTCATCCTCAAACATGTTCATCGTAATCCCCTTAACGGCCATGTGATTACCAAATTTGCGATGCAAATTTTTCAACTGCAGCCCCACGTGCTTGTCATCCGGTTCCACTTCAAAGGTGTTACTTCTTTTATCCGTCTGTTCGCGATATGCGTTGACATCCTCGACGCCACTGTAGTCGCGGGATCCGCACCAGAATGAGCGTGTAAAGGGGAAATACCATTTGCGTGGCATGCCAAATTTGCTCGGGAACACTTGTTCGACATACAGACAGATGATCATGTAAATGACGCTGGAGACGAGCATCATGATCAAGAGCAGACCCATCGATAAGGAATCATCGGCCGAGGACTCTGTGAATAGATTGCTCCATTTTAAACCTTCGCCCGACATCTCATACTGCAACAACAATTTGCAGCCAAAAGACATCGCTGAATTCGGTAACAAGCTCCAACCGAGTTTCGTGCCCAACGACATCGAGTCATAGTTCGAGGCGGGCAAATAGGTGAGGAACCACAAGAGACCCATGACAGCGGCCGCTGTGCTTGCCTTGGAGAAGAGCGGTGCGACCATAAAGCAAAATGTGATCGCCGATATAACGTAGACGATGAAAAACAAGAGCACAACCGTAAATTCGGAATGATGGAACACGGCTAAATTATTCGTCCAAGGTATCTTTAACAATATGACGATCAATATCGCTGATATCGTCAGCATTATAAAGTTCTTCACAAACCACGCGGTCCAATGTAACCAATTACTTAATCCCATGATTTTCATCACCTCCTTCAGCTGTTTCTCCTTCTCCATGGTTATATACTAACGACCAAAAAAAAAAAAAAAAACAAAAAGAGAGAGAAACAAAAGTAAGTTTAGAATGAAATCTTTGGATTTTGGTCGAACAAAAATCTGTTTTATAGTAATCTCTTTGTAAAAGTTTCAAATTATATTGTTATATGTCTTGATCAGTATATTTTAATATTACTTTTTAATTCAGTAAGTCTTAAGAATAATACCGCATCGTAGGGTAGAAGGTATTATAACTTTGTGGCGAGAGCAAATGTATGCAACAGACAGAAAAAGGCATCTTTGACCCCCATTAGTTATATATATTTTTGATTAGCGTCAACAGACGAGACGATACAGCCATATCTGTCTGTCTGTCCATCTGTACGAACTAGAGGTGGGCACGGGCCGGGCTTTTTTTCGTGGCCCGCGGGCTTACACAGGCCCGGAGCGGGTTCGGGCGGGCCCGGGCCTTAAAATTAAGGTTCGTACGGGCTTCGTGCGGGCCCGGGCCTTGGCAAAAAGGCCCGGCCCGTAAAAACCCGAAATAGGCCCGATAAAAATTTTGATTTGATCGAATTAGAACCGTCATTTATCGCATTTTAATTGCTTATCGATGCTACTACTGATTTGCTTATACAATATGTTCTTTGTTTGCACACTACTAATTCAAAATTGGCGGCATGTTGTGAAATTAGCAAATCTGTGAAAAATAAAAATGTCGCAACAAACAATTCAGGACGCTGTAAATCAAAAAGTGAATGTGTAAAATTTATACAATATGAAAAGGGCAGGAGTGAAGTGTGGAAGCTTTTCGATTGCGTTAATTATAATGGCAATAATGTTTTCTTATATGTGTAAAAAAGTTTCGTGCCGGGCCGGGCCGGGCCCGGGCCTTGATGAAAAAGTTTCGTGTTCGGCCGGGCCGGGCCTCTCAAAAAAGAGTTTGTTTTCGTGCGTGCCCGGGCCTCAAAATACAGGCCCGCGCCCACCTCTAGTACGAACACCTAGATTTACAGGACTATAAGACAAACAGCTATCATTATTTTTCGACAGCATTTGTTATGCTTACACACAGATCAAGTTTTTTGTTTTTAATTTTTGTATGGGAAAAAAAGCTTATTTACTTCGAATTTTAGTTGCTTTGGCTGACAATCTGGTATATTTTGTGCTCTATGGTATATTTTTAATGTGCTAATATATCAATATACCAAATAAAGCATTTGGTATCTTTGTGGTATATTAATTAATAATATTTTCAATCTTATGCCGCACTGTTTTACTTTTAGTGTGCTCGACTGTAGCTTTCTTACTTGTTTTAAATAATAAATGCGAAATACAAGCAACATTTTGTTTGTCGTAGTTAGACCTAAAGCTTTTCAGACGACAGAACACTTTTTTTTTCTGTTAGTTTACTTTTACGTATGAGTACATACCCGGGCAATGCATAGGCATGGATAGATGAAGCTGAACATTATAAGCATCGACATCGTTCCACCTACGTACATGAGGAACACGTCGTCCACATACGATGGATACGGATACCGCTGCATCTGAATGTCGGGAAAATCATCAACCTTTGACTTGAGTTGAATAAAGGTTTTGGACAGTGCATGCTGAACGGGTAAAAATCCCTCGTTAATATAACTCGGATTACCGCCGGTGTTGATTAGAGGATCGCGGGGCCCACCTTTTGTAAGGGTATCAAATAATCGTCCCGTATACCAAAGATTTTTAAACAATGACACCGTTCGCAATTCGAATGGGAAACGCAATGAGAATTGCAATTGATCGGGCAAATTATCGGGATCGGACCAATCGCCCTCAAATTCAACGCCAACAAATGCATTCGCTGCTTTCACCGCATCTGACAATGCATTGACATTCTCGTATCCATTATATTGTATGTCCAACATTTGCGCAGCAGCGCCAACCAAAGTGTCCAGTGCATCAGTTTTGGGCGCATAATAAATGGCAAAGAGTGGATATTTCGATTCGGGTTGATATTGTATCGATTTGCTGCATGCATACAAAAATAATTAAATACAAAAAATAATAATTTATTATTTGATGTGATTTGATTGCGATACTTAAAACGAATCTGTTAATAATAGTATTTGAGGTGCACGATTGAAAATCCTAAATATACATATATATTATTATTAACAAAGACCAAACATTAAAATACTATTTGAAAAAAAGATGCTGATAATTTTGTGCATCTTACAGCTAAAATGAATCTAGATTAGAGAAAGACATGGTGAAACATTAAAGAGATGAGTATTACGAAATGGAACTTAAAAGTATCTACCTAATATTTATGTAAAACTATTCACATAAACAAAAAAAATCGCCAAACCAAAAATTAGTATATAATTATAGTATATTCTAGATATAAAGTAATTGTAACATATCCAATTAAATGATTGATTGCATCAAATATTGTGTTTTAAGTACATAAGCACATTATTATAGTTATTCGTATAAAAAAAATTATAACATATCTTAAGCATATTATTATAGTTTATTGTTAATATTGTTGATATAAAGAAATTATAACATATATTCCTAAATGATTGCACTAAATATTGTGTTTTATGTGCATTGGTATATTATTATTAGTATATTATTATAGTATATTATAGACATAAAGCAATTGTAACATAACCTCTTAAATGATTGCATCAAATGTTGTGTATTAAGTGCATAGCGATGAAGTTCGTGCTTGGGTGCATATCGATTGCACTCAATGTCAATTTATCGATTGTGCAAGGCGATAGTAAGCTGAATTCTATAAATTTGCAGAGAGTGACAAACGTTTTATTGTTGAGCATGTTTCGATTTTGGCAATACACGTTATAAGCAAAAGGTTCCAATACAAAAGTACATTAATATGGATGTTATCGGATCTAATTTCGCTTATTTTTCGATTTATTTGATGAAAAGTTAAGGCATCGATACATGATTTTATAAGCCAATGCATGCAAATTCTGTAAGAGGTATAGCACATTCGGTAAGCCGAAAACACAATTTCATTGTTATTTTTGGGTTAAATTTTGTTTGTCGATTATTTATCGGATTGTTTATCTTTACCTGTCTGATGACTTTGATAATATCTTGGAAAGAAACTTTCGCATAGTATGCGCAGCATCGTAATTTGCTCTGAAAGTTGTGTTGTATACGATATAAGACAAATTACGTGGAAATTTACCAATTTTTGTATATGTACACATATATGTACATATATATACATATATATGTGGAAAAAAGGCATACAGCGATTGAATACTCAAAAAAACGTTTTTTTAATTATCGAATATTTTTTTAGGCTTCAAAATTATGTTCTAAGTTTTCAGTAAAATTTTCTTTAGTTGAATGGTGTCAATATTTATACCCGCTACGCGCAAATAAAAAAAATCGAATAACAAACGTAACTTTAGAGCTGCGAATTTTGATATATACAATAATAACTATAGTAGTTATGATTCCTGAAAATTTGGTTGCGATCAGATAAAAATTGTGGAAGTTATTAAAGAAATACTTTTGTATGGGCAAAAACGCCTACTTACTAAGGGTCTTAGTTGCTTTGGCTGACAATCTGGTACATTGTGCCGTCTATGGTATATTTTGCATGCGGTATCAATATACCAAATATACCATTTTATATGCAGTATATTCGGTATATTTTGAGAATAATACCGCAAAATATATTTCCTTTGTTCAAAATGGGTAGCGGGTATCTCAAAGTCGAGTACACTCGACTTCTTACTTATTCTTTCTTGTTTTAGTAATCACTGTATGCCATTGCGCTTATAGTAAATGTACATATTCATACATATAATATATAAATATAAAAAGTGTCAGTTAAAGGTAAAGAGTAAAAAGCGAAAGTGCTGCAGCACATATAAAATGGAAATTGCAATCATTAAAGCAACAAAAATCAAAAGAAAATGCAAAGTAAAAAAAAATAAAGAAAAAACATTATAACTCGCACTTAAACACAAGACACAATCATTAGAATACAACTCAAAACACATGTGTTAAACTAGACGAACAAAAATAAAAACAAATAATAATAATAAATATATAGTAAATAATAAAAAAAAATACAAGTGTTTTAGTCGATAATGTTGTTTTGCAATTTTGAAATTTTTTCAAATTATTTTCGCAAAAAATGTTAAGAGTACCTTTTCATATCAAATAAAATATTGAAAATAGAAGAAAGAGAAACCAATCGTTGACTTACTTAAACCCTTTCAAATTATCTATATCATATGGTTGATATTCCGCAATTGGTTTTACATCAGGCCCAACAAGACATCGAATCATAACGATTAATAACATAAACAACGGCGGTATTAACAATTCGATAATAAATTGAGTCTTGTGGGCCAATTGTAGAACTGCATTTTTCCATAGCAACAGTACGAATTTATCCCAATTCGATACTTTCGCCATTTTGTTAGCTCAATTCAGTTCGTCATATCCTGTCTATGTCTTTTTCTTCAAATATGATGGCGTATCACAAATTACGAAACTGCAACGAAAAATTACCAAACGAATTAATCGATATATACAATATAGCGAAATATACATACATATATATATATATATATATATATATACATATATATATATATATATACATATACATCGAATATATAGGAAAACAAGTTAGAAAGCTACAGTCGAGTGTACTCGACTGTGAGATACCCGCTACCCATTTTGAATAAAAGCAATATATTTTGCGGTATATTTCTCAAAATATACCAAATATACTACAAAAAAACTAAAAATATATCAAATGGTATATGTGGTATATCGACATAGTACCGCATTCAAAATATACCATAAACGGCACAATATACCAGATTGTCAGCCAAAGCAACTAAGACCCCTAGTAAGTAGGCGTTTTTGCCCATACAAAAGTATTTATTCAATAACTTCGACAATTTTTATCTGATCGCAACCAAATTTTCAGGAATCATAAATACTATAATTATTATTATATATACCAAAATTCGAAACTCTAGCTTTAATTACGCTTGTTATTCAATTTTTTTGATTTGCGGGGGCGGAAGTGGGCGTGGCAAAATTTTAAACAAACTTGATCTGCGTGCAAACATAACAAATGCTGTCGAAAAAAAATTATAGCTCTATCTCTCACACAGACACACAGACGGACAGACGGACATGGCTATATCGTCTCGGCTGTTGACGCTGATTAAGAATATATATACTTTATAGGGTCGGAGATGCCTCCTTCTTCCTGTTACGTACATATCCTGCCGGCACAAAGTTATAATACCCTTCTACCCTATGGGTAGCGGGTATAAATATAAATATAAGGTTGGCCAAAAAGTCTTGCGGTATTTTTATTGAATTTTCAATTGTTCATAAAATTGGTTATAATAATGCGATTTAAGTCAAATATGCCCCATTTTGTTCGATGACGAGTTCCCAACGAGATGCCAACTTCATAATGCCCCTCTAATAGAAGCTCGCTTCCCTATTGGCAAAAAACTCTGAGAGCCAATTTTCACAGGACTCTCTTGTGGCCAACTTCCGACTACCAAGCTCGTTGGCCATGGACAGAAATAGGTGGTAATCACTTGGTGCGAGATCCGGACTATACGGTGGATGCAAAAGAACCTCCCATCCGAGCTCCCGGAGCTTCTGGCGCGTCACCAAAGATGTGTGTGGCCTGGCGTTGTCCTGATGGAAGACAATTCGGCCTCTGTTGATCAAAGATGGCCTCTTCTGCTTGAGTGCTGCATTCAAGCGGTCCAGTTGTTGGCAGTACAGGTCCGAATTGAGCGTTTGGCCATAGGAGAGCAGCTCATAGTGGATGATTCCCTGCCAATCCCACCAAACACACAGAAGAACCTTCCTGGCCGTCAATCTAAGCTTGGCCACCGTCTGGGCAGCTTCATTGCTTTTCGACCACGACCGTTTGCGCTTCACGTTATCGTAAGTGATCCACTTTTCATCGCCAGTCACCATCCGCTTCAAAAACGGGTCGATTTTGTTGCGATTCAGAAGCGATTCGCATGCATCCATACGGTCAAAAATGTTTTTTTGCGTCAAGTCGTGTGGCACCCACACTTCGAGCTTTTTTTTGAATACAAGCTTCTTCAAATGGATTAAAACGGTTTGATGACTCATGCCCAGCTCTTGGCCGATGCTACGGGTGCTACTATGCCGATCTCTTTCGATCAATTCGGCGATTTTATCGCAATTTTCGACGACAGGCCTTCCGGACCTTGGCGCATCTTCGACCACCTCCGCACCAGAACGAAAGCGTTGAAACCATCGTTGTGCGGTGGAAATGGAAACTGTATCGGGTCCATAAACTGCACAAATTTTATTGGCAGCATGAGTTGCATTTTTGCCTTTATCGTAGTAGTACTGTAAAATATGCCGTATTTTCTCTTTATTTTGCTCCATGTTTGTGACGCTATAACTCACGAACGACTCAAGACAAACAACAATAAATCAAACACGTGTTAGCGCGGGAAAAGAGCTTTCCAAAAAGGTATCGCATGAACCGATTCGATAAATAGAACTAGAACTACGCGCTTGCAAAAACACCTATCGGAAATACCGCAAGACTTTTTTTGCCAACCTTATATATATAATATAATCTGAACTTCAGGATTATTAAGTGTCGCATGATTTTGAAGTATAAACAGATGCGAAATTAAATGAAATATAAAAAAAAAGAATCAACTTAACATTCGAATTTAACTTTAATAATAGTAAGAATAAACTAATTTATATATTAAAGACAATTGTTTTTGGAATATTTATATGATTAACAAAAAGTAGAAATACAAATTTGATGCCACTTTTAATTTCGACTTCCTTAAATGAATATGAAATTTGGTACAAATAAGTTTTTCCCGTTGTTGTTGCAGTACTCTTTTCTTTTTGCTGTCCTGGTTCAATACTTAATGAAGAAAAAAAAAACTTTTAATTTCGTAACTATTGGTAAGAAACCTCACATCGCTCTGACTAATTTTACCATTAATGAACGATTGACTCATTTCATGCGATTGACTCAATTTAACTCAATGTTATGCTTACCGTTATATAGATTTTAATATAAATTGGCAAATTGATTAGCAAATTACTTGCAAGTTATTAAACTTAACGTAAATGCATTGTGTTTATTCATTTAATGCATTTTAGCGGTCAACAGTTGATTGAAGTGCTAGTAGATAATTTTAGAGGTTAAGAGCTTTTTAAGCAAAGGCCCCAAAAACACTCGTCACAACTTAAATGTGACTATATTTATAGTTATAAATATATATTTTTGAACAGCTGAAACGATATGCAATGGATCGCAGCTTATTTCAAGCACTTTCAACAGACAAATTTAATTCATTATACTGGCCAAACTAAAAGAAGTATTGAATTTATTTAAACGCAGAATTTTAGTTAAATGTTTCATCATAAAACATATTCATTCTTTTATTTTCTAACTTTTTGTTTGTAGCTTTTTCTGTGTGTATATCTATTGGTTATTCTTGCACTAGTCGACAGTATGGTATATTTTGAATGTATATTATGTAGTATATAATTGAACAGCCGAAAGGATATAGCCAAGTTCATCAGTCTGTATGTTTGTCGAATCTTATTTGCTTTAGTTGACAATCTGGTATATTTCAAATATAGTAGTAACATATATCAATATACCAAACATAGAGTGCGGTATATTTTTGTATTTGTTGGTATATTTAAACAAATAATAATATTTTAAAAGATATCTCTCGCTTGATTAATTTCAAATAGCTTTCATAGTAATAATAGTAATAATAGCTTAAAAATATTAGTAAGATACCTATTTGGTATATAGTATATTATTAAGTATATTATTGAACAGCCTAGACGATATACCCATGTTCGTCTGTCTCTATATCTGTTTTCAAATGTATTAGTATATCAATATGCCAACTATACATTGCGGTATATTTTACAATTTTTTGGAACATTTATTTAGTATCTTTTAACGAATATTAATATTATCGGATTTCTTACACTTGATTAACATCAATTAACAATCTCGGTAATAATAATTACCTTTTTGATATTAAAAGAAGTGTAAAATACCCAATAAGATTTATTTAGTATTAGAGTTCCCGTCGACACTTAATCATTAAATTGCAAGTGCAATAACTAAAAAGTTTAACGCACCTGTTCAGCTAAGAACAAGTGTCTGCACTGAATTATTATTGTACTTGGATTAATATCTAATCAGTTGAGAAATGGGAACTAATCGCGACACGTGAACTAAGGCCACGAGTCTATTGGAACTTGGATCATGTGTTGTCACGATTTCTGGTGCATGCTATCGATAAGACTAGCGCAAAGTATTACCTTGTTAATTGTAGTAACAAGTGCGAAAACATATGTAAATTTAGATTGGTGAAAGCGATAAGTATTAATCGTTGTTGCTTGGGAGTTTGAGATGTGGCCCCAAATGCATTGCAATTATATTGTCAGGCGATGAACTGCAATCGGTACTATCATAAATACTATCGAATGATGCCGTGCTTGGCTTATCGAACGGAAAACGCTTAGACGCTACTCCCCCACCATAAACGTATTATGTCCAAAAATAAAATGCCTTAAATGCTAGATGATCTTGCTAGACTTTCTACCCTTCATATACAAGTTGGCTTTCTGTAGAAATTATGATAAATTGAAACCACTGTTGCTAGGTAATAAATCAACAATCATATTTCCAAAAATAAATACTATACTAAGAAATTCAATCTTTTTTGCATTATTTCTTTAAAAAAAAATGCAATAAAATGTAATGGATATGCTAATATTGCTCGATCATTTTTCTTTTAAGGCGGTTTAATTATAAATTAGTGCATTTCAATTATACGTCTGTATTAATGCTGGATTATGATACAGCAGCGGCAAAAATTGCTGATATGATTAACTTGCGACTTTCGAATTATCGAATGATAAGCTCAATGCTAGACGATTGTTTATAAACAAAGAAAAAGTTAAAGACACGATATGAATGAAATTAAAAAAACTTTGTTAGGAAACTAAATGTAAATTCTGAATAAAAAAAGGAAAATAAAAATATATAAATCAAAAAATCTAGCTATGTTTTGAAGCCACAGTAATATTTGGTAAAAATATTGAAATACTCTTCAAAGGAATGAGTCAAGGGTTCTGCAGGTTGTAAATATTGGTTGTCATATTTCGAGATAAGTTTGCAATAATAAAACTTCAGCTATGTTGTCAGTTATTTGTCTAACGCTGAGATAGAAACAATGTCTGGCCCCTGAAATTATATGGAAGCTTTGCTCACCTCTATCGAAAAAATACCTTTGCGTGACTAAGCCACGATATAACAACACCGTCAACAATAAAAAATTAAACCGTTTAAAAAATAAAAAAATAAAAGTTTTTCTACATATGTATAAGCAGAGTCGAAAATAATGAAAACAAAGTGTAGAATAATACAATATAATAATTACTAACTGGGCAGGTCGACCAACCAACCAACCGCACGATCGTCGCGACAATTGTAAACTGAGTTGAGTTAACAAATTTCTCGAATCGCGTTGCTTTGTTTGTTTTTTTTTTTTTTTTTTTCCTAGTTCTTATCGAATCTATTGGTGTGTTTTGTGGTCGTTCAGTAGGTTGTTCGTTGCGAGTCGATTTATCGCTCGACATTAACCATGGGCGGCAGGCATCTGATAAGCACAAATAGATGGCGACGATTATGCTATCGGTTATGCCTCGAGTGCAATAATAGGTGTTTGCAATTTAACAGACATTACTTATGTCACAGCGAATCAATCGATCGACACGATTCTGCAGCAACTACTTTATTATCGTATATATCGATATGCATTTGTGTGTGCACTATATAAGGATGAAAGCATTCGTTTTATATCAAAAGGATTTTACTTCCTTACAATATTTCTTCATAAGTTGCTGCAATGCTTATCAATAGGTAATTCCTTATATAAAGCAAAACACATTACCTTGATCTGTCAAGCTAGATAAATATCAGGCTAAAGTTCAGTCAAGTACAAGTAAGAAATATACTCGATACGTATAAGGTAAAAGGGTATTATTATAACTTTGTTTAGTATCTTTTCAGTATATTAATTTGGTATAATTGTAGAATATGTTTTTATTGAAAATTGCAGAAGGATACACCGTTTAGTATTTTTGTGATAATTTGGTATAATTTTAGAACGAGTTTTTATTGAAAATACTGTTGTAACAGGTAGAAGGAGATATCGTTTAGTATTTTTAATATATTTTAGAACACGTTTTTATTAAAAATAATGTTGTGACATGCAGAAGAACATGTCGTCTAGTATTTTTGTGGTATATTAATTAGGTATAATTTTATAAGTTTTTATTGAAAATAATGTTGTAGCAGGCAGGAGATATCGTTTAGTATTTTTGTGCTATAATAATTTGGTATATTTGATTGAAAATATTGTTGCAACAGGCAGATTGATATATTGTTTGGTATTTTTGTAGTATATTAATTTGATATATTTTTAAAATATGGTTTTGTTGAAAACGGGTAGCGGATATTTCAAAGTCGAGCACACTCAACTGTAGCTTTCTTGTTTTCATACCACCAATGAGAGAAAACATAAACTATTTTTTTCTGCCAGATCAGTTGTTGACCAAAATAGGAATATGTACTAATATTTTGATAAGTTCGACTATCCGCAACTTTATGATGGATATAAAACCTAGTGAAATTAGAAAATTTATGCCGCTTTCTATAATCGTACTGCGCTTGTAATATCATGATATCAACTGATGGATATATAATTCTCTATTGCCAATTCTTATCTAGCGTAATTTTAGTAGTTTTGATAAAAGAAACCCAAATATATGTATACTAACCCACAATAATTCAATGAATAGCCACATTCTCGTATCTTTACACATGTTCAACAAACAATTTAGGGAGAAATGGGCGTGAAAAGAACTTTTGGGGTGACACACTTTAAAATCCTTTGTGTTTTCAGTTAATTTAAGTGGTCAAGAGACAACACAAAATTATGTATTTGCAAAATATAAAATAACAACTTATTTGAGCACACAAATAACTTTTCAATTTCTCTTACGTTTGCAATAATGTTCAGAAAATATGCTGTTAATATGATTTGTTAAATATCCAAAAAGATAGAAATGTATCTTTAAAGAACGTTCTTTACGTATACTTCTTAAACATGATCAAATATGTAGCTGTTTTATAAGATCGCTTACTTGCACCCATCTAAACACATAAGTTGTACACTTTGGCAAGCAAAATTGATGTACAATTAAATTGGAAATACCTGAATCGACATTTAACTAGCCTCAGCATGACGAGACATATAGCAAGAATATTGCTGAAGCGTCTTATCAATTGTTTGGCACGCTTTACTTAATGAACTACCGAACGACAGCCGCCAAATTTAGCTGATCTTAGCTGAATAATTGTGTACAACAGCGCGTATTTGCGATTTAAAAATGAATTTGAAAGCGCAGCTTTTGAATGCGACTTTCACCTGCCTTCGATAGCTCAGTTGGTAGAGCGATGGACTGTAGTTAATGATTAATAATAGACATCCACAGGTCGCTGGTTCGACTCCGGCTCGAAGGATTAATCCCTTTTTTTTTTTTTATACTTTACAAATGTGCTTAGTGCTTATAAAAATAATATTAATAAAAAACAATTTGAAGATAATCTTTGCACTTTTCGAATTCAGAATAAATTATCACTTTCTTTTGCCTCGCATAATGGCTGCATATAGATTTTATTTTCATGATTGAACAAAATCGGACCGAGAAACTAAAAATTAATTTTATAAAACATATATTTTTTTTTATCAAGTCTCAAATGGAATTTATCCATAAAACTGAGTGCGGGTTAGTCCATATGGGAATAAAGAATTTGTGTAGTACATATGTAGTATATATCAAAATGGATGATAACATGCCGGCATATGACTCATTTGAGAGAGTTTACGGCACTCGTGGGTTGCACCGAGAATTATCTGAATTACTTAAAGTGCCGTACATATCTACAAATACTTTAGTAAAACATTTTAATTAAATTACATTTAGTGGGCGCCTGATAGGTGATAAATATACAACTGACATGCGATGCAACATATTTGTTACAAGTTTAGCAAATGTGATATAATTAACACATGTGTTTATAACAAACGAGGAACTCGCCATTTAATTACATATGTAACAAACTTAGCGCGATTTCCGAGAACACGTATACAATTATTAAAATGATGACTAAACTTTCGTACGCAGCATTAGATTATAAGCACTTCATCGTGTTAACCCCAAGTGCAAGAGAACTTTTGCATCTTATCTATACATATAAATTCGCATGATTATCAATTGGAGCGCTTATCTAGAAAACACTTTCTGCCCACCTAAGCCCTTGACAGTTTAAATGCAATACATATTAGAATAGAAGCTATGCGAGCGTGACAATGGCAATTCCAAATAATACAAATGAAATAAAAACAAGTAAGAAATCTAGAGTCGAGTGTGCTTGACCCGCTTTATTCTAAAAATATACCAAATATAATATTAAAATATATAGCCAAATAATATAAAAATATATATATATATATATATATATATATATATATATATATACATATCCCAGTATGTCAGTCAAAACAACTAAAATGATTTCTTTAATAACTTTTACAATTTATATCTGATCGCAACGACAATTGCAGGAATCATTAAAACTATAGTTGTAATAAGATATTCCAAAAATTTAAACTCAAGCTTCAATTACGATTACTAGTTGAGTTGTTCGATTTTCGGGATGGAAGTGGGCGTGGCTAAAATCTGAAAATCAAACTTGATCTGCGAGCAAACGCAACAAGTGTTGTCGAAAAAAAAAAATAAATCTCTACCACTTATTGTCTCTGAGATCTAGGTGTTCATACGTACGGACAGACAGACAGACGGATAGAACTACATATATCGTCTACTTCTATTATATATACTTTATAGGGTGGGAGATGACCCCTTCTGCCTGGTGGAGGCACAAAGTTTTCATACCCTGCTACTCAAAGGGTATCGGTAGTTTAAAAACTAATACCGAGAGTACTCGACTGTGAAATACTCTGGAATTATAAATCATACAAGTAAAATTTTCAAATCCAAAAGCCATTTATATTACTGGTGTTAATGTGTATATTGTAATTTAAATTCTGAGGCACTAATTTCATCATCATATAGTATCATATCAATATTCTTTTCAATAGGGTAAATTCTTTTTTAAACCAAAAAAATCCACATCTTTGTTTTAAAATAGTTTGATGGAAATTAGAATTACCTTAAAAGCGATTAAAACTTATGAGCGGGTCAACTTTAATACCATTTTCAATAATCTACGATCTACGAGCAAATTCTGTATGCATTTCCATTGTGCCATACTACAGGCAAATGTATAAATATCTAATGAAAGTGCTCACAAAATTGGGGTAATAAATTATATTAAATGCAGTTCTCTACTCACCAACAGATAAGAATTTAATTGCAATTCTCCACGCGTTTCATAGAGTCTCCAATGACGTCACAAATGCAGGCAGCGCGAAGAGTCGAGAGCGCGAACGTGAGTAAATAACAACAATTATAAGCAAACAATCAAAAGTCTACACACGATGTAGTTTGCTCGACGCTTTTAATTTTGGTGTTGTTGTTGTACAAACTAGTATTATTAATCGCGTAGGTATGGAGTTCACTTATATTAATGACTAATTTGTATTGCTGTGTACTTTGGCAATGATTGTATTTGCTAAATAATTGATGAAATAGAAACAGTAGCAGTCAATTTATTAATAACTCACTGGGAATTAATGCAACCTCACGATGATAATGAACTAAACATTCCAACATACGCACACACACACTCACAAACACCAAGTGCGTTCGCACCTGAAATCTCACACATACACACACACACACTATTGAAACCGCACTGCATACGTTTGTATGTGCAGTGTGTATCCTAACTGTTGTTCTGAACCGTTGACATTTCGAATTTGAACAGTCTCTCTCTCTCGCTTACTCTCACTCTTTTTAGCATCCTGGAGCACCCTGTATTTTATGCAACGTCATTCACACACACAAACGCATACACTTGCATCGTAAAATACAAATATATTACTAAATCGAATAAGAAATTGCACTTTTGGCACAAGAACACATAACGGAAAAACTTGTTGATATTATAAATTTCTTTTAGGGCAGATACAGAAATGCATGCATGCATATGCATATACTTATATATGTATATGTATAAATGCAAGTGTGTGTGTGAGCAACGGCAGCCGCCGGTATCTAAAATAGTTTTTCTTTGCGCATTGTTAGCTATTTTATCTCTGTCACTCCTGCTGAGTGAGTATGTACACATAACACCCTTTCATATGCTTTGCATATTGAAATGTAAACAATTACTCAACAAATTTAAAATAAATTCATCGTTTATATGCAGTACCCCAATCAGCTGTTCGCTGCATTCACACACATACACGATTGCACTCACACGCGACGTCAATAAGATGCATTTGGCAAGCAAAGTCATTTACACACACATAAAAAAAAAACACAAAATAAAAGTAACCGCACAATTTACCGAAAAGTACGCGCGCTACAAACCTGCCGAGAGACACGAAAGAACTCAACGTAGTTTAAGTTGGCCAACACCGAAAACACAATACAAAATACACTCACACAAACACACACATGCAGACAATGCGTCGCGAGGCGACCGAGCGACAACAAACAAAATATACGTTACGGTTATGCGAGTGCGTTTATCAATTTTCAATGTGTCAGCTGAGCACCATGAGTCTAGCAGAGCAGGCGAGCGAGCGAGAGAGAAAACTTACGTCAAACAGCCGACGACTAGAACTATCACACAACTATCGTTTATCGATATAGAATATGAAAACAGTGTGACCACGACGAGATTCAAATATTTGAATATTCAAACATAACGTATGCCATATTCTGATATTTTTATTTGTGCGAATTGGTTGATTTTTGTTTTTAAAGTCCTTGACTTGCATTGGACTCATGGTCTCCAGGTTAACGCAGTCTAGTCACCTGTCGACGGAGTCGCATTAAATATTAATTATGAGTGCCGGCGGGGAGAGGTTTCACGGTTGCGTGCACATATTTTACGACAAACAAAAAATCAAAATCGCCATAGTTTATTAAAATGGGTCAGACAAGTGTTGCGACTCTTATGAATAATACATATGTGTCTGCACGTTTTGTGGTTCAATAATCGATAGAACGCAGCAAGAACAAACCAAAAATTCCCCTCCAATTGTTAATAAACATATGTACGTACATATGTATGTATTAAGCATGTGAAAGGGGCATAAGTTATTGATTTAATTGTACACTTCAACCAATAATTTAGCTAAAGCGTTATCGAAACCACATCAATAAGGAGGTCAACATATGATTTCAAAATGTTAAACGTTTCGCTTTAATTTCAACAAAGTAAATTAAATTGCCGAAGTTTATTGCATTTAATAAAATAAAGTAAGCGAAATACTATTTGCAATAATACAAATTTTAACAAAAAATCCTTCGAGCCGGAGTCGAACCAGCGACCTGTGGATGTCTACATTAATTATTAACTACAGTCCATCGCTCTACCAACTGAGCTATCGAAGGCACATGATACCGGACGGCAAAGAGGCCAAATAAAAGCTTAGCCAACAATTTCAAAATGAATGAAATCTTATCAAAGCCCAAAACGTAAAGTGAAAGGTGAGCAATATATTTTAATGCATAAAAACCAGTCAGAAAGCAAGCAAAGCATTATAAAACACGCGTCGATGCAATACCACAAGACAGGTTTATTATGACGAAGCTTGAATACGCTGCACAAGAGAAATCGCAGCTTACAGAGTTTGGATTGCCAGCGTTGCCAGACACTGCGGTTGAACGCAAGTGCAGCCAAGTTAACAATGCAAATTTGTAAATTGTATTTTTACGAAAATTATTATATTTCACATCATCATTAAGCATTTGATGTTGGCGGCCTTGACCGCGATGTTCTCTCTGCCGTTGACTTGACTATTGGCAATGGTGGATCGGATTCCTCTGGTAGATTGGATTCCACTTGACGGCGCCGGAGCTCGGAGCGTGTGTCCTGCACCTGAGCAATGACAACGTTCATGCTTGATTGATAGATGCAATAGTCGTAGACATTGAGACGCACCTTATTCTTCTCCATGGCGCCATACAGAAAAGAATAGACAATGTGGCCCACGGGTATATAGAACTTGAACCAGTTGTGCAAACGACCGCTGTTGCCACAAAAAGGAAGAACGATTAGATAAGATTGAGTGATCAAGAGTGGAAAAGCGAAACTTTATCAACTACATATGAGGACCATACTAGACGTTTCAATATTTTTCTGTCGAATCTTGGAAGCAAATGTAACGAACGCAAACGAATGAACCGGTTCAAAGTCAAAGCTAGGCCCCAAATTTATCAAACGCAAACGAATTTGAACCGGTTCAACGTATTTCTAGCTAAAATATCGCAATCTACTAGACTTAAAATGCTATGAAAAAGTCTTTCCAAGGCGTATGATATCTATACCTAAACATGAATACTTTGCGAAGAACTATTATAAAGTACTAGGACTTGACTTTCCAATATAGCATCCATTTTTAAACTTAAATGTAGTAAATATTATCGATAACAGTTACTTACACCAATTCCGATTTATCATGCAAAAAACTGACGAATCTTGACAAGTTCTCCACATCCTTACGCAAACTATAAAAGAAAATATTGCGATTAACTCTGCTACTAAAAGAAAGCTATGACACTTCACTTACTTGGCCTCCGATTCCTCAATGGTGCTGCCATCGCGCACCAATCGCACCTCCAAATAGAAGCCGTGACTGTACTTGTAGCGCAGATATTGCAAGCTCCCAATGGCCAACATTTCGCTATCCTGAAACAGTATGATAAAATCGGCCAGAACTTTGCACTCGAGCTCATCGCTGCTGGAGAATATAATCGTTTTGCCGCAATAACGCAAATAACGTAGGATATTCCAGATTTCTCGACGCGTCGTCGATGGCATTCCACTTGTGGGTTCGTCTAGCACAAAGATCTTATTGTAGGCCACCAACGAGAGTGCGACATTCAATTTGCGTCGCTTCTCAGCCGTGAGAGCGCCACAACGACGATGCATCCAGCCCGTCATGTTGAGCATGCGGCATAAATCGTGCATTTTTTCACCGATTTTTTTCTCCGCCACACCGCGTATCATGCACAACAAACGAATGTGTTCGCGGGGCGTCAAATCATTGAGCAGTCCATGATCCTGTGGGCAATATCCAATATAGCCGCGAATTGTATCCAGATCGTATTTGAAGTCCAAGCCACGCACATAGATCTCACCAAAGGCGAAGCCATCGATGCCCACCAGCTGCCTGATGAGATGACTTTTACCGGAGTTCTTTGGCCCAAAGATGCCCATGCTCATGTACCTAACAAACAGCATCCAAAAATATCGATCAGCATAAAGAAAAGTATATCGATCAGCTTACTTGTTGAGCGCAAACGATACTGTGTTCACGCGGTTGCTTTTTGTGGGTATTTTGGCTTCCACCTGATCGACCAGAAACACCGATTGCTTGCACTTGCTCATATCAGCAGCGGCTATCTTCTGCTTAACATCGGCCACATCGCTGTCATCAAACGGATACGTAACAGAACGCAAATTGTGCAGACTATAGAGATGGAACAAAATCGATTAATATACTGTCGATTATTACAATTAAAGAGATACGAACAGGTATCGCTATCCTTCTTTCTATTTATAATATACTCAATACGAGGGTTGCTATTTAAGTTTCTGGCCTAGGTCACGGTCACTTCTAGCTATATTAGGACCAATTGGCTATTTCCCAAAAAAAAAGTTTGGATTTTTATCGATAAAAGCTTCATAGAACTTTTTCATGTGCGACCACGTTTGATATCGATAAACGATTAATTAAAAACTTACCTCGCCAGAAAAATGGAATTAACTCGAGAACACTTTCGAGCAATAATTTTTCACAACTTTTGTCGGGGATTATCACGACAAAAGTGTATCGATGAACTTAAATCTTTGTATGGCGATGAAGCGCCATCCTATAGCCTTATGAAAAACTGGTTTAATGAATTTTATCGTGGCCGATGCTCGCTCGAAGACAAAGGTCGTGAAGGTCGCCCAAAAACAGCCATTGCGCCAGAAAACATTGATGCCGTGCGTGAACTGATAATGCAAAATCGTCATGTGACATATCGTGAGATATGTAGAGGCATCCTTGTGGATTGGTTCAAAGAAATTTTGAAAAAATATGTATGACATGTACATATATTATATATATTACCTCAATTGCGTTAATAATTATTTACAATTAAAGAGATACCAACAGGTATCGCTATCCTTCTTTCTATTTATAATATAGTTAATATACATGATTGTTCATTATGATTTTCACAACATCGTCCTACTTGTACATATGGGCAATTCTCTGGTAAATGTCGCGTGCGAACAGCTTTACAGTGCCAAATAAAAAAAACATAAACTAAAACAATTTTAAAATTAAGTGAAGGCTCTTCTTAAAGGTTTGGATTAGCACTATTTTTAGAGCTAAGATTGATTTTAGTAACTTATTCTGTTTTACGATAAAATATATAAATTCTCTCATTTTTTGGTTTTGCGTACGAATTTGTTAATTTTTGCAATTATCAGAACAGAAAACAAAACAGAAAAAAAATTCCAAAACCATTCTTAGCTCTAATTAAAGTACTAATCCAGAGCTATAAAAATAACCTTTACTTATTTTTAAAATTGTTTCAGAATATGTTTTTTTTTTTTAACTGAAAAGCTGGTCGCACGCGACATCCCTCAGAGAATTACCCATATCGTATATTAATTATTGTTATATTTTCGCGAATTGCGTTTATATTATTTATATTACCTCAAATGAAGAGGGAATTTCGGAAATTGTATGACATGTATGACATACATGTAATACACGTCATACATCTCATACACGTCATACATGTCATACACGTCATACATATCACACAGGTCATACATGACATACATGTCATACACGTCATACATGTCTGCATAGGAATTCGGAAATTCCTTTAGCAGAATAGGAATTTCAATATAGTCCAATATACTTGATATTCTTATAAGATATTTATCCAATTTATATTTACCTATTCTATTGAGAGAAGTCACAAATGAAAGTATGTAGAAAATATCATGAATTAAAATAAAACATCACGTCTGTGACTCGGATTGAACTAGGTTTAATGATCTATAATGCACTTACTCTTTGGATGAATGAAATTTCTTCTCCTTGCGATGCAGCTCAATCCAGAAGATGAGGAACAGGGTAAACACCGCAGCCAGCGACATAAATAAGAGTGATGGCAGTATGCCATGACCTGACCACTTGAAATAAGTATCAACTGCAAGCAAAGCAAAGCAAAAAATAATAGAAGATATATGCAAAATATCGAACAATTTGAATTCCTACATACAAACACAATGCGGGACCATTTCATGCATATTCTCCGGCGTACAATTCTCGATGGTCGAACACTTGGTACGACAATGCTGCTCCTCGAGGCAACGTATGTAAATGTTGCTGATGCCATCGAGCAGCGCAAATCCCGGCGACAGGCAAGCGCCATAAAAGAAGACCACATTGCTATTCGCGACATCCCAATAAAGCATGTAGAGCACCAAGCCGGTCAGATTATGGAACATGATCGAGGCGAGAAATGCTCTCACCATCGATTTATTCACATACATCGAAAGCACATAGGTAATCGGCAATGCCGCTGCTCCATAAACGGCAATCAATAGCAACAGAAGGATATTCTCGAAACCACCAAAGTGTCCAATAAATGTGCAGGCCACAACAATGACGATAATTATCGCATGCACGAAATATGTGATGTAATCCCAAAACAATGTGATGCCCCAATAGATGTCCAGGCCAAGGCCAGCGATCAGCTGCAGTCCACGTATTTGCGTTTTTTGTTCCTCAACCATTGGCAGTATAAACATCGATACGGTCAATGGCAGCACACAGCCAATAGCCAAGGGTGCTACGATGTGTGCCACCTCGTTGTCGATTAGATTGATCTTCATCATCAAAGATGTGGGCATTGGATGATTATCGACCAGCGTGTAAATATCGTCATCATTTGGATATGTCAATCTGCAAATATGGAGAGAACATTAATGATAGAGCAACCACAAATAAAATCAAATATAATATATACAAATCGATACTAAAATAAATGGATACTCGACTGTGAAATATCCGCTACCCAGTGCGTTATATTTCTTAAAATATACTAAAATGCTATAAAATATATATATATATATATATATATCAAAATTTATAATTGGTATATTTATATAGTACTACATTCAATATACACTATAGTTTGCAAAACAATACTGTATTAATTTTAAAGTCTACTAAATTAATACACCATAAAAATTCTAAAATATACCAAATGCTACACTTGTTATATTAATAAGGTAGCCAAAGCTACTAAGACCCGCAGTAAGTAGGTGCATTTTATCGTACAACAAAATTTCTTAAATAACTTCAGATCACAACCAAACATTCAGGAATTATAAATACTATAGTTATTATTGTAAGTACCAAAATTCACGATACCAGCTTCAAAACTGCGCTTGTTATTTGATTTGTGTTGATTTGCGAGGGCGGATGTGAGCGTGGCCAAAATGTTAAATTAACTTAATGTTTCTGCGTAGAAACATAACAAGTGCTGTCTAAACAAATTTATATCTCTATCTCTGAAATCTAGGTGTTCATATGGACGGCAGACAGGCAGATAGACGGAAATGGATGTATCGTCTCGACTACTTTATAGGGCCGGAAATTCCTCCTTTTGGTTATTACATACATTTTCTGGAGACACAAAGCTTATAAAATTTTACCCCATCATAGTGAACATCAACTTATTATATTAATTTATAAGATGACTTTAGTCTTACCTAAGTATAATGTTGTGCAGCAGATTAAGCGTCATGGGCGCTGAATGAAATGAATCCTGACTGATATAGCCGTGTATTTTCTGGTCGCTCTCCAACTCAATGGCGCCCAAGCTGTGCAGCTCGGTCTTTTGCTTCAGATAGTCCCAATAGCTGCCCTTGGCGCAATCGAATGATTTCGGCCCAAAGACCTTTGACGGCGAGATGACCTTACGATACGCTGGCGTTTTAGCCAACGATGTGATGTCAATGTAGCCACATTTACGGATATTTGGTATCTTTTTTATATTCTTTGTGGCGCCCTTAAAGCCCAGCGGTATGACATTCGTACGCATATTGGGCACATCGAGAACAAAGGCGAGACGTGTGATAGCCACAATGAGTATCAGACAAGCGAAGATCATAATGATGGGCCACACGTTGGGCGCCGAATGGATCATTTTCTTGTAGAACATGGCACGAATTTGCTGACGTCGCAGTTGCTTACGCGACACCACCGCATACTTGAATGTTTGTGCTGAAGACAAGATGTAATTTATTGACTGTGGAATTGGATCGATCAGAGCAGTGCATACTTACTAACATCGGGTATAACCTGTTGCTGCACACGAAACGATGTGACCAATTTCATGTAGATATCGGACATTTCGGAGCCCACAACACGTATATTCTCGATTCCCATCGATTTGCCATTATTCTCCAAATGTATGAGCATCTTTTGTAGTAGCGGTCGATGCACAGCATCGATTTTATAGGTCAACGTATCGCCAATTTCATTTTCAGGCTCAGTACCTGGTATATACTGCGAAATGAATTCAGTTATTGGCGTATCCGGCACATGGGGCTTCTTGATCAGCACCTGCACAATACAATGTGAACAATATTAGCAAGTTTACAATCTATTTTTAAAGAAGAAGGATGGCCAAATATGTCTGCAATAACACTCGATGCAAAAAATTACAATTCAAAGGAAGTTCCATAAGAATAACATACACTCGACTCTCGATCAATAACTTACCAGCTCAACGCTACTGCTGAATTTAGCACGCAGAAAAAGGGCGTGCCACTAGCCTCTAAGACTCCCATGCTGAGTATGCCAATGCGATCGCCAACAGCCTCGGCCTCATCGATGCTATTGGTGGCCACAACAAACGCACGATGCTCCTTCTCCATGGCAATGATGCTCCAAAAGATTTGCGCCTCCCGTGGCGACAACTCCACCGTCGGCTCATTCAGCAGTATGATTTTTGTATCGGTGACCAAAGCACAGCAAAGTCCAACCAAATGCCGCTGTCCTGTCGACAATCGATTGATGCGTGTGCGACGATTACTGATCTGTGCCTCGAGTATATCGATCCATTTGTTACGCTCCACATTATAGCGATCCATTCTATTCGTGTCGAACTTTAGTCGCACATGATAGTTGATCGTCTGTTCGATAGTCAAATGATCACATAGCCCATTTCCGAGTGCACGAAAATCGCAATGTTTGCGATAATTCGCCAGATTATCATAGATATCAACTCCTTTGTAAAACACAGTGCCACGTATGGGATATTTGATTCCGCTCATGACACGCAACAAACTAAGCTTGCCCGAGCCAATGTGTCCCAATAGCACATAGATTTCCCCTCGATACAGACGCATCGAGATGTTCTTCAGCACTTTGCGTTCTGTTGTCGTTTGTATCGTATAAATGTGACGGAGTCGCAACAGTTCTTGGCTGCCCACATCGCCAAACTCAAAGTTATGCCAACTGGGCGATCGACCCAGATAGATGTTCACATCCATTTTCATTTTCTTGCGACGTTTACTGTAACACACACGACTGCTGATCAATCGGCCAGGCATACGCCATTGCAGCAGAACAAAGCACAACGTAAGGATCAGCAAATTGATCACGGCAGAGACATAGAGTGCCAAGACATCTATAAAATGCATTACATGTGTTTGTTCGACAGAACGTTGAAACATTTGCATACAGTAGGGTATTTGATTGCTCATAAATGACGAGAGTATGAGAAATATATAGTTGCCATGTTGATCCCAATAACGTCGCAATATTACACCAAAAATCGCGTAGTTAAAGAGCCACAGCACAATACCACAGAGCACCGCATTCATTCCATTACCAAAGATCTTGGCAATCGCCAGTGCTGTAATGATCATCTCCAAGGTAAAGATCACCATGAAGGCCAGCATGCCAAAGAATACCAACGGCTGGACATTGTGAGTCTCCACGGACCAGACTATCTGCACAAAAAGATTGTTATCAAGATGATAAACAGAGATATCCGATAACCAATTGATGAAATTTGTGCTACATAGGATAGTCTAAATTTTGACAATGTATAGCAAGTAAAATTGGACTAGCTATATTTCAAATAGTACTTAAACTGGCTTAAAGTTTTCACAAGAATTTGATATTAGTTGCTGAGATCTAGGTGAATGAACAGACGGACAAACCGAGAACTACATTGCCACATAATTTTCACTTAGCCTATCATCTATTGGTTACCGGGTATCACAGCTTCAGTATGATTACACTTACAAAAATGACCAGTACCATAAAAAGTTAAGTATGATGAGACGAATGAACAACACCAGAATGAGGCACAAATACTGCTTGACAAAACCGTAGCCATAATGCCATTGATGGCTGAAAACATTGTTCCGCATTTGACCAGCAATATTCTAAACCAAAAATAAAGAGATTAGAAGAGATGCGACAAATTAATGAGAGCAACTTACCCTTAAGATGTTGATAAAGGGCAACAGATAAAGGAAGTTGAAGAGAAACAATGGCACAGTGTACACATCAATTGAGGAGCAACGCTCATCGGGCACCTTGAGACGTATATTGAAGACCTCCACAGCCGGTTCCGTATATGATGATGGATAAATCGCACGCAGCTGGTGCAACCATTCCATAAATACCTGGTGTTGAATCTGCAAGAATGTCTCGCGTATATAGATATCCTGATACAGTTCCTTCTCCTCAACATTATCACGTTTGGCATTCACAAAGCCCGAGCAACGTGTTAGCCACAAACGATCTTCGGTCAGAAAAGAATTCAATGTGCGAAACTCGCTTGGGAAGCGTATGGAAACCGATAGAACTTTTGGTGGTGTCTCCAAACTGGCATCGGTATCCTCAAATACGATGGCCGCCAATGTGGTGCGTTCATCGAATTGATTTTGCAAAGTGTCGCTATCCTCAAAAGCGATCGTCGTATTCAATTCCAATCTGGTGGCCACCGCATTGGCCACTTGCTTGGCAAACACCGAATTGGGGCAGTATGCTAAATTAAATTTGGTTTGTTCCCGTCTTGAATCTACAATGCTCCTAATGTGGATTTGAATTAATTAATTATGATTATTTATTGTGCTGCTTACTTCAGTAAATCAATATTATCCAGTTTGTGAGACACAATCTCACGATCATCTTCGCTATACTGACGGCTGTACAGCAAACTTTTTGTATATGATATGGGATTAACTAGTATTATTACCAGCAATATTAATACAGTAATTGTTTCAAATAACGTGCGACGCCAGAGCGCTACTTCAATAAGTACATTATGCTTAAATAGCAGACCAAATGTTGCGGGCATTTTTTTCTTTCTTTTTTTTGTTTTGTTTTGTTGACCGTCTGTCTGCTGGTTGAATTTTTGCTATTTGGTTAGTTCATTGGTAACAAAAAAAAACAGTATCGCTAAAATATAATAAAATATATATATGTACATATATGTGTGGAAGAATAATATTAACTTTGACAAACAAATCAATGAAATTTTACATTTGCATTTAAAAAACATAACGGTTTATTAAATTGAAAGTATTCTACAGATTATCGTTTGTAAAAGCACAGTAACAATAATTAATACATACCCTTAATGTGAGCATTTAAATATTATATTTAATAATAAAATATTTAACAATAATTACAATAATTATACATAACTTTTCTTTCACCACTCAATTTTTTTACATTTGCCCGACCACGCCATTCAAAAAAACGGGCGGTATGTTTTGAGTGTGGCCAAGGGCTAGAAAACAATTCTATATTGATGCTTTTTAAATTGTTGAAAACATCGTTAATTTTATCATTCACATACGGATGTTCATATACAGGCACCGCAATTAGCACTATTCGGTAACCGTGCACTTTCTAAATACATATTTGAAATAAATGAGTATTACAATCAATACATGCGTTATTTGAAACGAACGGCAACGGCAAAAAAGTCAAAGCTTTTCGATAAATTTGCCATCATGATTTTATCGGTTTGAGCAGCCCTATGCACGCGATTGACAATGTTACCACTTTTCGATATATGTATTTTATTTGTAATATTTTCTAATAGCACGGTCACACTGAAGCAGACATCCCACAAGACGCAGACTTGCCGAGTCATAATCAAAAATCATTGTAAACGAAAAGTTGAAATTCACTTAATTTTAAACGCAAAAACAAACGAAGAGCAACATGGTGCTCAGCAATCGGGTAAGTGAAGTGCAAAATGCCGCCGCAAACAATAACAAAATAAAGTCAATAAAAATGGCGAACTTCAACAATTTTTTCCATATTAGATGGACACCGATTCGGCCTATCACAAAGGCGAAGGCTTTCGTTCGTATTATATACAGAAAATCGAGGAGCTGCAATTGATTGTGGCGGAAAAGAGTCAAAATCTGCGACGTCTGCAGGCGCAGCGCAATGAGCTGAATGCCAAAGGTACATAACACCAAACATGACATGGCACAAAACAATAACAATCTTGTAACTTATTTTGTTAGTTCGCATGCTGCGCGAGGAGCTGCAATTGCTACAGGAGCAGGGTAGCTATGTGGGCGAAGTCGTGAAGCCAATGGACAAAAAGAAGGTGCTTGTCAAGGTGCATCCCGAGGGCAAATTCGTTGTCGATCTGGACAAAAACATCGACATCAACGATGTCACTCCAAATTGTCGTGTTGCCCTGCGCAACGAAAGCTACACGCTGCACAAGATACTGCCCAACAAAGTGGATCCTTTGGTCTCGCTGATGATGGTCGAAAAAGTGCCCGACTCTACGTACGAAATGGTCGGTGGCCTGGACAAACAAATCAAGGAGATCAAAGAAGTTATTGAGTTGCCCGTCAAGCATCCCGAACTCTTTGATGCTTTGGGTATTGCCCAGCCCAAGGGTGTGCTGCTCTATGGTCCACCTGGTACGGGTAAAACGCTGTTGGCTCGTGCCGTCGCCCATCACACCGAGTGCACATTTATACGAGTCTCTGGCTCGGAACTGGTGCAGAAATTCATTGGCGAGGGATCACGTATGGTGCGAGAACTCTTTGTGATGGCACGCGAACATGCGCCTTCAATCATTTTCATGGATGAAATCGATTCGATTGGTTCGTCACGTATTGAGTCGGGCTCCGGTGGCGACTCCGAGGTGCAGCGCACAATGTTGGAGCTGCTGAATCAGCTGGATGGCTTTGAGGCAACCAAGAACATTAAGGTGATCATGGCCACCAATCGTATTGACATTTTGGATCCAGCTTTATTGCGTCCGGGACGCATTGATCGTAAAATCGAATTCCCGCCACCAAACGAGGAGGCACGTCTCGACATCTTGAAGATTCATTCGCGCAAAATGAATCTAACGCGCGGCATCAATCTGCGCAAGATCGCCGAACTGATGCCGGGCGCATCGGGTGCCGAGGTCAAGGGCGTCTGCACCGAGGCGGGCATGTATGCGTTGCGTGAACGTCGTGTTCATGTCACGCAGGAGGACTTCGAGATGGCTGTGGCCAAGGTGATGCAAAAGGACTCTGAGAAGAACATGTCCATCAAGAAGCTGTGGAAGTAAAAACAGGACATCTCTCTCTCTTTTGTTCTACTACTTTAAGCCAACCCCAGCTACGATTACGTTTTAATTTTGCTAAAGAAAAATATATAGAATTTGTAAAGAACAATATGTTGTACATCATTCTGCAATTTCATTTCAAGTAAGAACTTGTCTAGAAGTGTTTCTGAAGGAAGCTAAATTTCCAAGCAATTCCGTACTTTAATGAAACATTGATCTTAAGTTAGTCACTCAATGACTGAACACTTATATCTAAGCTGCGAATAGTTCTTTACATACGAAAATTGAAACCGAACTCCCTAAAATTATTATTTAAAATACTAACAGCGCCTTTTTCACTTTTCATTTAAAGTAAAGGAATTTAAAAATATGATTTATGCACCAAACAATGGAAATATGTTCGATCTCTAGGCAGTCGAGTAAAGACTTCAAATTGAAAGAGAGAACTCAGAAAGAAGAACACGAATAAGAAAGAGTGCTAGGCGCAAATTTGTTTCAAACAAGATAACTTAAGATTGATGTAGAAACTTTATATAGCATTTTTTTATATAACAATAATAATACGAGCGGGCAATTGAATTTCGAGGAACATGAAACGGTAAAGTACAAGTATACTTTTATACTTTTCAACAGCTACGATTACGTTTTAATTTCGCACACAAAAATAAAAAGAAAAGAATATAATATACAATTGAAAATGTTGCACAAATCTCCCGCACTCAAGTGTTGCGCAGCTGCAGCGCCGCATGGAGCATGGCACAAATTTGCTCATCCTCGGCGACATCCAGACACGTCTGTCCATCGGCATCACGCAGTTCCAGATCCGCATTGGAGGACAAGAGATAGCGTAAAGCCTCCACATGGCCACAGCTCGCTGCATAATGCAGTGGCGTCTGTTGCTCCGCATCCAATTGATTCACATTTGCCCCGCACTCAACCAGATATTGAATGATCTCGATGGCATTGCGATCGGTGGCCCAATGCAACAGCGCCATACCCTGCTCGTCCAGCGTAGTGAGATCAGCCCCTGGTTTCAGTTGTTCACGCAAACGTGGCAAATTGTTCTCCTTCACATGATCGAAAATGGTCTTCAGATGCTCCGGCTTGGATTGCTCCTCCACGGGCACCGATTCAATGCTGTGCACCACCCAACCGTTTAAGCGTCCTGGAGTCTTCTGTTTGTTGTCCACCTCGTAGTCCTCGTCTATGCTGCGCAGCTTGGCTATGTAAGCGCTTTGCGCCTCGGGCTTTGTCATCTCGCCTAACGCTTGCCAAGCTGACCATTTGCTGCGTGCCTGCATCTGCAACATCGAGGGGCGTGGCGTGTGGCAAACTCCCTCGGTGGCCTGCTTATAGAGGCCGTAGAGTTCGAGCAGATCCTTGGCCGCATACACATTGGCCTTGGCCGTCACATGGTTGGTGGCCAGGCGAAATTGTTGCTCCAGTTCCGACTGCTCCACATCGTCGTCGCCAATCTCCAAGTCACTCTCCGACATGCTCAATTTGTTGTAAATGCCAATTTATTCTAACTGTAATCGTAGTGTTTCCCTATCCCTATCCCGCTCCTGTGCCTCTCCCTCTCTCTCTCTCACTCTCACTCGTTTGCTCACTCCTTTATGACTTGTGTATGTTGAGGTAATTGCCTTCGAGTATGTGCTTATGTTCGTTCTCAATTTTTTCGAGCGCCTGCAAACTCTGGAAACTAACGAAACCGTAACCCTTGGAGCAACCGGTTTTCTTATCGAATATAACGTTGGCGTTGATCACACGCCCAAACTCCTTGAAATAGCCGCGCAATTCTTGGTGGCCCACTGTCCACGGTAGATTACCCACAAAAATGCGGTGAACTGATTTACCAACTTTTGCCACTGTAGTTGCCATGTGTACGCAGCGTTCTTGCTCTCTCGCTCTCTGTCTATTGACACACTCTCACGTTCGCTCCTTGATTTTCTGCCAACCGAATAAAGGCATAAGTTAATTGTCATCCAATAAAAGTAGTAAAATTGCATTTAATTGAAAGTACTGGAAACGAGTCTCACCTGCGTTGTTCACACAGACGTTGCGTAAATTGTTTTGGGGCTGCACTCTTGTATTTGTTGTTTTTTTGTTATTAACCTCAAACTAAAAGCACAGCACAACACAATTTATCGAAAGAGTGCGATTTCTTATCGGCTATCGACTATACGTTGCTGTTACAGCGCGGCATACTTGAAAAAAAAATATGAATCAATGATTTGACAGCAATCAATAATAGAAACACCATAGAAGTTTGTTAAATTTGTATGTCAAACATTTGTTTCCAGTTGCTTTTTTTTAATTTAGAAATGACACTGGTTCCGCGATGAATCATATCGAACCAGCTTGCGCAACTAAGCAGCCTGTTGCGCATTTTAAATACTAAAGAAAATTCAAAATCTGAAATAATATGCACAAACAGAGAACTTTAAAAAATTCCCATCTATGTTAAGTTATGAAATGCAATAATTTAGCAAATATTAATAAAAAAAAAAGATGTTAACAATAATGATATTCGTTTTGCTGGCAAACTGTAATCGAGCCAGTCAATAATCGATTTTTTTTGTTTGTATTTTAATGCCGCACCATTTTTGAAAGAGAAACACTGCTGGTTTGCCATTTATGTTGTGTGTTCCCTTTTTCATTTGTAATTAATTTATGATTTATTTTTCATGTTTTTTTGTGGTTTTTCTTGTTGTTGGTTTTGTTTTAACAAATTTCTTTTAAGCTACAAACTACTTAAAATTAACAACATCGCATACATATTTAATTAATAAACAAATAATGAATTTTCTTCATACATTTACAATAGAATACAAAAAAAAAAATTAAATTTACAATTCAATTGGCGCAAGCTTGAGGGATCTTCTTCAGCTGTTTTGCTAATTGTATTTTTTTTTTTAATGTTGTTAAGCATTTTGAAACAGTGTTCATAAATAACTATGGAAGCGATTTGTTTCATTCTATACTTTTTTCTTCACAATTTTGTAGTCAGCCAATGAATGATTATGATTTATTTGCAAACAGTTGTTTTAATTTATCTGATTCTCTATTCTTTTGATAAAACATGCTACGATTGTTCAGTTAATTCCATTATGATTCTAATGAATATACATTAATATATATATATATATATATCATGATTTGGCGCTCTCATTAATTCCTAGTTATTTCATTCTCCGGGGGCATGGCAAATTGATTTAACAAAAGCCAAAGGTTTTGTGGTTTTGCCCTTAGAACTATATGTTGAAATGAATTTTATATTTTTTATTTTTATGCTTTAATAGTTCTCATCGTCTTATTCAAGTTTAAATACAAATATAGTACGCCTTCAATGCCATTTTTGCCTGCATGCAGGCGTCTCCAATTAATTAATCTTAAGAGTTAACATAATCCTTTTACTTTTCAATCTTGTTTTTGTTTTTTCCTTTAACATATACACTTAGTCCATTGAATATTTAGTTTTGGTTGCATTTTCGTTTCGTTTTTCTTGATTGTTTTTTAACGAAAACTATAGAGGTTTAAAAGTTATTTGTTGCCTGATTTTTTACACAAAAAAAAAAAACCTATACAAAAGTTTATTATTCTTTACGTTGTTGTTGTTGTATGTATATATAGAAAACAATGTTTCTTGCCTTGTGGCTTGCATTTAATAATAGTAATCATAGTAATAATAATAATTAATTTTTATGTAATTACAACAAACTATGCCTAACATAAATATATATATAATGTATATATCTATGCATATGTGTACGTGTTGTAGTTGTCTTAGCTAAAGTGTTTTTATGATATATATATATATGTATGTGTGTGTGTGTGTATGTAAGGTGTGTCTATGTCTGTTTGTGTGTCAACATAATTATTTATTTTATTTGCCTGCCTGAAATACATACTGTAGTTTCTTGTCTCAACATCAACATCTACATCATCATCGTCTTCATCATCATTATCATCATTATAGTACAAAAATAACGCAAACAATTTAATTTTCTAGCACAAAGAATTGTATAATCGATATTGTATATAAATATAAATATATGCATGTATATAAATATATATTCATATGTAGTTAAATGATACGAACATTATGTATAATTAGTTAGAAAACGTTGCATTAATTGAAAATGTAATACAGATTATAAAAAAATCGATCCATTCATTCTGTCCTATTATTAAACATAAAATTCGTTTATGTGTCACAGCACCACCTTATTTTTTTCTGTTTCTTTTGTTGTTGTTTCATCTTGTTGTTGTTGTTGTTGTTTTTTCTGTTTCTGTTGTTGCTAATTTTAATTTGTAACTTCGCATCTGATGTTGATGTTAAATTTGTTGCATTAGCTACACTTGGTGGCGGCACACCTGCTACCACAGGCGATGCAGGTGAAGATTTCGCGATAACACCGAACGCACATCGTTGGTAAATCTCAGCGCGTCGAGCATGGGCAGCAACGATAATAATGCCGTATCCATTGGATCGGAGAACCAACTTTTAATGGGGATCGCATTATTTGGAAAACACCGATATGCCCCAGGCGAATTGTCAATTATAAATATCTACAAAAAAAAAAAGAAGATTAACAATGTATCTATAATATATACGGGGTTTACTTACCCTATTCAAATCACTGCATATGGCTGACAAATCTTTGGTATAGGAGCCATAGTCGGGCGTGCAGTGCTGTCTGTAGTATCGACGCCGCAATATATTGCGGCCGTTGTCCAATTTGTCAGCAACAGCAGCTCCATAGATCTCCATGCTGGCCGTAAACACAACCAGATCATACCATTGCGATACCTGATTCATAAAAAGATAAAGATACATATGATGATACATTGGATGTCTTAATATAATTTTGGGTTTATCTAAAGCCATGATTTTGTAACTTCTATATTTGTATTCAGAATGATTAAACTATCACTAACCTAACTTTAAGAGTTAGAAGACTAAAAGTTTAATGCAGCACAGCTTTTGAAATTGAAAGCAACAAGGGCTACAAATGCAAATGACTTCAAAACGAAGTCAAAGTTCATCAAGTAAGTAACACTTGTAAAATATGAGACATTTTTAAACGCTGCTTTAGTCACAAAAGCTGCTTATATCACACTAAGCACTTAGCAATTCCTAAAGAGGTTTGTTGAACCCCAAAATGAGTCAAGCTCTAAAAGTCTGAATAATTGCGACTTGTTGTGTAGCACAATACACTATAATTTAGTCTGCTCAACGTTGATGAAAACGACGCTCTCCGTTGAGATAGAAAGCTTTTAGATTTGAATACGATTGAATAGAACGAAGAAGCTTATCGAAATCGAATCAAATCGAATCGAAGTGTATCCTTTCGATTACTCACCACATCCAAAAAGTAATCGACATGCGGCCGTTTGTGCACAAAGAATCGCACTGGATGTCTATCGATCGTCACTTTAACGGTAAAATCGTGCGGCGTGCCCGGCTTCACCGTATTCCTGGGCATCGCATTGTGATGTGAGTGTATCAGCGTCTCGTCCAAGTCCAACACCAAAGTTTTGCGCTGCACCAAACTGAGTCGATGCCGCGACACCGGTGACAGCGGGAAGAGTTCATATTTAACCGGCTGATACTGGATAAACTAAGAGAGTTAATTTTAGACATTCAAATATGTTGGCACATTCAAAAATGTAATTGTTATTTTTTATTTGTTAACGTACACACACAAACACACGCACAGATGATGCTGCTAATCATCATTAAAAGTTTTAAGCTCAGGTAAGACAAAGAAAGTAGTAAACCAGTGTGCTTGTGTGTGTGTGTGTGTGTGCTAAGGGAGTAAGAGTGGGATGGCGGCTGTACAGCACTGCATGTGTATTTAGTCGTTGTGTTTTTAGCACACACTCACACACACACAGCTGATCACCATCAAATGTAATATGCTTAGGTAAGACAAGCATGTAAGTAGTATTATGAGTACATTGTGGAAGTGAGAGTGGGATGGACGGCGGGAGTACAGCACAGCAGCATGTTCTGTGTGAATCTCCCTATGCAATGCAGCGTCATGCTGCCACAGCACATACATACGTACATTGTATATGCGAGAGAGTAAGAAAACATGATAAGAAGACGACGCCGCTCAGCTGCAGCGACAGCAATTGGAAACTGTCATTGTGCGATAAAGGATTGATTGGAAGCGTGTGGAAAGAGACCCGGAAAGGTAAAGCAAAAACCAAAGGGCCAAAGAAGGGGGTGTGGGTGGGTGTGGTGTGCAATTGCTTATCGCAGCCTTGACCAGCGAGTACCGTTTATGTTATTTAATCACTGCGTGTTCTGTGATAACACGGCACAACACAAGTATCACACAAAAAAAAAATAGAAATTCAACTAAATTTGAAACAAGTGGAAAGTGTGCAAGGTTTTATAGTTATTATAATTTATTGTAAATTACTTACAGCGCGCACTTGGCGATTGAACATGAAACATATGCATGTCCAGACCTTTGACAGCAGCAAAAGCAGCGCATGGAACTTCATTTGCAACAGCGAAATCATTGGTAAGAAGTTCTCTTCTTACCTCCTCACAAAAAAAAAAAACAAATGTCGCTAATATTCTTCTCTTTTTACTATTTTGCCCTGGCTGCTGCGTTGTCCGTTGTCAACGTCGTTTTCTGTTCTTCACTATTATTATTATTATTATTGTTGTTACGCTTTGGATCTTGGTTAAGTGAAAACCAAAAAACACACTCCAGAGCGAAAAGCAAAGCAAAAACAAAAAAAAAAAAAAAACGAAAAAAATAACAAAAGCTCCCTCGTTCACTCACTAAATGCAAAAAAAAAAAAAAACAACAAAAAACGCGCCGCCGGCTTTATAGTTGTAGCTGTGCTTGTTATTGCTGTGTTCCGTGTGTGCTTTTGATAACACGCTCAAAACTTTTTTTGTTTTGTTTGTATTTATTTTGCACTATCGTATCGTATTATCGTTATCGATATCGCAATTATTGTTTTTTTACACACTCGCACACAAGCTCGCGGTTCGAACTGCACATATACAACACATACATACGCACGCACACATATGCAATGAACGAGAGGCGCGCAGAGGGTAACAAAATCGATATTTAATACACACAAGCGTGCTGTGTAAAGCCGGAGAGCATCTACAAAAAGGATGACCGTTGATTTTTGCAGTTCTGTTCGATGTGTTTCTATTACTATTTACATATACATATACATATGTATGTCGTATGTTCACGTCTATCTGCCGCACGTTTTTATTTTACATTTAACACTTGTGTTGTTGGGCTCCCAGTGTGTTTCATCACTTTTCTCATCACTGCGTGAAGTGTTGCTGTTGCTGCTGTTCTTGTTTGTGGTTGTTGCTGCTCTCCCACTCTATAGCTCTCTCTTGCACTCTTTCTCTCACTTCTGCGGGTCTATTGCTGTTTGCTGCTGCTGTCACAATTGTTGTTATTTTTCGTTTTTCTCTGACGCTCTGCTGGCAAACTTTTTCTTTTTTTTTAATAACTTTTTGTATGTTCCGTTCGTTAATTGTTGTGCACACAAACAAAAAATACAGTTAATTTCGATTTGGTATTTTTCTTTCGTGTTTATTGAACCATTTTTCTTCAGATGCTTGTTGGCGCGGCAAATGAATATTGCACTTTGATATTGAGTAATCTGGTTCTTGCTTTTTGTTTAATAATTCGCACGCTCACACATGCATAAACATACACTCACACAACACACACATACACTCGCTGCTTTAATCAATTTGGCCAAAAGCCAGTCCAACAAAATAAATTGTGAAAAAAATAAAAGAGATTGATCGCTGTGAGCGTGCTATTGTTATCGTTAATAGTTATCGATATGTGTTGTACGATGTACCCCTACACTTCTTGATGCTGCCGGTTGTTAAACAATATCGGCACAAAATGTTACAAAATTAGTATATATATATATGCATATGTTTTCAGTATGTAACTGAATTTTGGCTATTTTTGTAAATTCTTTGATGCAATATTGATAACTTCATGGTACAGATACCAATTTCATAAAATCTTAATTCGTTGAATGTGAGCAGAAGAGCGCCATGTTGGCATACGACAAACCTTCATGCAAACTGTTTTAATACAATTTTATAAAATAAAAGTAATGCGAGAGTGCGCATAGTTAATAAATTTTATTTTATTTTTTAAGTTTTATTAATTTTAGAGTAGATATATTTAGTGGCTCAATAAATGCAAAGTTTGACCACGCGGACGCATCATGCCCAGTCTGAACGTGTATCGCATCATGCGCATCGATAGTTTTTTTTTGTTGGTTGGTAATCGACCGGCCGCTGTAATCGTTGAAAGCGTCGTTGACGTTCTTTGCAATTTGCAAAAGTGGAAAGAAAAAGAAAAATTATGTAGACTTTTTCGGCCAAAAAGCATATCATCAAATTTTGTGCTAAAAACTAAAGTGTTTTACAACGCAAATTAAGTGAACGCGACGCGTGCTAAATTGCTAAATTCAAGCTCGCTACTTAAATATAACACAAACGAAGTAGTTTGCAATTTTTCATTTATATATAAAAATTTGTGAGATATATATATATATATAAAATATACATATATATAAATGTGCGTGTAGTTGTGTGTGCACGCGTGTGTGTGTGTGTGAGTGTGTTTTAATGCGGCGAATGCGAAACTGAATGTGAAACCGACTTAAAAAAAAAAGAAAAAGAAGAGATAGAAAAAAACCGCACTCAGCGTAGACAATTTTAATTTTATTTAATTGACGCGCCGCAAACTACAGTCGAGCAAGGCGCGTGGGCAGCAAGCGTAGCAAACAAGAGGAAGGGGAGCAGGAATTTTTCTTTCACACACCGTTTGATAATAACCGCTAAAATTGTGGAAAAACAGGAGAAAACTCCCAAGCGGAAGAAGAAGGCTGCAGCCAGTAAAATGTCTGCAGTTTATTCGCCGCAACCGCCGCCGCCGCCGTTGCCGCAGCAGCAGCAACAGCCGCAGCAGCAACAACAACCCGTGCAACATCCGCCGCCGGGTTCGGTGCAGTTGCCGCCACCGCAAATGCCGCCGCAGCAACAGCAGCAGCAGCAACAACAGCAGCAGCAACAACAACAACAGCAGCAGCAACAACAACAGCCGCCTGGTACTGGACAAGGAGGACCGCCGCCAGGTGGCGTTGTCGGCGGTGTAGGTCCCATGGGACCCATGGGTCCCATGCAGCAGCGTGTCGTTGGTCCCGGCGGCGTTGGCGTCGGCAATCCCGTGATGATGGGCACTCCGCCCAATGCGGTGGGACAACGCGGCGGTGTGCCAGCACCGCAGGTTAGCTCCGCCCAGATCCAGAAGATGCTGGACGAGAATTGCGGACTCATACACACCATACAGGACTTTCAGAACATGGGCAAGACGCAGGAGTGCATGAACTATCAGGTGGCGCTGCATCGCAATCTCGTCTATTTGGCGCAGCTCGCCGATCCGCAGATGAACATTTCCCAAATACTGCCCGTAAGTTTGCCCCTTCTCTCTTTGCTAGCTTCTCCCACTCACTCTAGCTATCTCTCTCTCTCTCTCTCTCTCTTTATCTGTATTTCACTCTTTAGCCTCCGCACATTATGCAGACGATGCAGCAGGGCAATCAACCGCCAGCGCCGCACAGCATGATGGGTGTCGTTGGCGGTTTGGGCGGCGTACCGCCACCGGGTCAACAACAACAGCAACAGCAGCAGCAACAACAGTTGCCCGGCCAGCAGGTGGCACCGGGTGCTCCGCCACCACCGGGCAGCGTTATACAGGCGCAAATGCAGCTGCAGCATGCCAATGATGCAGGCGTTGGTCCTGTACAAATGCCACCGTATCCGGGCCAACAGCAGCAGCCCACGCATCCCGGCATGCCGCCGGGTGCCCAACAGCAATCTCAACAACAACAACAACAGCAGCAGCAACAACAACAGCAGCAGCAGCAACAACAGCAGCAGGCGGGCCAAGTGCAGCAGCAACAGCAGCCGCCGCAAGTGAGCCAGGCTGGGCCACAGCCACAGGCGGGACCGTATCGCAATGTCCAGGCCGGCGCCGGGCAGGCTCAGGTCGTGGCCAATGCAGCGCCCAGTAAGTGTAATGTATAGCACATTTATTTCAACTATAATATGAAACTTGGCAATCGATGTTTCATCTATTTGTTCCTTGAAACAAACGGAATGAAACATGCTTAAGTGTTGAGCTGCCTAAAGCAAACGGAATGAAACATGCTTAAGTGTTGAAATTCTTTAATTCGATGCTAGCAATTAATTAATTGTATCTCAATTCATTCTTTTGTCTGTTGTTGTTCTTATATTTGCTGTGTGAAACAAACAGAATGAAACATGCTTAAGTATTGAACTGTTTGAAACAAACGGAATCAAACACGTTTGCACGTCTATGTACTATTCGAAGCAAACGTTTGATAGAAACGTTTGTGCACCTATTTTCTGTTTGAAACAAACGGAATGAAACACTAATTCACTTGCACTAAAAACCTTGCCGTTTAGTTCTTAGTATTGCTATTCCTAGCCTTACTAAATTGTCATCTCTTGCTCATCCTTCCATACAGATCAACAACAGCAGCGTCCCAACAACGGACCTCTGCCGCCGGGTCAAAGCCAACCGCCACCACCGCAACAACAGCAGCAGCAGCAACAACAGCAGCCGCCGAACCAGCAGCAGCAGCAACCACAGCCGGGACCGGGCCAAGTGCCGCCACCGCAAGCACAATATCGCGTCAACTACCAACAACAGCAGCAGCAGCAACAACAACAGCAGCAGCAACAACAGCAACACGGTCATTATCCGGGCTATCCGCCGCAATCGCAGCCGCAGTACCAGCCACAAAACGCTTATCCCTATGGACCACCCGGTCAGGGTTATGGGCCACCACCGCCACCGCCCAATGCACAGGCGGCGTATCATCATGCCGGCATGCCGCCCACATCGACAGCCGGTGGCGCCCAAGGTGTGGTGCATGCGTACCAACCGAATCCGAATGCTGGTGGCGCCGCTACGGGCGGACAACAACAACAGGCACCGCCTCCAGGTGCGTATCCACCGCCGCCGCCCACACAGCAAGTGGCGCCCGGCCAACAACCGCCCGGTCCGCCGCCCACACAAATGTACGGGCCACCGCCGACAGCCGGAGGACAGGCGGGGCCACCGGGACCGCCGGGTCCACCGCAAAGTGTGCTGCCCTCACAGTATGGGCCACCGCCACCGCAGCAGGCGGGCGCCGTGCCCGGCGGTCCTCCGCCGATGGGCCCCTATGCCGGCTATCCGCCCAATCAATACGGTCAGGCGGGTGCGCCCGGTGCCCCACCAGGTGGTGGCTACGGTCCACCGCCGCCCGGCAGCCAAGCCCAATCACCGTATCAGGCGTATCAACAGGCCACAGGCGCACCGCCCGGAAGTTATCCGGGTCAACCGGTGCCGGGGCCACCGAATGCACAGCAGGTGAGTGTGGCGGGCTCAAATGCTGGGCCCCCACCACCGCCGGCCAGTTACAGCACGGCGCCGAGTCAAACACCGCCGCCACCGCAGCAACAGCAGCAGCAACAACAACAGCAGCAACAACAATCGGCGCCCAATCAGCAGCAGCAGCAGGCGGGCAATCCGAATGGACCCAATACGCCGCAATCGACGCCGCCGCCGCCACCGACAGCTGTGGCGGGTGTGCCGCCCAATCAACAGCCGCCGGGCGCGGGTGCAGCACAACAGCAGCCACAGTATGCGCCACAGCAACAGCAGCAGGTCAGTGTTGAAAGTATTGGGACGAGTTTAAGCTTTGAATAGTATTTTAAAATGGCAATTAAATTGATAATATTTGCATAGGATAAGTATTAGTTGAAATACGTGCTGTGGTTTGTGTCTTAACTAAACGATAAAGCGAAACATTTAAGGAATCTAACCTTAAGTCAAGTTATAAAATTATAAAAAAAAATATTTAAGGAAACTTTTAGTTTTCATCGCTTGATTAAGACACAAGCCACAGCACGTATTTTAACCAGTACTTATCCTAAACACGAACCTGTAGTATTTTAAAATTAGAATTTCTTAATTTATAGTTTTTGCTTATTACAACTTGACGTTAGGTTAGTTTCCTTAAATGTTAATTTATCATCGTTCAGTTAAGACACAAGCTTTTCCTACACACGAATCAAAGCTGTGGCTTACAAATCTGTAAAATGATTCGTAATCACTTTACTTGCAGCCACTGCACTTACAGTTCCTTAATTTATAGATTTTGCTTATTATAACTTGACTTTAGGTTAGTTACCTTAAGCGTTTAGTTTTCATCGCTTAGTTAAGACACAAACCACAGCAGGTATTTTAACTAGTACTTATTCTAAACGCAAACCCAAGCTAAAGCTTTAAAACTAGTAAATTTAAATTTAAATTTAAATTGCAGCCGCTGCACAAGCAGCCTGTAGTATTTTAAAATTACAATTCCTTAATTTATAGTTTTTGCTTATTATAACTTGAGTTTAGGTTAGTTTCCTTAAGTGTCCATTTTCCATCGTTTAGTTAAGACACAAGCCACAGCACGTATTTCAACCATTACTTATCCTAAAATCGAATCGAAGCTATAGCTTGCAAACTTATTAATCTCATCCCTTTGCTTGCAGCCACTGCAACAGCAGCCTGGACAACCAGGACAACAGCTAAGCGCCGTGGTGTCCGGCGTGTCGCCGTTGCCCACACAACAGCAGCCAACGTACTCGACGCCACCCACCAGCGTGGGAGGCTATGGCACACCACAGCAACAGCAGCAGCAACAACAGCAACAACAACCACAGGGTGGACCACCACCACAGCAACAACAACAGCCACCGCCAGGCGGACCGCCAAATGCAACAGCGCCGCCGCCACCAAATGGCGCCACGCCACCGATGGCGCCCAATCAATATCAGCCAGCGCCGGGCGGACAACCGTATGGTGCACCGCCGCCACCACCGCAAGGTTATGGGCCACCGCCGCCGGGTAGCGCGTATCCTGGTCATGGGTATCATCAGCCGCCGCAGGCTGGCGGCTATGCGCAGTATCCGCCAACGCAGGGCTATCAAGGCTATCGGCCAGCGCCAGGCGGAGCACAGATGCCGCCACCGGGAGCACCGCAAGGTCCACCGCCAGCGGGCGCCTATGGTTACTACGGCAATCAGCCGCCACAGTGAAGCGTGCGTGTGAGTGAAGTGTGAGTGAGAGAGCGAGAAATATGAAGAACATGAAACATGGAAAACAACAACACAAACAAAAAAAAAAAGAAATCAACTCGAAGCTGTCGCCCGCCTGCACCACCAGTTGTCTCGCTCGCTCTGCTGCAAAGTAGCCATTTAAGCCAATGGCCTGCATATGTGCGTGTGCGTGTGAAGCACATTAATACTTCTAAAAACATTTAGCATTAGTTTGTACTTGTACTTGTATTTGTAGTAATTGTAATTTGATCGAAGAACGAAAGAACGAGGGCGAGAGAGAAAGTGACCGTGGAGACGTGTCCATTATGCATATATAGAAATATATCTTAACTCTTAACATACACATACATCTAAAATTACATTTATATACGCAAATTTCATTTCCACTCTCTGTAATTGTCCCCTAGTGTTTTTTGTCTCTTTTTAATCGTACTATTTTTTTTGTCGTTTTATTGTAATTGTACATCGATAACGTAATGTCTTCAAGTCGCGTGTAAAATGTAACTTTGCATAGTTTTTACATACATATATATTTTTTTAATGCCAATTTTTACATTCAACAAACAGCAAGCACATGGCAGCATCCAACAACAAACAAGCATAAGAATAAAAACACAAAACATATAAGTAGTATTTAATGATCAAATATTCCAATAACAAAACCAACAACAAAAAAACTCAACTCAAACTCGACTAATTCACATAGGCACATGCACGTGTGTATGTGTGCGAGTGTGTGTGTGTGTGTATGTGGACGCACCTTAATCTAATTGTAATTCATAAGCAGCGGAGAAAAAGAAGAATGGCAAAAGAATGAAACGAAAAAGGATTAAATGATGTTCGATATGCCGATATACGTCTCTCATTGTCATCGATAGCATTTACATTTAGACATTTGGCAACAATTTGTGCTAAAGCTAAAACAAAACAGATACTATTATTATTTAAAAAATACTTACGTATAAAAATGAACAAAACAAAAAAAATAATAAAAAGCGAAATGCATTCAATAAAAACAAAGACCTGTCTCAATTTGCACACATCGCAGTGTTATGTATGTGTGTGTGTGTGTGTGTGGACGCCTGTTGGAAAGTGTTGCCTACTTTTCAGACGTTAAGTAAGAGTTAACATTAACTGCAGCTATGAAGTGAACTTTGTGACTAAATTAAGTAATACACATTTTATATGGACATGAAGCGCTTTATTTGATTGAACAAATGTGTGTTATCGAAACATGTCAAGCGCCATTATTTTGTTTTGTTATCGAAATGACTGTCGTCCTTTGGAATATGTTTATCGGCAGCCACCCCATCGGCACAAGAGCGACAGGAGTAGGCGCCGATTACGAGTATGCATCGATGCTCTTCTATCTCTAGTCTTGCCATCTCAGTTTATCACATGTTCGCCTGCTTCTGCTCATTACAAACGACCGACTCTTGCTGTTCCGCTTCCTTCTTCTCATGCTGCTGCTGCTGCTGCTGTTTTTCGTCTGTTGCTGTCTGCTGCACTGATGTTGCCTCCTCCTTCTTGCTACCCCAGCGAGACTTGAGCTTGTGTATGAGCTTGCGCAACAGATTGCGCGGCATCGTCGTCTGTCGCTCGACAATCATCAATTTGGTGGCCACACTGTGAATGGGGCCAAAGGCCAATGCAACCACTGTGCACGCTAAACAAATCACATTATACGGCATGCTAAAATCCGGCGTTGGCAGCGACACAATCAACGCCTCCGTGCGCAGCGTCAGCGTATAACTTGGCCGCGACGCATTAAACGAATCCTTGAAGAGATGTGCCTCCGGCGGCAAGGCGCTATAATTGCGGCCCATGGGCAACTGTGTGCTTATAACAGCAGCTCCGATATAATGCCCGTGATTCGCATCCGGCGGATACTCAAGCCACTTGAGCAGCAAATAGTCCACCTCGATGGTAATTAGCGCGCTGCTCTTCGCCGGCAGCACAAAACCAATCTCCAAATGTGTCGGCAATTCACGTTGTTTCCCAGGTGCATAGTGCAACAGCTTAAATGGCAACTCATCATTCACATCCGTGGCGTATTCGCGACGTTGTTGCGCCTTGTTGCGTATACGCAACGTGTGCAAATAGGCGTGCACATACCAAGGCACCAGCTCCAGCAACACCACTGGCAAGTCCTCATAGTGGGTGTTGCGTATCTCGGTGGCAATGCGTCCACGTTTCTGTCCATTCCCCAGCAGATAGCGATGCGCATAAAGCGGTGGCAAGTTCAATGCACTAACAGCCAGACGACGTCCTCCTCCAGCTGACTTTTCACCAATCCAGGCAATGTTAAAGAGACGTGTAGCATCCGGTGCTGCCGCCTCAAATTGCTGTTGTATGTCATAGACGCCATACGACACCCGATGGCCACCGCGTATGCTGCTCACATTGAATGCGGGCGGCGGCACCAACTGAAAGCGTTCGCCTTGCTCGCTGCGTTGCGCATAGATGCGACTGCTGGTGGCCAGCTCACAGTAACCATTCAGTCCCATGCCAAAGAGACGGCGCAACGAAAAGTCCGTGTTGCTCTGCTCCAGCAATTTGAGATCGTAAACCAGATTTGCCGTTTGAGTGAGCTCCACAATACAGTTGTTGTCATCATCGTGATCGCATAGTGTGCGCACTTTGACGCCCAATGAATGATATTTGGTATTGTGCACAAAGCCCGAGTTGAGCAATGTGGCCAAACCGGATGCACTGCCGCAGGGCAACAGTTTCTTCCATGGCGTTAGATTCTCGGTGCAAACAATTTCCCGTGGCAATGTCGCATAGCGAACGAATTGCTTGCCATTCTCTCCGGCGTGGTGCATGAACTGCGGCCGAAATATGTGACGCGGTGCAATGCTATTGGTGTTGTCCACAAAATTCAGCGAGGAGCACAATACGCCGGAGAACACATTGGCCAATTGCATCCATTGTTTGTTCACCGCATCGTTGGTCAAATTGCTGGCACTGAACCACGCCCACAACTCGGCACCACCGGTGGCATCCACAATGGGATAACCCCAGCTCTCGTAGCGCCACAGACCTTGAGTGAGGCTAATGTGCAGCTCCTTGACATCGTAGGTCTGCAGGATTTCGGCAATGACGCGAGGCGTTAGCTGTGTGTGATAGACTGCAAAGTGGAGAGGAGAGCAATAAAGCAGTGCAACAAATTCTAGACACTCGCTTGCAACGGACAAATGTAGTTAATTGAGATGAGAGAACAGGATACACTTTGAAGCCTTGGCAAAGCGGGTAAACGGATTGCAAGCGAAGTCAATATATAATAAGTTGTTACTCACGATTGTTACGATCGCCGTAGTGCCATCGCGTGGTGAACTGAAAGTATGTGTTTACATGGTCGCCGGCAAGCGGACGCACCACTAGCTCTTCATGGAATTGCTCATCGGGCTGGTGACCGTGCGCCGTTGGCGTTAGCGGCGTCCAAAGCAGCAACAGCAGCAGCGGCGGCAGAAATGTGGACAATGCGGATAACATTTAGTTGATGCGACACAGCAATAAATTGCTCATTTAATCATAAATAATACTTTGTATTCTATGGCATCAATTAAAATAGAGATGTTGATATGCCATCGATATATCGATTACAGCACGCTCGCATCGTGTTGAAAGTATCGATATATGTGTAGCCTGACTGTCATTCCGATAAGCATGAAATGACACTTTTTTCAAATCTTTGTTGTCAAACATATGCAAAGCCTTCTTGCAGCAAGTATTTGGCTCCCATTGTGTGTCAATAATACAATAATCTAAACAATACGAGCCAGATGCGCCATTGCATTTAATTTACTTGCCCGCATCGCATGTTTTGAAAGCAACTCTGCACAGCAGCTGTTTGTCCCAGTGTTGCTTTGATTATACGGTCACTCCGCATAAAACAACATTGTGTAGCTAGTAGCTGTGGGCTTGAGTGTGTGTGTTGTTGCAAAATGTGAGCATATGTAAACATACTAAAGGAGCAATAATAAAACGCATTCCGATTTGTTTGCAATTGTTTTGTTTATTAAATGGTTTGGATATACACACAGCTACACTTACAACTGCTTCGCATGCCAAATGATCAAGGAACTTTTCAATGTATGCTATTCACTTAATTTCATAAAGCACGTGACCACAAGTTGTAAAATACAGATTGTCAGTTAAGTTCAAGTTCAACAGCAACAACAACAGCAGAGACGAGCCAGCCAGTCAGCCAGAGTAAGACAACCACAATTATGATTAATAATTTACATATGCATATGTATGCTTGCGTGTGTGTACTATGAATTGCCTCTTCATTGAGAAATATTGAAAGTTATGTAATATACAAATGTTTATTATTAGTAAAAGAGCTTGCAAGATGTCTGTAATTGAGAAACTCGATTCGATTTTTGCGCGTATCCAACGAACGGTCACACCGACAGCATCATCGCTGGTGGACGAACACCGCACAATGTGCAGTGTGACCTGACCAGCTGCCAAATAATATATCGAACGTGAGAGCGCTACCCACTTTCGGTCACACCGCACACTCAGGGCTGTCAGTTGTTAGAGAGCCGAGCGACTGTGAAGACGTACGTGTGTGCTCATACAGTGCTCTCAAGAATTTATTTTTGGTAAATTTTTTTTTCTTTGCTTCTCTCTGGTATAAATTAATAAGTATTTTAAACAAAACAACAACAAAAATCACGATAATACAATAAATTAACAACGCCGCAATAATTATTTGATAAATCAACACACAAATTTAGTTTAAACAACCGTACAACAAAAATGCTGCAACAACGACAAACAATTTATGCAAATTTCAGGCAGTTTTTTTTCCCCTATCATGGCATCACAGCAAGCAAAATATTAAAAAAAAAAAATTAAATTGAAAATGGAAATGAAAACGAAATGAAACAAAAAACAAAAGAAACGCAATTACACATTGCCGCGCGCACACTTCATCAGCCACACTATATAATAACTAAAGTTAACTAACAACAAAAAAATTAAATGCTGTTTTTGTGTTGTTGTTGCTGTTGTGTTGTTATTCTTGTTGCTGTTTTTGTTGTTGGCAGAATGGAAACAAAAACAAAATCCATTGTAATTTAAAAGCGACACATTTATACATATACATATATATTATATATATGCCGATGGGCAGCGATTAAACAAACGTTGCATATTATTTCACTATACTTTAATATATCTACCAACAACAACGAAAAGAAGAAAATACGAAAAAAAGAAAAGAAACAACAAAAGCGTTAGCCGTTTCTTTCAATTCAATTGAATGGAAAAAGAAATTGACAAATTCGCGGAAGACGACACGACGACGACGACGGTGAAGAAAGATTTTTACTCGCGTCGCGGTATACTTCAACTGTTTTTGAACTTTTATTGCGTTGCTGCGGAGCAAGAGCGCCAAACTACAAAAGTCGCCGCGCAGCGCGCCCCAAACAACAAGTTCGCTGGGTGAACAAAACGAACAGCAAAAATGTACCAACAAAAACAACAGCAGCAGCAATATTTAACGAAACAAGAACGTGTGTGTGCGAGTGCAAAGTGTGAGAGTGAGAGAGAGTGTACGATGTGAGCATGCGCTCACATGTGAGCATGTCGGAACCTCAGCTGAATGAATGTGTGTGTGTCGCGTCATTTTCGCCTTCGCCGCATTTTACGTACTCTCTTGTGATTATGTGTGTGTGTGCGCGTTTTTCGTTTTATCGCAGTTAAACTCACACTGAATTGTGTGCGCCATTTGCCATTGTTGTATTCTCAGCGAATCGCTAACGAGTAGCCTCGGCTGCTTTTGTGGTCGAATCGCCTTGCTTGCTGTTTTGCCGTAGGACAAAAAAAAACGTTTCTTTTTTACTTTCTTTACTTTGTTCACATTAAAATGAATCATATTCTATTCATTATGCCCAATGTAGGAAAGTTCTAGAACAATCAACAAATAAAACAATACTTAATTACTTAGAAGTTACAAAAATCATATAAATTTATGTGCGCGTGTGTGTGTGCACATTTACAATAAAAAGAGAAAAGTGTACAAATACAAAGCGAAAAAGTAACGGAAAGTTCGTAAACGACATTCTTTGCTCTCTCTCTCTCTCAATTTGTCGCTCTTTTGTGGTCGCGGCCCAGCGCAGCAGCAAACAACAGTACAGCATAGCAGCGAGCGCGCAAGCGAGAAGGCGAACCAACGTCGTTGTCGCTCGCTCGCTCACTCACTGAGAGAGCTAGCCGAGAAAACAAACGAAACAGACATACACAGACAGCCAAGCAGAGCAGCCAAAGCAGCAGTAGAGCGTCGAGCTTTTGAGTGCAGACGGCGCTCGCAACCACAATCGAAAGAGTAGCAAAGCGCACACATACAACAAAATCGACGCGCGACCTACTCTAAAAAAAAAAAAAAAAAAAAAAAAATACGAAAAAGGTGATTTTTTGTTGTTTAATTTCTATATTATTTTCTTTTGATTTTCGTTTTAGTTTTTTCTCTACTCTCGCATAATTGTAAACTCCCTTTTTGTAGGCTAACAAACTTGTAAAATTAGCTTGTAAGTTTTTCTCTAGTTCAACAACAACCACAGCAGCAGCAACAACAACAACAACCACATTTATATTTGTAAGCAACTAAAAACAAACAAGAAAAAAAGTGCTGCCTTAACAAAGAAAATAAAGAAAAATAGTAGATCACACCAACAACAACTAATTTGTAGCTAATTTTTCTGCGTAGCAAAAAAACAAAAAGAAAAGAAAAAAAATGCAAAAAAAATAAGAAAAATACTAAAGTTAAATAAACGTAATTTTCATTGCCTTTACCAAAGCGAAAAAAAACCATCGAATTACACTTTTTCTTCGCTCTAACGCTCTCTCACTCTCTCTTGCTGTCTTACTCTCGCCCAATTTCATATCTAGTTTGTGGGTGACGACAAAAAAGAGTCATCACATGCTTTACATATAAATGCATATATATATACACATATGTAGGAGCCTGAATTTATTATTGTTCTTAAGAACAAATTGCATTTTGGGACAAAGCAAAAAAGAAATATTAAAAAAAAAATCAAAAACCAGAAGGAAAACGACGAAAGATCGAACAGAAAAAAAAAATCGAAATGCGCCATTGCGCTTCCCACACACGGCAATGTGTGTGTGTATGGAAGGCGAGCGCGTCATTCTTTTGCTGCGCTCATTTGTCGCTTTGTAGCGCGCTCACTTTCGTTCAATTGAAACATGGGCCCGCTCTCACTGCTGTGTTACCGCATGTGCGTCGCCCTGAATGTGTATTAGCATGTGTGGTTGTGTATGTGAGCATGTAATTTCCTGTGTCCGTCTGTCCTTGCGACAAAACGAATTTATTACCCTTGGACAGAGAGCAAGCAAAAAAAAAAATCATTTTACAAACGAATATGAGTAATAACTAAGCAACTGAGATTGAGCATGAGTAAAAGAGTGTGTGTGTGTGGCCAATCACTGCAACATTTCCTTTTTGGAACATTGTGCATGTGTTATGGGTGGAAGAGGGGGTGATAGCCTTCGACTCGTTTTTATTTCTTTCCTTTAGGTTCTGTCAAGGGCATTCAACCTCCCACATATGTATATACTTCTTTTTTAATACTACAGCTGGTCTCGTTGGTTTGCAAAATAAATTTCAACGACAATTCATCCTGATCATCATCGATGACGTCACGACAACAACGAACGTCTGAAAAGCACATTGGCTATTTTTATAATAAGAGCAGTAGCAAACTACAGTGCGTAAAGCATTTGTATGCGTGTGAGCTTGTGTGTGTGTGTGTGTCTCACAGTTGCCATCGCCGCATTCGCATTCCTCAAATAATTTGTATTTTATAATGATTGGGGAGGGGGCAAAGCAGAAGAAAAAAAAATAGCCAAAGCGCGCTATATACAGCAGAGAAGCAGCAATAGCAGCGCATTGTCGCGAGCGAACACACACACGCAAAGAGACACATGTTCGTAGTAACACACACACAGAGGGGCGAGTCAGCCATACACAACGGCGACGACGACGACAATGCTCTGCCTCGTCGCTGCCGCCACCTTGTTGACCCAGCTAATTTTTCGCTGGGCCCTCTGCCGCGTTTTCGAGCTAAACGCTCGGGCCCGCGCTGGCGGCAGACTGAACGTTTTCATACATTCGAAATTTCAACGAACTTCGGTTTTGTGGCCGTCAACCACCGCTGCCGCAGCCGCTGTCGTCGTTGTCCGACGTTCAGCTGTGCAAGTCTCTACATGCCGTTCTCTCTTTTGTAGCTTTGTAGCCAAACAACATTGGGGTTTCTTTTCGCCGCTACAACTGTGAGCGAATATTAGTTGTTGCGTCGCTCTCTCTCTGTCACTTTGTGGCGCTCTCTTGCTTGCTTATATTTATTTTTCATTTACTTAGATTTTATTTTATACATTTCGTTTTTTTTTTCTTTTCTTGTTTTATGGTCAAACTAAATAAAGTTATCGTTGACAATGATGTTGTGGTTGCTGTTGCTTATTACAAATATATTTAGCTATTCTTATTTTTATAAATTTATAAAATTATGGTGAATGCTGCTTACACACTACTTATACATATGTATGTATGTATGGATGTACATATGTACATACATATACACTCAATTTGCAAGCGTGTTTGCTTTTGCTTCCGTTATCTATGCATATGTATTTATATGATGCTATACATACATATGTATGTACATATGTACATATATACATACTTATGCCAATTTTCATAGTGATGTAATAGTTTCTTAGGTGCGGCTTCTTTCTCAATTTCGTTATTTGCTGTTCTATCTTATGCTTATTTCATACAAACGGGGTCATCTGCATACATGCACATATACTTGTAAATCTATCTATGCAAGTGTGCATGTGAGTAATGTCTGTGTTCCACATTTTTGACTTGTCATCGTCGTTGCAGCCTTCGATATGACGTTCCCTTCCCTACCCCCCGAACTCTTTAACTACTCATATACAAACATACATCCATACATATATGAATGTGTTTGTGTGTGGAAATGTAACTTCCGCTTGTCAAATCTGCATAAATCAAATAAAATTGTGTTGCCCGCACAAAGTGCCTCTGTGTGAGCGTGAGTATTTATCGTCTTACTCACTCTTATCGCTAATTTGCCAGTGTATTGCTGTTCCGCGCACACACACACAAATCGTATTTACATTCATATTACACATACATACGTAATCGGTGCTCATGCCTGTACATGTGTAGTTGTTGTACGTATGGGTGTATTCCATAGTCTCTAGAAATTAAGTCCATTAAGAACCAAGCATTTAACGCATTGGCCTGCAAATGTTAATAAGTATTTACAAATGTAAATCGCTGTCTATTATTTTACAGTTGTTTTTCTCTGCATACATGCATATTTATGTACGGCTGTCTGCCTGCCTGTTTGTCCCTTTCTTCCTCCCTATCTTGATTTCAAATGATTTTTAAGTAGAGCATGCAAATGCGACGTCATAGTTACATACTCGACGCATACACATGCAAAATTAGCGCGTGTGAGAGCGAACACATGCAAACATCGATCGATGGCCTCGCTTGGTCACTTACTTGCTCTTTAAGAGAGCGAGAGAGTAGTCGATACCTGCCATAGAGTGGCCCGTATATTCAATTGATTTTCAAGTTTATTAGCCAACGTCGCTGTTACAGCTGTTTTACAGCTGGAATTTGTCCCCTTTTTTTTGCCGAATGTGATCGAAAGAGGAAGATACGCACTTAGCATTGCGAGCGTGCACGAATGAGATGGCAATAGCTAGCGTGTGCCGTTTTATCGCCTTGGCAAATGGTTCGTAATTGAGAGTGTACACATTGCATTTACTTGTGTAGTGTATGTGTGACTGTATAGACTTTTTCTTAAAGTGGTAGGCTTTAAAGCAACAAGCATTTCGAAAACTGCAAAAATTTTTGTTTTTTATTTGTTTTTGGCTGGGCGTCTCTCACGTTTATCAAATTAAAATATTGTATTCTGTATGGGCGTGTACACATACACATACATGTATATCTGTGAGAGTGACCGTGAGAGCTGCACTCGAGTGTTGTTGCTTTTTTTATTGTCATTTCTTTCGTTTTACTCATTCGCGCCTTTCGACCGACAGTCGGCTTTGTCATCGTCGCCATCGTCATCGTTAGTGATGATGAGATGTTGATGCCCGCCCGAAAGCCAGAGCACACAATTAAAATCAACACTGTGGAATATGAATGCAAACACACGCACACACATTTACATAAATATGGCCATCAAAAGCGAATGATAAATGCGTGTGAAAGCGAGAAAGAGCGAGAGTAGCTAAATTCAAAATAAATAATATCGAAGCTCATTTTTTTAGGCCCACTGTGCGCGTGCGTCAAGCACTTGTTATAATTATTATAATTAGAGGGGCGAAATTCTAATCGAAACCACATTTATTACAAATACAAATACAGCGAGCAAACATGTTTATGCAAATGTGTTGTCCGATATGTTGAAAATGTGGATAGAGCGAGCAGCATACAAATTCATTGATTTTGGACTTTTACTTTCCGCTAAGCTTCGTTGTCTGTTTTAATTCTTCTCTTCTGCTGTGCGCAGTCGCTTTCTTTGTTATGTTTATGCTGTGCACACACACATGCAAACACGCTTACATGCATACGCGCCCTCCATCTTCTTTTTGAGCAGAGCATACATACATACATACATATGTATGGTATGTACATATTACTGTTGTTATTGCTGCTTACTGTTTCTATCACGGAAGTGTGTCATGCACATTGAATCAATGAATAGCAGGCAGGCAAATGCAGGCCCCACACACACACACACACGATCGGAATTGGCACGTCCATTGCGAACAGTGTGTACACACCACTATAAATCATATGTATATGAGTTGCTGATTGGAATGATCCAAATAGAAGCATAAACATGAACACACAGACAAAGCTTGTGCATTTTGCTGGAGCTTTTGACGTCAGTGTAATTGCGTGCTTCGCTTAATGTTTGAATAAATTATTAAGTGCTTATACATGCACATCCGCACACATACATACTTCTTTATTATATTAGTTTAATTGACAAAAAAAAAGAAGAAATTTAACGAAAAAATTGCTTTATTCAAATATATTTTTTGAAGTTATTTTAAAACTTTGAAATATCGATAAACATACACACATACACATACAGCTCAATAGCGGTGCGGTCAAGGTCAGCGTCTTACGCTAGTGTGACCAGCGTCTAATTTTTTTTTTTTGTTTGTTTTGCTTTCCTTTGCTCTGCATTCTGTTCTGCTGTCTGCTCCCACACCAGCTGTATATGGTTACGAGCGTCTGTCTGTGTCTGCGCAATACAGCGAACTTTCAAGCACGTTTTCACTTGAACTTTCGGCGTCGCTGTTGTTTTTGTTGTTTCGTCTGCTATGTCTGCGTATTGATTTCATTATCCTGCCGAAAAAAAATTAATAAGATAAAAAATAAAACTAACTGGAATGAACCGTTGGTTGTCTGGCAGCAACAGCATCACTTCTCTGTCCTTAATCATAACAAATTGACAGCTGTGTGTTGGGAACCCCGAAAAATGTCAACGACTTTGGGGTTTGCTCTTGCTCGTTCCTTTTTTATGTCGCACTCTCTCTTTCCCACCACAGCTTCTCTTTTGTTGTTGTTACTCGTTTGTAGCGGTTCATTGACATCTTTGAACTGAACTTAAGGGCGATGCTAACGTTTTGGGGTTGCGTTTCGTATGTAGTTGTTAGGGGCACCAAGTGCTGCCAATGTTGTCGCTTGATCCATTTCAAGATGGCGTTTGTGTCGGCAGCATACACATGTATATTTTTCAGCACTGGCTAAACGCATCCTATTTTTTATGACTAATTTGACATACATAATTGCATAATTTGTAAAGGACCTTTTTCATATTTTAAGTAATTTACAAATAAAAGAACCAACTAACTATTGTGTATTTATTCTTTTTACTTGCAGGCTCCTTGGTCGAGATTTCCAATATAAAAAACCTAATTAAGGACTATTAAGAGGTGAGTTAATTACAAAAACACATTTATCGATTATCGATAAATGCGCATCTCATGGTCAAGAGCGCGTGATCGTCGGACGTTTTGTTGTCACGCTGATTTCGGCCAACTGAGTAATCAAATAGCTGACTAGCTTTCGATGACGCACTCTGCACGTGTATCTGTGTGAGTGGAAATGATAGTATTAATCCGCGCAGAGCCGGCAACAAGAGATGACGCCGACGCCGACGCCGGTCTCATTCACTCTCAAACTTCGCGCTCAGACTCGCATATTATATATATATACATCGCACTCACACACATGGTCAGGCGGCGGATATGCATATGCACGTACATGCATACATATATACATATGTGTGTTTGTGTTGCAGAGAAACCAGTTTTGTAGTTGCATTTTAGCTATGCGATTCGTTAATTTTGGTTGTTGTTGTATGCAACAGTTGTTTAGCAAGTGACACCACCCCCGCTCCACCCAGTTTCTTGGCAATGAAGATCAACGGCGAAACTAGTTAGTTTTTTATAGCCAAGTTTACAAGTTAGCCATGTCAGCTGTTTCAGACTGCTTATCGATAATATTTGGTATATACTAATGCGTTTATCGATAAAACACCTGCTATGTGTGTTGATAGTGCTCGAAAAAGGCGATCACACAACATTAACATGCTAAAAGAAAAAGCGCTACTACACATTGTTGTATAATTGTTAAGTGTGCCAATTTACAAGTTTTTTACATCACAAAGTTGGCAACTTGGCTGTCAGCTGGCAAAAGTTTGACAGTTTGGCCAGCTGCAGCAGCTGCCTGCAAAAAAAGTGTTATCGATGATTTATACACCCACAAATGCAGCTGACGTCAAAGCACACAGACACACACATGCATTGAGCTAAGCTTTGTGCTGTGTTGTCCTGTTATAACTGCCTGTTATATAAGCAAGAGTGTGTATGTAAATTATGACAGCGCGTTCTTTAAAACGATGACAAAACTGTCGTTGTTGGTGTTGTTATTGGTGCTGGAAGGGGGTGTGGCGTAAGTGCATGATGCGTCAGCTGCATTAAATCAATAAAATACAGATATACAATACACACACATGCATATATATATACATATATATTTATGTATATGATATTCTATGTGTATACACACTGTTGCTGTTCTGGTTGTCAGCTGCTGCTGTTTCTTAGTCATTAGCGCCGCCATGCCAAGTGTAATTTGGGTCATGTCACGGCCCTTAGCAGCGCTGTTAGACCTTAACAGTGCGCTGTTAACGTACTACATTCAGGCCACCGACAAGCAAACGTCGTTACACATATACATACATACATACGAGTGTGTAAGCGTACTTCATATTTGCAAGCACCTGTTGTGTGGTTTATTTCACGTGTGTGTGTGTGAGCGAGATATTGTTGTTATTGTTGTTGTTGTCAAGCACCCGCTATATTGCAAACAGGTTTGTTTACGCGTGACTGCCAAACCGTCGCACACACACAATCACACGCACGCACATCACTTCAGTTCACTCTGAGCTTCACTTCGTTTCGTTTCAATTCCAATGCATTCCCCCCACTATTGTTGCAATATGATTAATTTATGACGCATATAAAGCGCACCCCACAACTAGCCAGCTGATGGGGATGATGAAATATCTGACTGACTGATGTATTGCTAGATCTCGACTTCTTACATTAGTCAATATATGTACTCGAGAATTGAGTGTTTTGGCTGTCGTCGTTGTCGTGTAGCTGCTCACGTGTGCGAGCTTAATCATGCATGTGTGTATTTACTATGCATGTGGATACTATGTACAAATGTGTTGGTATAGTATGTCTGTTAAATTTATACTCTCGGTAGTTAGTGGCTTGTGTGATATTATTTCCGGCCAACAATAATTGTGATGTCATTATATGGTAATCGTGCGCTTTTCCACAATTTAAACACAATTATGTATAGCGTTGAAATTGAGACTCGTTTTTTTTTTTTTAGCAGCATGTTAAGCTCTTCAGCGCTCTACAATTGATAACAGCAACAAAAGTAGCTTGTGTGTGTGTAAGTGTGTGAGTGCTTGTGTATGTGTGAAAACTGGGCAAAGGCAATAGAGCAAAAGCGCTTCATACATTTGGTTTTAATTCGTCGTTTTGTTTTCGTTGCGACGCTGCCGCGTTGTGTCGTAAATAATATTTTGCGATTATTATTTTGTTGATTATTTCAAATTCTCTATGCTGCTACTCCTCGTACAATGCAGCTTTAGGAAAACTGAGAACAATGAGCAAACAGAGAGCAAAGTATCAACAACAGCCAAAGCAAGTGTGATTGGTGGGTAGGGGGGGTCAGCATCAAATGATGAGCGTGCGTGAGAAAGGGATGGAGAGGGAGGAGGAGAAGCATAACAACACGTTTTGTCATTTCAACTAGAGCGACGGGGTTCTGTTTGCTGTGTGCTTCGCATGTCTCGGCATGTTTGTTAGTGTTCATGTTGTTGTTGGTTGGTTTGGTTAGTGATAATGTTGTGGCGTACACTCAAATTTCTAGAAATATGGAACGGAAGCGAACATCATGCACACACATATGTACATACATTCATATACATGTAGATATGCAAGCATTTAGATATCTCATATTTCCAGCAGCCGCCCCTGTTCAAAAAGAACAAAATAAAAGCAGCAGACACACATTATTAATACAAATTGATTCCTTAAGCAAATTATACTGTTTACCAGTGTTGTCCAAGTAATAATAATCATCAACAGTGTTGTTAACTTTAATGCAGCTTGGTAAAATATACTGAAAACTGCAGTGCGAGGAGTGGGAGAGTGAGAGAGCAATACTCAACGACTGCAGCACCTTGTATTTTAGCACCATGAATTAATATAAGGTTGGCCAAAAAGTCTTGCGGTATTTTTATTGAATTTTCAATTGTTCATAAAATTGGTTATAATAATGCGATTTAAGTCAAATATGCGCCATTTTGTTCGATGACGAGTTCCCAACGAGATGCCAACTTCATAATGCCCCTCTTATAGAAGCTCGCTTCCCTATTGGCAAAAAACTCTGAGAGCCAATTTTCACAGGACTCTCTTGTGGCCAACTTCCGACTACCAAGCTCGTTGGCCATGGACAGAAATAGGTGGTAATCACTTGGTGCGAGATCCGGACGGTGAATGCAAAAGAACCTCCCATCCGAGCTCCCGGAGCTTCTGGCGCGTCACCAAAGATGTGTGTGGCCTGGCGTTGTCCTGATGGAAGACAATTCGGCCTCTGTTGATCAAAGATGGCCTCTTCTGCTTGAGTGCTGCATTCAAGCGGTCCAGTTGTTGGCAGTACAGGTCCGAATTGTGCGTTTGGCCATAGGAGAGCAGCTCATAGTGGATGATTCCCTGCCAATCCCACCATACACACAGAAGAACCTTCCTGGCCGTCAATCCAGGCTTGGCCACCGTCTGGGCAGCTTCATTGCTTTTCGACCACGACCGTTTGCGCTTCACGTTATCGTAAGTGATCCACTTTTCATTGCCAGTCACCATCCGCTTCAAAAACGGGTCGATTTTGTTGCGATTCAGAAGCGATTCGTATGCATCCATACGGTCAAAAATGTTTTTTTGCGTCAAGTCGTGTGGCACCCATACATCTAGCTTTTTTTTTAATCCAAGCTTCTTCAAATGGTTTAAAACGGTTTGATGACTCATGCCCAGCTCTTGGCCGATGCTACGGGTGCTACTATGCCGATCTCTTTCGATCAATTCGGCGATTTTATCGCAATTTTCGACGACAGGCCTTCCGGACCGTGGCGCATCTTCGACCACCTCCGCACCAGAACGAAAGCGTTGAAACCATCGTTGTGCGGTGGAAATGGAAACTGTATCGGGTCCATAAACTGCACAAATTTTATTGGCAGCATGAGTTGCATTTTTGCCTTTATCGTAGTAGAACTGTAAAATATGCCATATTTTCTCTATATTTTTCTCCATGTTTGTGACGCTATAATTCACAAACGAATCAAAACAAAAAAAAATTAAATCAAACGCGTGTTAGCGCGTGAAAAGAGCTTTTCAAAAAGGTATAGCATGAACCGCTGCGACGAATAGAACTAGAACTACGCGCTTGCAAAAACACCTATCGGAAATACCGCAAGACTTTTTTGCCAACCTTATACCACTTTGAATATTCATGTGTAGCCAAAAAAATACATATGCACATACATATGTACATACACATTTACATAGTTAAACACATGCATAAATAGATTCATGAATAACCTGTATTCTACGAGAGAATTTGTTGCTCTCAAGCTTTGAACTTTATGCAGAAATCGATTGTTTGCTGGGTAATTTGCGATTTTGGCAGTAGCTAACGACAGTTTCTGTATTTATTTTTGTATTTATATATTCTAAATACACACACTCACACCCACAAATTGCCACAGTGTATCTACATGGCTGTTGCCATTGCTAGAAAACAGTTGTCATTTGGCCTTGAACCTGAATTTCGAAGTTCAGTTGCGTTTTTTTTTTTCATTCGTGCACGAATTGTTTTGCCTTTTGTAGTATATGCACTAGAGGTGGGCACGGGCCGGGCTTTTTTTCGTGGCCCGCGGGCTTACACAGGCCCGGAGCGGGTTCGGGCGGGCCCGGGCCTTAAAATTAAGATTCGTACGGGCTTCGTGCGGGCCCGGGCTTTAGAAAAAAGGCCCGGCCCGTAAAAACCCGAAATAGGCCCGTAAAAGCCCGAAATAGGCCCGAAAAAAATTTTGATTTGATCGAATTAGAACCGTCATTTATCGCATTTTAATTGCTTATCGATGCTACTATCGATTTGCTAATACAATATTTTACTTGTTTGCACACCACTAATTAAAAATTGGCGGTGAAATTACAATTGTGGTGAAATTACAAAATCTGTGAATATTGAAATATGTCGCGACAAACAATTCAGGACGCCATAAATAAAAAAAGTGAATGTGTAAAGCTTATTCAAAATGAAAAGGGCAGGAGTGACGTATGGAAGCTTTTCTATTGCATTAATTATAATGGCAATAATGTAGATTTTGTGTGCTGCCGGAGCTGTAAGACTGTGCTGGTGCATAATTCGAAACAAGGCACGGGCACCCTCAGCCGCCATAAGTGCATGTCTCAACAAGACGAGTCACAGCCCAAATTGGACATTTTTGCCAAAAAAGTTGTTTCGACGCGATTTCGGGATTCTTTAGCTCGAAAGCAGCTAGCCTTAGTTGCAAAAGACTTGCACCCTTTCAATATTACCGACGGTAAGTTCTATTCCCATTACACGTGCTTATTGATTGACTCTTTTTTTTCTGAATTGGTAGGTAGCGGCTTCCGGGAATATAGCCAAGCGCTTCTCGACATAGGAGCAGAATTTGGAAGGCAATCTTTTGATGAATTGGTTATATCCCGTAAAGTGTTAAGCACTACCATCATGGAGAAAGAGTACGAAACGTTGAAGACTCAACTTATCATAAGTTTGAAAGACCAACAACTGGCATACACGACCGACATGTGGAGTGACGACTATACGCAGCGAAATTTCATATCGCTGACTGCTCACTATGTGGATGATAGCTTCCGACTGAACGTCGCTCTTTTAGGTACTAATATAAATCAAATTTTATAATATATTTTTGTGTACGATTACATATAATGTACATGTTCATACTTACATATTTCTTTAATAATGTTTATGAAGCATTTAACTTACTTGTGTACCTTTTACAGGTATCAGGGAGTTCTTGGACGAGAAGAAAACTGGAGAAAATATTCTCAAAAATGTTCAGGAAATTTTGCATGATTTCAGCAGACTTGAAACTATGGATCGAGCTGTGTTTGTTACGGACAATGGTGCAAATGTCGTTGCGGCATTTAAAAGCTTCAAGCGCCTATCTTGTGCTTGTCACAATCTAAACCTGGTCATGGATGACGTGATTGAGAAAAATCCTATTGCGGAAGTGAAGGCCTTAGTAGATTGCTGTAAATCTTTAGTTAAATATTTTAAACATTCTCAGCTTAACAGTAAGCTTTCCAAAACGCTGAAACAGCAAGTGAAAACACGCTGGAACTCTACATTTTTTATGCTCCTGAGCATATTTGATGTAAAAGAGGAAATAAAAACTCTTTTACTTAAAAAAGATGAGCTACAGCGGATTAGTAGTTTGGATTTTGCATTACTTGAAAACGTTTTAGGCTTCTTAAAACCTTTTAAGGACTGCTCTGAAGCCCTTAGTTCTGACAAAGAACCAACAATGCAAATATTTGCATTGTGGTCTGAAAACTATGTAAACTTTGCAGAACTAGCTCACTTGATTCCCAGATAATAAGTGAGCTTAAAACAATGACCCTTAGCGCATTAGAAGTCAGGTTTCTTCCGGCAATCGCTCATTTGGTTGGGCTTTTCTTGAACCCTCCTTATAGGGAGATGAATTTCCTCTCAGAGGAAAAAAAGAAAATGTCTTAGCTACGGTGAGAGCAATGCTCTCCGAATTTGTAGGAGATCATATTAATAGTAGCCTTGATGACATTGTGACTAATAACATAAACCCAAATAATTCTGAAAGTGGACTCTTTGCTGAATTTTTAGACTTAAGTTATGTAAAAAAACGAAAAGTTGAGAAAAAAAGCGATATTGACATAGAGCTTGATAAATATTTGGCCTATCCAGTAGCTCCTGGCACCCATATTTTAGAATTCTGGAAAAATGCAAGGGATTTGAAATACCTTTCCAAATTAGCTAGGACCATTCTGGCTATTCCAGCCAGTTCGTCAACGAGCGAAAGGCTTTTCTCAACATCGGGCCATGTTTTAAATGAAAAACGCACTAGGCTAAAGAGCAAAAATTTAGAAAAAATTTTATTTTTAAATAAAAATATGAATTAATTTGTTTTTTATTAAATAGATAACAATAATAATAATAATAATAAATATATAACAATAAATACCTTAATAAATATATATATGTATATATAAATTACATGTCTTTTGAATTTCCTTATATGTGTAAATAAGTTTCGTGCCGGGCCGGGCCGGGCCGGGCCTTAGTGAAAAAGTTTCGTGTTCGGCCGGGCCGGGCCTCTCAAAAAAGAGTTTGTTTTCGTGCGGGCCCGGGCCTCAAAATACAGGCCCGCGCCCACCTCTAATATGCACACATTGGCAACCTCACACACACACACAAGGGGCAGGCAGCCATGTTTGTGTGTGTTCATTGTTGTTGTTGCAGTGCGTTGACTGGCATTTTGCATTTGTCAATATTAAACACATATATTGACACTGTTTTTATCTATGTGCATATTTATACCCGCTACCCATAGGGTAGAAGGGTATTATAACTTTGTGCCGGCAGGAAATGTATGTAACATGTAGAAGGAGGCATCTCCGACCCTATAAAGTATATATATTCTTGATCAGCGTCAACAGTCGAGACGATATAGCCATGTCCGTCTGTCCGTCCGTCCGTATGAAACACTGGATCTCAGAGACTATAAGAGATAGAGCTATAATTTTTTTTCGACAGCATTTGTTATGTTTGCACGCAGATCAAGTTTGTTTCAAATTTTGCCACGCCCACTTCCGCCCCCGCAAATCAAAAAAATCGAATAACAAGCGTAATTTTAAAGCTAGAGTTACGAATTTTGGTATATATAATAACTACTATAGTAGTTATGATTCCTGAAAATTTGGTTGCGATCAGATAAAATTGTTATTAAAGAAATACTTTTGTATGGGCATAAACGCCTACTTACTAGGGGTCTTAGCTGCTTTGGCTGACAATCTGATATATTGTGCCGTCTATGGTATATTTTGAATGCGGTACTATGTCGATATACCAAATATACCATTTGGTATATTTTTTAGTATTTTTGCAGTATATTCGGTATATTTTGAGAAAATACCGCAAAATATGTTTCTTTTATTCAAAATGGGTAGCGGGTATCTCACAGTCGAGTACACTCGACTGTAGCTTTCTTACTTGTTAGTATTTTTTTTTTTAGTATTTTCGGTATATTTTGAAAATAATACCGCAATATTTTGCACTTATTAAAAATGGGTAGCGGGTATCTCACAGTCGAGCACACTCGACTGTAAATTTCTTACTTGTTTTGTATTGACTATTCACTCACCACACACGCTGTTCCACTATTATGTGAATTGCCTTTAGCAGGTTTAGGGAATCCCTATGTCTGACAATGACAGCTGATGATGATAATGTTGCTGTTTAGCATTTGCTCGCTCTCTCACCTCGCTATCTCTACACACACACTTTCGCTCTCTATCCATCTCGCTTTCTCACATTGACCGATAAAAGTTCTGCACATTCGTTGGTATGTGTGTTGATGGTGATGATGATGATGATGAGGTGTGTCATAGTCGAGAATTCGTACGGACTTTAGCTTTAGCGTTGTTTTTTTTTTCGACTTGGGTTAATGAACTGACGCATATTATACATTGAATACCTAGGGGTCGTTCCCGAGCATCGAACGCTTTCATTCAATTTTTTTACGCCTTTTTTTTTGTGTGTTTTACTTTTGCCTAATTAATAAACATTTCAATGGGACAATTGCCAAAATGGCCGATCACACGTTCAGAGTTACCATTAGTTGTTGTTGTGTTGCCATTGTTGCCAGCTGGTTACAGTGCAACAAAATAATTGAAATTTCGATTTCGATAGAATTTGCATGCATGTGTGTATGTATGTATGTATGTATGTATGTATGTAGGTGAATTGCGCATATGCCGTTGCCTTTGTTTTTGCATATTTCAAATTGTGCTGGCTGGGCAGAAAAAAAGTAAATAAATAAATATTTATTTTTACATTTTTGCTGTATTGTATTGAAATTCAAGCAATGAGCACACATATACATACATACAATTTGATTTGCAATTTAATTGTGCATTTGCTGATTTTTAAGCTTTATTACTTCCTATCTTCTCAACCCCTTGCGCCTGTTAAATATAGTCGGGCGCAAGACAAAGATGGCATGCTTGACATACGCACGCACACGCTTTGAGTGTGACGTATTTACACAGACACACGTTTCTGCTGTGCACTCACATCCACATACGCATGCAGTGAAGTGTGTGTGCCAATTAAAAATGATCTTTCAATTGCTTAATAAATGAGAATGCAGCGCAAATTTAAAGCGCACTCAGCTGATTTGCTTGAACTGAGCAACTGCTGTTATTAGGTCACACCCACACACGTTTACATGTGCATATTACGCGCTTGTGTGAATTTCACTTTCACTCGTTGCTGCTGTTGCTTTGCTGCTTCTTTTACAAATGCGTGGCCCTTTTTTTTTTACTGCCCAGCTGATGATTGTGACTCATGCATTCAATATTTGTTTATAGGGGACATCAATAATAAACAATCAACATAATTGTAAACTGTTTCATTTGTAGAATTAACATTTACATGTAAACCCAAATGCCAAGAACAAAAAATAAAAAACAAATAAATGGAATTGCACAATGTGCTGCTTGTTGCTGGCAAACACCATTTTTCGCTAATTTACAATAACAATTTTTAATTTACACTTGCTGCTGCTGGCGGCTGGCAGCTGCTTCTTCTTACTCCGCCGCGCCCGCTCCAAAAATAGCACAGCAGCCGTTGCAGTCGTTCTCAAGCGTTTGTCGGCCTGCGTGTATGTGTAAACATATCTACGTATACATGTGAATGTATGTGTGTAGGTGTGCGAGCAAGTGCATTTGATTTTGGATGCGAAAATGACGAAGGTGCTGCAGCAACATCAACAGCGCAGCAGCTGCGTTGCCGTTGACGTTGTGCTCAATTGACATCGCGCCACATTTTAATTTGTGTGTAACTGTGTGTGTGTGTGTGTGCTACTTTTCGCATGCCGTCCTTGACCCAAAAGCTGCACCGGCAAACAACAAATCGTCGCCTCGCCTAGCTCACACACACGTACACATACAGAAATACATGTGCATTTTGCATCAGCCCAGCCACCCCAGGCACAAACAAGGCAGCAGCAGAGTGAGAGAGAGCGTAACTAGGTTAAGGTTAAATGGCTCTGCTATGATCCTATGCGCTGTTAAATAATGGTGTCGCTGTTAGCAACAGCTGTTAACAGCGCTCAGCTGTTGAGTGATGCGTATCTAGCACAGCTGAGTGTGTGTGTGTGTGCGTGGTAAGCCATGTGCGTATAATGAGTGCTTATCGATAAAAACTATGGATCATCGATTCACACATTGATTGCAATTTAATTTTGCATGCATGAAGCGTGCTGCTGTTGACCTGTTGTTGTGTGGTTTTGTGTGTGCTCAGTTGTTGTCGGTATTTGCTGCACTGACATTTGACATCGTTTTGCATTTTGAAGCCATGGTGAAGAAAACGATTAAAATTAATATTACCACAAAGTGAAAATTAATGTAATTATAATTCGAATTTGTTTATTTACAGACTGTAATAAAGGAACAACAACAACAACAAATAAAAAACAAGCTAAATTTATAACAAAGGAGAAAGAACGGAAGACTAGAAATAATAATAATAATTAATATAAAAACAAACAAACCAACAACAACAAAACACAAATCAAAAACCTTATTTAAATACAAAATATATAAAGAGCAAAGTATTTGGTTTTGGTCATCACAACAAAAATCACTTTAAGCCTTATAAAAAAAAAACAAACAAACAAAAATATTAGCATAAGAAATTGCAAGCGTTCAGCAAAGGAGCAACAAAATAACAAAAAACCACAACAAGAAGGCAATGCTGTTGTTGTAAGTGACAAACCAAATTACACACATTCGCTCGCAAGTGAACTACATCAAAGAAGAAGAAAAGAAGGAATACGAAGAAACTATTGCTAACTCTGTCCACGCCAAGAACACCACAATCAAAGCAGGAAGTTGCTAGGCGGCAAAGCAGGAAGGAAGACAGAAAATAAAATCAGCAGGGCAGCACTGTCGGAATCAGCTGTGCGTGTGAGTGTGTGCGTAGAGTGTTATTGTGTTGTGCTCTTTTAGCGCACACAAACGCTGCAGTAGTCGCTGCGCCAGCGTCGACGCCGGCAGCCATGAGCAACAGTGACGCAAACGCATAAACTGCAAGCAGAGAGCATTAAGAAAAAGGCAAGCGAAAAAAAGAAAGATAAAAAGAGAACAAGAATCAGAATCGAAAGGAGCAAGTAGAAGGCGAGACAACGAAGAAGAAGAAGACGGGCGAGTGAGAGAGAGCAACCTGATGCAAAACGATATGGTCAGCATCCCATCGGCCAATATGAATGGCGGTCTCAAGGCAGCCAACAACAGCAGCGGCAACGTTGTCGGCGTCGCCGGCACAGTGTTGACTAACGCACAACGTGTTTATCTGACGCCCGCCTCCAGTTATCATCTCGCAGCGGCCGCACGGCAAACAGCAGCTGGCGTCGGCGTCGCTGCTGCGGCTGGCAGTAAAGTAGGAAATACGGCCGCAACGGGAATTGCAGGCAATGCGGTGGCAGCAAATCCAAATGCGGTGGCGGCAGCAGCATCGACAAGCGGCGCCGCTGGAACCGTGCGTTATTTTTCGCAATTCAGCAAACTGCAGCCGGTGCAGCCAGTGTTGAATGCCAGTGTTGTGCAACGCAAGCTGATCAATCCCGAGGCAATGGTGTTGGTAAATGGCAACAAACCGTTGATATTTGCTACTACACCAGCCAACAACAACAACAATAATAGCAATAATAACAACATCAACAATGGCAAGTTGCTCACTGCAGCAGCAGCAACAACAACAACGACATCAGTGGCGGCAACAACAACAGTTCCTAATGGTAGCAGGCTGGTGCTCAATAAGCAGCAACAACTATTGCTGCTGCAGCAGCAACAACAACAACAGCAGCAGCAGCAGCAACAATTGCAACTGCAACACCAACAACGACAGCAACAACTGCGACTGCAACTGCAGCAAGAGCAACAGCAAGCGTCTGTGATGGAACAACAGCAGGTGGAGGATCTGATCGAGGAGGAGGACGTGGATGAAGTGGTGGAGGAGCAGGAACCGGAGCAGCAACAGCCATTGTCATTGGTAGTCGGCGGAACGGCTGGCGTCAAATCGGTGGCGGATTCAGATGCTGAACCCGAGCTGGACATTGTGATCAATAACGTTGTCTGCTCGTTCAGTGTGCGCTGTCACCTCAAGTTGCGCGAGATCGCATTGAATGGCTCCAATGTGGAGTACAGACGCGAGAATGGCATGGTCACTATGAAGTTGCGTCGTCCCTATACCACAGCCTCAATTTGGTCGTCGGGCAGGATAACGTGCACAGGCGCCACATCTGAGTCGCAGGTAAGCAATGAGAAGACTTGGATTAATCTAAACATAAAGCTTAATTCAATTACAATTTGATGACTAAGAAACAATGAGGAAAACTAAAGAATTGCAGCTTTAAAGTTTTGTTCCTTTAAGGAAATTCATTTAAATTTACATTTAAGCACGTTAAAGCTTTGGTCTTGAGTAGTCTCTTAGAAGAGTTGAATTAATCAATTGCAATTTAAGGCAATTTGATGACTAATAAAGATTGATAAAAGCTCTATGAAATTTGGAGCTACAGCACATTAAAAGTTTTTTCTCTGAGCAAAAAAATAACTAGTTGAAATGAATTTTAAATTAAATTTAAGCACATTTAAGCTTTTGTCTTAAATAGAGTTGGATTAATAAATGAGAATTTGGAGCATACTCATACTTTGATGACTAAGAAAAATTGATAAAAGCTTTATCAAAATCTCACCTTAATTGCAATTTCAAGAATATTCATATTTTGATATCTAACTAGTTGCCAACTAGATTGATGAAATCTCTAAAAAAAATTTGCCGCTGATAGCAAATTAAAGCTTTGTTATTTGAATGAATATACAACTAGTTAAAATTAAATGGGCTTAAAGCACCTCAAAGCTTTGTTTTTTTTTTATGAATAAATACTTAGTTAAAAATGCTATTTGGACTTGGAAGAGTTGGATTAATTTAAAATGTAGCTCAAAGCTAAAATTGTAAAGAACATTAATACTTTGATAACTAACTAGTTGCAGTTATATCAATGAAAGCTATACAAATTGTAGATAAAAACACATTAAAGCTTTGAATAAATATATAGCTGAAAGTATATTAAAGTTATGATCTTTGATTGAATATAATACAACTAGTTGAAATGAAATTAAGTTACTTTAAAGCACATTAAAGCTTTCAATTTCATATAAATGCATTTCATCTTATTTAAATCTAATTTAAAATCTAACTTGTTTTCAAACCAGTTAAATTAACCATTAATCCAATACGTTTTGCTCTGTGCAGGCCAAGATTGCGGCTCGTCGCTATGCTCGCTGCCTGGGCAAACTGGGTTTCCCGACGCACTTCCAGAACTTTCGGATCGTGAATGTGCTGGGCACCTGCAGCATGCCCTGGGCAATTAAAATAGTCAATTTCTCGGAGCGTCATCGTGACAATGCCAGCTATGAGCCCGAGCTGCATCCCGGCGTCACCTACAAGATGCGCGAGCCCAAGGCCACGCTCAAAATCTTCTCCACGGGCAGCATAACGGTAACAGGTGAGTACGATGAGATTCACCAAATGAGTTTCCCATGTGAACTCTATTCGAAATTACTCACTCGTTTTAGCCGCCAGCGTGAATGACGTGGAATCCGCCATACAGCACATTTATCCGCTGGTGCACGAGTTCCGCAAGCAGCGTTCGCCGGAGGAACTGCAACATCTGCGTCAGAAGCAGCGTGCCCAGAGCGGTGAGCAGGGCAACAACGAGCTGGATGACGCCGATGATACAGCCAACAACGATACAGCCAAAGAGGATTTGTTTGCGAACACAACCGCCGCCCACAACAATCATAATAATCAGAACAACAATGCACCAAATGCCACCCGCCCGATGCCAATGAATGCCTCGATGCGTCGCTTGGATCAGTACAAGCAGCAGCAGTATCAACCCAACAACAGCGAACAGACTGCGACTAAAATAGGCGCCGCCAGTAGCACAATCAGCAACAACAACAACACCGCCACCAGCAGCAGCAGCAGCAGCAGCGGCGACAACATTTGTGCAAATGCGCGTCGTCGCGCCACCGAATGTTGGGCCACCAAATTGCAAAATAAACGTCCGCGCTACAATGATCCTGGTGCGGCGGCGACAACCTCAAAAACACTCACCAGCAGCAACAGCACCATAACCATTGCCAGCAACAACAACAGCAACAGCAGCAACCACTCCAGCACAACAACCACAGCGACAACAGCAACAACAGCGCATGTTATTGGTGGCAATGGCAGTTTCATTGCCGTCAATAAGTTGCGCCCAAAGCAACAGCAGCAACAGCAACAGTTGCCTGTTGGCGTTGTGCTAAAGCAGCCAAATAATTTGCGTGCTCGCATCGCAACAACAACAACAACAGCAGCAGCAACAACATTGGCGACAACAACAGTTGCGAAACGTGACTCGTATTCACCTACGGATTTCCTGGTGGATGATTTGATTGAGGAGGATGACGATGAGGATCTGGATATGCATTTTTGAGTGCAGCAGCAATCGAAGCTGGCGCCCAACGTGCGAGCCTAGACACCAGTCACCACAACAACAAAACACAAACGAAAGTTGCCTAAGCCAAAATGTTATGAGAGAAGCAAAGAAACAAAACAAAAAACCGATTCAAAGCAACAAACAAACAAAAACAAACTGTGCTATTTCAAAACTGTGCTCTTCTAACGCATTTAACATAAGCTTAACATTACGTAAACAGAGTGCACACAAACACTAAACACACCAATACACTCACACACATACACACATACACACTACACACACACACACACACACATAGAAGGCAGGCAGCGACAGGAATTCAAAATCCAAATCAAATATTTTCTATATGATTAACATGAAAGTAAAACAAACAAGAGCCAAATATTTATGCATAAGGTAAGTAATGTTAATGTTGTGCATGTTAATGAAGTGTCACTGTTAACTAACATTTTCATCTCTTATACGCTTTGCAGATTTATTGTTAAACAAACAAAACAAGTACTGGAAATGCAACTACAAAGCAAGTTGATCATCAAATGGTAAAATGTTACCGTAAACACACACAAACAAACAAAATCACACACATATAGACTAACAGCAACAAATATCAGCAATTTTTGAGAGCTTTACGTATACAGTAAAAAAGGAATAAAAAAAAGGGAAAACAAATATCATGTAAATATACGTACTGAAACACTCAACAACAGCAACAAAACACATACGAAGCAGACAACTGAAATATATAGAAACTCTTATACACACACACACTCACACATACACACATATTTGCTTTCACTTTGAGTTTCTTCGATATCATAATGATGTAACTGCGAATGTGTAAGCAAACCACCGCCTAAGAAATACTGTTACTACTCTACAATTATCGCTTAACTAAAACAGAAAAAAACACACAAAAACAAAACTATAGTTCTTATTTTTCACACTTCATTGATACGTTTGCTGTTAAGTCGCTGTTATGGTTAACATACGTAGGAAAAACGATAGAAAATGTTAATGCGCCGCCGACAGCAAAAATGGCGGCTGTTGTTGCTCTCCTGATGACGTCACAACAACCTCGCTCAGCAGCCGCCATTTTGTGTGGGCGCAGAACGAATCCCAACAACAACAATAAAAACAACAACCAACCAACCAACGTACAATAAGAATTATTTTTTTATGTTTTAATTATTATTTTATTACGATTTTCATTATTATTATATTATTTTTTTTTTGCATAATGACAGCAGTTTAATTTAAAGAAAAAGTATATATACAATTATATTTAACGATAAACAAGTGTTCTAGACAACCGTCGTCGTTTTCTAACCTTAATGTAGTGCATTATACGATTATTATTATGATTACGAACATAAGCGATATATTATTATTATTATTATGGATCATTCAATCCACATTTTTTTTTTGCGTCGTTCAAAACCTATTTTAATAAGAGCTTCTTTAAACATTCAGAGTTAAGGATATATATAATCAATATATATATATATACATAAATATACTACACTTATATCTGGTCACTTGTAAACCAATAACAACAAAACGAAAACAAATTGTATTTAATTGATATATGAACTCTTATACTTTATACATTGCATATGGAAAAGGCAGACATATAAACACACACATACATACTATATATATATATATTTATATATATAATAATATATATACACTACTATATAATCATTTGCCTGAGAAAACGAAATATGAATTACATCAATTTTATTTAATTTTTTTTTTTTTTTGCAATTATATATCAACATTATTATTATTAGAGATATTAAGTATAGAAACTTGTTCCTGTGTTGTTAAAATCGCAAAACGAAAAGAAAATAAGGCGTAGCAGAAGAAGAGAAGAGTTTACTTTAAACATTATATTAAAAGAAGAAAAAAAAAACACTGTACAACCACAACAACAAAATCATAAGCAATATAAAATGAAAGAAAACTTAAATTGTAATATGGCATAAAACGAAACAAAAACAAATCAGCCAAAAGTCTCTAAATAAATGTATATAGCTAAGTTAATTAATAACCAACAAAAAAAAAAAACATAAACAAACTAAACCACTTGGCGACAGCTGCAAAAACAAAGAAAAAAAAAACGAAATGAAACGAAACGTTATGGAAATGGAACACAGTTTGCTGTTAAATGAACCTTCTTCTGGAACCCCACCAATACTCACGCACACACGAAAACCAAGCCAAGACAAGACAAAGCGAGACAGCTAGCGAGAGCCCGATATCAGTAGCGGGAGAGTGAGAGGCAGAAAGGGTGCAAAAGAGAGCGAGCAAAAAAGAGCGTGCAATGCTCTTCACACGTAGCCGCCATTTGCATTTGTGTAACTTTTTTTTTTGTTTGTCGGTTTTTTTGTTTTTGCCTCTTCCTGGCCACAAAATCCAAATAGTAAACAAAAGAATTAATAATCAAATAGCAAATTGTACAATCATACATGCATATACACACACACACACACACACATCTTTTATCTATAATAATCTCCTTCTATAAACATCGAACTGCGTCTCCCTCCAGCCCCAAGCCAAAAACAAAAGAAAAAAAACTAACAAAAAAAAAAGAATAAAAAACTATTACGTCACACATCGCTTCCATGCCATACAATTTGAATGTTGTTAAAATACAATTAGTGCATATTAACTTTCCAACACACACAAACACACATACAAACATTCATTCGTGTCAATTTGTCATGCTTTAGCTCGGGTAGAAGAAGAGTTGTTGCGTGTGTGTGTGTGTGTGTGTGTTAGCAGCAATAGCAATATGATAGAGAACAGCAGCAATAACGTGTTTACATTCGTATAAGTGTTGTGAAACAGGCGACAATTGCAATTCTGTTAACACTCTGTTACCTGCAGCAGGATCTAGAAATTCGCTTTTATATTTCAATGTTTCGTTTTTTTTTTTGTCGAAAAGTCATTTGCAATTCCTTCATATCGTTCAATTAAGCATAATCAAGCAAAAAAGAACTCACATATAAATTATATCGGATATTAATGGAGAATTTTTGAATACACACACATATTAATTTTCGATTTTCATTAGTTGAAAAATAAATACTTTAATCATGTACATACATACAAACAAACAAACAAACATATACATACATACATATAATATTTAAAACAAATACAAATAATGGAAAAAAAGAAAACAAAAACAAAACAAATTGCCTTTAGGGAACAAATGAAAAGAAGAGTGTTGAAAAAGAGGAAAGAAAAAAGCAAAGCAGCAGAAAAAACCAAATTGTATTTTTGTTGTGTGAGCGAAAGAGAGAGAGAGAGAGATAGAGAGAAAGCGTGTGAGCAGGCGTATAAGATAATAGCGATATAAGAGTAAGAGTATAACAGTTGAATTATAAGCTTAAGCTTAAGCCTAACTAATAACTAACAACAACAAAAACAACAAATTTGAATACTAAACGTAAGCCAAAACACGCAATTGATAAACAACTATGACAACAACAAAACTAAAACAAATAGTTTATAGTAAACAATGTAAAAAAAATACAAAAAAAAACAAACAAATACAAAAGCAAAACGCAAAAGAAACAAAAAATAAATAAGTTGAGAATCTTCTTAAAAGTGAAATTCACTTCTGCCTTCAAAATTGAATTAAAAAATTACAATTACAATTAAATCGAAAATTTTAAAAATGAGAGCGACAAATGATATACAAGCTAAAAATATATGAATATTACTATTTAAAGTCAAGTAAAAATGCTTAAAAACAATTAATTGGAACATTTTTTGAGTTCAGTTTCTCGACAGCGCAACAACAACAAATAGTAGGAGAAGTATAAGAGAAAAGAAAGAAGAAGCAAAAGGCCTAAATAAGTGTATTTGGTTTCATATAAACTTTAAAAGCAAAACCTAAATATTTATATAGTATACACCAATATATATTTTTTATTATTATGTATTTAACAAACACATACACACACAGACACATCTACTACACCAACACACACACACACACACACACATACAGACACACATACACAAGTGAAAATCAAATAGCATAATTATGTTTTTGTTTTGCCGTAAAGACTGCATTATACCAACAATTAATTATATATACTTATATATATATATACAAAAATATATATAAATATAATAAACTAAAATAAAATAAATAATAATTCAAGCTTATAAGAGAAAGCGAGAGAGAAAAATCTGTAAACACAAAAAAAAGGAAAGAATGAAAACAAACACAAAAAAAAAAATTACTAAAATTAGGCGTTACTTTAAAGAAACAAAACGATTAACTAAAAATGGAAAGAAGAAGAGCATTAAAACCATAATAAAATTATATAAAAAGAAAAACAAAAACAAAACAATTTATTTATTAGCACCTAAGAGAGAAACGCAAATACCAACATGTTTTAAATAACGAAATTAATTGAAATACAAAAACAAAAAAAAAAACAAAATGGAAAAGTCAAACTCAAATCGATGGATGCGAAAAAATTAAAAAAAAAAAAAAAATGCCTGCAATAATTACGAAAAGCAAGATGAAAATTACCTTATCCAAATGTGGAAAACTAAAACAAATAAAACAAATTAACTTAAAGATTAAAAGTAAAATGAAGAAGAAAACCCCATGAAAAGCAAACTATTTATTCAAGTTTAAGCTATAATTTTGTGGTAAAGCAAAAGTAAATAAAACTAGAGTAACGTAAAGCTAAAAGAAAACTATTAACTATATACATACATACATATATGTGTGCTGTGTAAGAGGCCTGTGTGTGTGTGTGCGAGTATACAGTTATTTGATTATTTTTAATCAAAGAGTGCAAACCGAGGAAAACGAAAGTTATTTGCATACACACACACACACACACACACGCAGTCTAGCACACCAATACAGACACTTTTATATACATAAATTTAATATAACAACAACAACAACAACAACAGCAACACAAACAAAAACTCATTTAAGCATTAAGTTGAAAGTTTAGCATCTAGTTTCATGAATGATTTCAAAAGCAAAGCAAACACACACACACACATGCGAAACGTTTACGAAAGTAACGTTAGAGAATAATGTGCATAATGATAAACGATGAAGAGATGGAAAATATTTAAGTACAGTACCGCAAAAGTACAGTACCAACTGCCTTTAGTTGCAGTCAACTCAAAATAAATACAACAGAGAAAAAAAACAACCAAATCAAAGCAAATTTGTTTCAATAAATATCAATTGACACCAAGCATGCGATATTTTCTCAATTTTCATTTCCATTTTTCTTTTATTATTGCTCTCTTTGAAAAATTATCGATAACTCGCGAGACTGACAGCAAACAAGTGCTGCCAATTCAGATAATAAACCTTGCTGTACAAGTGCTGCCAATAAACTTGAACCTTGCTATGCAAGTGCTGCCAATTTGCGCAGCCTTCAAGTTTGACAGTGCGGAGGGAAAAAATCTGTTGATTCTATTGACATTCAATCATGGAAAACATCGAGCCGATGATCCTGAATCTTGTCGCTCCTCTCGTTATTGGTGTGTGGATAATCTTATTCTGTTTATCGGAACATCATTGGCTGGCTGCGGGACCTTTGTGGCATCGCATTTATGTTGCTTTAATGGCAACACCAATTGTTATTGTCGGTGCGGGCATTTACTTGCATGTACTCTTCCTGTATTACTATTACGTTGATGTTGGCCAGCCAAATGACAGCTTGATGGAGTGTCCGGCGCAAGGTGTCAATGTCCTCCAGTGGAAAATGTCGCCCATGGCCATCAATCTGTGGATGCACATGCAATTGGAAAACGAAGCGGATCTTGGACAGCAATTCATTTATCCACATCTCTTGATTGGACTGTGAGCAATTCAAAACTTTTTCACTTACATTATAATAGTGTTATTATTAATGTCTAGGTAACGAAAAAGTTCAATTCAAGATCAAAACTCAACTAGTCCTGGTTTAGTGAAACTATTCTACTGAGTTGTTCAAATTAAATCAAGCAAATATATTCTTATGGTGCTCGAGTCACATATTTTTGCAACTGAAAATGGTCTTTACAAATCCCTAAATATGTTTATACCTAAACAATAAAATAATAAGCAATTTTGTTATTTTCATTGGGTACATTGGGCTAAGAGCCCACAGTAAATTTTTATCAGCGACAATAAGTATGCAGCACGCTGTAATAAAACTGCGGTGGTATTTTAATTTCGCGCTGCCCTAAAGTATGCTACATAAAAGAAGTCTACGAATTCGCACTGAAAATGTTGCAGCCTAAAAGTATGCAACAAAAATATTACACGAGCCGAGGAATTCAATCACAAGTATGTATGTATGTGTAGATCATCTGCAATAGATGTTAAAAAATAACTGCCAGAAAAATTTAAAAATTTCAGCAAATCTACTTGCTTCCAATCATGCTCACCTGGTGTTTCACCTGCTCCAACCATCAGTTTACAAGCGAGTTTTGACCAGATTTTGTCATGGCATTGCGCAGTTGTTGTTATTGTAATTATTGATGTTGTTGTAGTTGTAGAGTTGATGTTGTTGTTTTAATTTTGATGTTGTTATTGTTGTTGCTGTAGCGGTAGTTGTTGCTGTTGTTGTGGTTTTGATGATGTTGTTGTTGTTGTTGTAATTGTGATGTTGTTTTAATTTTGATGTTATTGTCATTTTGATGATGTTGTTATTTTTTTATGTTGTTGTTGCTGTAGTTGTTGTGGTTATAATAGTTGTTGTTGTAGTTGTTGTTTTTGTTGTACTGACAATGTCATCGCGAGCAGCCGAAAATTGCTAACTCAGCAGGTGAAATACCAGGCGAACAGAAATCAGCAGCAAGCAGCTGCACCAAAAGTCATTGGCTAGCGCCATCTATGGTCTCAAATCGAAACTGCGATTATCATTTGGTGTACCCTTAAAGTATGCCACATTTTTTTTTCAACACGCTTTATTTAAGGCAAATTAGAAAAGTTATTCTAGTTCGGCCATATCCCGACGGATTTTAGTAAAATTTGGTGCACACGATTCGTGAGGACGAAATCTATCGATTGGCATCAAAATAATATTGGGGTCGTATTCGAATCCAACACTTAAAATTTGGGAAAGGGAAAATAGTCGAAACACACATTTCATCAAAGGAAATATATTGCCTGGATTAAAACGATCAAATCGTTTTATACTTAGTAAGTATTAGTAAGTATTACTTACCGTATTTATCATTTAAAAAGATAATTGTTTTATCTATTATTTCGTTTTTCTCCCCATTCTCTTTGAGATTCTTTCCATTTCTTTTGTTTTTTTTTCCAATTCTTTTCTTTTATGAAATGAATTCTTATTCTGCCAAGTTATATCTACAAAAATGGTTTTCTAATTAAAAAAGCCGAAAGCGATTCAATCTTTTGATTTTCATATTTATTTTTGCATGTGTGAATATAATTTCAATTGTTTAAATAATGTATTTTGTTGTTGAAATTTTGCTTTTGGGCAGCATGAAATGAAATAAATTTGTTGTTGATGTTTTCCTGGTTGTGAAGAAGTGTGTGTGGGGAGGGTGGATAATGGTCATCTGATTCTGATTTATTGTTAAATTGTGCAACTGGATGAACAATTGGACGCAACAGTTGCACATTATATAGTTTACAGCTAAGTATGTATTTTGTTTTGTATATAATTTAATTGTTTATATACTCCGTGTATACACTATGCTCTAAGTATATATATAGTATATATATATTCAACGTTTCTCTATATATCTATAGATTTCGCTTAGTTCTGTGTTTCGTAAACTGTTATATCGTATGTAGGTATATATATATATATATATATATATATATATATATATATATATATATATATAGTATATATAGACTAATTGGGGGGCTTTGATCAAGTTGTGTGTATATAATTGGAATCCGCTCAGCGCATCTGCTGGGCTCAGGGCTACAAATTCATTTAAAAAATAGAAATATATAGTAGTATTCATATCAATTTGTTGTTCATATTTGTTGTTGTTTTGCAACCGCAATGGCAAAGTGCGGTTTTTAAAAATTACATAATAATATATTCTTGAATTTTCTTGATTTAGCATTTGTTCAATTCGTTTCGTTTCGCTTCGCTTTCCTGCTGTTTTTCTACTTTCTTTTCTTTTATATCGCGGCGATAATTAAGACAAAGGAGAAGGAATTGGTTTTTGGGAATTACAATTACGTTTTAGGTTTAGTTCCTAACTATGCATGCTCTTTTGCGATGGACTGGCAAATCTTGGATGTGTGTTGAATTTATTATCTAGAAAATCTCTTTACTGGGCGTCGAGATGCCCAGCGGCTGCTCATAATCGCCTGACGATGTTGTTGTTGTTGTTGTTGTTGTTGTCTTATGCGTGCGCTTCTCCTTGTGCTGCGATTTATCCTTTTTATGCTTCTTCTTGTGCGACTTGTCGCGCACTGCCGTCGACTCCAACGACTCAGATGGCTGCTGTTGCTGCTGGGCATCTTCAGCAACATCTTCAGCAATATCCACATCAATTATGTTGCCAGAGACTGTTGCTGCTGTTGCTTCACTCGATCGCTTGCTCGACGACTTGTGTTCGCCCTTTTCGCGTTTCTTCTTTTTGTGCTGACTGACCACAACAACATTGTTGTTGCCATTGTCCGTTGTTGTGGTTGATGCTGTTGTTGTTCGACATGGACTGCTGCCCGTATCTATCAAGTCAGGCACAACGCTTGGCTGTTGTTGTTCTTTCGAGGATTTGCGCGCCTTGTGCTCCTTGGATTTCTTTTCCTTTTTGCCAGCACTTGAACTGCTTGTGGTTGCTGCTGCATCTGCGGGCGCCTTGAGATTCTCCTTGTCCGACTTGCTGCTTGAAGTGTTCTTCGCTGACTTCCCAGCCGAGGGCGCATCGAATACAGCGCTGTAAATCGGAAATTGGAAATCAGTTTTGATTTGGATTTGCATTTAATACGAATCACTCACATGTCCAGTTCAATGTCGAGCGCACGATGCGGATCGTTTGGATCGTATTTGCCATCCTTATCCTCGCTGTCGGAGAGCGTCACACCCTCGGGCATGTCCAGCGTTGTGTTGACAATGTGCAATGGCTTTGGCTCTGCGAAAGAAAAAGTCGTTAATTAACATTGATTTAAGAGCTTCGGCATTCGAATTTGCGTCGCTTACCCGCCTCCGATTCGGAACTGCTGTTGTACGCAACTTTGTTTTTTGATTTTTTGCTCTTTTTGCTCTTTTTATGCTTCTTTTTGGCATCCTTGCTGCTGCTCCCGGCCGCCTGTTGTTGCTGTTGCTCCTGCAAATACTTATCCGAGCGTTTGGTAACTGAAACGAAGCGAAAATAAATTAACACAATTTAACCATAATCAAGCAAGAAAGCGATCTGTTGCGCATTTGCAATTAAAGCAAAATAGTGCGGTATTATTATTATTAAAATATACCTAATTAATATACTTAAAAATACACTGAATGTTATATTTGGTATATCGACTTACTTTTATAATCAAAATATACCAGAGTATTAAAATATACTGAATGAAGTATTTGGCGTATAAAAACACTAGTGCATTTAAAATATACCAAATTCTATACTTGGTATACAGATATACTATTACATTTTAAATATACCAAAGAACACTAAAATACAACAAGTGCTAATTTGGTATATTGATATAGTATCACATTCAAAATATACCAAAGAGTGATAGAATAAACCAAACATTAAATTTGATATATCGATATACTACAACATTTAAAATATACCAAAATATATACTAAAATATACCGAAAGTTTTTTTTTGAATATCGATATATATAGTAGAGTACCAAAATATACTTAATGATATATTTTTTGGTATAACGATATACTATTACATTTATACTAAAATATGCCGAGTGTTATGTTTGGTATATTAAAATAGTAGTACATTCAAAATATACTATGAAGTATTAAAATATAGCGAAAGCTATATTTGATAAATCTATTACTAAATTCAAAATATAATAGAGTATTTTAATGTACCAAATGGTATACATTCAAAATATATAATATATGCCAGTTCGTCAAGCAAGGCAATAAAATTATTTCTTTAATATGAAATTAATGCTTGGATAACTTCTACAATTGCTATCTGATCAGCTTTAAAGTACCGCTTGTCCTGTGTGCAAAAGTGATAAGTGCTGTCGAAACAACATTATAGCTTTATCGCCATATAGTCTGTGAGATCCAAGTGTTCATATGGACGGACGGACGGACGGACAGACAGACGGACTCTGATCCTTCTAACAAGCTATAATACGAGTTGTAATACCCGTCCACCCTATGGCTAACAAGCATAACGAGTCGTATAGAAATTGTGCTACTCACTGCCCACACGCAATGCGGCGACGCCCTCAATGTCCAGGGGCAGCTCAGTGATGGGTATATCATCAATGTTATCATACTGATCCGCATTCGAGTTGTTGCTCGTGGCTGGCGTTGACTTCAGATAGTGCGGATTATTCGATTGTTCGATCAAGCGCGCCATGCGCTGTCGCTCCATCTGCTCCGGGGTGAGTTCCAAGCTGCCGCGTCTCTTCCCCCGCCACCGCCAGCTTTGGTGCCATCATCGCCATCCGCTTGCGATGAGCAGACAAACAGCTCATCCTTGTCGTGCTCCGACGATGAACTGCTGCCAGCATCGGGTGGAGGCGGGGCATTGATCCATTCATCCAAATCGAGGCCATCGGGCAGCGGCACTTTGCGCTGTGCCTTCGGTGCAACCGGAATGAGTTCGCCGGCAAAGAGGAGCGCCATCTCCTGGACAATCTCGATGGCCAGCGTTGGAATGGCGTTCGTCTCAGCGCCCGTTGCATCCACGTTGAGCTGTTTGCGCAGCATTTCGATCAGCATGCAAGCGGAATTGGCGCGTTCCTGCACCTCGATGTCGTTGGAGCCATTGAAATGCTGCAGCTTCTCGAGCACGTGGTCACAGAGCTGTGCGGAAAGAACGAGATTAGAGCTGAGATTTCAACTGTGATGCCACTTCGAAACTTACTCGCTCTAGTCCTGGCAAATCCTGCAGCTCAAGGCACGAGGTCGCCAGTCGAGCGAACAGCTTGATCACATTCTGCACATAGACGCCTTGGATGTGCCCAGGCAGCTGTCGCGGTCGCAACAGAATGTTCAGCGTCTTCTCCGCGTCCGTCAATTCGCCGGAGAACTCGCCCACGATCCAGGCGGCCGCATAGAGCACCTCGTACATGGAATTGCTTTGCGCCGACACCGCGAACGTGTCGAGCAGATTTGTCATCTCGTTCACAGCGAATTGCCGCACCACAGGCACACGGATGGCCACATCCAGCAGTTGTTCGGCAATCAAGCGGCCGTGCTTGGAGCCCGCCTCCAGTTGGATGAGCTCGACCAGCACCGTCATATACCATTCGAAATTGGTCACATACAGATAGGAACTCTGGGCACATATCTCGATCACCTTGAAGAGCAGCTCGTCGCGATACGCCGAGCCCTCGGCTCTCTCCATGTGGCCGAGCAGTCGCTTCACAATCTCCATTAGATTCTTTTTCGATACCATCCCGTAGAGCAGATCGAGGGCACGCAGGCGTATCGATTCGTCCTTGTCGTCCAGGCACGCCAGTATCAGATCCTTGTGCGCCTGCACACTCTTCGGATGCGTCTTCAGTATCTTGGACATTGCGAGCAGGCCCAGGTATTTAACTGCAACAAGAAAGAGGGAGACAGAGAGAGTTTTTCATGCACTGAGCAAAAGTCATTTTAAAGGAATAATGTGAGAGAAGGCGGAGAGAGGAACCGATGCCTTGTGTAAACCGGTTCATTTCGATTCAAAGAAATACGAGCTTGATATCCTTACTCTTCAAAATCAATACTTAAGATTTCGAAATAGGTTCTTAAAAATTCTTTCCTTAATAATTTCATTTGGGAAGTAAGCGATTTGAAGTTCGATATTTGTTACGTAAGGAACGTTTCTCAAAAGTGGTTCACATTGTAAAAACACTCTAAAAGTCCAATACTTTAAAAATTTAAGTTTTCGAAAGTTTGTGAAAGATTTTTTCGTATTTAATTTGATTTGGACAGGAAGTCAGACATTTTTGACTTAATAAGCGTTTTTAAACCGGTTCAAGAGTGGTTTAACGCTCTAACCCAATTTAAATAAATATGAGCTTAATTTTTTAACTTCTAAAATCTTTAAACTACTGTCGGTAATACGTAAAGCTTTCTAAATAGGTTCATTAAGGTTTTTTTCCTTTTTAATTTGATTTGGTAAAATTCTTGTACCGGTTTAAAAGTGGTTCAGCACTATAACTTCTAAAATTCTTAAGCTATGCTGCTGAAGTTTGGTAGCTAATTAAAAAAAATATTAGCTTGATTTTTTTATTTTTCTACAATTTTAATTAAAACCAATACTTAAGGATGTTGAACTTTCTAAATAGGTTCTTCAAGCATATCGAGGCTACTTTTTTGTATCGCCTCAAAATTGGTTCAATTAAACTAAATATGAGCTTGATTTTATAACTTTTCTAGAATTTTAAAACCCCGTTAGCCAAGTGGTTCAGTGGTATAACTTAATATAAGATCAATGGAGATTGATTCAATAACCTAAGAATTTATGCTTTTTAAATAGGTTCTTAAAGTAAATAATTTAAGTTCCGACATTTGTAACATAATTTGCGTCTTGTGAACCGGTTCAAAAGTGGTTCAGCGCTAAAACTGCTCCAATACTTGACGCACATTGTTGAAACTTGATAATTCTCACATGGATTGGATTGGATTAAATTGTGAGCGCTACTTACGATTCTGATCGGAGTCCTCGATGAGGATGCGCAACTTTTGGACGCACAGCTGGATGGAGGCACTGTGGTTGGGCATGCCGCTGCTGATGCTGATCAGCACCGCGATCACCGTGTTGATGCACTCGTAGAGCAAACTCATGGCCGAGGTGCTGTTTGGATTGGATGGTCGGATATAGAGGGGTGTTGTTGTTTTTTTTTTGTTTTTTTTTAAGATGGATGTGTTAGGGCGGTTTCACATATTAAAATTCAGTTTTGTAAGTTTTGTTGTATTTGTTTTGGTTTTTCTTTTTTTTTCTCTTGATTCAAATTGAAAGCGTCGCAAAAAAAGAAGCGAAAACAAGAACAACGACAACAACAACAAGTTTGCAATTACAATATAACAAATAACGACAACATTAAACAAATAAACAATAAAATAGCAGTAGCAATAGGAACAACAACAATTCGTATATACAATATATGTTTAGATAGAGAGATAACAACAGAGGTAGATAGATAGATAGAGAGAGAGAGAGAGAAAAGATTTTTGTGCTCTAAGAGAAGCATTAAAGTTATAGAGATAGATATATAGCTAAATAGAAAGAGACAGCAAGAGATAGAGAGAGCGCACAAAACATAACGTAAGACACAAAAAAGGAGACATAACAAGCGCTTCTTTTCGGTATTTTTTTTTTTTTTGTTTGTTTTTTTTTTTGTAGTTATAGTTTATATATGTATATACAATTGGATCAGCTTCTGCATCATCAGGCAGTTCTTGTTTTCGTTTACGTTTACGTTTACGTTTCGTTATCGTTTTATCGTCTTTTTTTGTTTCCGCATTTGAAAATTTGAATAAAACTTGCCTATGAATTAGATTTGTGAGTGGCTCTATTAATTTCTTTCCTAGCCGGGGTTCTAAGGGAGTTAAAGCGCCAAACTGCAAATATATGCAAAGAGAAAAAAGAAACAAGCAACAAATTATACCATACAATCGAAACGGTTTTTGGTTGTCCTTCAGCATTCTTGTTTTTCGTTTGTTTTTTTTTCGTGTGTTCTTCTTAATGATTATCGTAAAAATCGTACTTAAAACATAATGAAATAATAATGAATAATCAAAAAGAAATGCTATGACTCCGGCTATGCAATTGATTTCTGCACTAACTATAGCATCTATCGATAGTTATCGATGCATCGATTGGGTTTTGTTATCGTTCATGTTTTGGACATCTTAACACTCTTAACTCGTACTTTTTCGCACTGGCAACAGAAGAAACACTAAGAAAAATCATAGCATCAAATCAATACATAATACTTATCATCAAAGTAGCAATAATATAATAATATTACCAAATGTCAATATGTTTTTGGGTAATTCGGGCCGAACAATTGGTGCTTGTGTGTGTGTGTGTGTGTGTGTGAGTATGTGAGTGAGTGCTAAAGAAGTTCTGACTTTAGCTAATCGAAAGAGATTCTTGAACTATTATTTATTCTTTAGTCTTTAATCTCGATCAATTCATTTCAAAATCAAAAAAGGATTTCTTAACTATTATTTATACTTTAGTCTTTAATGTCAGTGAATTCATTTTAAAGTCAGAACTATCTTGGTTGCACAGTATATAAAAAGTTGATCATAAATCTTGTGCAATAACAACATTAAAAGTTGATATTGAAATTTTTTTTGGGGGTGTTTTACAATTAATTCATCCAATCATGTGAATGTGTGAACGACATGAGTGTGTGTGTGTGTGTGTGTGTTTTGGCAACAAGTTAAGTATATAATTAAAAAAAAAAAAATTTATCAACAAAAAAAAGTTGAACAAAAATTATCGAAATATTGCATTGTAAAAAGAAAAAAAAAACAAAACCAAACAAAAACGAAATTGAAATTGAAAGCGCGTGCTGTTTTGTTTTTGAAAAGTTAATTTTTTTGTTGGTTTGTTTTGTTGTTTTCTTTACAAAAATATGTTTTTATAGTATGTGTGTTGCTTGTGAATTGAATATAAATAAAAGCGCGCCGATAAAAACCTGGAAATAATTTCAATTAGGGGCTGAGTCAATTTGCGTCCCAGCGCCGGTTCGATAGTTGTGAGGCTCGCGAACTTTTCGATTTCGATTGCGATTGCGTATTCGTTTTCGATTTCGATTCGTATTTCGATTGCATTTTTGGGCACATTTTCGAGTGGTGGAAACGATGTGGACGTTGGACGTTTTGGAGGAAGTGGAGGAGTAGTATAGTAGGAGGATTTGTGTTAATTAAAACATTTTTGTTGTTTGTCGATTAGAGCACGAAACAAAATACGAAAGTATTCAGTTCGCACAAATATTATATTATATAGTATATATATAGATTAAGTATATTTATAATGATAAATTGATATTATACAGCAACTCAATGTAGTTACGATCAAAATAAAACTTAACAATAATTAATAAAATAAACCCATAAAAATAATGAAAGCAGCGTTAACTCACCAGCTTGATGATCTTGATGAGCATCCAATTGTTGGTCGATGTGGTCATCAGCTTGAAGAACACCGGCGCCAAGGGCAGATAGTTTTTTGGATTCTTGCGGGCGAGCTCACAAATCACATTCACCGCCGCCGATTGTACGCCTGCAAAAGCAATATATACATATATATATAAAGAACTATATAGGAATCGACTGTCACTCACCTGGATCGGGATCCTCGAGCTTCTCTTTGAGCTTGGGAAATGCGGGACGCAATGCCTCGGGATAGCGCAGAAATACTTTATACATCATCAGCACTGCTTTCATGCGCAGATACGGTTTCGTTGAGCTCATCTGCAAAGTGAGTGTGTTAGTCGGTTAACGATAGCTGTCGATAGATTTGCATACCAGTGTCATAATATCGTTGGCCAGATCTCGCGACAAATCTGGCGAAATGAAGCAACTGAGACCGCTGAGCGCAACGCCTGCATCATATTGATTCTGTGAGTTGAGGTCCTTGCGTATCATATTCGTGGTTAACATCAGCAGCTGCAACGAATGGATTTATCGATTAAAAACGAGTACGATTAAGGAAGAGAAGTACTACACCGATCACTTACCTCACTGTCCGGATGGAAGCATTGACTGGCCGCCAGGTAACCGATGCGTTTGCATGTGAAACGCGAGGAACTCATCACCTCGATGATGTTGAAGCCTGCCCACGAGATGTCGTAGCCGAGCATTTGTATCTGCGATAAATTATCGATAAACGCATAAGTGAACTGGAGTTTCGATTGCATATGGATCATTTGACTGCTTCCGATAACTTATCGATAAATGAAATTAGTTTAATTTAATATAATTTATATATTTTAATGTATCTATCAATAAATCTCAATCATTTTATTTGTTAATGTCAACGCTAAACGCATAACTGAACTGAATCTGATGTTCGATTTATGTTTAGAATATCGGTTATTTATCGACAATTATCGATAACGAATCGATAAATTTATGTAGTTTAATTTCAAACTTATTAAGTATTCTCTTTAACCTGTCTGATCCTAACATAATCCATTATTCAATGTGTCTATCGATAAATCTAGTTCTTAATGTCATCAATCTATTGTTTGCGTTTCTCCTGAAGCAATTTATTTGTTAGTGGCCAATCAAGAAGCAAGAGACAGATCATAAACAAACTTTGATTATCAAATATGTGCTATATCCATACAGCTATTGTAAACAAATAAAACAATTCAACTCGATCTAATCGATTATTGTTATTAATTGGTTAATGACACCCTCCCTTCCCTAGCTATCCATTCGCGGCGTGCTTATAAATATACATTTTTATTGATAGCATTAAGCTCGAGTGGGTCACTAGAAAACGCTATCTATAAATAGTTGGGATGGGGTGGGGTGTTGCTCCATTGGGTTGTGGGTTGTTGGGTTGTTGTCTTGTGGGTTGGAGGTGACACCTTCCTCGTTAAGAATGTCAATTAATGTGTGCAGCGTTTCTTTACTGTCCGGTTGTTCGCTTGCTCACTTAAAATTACGACTAAACTATATAAACCTAACTCTGAATTCCCTATAAAACACTAAGAGGAATTACCAGTTAGTTAATTATTATTACAATAATTCAAATATAAGACGCAATGAACTATATAGTAAGTATATAAATATATAGTAAATACAACTCCTAAATACCCTGTAGCTTGTCATACATTACACTACTCAACAAAAGCACAACTGAAAATCAATTAGTACAATTGAAATTAAAATAACTGTTCCCTTTTCTTATTGCAGCAGCAATAGAGATTAAGAATAAACATATAGTTTAGGAAATGGCATATATACAACAAAATAACAACTCTTTTCTACTCTTAAGCATCCTAAAATACGAACTACCAATAAGAACATCTCCGCTGCACTTGAACTTGCCATCCCAATTGGAACCCAATTAGTAAAACGATAATTTAAGTAAGTGTTCTATCTTCGCTCTTCCATAAACGAGCTCTCTTTCATTCTAATTCTCTTATACCCGCACACACACACACACACACACACACACACAGAGGCAGCGACAGAGCGAATAATGAATGCGCTGTGATTCATCTGTAACTTTATCGCTGCAGCAGCAGTGCTTGTGTAAGTAGTGAAGAAAGGGGAGTGAGGGGCTCAAGAGAGAGAGAGAGAGTGAGATGGATAGATTACTTACATAGGTCAGCTTGGCGACTGCATTGCATTTGACACTGATATTGTCCTGGCGAAGCTCCTGTTTAATCTCCTCAATGCATTGCGATATGTATTTGGCCTGCAAAGATGCAAAACAAAAGCGATACCAAATTAATTAGATGTCAACCACAGCCAAATACGTATGTGTGTGTGTGTTTGTGTGTGAAAGCATGTCTAATCACATAGAGATTTCATGGCTGAACCACATGGCCTTTTTTTTGCATGCAGCAACAGAACAGAATCCGCATCAATTGTTCTTCTTGTGGTTGTCGGGAGGTCAGCGCAGTTCGTGGGCGTGGTCAAGCGGTGGGCGCTATCAGTTGATTTCAAAAATATATATATGTTTGCATGTATTTGTGTGCATTATTTGTTTTTAAAGTGCAAGCAGCTGTGAAAAGAAAGGAGAACACTGAAGTGGCAAAAGGAGCAGCCACCCAGCAAGCAAAGTTAGGAGGGCTCTAAATTATGTGTCCAAAAAGAGCCGATTTTAAGAGTGTTTTCTGAGTAGGCACATAAATAAGATCGTTTTCGGAGCGCAATCAGTACATTCTAAACATCGACTCATAAAATGGTCTATTGTCTGAGCATATTCGGAGTTAAATTAAGTAAGAACTGAGTTAAAACAGCGCTTAAAATAACGGAATGCAGATTTGCGATAATCGAGATCACAAAACATTTATTTAGTTTCTGCATTACGTGCCTTGCAAGTCGGTCGTGATTAGTGGACAATTAAAATATAAAATATACGTTAAGTTAATAATGCTAAGTTCGTCGTAAAACTGTGAATTTGAAATCCTAACTTTATAATATTTCAATTATTTTTAAATTTTTCTTCTAATTCTTTATATAATATTTTTCTAATATTGTAATTTGTTGAATTAAATAAAAATTATATAAAGATCAATTTATCCACACGATTGTATAAACCAAAACAAGTCCGATAAGAATTTTTTCGGTGCGATTTATGTAAGTGCCTAAAAATTATACTTTTATGAGTATTTTCTGAGCGTTTTTAATGCTTGATTAGGAGGGTGAAAGCACTTATTTCTGTGTCAAAAAAGAGTCATATTAGACTCAGAAATTGCCCTCTTAAAGTGCGACCGTTTTCACGGAAAAAAACGCTCTTTCCGGACTCTTTTTTGGGCACTTTATGATGTAAAATGCTCATAAAAAACTATCAGAAAACTGTCAGAAAACGTTCAACTTGCTTGCTGGGGCCATCGTGGGTGCGAGTGTACGTGTGTGGGTGAGCGCATGTGTGCCTGTGTGTGTGAGTTGCCACATCAGGGAAATGAACCGAAAGACATTAGCAAGAAAGAAGAAAGCAGAGCGAGACGGCAGACGACGCAGCGAATCGCCGCTAATTGAGTCAGGCTTTAGAGAGAGCCTTAGCCTTATGCTTTTGACAGATGCTGACACACACACACACACGCATACAAAGAGCTTTAACCAAAATACAATTTTGGCAGCTAATTAACACAACCAACAACAACAACATAAAGCGCACAAGACATTGACATGAGCACACACACACAATGATTATTAGATGGTGCGGCACTTGCCTCATTATCCTTATTATTCCGTATGCCGCGCACCAAATCTGTCAGGTTTTTATCAAACATGCGCTCGAAATTTCCCTTCACTTTTTTTAACGCCATTTCGTCGTCGACCCGTCGCTGTTTTTGTTGTTGTTTGTTATTGTTGCTGTTGCAGCAATATGGTTGCCTTAAACTTAATACGAACAGCAGCCAAACAACAACAAAAACAATGCGAGTTTTTACTCTTTTTTTGTTAAGTGTATTGATGTATTTATTGGGCCGGCAGCGTCGTCAGCTTTTTCTCTTTTTCGTTTCGTTTCGTTCTTTTCCCGTTTGCACTTGCAAAAAAAAAATCACTGCCAACGCGAAATGCACACAAAAAAAACCAGCAGCTATTGAAACGTTGCTCCGCCGTTGACCGTTTTTGATTAGCTGCCTCTCTCACTTAATACGATAATTCGTTGAACAAACGTTAGCTTTTTTTGTTATTATGTTCGACATGCGTTCATGCTATTATTACTATTATTCCAGTGTTTAATTTTTGCAATTGATTTTTTTTATGTCGCTCTTTGGCAAGTTTGTTGTGCTATTTGTTTATCGCCCCCCTCAAAAAAGTAGTAGAAGTTTTAGAGCAGCGTGACCGAAGGTTTCAGTCAAAAATATACTACATTGCCTCAGATAAAAATATACCACTTTCACCATTAACAGTTTGCTAACGCTTGCGTTGGTGCAATTAAAGAATAAAGCACGTCACAAAGCTGAGATTTTCGAATAATTGTGTAGCAATAATTATTTTATTCATACAAAACAAGTTCTGAATATTCGTTGAAAAACATAATTGTTTGAAATCATTGGCCGTTGAGCTCAACTCTGAGAGACTGTTACGATGCTGTTATATTTTGATAGTTATTAATCGTCCGCCAAATTCAAAAGAATAACTGAAATTTAAATGCATCATTTATTTTTCTTTCGTTTTGCAAATATCTTCCTTTGAGGTAATACAGTCTAGAAAAACTCGTGGACATTGAAAATTATTTAATTCACAGGACAATATTCTTAAATTCTTGGTTTAATCAGTAAATTGCACTTGGCCATGTTACGTTACGTTACATTACGTTACTAGGATTCAAGTATCAAAAATCAGCCAAAGTAGCATTGTGGCGAATACTGAAACGTCCTGCAGTACGACTCTTGAAATCTCCCATTACACTACTCAAACGCATCAGCTCGAACGTCAACGGTTTACATAAATTGATGTCCTTCTTCTTATAGAATTCATTAAAATCGAGGCGAGTGCCAAACATCCGAAGATATGTATCCGAGCTTGAGTTGAGTTCGAGTAGAAAGGCACCGATCGCATCACGATAGTTAATCGCAAGGCTATCGAGTGTATCCCTGAACTTCGAGACCTTCTTCTTAAATAATTTGCGCTCCTCAAGACGTTGCGTCATCATTTCGGTGGTCACACCGAAACGTCCAGCACGTTCCGATTCGGCAATTGAGTCCTCCATGTGCTTGCGAGCAGCAATTTCCATGAAGCAATCATTGTAGAATAATTGTTGTGTGCTATCCAAATGCATGATACTGATGTATACCGTTTCCAGGCAGCATCGTGTTGCCTGTGATGATTTCGCAAAGCTTCGAATGCTTACGATGTCTAAGAACTTTGCATGTAGATCTAGGATTTCATCAAGATCTGAAGCTTTTTTTAATCTCTTCACCAGCGCAGTCCAGTTGCACTCGATAACCTCAAAGAGCACATGGTAGAGTATTTCGTGGACAAAATGCATGATTTCAGCAGTGAACAAATGCAATTTATAAGTGGCTGCCGAAATCTCATCATGTATCGCCCATAGTGCCTGAAATAAAAGAACACATTAAAAGTGGTCACTACATAACATTTCCAATTCAACTAGAATTATCGATAATAAACAACATAATGCTCACTGGTTGGTATGTGTTGCTTAACAGCGTAGCTTCTTATAGCGTAGTATTATTATTTGCCATAAAATGAGAAAGTATAAATAATTCTTAATTCAAATATTTAACATGTATTTAATTGGATTGGTGTGGTATTTTAACAGTCAATCTGCGGTCACACTGTTGTTTACATACGTGACGGCAACGGCGTGACAGACGTTCAACGTGACCGTTTTTTTATACTAAATCAACTGCCTTATCAGCTAGTTGTACGCACACAAAGAAAGTTGTCTGAAATGGCGCTGTCAACAATTTTCAAGGATTTGCCTGCCGAGCATCCGCGCCACCTGATACCTGAGCTATGCCGTCAATTCTATCATCTGGGCTGGGTGACCGGCACTGGCGGTGGTATGACGATTAAATTCAAGTATGTCTACAAAATCAAATATGCCATAAGATAATTTTAAATTATATTTTTATTGAGACAGCAAAGAGATTTATATAGCACCATCGGGTGTGCAAAAGGAACGGATGCAACCCGAGGATCTTTTTGTGCAGGACGAAGATGGCAAAGACTTGCAGTTGCCGCCACAAATAAAAGGACTGACCAAAAGCCAATGCACCCCACTATTTATGCTTGCCTATCGTCATCGTGATGCTGGCGCCTGCATTCACACACATTCCCAGCACGCTGTGATGGCAACCCTGCTATGGCCGGGCAAAACTTTCCGTTGCACGCACTTGGAAATGATCAAGGTAGAAAGAGATAGGCTGAGCGGACAATGCTATGAGATGTCTATGTTAATTGATAATCTTTTCATTTTAGGGCATCTACGATGAGGCGGATAAGCGTTATCTACGCTACGATGAACAACTCGTTGTGCCCATCATTGAGAATACACCCTTCGAACGCGACTTGGCCGACAGCATGTATGCCGCAATGATGGAATATCCCGGATGTAGCGCCATTCTTGTGCGACGTCATGGAGTCTATGTGTGGGGCAAGACATGGGAAAAGACTAAAACTATGTAAGAAAGTCAAACTGAAATATCTACAAAATTTACTAATGTGTTTCTATAATTGTATGCAGGTCGGAATGCTATGACTACTTGTTCTCAATTGCCGTGGAGATGAAGAAGGCCGGACTCGATCCGGAAAAGTTTGAAGATGTCTCGAAAGCTTAACCATCAACCACAACAACCAAAAAAAAAATGCCTCATCATCTTGCATATACTGATAAACGCAACTGATGTACATAAAAATATATATAGTTGAATATAGACATACATACTTTGTATTGATAACTTATTAATTGCATTATACATACATATGTTTGTATGTATGTATTCGATTTGCTGAGAGAAAGGAAATACTGATAGTCAAAAACTAAACGATAATCCATATTATAGCAGCTCCCACTTATCGTTATCGCAATCCAGAGCATTTATGATCTTCGAATTGTGGCGCACTTTGCACAGTGCACAGTGCGAGGCGTGCATAGTACAATAATATTGTAGGGTTGTCATATTCTCATTCCATCTAACAATTATCGAGCAGTGCAACGATCGCGGCACATTAAAACGTGAGAAAAAGAAATCACAACTATCTAATAGGAATGAACTCATTCAATTTTACAACCAAGGCCATGTGAAGTTTATTTCCTCTTTAATCTACGCGTTATCAAAGCAGCTGATATTAGCCACACCACAAACCGCAAGCGAAGACCAACCTACATACATTATTACACCATGTGTAGAGGGCGCCAACAGTAAACAGCCAGTGCACAGCACACACATGTTAATGTTAACATAACAGCGCGCTGTGTGTGAGTGAGAGCATGATGAGAGTGCAAACTCCAAAAGACTATCGATTTTTTTTGATTTGTGTAGGGGTATGGGTGTGTTTATGTGCGTGCACAAATGTGTGTGTTGTGACGAGAGCCCACCGGTCCAAGTGTGTGTGCGTGTGTGCTAGAGTGGGGCATTAGAGAAAAAAAAGCAGAAAGAAGAAAAAAGGCATAAAAATCAACGATTGCCGCTGTTTGTTCATTATTTCTCGTTTTTCCTTGCAAGCGTAAGCAACGTAATATTAATATTCAAATATTTCAAATCGTATTCATTGTGCGTTTTTAATTAAATTGATTATAGCACCGAGCAAACAACAACAATAGCAACAACATGTCGCTGCAATCGGACGCCGTTTTCCAGAAAATCATCGATGGTCTGAAGGACAACCAGGCTAAGGCCAAGGCCGTGAACGGTGTGTTCCTCTACAAGATCACCAAGGACGGCAAGGTGGCCAAGGAATGGAGTAAGTATCGATAAACTTGACTTGCGTCAACTGTGATTGGTGTAAAGTTCAAAGTGCAGTTACCCGATACGCGATTTGCGATACTCGTGCCGTGTACTTCGCACCCACAGTCCAAGCAAGCGAGCCACTAGACGTGACTACTTCGTATTCACTTGCACTTACACACACTCGTTCAATTCTGCACTTACAACAGCTCTGGACTGCAAGAGTGCCAAGGCCTACGAGGGACCCGCTCAGGGTGTTAAGGTGGACACCACTCTGACGGTGGCCGATGAGGATATGGTTGACATTGCGCTGGGCAAACTCAACCCACAGGCTGCATTCATGAAGGGCAAGTTGAAGATTGCCGGCAACATTATGCTCACCCAGAAGCTGGCGCCGCTGCTCAAGACCGACGCCAAGTTGTAAGCCGGGAAAAAAGAGAAGAGAAGAGCAGAGAAGAGAGAAACACATTCCACCCACATTTCTTCTTCGAGATCAGCGTTCAACAAAACTTAATACAAAATCGATGTATCACTTTGTTGCAAAACTTTACAAATTACGCACAAACACAATTCGTTCGTAATTTATATACTTTTTTTTGTTTGTTTATTTTTTTTGTATGTTTATACCTACGTGTAATTAGAGAATAATACATAAGCGACCAAAACGGAAATTATTGCTATTGTTGTCAGTTCAATTATTCTTTTTTTGCTCTTCCCCCTATGGAATGTGTATTGTGTACTTTGGCCTGGTTCTCCTTATCAATCCCAACCAGCGAGCAGCACATGAACTGGACAACAGAGTCAGTCCGTTCAGTCATTGGATTAGATTAGATTAATCTTATCCCCACACACAATACAGGCAGGCAGTCAGGGCAAATCGATTGGTAACCGGGAAATCGAACTTACCTTGGCATTGCGTGTTTGCTCCTTCCACACATTACGACCCAGTATAAACTCCATGTACTTCATGCGCCACAGCGGTTTGAAGAGCGTCTTATACTGTGGCATCACCGGCTCCAGCACCATGGACACGGGACCCGGCACCGAGTATCGCAGCGAGATCACATCCCAGCCAAAGTCACCGGGATACGGCGTTCGCACCACCACATCCAAGTGCTCCATGATCTCGGGATCATCGTGGTGCGCGTTGGCGCCCCGCAGCGCCGCGTCCAGCATGCTACACAGATTATAGGAGTAAACATTGCTGCCAAGTTTGTCCAGTTCGTCCCTGGTAAAGGATAGAGAGAGAGATACAATTAAGGAATTCATCCGTTAGCCATATTAAAATATTTGATGTACCCAAAAAAGGAGGAAAAAGTGTAGCTACAATTTGTTGTTGCTTGTTATCATGAAGTTATCATTCAATCAAATTAATTATCTTAGAGAAACAATTAAGCAATTAATTTGCTGGCCATTTTTAAATATTTAGTGTGACCAAAGGAGTTAAGAAAAGTGTGACTACAATTTGAGTGTTGTTTATTAAATTCCAATCAATCAAGCTATCATTCAATCAAATTAGCTATCTTTAAATATTTAATGTTATCAAAACAACATAAAAATTGATCGCTATTTTACAAATGTAGTCACAATTTGTTGTTGCTTGTCAAATTCAAATTGATGGTTATGAAGCAATCATTCAACTAAATTAATTTTCTTGGAGAAACAATTGATTCGTTAGCTATTTTTAAATATATAGTGTGACCAAAGCAACTCAATAAGTAATAGTGTTTTTGAAAATTGAATGAAATCACTCAAAAATTGTATTCGCAACGGTTGTTTGTTGTGGTTAAATTTTCAAAATTTAAAAGTTGATTACTGAAATACTTTTTATGTCTAAGAAAACACTAGTTCCTAAATCGTGTTGAATTCAATGCAACGTTGCCAAATTTCAGAACAATTTCGAGCTGCTTAGAGCACTAAGAAGTTTTGTCTTCAGCTTTAGCTTAAACAGTCGATTAGTTGGACAGACAGATAGACAAACACATACTTAATTAATAAATTTAGATTTGAGTTGGCTTAATTTTCGCTAGCTATAAGATAAGTAGGTAAAGTAACTCACTTGATCTTCTCGATAAAGATGTTGACAAAGTCACCCTGGCCGAGCAGCAGATAGCGTCGCATGCCCTGCAAATGTCCGATGAGCTTGTGAGGCCCCACCATGATGTCCAGGACCTGCTTCGAGGTCTCCGCATAGCAATTCTCAATGGCTAACACCCAGTCGGCATTGTGCGGCTTGCTAAAGATTTCAAAAACTAGTTTTTAGCAAGAAAAGGAAAACAATTAAAAGTTTGAAGAGAGCTATTAATTGATTCGCACATACAGCGATTCTCTATGACATCCCTGAGTTGCTCGGGATGCTTTACGGTATGGTTCGTCATACCGCAAATCTTTCGCATGAAGAGCATGTTCTTGCCCGTCTTGAGGATCTTCTCGGCCAGCTGCTTAGAGATGAATGAGGGTAGCATGTGTGTGCGCAACTGAATCTTGTCGTACCACAGTCGATTGTTGTCGATCTCCACCAGGCTCTCGATAAAGAACTCATTATCTACATCCTCCACACGACCATCGATCATCCATGTGGAAATCATGTGCATAAGCGGCGCACAGCAGGCACGCATTAGTTTGCCGGATACCTCGTCCAGTATCGGATCGCCATTGTACAGGAACTTGCAGACGCGCGAGACCAAAGCGCCGCCGTTATGCCAGTTACAATGCGTAGCAATCTTGTTGAGCAACTGCAACTGCCTCAGAGGTCCCACCGACCAGGCGAGCAGCGTTAGCAGCTTCAGTTGGTGGGGCTTCTCGTTTGTCCAGCAACAATCGCCAAATTTCGCATACATAACGCTTAGCTTCTCCCTGTTGCTTGAGTGCACATCTTGGAGTTGAGCGACTTCGCCATGATAGCGATTCAATAGCAGCTTCAGCTGACACATGAAGGCCAAGCCTAACGTGCCCAGCGCATTGACGCCACTGTTCTGCGTGGAGTGCTGTACCAGGCAATCGTGATAGTAGCCCAGCTCGGAGAAACGCATCAGCATGCCGCATTGCGCGCGCGAAAGTTGCGCAGCAGTCTTTTCATTCAAGCTCATGCGCTTGGTTTTCTCATTCTTCAGCAGATAGGTGCCCGGAATGCCGAGGAATGCGTAGATAGCATTCTGCACTAGCTCATGGTTTGGCAACTCCTTCCTCTCGTCCTGCAACTTGGCAATATAGTTGGTCATCGATTCCTCGCAACAATCGCCATTCAATCGCATCTCAGATGGACGCCAAATGAGGCTGGAATTTGAGGGTGATGTGTTCATGTGTTCATCGCGAGAATTGATTTGGTTGATGTCCGAAACGGTCATTAGCCCGACCTTGCCCAACAGCTCGATCAGTTCAGGCTCATCCTCCAGGCACCACAGCAACATATTTGCCAACAAGTCGCACATGCGTCTGTCCTCGATCTGCATAAGCAAATAATAAATGAAAATGCATCAAATATTCGTTAATGAAACTATCTTACACCGTGGCAGGTCATAAGAAAGAAATCCTGGAAGCGATCGCCAGACAAATTCGTCTTATGGAACTTGCCGCGTTTGTCCAGAACAAACTTAATCTTGTAGATGCAATCGACCTCCGCCTGCAAATCAGGATAGTCCAGCGCTTTGGGATGCATTTCAATATATTGCATGGCATCCTTAATCACTAAATCTGTCCATTAAAGACATACGATTGTTACTAGATAGTTAATTACATTCATATGTATATACATTTTAATATTTACCCAATGCGTACAAAGAAATTTCATCGTTGATGATTTTCCGCAACTCCTCGAGAATGCTCATAATATTTGTATTCATGGTGTATTAAATACTGCTTACAGAATTTTCACTGCAGTCACACACAATTAAAAACAACAACAAAAATGTATGACAGGAAATGCAAGCTCAAGCAAAAATAACAGAAAACAATTGTCAAATTACAAAAACGAAGAATTTTAAAATGGCGCTGACATTTGAATGTCATATTCATCGTTAGCGGCTATCGACTACACTTTGCGATAGTCGACTGTTTAAATTATCGAATATCGCTGAGCATTCAAATGCGACCACCGAATTGAATTAAAATTATCAAGTAGATAACAAGATTAATTCATTATTGCTTTTTAATGCATTTGCAAATCGTTTTACAAATAATCATAGTGGCTTAAGGCAAGACATTATTTTATTTGCTTAGCATAATTTGTGAAATTCGTTTCAATAACAATTTTTCTTTATTTAGAATTAGTTGAGGTTGCTCTTAAAGTAGTTGTAACATTTAAAATCGCGTTTCCATTGCATATGGCAAAACATTGTTTTTGTTGTATAATATATATGACATTCATTTGCTTAAAATTGGCTCTTGCGCCATTAGTTTCAATAATTTAACAATTAATGGCAGAAAAGCTTACACAATAATTGGGTTTTGGGGGAAAAAACATGCAAGTCTTTTCAATAAAGGAATTGATTTTGGTTGGTGTTCAATGTGATTAATAAATACGATTCGAGTTAGAAATAATACATATATCTAGAAATATCTATGTAAACATATTTTCGATGGCAACGCTTTGCGCTGACAAAAAAAAAAAAAAAAAAAAAAAACAGGGAAATCGAAATGTTCATAAATTGCTTAATACTGCCTCGACTTGGACTCGCCACGGTTTCCAAAAATAAATGGCAAATTGTGCTACACGTAACTTGCATCTAAACTAGGTAAATAAATTACATTATGATTAGAGAATCTCGCAGCAAGTCGAAGCTATGTAACTTTTGTGGTATACTAAATAATTGTGCTTGTTCTGTTCTTCATCTAATTGTTGGCACTGGGAAGCAGCGTTTGTTCTTCGACACGTAAACGGGGCAACCTATAATTGTGGCGCCATGCTATATCTACCCGTTGAATGACTCTTTGTATGGCCATTCACATTGCTCATGCGCATGTGCTCAAATGTCAGCGGTTTGCTGAGATTTGTGTCGCGCTTCTTGTAATACTCGTTAAAGTCCAGCCGTGTGCCAAACAGCTGCAGATTGGGATCCGTGCTAGAGTTGAGGGCCAGCAAAAAGCCACCCACCGCCTTGCCATATATCGACGATGTGTCCTCGAGTGTGTGACAGAATGCCACGACCTTTTGCTCGAAGATTTTACGCTCCTGATCACGTTCCATTTTCTGCACCGTTGTCAAACCAAAACGGCCGCTTTGCTCCGATTCGGCAATGATTTTGGCCATTTCCTTGCGGGCATTCAGTTCGGTGAAACAATCGTCGTAGAACTGTGCTTGTATGTTCACCAAACTGATGATCGTATCGTACACTACACCCAGATGGCTTTCCTTGTTCGTCGAATCCTTCACAAAGCAACCAATGCTAATCGCCTGCAAGAACTTCGAATGCGCATCCAATATGTCATCCAAGGCGGTTGCCTCTTGCATTCGCTTTTGTAATTCCACCCAGTTGCATTCGATGACCTCGAAGTGCACATAATATTGCATCTGGTGGACGAAGTGCATGATCTCGGCCGTAAACAGATTCAATCTGTATGTGGCTTTGCCAATTTCACTGTTGAGTGCGCGCAATGCCTGTGAAAAGATATTAGTAAGTTCAATTTGATATTGGATATGCTTCGAAATATTACCTTAGCATTGCCCATTTGCTCCTTCCAGATGTTGGTGGAGAGCACAAACTCCATGTGCTTCATGCGCCACAGCGGTTTAAAGAGTGTCTTATACGTGGGCATCGCTGGTTCCAGCATCGTGGCCAACGGACCACGCACCGTGTACTGCAGCGAGATCACATCCCAGCCGCAATCACCTGGATACGGTGTCTTGACAACCACATCCAAATGATTGAGGATCTCGGGATCATCGTACTGGGCATTTGTGCCACGCAAAGCGGCATCGAGCATGGCCGATAAATCATGCGAGTAGATATCCGACCCGAGCTTGACCAGCTCATCCTTGATGTTCTCGATGAAGATGGTCGCAAAGTCGCCTTGGCCGAGCAGCAGATAGCGACGCATTCCCTGCAGGTGCACGAGTAGCTTGTGCGGTCCTACCATGATGTCCAGCACATGTTTCGATGTTTGTGCGTAGCACGTCTCGATGGCCGCATGCCAAGTGGTATCCGGCACAAATGCAAAGATGTGCGAAACTGTTGGCCAAACAAATTAGTTAAAGTATACTATAAACATTATTCTCTATTCTACCTTGATTGTCGATGATATGCTTCAGCTCCTTGCGCCCCTTGACAGCCTCATCGATCTTGCAGATTTCGCGCAGGAAATTAATGCACTTGCCCGTCTTCAGTATTTTGTCGGCCAACTCGTGCGAGATGAAGCTAGGAATCATGCTCAAGCGTAGGCGAAACTTGTCGTGCCACAAACGATCGGCGCCCACTTCAGCCAGTGATTCGACAAAGAACTCACCATGGTTATCCTCGATGCCACCATCAAGCATCCACTTGGAGATCATGTGCACGAGCGGCACACAGCAAACACTCAACAGATCATTGGCCAGCTTATCCAACATGGGATTGCCATTGTTCAGGAAGCCATAGACGACGGAGGCAAGTTCGCCGCCCTTGCGCAACTGACACGCATTCGAGATCTTGGTCAGCCATTGCATGCGCTGCAATGGACGCATATACCAGGTGATCAGCTTCATCAGTGTCAGCGGTGCCTGCTGACGCTGCTGCAACCAATCCAAATCACTGTTCGCATAGTCTGTCAGCTGGCCAAGGCGATGCCGCTTCACCACATCCAACAGCTGCGCCACCTGACCATGATAATCATTCAGCTCCTCCTTTAGCCTGGACATGAAGGCGTAACCCATGCTGCCCATGGCATTGTAACCCGTCGAGCTGTTCGAGTATTTTTTCACCTGATCGTGATAGTAACCAAGCTCGGCGAGACGCAATAACAGACTACTTTGGCCACTCGACAGTTGTTTGACATGTGCGGCATCGAGTTTGAAGCGTCCCGTGACCACATCCTTCTTCAGATACTTGCCCTGTACCCCGATGAACGAGTAGATGGCATTCTGCACAATATCATCGCCCACATCGATATTCTGCTGCTTCGCCAGCTCAAGCATATAGTTGGGTATCGGCTGTTGACCCAAGGCCACGCTCGCTTGTGTTGGATCATAGCTGATGGTGTTGCCGCTGCTGTTACTGTTGCTGGTGCCGCTGCTGTTGCCATTTAAATTGCCATTTCTAAGACCATTTCCATTGCCATTGTGTTGGCTTGAGGATTGCAGTGAGGATTTGCTGCTGTGAGGTGGGGGCAACAGTGAGCCATCGCCCAGCAGCAGCTGCAGCTGTGAGTCATCTTGCAGGCTGCACAGAAGCAAATTGGCCAACATGTCTCGGACACGCTGCTCATTAATCTGTGCAAGGCAATAAGTGTCCGTAATATCTAATTGTGACATTCAAACTCACTTCACACTTACTGATTCAGTGGCGTCGTTATATTGTTCATAAAAGATTTGACCAGGCTGCTGTTGACCACCAGTTGACCTCGCATTCAATGCGTGCATAATCTTCTGCAGACATTCGTTCTCGGATTTAGGCAACTGTTTGTTGAAGGCATTGGGGCACATGGCAATAAATTGCACCGCATTGGACACGAAGGCGTCTGCAAACATTTTGAAATTAATATCAGCATGCTAGAATTAATCACTCGTTAAGTCGATTCTTTTACCCAAATCATCCAGCGAATCTTTGCCATCGATGAACTCATTAAAATTGGGCAACAAACTCTTGATGTCTTTGTGCTTGCTATGATTATTGTTGCTGCTGCTGCTGCAGCTGGTGAATTTGCTATGCTGTGACATGTTTGAAGCAAGCAAATTATTTATTTAGTGCGCGCCTTTTTTTTGTTGTTGTTTAGAGCGTTGGCGACAGCTGCTCTGGAAATTGGCGGATTATCGAGCTGCTCGGCCGCTTTTGCACTTGCTGACGATTTGTGGCAATTCTCATGCTATAAATGACACTTGGATCGCGTTTGTCGTCATCAACAAATGGCATAAATGTTGCTATTTTGATGATAATAACAAAAAGCCTTTGTTTGTGTGCGTCTCATACAAAATGAAAACTAAAAATGGCGATAAATTGCAAACCAGGGCTGCGGCATATGTACGATATGCAAATTATCGCTGTTGCGCGGCTTGCTGTTAGAGTCATCGAAATGTCCAACATTTAAATGTTGGAGCCTAATTTTAGAGTTGAACATAACTGTTGAGTCAGTGCTTTGATATGACACAGTATAATGCATTTCATGCTTTCAATGAACATTTCAACTAAAATTAGTTTTTTACAAGTTGATATATCGAGTTGCGCAGGTTATCGAAACAGCTGCTATAGAAAACGCTATGATAAACGTTAAATTTAAATTTATTTAATCATTAAGTAAACAGATATGTAGGTTAAAATACATAACAAGAGTTGAATGATAACAAAAGAGTTTAAATATTACAGTTGAAATGATATAGGTTAAAATTGAATTAAATTGATGTTTCCCTAATAATGTTAGGTTAACATCTGATGTTAGATTTGCAAATCATCGAAACACATCGAATATCGTACGATATGTGTGAGATTGTCACATCGCTTAGCCGGCTGCGTGCAGTGCACAAAACATTTAAATGGCATCGTTGAGCAATATAAAGCAATGTCACAAGTTCAACTCGCCCACAAGTGCTGGGCGAAATTATAACTATGTCGCTGAACTGGACAATTATCCAGTTATCAACCTGAAGCCAGAACTAAGCGGCGCAACGTTCTCACAACGCTTCACAGCAGCACAAAGTTTCATACCGGACGAAAGCGAAAGCGTGCCAAAGCGCATTACGCGGGCATTTTTCGATGGCGGCTTCTTGGAGTCCCTGGCCGAGGCGCGCAGCCCAAGGACGCGCGAACAAATGCCAATGATAAGCCGGACAGCGGACTGCATTGCCGATCTGCTGGAACGCTACAATTCCCTGAAATTGAATCTGTGTCCGCACAAAGGCGAATTGAATGCGGACCGCATTGCACAATATGTGGAAACAAGGTGAGTTTGTCTCCGTGTTTATCCTCAGCCCACACTCTTAAATGCAATTTCAACGTAGAGACTGGATAAATAGCGCTATCCGCTGCATGGCCTGGCACTGTGATCTCTTTAAACTAGCAATCGCCGGCGTTGACGATGTGGTGCGCATCTATATGCGGCGAATAGACAACAATGGACACCCCTTGGTGCTCAAGAGTCCCGCCCAGACGCAGATCACGTGCATGGCCTGGCGTCCGATGTGCCATTTTGAGCTGGTCGTGGGCTGCCAGCAGGGTATGTGCTTCTGGACCATTGATGGCAACTTGCATTTGGGTCGCATCACGAATCCCAGCCTAGTATTGAAACAGTATGTATACCACCAATTAGTTTGACTACTTAACTGTAACACATTAACTTCCAGTCCAAGCAAAGTGCCCATTAGCACGCTGCAGTGGTCGCAGGATGGCACATTGCTGGCCACCGGTTCCATTGCTGATCCTGATATACTCATCTGGCAGATAGACAATGGCAGCATGCTGCCGCTGCGTCGCATTGGTCCGCCTGGCTCGCTGCTCAAGTGGTCGCCGGACAACGAATGGCTCTTTGCCAGCACCGTGGGTCGCGTGTTTCGCGTGTGGAAGTGCAACGAGCGCTGGACAACGGATCGTTGGGTGTGCAACGAGGGCAATGTGCAGGCCGCCTGCTGGTCACCCTGCGGTCGCTTTCTGCTCTTCGCCAGCACCGCCGAACCCATCCTGTATCGCATAGAATTCGTACAGCTGCTGCTGGGACCCAGTAAGTAATCGAAAGCAAGAGCAAAGATTAGAAAGAGTTATTACGGGCACAATTGGCAAGCGGTGTTTGTGCCTTGAGTCTCGCATAATCACTGCGCCAAATTCTTGTTGTGCATTGTGCCCCAGAGCAAAGGAGGTATGCAACAGGTAGACGGCTGCTTGAAGCCCACAGACCGTCTGTATAATGCTGCCCACAACCAAATGATAAGAATTATGAAGATTATTATTAAGTAAGATTGTTATTAAGTATTTATTAAGTCAGCTGTATTTGTATTAGATAGTAATAGGTTACGCAGAATCGGATATCCCTAGGAGGGCGGATCATGGACCAGTGGAGGTCCGGTATAACTTGGCCTCGTCTCAGAAGTCGCACAGTTTGGATGATGATGAATGCTAAAGCGAGCAACATCCTTATTGGTAGACGTTAAACGTCAAGAAGATCGTTTAGTCACTGCGGAGATTCTCCAGTGTTTCCGTTGGACATATTCAAGGAAGATGCTCCAGTGTTTCCTCTACTCCTGAACTGTTCACTATTTGGGATGCCCGGCCCAGCTGCATGAGCAGACGACGAGACAATGACCAGTTAAAATGCCGAACATTAACGAACTGCAGGTTACTTGGTTAAGTTTATGTTTATTGAAGCACACATCATGATGAAGCAGACTAACAGTCATAGTCATAGTCTGACTTTATCAAGGATATAACTTACTAGAGTATTATTGGTCTCGCTAAGACTACTTTTTGATAAAACTGCAAAAGATTATTATCTTAAGCAATAAGACCACTTCTTGATTGATTGCTAAAGATAATTATGTGAGTTATCTCTTATGCTTGCAAGTATAAAAGTAAAGTATAGTGTAAACTATTCCACTTTATTAGGATAAAGTAATTGCACTGATTAATATAGATTTATGCAATCTGCTAATACTCTAGCATCATAATTTGTGAAATAGCAACAGTTCTGACTACGTCAAGAATAGATTTGGTTAGCGTATTATTAGAATAGTTTAAAATAATATTAAGACTTCTTGATAAAACTACATATGTAGCTAAATATCATTATGCTGCTCCTACTTGAACATGACGAGTTATCTCTTCCGCTTGCAAGTTGAAGTGCATAGTAAACTATTTTATCTCATTAGAATTATGTAATAACACTAACTACTATAGAGTTATGCAATCTTTTAGAGTATTATACGATGAAAAGATCATTATGCTGCCATCCCATTTGAGTTATCTCTTATGCTTGCAAGTAACATAGTCTCATTAGAACTGATTACATTTAAAACTTACACTTCTACTTCTTCTACTCCCACTCGCAGCGAAGGGCTCCGATGATAAGGAAGTGGTGCCCGTGGCGGATCTGAATGCCATTCCCTTGGATGGCAGCAACACCAATCTCATTGGCGGCGCTGTGCAGCAGCTGGCCTGGGATCCGCATGGCAAATTCCTGGCCATCACATTCCGTTCGACAAATGCGATTGCCATATTTCGGACATTCATACAGAAGTTTGGACTGCAAATATCCGTGGGATATTATCTGTTGGGTGACACGCCCACTGAGTATCCCAGCTATGTGTGCTTCCAGCCGCTGAACAGGGAAAACAATCGAACGGTGTTGGCCATTGGCTGGTCAACTGGTCGCATACAGTTTCATGCTTTGGAATGATTCGAGTTGATTTTAATATTTATTTTTTTTTGGTTTTCTTGCATATAAGCGTGTTAATAAAGGTACACAAATTACAATTATTATTGGAATTGAAGGGAGGAAATAACAAATCGCCGACATAATTGACGTTCGATACGATGATCAACAGTGATTATTGTACAATTAAGCTGGGGCAGCAACGACACTATATATAATAAATATAATATGCATGTAAACATATATTGTATAACGATTTGCATAAATGCAATAATTAAATATATATATATGTATATATGTGTATATGTAGTTAATATACGAGTAACAGAGTTGAAATATTTTCACGGTTATCATACAACATAATAAGGATACAGTTACGAACAGGCTACGCCCCCACACGAATGCCCAGCAGCGTAGACAGGATCACATTAGGAAAAATACTAAATATAATATTTGATGTAATAATAATAGATGACTCTCTCTATCTCTCTCTCTCTTGTTTTTTGGTCCCCCTTTCACTCTTCTTATGCTGTTGTCGCCTTTTAAACGTCTCCAAAGAAGTAGCCCAATGCTTGGGCAGCACGCATACGCACCGTGGCCTGCTCATCCTTCAGCAACACGGCAATCTTGCTGGCCACCGACTCGGTCTGTGCATTGCGCTCATTTAGGAAATTGTGCAAGATGCCTGCAATTGAATGTTCAATACAGTTTAGTGTTCAATTATCTTGTACCTTTTTTTTTATAATACTTACCGATGACGATGGCTGCACTGCCGCGCACCTCGGGCCACTGGCTGCGCAGCTTGGGCAGGCACGAGTCGATAAAGTCCTGCGTGTGCTCCGTCAGCTCCAAGCACTGCAAGCACAGAGATGAACAGTACTTGAATAATGTAGCTTAATGTTGAACATTTTTGGTTTTTAACATACAACTTAATAGAATTTGAAAGCTTAATATTTGCAATAATCGAATATTAAATAAACCAAACTCTCTTAATTCATGTTCATGCTATTATATACAATGAAAATCGAATTTAAACATAACTGTCTTATTCTTAGAGCAACAATAGCTAAGATTAAGTTAGGCACATTTCTTTATGACTTCAATTGTTGACTTTGCTTTAGTTGCACAATCTAAATATAAAATTGGTTCGTGGTGCACATCACACATAATTTTAAGCAAGGTGAAAGGTGGTTAAAATAAAAAAAGAGATCAACTTCGATTCAGAGTTCCTGATCCCATCCAACGACATTGAAATTCGAGATGATCTAAGATAAGTGATCTTGTTTCATTAAAAAAAATTATAAAAAGTGGTTCGTGCTGCTCAGGAAGGTTAAATTAAGTGCGGCATAAATAAAAATGAGATCGAGTTGGTTTCAGAGTTCTTGATCGCGTTCATCATCGTAATCTCATGCTTAGCACGAATTACAAACACAGTTAACACGTTAGATTTTGCTCATATTAGACAAAGATCAATGCAGCTAGCGAAGGTAAATTTAGACAAAGTTATAAATGAATTTATAATCTATGCTTCAATAAACTTGAAAGAATTTATAATCTATGCTTCAATAGACTTTGCTCACTTACAATCACTTTGACAAACTCCACCACGAAGCTGTTGTACTGCAGCTGCTCGGTGTCCACGCTGAGCTGCTGCTCGGCCATCTCGTTGACGCGCACAGCGCGGAGCAGGCGACAGACACGCCTCAAGGTTCCCTTGCAGGCGGTGGCGATGCTCGGTTCGCTCTCGCTGAGGTGCAAGAGGAGGGGAAACAGATTGGCCAAGAGCTGTTCACGCAGCGCCTCCATCGATGAGGTGGGCGAACTGTTGCCATCGTCATGCTTCGACTCGCACAGATCGCCAAACAAGATGATCGCCGCCTCGCGCATCTCCATCGAGTAGCTGCCAAAGAACGGCCGAATGCGTATGGCCAGCGACACGTGGAACGGCTCGACTCGATCGCTGGGCAACGCTTGGAGAATGCGCGACAAGCCGCGCATGCTCTCCAGCGGTATATTGATCAAGCAATCGCCCACCGTATCGTCGACGCCCTTGAGCAGCGCCTGAATGGCCATCTCCGAGTAGCGTGGCGCCTCCAGTTCCCCCAACTGTCCCACATAGCCCATGCCCTGCAGACTCAGGCCACGCACCACGGCATTCGGATCGCTCAGCGCTGCGCCCAAGTGCAGCATAATCGTGGCGGCCAGATCGCCGCACGGCTTCAGCGGCACCAGCCGCGAGTAGAGACCCACGGCTGCCACACGTTGCCCGTCGTGGGGCGAGGCAACGTATTTGCTCAACACGTTGATCAGTTGCCGCATCGCCGGACTGTTCAGTTGCAGTTGATGCGTTAGTCCAATGGCCATCGGGGTGAGCAGCTCGATGTAGCTATGCCAATCGGTGCTGCTGGCCAGCGATGTGTTCACCGTCAGCACTGTGGCGATCTGCTCCATTTCCAGATTGTTGAGGAACGCCTGAAAGGTTTCCAGCGCGATTTGGCAGGGATTCAGCTTGACCAGCTCCTTGTTCGGCACAAAGCCAAACTTGCTCGCCGCCTTCCCTGGCTGGCTGGGACTTATAGGAGCACCGACGGGCATCGGTGGTCCCAGATTTGTGTAGCTGGAGAGCGAGGTCAGCAGCATGCAAAACATCTCCGCAAAGCGCGCTTCCAATTGCTGCAAGAAAATAAGAAGGCACGTTAGCAACCATTTGATCTATGGTTAATTCTTTGCCGAAAATGTTAAAAGTGAAAAAAACGATATATTAAAAAATTTTGACTTTGAATAAAGATGAATCTTACAGCTCTTGATTCACACTTTAATTAGAATTGGAATTATTTTGCTTTCTTAATATAATTGCAAAATTGAACGAATTCATATGAAAAACAAGAAAATTAACGAATTTATGTATTTTATCGTAAAACAGAAAAAGTTCCTCAATTTATATATTCTATCGTAAGACAGGGAAAGTTCCTGAAATCAATCTTATAAGCTATGAGAATAATCTTTACTTATTTGTAAAACTGTTTCAGTTTGTTTTTTTCTTTCAGATTTGCAGTCTTTAAAAGTATTACTTCAAAAGCTTCAAATTGTAAAGAAACTTTCAGACTAACTTTGTTATAAAAGTATGTCAAAGTTGAACCCTTTGGCTTATGACTTATGCAGTATGTAGTTGCGGTGATTCAATTCTAAAGCAAATTTGAGCTGCGTCTAACCATAAGAAGTTTTAGTTTACATTTTGGTGGCTTTTGAATTTATAAACCCTCAGGCAGATTTGTTACAACGGACCAATCAAATTCTCAAATATCATAAATACTATAGTTATTATTGCCTATACTCTAGCTATTTACTCAAACAGAATATGTATACTTTATGGGACAAAATTATAAAACCTTTTGAGTATAAACAAATAAAATTATATAGTAATTATAAGTTAGCTTATTCAAATTTGTAACTTTCAATGTATTTTAAAATAAATCTCGTTAGCTACATATTATCGATACTTTTCTACGGCCTTTGTGGCTCACTTACCTCGTGTATGTCCTTGCAAGGCAGCATCTCGTGCAGCGCACAAAATATGGCAAACGGCGGCACACTGGCCAATCTCTGTCGATCCGTTTGCTGACTTTCGGCCGGCTCGGCCAGACTAGCGCCACTCAGAAGCTGGAGGAAATTGTCGAGCATGAGGCCCGTCAAGTCGGGATCATTGCACACCAGATGCCAGTACTCGACCAGATGTTCGTCGTAGGGCAGCGGCTGTTGCAACATTTCGGCGCATACCAGCTTTGGATGGTGTTTGGTCAGGGCAACGAGCGCCTTAAGTACACCCGATTTGGCACGCGGTGCATCGCAGAGCTGCAAAGCGACGAGGCTGCCCTTGACCAGGTCCGGAATGGCGTGGAACAGCTCCGATCCCTTTTGCTGTATAAAAACTTGAGCACAACGCTCGCACCAATTGTGGAACTTTGCTCTGGATCGCGCAGCGATTGCAACAGCGTTTTACTACAAGAGAGATGGAGAGAAGTTGATTGATTAATTATCGAGAAATTTGTAGAAATTATCTGTGATGAAAAGCTGTCCTAACTTATTCATTGAGTAAACAAGCAATGCAAAGCTCAAGTGGTAAGCGAAGGCTGCAATGACGTTTTTAACGCATAGCTTAAAGAGAAAGAGCTAGGAGGCTGAATTTTCTAAACATTGCTTAATTATTGAGAAAGCCGTAAAGATTATCTGTGATGGATTTTCTTTTTCTTTTCAATTGCTTTTGTCCTCACCCATTCATTGAGTAAACAAGCAATGCAAAGCCCAAATGGTAAGAGTTAGGAGGCTGCAATGTTTACACAAACTGTAATAAATCACATACTTCAATTTGCATAGCATTGAATAATATTAAGTGAAGCGGTTTCGAGTTACGAATCAGCTAGAATCATGTGGAAATCAGTGATAGCTTCACTGGTAAGAGCTAAGAGGTTGCAATTTGTACATGACATAGTTTATGAATTATGAATTACCAACTTCAACTATCTAAAATCACTAATTAAAAGCTAGGTAATTAATCTAGCACAACATCGCAACGAAAGAGAGGACAATAAATTTGTGAAACATAGAGCGAGAGAGATATAAAGAAATGCTGCTTACCAGAACTGCAAATACTGAAAGCTAGAGATGCGTTGCGCTATGATCTTGGCAATGTCGCCTGCCAGATTGTAGATTTGCTTGGGCTCATCGGTGATGATGTGCTCCTTGATCGATTCGATCTCCTTCAGCCATTCGGCGCTGCTGTCGATGCTAGCAATCGTGAGTGTCTCATAGATGCAGGCGATCTCCAATGTCTTTTGCAATATGTCCACCGACACTTGACGCACGGTGCCATTCGAGTCGATGCAACGTGGCACAATTTTGCCCAGCATTTGACCGGTTTGATTGAACTTTGAGGGCGCTTCCAATCCGCCAATTCTCATAGATTTAATGTACACTTCGAGCGTATTGTTGAGCACATGGCTGGCACAGATGCGCACCTCAGAGTTCTTGTCGCGCATCCAGCACTCGAGGATGCCAATGATCAGATCGAGGGTCGATGGCGATGGATCCAATTCGACAATGACACGAACGAGCGCGTTCAGCTGTGGCAGCGATTCGTTCAGATGCTTGGCGAGAAAACTGTTGTGCTCGTCCTCCTCCTGCGATTCGAATTTCATCTTGAGTTGCTTTGCGCAGCCAAAGAAGTTTTTGCAGGCGATTTCGAAGATGACGCTGCCGTCGACGCCCTCCAAACTGTCGCTGCCGCCTGAAAAAGATCGAAAGCAATTGATTTAATACGATTTCATAGTGATGACGAATAGGAACACTCATTATTTGTAGTAGTCTGTGCACAGATTGTGCTACTCGCTATAGCAAAGACAACTTCATTACTAAGTTAGGTACAAATGTAAATTATTATTGATTCGTTATTTGAAGACTCGTTGAAAATGCTTATTGTCTACACATTAAGCGTACTCGCTACAAATGCAGATGACACAGATTTATTAAGTTATCTCTACTCGTCACTAACCAATATAAAACATTGCATTAATTTCTGTACTCGCTAACAGATTGCAAAATCCGTTTGCTAATGTTTCTACTCTCTACAAATGTAACTACACTCGCTATCTGCATTGCCTACTCTTTACTTTTACTCGCTAAGCGCTTTGCACTCACCAATGCGTATGAAATCGGTGCCGAGTTTCAGGATCGTTGGCAGCAGCGGCAAATCGTGGAACGGCGACTCGATGGGTATGCTGAACACAGTGTCCATGATCTGTTTGCGATGCTTGAGCGGAGCGGGCAATTGTTCTTTGGTCACAATTAGCTGATTGCAGATGCTAAGCAGCGTTTGGAGAATCGCCGACATAATCGTTTGATCCTTGTGCCCCGCCAACTGGATCATCAGAAAGTTGAGCATGGCATCGTCCAGATGCTGCAGCGATTGCAACGGATCCGCCTCGTCCATGATGCGGCCAAAGGCCTTCACAACGAGCAGATTGCTCTTGTAGTTCTCCAGCTCCTTGTGCGTGTCCTTGATGAAGTGCAGATTGCTAAAGAAGCCCGTCGAATGCTTGCGTCCACCCATCTGCGCCAGCTCCGACAACTTCTTGATGACATGCGCCAAATGCTGACGCGCAATGTAGCCTAAGGCCCGGGCGCAGGGCTCAATGCGACGCTCGTATTCGGCATGCTTCACATGCTTGTCGAGACGCTCCTGACGCGCCGTCGTCACAATCAGATCGATCTTCGTATGGATGCAAGCGACATCCGTTACCTGGCAGAGCGTCAAGGCGACCGCCTGGAGGAGCATTCCACGCTCGGAGCTTAGCTCGGGCAGCTGCCACTCGATGTGAGGCATCTGCATGGGATACAAATACATTTGATCGGCCAGTTTGCTGGCCAAACGTTGAGCGAATTGCTCGTCGCGTGTGTTGAGAAATTCATTTGTTTCGAGCACAAAATCATGCAGCTGCTGCAGATAATTAGCCGGCTGATTGATGTGCAGCAGCATGTCGGAGATGCGACGCTCCCACAGTTCTTCGAGGGCGGGATTCAGCTGCGGATGATAGTACTTGAGGAAGCTGAGTATGTTCGAGGCACGCTTGATGCACTGCTGATTTCCGAGCAGCGCCAAGCACCGGGCATAGATGCTCTCCGCACTCGGCACAATCACCTTGCCACGCTTCACCATCAATCCCCCGCCAGGTCGCTCCTCAACGCTGCCAGCAGCGTCACCGGCAGCTGGCGAGGATTGCAATGCTGCATTCGGCTGCTCATCGTCGCTGGCAATGTCGTATTCAATGTGCGGCGATTTGGCAAACAGACTGGCCAGACACTTGGCCAAATTCCCACAGATATCCGTGTAGTCGAGCAGCAGAAAATAGTTGAGCAGCTCACGCTTGAGCAGATCATCCAATGTGCCCACCGTCGAGGCGAGCATAAACAACGTATTCTCGCAGCTGACCACCAGCGTGGCATGCTCCTCCAGTGTGCCATGTTCCTGGCTGATCTTGCTGTACTTGCAGCTGTGTCGCACCACAAACCACACGAACTCCTTGTCGCGTATCAGCGACTTCTGAGCCAGGGCCACAATTGTCTTGAGGAGCGTGAGCTTCATTTTAACGCTTCGCTCGGCGAGTATCAATTGCTTCAGACACTCGATGAGCGACTGGACCCTGGACTCGATTTGGACGGCGCACGCGTTGAGCAGATGCGTCAGTATCAACAGCGATTTGATGCGTTCCCTTTCGCTGTTGTTGCGCAGATGGATGAGCAGTGTGTCCATTATTTTGCCAGCATAATTCCCGGCGAGCAGATGAAAGCAGCGCAACACCTCGTAGTGTCCCTTCACCGTTTGCGGTTTCTCGTAGTCCGGATAGACACAGACGAGGTCGAAGAGATGCGTGATCAGCGCATCGATGACGCCATCCAACACTTGAGCGTGCAGCTGGAGATTCGTTTTGAGCACCGAGCACAGAAACTGTGTGACCGCATTGCGATCCACACTGCGACGATACAGCGCCAATATCTGCGGCACCAGACGCGGCGCCTGATCCAGTATGCGATCGGTGGGCAGCAGCGGATACATGCTGGACAAAGCTTGGAGGATCTCCATGCACACCTTGATCTCGCGCGAGTGCAGCCATTGGTTGAAGAGCACATCGTAGGCCACACTGATTTCGGTGGCACAATTTGCCGCCGCCTTTGCCTCGCCCTTGGGCGTATTTGTGCCATGCTCCAGCAGCGCTTCGCTGAAACGTCCAATCGCATACGCATACGCGAGCTTCACATGATCCTGCTTGATGCCACCCAAGTGGGGCAGACAGCGAGCCAGGATCGTCTTGATGTGCGGCACCAAACCCGCTGTGTTGGCCAACGCCAGCTGACCGAGGCATTGCATCAGCATAAAGTGTGGCACGCTGCCCGCTGGACCGCTGTGTGCCTGCAGCATCTCCACGACGAGCGTGCAATCCTTGCCGCGTCCAATGGCAACGAGTATGTGCAGCGCCGGATTCTGTATCAGCGGCACATGCTGATCCACGCTGCGTGTCAGCTCCTCGAGCGCGAGCAGTATCAATTTCTCGTTCGCCGCCGTTGGCAGCGATGTCTCCCCGCGGACCACGCTATGAATGCAGCTAGATGTGTGACATACATATAGATTGGTCATTAGGAAAATCCCATTTAAGAAATCATGCGATTGATACTTACTCCAAGAGCATAGCAATAGTTTGTTCGTTAAGCTTCGCGTTCTGGGCGCGATATTCAGTCAAAATTTTTGTGGCACGCTCTGGATGCGTCTCCAGTATCTTTACGATTGCAAGCTGCATCGCCTGACGCACTTGCTCGTCCTTGTCCTGCAGACTATCGAAAATGTTGTGCAATGCGCCTAAGGGAAGAATAATGAGGATATTAACAAGTAGCAATTAAGTGAAATATATAGATATTTTCTTAAAGTACTATCAACTATCTGAAAATAGCAAAACAGAACAGGCCAAATCAGAGCAAGAGGAAGAAAAATGAGAAAATTAATACGTTGCAATTAAGTGAAATATACAGATATTTTCTTAAAGTACAACAAATAAATGAGGACAGTCTTTAGCAGATTATCGTGTTGTGCAACTAGCCTAGGTACCAAAGCAGAACAAGAGGAAGAATAATGAGGAAATTAAAAAGTTGCAATTAAGTGAATTATAGATATTTTCAATAGCGCTGATTTAAAGTACTCTCCACTAAGTGAAAACAGACTTCAGGAGATTATCCTGTTGTGGAGCCAAAGCAGAACAAGAGGAATAATAATGAGAAATTTAGCAAGTTGTAATTAAGTGAATTATGCTGATAGATTCTTTAAAGAACTTTTAACTATGTATCTGAAAATAGACTTCAGTTAGTTGATATCGTCAGTAAATGATTTTCCAAACATGTCTATAGAGTACTATTTAAGAAAAAGAGAATTTAAATGGAATATCATAAATGGGAATACATTTTTATTTTATAAAACTGATGCTTAAAAGTAAAATATTTGTAGTGGCGATTATGACTAAAGTTTAAGTTTAATGTACAGCTCAAAAAATGAAATAATGGGAGATCTTGGTGAACTGAAAATGTCGTTCACAAAGAAAAATGGTTTGTGGGATTCACATATTCTTAATGATAATATTTCTTAAATGAGTGGGGAATTACAATTGAAATTAGAAGCCAATTAACACATAACGATCTAAAGAACATCATATAAAATATTTTCCGAATCAAAGACAGTTACAAATAAATTCCTTATTCAAGAACTGTGAAAGATCATATGATAATCAACATTAAAAAAGTGCAGTTAAGGTAATTGCAAGTCGAGTAGACTCGCAGAAACGCTATCGCAATTTAAGTAGTTTATGGCAAAATTAAATAATTGTTTTTTTTTTTTGTTTGTTGGTCTTTTAATATTTGCTACCATAGATAATTGCTATCAGCTGGCTTTGATAACTATCACATAATTTTCTAACGAGTTGCAAAATATATAAAAAAAAAAAGTGAGGAAAGAGAAACCTCTTTGTTCAAAATGAAAGCAAAAGATTCAGTGAGTGAGAGAGAGAGGGAGAGGAAGGCAACAATAGGGGGAGGCAAAGGCAAGCAGCCAGCGCTTCTGCTAATCTGAAAATACATTTTGGTTTTGGTGGGAGGAGGTTTCGCATCATCAATATAAGCATTAGCATTAGCATTGGCATTCACATTGTGGACGTGGGGCGATAAATGTATCGCTTGTCCATTCATCAGCCACACACAGAGCGCGGCTCAAAGTCAAGTGGTGTGTGCATGTGTGTGCGTGTAGAACAATTGCAAGCATTAGAGGACTACAAAAATAGCTCAATCAACAGGTCACACTTACACACACACACTCAAGCATGTCCTCGCTATTGCGTAGATGCGTAAGTGTGTTTTATACAGAGCCTTTTAAGCTAATGCGTAGTTTTATTTATAGCGAGCAAAAGGAGCCTGCGACTGGAATTGGAGTTGGGAACAGTCGCCTGGCGCCAGTCGCGCACTCCACGGTGACCTGATTAAAGCTCGCTGTGCGGGTGCTGATAAAACTCACAAACACACACATAAACTCATATGTATATGCATATGTATTGTGTGTGTGCGAATGAGACACAGCAAAACGCCCAGACAAAAGTGGACACGCATATACTTGTGTTTACATATGCATGACTAGATGTATCGAGTGGTGTGTCACACACACACACACACACACACACACACACACACACACATATACACGTCCACTTGCAATATCATATCATATTTTTAATTTTATTTTATTTTGTTTGCTTGATATTGTAACTGTATATTTTGCATGTACGATACCTTCGAGAACTGTTGGTTTATCGGCATTTGCTGCTGCTCCCGCTGCTGCTGTCGACGTCCCCGTTGACGCTGCAGCTGCGCCGCCTGCAGTCGCTGCCGATGCATTGGCTGATGGACTGCGCTGCCGTTGATCCATCTTTTTTGTGGAATTGCGTGTTCTCTTCCACTTCTCCAGTTTGACTGCGATAATTGTATATTTGTCGTCTGTTTGTTGATTGGATTTGATTTGTTATTGCTTTTTGCAATTTCAATTTCACAATTTTGCGCGTTGCAGGCGTCAACGTCGACGTCAACGGCTCAGCCTCCGTTGCCGTCTCAGCTGTGAGCAACAAGTTTCGACTGCTGTTGCTATTGGCAAATCTCTTTTTTTTATGTATTTCTTATTTGTTTTGTTAAGGCTTCTTTTGCGTTTTCACTGAAGCATAACAATTATGCTTGCATCTATAACTGAACAACAGCAGCAACAACAACGTCACCGCAAAAATAAACAAAACGCCTCCGCTAGCGTTGTTGTTACCCCGTCGTGCCGCAACTACGAAATGCGACCGTTCAGACCCAAATGACGTTTTTGATAAAACAAAAAATACAAATACAAATTCGTTTTTCGTGGTTGGCTCGTCGCCGTCGTTGTTATTGTGTTGTTGTTGTTGCTGTCCAAACCGCGCAGCGCAGTTGATTCGTTTCGATTTGTAGATTTTGCGTGTGTGTGCTGTGTGGTGTGCATGAATCAGATGGCGACGCTGACGCGACGTCGACGACACGCGCGATTGATTTCAACACAATGGAAATCAAAACATACTGCAAAGTGCATTTGTTTTGAGTGTTGTGCTGTGCTTTATGCAATTTGCTTTTACGATGCGCGCGGGCAGCGCCGTTGCCCCAAAACAACTCTGTGTAATTGTCATTGATATCGATACCCTTTGAGTATGTACAAAGCATCGATAGCAATAAAAGCTTCCAATCAATCGTTGTGTCGCATCTACATACATTGGTGAACATATAAATTATATTTATATTTTAAAATATGAAATATTTATATTTGCTTTTAACAAATGCTTATGTTATTAAATTAACTGATTCGATGCATCGATCCCTGCTTTGCAAAGCACGCCTATCGATAGTTAATGCGCTCAGCTGCTTGTAATAAATATCGACAATACTTTCGATTATTAGTCTGTTGTGCTAGTAAAAACGTACGTACACTTTTTTATGGGAAATTTTTGTTTTCGTTGCATAAACATCAATTAAAAACTCTATTCAAGTGCCGGAAAATGCGTTTACTGCGTGTGGGCGATCGACTGAGTGCATTGCGTGTGCGCATCGAGGAGAAATTCACTCTGCCTGAACGCTTCAAAGGCACCGTCGTCGAGAAGTGGACAAATTACTGGAAAGGCTTGTTGCGTGATTACGGCGAAGTGGGCGCCGGTGTTGTGAAAGAATCCTATGCGAATCCCAAGAAAGCATTGGCCTATGGCACCGGCGTGCTCACGCTCTACCTGGCCGCACGCAATAATCCCGATGAGGCGGCGTTTATGACGCTATTGCGTAAACAAACAAATCGCATGGTCACATTGCCTCCAGATCAACAGAATCCTGACTCCGCCAACTATCTGACGATGCTGGAGCGTGCGGTTAACCAAAAGAAATTGCGACTGCTCTCGTTGGGCATCTGCACACTTATGTGGGTGGATCTGTATGACGAGGATGATTGCACATATCCGGCAGTCTGTGAATACACCTCGGTGGGATTCTTGAATTTCCATCAGCGCATCATCGATGTGGGTTGCTGGAATGAGTTCTGGCGTCTCAAGCACAAGATGCGCAACTACGACATCAACTATCTGTGACGAGGTGATGACGATTTTCATCATCATCATCAAACATTTGTTTTTCTTCGTTAACACTCGCTCGCTGCCTTTAGTTTTTATGTGTAATATAAATTGTACAACAGTTAAATATGTATGTGTTATATGTTCCATCTTAGGATGCACTCGCTGGCTCCACCGCTGTCGCTGTCTTCTTGGGCTTGTAATGCGCCTCGAGCAGCGCTGTGCATTCCTCGATCTTGGCCAAATTGTTGATTTTGCCCTGGAAATTGTTCTCTTTGCCATTGCCTTTGCCTTCGAGCAGTTCGAGGAATTTGGGACCCATCTCCTGCACTACAGCGGGATCACCACGCAACACCATGTGTCCTTTGGCCGAACTGCCCGCTGCGACGCCCTCGGAGACAGTGAGAAAGTAGAGAATGTCTTCGGGCGCATTGCGCAGCAGTGTGTTGATAAAATCCACTTCGATGCCGTCGCGACGATGCAGAGCAAAGTACTTGGGACGCTGTGCCTTAGGCAGTTCCTCCAAACGTTCCGCTTCGGCTGTGGCAAAGTCCTTGAGCAGCAGCTGAAACGACTTGCGTGTGCTCTTCACATTCTGCTGCAGCTTTTGCACTAGCTCCAAGTGCTGCGAGGCGCCGCCTCTGTGGAGGAGACTGTTAAAACCGAATTTGATTGAATCACGATTTGTGGCAGACTCACTTGAGTGCCGCTGTCAGTTGCTGTTCGCGTTGGAAGACCTCACCCAGCTTGCGCAGCGCACGCTCACCAACCACAAAGTGGACATGGACGTTAGTCTTCACCTTCTCGGCGTAGAGCAGCTTGATGCACTGTAGCTGCGACAGATTGGTGACGTGGGTGCCACAGCACATGTTCGACTCGACGCCAGCGATGCGCACAACACGCGCCAAACCCTCATGATCCTTGGGCAGTCCACGCGGCGCCCGTGCATCCTGAAACTCTAGCGCTGTGGCCGGATCGACGAGCACAACGCTGACTTCGCGTCCCTCGCGTATCAGATCGTTGGCCTGACGCTCAATTAGGTCTAGGGACTCGCGACTGATCAGATGCGGTGTGCTCAGCTGTATATGCGAGACACTCTGGCCGAGATTCCAAGATGTGGTATCGTATTTGAATTCACGATCGAAGAGCGCCGTTATCAAATGCTGCCCCGAATGCTGTTGCATGTGATCGAGACGCCGCGACCAGTCGAGCTGCTGTTGCACCTCGCTGCCCTCCTCGAAACTGCCCGGTGACTCCACAAAGTGCACCGCTGTGCTGCCCTTGCGTTGTACGCTACGCACTTGATGGCCATTGATGGTGCCGTAGTCACAGGGCTGACCGCCACCCTCAGGGAACAGTATCGTGTCCTCGCAGATCACATTGAAGCCGCGCAGCTGACGTGTCTCTCCGTTGTTGCTGTTGTCATCGTCGGCCTTCCAGTCCAGTGTCGCGAAATCGCACGAGACGATTGTTGTCTTGAACTGCAACAGAGATTTGTAGTGTGTGATGATAGAGTGGTTTTATTATGGTTTCTACCTGCTTGAGGAAACTGTCTTCCTGGCACTTGAATACCATGTTGTCGGTAGAAGTTTTAATTGCGTTGTGCCTCTGTGTTTGGGTTAATTATGAAATCGTTTTTGGCAACCGTTGTAAACTTTACAGCGCCATCAGCTGGTGAGCAACAACAAACTGTGCGCCGATTGTCAATGCATTTATATATCGATAGTGGTATATCGATTTTTCTTCGCAAATAATAATTAATCAAATATATATATATATAAATGTTAGCTATAATTAAAATTAATACTAACGCTATTATTAAAGCAATGGCAGCGAAGGCCTTCAGCTTAGTATTTACATATTTACATAGTTACATATTTACATAATTACATTTGTTTATTTGTTATTATTAATGTTATTGTTAGAGAAGCTGATATGTATTAGATTTTTTAAGGAATTCAACCATTTTAATTATATTTTCTGTGGTTGGGTTTTGGAGGATGGATATAGGTTGTAGGTTTTGAAAGATGTTGTTTTTGAGATGTGAGGTTGCTGTGCAGTTTGTAAGGATGTGTGGGATGGTAAGATCATTTGTTGAGTGGCAGTTAGGGCAGGGCAGTATGTTATCAGGGTTATAATAGTGTTGCAATGAGAATCTTGTGTGTCCAAGTCTAAGACGAAGGATTTTAATTTGGTCTCTGCGAGTGATATTGATTTGATTTACATTTTTTAAGTAGGTGTTTGTGTGTATTTGGTTGGTGTTGAGTTGTTGGTAATGTGGTAATGTGTTGCAGAGTGATATGTTATGTTTTATTTTGTTGTTTAGCTCTGTAGAAAGGAATCTGTTAATGTCTGTTGTGTTAAGGTTGGGAGTGTAGTGTAGGGGCATTTTTAATGTGTTTTTAGCCGCATTGTCGGCTAGTTCGTTAATTAATCAAATTAATTGTGTCCATTATATGGGATTGATACCTTTTTTTTTTTTTTTAACTATAATTCACATTTAGTCAGGTTTATTAAAATGTGAATTTAAATAATTAAACAACGCCGCAGAAGCTTTACCAATTTTTGAAATAAAAATACTTAAAACTACAAGAGGTGCTTTTCGAAATTTTCGATACTTATCTATTGATATCGTTTTTTTTTTAATTCGAATTTTTTTTAATCAATATTTAATATCAAAATTTTCTAACGGAAGTCCGATCAGTGGGCGCCTCACACTTAAATGGCGCCAAAAAGTGTTATATTGTTTAAAATTAAACGCTTTATTGTACGTGTTTTGCAAATATATCAATATACCGATTGAAACTGATAATTGGCATTTTGTGGTCACACTTGAATAAAACAGTTATAATGCAAAAAATCTGCAAGTGAATGTCGTTAAAGTGAAGTGAATTGAAAAAAGCAGCATTAGTATATGTAAGTCATATTTTCGTTTAATTTTAAGTACAGTGTAAATATCTTAAGTTAGTGCTCGCGAATTTTTAAAATTGCAACCGTTACCCACACATATGTACATCTGTTTAACAGCTGGCCTAATTTGTTGCTGGCCCCTTCGCTGCTTCGGCCTTAATGTTTACTTTAAGCATTTCATTGATAACCCGTGTTGCCTTCCGAGCCCCGCAATGATGCTTGCCATTGCCATCCTTTTCGAACTGTCGGTTCGCTGTCGTGTTTTCGTCGTTGACTGCGCGCGCGCTTAATTGAGCAGCAACAGCAAGCAGAAGCTGAATGCTGCGACAGCGAACAACGACTTTTGTGTCTGTCAGCTCAACAGTTTCTTGCCAACGTCCTGCAGTTTCAGCCGACGCAGCAGCAGCAGCAGCAGCAACACGGCGCGTTCTTTTTGCGTCTCCGTTGCCAGGTTTTACATTGCTTGCGCGTTTCCTACGTTGACTAGCTTCTCATGTAATACATACATACATTCATTTTAAATACGCGCATGTATGTGTGTCTGTCTGCGTATGTGTGTGTGTGTATTTACTTTTTTGTTACGTTTTGCGTGTAGTGTATATGTATATTAAATGAACATCTGTGCGAATGGTGGTTAATAATGTTTAAGGCCTGTTGACCACCCACTCCCACCTACGCGATACACGTGGAATACACAGTTAGTCAGTCAGTCAGTCAGTCAGTGAAGCAGGGAATCAGATGCTGCCCTTTGGCATCTCGCTCTGCCCGCTAAACTCCCCCGCTTTGGTATCCTCGTAGTTACACGTTATATAAGGCCGCAGCACAAAATTTGCGTGTGCATACATAAGTGCCATCCGAAAAGTAGGCAACAGAAATTTTCTTAACCAAACGTGCACACTTAATACAAACAAACGGTATACTTTAAATAAATAAACAATTTGCCACTTTAATAATTAGGCAAAAATTGTCGATTGATGTGTATGCATGAGTCCAGTTAATAAAAAAAAATCGTTAAATCCTATATGTATGTAACGAGCATAGTAGAAGGATATGTCTGCACTGCGATAATCAAGCTAAAATGAGGCTTTTCTATGTGAAAATTAACTAAAATGAAATCCATTAGCCCAGCTTAAGTGAACTTAAGCAAAGAGTAGAGACAGTAAACAAAGGACTGAGTGTCGCAGTAATGGGAATATTGCCCATCTACTCAGCCAGTGCAACTGAAACTCTCTCTGTGTCACACAAAATTACAATTGTTGTGGGTGGCCATCGTGTGTGTGTGGATGTAATGTGGGTGGTTGTATGCGAAGCTTCAGTTGATTGATTTATTATGGTCGAATGTCGCACTGTCGCACGCTTCGCAAATAGAAGTCAATCAGTTTATGTCCTGTGTGTGACTGTGGGTATTTTAACATATATTGCATGTCTGTACTGTAGATTGATTAATTGTTAAATGCATGATATCTTTAATTTTGGTTTAGCTATATCCATTATTTGGCTCACCATTTGTTTAGCACTCAACTGCAATACAAAAAAAAAACAAAAACAATTACAATAGAAAGTGAAACGACAAAGCGCAGCAGCAACAAAATGGCGTCCATTGATATTATTGCTTAGCGCACAAAAGTATGCAACGAGAATGTCGATTGGGTCGTCGTTAGTTACGCGCGCCGCATAGCTAGCAGCTACAACACTCGCACACGCACATGCACATGCATATCAAGTTGACCGATTGAAAATCGCAACAACAATAAAACGCACTCGTAAATTAGCAATAAATTAGACAAAAAAAAAAAAAACAAAACAACAAATTTCAAAAAACAACTTTTACTCGTTTGAATATAATAAATATGGCAAATACAGCGCAACTGTTGCGCCGTCAAAGCTCGCGCGATATTGTGCTCAAGAGCCAAAAGAGCATCGATCAATTGGAACTGCGGGTAAGTCACATACTAAATATGAAGTAAAATATATTAATTGATTTGAATTTTAAGGAGTTACGTGGTCGCTTGGTTCCCAAGGAGCATGGCGTCAGTCATCATCATCACACCTCGCTGCATCATCACCATCAACCGCTCTATGGCGCCACAAATCAGGGCTTCATGTCCGATGCCTTCGATGAGTCATCGGAACTGGAGCAGGAGCCCCCGTTTGGCTCCGATGCTGGCACCAGCAAAACCAAGGCCGAGCTGGCCGCCGTCGTTGAGCAACAGCAACAGCAGCAGGACATCGTTGAGGGTGAAAAGGAGGGCGAGGAGCGCGAGAGCTGGGACAGCAAAATCATGTTTCTGCTCGCCACCATTGGGTGAGTATGCGAAATGTTAAAACTATGAGTGTTTTGTGCTGCTCAAGCTCAGCGGAGTGGTTCAAAAGTTTCAACAAGCAGTATTTGATTTTGCAATTCGTTAATCTTTAATACTATAATCATAAATTTACCTTGAAAGTGGATCGTAACTATTCCAACTAACTTGTTTCGAGTTTTACTATAAAATCTTCTTTTGGTGATTCAAAATCAAATTTGAAATGAATAAATGTTCCGAAGTGGTTCAAAGGCGTTTACAAAGTGGTTAAGAACCGATTCACCGCCGGAGTTTGAACATTATTCAAGCTGAAGATTATTAAGTGGTTCAGAGGCATTTCCAAAGTGGTTCAAAACCGATTCACTGCCAGAGTTTGAGGTTTATTCAAGCTGTAGACTGGCAAAAAGAATATTAAAGTTTCGAAGTTGTTCAAAGTCATTTCAAAGTGGTTCAAAAGCGGTTCAGCTTTTGTGTTTGAACATTATTCAAGCTGAAGACAGTCAAATAGAATATTGAAGTTACCATGCGGTTCAAAGACATTTTAAAAGTGTCCTAGAACCGGTTTATCATAAGAGTTTAAAGATTATTCAAGCTGATTACTATCAAATAGGTTTTTAATTTATCATAATTGTCAGGCTTAAAGTTTCGAAGTGGTTCATAAGCGATTCAACGCTAAAACTTTGTGAATTTTTGAGCTACTCTGCTAAAATTTGAAGTACATATTTACGTTTACTAATGAAACCTTCTGCTATTGTTTAATTTCTTCCCTTCCAGCTATGCGGTTGGTTTGGGCAATGTCTGGCGTTTCCCATATTTGGCGCAGAAAAATGGCGGCGGCGCCTTTCTGGTGCCCTACTTCATAATGCTGTGCATTCAGGGGATACCGATCTTCTATCTGGAGCTGGCGATTGGGCAGCGACTGCGCAAGGGCGCCATTGGAGTGTGGAGTCAGGTGTCGCCTTATTTAGGCGGCATTGGCATCTCGTCGGCTGTGGTCAGCTTCATTGTGGCGCTGTACTACAATACGATCATCGCTTGGTGCTTGATCTATTTGCTGCACAGCTTTGAGTCGCCGCTGCCGTGGGCCGATTGCCCAACGCGTTTGTACAAGAATTACACGTACGATCATGAGCCGGAGTGTGTGGCATCGTCGCCGACACAATTCTATTGGTATCGCACCACGTTGCAGTGCTCGGAGAGCGTTGATCTGCCGGAGAGTTTCAATTATCACATGGCGATTGCATTGATTGTGTCGTGGTTTCTCGTCTACATCTGCATGGTCCAGGGCATCACATCATCCGGCAAAATTGTCTACATGACTGCCATCTTTCCCTACGTGGTCCTCATCATATTCTTCTTTCGCGGCATCACACTCAAAGGCGCCGCCGATGGCGTTGCGCATCTGTTCACGCCACGCTGGGAGACGCTACTCGATCCTGTCGTTTGGCTTGAGGCCGGGACTCAGATCTTTTTCTCGCTCGGCTTGGCTTTTGGCGGCCTGATTGCGTTCAGCTCTTACAATCCGGCGAATAACAATTGTTATCGCGATGCCATTTTGGTGTCGTTGACCAATTGCGGCACTTCAATGTTTGCCGGCGTCGTTGTGTTTGCCGTCATCGGGTTCAAGGCCACGGCGACCTTTGATCGCTGCACCGAGGAACGCGCCGGACTCGTCGCTCAGAATCGCACTCACAATCTGCCCATTTGCGATCTGGAGCAGGAGCTGGCCAATGTGAGTAGTGTTTGACATGGTTTGGAATGTGAAATATATTTGATATTTGATACTTTGCAGAGCGCTTCAGGCACTGGACTCGCTTTTATCATCTTCACTGAGGCCATCAATCAGTTTCCGGGCGCTCAACTTTGGGCCGTGCTCTTCTTCCTCATGCTCTTCACGCTCGGGATTGACTCGCAATTTGGCACCTTGGAGGGCGTCGTCACATCGCTGGTGGACATGAAACTGTTTCCCAATCTGCCCAAGGAATATATCGTTGGCGTATGTCTTCACATTTTTTACTCTTACTTCATTGTTAATCTCTCTGTCGTTTTGTTTGCAGGCTCTTTGCTTGTCGTGCTGCATCATTTCAATGTGCTTCGCCAATGGCGCTGGCAGCTACATCTTTCAGCTAATGGACAGCTTTGCCGGCAACTTTCCGCTGCTGATTATCGCGCTCTTCGAGTGTCTCTCGATCAGCTACATTTATGGCGTGCGTCGCTTTTCCGATGACATCGAAATGATGACGGGCTCGAGGCCGGGCTTCTATTGGATGTTCTGCTGGAAGTATTTGTCACCGTGTGCCATGGTCACCATTCTGCTGGCCTCGTTCTATCAGCTGGTCACCGAGGGCAGCAGCTATCCGGCTTGGATCGCTGCCAAGGGCGCCACCGAGTCCATGGAGTGGCCCCATTGGTGTATTGTCATTGCCTTTGCCTTGATTCTGTCGTCCATTCTCTGGATTCCACTGGTTGCTCTATTGCGGTAAGTCATCGCAATGTTAATATTTAACACATAAGCGGTTCATAACCGATTCATTATCATTATATCTGCACTAGTTTTTATATCTAAATAAGATGGTATAACTGCTAATTTCACTTTTCTCACATAACCGAAATCTTAACCGTTTTCTTATCGGTACATCTCAACTACGTTGTATCCCATCCCACGATCGATTTACCCGATTCATAACCGTTTCATGAATATCAAAAATTTATTTGAAATGTATCTCCAAGAGACATATCTAGCGTAGCAGTGCTTACATAACCGATTCACCCGAGTTATAACCGTTTCATGAATACCCAGAATTCTTTGCAAAAATTCTAAGTTTTAACCCCAAGTCACACATTCAGCTTAACAGTGTTCACATAACCATTTCATAATTGTTTCATACAAGAGTCATTCTGGTATTAAAAAATTTATCAGAATGTTAACTCCATCAAGTCGTATGTGTATGTACATAACTAGCTTAACAGTGCTGACATAATTCGTCTGATTCATTCACCATCAAGTCAAATATCGAGTTTAACAATGTTCACATAATCGACTTATAACGGTTTCATGTCATACCAAATGTTCATGTAACCGATTCGTCCGATTCATAACCGTTTCATTAAATATATAGATATAATCAATGCCATCAAGTCGTATATCTAGCTTAACAGTGTTCCCAAAACCGATTAGCCCGATTCAACCGTTTCATGACATACATATGTACATATATACATATATATTAAGAAAATATTTGAAATGTTAAAACCATCAAGTCAAGTCAGGCCGATTCATACCCGTTTCATGCCATATACTCATATTTCGACATTGAGATTTTTATGTTGGAATGATGCAATAGTTAAATGTACCAAATAACCTCATTTCGCCAATGAAAATTTGTTTGTCATGCAACGCACGCAGCCTGTGCGGCATTAAAGTGGTGGAGGACTCGGATCCCGCCTGGTTCCCCGAGGCGGAGCTGAAAGAGGTGCACGGCATTGTGCCGCATGAGCCAACTGAGCTGGAGCGCAGCGTCTTCTGCTTCAACATGGACGGGACGGAGGGAATGTGTTGTCCCAAATACGGATTGCCCGAGAAATCGCTCGAAGAGGAGGAGGAGTAGATGAGGAGTAGTAGACAAAGCAGAAGAAGAAGCAGACATAGTAGCAGATGCAACGATGACAATAAAATGATCAACCACAAAACAAATCGAAAATCGAAACGCAAATGCAACTCACTGTAAATACGGACAGCCAAGAAAGCGTCGGTAAACGACATTTAATACCCTAACTCTGTGTATGTAATATGTTCCCAAAGACTGCGCCAAAGACAAAACAACAACAACAACAACAACAACCATAACAATAACAGATAAAAAGAAAAAAATGTAATAATAATAGTAACAACAAGAAATGAAAAATGGAGAAACGAAAACGAAAAGTGAAACAGGAACAGGCAGCAAAGCAAATGGTGAACTCGACGTCAAGTGTGCGGTTTCAACAACAACAACAACAGCAACAACAAATGGAAATCTAGAAAATATTTCCGCATAACTTCATTAGTATGTTCGATACACACACACACACACACACATGCACTCGCAATAATAATTATGGCAGACAACAACAACAACAACGACAGATAAAATTAGTAAACAAAATAATAACAAAAGTAAGTTTGTTATTGTTTTTGTATTTGTTGTCTGTGAAATGCATTCCTCGGTATATTACGGTATATAATTTTATTGTGTGTTCGGCATTGTCAGTTTTTTTTTTTTGTTGTTGTTATGTGTGTGGTGTAACCCACATATCTTGTACTACGTATGTACGTCTTTACATATCCGATTTCGTATACCCGTCGTTGACCATATTTGCATCTGATTTCTACAGAAAAAAAAACCAAACAAAAACGAACCCAAAAGCGAAACGAAACGAAGCGAAAAAGCAAAACGAAAAGAAAGCAAAGTTTAAGAAAGAATCGAGTTCTTCGGCAAGCCGAATATGCGATGCCCTTGCACACACGATTAGGAAAAGAAGAATATATATGTATATGATATAAGAATATATATATATATCATAAATAAAAACTCTGATTGCAAGGAAATCGCTTGAACCCCGCAAAAGATTGCTGACTATATCAAATATACTATAATAAAACTATTTACTATATAGTTTATATATACATAACTATATAGTAGCTAACGTGTATCTGTATTATCATATCTTGTACTATTGTATGTTAAAGCATCTCCAAGCATTTAATGTTGTTTAGGTTTTGTAAACCGTTTGTGATTTCATCGTTTAACTTCTTAATGTTATACGTATTTCTATCGATAAAGCAATGCAAAATATCAAATACCAAAAATACCATATTATATATTCGCTTTGGTTATATCTCTTATGATCTCAGACAGAGCACCACCTACAAAACTAAAGAACATAACATATGTACTTTACAACACTGTCAGCTTTCAGTGTTGTTCTTGGCAATAATTATTTGATAAGAGAAATCGAAACTCAAATCAGATCGCATTATTATTACATTTTAAGGCTAAACTTGACTAGCAGATACCCTGTACCCGGCGTTTCAAATACTATATCATAAAAAAATACTAGTTTGTTACACACAAAGAGGCTTACATAATTCCTATGTTTAATCCAACATTTAGCTAGCTTAAGATCCGATGCCTGTTGCTGGGGGTAGAGGGTATTAAAGAGCATAAAGAACAATATATAAGTACTATCTCTAAGTGTTTCTAGATGTTTCTTTACGTTTGCCGATTACTTGTTATTGCTTAGAAGAAATGCTTTTTGATTTCCAAAGAAAATTTACGATCTGAACGTCGACTAACATATATATCAAATAATAATACTAAGATGAAAGTAGAAGCAGAAGCAGAAGAGTCTAGTTAGAGAGAGCCAAAAGTGATAAAGAGCCAATGTAGTTTATTACCCATGAGTTCCGGATCAGTTTTAGAACACAACACTAACTAACTAACTAAGCGGGTATGCTGAATTAGATCGAAAGAAAAACAAAAACAAAAACTAAGAATTCCAAATGCAAACGCAATTGTATTTTAAAATGCCTAACAAATTGAAAAACGAAACCGTTCATCTTTAGCCGAAATCGATTCAGTCAATCGATCGAATGTATCGAATGTACTACGAATGAGAACTCTATACATATACATAAATCGGGAGTGCCGATAATAATTATTATATATACATACTGATAAGGATACGAATATCATCGCATATACCAAAACCAAACAAAAAAACTAGGAAAAAGAAAAGAGAATATTCTATATTATATGAAATATACATACATATATATTATTATTATATTATATTATATTATATTGTATTAAATTATATTAAATTGTATTGTATTGCATTGTATTGCATTAAATTATATTACATTTATGTGTGTTGAATGTGCAAAACAGGAAAAACAAAAAAAAAAAAAAAAAAAACAAAACAAAAAACCAAGAAAAACCAAAACAATGAAAAATCAATCGATTTATTTACTGTATATTTACACATATAATATACAAAGTGCATCTATCTATACATATAGTATATATACACATATAATATATATTTAACTGTATTAAGTGTTATCGATGTTGACAATAATTATGAAATGCGGTTTTAAAGCCATATACAACCATATTCCCCAAATTCACAACAATCTCTATACTCTGAATTAGGATATTCCAAAAACCGAAACCGAAACCGAAAACGAAACAAAATCGAATTCAACCCACAGTTTGCTCCACTTATACAATTATTGAAACGAAAGTAAACAAACAAAGCGTAAATCCAAAATTATAAAGAACATTTAAAACCAATTAAACAATGATGAAGTAAAAGAATGAACTAAATGTTTAGCTTAAGGCGCTATCATCTTCATTATAATGTGTTTTGATTATAATAATGAAGTTGAATTTCGATTGTGTTGCATTTGTGATGATGATTATTGCATTAGTGTTTGGGAATATTTTTTGTGCTCTTTTCTATTTACATCATTTTCTAGATTTCATATATAAGAACTTTTATGCACATTTAGTTTACATTTACATGCATAGTTCTTTGTCTTGAAGTCATTAATATTATTTAAAAATAAAAAAAGAAAACATAAAAAAACAATTGTACTGATCACCATTAAAGAATATTAAGTAAACTATGATCTATGTTAAAATAATGACGAGTACGCGTATGGTGTATAAAGTTAACTTCGATATCATTACGACTATGTTGCAAATTTGCTAATGATGAACCATAACAATAATTTACCTAATGACAATAAAGAAATTGTGTAAAAAGTTCAACAAAATGCGGCCTTTGAATTTTTTTTCGTTCTATTAAAATTATTTTATTTCTCATTTAAATATTTTGATTTATTAAAGGCTCTCAACTATTTTATTATTCTATGTTTTTCGGAAGAGAAGTACCTAACCTCATAAAGAAAAACTTTGATTTATTATTATTATTATTTGAATTTACTCTAGTTCTAGTTTACATATTTTAGTTTATCAAGGGTTTTAAATAATTCATTTCTAATATATTTTATATGAGAAACTCTGCTTAATAAGTATACAACCTGACTAAAACAAAAGCTTTTATTTTGTTGTGTTTTGCTTATTTTAATTTTCTTTAGTTTTAATTTATATATTTTTGATTATCAAGGGTTCTAAACAATTCTGTTTTGAGGTTTGATTTTTTTCTTCTTTTTTTCAATTTATTTTTGTTCTAATTTACAATTTAACTATTCTATGTTTTTTCGCAGTAGTGAAACCCCTTACGATAGGTACATAACCTCACTAAAAGAAAAGCTTTGCTTTAGTTCTTATTTAAATATTGTAGTTTTTAACAGGTTTAAAACAATTCTCTTGATATCTTTGACTTGTTCCCTTTCTAAATTTATTTTAGTTTTAATTTACTATTTGACTATACTATTTTTGATTTTTTTTGTTTTTGCAGAAGCGAAACCCTTTAAGAGGGGTACATAACCTCACTAAAAAGCTTTTATAGCTGTGAAGCTATTAACAGGAAACTTGTAAGCTGTTATCGCTGGAAGCGATGCGGTTTCGGACTGTGGTTCTGGTTCTGGTTCTGGTTCTAACAGCATGACACAGCAGCAATGTTTGGCTGTTGGCTTGTTGCAGTTGCACATGCCTAACGGTAAGTAATAACGCCACTGACTTGTCCAGCGTGCCGCGTTGTAGCTCCTCCTGGCCTTGTGTTGTCAGCGAAGCGCAACATGCGGAAGCCCAAAGTGCTGGCCAAGTGCTGACCAGAAGCAGCAGCTGGGAGAAGATGGAAGGTGGTGTCTATTAAACAGGTAGTTTGGGACTGTGTCTGTGGCTAACTTGACTGATAAAGCCATAGAGCGCTGGGATTGCGCGCCGCCAAATTAGCGGAAAATTACAACGTGCAACAAGTTGCAAATGCGGCGCGTTGCGCGTTGCGCTAACTTGCCTAGAGGCAGCATATATGTATATAATATATATATATTTATATCATGTTATTGTTATTGTTTCTCGTTGTTTGCGGCTCTCCGTTGATTGCACACACAAATTCGCAAAATGTTTTGCATAAAATGTTAATGCAAATGGAAAAAGTAAATGTTAATGCAAAAGCGAATGTAAATGCAAATGCAAATCCAAATGGAAATGGAAGTGGAGAACTCAGCGAGGCGAGCACAATTAAACAACAAAATCAAAATCAAAAACCAAATCCAAATCCAAATTCCAAAAAAATAACGCACAAAAAACATGCAGCCTAACAATTGACGAAATTTGTAGTCAGCTGGCTGAATTGTTGTTGTTGTTTCTGTTGTTGCCGCGACACCTGCACACAAATTGTTGGCATAGTTTATGTGGCAGCTCCAACAACGACAGCGACAACGACAACGACAATGGCAACAGCAACAACAACGACAACAACAATAATTTTCTGCAGCCGACAACTCCAATCGATCGATAACAGACATGTTAAATGGTAGGCCAACGTCGACAGCGACGTCAGCAGCGACGACGGCAGCGACTGCGGACTGCGACTGCAGATAAGTGAACAGTGAGCCACTGACAATAAGTTTGACATATTGATTTTTGTTTTATTTGTATTATTTAAAAATAATAATAATATTTTCTTCATTTTATTTTAAATTATTTATTTTATTTAAATTTTATAGTCTATTATTATGATTTATTTTATTTTATAGTTTATTTGTATTTTTTAATTACATAATTTAAAAATATAAAAAATATGTTTCTAATTTAATTTTTAATTATTTTTTATTTAAAATTTATGTTTTATATTTTTCATTCTTTTTTACTTAAGTGTATAGTTTTTTTTTAACATTACATAATTTAAAAATATAAAAAATATGTTTCTAATTTAATTTTTTATTCTTTTTTACTTAAGTGTATAGTTTATTTGTATTTTTTTATATTTGTAAATTATATATTTATGAATTTTATAGTGTTATCCCAGGGATAAAATATATCATTTACTTTAATTATGTATTGAGTAGCTTAGTCTATTTGCGTGTACTTTTTATATTTACATATAATATGTGTATTAGTTATAACTCGTTTGCTATAAGAACGATATTTCTTATTTGAATAATGTGCTCAAAAAATGCAGAAAATTCTTGATTAATAAGACTTTAAGTAAAAACATGAATTTTACAGGGCGATAACTTGATAATTCTACAACAATATTCTTCATTTCTATTTGCAGTTGAATAATTACAACTTGAAAATGTATTTGAGCGGTATATGAACAATACTGATACTAAATGTTAGGTGATAAATCAAAAACTGTAAATACGGCAAGTGAATATGGTAAGCTTATATTTTTTATTAACTTTTTTAAATGCTTATCAAGAAACGACATTAATATATGCTTAAGATATTTAAGAATGTTGAGTGTGCGATATGCAAATGAAAATGACAAACTAATTTTGCCCACGTGAGATCACTGTGCGAAGTCATGACGGCGACGTCGACGTCGACGTTAGCGTCAACGACGTCGACAACTAGTCAACCTTAGACAGACGAACTTAGACGAACCTCAGGCGCCAACAACAATGCAGAAATATGTAAAGAGCATGTAACTGATAGAGATGGAGAAGGAGCGAGACAGAGAATCCATTGAGCCATGCCCAGGTGTGTGTTTGTGTGTGTGTGTGTGTAGAATGAAGCAGGCGAAATAAATGAAATAGCTGAGGCGAATGCCGCAAAAGACGACGTTTAAAGTATGTGGCCGACAGTGGTATGCACAGTGGTTGCAGATAGCGTTAAAATGCAACGAGATTGGTTCTATTGAGTTGTTACACTTGCAGTTGCAGCAGCAACAACAACAACAAAGCGATTGCTGAAGAAATTCCGCTGCATTTTGTTGTCAATAAATTGGTACAAGGCATTTTTATCGCTTTTCGATAACTGCGGAATTTTGTTTCCCAATTGAGAGGCGTTAATAATTGTGCCCAATACATAGCTATGAATAATTATTATTTTCTAACTAATGTAATTAGGTTAGGTTAGGTTAACTAATGTAATTATACGTACATAAAATGATTTAATATGAAAAGTAGTATTTTAGCTTATCGATAATTAATTTCGATAAACATGGATTGTTCAAGGAAGGTGTGCAGAAAGAAAGAAACCGAGAGAGAGAGAGGAGAGCGAAACCCTTCTGTGTTCACACTGTGCAGCTGTTTGGGGCAAGCAGCGGCAACCGCACAAACTTTGGCAACAAACGAGTGCCACAACAATAACAACTACAAATACAACTACGGCGGCAGCAGCAGCAGCAACAGCAGGTGGGCGGGGCAAAGCAGAGCTGTCGACGTCTTGAAGTTGGCTGCGCCTGCGCAGCGCGCACATAAACAAATTCTCAGTTGGCATTGTTTTTGTGCTGCGACGTCGACAGCGGCAGCGCTGCTGCGCCGGCGCAACGTTTATGACTGCGACTGAAAGTGCTTGCTTGCTTTGCTGGCTGCTGCTGCTGCTGTGGTTGTTGTTGTTTTAAGTAATTTCGTTGTCGTCGTCGTCGACGTCGTTGCTCGAAAGCAAAAATTAAAAAAATAAAAGAAACAGCAGCAAAGGCAGCGACAGCGCAGTCGGCACGTAGAAAATAACAACAGCAACAACAACGAAAAGTCCCTGGCCAAAACACGCCAACCCAGCGAGCGCGACTTTGTTGCTGCGGTTTTCAGTTGCCAGCGCGATTTTGAATCGAGTTGAACGCGCCGCGTCGTCTCTTGAGGCGCCCAGCAAACAACAGCCAAAAAGCAAAATACACAAACGTAACGAAATCCAAAAACCGAAAAGAAACAAAATTACGAAAAGAAACACTTCAAGAAAGAAAAATCAAAACCAAAATCAAATCTGAAGCCGAAATCCAAATGTTAAAAACTGCGAAATCAATAGCAAAAGAATCGTGAGTGCGTGTGCGTGTGTTCCGTTGTGTGTGTGTGTGTGTGTGTGTGTGCGTGCATGTGCGTGTGCTGCCCACTTCACAATTTCGTTGTCTCCCATTTCCCCCGCGTTCTCACTCTCTTACTCGCTCTCACTCTCGCTGCATGCGAGTGCATCTGTGCGTGTGTGTGTGAGAGTGTGCACTGCACATTTGCTTTATTTGCTTTGTTTTTGTTTTCGTGCCGCGCAAATGAAATTTGTGTGCAATAAGCGGCGAATGCAGGCCAACAATAACAACAACAACAACACCAACAACCACAGCGATAACAGCAGCTATAACTTCAGCGACACCACCACCAACAACAACAACGAAAACATTTCGAGGTAAGACTTGAAATATTTTTGTTATCTGTGTTCATCCCAAGCCAACGACTGGTCAACTTGGCCAGGTTCAAGTGTAACCAGTTAACCACTTCAGTCGCAGTCGCCGTCTCGATCTCTGCTTCATTTACCAGTTTGTGCCCCCCTCAACGCTCCTGGCCCCTTTTCGCTTATACGCCCTCTTAACTAAAACAAAAAACAACACAAAAAAACGAAAATATACAAAAAAAAACAAGCCGCAGGCCAGGCAATTCAAATGTATGTAAATCTTGTTCTTTATTTTTTTGGGAATTTTTCGTGTTTTATTCTTTCCAACCCAAAAAAAATAAAAAAACCGAAATCAACTTGAAAAGCATCGATGCTCCATTAACTGGGGCCTGTGTGATTTGCCCGGCAGTTTTGGCAAACGAGTTGAATTGCTTTTTAAGTGGCGCCCTCTGGCCGACATTCCTTGCCTGCAAGAATGCGTGTTCACGCCATCTATTGTCCAGTTGCATAACAAGCTTTTCCTGGCATTCCATTGAGAGCAGCACAAACAAAGACGCCTTCAAATTGCAAAAACGCAGCTCATCAATCAAATACTTCTTTTGCTGCTAGTCTCCGATTGTCGATGCAAAAGATAATGCGTTCGTTATAAAGAACTGTGAATAGCAAAACTTTGGCTAGCGAAATTAATTAGAAACAAAATTCCATTTTGCATAGATGTTCGATTTTGTTGGGAATTAGAGAATAGAATAATATGCACAGAAATTGTGGAACTAAACGTGTTTCACAATAATTTGGATGAAATGGAGAAAATATAAGTTTATAGTATATATTAATACTATAAATACTAATGTTAGTATTAGTATAGTATTAGTTTACATCAGTTCTTTTAGAGAAGCTCTATTACACAATTGAAAGTTCATTTAAGAAAAGATTTCTTATGGTAGATCTTTTAGAAGAAATACATTTTATAATTCAGTAATTTACAAGGTTTGCATTTGATTTTGATTTTAACGAAGTTTTTTATTGAATTATATTTATTATTTTTGTGAAATTTCATGTAAATTATGCTTTTGGACGTAGCTTTTTCTTTCAAAAGTTTAAGATAAAGTTTGTAAGTGTTGAAAAGTAGTTCTTTAAAGCGAAGTTTTTATTTGGTGTTAGGTAATTATCCAGAATGATATTTCTGTAAATTTACTTAGTCAACTAGGCGTATGCGTAATATGCGTATGAATGAATTTTTGTTTTTTTTTTTATAACCGCTACAAATATTGAATAACAAGCATAGTTTTGAAGCTAGCGTTCCTTTTTTTGATAAACATAATAATATCTATAGTATTTTTGATATCTGAGAATATTTGGAGGTTATTTTAAAAATACTTGCTTTGGTTGTCAGTCTGGTATATTTTGCACTCTATGGTATATTTTGAATGTTTTAGTATATCAATATACTTTGACATATTTTAGTATTTTTGTGTTATATTCATATGATATATTTTAAAAGCACAATCCAATATATTTTGAATGTAATTTGCATCAATATACCATATATAGCTTTTAGTAATTCTTGAGTATTTTTACGTTATATTAATTCGGTATATTTTTAAAGCGCAATCAGGTATATTTTGAATGTAGTATTGTATCAATATACCAGGATTTGTGATATATTAATTTGGTATATTTTAAGAATAATACTGCAATATTTTGATTTTATTCACAATTTTTAGCTTTCTTACTTGTTCTTTTTGATTCATTTTGGACAAAATGTTACTAAGATGAGCAACTTATACTAAAGATTTACAAACTTAATCTTAAGCTGGATGAAATGACGTATGTATGTTTGAGTTAATAGTTTAAAATTGAAACCTTTTCAATATCTTTTCTTCATCGATAGGGCATTCGTAGTGTCTGCTAAGCTGCCACAAAAAAACCACTAAACACACATTTTTAACAGTTTTTTTTTGTTCTTTTCGTTGCTGTGATTGTTGTTGTTGGATTTGCTGTGGCTTGTTGTTCTGTTGTTCTGACTGCTTTTTGTGTTTATCATTCTGCGGATGATTATTATTGTTATTTCTCAGCTGCCATCTGCAGCTTCTTCTTCGTTTTGCTGCTTTGGCATAGCTTTTAACATTTATTATGAACTCCGTCTCAGTCTCTTCTCTCTCTCTTTCTCTCTCTCTGTCTGTCTGTTTTTCTTTGTGTGTTAGTCGCATCTTTTGGCTTAAATGTCAAGCTCATGCTGTGCAAATTCCAGGCACTTGGCCAGTTAGTCAGTCAGTTGGCCAAGTTGCTCGTAGGTGTAGCAACAACTCTTTGCTCTCTCTCTCTCTCTCTCTCTCTCTTTCTGTCTCGCTCTCACTAATTTTGTTATGCTTCTCTTTGTGTTGTTGCAGGCAATCTGCATGCGGCCAACTAACTGTAAAACGCGCTGTGCAACGGTCAGCGGCAACAAACAACTGGAAATAGCACATCGAGCAACCAGCAACCTGCAACCAGCAACCAGCAACCTGCAACTGTGCAACGTGTAACGTGAAGCGCCAACGACAATTGCATAAAAATTGAAATTAGATATTGGCGGCGCATCAAATTACCAAATGCTGTTGCTGCAGCCAGAACTATGGCAACGACAACAGCAATACAAACAGCAACAGCAACAACAGTTGCTCAGCAAAGGCCGCTGCGCGGTATTTCAATAATAATTGAAGCTGAGCCAAAGCCAACTGCAGTCAACACCAATCACAACAACAACAACAACAACAACCGAAACAACAACAGCAACATTGAAAGCGACGAAATGTCGCTCAAGTCACAGCGCATGTTGTTGGCATTTGGCGACAAGCACGGCAGCAATTTGCAGACGCTGCAGGTTGACCATGCAACTAAAGTGGATTTGGAAACGAGTTGCAACATAGATACTGCCACAGCAGCAGCGGCAACAACAAAATTGTATCCACAGTTGCTGCTGCGCATTGGCCAAAGCGAAGAAGCAGAGACAAGAGCAACAACAGCAACAACAGCAGCAACATCGGCAGCAGAGGCCGAGGTTGAGGCTGCCACAACAGCAACTATTATCAGCTGCAATGTTAGCGACGACGACGAAGACAACGACGTCGACAACGACAATGTTAGAAACGTGTTGCTGGCAGCCGCAACAGTTGATGTTGCAGCTGCATCAGCGGCTGGTGAAATTATTGCTGAGAGCGTCGCTAGTCAGTTAGTCGATTGGACAACGGCAACGAGTGCACTGACCGATGCACAGCAGCAGCAACAGCTTCAGCATCAGCAGCACACGGTCAAGATACAGATTGCAAACAGCAACGGGCAAAGTTCACCCACAGGGACAACATTAACGCCAGCAACTGTTGCAGGTCAATGCCAACAGCGTAGGTTGGGCAAACAGATTAGCGTGGTCAAATTGAACGACAGTCAGAGCAGCAATAATAGCAGTGAAATGGTGCTGCAGCTCAAGCACCAGCAACAACAGCAACAACAGTTGCAGCAGCAGCAACAACAGCAGCAACCCTATCAGCTGTGCTATTTGGTGTCAAGTGGTCAATATTCACCCTGCGAGACGCTCGACAGCGGCACTGGCAGCGATCTGGAGAGCATCAAGTCACCGGACAGCAGCAGCAGCAGCAGTCACAGCAGCAACCACAGCAACCACAGCAGCCACAGCAACAGCGGCCCTTTGCAGCTGCATTTGAAGACAACGCGCATACGCGTGAATAATGCAAGTGCCACAGCAACAACAACAACAGCAACAGCAGCAACAACCACAACAAGTGGCATGCAACACAGTCGCGCCTACAGCCTGACCGATGACAGCGAAGAATGCGACGAGAGCAGCAGCTCATCACTGAGCTGCGATTCTCTGCACTCGAATGATGCAAACATTGGATTGCGCCCACACAAATTGGTTGCTGCCCAATTGTTGCCCAGCTCCTTGTTGCACGACATACGCAACACGGAACGCGATGCAATCACAGCAACAGCAGCAACAACAACGGCAACATTAATCCCATCAACAGCAACCAAAATCGATGGTCGCCCGCTGCAATTCGAGGCGGATCAATATTACAATTTCCATGTGCACGAGCATGACAATTATCGCAGCTTTGGCGACTACGCAACGCAGTTGCAACAGCAACACCAGCAACTGTTGCCAGAGGAGCAGCAACTCGATGAGGATGAGGATGCTTTTGTCGGCTACAAGGATGTGCGACGTGCTGCGCAAGCGTCGACCATTCGCTCATCGAAGGGAACCGTGCGCGGCGTCAAGAATCGTGTGCGCAATGGAGTAGCCACCTTCTTGCAGCTGCAGCAGCCCAACGCCAAGGTGAGTCCAAGTGTAAATCGGTAGTGAATGATGATGAGTAAATGATTTGAATAATCTGTGAGTGTGCCAAGCGAGAAGAGAACTCAATGGGTTTGGGTTCGAAGTAGCAAAAGGAACTCATCAAAGTGAAGTAGCAAAAGGAACTCGCCGAAGTGAATGTGCATAGGATATTATACCAATAGGTTTTGGTATATTTTTAGTATTTTTATGGTATATTTTGAAATGTATACGCACTGTGTTAATATGAAGTGAATGAATTGAATACTCTGTTAGTGTGCCAAGCGAGAAGAAGTAGCAAAAGGAACTCGCCGAAGTGAATGTGTGCAGGATATACCTATTTTTTTTATTATATTTTTTTAATATTTTTATGGTATATTTTGAAATTTATACCGCACTGTGTTAATATGAAGTGAATGAATTGAATAATCAGTGAGTGTGCCAAGCGAGAAGAGAACTCAATGGGTTTGGGTTCGAAGTAGCAAAAGGAACTCATCAAAGTGAAGTAGCAAAAGGAACTCGCCGAAGTGAATGTGCATAGGATATTATACCAAGAGTTTTTGGTATATTTTTAGTATTTTTGTGGAATATTTTGAAATGTATACGCACTGTGTTAATATGAAGTGAATGAATTGAATACTCTGTTAGTGTGCCAAGCGAGAAGAGAACTCAATGGGTTTGGGTTCGAAGTAGCAAAAGGAACTCATCAAAGTGAAGTAGCAAAAGGAACTCGCCGAAGTGAATGTGCATAGGATATTATACCAATAGTTTTTGGTATATTTTTAGTATTTTTGTGGAATATTTTGAAATGTATACGCACTGTGTTAATATGAAGTGAATGAATTGAATACTCTGTTAGTGTGCCAAGCGAGAAGAAGTAGCAAAAGGAACTCGCCGAAGTAAATGTGTGCAGGATATACCTATTTTTTTATTATATTTTTTAATATTTTTATGGTATATTTTGAAATTTATACCGCACTGTGTTAATATGAAGTGAATGAATTAAATAATCAGTGAGTGTGCCAAGCGAGAAGAGAACTCAATGGGGTTGGGTTCGAAGTAGCAAAAGGAACTCGCTGAAGTGAAGTATCAAAAGGATACCAATAGTTTTTGGTATATTTTTAGTATTTTTGTGGAAATTAATACCGCAATGTCTTAATATGAAAGCAAAAGTATAGTTTTAGAACATTTTTGTGGTATATTCGATTGGTATTAATTTGAAAACAAAATTATATTTTCAGTATATCTTACTGTGGTATATTAATTTGGTATATTTTTAAATTAATTCCGTACTGTGTTAATATGAAATCAAAAGTATATTTTTAGTATATTTTTCGGCATAGTAATTTCTTCAATGGTATATTTTGTATGTGGCACATTCAGTATTTTTCAGTATTTTGTGGTATATTATTTTGGTATCTTTTAAGAATAATACCGCAGTGTTTCGCAATAATTCACAATGGATAGCGGACATTTCACAGTCGTACACACTCGAACGTAGCTTTCTTATTCGTTTTAAAAAGTGCATATAAACTATTTAGATTTATTCTTCAAATGAATCTGTTTATAATTCTAAGACAAATAATCGAAGCAGATGAATAAATAGAAGAGCATTAAAAGAATTTCTTGGGAACACAATTAATGACTTGCAAATGTGGTCTAATGAACTAGAAATTAATGCTTCCAAAGCAATTAATGATCTCATAAATAAATAATAATAAGGAATAAGTTTCTGTGTCTTCAGAGTTCTCTTCAGTTAATAGATCTAGAATTGTTCACATAGAGTGCAAGAATAATTTAGGTGACACATGACGATAACCGCAATCGATATGCTATTAAATATATTTATTTTAATAACTGTTGACAATTAAAATAAAATTTTTAGTACAAATATAAAATAGGTGAGAGCATGAAGTCGGAAAAAGATGTGAAAAGCAACATAGTTAGAAATGTTAGAAACATCTATTATTATCTCTGTATTTTTTTTTGATTTTTGTATTGATAGAGTTTTCAAAGTAATTTCGAATTCTTTTGGTGGGCACTCCCCCTTGGCCGGACAAACAAACTTTGGCATTCGGCTAAGAAAAGTGTCTGCTCAATTGCGAAATAGCTTTGATAACTCTGCCAAGTGCCAAACGAAGTTAAGTGTCCGGCCAAGAGAGTTTTCAATATATATTATATATAACATACATGTGTGAAAATAATGATATGAAGATTCTCTATAAAATGTGCCGTGGATGATATTTTTCATAACCTTCTTAGAAACTTCAGTTGAAAATTGATCGAACTTGAAATATTTTGTATTTATTATTAATTGATAAGCATAAAGAAACTAAGAAGTATTTAGAGTTCAAAAGAATGCTTTTAAGAAATTCGAATTTCTGATACAAAATATTTGTTTATCAAAAACGCATTTTGAATTATTTTCTATGCTAAATCAACCAAACTAAAAACAAGATACTTCTTTTACTGCTTAGAACTTTGTTTTTAATTATCTCATATTTGGTTTTTTTTTTGCATAGAATTTGATTTTTAATTAGTTCATATTTGAATCGTTTAATTTGTTGACTGTGTGAATCACAGCAGCAGAGATTGGGAACAAAAATACATGAAAGTGAAACTTGAGCATGCAAATAAAGTGCGACTTTGCGAAATTTGCGATGGTCGAAAATTTTCAACACATTTATAAATTGAAGTGCGAATTAATAAAAGCGTTTTGAAACTATGGAAAACTCTTGAACTGTTCAAGGGGTATTCAAAGTGTATTCAATCGAAGAAATCGAGGCAGAAGTGCATTCAGAATAAACGACTGAATGCACTCGCTTTATATTTGAGTTGTATTCACATTGTGAATTGTGATTTTCATTTTCGATTCGTTTTCGATTCATTGAGAAAGTTTTTTTGTTGAAGTGCTGTCGTTTTTTCTTTTTTTTTTTTTGGTTGTCTGCGGTATTTTTTTTGGGATCGTTGCGTGGGCGTCTGCTTAGGTCGCTGACTCTCCACATTCACAAACACACATGCATTGCATAACTGTATGTGTGTATGTGTGTGTGTGTGTGTGTCTGAAGTTTGCTGTCTTCAGTTTACACCCCCAAAGCTTGACTCACGTTTATTGTTTGATTTCGACTATGTGAAAGTCAGTCAATGAGTTGTTGTTGTTGTTGCTGTTCTCAGTTAATAAATGATTTTTGCTGCGCTTCGGCGTTAAATTAACACCTCGCTGTCTCTATTTGCAGAGTGTGCTGCTGTCGAATTAACCGTTAAGTAGCTCAATGTGCCGCATACGCCCCAAAAATGGCAGCAGAAAGAAAGCCACAAAAGCGCTCCAAAAAAGGTTAAAGCACAGAATTTCCATACGCACAGCAAATAAAATAGAATATGAAGAGGTTGAAGAGGGGGAAGTGATTGCCATATAGAGATAGGCGAGCAAAATTTCAGCGATCAGCAAGTTGTTTTGGGAAAGTTGAAGCGGAAGCTTGGCCAGTCAACATGGGCGAAGATACTCGACTCATAAACATGGCAAAGATACAAAGATAAAACGGTATAGATACGACTTTTGGGCCCCTGACTAATTACAGTCGTAGTTGTAATCGCTTTGCGCACTTTTCATTTCTATTTTGGCTTTCATTGTTGTGCCCCAAAAAACAAAAAAAAAAGAAGAAGAAAACGTTAAAATCACTTTATGAAAGTTCTCAGCAGTTAGTTTGTTTTTTCCCCCTTTGGCCCTGGCACGCGTAAGCTTATCATTGACCAATCGACCCAATGACTGACTGACTGACTGACTGACTGATTGACCCATTTTTTCGTTTGGCGATTGAGCAACAGCGGACAAAACAATAAGCAGCTCCGATTGCAGCGTTATTGAAATTGCATTCAACACGCATCGGTCACAGACAACAACAACAATAACAACAACGACAACAATTACAACAACAACAATAAAATAAAACAGAAAAAAGTGTCGACTCATCGACAAACGATGCATAGATACTTAGATACAAATGTATCTTTATGAGTATCGCTTTTTTTTGGAGTTTGGTCTTTATATTTCTTTTCTTTTTTTCTGTTATTTTGTGTAACGATGATTCGCTTGTTTTTTTGTTTTTTTGCCTTCTTCGTCGTTTACCAATCGCCTTTATTTCGCATTTCTGCTTTTGGCCTTTTGCGAAATCAATTACAAGCATAACTCCTTGGACAAAACATTATTGCACTGCACAGTGTCACAAATTGCTAGATCTCAGCTTCAATTGTCTGCGATTGCCATTTGTTTATTTTGTATTTTAACTAACTGTGAAGGTAATTGTATTTTTTGTGTGTGCCTATATTTTTTAAGTACGAAATTCGTTGTGGGGGACTTGAAGATACTCTGAGGAATCGAATTGAATAATAGAGCTGAAATGTTTAAATACTTACAATATTATAGCAATGTAGTTAGCTGAGTTCTAAAGAAAGAAAGGCCGCCAAAAAGCTAGATAAAACAAAAATAAGCATTTATTAATTAATAGATTGAAATATAAAAATTACAAAAAGTTAAAAAAGTTAATTGAGAAACGAATTATAGAGACATATTTTAATATAATAAATAAAGTGATTGAAATCTAATATACATACATATATAATGAACAATATAAAAATAATTAAAAATAATACCGCAATATAATAAATCAAATTAAAGCTGATAAACATAATAAAGATAATTTAATTCAATAGAATAAAATAAGTATCGATAAAAAAAATTGCTGTTGCATTTCACTAATACATTAAAATAGCACACTTAATTATAAAATGTATATTTAATGTACTATAAAAAGATACTGAAATATGTAGATAAAATATGTGTAAAAACTAATCTTTTTTAGAGGCACACAAACATAATCTAACATAATATAATAAAGTGAACACAGCAATTGATAACTACTTTTGAATTTTGATAATGAGTGAAATAGTAATAAATGCTTAATAATAAATATACTAAATAAGTATACTGAATAAAATACACGCATGAAACAAGTGTACTTAATACAATATATATATTTTGAGGAGTGTTTTTGCAACTACGCAATTAATAAACTAAAACTAAACTAACAAAAAAAAAATATACAAAATATACTGAATAAAATACAAATATGAAATAAATGTACGAAACACGATATAAATATAGGTTGAAAAGTGTTTTGCAACCACAAAATTGTGGAACATAAACTAAACTATCAACAAATTCAAATTATTTTAAATCTAATAAATATACGGATTTTTAAATAAATTACAAACTCTAAGTAAAGTACTATAAACGATTTAAATAAAGCTTGAGATGTGTTTTGCACTCAAAAAATTAACTTAAACTGAACTCATAAATAATGAAAAGTTTAAAAAAATATACTGTATACATCTAAGTATACTGAATAAAATACAAACGTGAAATAAGCACGATATAAATATAAAGAAAGAAGTGTTTTGCAACCACAAAATTGAGAAACTTAAACAAAATTAACAAAGAAAAGCATCAAAAATATACTAAAAAAAGTATTCTGAATAAAATACTGAAGTAGTTGACAAGTAGTTTTGCAGCGACAAAACTAATAAACTCTTTTGAGAAGCAAATAAACCAATTTGCCATAGACTGATGTTAAGCACCTTAGACGCAGTCCAATGTCTTTATTTAATGGCATTGAAAAGCCGTTACACATATTTTCAAAACTATCAAAAATAGTAAATAGAAAAAAAAACTATGGTAGTCTGTTTTGTGTGGGCGTGGCGCTTTGTCATTATATGAACTTTCATTTTTGTATGGGGCATTTTAAGTATATTTCATCAACACAAATTTGGCTAAAAAGCGGCCTGAAAATGGCCAAATAAGCAGGCTAAATATAAACAGAAATTAGCTAAATTATATTTTAATGGACGCTCAACTCGTTTTGGTTTTTTTTTGTTTTTTTTTTGCTGTTGACTTTGCTAAATACTTGTCGATCAACTAAGCGAAAAACAAAAGCAAAAAGCAATCGAGACTTGGGTTATGATTAGATAGATTTGTTGCCGATGCGCATAATTAACGCATTAGTCGCTCTTTATTATTATAATTTTGAGCTGTGTGTGTTGGTTTTTCTCCTATGCCTTGTTGCCTTTTGACTTTTAGTGGCAAAAAAAAACCAAATTCAGCACAAAATTATTATGCAATCGATTGTTGTTTCGTGAGCAATCTGCAAATGATTTCAATATAATTATAATATTGATTTGCCTTTCAAGGTTAACAACGCCAAATCACTGTTGTTTCTTTTCTTTGCAGGTGCCATAAATATGTTCATTGATAGATTTAAATTGTCGAAGCGATCAAATGATCATTTGATATCGCATCGCATAGCATCTTCCCCCCTTAGCTTAAATTATAATTTGTTTGTCGCGGAAATAGCGACCAGTTTCATAATTTCCTTATCGCCTTTGGCCATAGCGAAGAACTGAGAATTTGAAGCGTGTGTTTCGGCTCACTAAATTATGTTTAACACTTGCTTTTCATATTTTACTACGTTGTTTTGCATAATCTATACACATGGTGGCAGTTTCTTGATGACAAGTTGGCAGTTCTTAACAAACAAGAATCTCGCTACGTTGCGTTGATAATTCCTAATAAAAAGAGATAACAGAGAACAGAGAATTTCGAAACGTTCGTTTCGGCTCTATAAATTATGTTCAACACTTGCTTTTCATATTTGCAAATTATTTACTATGTTTATTTGCATAATCTATGCACATGGTGGCAGTTCCTTGGTGACAAGTTGGCAGCGCTTGACAATCAAGTGGCTCGCTTCTTGTTCTACGTAGCGTTGCCAATTGCTGAGAAAAGATCTTGCGATAAGTCGAATATTATACGAAATTCCGAAATTTATCATTTTTAAGCACAAAACTTTCTCAAAAACGGAATCATTAGTGATGACAGCAAAAAAAAGCAGCTTAAATCCGACGACTTGAACTAAATATTGAGAAAGCAGATTTATATGGTTTTTTTTTCTGTTTGTTTACCCCAAAAATTCCCCAATTTGTGTCTCACTCTCTGCTCGCGTTTTAAGGCTAATCACAGTGACAGTTTTTGTAAAGTGAAGTCATCTTTTTAATGCGAGCAATTAAACCAAAAAAAAAGTACGAGCTAATAAAAAATTAGAAGAAAAGAAAAAAGTGTGATATTAAGACAATAAGAAAGAGCAAAAAAAAGACAAGCAAAGAAAAAAGTAAACTTCAAAAGAAGACGAGCTGAAGCAAAATGCAAATGATCTCGTTAAGAAACAATTTGGCATTTGAGACGAAATAAAACAAATAAAGCAATAATGGAGAAGAGAGAGAGAGAGAGAGAGAGAGAGAAAAAAAAATATGCAAGACAATGCACAATATTAAACGGGGGAGGCGAAAGAGAAAGAGGAAGGAGGAGGCGAAGCAAACTTGAAACATAGTTTGAATTCGAACGAAAGTGAAAATGAAAATGAGATTTACGTGACCAGGCGCAGATTTATGGCTCGCACAGATGTTTTACTTATTTCATTTTTCTGCTTTTTTTTTGTTTTTTGCTTTTTGCTGACTGCAACAGTCGGAGGCGCCTCGCATTGTTTCAGATGCGCCGCAGCACATACATACGAATTAAATTGTTGGCAAACAATTAACTCGACTTGCAAAGTGAAGTGAAGTCGATTCGTGTCGCGTCGCGTCGCGTTTGGGGCGCGTCGTTTGCTGCATTTTAATTTCGATTTGCATTCAGGGCCAAAAGAAAGCAGCAGCAGCAACAGCGGCAGCAGCAGCAAATGGGCTTATTAAAATATCCAATTATTGCCAAATTGAACGCAGGCAGCGAAACGAAAGTGAAATGTTTCACCTCGACGCGACTTCAACGCGCCAAGAAACCCAATGAACCATCGAGCCACCTGAAACTCAAACTCAAACTGAATCCCACTGAAATTGTAGCCTGCAGTTGCTGCTGTTGTTGTTGTTGGCCATATCACATCACCTAACATCGCATCGCATCGCAACGCGACGCTTCGAGTGGCGGCCTGAGAACCCGTCAACAAGACGTGGCTCAGTGCCTGCTGAATTGTTGTTGTTGTCGATTCAGTAACGCCCTTTCAATGCCCTACGATTTACCACTTACAATTTACCATTTACATAGCTGACAGGTGGATCAACTTTTTAATTGCGGTTGCCACCACTTTATTGACTAGTTAACTATCGTTAACAAAAGGGTCAAAGCAGTCAGCTAATATAATTTCCAAACACTTTATAAATCATAGGTTGAATCTATAAATTTATTCAAGTTATATATTATCAAGTATATATTCCGCTGAAGCATGCACCATTAAAAATGATCAGCGCATTCAGCTAATACAATTTTCGACAATGCACTTTATAAATCATAGGTTAAATCTATACATTTATTTGATTGGATACTCAGTATTGAAATAATGAAAAGATATGCCAGATTATATACCGAGTGTCTTTATTTAAGTTTATTTTAAAAGTATTAACAAAAGAGATTAATCGATTCATTCATTCGACTAGTTAACTATCGTTAACAAAGGGTCTGTGCAGTCAGCTAATACAGTTTTAGAAAATACGCTTTATAAATCATAGCTTGAATCTATAAATAACATATATTCGAGAGGAGACTCAGAATGAAAATAATGAAAAGTTATGTCAGGTTCAATTCCGAGTGTTTTTATCTAAGTTATGAAAACATTTATCTATTTATTTCGTGTTTTGTATTCCTTTCTTATTTCTCAAGCACTGGTTCAAAAGGCTTTTTACAGTTTGTTTATATTTGTTTATTTCAACTTATGTTTTAAAGCATCAAATCTTAATGCTAAGCTAATATGAAAATATGTTAGTTTTAAAGTAAATTTTATTATGAAAATATTGTTGAAATGCATTAAATTGTGCGTAAACGTAATATTTGTTACTATCGATAACTATCGATACTAGAATAATGACAGCCAAATGCCAAATGCCAAAGAGTTTATTCTATGTAGATATAAAACTTGGTAGTTTGAAGAATATATTTATAAATCATGCCATCAAATTTAAACAATCTTAATGCTAAACAAATATGAGCAAATCTTTAATCCCAAATATGTGCTAACCACATTCATAAAAATATTGCACTACAAATATCGATAGTAAACATTTCAAAGACAACACTTATAAGCAAAAGTTCTTACTATCGATAATAGAGAAATCAAAGGCAAACGCCAACATTTCTGCTCCGACAGCTTCGAATATATTCTAGGTGTGTGAATCATTAAGTTATTTGAATTTATTTTCCAGCACTTCGCAGATACTTATCGATACGTATGAACTGGCTTCAGTTCTCGCCCTAAATCATGGCGAGTTATCGCTGTGCCTGCATCATAGCTGGGGTGAATGGGGCGAATACTTAATGAATGATGCCATCATCATTCGCATCCCAACTCAACTGACATTCTGTTCTTGTGTGTTTGCTATCTCTTCGCTTGTTCGAAAATGTCAAAATATCAATATCAAGGTTGCAATTATCATATGCTCGATAGCAAGATAAATCGATTGTCATTAATCAATGCGAAAGATTACAAGCGAAATGATATCATAGTGAAATGTTGTATTTTTGGTTTTTGTTTTTCGCTTATACATTTTTTTTTTTTTCGTGGCTGGGAACTTTTGGTGGCATGTTAATGTTATGGGCTTTCCCTTGTGTCTTGTTTTTTTCAGGTTGGTTGGTGGCATTCCCATGCGGACCAATCGATTGCCGATTGTTGATTGTCGATTATGTAAGCTCTCGACCAAACGAGGCGTCGTGTGACGTATTAATTGAACTTTATGGAACGCAAACAACTCGTTGTAAGTTGCTGGTGCAAGTTGCAACTTTGTTGCCGCCATTAAAGTCAACTCCTTTTTGCTCTGCTCGCATAATCGAATGTTTTATGCTTTGCTCTTTTCTTGATGCTGTTTCTTGAGCTCAGCTCAGCTCAACTCAGCTCAGCTCCCCGATTGGCAATCCTCCAATCGACGCTTGTCGATCGCAAGTGACCTGCTTTCTCTTTTGTTTTTTTTTTTCTCTCTTTTGCTGTTTATTTTTTTTTGGTGTTTTGCCCACTACCTGTTGCCGTTTTCGATTGTTCAACATTTGGGCTCCGACTTTGACTTCCAACTCTGACTTTGGCCTGTCGTCGCACGTGTTAATTGTTGGATGCTGTTGCGAAGGCCGCAATTCGAGTTCAAATGTCCACCAACAAGAAAAGTAGACCAAAAATATAATGTGAGTGAAAAGGGAACAACAACACTGAAAACTAGTTTCAATTTTCTTCAAATACAATTTTCGCCGCAAGCATCTGTTTTATCACTTAACATGGCTTTGAACTTTGTCGTCTCTGCATTGCATCTCTCAGATTGTTGTCATTGTTGTTGTTGTTGTTGTTGTTGCTCTTGGCACTTCGCCTATCCACATCACAAATGACGCTTAATGGTAATTATTACTGTACCAGTTTTGTGCCGATTGTTTTGCCTCGCATTGCTGTCTTGAATATGTCAGATTACTTACAAATAACAAGTTAATGTCTTGTCTTCATTGCTGTTGGTTGTTTGCTGTTTGCTCTCGCTGTTGCTTTGGCGGCTTATGCAAGTCAATGAGCTGTCCAACCAAATGCAAAACTATGCCCAAAATTAGCGATGAACGTCAGCTTAGAGATGTGACATTGCAGCACAATTGAGATGGGAGTAGACAACTATATGTATCGTTTATGTTCTAATAACAAATTTCATGACATTTCAAAGTTCTCCTTAGGAAGATGTTGAGTTTGTTAGCTACTGGGATAAATATCTAATTCTTAAAACATCAAAATTCAAATATCTTTTGACAGATGATATATATTGTAAAAAGACCACCCAGGTATCACATTTAAAAAAAGAACAACTCTTGGTTTCGTTTTATTAAAATATCGATAAAATAAAAAGAATAAGAGAAAGAGTCACAATAGAAAAGTCAAACACTTTTAGCATTACAAGCTTAAATTTACTTATTGAATAATGGAAACGCTGTTGCATTGATAACAGAGTTTAATTGTGATAATAATAAGTGAGATCTATAAATATTTGAATTTTAAGTGCCATAGTTCGATAAATCGGTTATTGTTTTCAATTGTTTAAGAGTTAACGTTTAACGTTTAAATAGGAAAACCTCAAATTTTGGTTTTGTTTAATAAAAGTCTCCCTTTCCCATTGAAAACGATTGTGTTATCGATACATGAGATGATAAATATTAGAATTTAAATTACTAAAATCCAAAAAAATCGGTTAATGTTTTCAAAAGTGATTTGTGAAGAGTTCAATCATGAAAAAATGGAATTCCTTGTTGTCTAATAATAGTATCACTTGCTAAGTGAGATTAATATATATTATAATTTTAGTTATCATAGATCGATTACTGTTTTCAATTGGCATTAGAAAGAGTTAACTTTTGAAACGATCAACCAGAAAAACCACAAACTCCGTCGATAACAAAGATTTAATGTATTATCGATAAACATTAAATTATTGTTGTCGCTTGATTAAGTAAAGACTTAACTTTTGAAGTGTTCAACCGGGAAAACCTCGAATTTCGGTTTTGCCTAATAATAGTATCACTTTCCCATTGATAACAAAGTTTTCGCACCGCTTTAATTTGATTAAGATGCAAGTTGAGTTAACTATCTTGTTGAACAAATTGTTGCTGCCCACTGATAAGTGATAGTTATGTTATGTGTGCACATGTTACAGGAGAGTTTAGTAAAAGTTGTAAAGACCCCGCTATCGAATAAATATGGTATATAGTCTAGCGTATGTAATATACATATGAACATCTTGTATGACATGTAATCGAAAACAATTTACATACGTAATATAGAGACTACGATGTGACTACTAAAGTAAATTTATGATGTCATTTATCACTTGTATAACGCATTAAACTGACAGCTAAACTAGTCGCTATCGCTCGCCGTCTCTCTCTCCCCCTCTCTCTCATTATCGCTATCTCCTCCTTGAGTCTAGCGGGAGTTCAACGATATCTATCGACTATCGACGATCGATAGGCGATCCGGTTAATTGGGCGGCTGGCAACTTGGCCATCTAACGGTAACAACGGTGTGGGGCAGCAGCAGCTAATTAATGCGGCGCGAATAACAAGTTGCAACTGGCAACTCTGGCAACTGGTAGCAAAATGGGAAAATGCATAAAATGCCAATTGGAAAATGGCCAGCGGGAAATGCATTGATTGCTTGATCGCATTGCCCCATGCTAGCGAGTTTTCACCTCACTTCAATTCACTTCGCTGTGCTTTGCTGTGAAAATTTGAAACTCGAGACGCCTCGCCTGAAATGTCGTTAGATAATTTTTAATGCCCATTTACACAAATTAGTTATGCGTAATTTTCAATTGGTTTTCCATGCGCTGCAATGCGATGCGATGCGCTGCGATTCGTTTGGATTTGATTTGATTTGATTGTCGTCATTACTTATTTAACATCGTTCAGGCATTCGCCTTGGCCTGGCCTAGCCTGACTTGGCTTGGCATGTCGTGGCCTCTTTACGCTTGGTCTCTGCTCAAATATGTACTTTTTGCTTTATACTACTCTGATATCATCGAAATGATATTTTAGAATTGAATTTTTTGTGGTACTCTTTCTAAAATAGAAAGAAAAAAGGTGCTTAAATTAAGAATACAATCATGAATGAAGCTTATAATGTCTAAATTGATTCAAGAAGGTGCCCAAATCTGCAGTTAGGTTTTTCTTTATAAACTACTCTGATATTATAGATATTATAGAAATGATGAATACTTTACTCTTTTTCTCTTGAGAATAAAAGCTTAAATCAAGATTGTTTTTTTTTATCGAAAAGTTCTTGAATCAAGGTTTGAAATCTTTTTAGTCTACAATAGAATAAAACATTCTTAAGCCAAAATTGTAATCTTCAAAAAAGATGGATAAAAATCTTATTTCGAGATTGTTTTTTTTAAATCGACCAAAAAATTTAATCAAAATTGCAATCTTCTTTCTTCTTCTTTTCAGTCTAGCATAAAACTTTCTTGCATAGAAAAATTTGAAGATAGTTTTTTATTAAGTTCGAACAATCAAGATTGCAATCTACTTTTCTATCTAGAATTTTTTCGCTCTCTGTACGACATTAAATTTGTTCAATTCAGCATACCCCTTTTGTTTGCGCTTTGACTACAGGGTATTGCCAATGTATCCGCTACGCATTTGACTTGACTACGTTCGATTCTTGTGCACTTGTGCTATTGCAATTGGCAATTAAATAATCAGCACACTGCTGTAAATTGTTGTGGCTCGAATTGAGGCTGTCAGCCGCAAACCGTGGTATCACTTGCACAATGAGAAGCGCAAAGAAAGGCGCGTGATGTGTAGAAGATGATGAAGAAGAAGTAGGAGAACGTCAAATAGGAAAACGTCAAATGGAGTTAAGACATTAAGCTGTTGAATAAACTACAAAGGCAATTCAATAATTTAAAGCCTAGATTAATTAGTGTGTGGAATTTCAGAGCCCAAAAGTCACAAAACAATCACTGCAAATTGAGGAAGTTAAGTGCACGAAATTCCACAACTGGCAATAAAACAATTTGTTATGTGATGTTAAAAAAGCAATAGAAGATGTCTTTGTTCTGTTCTGCCCCACTGTGCGCGCACAGTGTGCGTTCAATTCTCGGTGGTTTGTGTTAATGGCATTTATAAAGTGAACCGCACAAAGCAATCTTAACTTGACTTGGTTTCTTTACAAAAATATTTTCGCTTGTCGCAATTAGCGGGCAATTATGTCTCTATCAATGTGTAGTTGTAAGCGTTGTGTGTGTGTGTGTGTGTGTGTGTGTGTGTGTGTTTGTGTGTGTGTTGTATCTCAGCACGCTTTTAGTGTTTGCTCAAGGTCGAGTGAGAGAAATCGGGCACGTGTTGTGTGCTTTGCTGTGTTGTAATAACCAAATCCGATTAAACATAATCCAATATAAAATTTTCTCAATGCAATTGCAGAACTACAAGGAGAAGGATGTGGGCAAGGTTGTGCTGTACACCACAAGCATGGGCATCATTCGGGATACTTATGGAAAGTGCGCGAATGTTAAGCAGATACTGCGCACTTTGCTCATCAAGTTCGAGGAACGCGACGTCTTCATGAGTCTCGAGTATCAGCAGGAGATGCGCGATCGAATGCAACACGAGACGATACGTGTGCCGCAGCTCTTTGTCGAGGGTCAGCACATTGGCGTGAGTAACTGACAAATACATTACCTTGGTAATCGATTTGTAACTAATGAGTTTGCATTTTGCAGGATGCGGACACTGTGGAGCGTTTGAATGAGAGCGGCGAATTGCGACAGCTGCTGCGGCCTTACAAGGTGAGAAATCTGTGAATCTCTTTTTGAATAATCTTCTAACATTCTCCCTCTTCTCCCTCGCTAGTCTCTTGCAACGGCTTACACCTGCCAGACGTGCGGCGGCTATCGCTTGCTGCCGTGCCCCTCGTGCAACGGCTCCAAGAAGTCGGTGCATCGAAATCACTTTACCGCCGAGTTTGTGGCTCTCAAATGCATGAACTGCGATGAAGTCGGACTGGTCAAGTGTCCCAATTGCTAGACAGGAGCACAGAAGCACACAGGACATCAGCAACTGGCAACTGGCAACCGCAGCTGTCTAAATTTAATTTATTCACTCGCGTACCATTTTTTTTTTGTTTCGTATCTACTAGGAATATTATTATTACTATACGTATTTCTATCCGCAGTAATATTTTTTTTTCGATTTTTTTTTTTGTATTTTGTATATGTATCTGTTTATGCGACGAAGCGCAAATGTAGTCGTTTGTTATTAACAGTTTGTGATATATATTTGATTCAGAGTTTTGCTGCCAAGTTTCGCATATTTGCAAAATTTTGGCCACAGCACATCTGACGGCGATCTGGCCCTAGCTCTGGCCACTTGGCGGAAGAACTGCACAATAAATACTTATATACATTATATACTCATAATCAATTGTACCAATTAAATTGTATAAAAGTAAAGCATAGGGAAAAACATAATCAAAAAGGTAAGAACTACAAAGAAAATAGACAGAAAAACACAAAAGAAAACACAATTTTTGCAGAGATGAGTATGGTAAGTATGGAAAGATTTTCGAAACCTAAAATTAGTATTTAGATTGTACAATCTGATGATAATAGAGTCCCTGCAATCCTAGCTATATATTTCCTTTGGAAATGATATTGAATTTGTCCGAAATATTGCTTATTTTCAATAAAGAACTTTCATTATTTAGCTACAAGTCTTCAAGATATGAAAGGATTTCGAAAGGAAATGCATTTCTCTAATCACACAATCCAATACTATCTATTGGCATTCAATGACTTCTAGAATTAAACATTAAAAATCATCGATCAATTTTTTAAAGGTGAAAACATGCAAAAAATGCGTAAAAATTAAATTTTTTGCTGTAACTTTACCATTTTATGGACGATTTGCGTGTCCTTTTCCAGATTGATAAATATTGATGTTAGGATTCAGAATCCGCACCAATATCCTTGAAAGTCCATCAAATCACTGAGATAAAAGGACTTTTTGCATAGAAAATATAAGCTATATCTCTGAAATCCTTGGCAGGATCTTGATCAAATTGTGTTCAGATGACGTTTTTTCGAAAGACCTTTCGACTGGCCAAAGCACGTTCAAATCGTTCTGTTACTTTCGGAGCTATACAGGATTTTGTATTTTCGATCATTTTCTGTTTGTTCTGAAACCGATACAAACGTTTGATTACTAGATGACCCCTATTTGTCATATGCCAATGAATAGATTTCGTCTTTACGAATCAAATGCAACATGTCCCATCAAAATCCGTCAAAATATGGCCAAGCTGTGATCATTTTTCTAATTTGCGTATAACAAAGCGTGTGCTGCAAAATAAAAAAAATATATGCCATACTTTGAGGGGGCGCCAATGCAAAAAGTAGTTTCCACGTTATCCCATAGATGGCGGTAGCAAACTTTTAGTGCAGCTGCTTGCTGCTGATTTCTGATCGCCTGGTATTTCACCTGTTGAGATAGCAAATTTTAGCCGTCGCGACGGTTTCTCGTGGCGGCCACCAACAACAACAACTACAAGAGAATAATTACAACAACAATAATATAAAAAAACTACAACAACAACAGCTATAACAATGACAACTATTACAACAACAACTATTACAACAACAACAGCAGCTATTACAACAACAACTATTACAACAACAACAACAACAACTATTACAACAACAGCAACTATTACAACAACAACAACTACAAGAGCATAATTACAACAACAATAATAATTTAAAAAAAACTACAACAACAACAGCTATAACAACGACAACTATTACAACAACAACAACATCAATTGCAACAACAACTATTAAAACAACACCAACAATTGCATAAACAACAACAATTACAGCAACAACAACTATTGCAAGACCAATAACTCCACCAACAATAACAACAACTACTATCAAAAATCACAACAACAACAACTACATATGGCTATGTGAAAAATCTTAACGAGAATCGACTTAGAGCAGCTGAAACACCAGGCGAACATAATAAGCAGCAAGTGGATTTCTGAATTTTTTAAAATTTTTCGGGCGACACATCTTACGTACATACATATAACTGCGTTTATGCATACTTCTGCTAGAGCATACGCGTTTTGTGGTGCATACTTTTAGGATGCATTTGCAATTTTGTTAACACACCCTATTTATTTTAACGTTAGCATACTTTTAGGTTGACATTTCTTTCGCGAGTCTAAACTTTTGTAACATACTTTCGTAGTGTGCTAATTAAAATTGAAGTCACTTTTATTATTTCGTGCTGCATATTTCTAAGTATAATTTTTTTTTCAAATTTTCAGCTTTTTATTGGCAGTTACGCTAGCTTCAATAATTAATAAAACTTAATTAATAAAAATAAACACTAAAAGCTTCTTTTTGTATTCATTTATTTTTAATTAAATTGAAATCAATATGACTTATTTTGACAGTTCAACAGAGGAATTATTATTTATTATATGTATAAATAAACTAGTGCAAAACACGTTTAATATACAATTTTATTTTAAAGTTTTCAGTGTTAAATAAAAAGCATTTCAACGTTTACAGCTGCAAATACTAGCCTTGATTAATTTGTCATAGTTTGACAGCTAAAAGTTTAAGAACATGTTCGTATTGTTTTATCTGTCTCCGTCTCACTATTGTGCCTCTTTTTCTCTGTCTTTCTCTGTCTCTATATATATATTTTTTCCCCCAATTACTTCAATACATTTTTGTCGGGCATTCTCCTTCGCCTTTGATAAAGCGGATTTTTGTGCTTTTGGATTGATGAATCGAGAGAAAAATGTCGACACCACCGCAGCAGCAGCAGCAACAGCATCTCGATGATCAGGAGGAGCTCCCTTTCGAGGAACGCACCTGCTGGATATGCTTTGCTAGCGAGGCGGAGAATCGTCGCGCCATCTGGCTGCATCCCTGCCAGTGTCGTGGCAGCACCAAATGGGTGCACGAGAGTTGCCTCTCGCGCTGGATCGACGAGAAGCAGAATGGGGACACACGGATGCGTGTCTCATGCATGCAATGTCGTGTCGAATACCTGATCATGTTCCCCAAAATCAGTCGCGTCGGCAACATGCTCGAGAGCATCCAGGATCTGATCCGACAGTGCAGTCCCTTTGTGGCTGTGAGCATCTTCCTGATGTCCGTCTACTGGACGGCGGTGACATACGGTGGTCTGACAGTGCTGCAGGTCTGTGGCCATCAGCGTGGCATGGAGCTGCTCGAAAAGGGTGATCCGTTCTTTTTGCTGCTCGCTCTGCCCTTCATCCCCGTTGGCCTTGTGCTGTCGCGTCTTGTGCGCTGGGAGGAAGCAATGTTGCGTTTGTGGCACAATCGTCGCTCAGTACTGCGCAAATTACCGCTCATCAATTGGCTGTGCGGTGGCCTCACGAATACGACAACGACAACGACGACGACGCCGCTGGCAGCCTTGCCACATCCGCCATTGCCTGAGGAGCCATTCGATGTAGCACGTACCTTTTGTGGCGCCATTCTGCTGCCCACCATATCGACGCTGACGGGCATTGTTCTGTACAGTAAGGTGCAAGTGCCGTTGCATCGCACGCTGCTTGGCGGCGTCACGTTCATTGGGTTGAAGGGAGCGTTCAAGATCTATTTGCGGCAGCGGCAATATTTGTACCGGACGCGGCGACACATTGTCGACTACACCGAGGAGAATTTGCGTGTCTATGGCGACAACTCGCAGGCGCAAGCATTGCGTCAGAATGCTGGCTACCAGGACGCCGATGCTGATAGCGAGGACGAGGACGAAGACGAAGACGAAGAGCACGAGCAGCTGAATGAACTCTTAAATGTTGACGACGATGTGGAGCAGGTTGATGAACATGAGACGGACATGATTATGGCTACCTTTGGCACAGTCTCAATAGCAACTCAAGCTACAAACACAGCATTAGGCACATCCATTGATACGGGAACAGACACAGATTCAGAGGATGGAGAAGATGTGCGAGATCATCTCGTTGTCACGGTGCCCGATCGTCCCTTTTCATTGCTCTCTTCGGAGAGATAGAGAGCGCAGGCCACAACTAAAAGAGGAAAGTGAAAGAAAAGTGTATGGAAAGTGTTAAGCAAATTGGAATCGTAGTGTTATCTATACAAATATGGCAAATACGGATCACATACAAATTCACATTTATGTTATAATTGCAACTTCTTGTTTTTCAAGCGTCTCTCTAAACAAATACAAAATCATTAAAGTTACACATGGTTATTTCAGCTATTTCTTTGTCAGAGCAGAAAGCATCTCCATGAGAAACTTCTTTGGGAATTGAAATGCATTTTAAGCCATTGACTTATCTCGAAATGATTATGTTTAGGATTATTTTTATACATTTCAGCATTTGAATTAATTCACTTAATGTTGTTAAATTGAATTGAAATTTTCTGCAGTGAACTCCGACACTTTTCGTGTGCCAGTGTTGAATGAACACATGAATGTGCAACATTGCAAAATATACAGCATACTTTTTAGGGCAGCGACTGAAAATGCCAGCGAAACGTTAAGAAATTAGCAGTATTGAATTTACAATTCATTGAATAACATTTTGTTAATTATTTGAGTAAAAATTCCTAGCTTGTTGAGATTAAGTAGAGATTAAATGAAAGTCATTCAGCGCACATCTAGTTGCCTTTGCCCTTGTCATCATAGTTGACTTGGACGAGTTTAACTAACGTCGGCTCATTCACTCAGAGCAAGTTCAGCAATTCGGTCTAGAATATCGAAAGAAAAATATTAAAAGTTAAAATTGTATGTACTTATTTTGCGTTTTCAACCTTTCGCGACTTTCTTGTGATAAATTCTCATTGAAAACAAAGCGTAAACGTTTCACGTTCATTCACATTCGGTCAAACGCGACTTTCCCAAAGAATTTCGAGTGATTTTTTACCGTCTTCGCGCAATCATGTCGGACCATGCAGCTGTCTCTGGTGTGCTGAACGCTCTGCTCTGTGGCGTCACTGGCTATGGATTCTATGCGCTGGGTCCCCAGCAGCATCCGTATGCATTCACCGCCTGCGTCATTGGCTTCTGTCACGGACTCTTGGGCATCGTCGAGTGTTGTTCTGGCGACTCGAATGTGACGAGTGCGAAGGAGACAACGAACAGCATTATGGAAATTGTGCCACTGCCGTTGGTCAACATTGAACTCTTCTTTGGCGGCGAAGGCAACAACATTGCCTTGGGTCATGGCCTCTTCATTGTGCCCATGGCTATTTCGGCGATCGTTGCTCTGGTGAAAGGCAGCGAGGAGGGCGACGAGACAATGGAAACCCTCAAGCTGCTTACCATATTGGGCAACATCACGTCCCTTTGCTATCTGGCTGTCAACGAGGGCAGCTGGGTGATGGGCGGCATGGCTGCCTTGGCTTTCATGTCCAAGTATGGCGCCGAGTTCTTGGAGCAACAGCTCGAGGGCAGCGGCGAGCCAATCAAGTATCTCAGCTGGTCAGGATTCTATTTCCTAACCACCTTGGCTGTCGGTGGCGAAAAATAGTTCAGCGCAATTCCCCTTCCCCTCTCTGGATAGCCAATTCTCAAATGTGTGAACTCATCATTGGATCACGTGACGATGATCAAAGCAGCAAGGACGTGAACCCTCAACCGGAAATGAAACTGATTACTCGAATTACTCTATGCGATGAAAAAAACCCTCAACTTTAAATTAGCAATTAAAAAAATCATTCGTTGTTAACATTCGTCTATCATTTCATCAATCAACTTTAAATCAGGGATTCTTTTGCATAAAATACAGTTCTAAAATGTATCGCGAGTAACTTGGAGACAGATCTGCAAAATGTAATCGCATTACGACTTCGTGAATCGATAGTCAGTCAATCATTCAAAAAGTCAATCAGTTAAATGAGTGAGATTGGCAAAGAAAAGCAATATACTTTTGCATTTGATCAATCAATCAATCAATATGAAAATATTCAAGTTGGCCTTCCTGCATTGCGTTCAATAGCCAGTAAATCAATCAGTTATTCAATTATTAACTTATAGCATAGTCAGTTCTGAAGCAAGTTATTCCGATCAATCAACAACAATCAGCTATTCAATCATCATTATAGACAGTTTGGGGATCGATAGCCAGTAAATCAATCATTCAATCAATAAATGTTACTATACTTAGTTCTGAAGCAAGTAGTCCATCAGATCAATCAATAACAATCAGCTATTCGGCTGGCCAATCAATCAATCAACACAATGAAAAAGGGTTATAGGCATCATAAGTTAATAAATAAGCTAAGTATATTCGATGTGGCGATGCTTCTTTGCAGGTCGATAGCCAGTAAATCAATCATTCAATCAATTAATTATAGCATACTCAGCTCAATCAGATCAATTCACAACAATCAACTATTGCATCGAAAGATGGCATAGAAATTGACTTCGGCATTGGTTAATATCGCGTTAAGTTATCAAGCAAATAAGTCAATCATCGTGAAGAACAGAGATATAGAAAACTTAGCATTATATATGAAGATAATTTAGTTATCAGCTGAACCTATATACATTTTTCATACATATATGAAGATTATTCACCCGCTGAATTTCTTAAATTTTGAATTGCTACTTTATGGAGCCGGTCAATCAATCAATCAATCAAAACATTACATAGAAGTAGCTGTCAATCAATCAATCAGATAATCAGTCAATACATTTGTCAAAGGTAGATGAACATTTTTCTTAGAAAAGATTATTTATTTGTAGACTCAATCATTGAATTAATTTCTTAAATTTTGAATTGGTAGCTTTAGGGAGCCGGTCAATCAAAACTTTACACAGATGTAGGTGTAAGTTTAGCATTGCTTCTTTATTCAATGAAGGCCAATTCATCAATCAATCAGTCAATACATTTGACATAGGGGATAAACATTTTGCTTAGAGTTTATTTGTAAATTTTTTTTTTAAATTTTTGCAATGCAACTTAATGAATTGATGACCAATCAATCAATTAATCAATCCGTTGTATAGAAGTAGCTGCCATTCAATTAAGATTTTTACACTGCCAGAACATTTGAGCCAAACAATCAGAATAACTCGAATGTTAAAAAAACTTTTACTGCAGTTTAGTATAAATTACAATGCTAATAAAATGCATGTAGCATAAATAATATTGCACTTGACGATTAGCATTTATGGCGTAACTTTCCAAGGGGCAAGACAGATCGTAAATAACATATTTATAAATGAAAAGCTCAAATGGAATTTCCGCTTCAGCATTTGATGAGGAAAGAATCAGAAGTTGTAGTTGTTGTTGTTGTTGTGGTTCTACATTGAGTTGTGGTTGGAGTTTATGTGATAACTATTGCAATGACTTGGCAATGGCAACGAGTTGTGAGTTATATTATTCAATTGGCCCCGCCCGTGGCTTCTGAATGTATGTGTGTGTGTGTGTGTGTGTGTGTGGAGGCCCAACCTAAGCCTATAACGCCCATAGATGACAATGACAATAAGAACTAATAAATTTTAAGACGTAATGTCAACAAATGAAACGAGTACGCGTAAGTCGCCGGACCACGCGTCGTCGTCGTCGTAACGTTGAGTACTTTACTTAACTTTACTTTACTTTGATAGTAGTTTCTCTGCCTTCAACCTTAACCACAACTTGAAACCCCGCAGCCCGCTCTTTGAGAGCGTGCTCAATGACCATGACGCCCCAAAGTTTGTCATCGTTGTAAAAGTCATTTGGCTGATTTTGTTGTTTATTGTTGATTTTATGACTTATGTAGCTAGAGCATACTTTATACACATACATACATATGTTATGTATGTATGTACATACACCTCACCTCATCAGGGGTGATCGCTTTTGATCACTAGTTTGGTATTTTTGATTGGCAGCTGACGAAATCGAAATTGAAACCGAGAACTGGTTGTTACAAAACTCTCTGTTATCATAAGTAATTGGCCGTCATTGTTTTGGCCCGAGCTACAGCTCAACTCGAGACTCGCAGCTTGCAACTTCAGTTTCACTTCCAATTTCAAATTCCAATTCCAGTTCCGCACTTTAAGCTCAACTAAGCCTCGCATGCCCTAAAAGACTTAGCAGAGAGTCAATGAAGGAGGAGACGGACGAGACGCAGAAGGGCAAGGAGAAGGAGGAGGAGCTAGCAGCAGCAACATCTTTGATGAAGTCATCTGCAGTTAACCAATTGGCCATTTGACATTGATTTAACGAGTCCACGATAAGGTGCAGACATCGCCTATTGTTCTAGCTGCACACTGAACTCAAAAAGCTCGTCTGCATATCTAATGTATTTACACTGCCAGAAAAATGGAAGCGAGTTGCTAAATATACCCTAGCAATAAGTTCTGGATGGATTTCTTGAATATAGTTCCCATTATTATACTAACCATAAGTCAGTAGTGCTAGCTAAAACTAAATAAGATAAACAATACCAATAATAACGAGAAAAGCAACTAAGAAAGCTACAATGTGGAAATAATTCTTAAAATATACCAAATTATTATACTTAAATATACCAAAATCTATAATTGGCATTTAGTATAATTATACCAAATAAGTGCAACAGTGCTATATTATTCTTAAAATATAACAATTAAATATACCGAAAATATACTGAAATATTCAGAAGGCTATACTGACATACTAATAACAAAAACATCGAAAAAATACAAAAATATACCAGAGGCAATAATTGGTTTATCTACTAGAATAACATAATCATCGGTATTTAAAATTAATATACCGAAAATATACTGAAATTTTACATAATAATTTGCTACACTTGGTATATAATGACATACTAATAAAACACATACGGAAATAATTGTAACAATGACAATAATTGGATATCTATTAAAGTAATATAGTAAACCGAAAAAATACTAAATTATATACAAATATCGTATGTACATATATTTACTAAAGTAACACACTAAACAGTATTTTTAAAATAGTCACTTTGTTTGCAATTACTAAAAAGATGGAATGTAACAAAGACAATAATTGGATATCTACTAAACCAAAAAAATACTAAATTATATACTAATATCGTATGTACATACAATATCGTATCTACTAAAGTAACACACTAAACAAAATAGTCACTTTGCTTGCATTTACTTTGAAGCTGGACTCAATCAGTCTGCTAACTGGATTAAAAAGAATGCCGGCTTAAATGTATGTATCTTAGAGTGTACATCCGGCAAGCTGGCTGAATGGCTGACTGAATGGCTGACTGACTGACTGACTGACTGACTGACTACGCAGCGAGTGGCACTCGATTGTCTCGCCCTCAATGGAGACCCTGGGGCGGCCCTCGGCCACACACAACAACAGTTTCAACTCCAGCTCCAACTTGGGGTCGTTTATTGAACCCTTCATCGGATCCAACTGTATTGTGGGAAAATTAGATTTATTACTTCAGTGCGCAAAACAAAAGGCACACAAGGCATAACGTGATTAAGGGAATTTTGAATACTCTTGAAAAACGAGGCAGCATTTTTTTTCGCTTCGTTTTCTTTTTTTTTTTTTGGGGATCATCGCAAAACACCCACCGATTGTGAGTGTGAGTGTCAGCTGAGTCTTGCAAATATATAACGTATTTTTATACCCGTTACCCATAAGATAGAAGAGTTTTATAGCTTTGTGACCGTAGGAGATGTTTGCGACAGGCAGAAAGAGACATCTTTCCCATAGATATTAATTTATACTCTTGGTATTCTTTAGTATATTAATTTAACAAATGTAGACTTTGGTATATTTTAATATATGAGTGTACCAAATACATCCTTCGGTATATTTTAGTATGTTTTCTGTATATCAATATGCCAAATATAGTTTTCGGTATATCAATATACCAAATGCAGAATTCGGTATTCATTAGCCTTCGGTATATTTTAGTATTTTTCGGTATATCAATGTACTAAATATATAGTATATCAATATACCAATTACAATTTTCGGTATTTCTTAGACTTCCATATATTCAAATTTTTTCGGTATATTTTTCGGTATATTTGGCTTTTATAGCAAATTGTTAGCGAGTATATTGATACACCAAATATGAGCTTCGGTATATTCGGTAACAATCGAGTAATTACAGTATTTGTTATAATTTATTATTAAATATACCCTTTCGTATATTTTAGTATTTTTTCGGTATATTTAAAGAACATAACTACACTGTTTGGCTATTATTGCAAATCGTTAGCGGGTATCCCAAAGGCGTGTACACTCGACTGTAGTTTTCTTAGTTGGTTATTTTCGAACATTCATATTCATACTCGTATTTTGGCCCGCAGCGCTCTCGAGCACTCTTTAGAACGTTTGCCGCATGAAACTGCTCCAAATACTGGTCAAAGACAATAACAATAACATGCTGAAGAAGCAGCAGAAGCAGAAGCAGAAGAATCGTAGTTATTATCCATGAGCATTAGCCATAAAGATTGCGCTACTTTGTCGACTACTTTTTTACGAGTATCTGCAGCTTCCATGCCACATATCTACGAGATAAATATGCAGATAGAAGATACAGATAGAGATGGATATAAAAAGAGATACAGCGATAGCGATAAGCGTCATCTTGACTCGTTTGGGTTCTAGACGGGTTTTTCCGTCTTCAGATCGAAAGTGTAACTGAACTGAAGTCGAGTCGAGTCGAGTCGAGTCGAGTGCACAATCATTGTAAGTAGATTGTGGTTGGCACTTGGATGATTACCAAAAAGCGACATTGTGGTGAAATTGAAATTGAGATCGTTAATTGTAACTTGAATGCTTTATGAACCATAATAATAATATAGTAGATAGCAGAGAGAAGAGAGAAGAACTTTAATATTATACTCCCGCTTCTTTAAACTAAAATCTTTTTGATTTAAAATAATCACAAAACTATCACAAACTATTTATAATTGTATTTAAATTTTTTTGTGTTATTTTATAAGTTATTTGTATTATTTTATTAATTTAGAAGTTCTTCCGCCTTTCCTTTTAAATGCATTCAATTTAATTTCCACTAACTTTATCTTTGATTAGCAGCATTTCTTATATATTTATACTCTATGATTCATATTAACTATTCTTATGTTTTTATATGTCGAGCGCTATTTGGTAAAATAAAGTGAGCTTGTGAAACTTACAAATTGTACAAAAGAGAACATATTTATGAAAACTAAAATGCAAATCCTGATTTTTAGAACTACTCGAAATATTTTTGAAACAAAAACTCCATGTTGAAAAATTCTTAAAAAAGATTTCATTCTTTAATCATAGTTTTGAGATAAAAAAATAGTTTTTTTTTAAGATTGAAACAAAAATTGTAGATTGAAAAATTCTTAAAACAATATTTCATTGTTCAATCATTGTTTTGTAAAAAAAGATCTTTTTTAAGATTGAAGCACTCGAGATTGAAAAATTCCAAAAATTCAAAAAATAAACCAAGATTTTGATCTTCAATCATTGATTTGAGATGAAAAAAGGTTTTTTTTTTAAGATTGAAATAAAAATTCGATTTTTGAAAAATTCCTAAAAAAAAGATTTCATTCTTATGCATTATGAAAAATATTTTTTTTAAGATTGAAACGAAAAGAATGGAAAAGTTATTGTCACAAATAGAGCTGACTGCATTTGTTTCATGTGTTTTCTGCATGCTTCTATTTTCAACAACTGTCAGCAAATTTCATTCAATAAATAGTTATTTTACTTATTCCTCTCACTCGTTCTCCCCTTAATAATTTCCCCTACAGAACTTCAATAGACTTGCTTAACTGCTATCTTCATATTGATTTCTCTAGCATCTTTGATTCGGTTTCTATCGATGGCCAGCTCCTCCATCGTTCGCACTACGTGCCACACAATGTTGCAATGCAGCTGATAAGCAACGCGTTGTTAATCTGCCTTTCATTCAACGCAGAATGTCGCACGTAGCTCGATGATGATTGAGGCATTGAGTCCACGACCCAGAACTGTAGACGATCGGCTTAAAATGAAAATGATAGTTATATTGTTTTATAGCTGATATGATTATAGTTTTTTTTTTATTTCGTTGTTTTCCCCCTTCTTCCATTTTATTAAATTGTTTAAATGTTTATCGAGCCCGCGCTCTGGTTATCAGAGTTCAGTTTGGAGTCTCATAGGGAGTGGAGGAAACAGGGGGGAGAAGAGGAGGAGGGAGGGCTGTGCTGTCAACGCACTCTTGAACATCCTTATCTAACAGTCTCTATCTTGGTGGCAGGTGGCAACGCATTGCAATCATATTTCTATTTCTATTTCTATTTTCTTTATTTATTAGATCGTATTGTTCCCTTAAGAGTTCTTCGGAGTAGTGGAGACCACTCAGCTCTTGTTCGTTATCAGCTTTGCTCCAGTTCTTTTGCCTTTGGCCTGCAGCTATCTTTCATTTCTACACCATGCTGAAAGCATTTCCCTTTTCCCATTTTTCATTCTCTCACACTCGCATTTCCATTTCGATGATTAAACGCAGTTGAAATTGAAATTATAATTAAAATAGTTATCGAATTTTAGAAGCGTGAAAATCATTTCATTTAACTGCCAACAGTATCGCTAACGAAATTAATTGCATCGCCCCGCCAACTATTGGACACACACTCTAATCAAATTGAAAACTAAGAGACACACACACAACACACACACATACACACACAGATACTTAGACACCTGTTAACGCTCATAGTGTTTGCTTTTGGCACAGTGGAACAGCTTTCGTGGCATTCTTGGAGTTGTGAATGCAAATATGTTAATTGCAGACAGTGATTGACTCTGATGCTGACTCTGTACTTAAAAGTTGCAAAACCCACTCACAGCAAGCTGAGTGACTATGATATACCCTGTAGATTTTAGCTATACGTTATATAGAAATTAGACTTATTTTTAAAAATATATCCTTTTCTAAATATAAATATTTGGATTGATATGCAAAGCAAACTTACTCAGACTTTTAACTGCGGTGTTTACATTGCAACTGTGCTCGAATTTCTTGAACATCTAGAGTTTAATAAATTCAAAATTATATTTCTGCAATAAAATAGAAAAGACAAGAGTACACCGAAATTAATTATAATCTTAGTATGTATCAATAAGATTAATAATCTATTTGAGTCTTGTAGTATATCAACATACCAAATATAACATTTGGTATATTTTTTGGTATTTTTGCTATATTAATAATTCTTGAGATTATACGCACTTCTTTGCTTTTTTTAAATGGAATTAAATTATAAACGTTGGAATATTTAAGTATCTTGTTGGTATATCAATTTAGTATATTTTTGCGATTATACTGCATTTTTTTAAATTGAGTAATTTTAATCATATACCTTTGATATAATTTAGTATTTTTGTATATCAATTTAGTATATTTTTACGATTGTTCTGTGCTTCTATTAAAATGAAGTATTTTGAGCTTTGAATTCAACTGTAACATTGGGTATATTTTAATATTTTTTGTTTATCAATTTAGCACTATTTTTGCTTTTACTAAATTGTAGGATTTTAATCTTTGAATTCGACTACAATCTTTGGTATATTTCAGTATTTTTGATATATTAATACAGTATATCCTTAAGATAATACTGTACTACTTTGCATTTATTAGTTTTTTTCAAATATAACCATATATAATATTTTGTATTAGTAATCATACTACATACATATATTATTTGGAATTCTATTTTCATATTACAAACTTTTAGTTCCAGTAATAATAGTTGTTAGTATTAACATCTCACTGCAATTATTATAAAATTGTTATTATCAAAAATTCACAATATTTAGTATTAATTTTCGGAATCTATACTTATGCCTGTTGCTCTCATTGTTTTTCCTTTAGGTGAATATGTTACACAATTTATTGCTGTAATTCAAAAAGTAATTTGCTATTAAGCTAATGAAGCGTTGTAAGTAACAAAACAAAATAAATATTACAACAGTTGTGAACATGAAATTGGAAATATGTTTTCAGACCACTGTGCAGCATTTTTGTAAGCTACATTTTCGAGTGGGAGGCGGAGTTGTTAAATTAACTTGATGATTGTTAATAATGCATATCAATTGGGCAATTCAATATTTTATTTGTGCCATCGATTTGGCCGCATTTAAAGTCGATCGATACTCGCATTTATTGCTGTTCTCGTCGTTGTTTCACGTTTTTGTTGTTGTTGTTGTTGTTGTTTTTGTTGTGCTTTAGGCCAGCAATTCGCATGTTGATTTGATAGGGCCAAAGAGTGAACTTATTGGCCATATAGAAGCATAAACATTAACATTCATCAGGCATTCCGGTTTTTTGGCTTAAGACAGCGCGCGAGAAGAATGCCGACGAAGACTCAAGACAGGAGGCGAGAGAAAGGGGAGACGGGGAGATGGGGGAAGGCCGCGCAGACTTTGGGACTAAAGACAAAAGGCGATAACGATGACGATGACGATGACCCATAACGAGCTGTGCCTCAACCAACATTGTTGTTGCTTTTTTCGTTTTTTTTTTTTTTTTTTTTGGGGATCGTAAAATTCTCGCCCCATAGCTAAACAAATCGAGGAACTTAAGAATGCGAATGCTGTAAACTTTGTGTGGAATTAGAATGTAAAGTGAAAGGAGTTCTACAGGTTAATGGCAAGCCAACCAAACGAGAAGACTGAAGACTCAAGAATCCAAGCTGGGTTCAAGAAGCCTGCTGAGTGTTGTCTCCCTCTCTCCCTCTCTCTCTGTCTATTGCTTTCTCTCTCTCTCTCTGTCTTTCTGCTACTTTTCTGCCAACTGCGATACGATGTTTTAATGAATGAGGCATGAGACTGCATGAAAATTATCTGGCCACGATATGAGTTAAAAGACTGAGAGAAGCACAAAGAGAGACAGACAGAGAAAGAGAAACAGAGAGAGAGAGAGAGAGAGAGAGAGAGAGAGAGAGAGTGAGAAGATATGCTTGCAACTTGCAGCAACTGTATAATATTCGCGCTACTTGCCACAACAAAGTGCCACAAGAAGTGAGAAGAAAAGTGCCTCAAAGGGAAAACGATGAAAAATAAGAAAAACTTCCAATTGCAAAGCGTTTGAAGTAAAGAGTGGGAGCAAATGCAAAATTCGGGTAAAGTGGCAAAAAACTCGTTAAGCTCTTCACGTAATTGTTAATTAGCAAGCGATTAAATTTGAATATAAATTGTCAATAAAATCAGCTAATTACAAATTAGTCAGTTTTAATGGCTAAAAATGCAATTCTTTAGCGGCTATTCAAAAGGCATTTTTCCTTCATAAATTGAAATTTTCTCGAAATGCAAAATGCATTTTAAATGCTTTTTTTAATTAACAAGAGAAACGAAATTTAATTTACTTTTGATAGATTATTTTTAGATTTCAATTCAAATTAATGAGAATGAAAGCTCAAATTTTGACTGATGTCAATCTGGTATGTTTTGAACTCTATTTACAAATATACATTTTGGAATATTTCAGTATTTTTTGGGTACATTAGCTTGGAATATTTATATTCTTAATATTCTTTAGTATAATATATTTTAGTGTTTCAATATACCAAACATAGCCATTTGTGCATTTCAGTATTTTTCGGTATAATAATTCGGTAGATTTTAAAAATACTAATTAATAATTTCAGTATTTTTTGGGTACATTAGCTTGGAATATTTATATAATAATATTCTTTAGTATATTCTAGTGTGTCAATATACCAAATACAGCCATTGGTGCATTTTAGTATTTTTTCGGTATAATAATTCGGTAGATTTTAAGAATAATACCGCACTGTTTCTGTCACAGAAAAACAAAGTTATAAATAATCAAGTACCAAAAATGTTGGTTCCAAAAGAGCGTCAGGAATATGAAAATCCTGATGTTAGAAAACTCATCTTGATTTTAGAACCTGGTTTTTTTTCAGTGTATTCTTGTATGAAATATTCTTGAAATCAAGCTTCTGAGATTTTCATGTTCTTGACGCACTTCTAAGACCAAAACTTGTAGTACTATGACAGTTTTTTTCAGTGTAGCCTCAGATGACATTAAAAGTATGCTAATTGTATTTCTAAAATCTTTGCTATTAATTGTTGGCCTAATCGCTGGATTGGCATTAAGTTCCTTGCATGATTACTTGGAGAATGCATCGCTGTCTATTGAAGTTGCCACAGTTTGTGGCATATGTGGAGGATGGAGAATGGAGATGGAGATGAAGACTGGAGATGACAGCTGACTGTGGCAACAAGAGCAACAAGAGCAGCAACAGCTTGCGGAAGCAGATTATTAACACCGAAATAGTTTTGTGTAGGATTAGTGACAAATATTTGTGCAAAGAGAGGGATGGGGATGGGGGACGGGGGACAGAGAAATGGGCGTGTGGGCGGCCGCCGAGACGGAGACAAAAACGCGACGCGGCAACGCGCAAAGGCAACGACATGGGACAGAAGAAGAACAGAGAAAAAGAACAAGAACAAGAACAAGAAGAACAATTTAGATCGGAGCAACATCTTCATCTTCCGCATGTCTGCGCTATTTATAAGCAACTAATCGCCTAGAACCAACGACTGAGCGACTGGGAAAAGCGTCGCCAAACAGCCAACAAAACGTTGTGAACGACGCCAACGCCGAAAAACGCCATTTGCCATCAAAGCAAAGTGAAAAGTGTTCAACCTGAGGGTGCAACAAGCAGACAGCAGGCGTGGGGCAAGAGCGTGGGGCATGCCTCTCAGGTATGCCGCTTTTGACGTTGCCCATTGCTTGTTGCCTTTGCCTCATTTTGGAGCGAACATTTTCATGTTGCCATAGGACGCACATAAATTAATTGTATACTTCTTTTTTTTTGTCTCCCGCTCGCTCTCCTTCTTCTTCTTCGTTTTTGGGAACAATTTTTCGTTCGTCCGTCCGGAAAATGTTTTTGGGGAAAAGCGCGTTCAAATTGTTATTTTTAAGCTGTGCATGGAATGGCATGGAATTTCTATTTGTCAGCGCCATGACATACCGCAAGTATCTCTATCTCTATCTCTATCTCTATCTCTATCTCTATCTCTATCTCTATCACTATCTCTAGCTGTATCTATCTGTGTAGCTTGGCGTTTATTTCCATGGATTCTATTTTATTTTTATACAACAAATATTTTGACGAAATCGGGGCTGTGTGTAAAGGTGCGACAAAAGATACAACATTTCATTTACAATTTCAAAGTTGCCGCTGAATAAGTCAAATATTGTTTTCAATTTAAAGCAAATAAGTCAACGTAAATATCAATATTTAAAAACATTGTAAAAATGTTTTAAGTAAATCAAACTCTAAATTGCCAGAACTAAATAAGAGTGTTCTTAAATAAATGCATTTCAAAAATCATTGTCTGAAAATGTAAAATTAAAAGCAATTAAAATTGAGTTAAAGACAAAAAAATAAAAATATCTATCATTAAAATCAAATATTGTATTTTCAATATAAAACATATAAAGCTTGTTCTTCAAAGTCAAAGTCAATATCAATATTTAAAAACGTTTATGTTAAATTGCAATATCTTTAAAATGCATTAAAATCAATGTTTAAAGATATAAATAAAATTTAAAAGCAATTAAAATTTAGAAAATTAATTTGACTGCATAAAGTCGTTAATTTGTTCTCATAAAATTAAGTTGAACACGACAATATCAAATCAATTGGCAACAATATCTGTGCAGATTATTTAAAAGTTGTAAATCAAATATTATATTATATTGTCAATATAAAGTCAATTATAAAAAACTTTAACAAACAATTTTTTAATAAAACAAACTTTGCATTTCAATTATAAAAAATATATAAGAAAGTTTTTAAAAATGCATAAAAATAAAATGAATGATATTAAAATTCATTAAATTGAATTGAATGAATTAAGTCGTTAATATCTCCAGAATTAGTTTGAACATAAAATTTAATTAAAGAAAACAATGTAAACTCAATTATCAATAAATATTTATATTATATAAAAACTTTGAAATCGTTAAGCTTTTCAAATATCGATTAACTGTTGAGTTATTTTTCTTCTAAATATTACGTATACGCAAATTATTTATTATTTATATAAGATGTTCAGAAAATTGCTTTAAAATTGATCAAACTCAAAAAAAAAAAACGAAGCTTAACTCTTGTAATTAGTAATTGTGGAAACAGCATAAAAGCGATAATCGAATAAGTAATAGCGATTAAATCGAAGCGAAGCGAAAAGAAAAGAAAAGAAAAGTCGCAAGAGGTGTGTGAGAAATGTGGGAAATGGTCAATGGGAAATGAAACAAGTAAGAAAGCAGAGTGTGCTCAACTGCGAGATACCCGCTAATGTTCTCAATTATTATTATTATAATTGAAATATACCAAAATGGTGTACAAAAATAATACTGAAACAAGCCAATGACTGTATTTGGTATATTGGCAAACTAAAATATACCATAGACGCATTACGCATTAATATATTGGAATATACCAAAATTTATATTGCTATGGAAATATACTAAGTGCATATTCCGATAAATACTGAAATATACCAATGACTGTACTTGGTATATTGATTCACTAACGAGTTAATATACCGAATAAAACTGAAATTCACCAATGACTGTATTTGGTATACCGTAGAATATTACCGAGCACGTAGTACGCATTAATATACTGGAATATATATAAAATTTATATTGATTTACCTATATATGGTAATAGTGGAGTAAAAAGAAATATATTAATGACTGTATTTAGTAAATTGATATACTAAGTACATTCAGTAAATATACCCAAATATACTAAAACATATACCAAAATGTACATATATTTGGTATATCGATATATAGCATAGCATATATAGTAATAGTGTAGTACAAAGGAAAAAAGAAAAGAAAAGAAAAGAAAAGAAAAGAAAAGAAAAGGGGAGTTGACGTTGTCACTTAATAATGGCAAATGGAATTGCCTTCATACTGAGTTTTATTATTTAATGATGGAGACAGCAGCAGCAGCAGCAGCAGTGAGGTTGGATTTGGAGTTGGAGAGATGGCAAATCAAGTCGCAACGTTCGCAGCGTTTTCACTGGAAAACTTGAGGCCAAAGCAGCGACGTGACTTCCGTTGCCCATGCGAAAAACTTTTCTTGCCTGCCGAGTGTGTGTGTGTGTGTGTGTGTGTGTGAGAGAGTGTGTGTGTGTGGCTGTCAACAGGATATGTCTACTGCGTCGACGGTTTGTTGATGGCATAATTAATGCCTTGCTGTGACAACAGCAGCAACAGCAACAACAACAACAACAACGTGCAACATGCAACAATCGCTGCAACAAACTCAGTTCATCGTCTGTGGCACTTTCGGCTTTCGGTTTTTGAAGTTTTCCTTCGATATGGGCACACACAAGCTTTTCCGGTTTTCCTCAACACAACATTGTTGTTGTTGTTGCTGTTGCAGTTGTTGCCTGTAGCTTTCTTCTACCATTTTCCATTTCCATTTGCTGCCCGCCCCCTTGTCATAGTTGTTGTTGTCAGGAAAAACGTTTTGGAAAATTGAAAAGCAAAATGCAACATTTGATTGACAGCCAGCCAAAGCAACAACAAAGTCACAACGCCTCTTGCGACGCACCCCCTTCCCCTCCTCTCCGCTTCATCCACTCCTTCACCTGCCACTCGTTGTTGCCACACGAAGCGAGCGAGCTGAGCTCTTAAACATTTCAAGAGTTTTTCACGCAGTTGCCGCATTTCAGAATGTTTTAGGAAACAACTTTCGTCTTTGATATTTGATAAGGCGGCAAAAACAACAAACGACAAACAACGCGAACTGGGCACTTTAACAAAGGGGCAAGAAGAGCGGCGAGCGAGAAAAAGATAGTGAAGTGATAAAAACGAAGAAATTCTTGAATTCCTTGAAAAGATTTTGGAAATATTTTAGAACTGTATAATTTTATTATAAATACTATATATGAATAATTCTCCGGCGGAAAATAACATAAACTGAAGCAATATTCAGGTTATTCTCATAGCTCTGGAGTTATATTAACTAAGAATTAGCTAAGAATGATGAGACCTACAGGTATCGTTATCCTACCTTCTATTCATAATATACTTAAAGATGCTCTTTTAATGCTCATCATTGTGTAAAGAGACAGACAGACAGACAGACAGACAGACAGACAGACAGACAGACAGACAGACAGACAGACAGACAGACAGACAGACAGACAGAAAGACAGACAGACAGACAGACAGAAAGACAGACAGACAGACAGACAGACAGAAAGACAGACATACATGGACATACACAGCTGTACATATGTATTAGAGGTGGAGAACTATCGATGGCACTATCGGGACTATCGATGGTTGGCCACTATCGACACGCTCTCGATAGCGGCGCGCACTCTCGTCAATAGCGGTCGATATTTTTTCAAATATCTTTGTATACCAGCTTCCTCCGTAAAGTCGGAGAGGGTCTTCAGAAAAGCAGGACAAATCTTTTCAAATAGACGTACAAAATTATTGGTTGAAATATGTAAATATATAAATAGCAGTTAAGGTAAACCTAAAAAATAAAAATTTATATTATTTTAATAATAATTATTTATTATTTTTAGATAAAGATTGGAAAACCAATTTCATACTCTCATACTTTAAACCAATATGGATTATTTTAAAAACTAATTAAATTATTTTATTTTATTGCTATCGTCGATAGTTTATGGATGGCGCAGACTATCGATAGTTCTCCACCTCTAATATGTATGTATGAATTATTGTTCTAGCTGGATTTCGTTTATGTTATTTATATATTATGAAATGCAAATAACCATCTTGTCTATACCGTCCTACAATATTAATCCCATCTTCCTTTCAGATCATCATTATGATCGCTCGCACACCGCTGACAAAACAACTATGACAAATATGATCTGTACGATCGCTACTACTCAAGGTATGATTTTCGCAACTATCGTAACAGACAGACAGAATTGTAATTAAATACTTTTCACTTTAAATAGACTCTTCAAAATGTTGTTTGTTATTGTTGTATTTGTATCTTTTTGTGATCATTTTTATTCCATTTTTTTTTTTTTTTTTTTTTTTGGAGTTTGATCAATTTGAGATGCTTTCTATTGTTTGTATCGCAAAATTGCGGAGTGCCAATCCCATTGCCATTTCCAAGTTCGTCAACGTTTCAACAAGCGGTAGCATGGGTGGCATGCCACATGCTGCATGCAACAAAGCAACCCGCTGTGGCGCTTGTCGAAAGTAAAAACTAGGCCCACCTAGAAAAGCGGTCAAATCGCTTGAAACTCGATTCGATTGCAGCGGCGACGCCTTTTCATAATACCCTCGAATCAAAGCATTGACCCAATTGGGTATGCACTGCTTAAGGTAGGCATTTACAAAGTAACTGCAAAGGGTCACATTTGTATAGCATTTTTATATATAATATTAGAAAAATTTCACTCACGTTGCTCATTTACAGGGTATCTGGGAATTGTGCTTTTGTCAAGTCGGTGCAAGTGAAGAGTTTAAACGTTAATTTGATGTGAAGTGTGCATTGCTGGCGTCTATTTTGTACATCCTGCGAGCGTATAATTGCATTACAGGGTATCTACCAGTCGTGCAGTTTTTGATCAATTGCAGAAAAAAATTGATTTGCAGTGATGCAATCAAGTAAATGAGTATTTACCGTATTTGAGAGTGAGTAGTGTGTGAGTAAAACGCTTACAGGGTATCTAGTAGCCGGTCATTTTGTTGCTGCAACTTTGAATGGAGCGTTAAAAGTGAGATATTTAAAGTGTTTTTTTAATAGCGCCGAGAAATAAACGTGTTTTTTGTTGCTTTCGGGATTTACAGGGTATCTGCTGGTCTGACACGTCCATTGAATATTCAAAATAAATTTTGGAAATTGGTATATTAAAAGAAAATATCGTAATAAAGAGGTTGTTACCACTTACGTTTTATAATTCCGAATAGATTTCTGCAAAAAACGAAATTAAAAATTTTTTTTTTTAAATAAAATGGAAGTTGTCAATTATATTTATTTTTATTTTTCTAAATTAAATATTATATTAAATATATAAATGTACAAAATAAGTATTTATTTCTTGTAAATTAAACATGTAATTCAAATTACAGGGTATCAAATATTGTTATCAGTTACCAAATGCAATTTACAGGGTATATTCAGGTCGGCCAACACGAATTGTTCATAGCTCGAGAGTTTAGCGATCAAAAGCGCTCGCAACTGACAGATTGTGTTGCAATTTGCAGCGGCATGCAGCATGCAGCGTGCAGCGTGCAACATGCGCTGTTGCGGCGACTGTGGCAGACACGGCGACGCAAAGCAACTTGGCCCAGAGGCCATTACCGGTTATCTTGGCCACAATGCGGATATTCGCAGCGCGATTCTCTCTCTATTTCTCTATCTCTCTCTCTCTATCTATCTCTCCCTCTCTCTCTCTCTCTATCTGTGTGTGTGTGTGTGTAACTGTGCTTTGGCCTAGCCGAGGATCGGCATTGTTGTCGTTTTCGGTGTGCTTGCCACATGCCACATGCCGCACGCTGCACGTCTAGCTGCATCAGATAAGTTAATTGGCCATTTTGGCCCAAAGGGAAAACAGCACAAAACTGTTGGCAAGTTGCAAGTTGTTGACTAGTGAAACTCGTCGCGAGGGTGGCAGAGGCAGAGTTGCTGCAACTATGTTGCATGTGGGCTAAGGCCTTGCTGCCGCTGCTCTCTCGCAATTCGCATTCGATTTGCCGGCAACAAACAGCGCGAACAATGCAACGTCGAAAGAGAGGCAACTATGTTGTGGCAACTATCCGAGAGCTAGAGCCAGCTCTCGATTGTCGACTGTCGACTCTCGACCCAGTGACACAGTTTTGCAGCTCAATTCAATTCAATTCGCATTCAGTTTGTGCCTGGTTGCATGCCACACCGATCTGATAGCATTCAAAGTCGGCGGCTGCCACCATTTCGATTTCGATGAATGCATTTCGATAACTCAGCGGGCCAAAAAAAAGAATGCCACAGCTTTCAATCGCGACAAATGAATTCCGAATTGCGATTTGCGTTTACGCTTTAAATGTTAATTCGCAAAAGTGCATTTGATGGCTACACATCTGTGTCACATATGTATATCTGAATAATGTCATTCGATTAGCATTCGATAGACATACGTTTCTTATGTAAGCTGATTCGTAGGCAAACATTAATTTACTCGCTGTAGAGTGTATGTTAAATTCTTTTCATTAATATCCTTTGCAAACAGATTTCATTAATGATCTGCTATCGAATATTAGTAATCGATTACTATTTCACGATTGTACATATTTTAAATTATTCACAATTTGTTAATCCCTTTTGTCGCACTTGCTTTGCGTTGTAATTATATTGGAAATCGAGAATTTCAAGTAAAAGTTGAGAGCTACAGTAAATTTGACATTATAACTGTTATCGAATATTTCCAATCGAATAATGACTATTTAATTGACAACCTAATCTATCATCATCAATGTTACATTTCTACTTGTGCTCTACATTTTTTCCCAAAATATCGATTAGGAACAATCGATTGAATTTTGTGTGTATGATCGAATCGATTGATACTTATCGATAATTTGGGAAAACTTAGAGCTGAAGTAAAATTGAAATTTTCAGGTAATTTTATAATGATTAAGTGTTTAATTAAATATTCATTAATCTATCGATTATATTCGACACAGTAAAATATCAATTAGATTTTGTCTGTATAACAGATCAATTTATTACTGTATTAATGCTGGCAAATGTGTTTAAAGAACATTTTTTCTCAAATTTTCGATTAGTAACAATCGATTATAGTGATAAAACCTAATCGATTGCAAAATATCGAATATGAGAATGAATTGAACTTTCAAAATGTAATTGTTTTTCATTTTATGTTTGTGAACGATTAAAGCCAATCGATTAGAAATGTAAAGTATAAATAATATAAAGTGTTTAGCTAATATCTAATTTTAGTATTTTATTTTAATAACTTCGTAGAATTAACTTAAATGTCATAATGTATTTAACTTTTAAGGAAATCGATTTATGTAATGATAGGTAAATTCTTCATTACACCTAAGGTAATAAATGAAATTCCATAGATGTTGATTAGTAGCTTTGTTCACTTTCGTTGCATTTGTTGCACAATTGAGTGCAAGCATTTTAATGAGCACATTTATCGATAACATTTTCGCTGTTTTTTGTTGTTGTTGTTGTTGTTGTTATTATTGTTGTTGTGCTTATCGCTTCAATGTCAGCGTTGTTGCATTGTGTTAATTTAATTAAAATGACACGACAATTTGCGAATTAATTGCAAAATTGCCAAAGCACGCGCACACACAAAGCAAATGAAAAATGCAGAAATAATTTAAATAATTGCTCGCCACAAAAAAAAAAACAAACACAATTGATAAAAACTTATTTGATAAAATAATTGGCGCATGCAACACACACACACACACGCACACATACACAACAAAATCAGTGAGCGTATCAATTGATGTGTGTGTGAGAGAGAGAGAGAGAGGGGGAGGGGGAGTGGGAGGCTGGTCAACTGAATGAGCGAAGCAACAAATTGGGCTTTCATTCATAAAATGCAGTTGCAGCCATTTACTTGCCACAGGAAGTGACGCAATCGCAACTGACACACACACACACACATAACAATAGTCATGCTCACTCACACGCACACACACCCATAGCGACAAATAGACATGTCGCTGCAGTTTACACGCATCGCTGGCAGCGTCAAGTTTGTGCCCAAAGTCTTTCATTCTGTGCTGCGCTGACCTCGTGCTAAAGCTAAAGTCAAAACCGAAGCCGAAGACGAAGCCGAAGTTCGAGACGAAGTCAAAGCTGAAGCGAATGCAAAACTTCAACTCCAACTCAACGAATTGCGCAGCAACAACAACAACAACAACAACAACAACGACGTTGTCAACGCCGCAATTGTTGCCTATGCGCCTATGTCTGTCTATGTGTGTGTGTGTGTGTATGTGCCATTCACAAAATAGTTATGCAGATAGCAGAGTGCAAAAGCGAGACGGCAGCTGAGCTTTGTTGTTTTTGTTTGCAAGTGCAATTACAGCAACAACTTGCTTGGAATGCAAGTGAATGGAACTCCACGAAAGTGAAGGGGGAGTGGGCGAGTGAAGCGCGGCTCAGACAAAGGAGAGAGCGAGTGCGAGACAGATAGAGATAGAGAGAGCAGCAAGAAGTTGGCATTTTGCATTTTGCATTGACGAATTGCCAATTGCAATGGAATGAATGGAATGAAGTGACAGCAAAAAGCGCTGAGAAGCAAAACAAATAGAAGTTAAAGAGAGCGTGTGTGACTATGAGACACCCTGCATAAGTAATAAAGTATTAATTAATAAAAATAGTAAAGTAATTTATATTAAATATATTACATTTTTTGCTATTTACATGAGATTATAGGAACACAATTTCATAAGCAATTGAAATGAAAACTATTCTAATACAACATTCTCTTACATGAAGCATGCCCGTTTTGTAACACCTTTTCCAGGGTATTGGGAAAAGAACTGTTTTGGCAAATATTTGCAGTGGAATGTGTGTGTGTGTGTGTGTGTGTGTGTGTTTATGGCATAAATAACTCGAGTGCGACTCAAATAACTGTCAAATAACGAAATGCGACGCGTTCCTCGTTCACGTCCCGAGTGATTATTCACTTTGCAAGACATTGGAAGCGTTTAAGAATGCAGTAAATATATACATATGTACATATGTGCATTCATATGTTCTATATAATGACAATATTTGCATAAAATGTATGCAAATCTCATTCGATTGAAAACTGAGGGGGAATCACTGACGAAATGGCATTAGCGCACTTCATTAGAATAACAGTTGAGTGTTAATTACGTCGTCGCTTACGTAAGGCGCCATGGTTAATCCAAAACGTTATGCAAGCTGGCCTGGGGAATGCAGCTTTTACGTAAATGCGCGACTGGAATGCGATTAATTTGCAATTATGGCGCACATGATTAACGTAAGTCGCTAGAATTTAACGGTCACTTCAGCATTTCGAATTTACCACGGCAAGCGATAATGCCATCAAATGTTGTCCAACATTTTCGTTGGCAACAATGCTGCCGCAACATTGTCGCCCACTCAAAAAAACACTCAAGAGAGCAAGACACAAGGAGAGAGAGAGTACGATTGCACTCAACAAGGCAAAAAAAAGCTCAGCAGCCGGCAAACGTAAAACAGAGAGCAACAAACTACAATCAGAGAGAGAGCGACAGCAAGAGCGAGAGAGCTGCCCAATTTGGCGCGAAGCATGTTGGTTTTGTGCTTGGGCAAGGTAAGGGCGAACGCAGCGACGCGGGCAGCGGCGTCATTCTGTAGTACACACGTAGTACGTAGTTGTAGAAAAAAGCTCACCACTCACTCACTGATTGATTGCACTGTGCGCAAAGCTTGCTGTGCGCTGCTTGTGTTCGTTGGGCAGGCAAGGCATGGCAGAGCAGGCAGGTAGTTGGCAGCGGGGCGTGGCGCGACGTCGACGCAGGTTTTAGCTTCAGTGTCAACATTGTCTGTCTGCAGCTTTTTAGCACAGATGCGTGTGGGCGTGAGTGTAAGGGGCAGCAATATACTGCGCCCTCGCCCTTCCTCTAGCTGTCTGTGATTGTCTCAGTCGCAGTCTATTTGTGTGTGAGTGTGTGTGTGTGTGATGACGTGAAAGCAAAAGTGACCGTTAGCCGGTGTCTGCGCTGCTGCTGCTACTGATGCTTCTTCTTCGACTTCGTTTGCTTGCTCTGCTCTGCTTCTTCTTTGCAATTGCCCAAAAATGCAGACACACAAAAGCTAATTGCAATTTCGACGACCTACATCAAGCAATGGAAAGAGAGAGAATGATGGAGAGAGGGGGACGGTAAGGGGGGGTGTCTGTGTCTGTCTGTGTATTGATTTTGCGACTGTTGTTTTTACTGTCGTTGTTGTCGTTGTCGTTGCTTGTTGTCACACCCATTTGTGGCCATATTTTTACAGCAGTTTCGGTTTCGTTTTCGTTTTCATTTTCATTTTCATTTGTATCTCGTTTAGATACAAATCTCGCACACACACACATACACACACGCATAGGCAGTGCTCGTAAATGTGTTTGTTGGGGGTGGGGGCAAGGGAAGGGGAGGGGCGACTGGTCGCGACTGGCCAAATTTATAATTTGACATTTATGCATTTTTTATGATTATTTATTACGTTAATTTTTGATTAAAACTGGCGTCGCCTGCCTGCCCTCCCCTTCCCCTCTCCCTCCTCTCCGTTCCTCCTCATCCCTTGCTCAACTATTTTTGTTGCCTCTTAATTCATGTGCGACATCTTCAACTGTCGCTTGATTGAAATTGAAGTTCATGAACTTGAAATTGAAATTGAAATGCCAATTGAAATGTTACTCAAAACTGATGCTCTTACGTTGCTGCCCAACGTAACGTAAGTACTTTACGTAAGAACTTTACGTTACGTTAGCCGAACAGTTTATTAATGGAAATTTAAAGTGAAATTGAAATATTAATTCAATTTGATGGATTTCAATGTAATAAATTCATAATTTGCTCACAAATGAAAAATTTGCATATTAAATGCAAATGAAAATAATTTCGTTTCGTATTTAGTTTAATTATTGTGCAAAATTTTAGTTCATTTTGTTTTACATCTTTTCATAATTTCTTATATTTTGATCGAGTTCTATATTACAGTTAGTTTTTATTATGTGTGACAACTTTAAATACAATAATTAGTATCAAATTATATTAAATATCATGTTAAGTTATATATAACTAGATGAATAAATGTTTTATGTTTTTCAGGAAAATCTATTATTTATTATTTACTATCTATTATCTCTTTTTTATTATATTTTCTTCATTATTATATATAATATCTATTGTTTATCATCTATCACCTATTATTTATTATCGTCTTTAATTTGAAATGAAATTATTTTATTTGGCCACTGCAATCGAATCAAAATAGTTATTTATATCTTTATTTTGATAAAGCACTAATAAGTTGAAATTGGAAATTAAGATTGCAAAATGTATAGTTAAAAATACATAAGAGTAGTAAATATTTGTGCCATCTTCGAATTACCACTTGAATTTCAATTGCAATAAAGTTCGATTTGATTGAGTGCGATACTCGTCGTAGTTCAAGTAAAAGTAATTAGATTTTATTTCGAGTCACTTCCGGATGATTATGATGCTGATTAAGCCACGTCCAGCATGCACCTGTTGCTATCTCCTCAAGTACCTCCATACTCAATTCAAACAAACATCTAGTATTTAAATGTACTGTATACCAGAAACACACACACACACACACACACATACAACTGAGTCAAATCGTAGCGCTGCTCTCGCTGGGGAAATCTATCAATAACGTTGCCATGCGAAGCGCATAATCAGAGACTCGTAAATAATAAAACACAGACTACATTTATATTTTGTTTCGTTTTTGTTTTTGGGCTGCATATGTATGGCATCTGGCATTGAATATGGCATGTAGAAAATACTATATACTATATATAGGCTAGATGCCATTACTTTATACACACACACACACACATTCTAATCGCATAGACTATGGACCAAAAAAAGAAGAGATTCATTATGGGAAATTATGTGCTTTTAAAGAATTGTGAATCGCAGAAATTCGCTTATGTCATCAAGAAAACTGATTTATAACTTAGATTGAGATCTCTGCAAGCTGGCAGAATACCATAAAATAATTGACTAAACGGAAGCTGGTAACACTTAAAGCATTTTTGACTCTTTCATTCTTTATTGTTTTATTGAAGTATATCGTTCAAGTTGTTTTAAATGAATGAATATTAAAATGAAGTCTTAAATTTAACACAAATAATTAACGAATTTCCATTTTACAAAAATTCTTAAAGAAAAATACCAAATTCAAAACGCCAGCTGGTCACACTTAAATTGTTTTGCTCTTCTCTGTTGACTCTCATTCTCTTTTATTTTATCGAAGTATATCGTATGAGTTGTTTTAAATGAGTGAACATTAAAATGAAGTTTAAATAATTTCACATAAATACACGAGTTGCCTTTTTACAAATATTCTTAAAGAAAAATACCAAATTCAAAACGCAAGCTGGTCACACTTAAACTGTTTTGCTCTTATCTTTTGACATTCTTCCTCGTCCTCTTTTATTTTATCGAAGTAGAGAAAGAGAAATAAGAAGATTTAATCACTTAAACACGAACACGAGTTGTTCTTATTTAATTGTGTTGCCTTTTTACAACAATTCTTAAAGCACAAAACTTTGCACATACTCGATGGAGTTTGGGGGAAATGCGAAAAAGATGTCAGACAATTGCAATTTGGATTGAAGGGTTATGGCTTGAGATTATGATGTGTTTTTCGTGTTCACACAACTTGAAACATTTTTTGGGGGCCGCATTTGGGTTTTTGTCCCTTGGTCAGTTGTCGCCTGACAACAAAACTACGAAAAAAAAATGTTGAAAATCATTCGAGAGATGATTTAAAAATACTCGCAACGCGAGTGTGGAACGAGTCGCCTGCTTTGTAAGGAGTCTTCAGATGCTAATGATGAAAATAGCTCTCTGCATTTTCTTTTATTTGAAATAACTTTTATGACCTCCCCCACCATAAAATACTAAAAATTATAGTATAATTATTTTTTTATTATTTGATGAACACGACAAAATGAATCACGACATTTGACGTTCAACAAATCGTAGAATCGTAGTATTTTCCTCTCGCTCTCTCTATATAGTATATATTGACTTGTTCAGGTTTGTTCCGGTTTTGCGCATTTTTCGCCGAACTATACTAAATATCAACTTAGGGATTTGTTCAAGTGGTGAAATCCCACAAGCTGCTATTTTTAACAAATACTAAAAATACTCTTCTGTTATAAATTTAAATGCCCCCCAAACGAGAGAGAAAGAGAGATAGAGAGAGAGAGAGAGAGAAAATACCTGCGATATGTGCCATGCAAATGCCAAAATCAAATCTTATCAGTCAGTGTGCAATGCACAATTGCAGTTGCAAGCCGATGCTCGACTGCTTGCATACCCTGTAATTAGTTGCGAGTCACTTTGAGTGCATTGCTCACAAAAGAGTTTGGAATACCCTGTATATATACCCTGTAAACTGCAATAAAAGCTGATTAAGACAAGCAAGCAACTGATCGACTTAAAGTTACCCTGTAATTTGTAGCAACAGCAGCAAATTTAGTATATAACCTAATTAAAGTCTTATGGAGAACATATTAGGGTAAACAAATAAATGATTGACTTAGACATACCCTGTAATGTGTAGCAAAAGCAGCAAATTCGGCATATAGATTAACTAAAGACTTATAGCGAACGTGTTAAGCCAAGAAAATAAAAATTCAAAATGTCACGAGTATATACGACTTAAGCATACCCTATGTATGTTAGCTCACATAAAGCCAAACAAATAATTTCTTCACTAAAAACTAAAGTTGGTTGCAATAGATAATGTTAAAGAGTACACAAAAGGGTAGCGAGTATGAACGGCTGCAGAATACCCTGTACAAAGCAAAGTAAAGATATTATCAAAAATAGAAGACAAATCACTTTATTATGAAAATAGCTAAAGTAAATACCGCAAGATACCCTATAAATTTAGATTTTCATCTATTATTATGATCTCTGATTGTGAAATGAAAATGACGCAAGAATTGCAAACTATTATAGATACATACATGTAGATACCCATTAGTTATGTTGCAACAGCAGCCCTATAAACAGAGTAGTATATTATTCTACTCAGTTTGTCATCAACAACAAACAACAATTTATGATTTCATTTTGTTTTCTCAGATTCTCCGCCCTCTTCTCCTCCCCTTTCTTCGCCTGCTTTTGCCACCCTCTTTGGATGACAATTTGTTGTTGTTGTCAACGCGAACTTTAGTCGAATTTCAGATTCAATTTCAGAATTGGATGCAACCGTCGCTGTGAGGGCAAATCGAGACGATTGTTGTTTACCTGTCGCCTTCTCTTCTCTGTCTTCTTTCCTCGGTCTTCTGTTTGTCACTTGTTTTGTTCGCGCCAACTTATTGTCTTCGTGTCTTGCCCCCCCTCTCATTCTTCTTCTGCTTTGTTTTCGTTCGTTTGCTGCTTTGTTTTGTTTATGTTCTTGTTGCTGTGATTTTCCGTTTCGTTTTCTTCGCATTTTATTATCACTTTTTACGTAATTTCATTCGCTTCCAAGCCTGCCCCTTGTCCCTTCTCTCTCTCTATCACTCTCTCTCTCTGTCTTGCACATCTCTCTATCTCTCTCTTCCTCTGTTGTTGTGCATCTGTTCTCGCATGTGTGCATTCGACAAGCTGAGTTGACGCCACTGCAAAAAGTTCCCGCCCTGCAAATGTCAACACATGCCGGACGTATGGAATACCCTGTGATTTCTGAACGCGTCATTGGGTATACAAATTATTACGTGTACTTGCTTATCGATAAATTATGAGGTTTTTTTCCGCTAACTTTGCTTCACAGTATTATTTAGATTTAAGGTATTGCAGTTAATTATCAAATTTAAAAAGTCTCATTACTAGGGAAGTTATCGATAATAGAGTGTTATCGATAGCTAACAACTGAGTCAAATAAAAGTAAGTAATACCCTACTAGAACGTAAGCTTGTTTCATGGATACGATATATAAAGAATGTTATCGATAAGTTATTGTTTTTTCCATAAAGTTATCGATAGCACATTTTCTTCATATTGATTAATTTAAAAATGAAAATATAAAGTGGAACAAGTTTGTGAGATCGCTTGAAAAGTGAATTTATTATGAAATTTAATGCGATAATTTTACATACTATCGATAGCAAATTTTCTACATTTCGATAGATTTAAAAAGCTTGCAAATATATCGATAGTTTACATTTATTTCAAATTATAGTTTAGTTGTTTTCTAAATTCATAAGTTGCATACTATCGATGGCAGATTTTCTCCATATCTATACATGTAAAAACATTGTAAATATATCGATAACTCAATATTGCTTTAAATGAATAATTATAACACAATTTGAAACATTTCAGAGATCTGATATTCTCATGTTTGTAGCCAAGTTAGCTTTTTATTCAAGTATATAGTTGCAGGGTATTTGGCGGCTATCAACTTTTGTTGTAGATTGATATTTATACAAATTTCAGTTGAAGCTCTCGCTTGCAGTTGCTTTTGTTTTGCTTTATCAGCTCGAATGTGGGAACTCAAAATGTGGGCAAATCGTGTGTGTTGTTCTTGCTCTGCAGGGGGCGTGACAGGTGGCGCTGTCGCCCCTTCTTATTGTTGTTTTTGTTGTTATTGTTATTATTGTTGCACCTGTCGGCAATCGCGTGAAATTTCAAGCAATGACATTTTGCGCCATTTTGCGAGCGTCGCCGCGTCGCTTTGATGAAGCGGGAAAAAAATACAAAAGCACACACACACATACACAACACACATGCAAGCACAACACACACACACACACACCTCACCTGTCGCTCAAGAAAAAGCAAAATATTTACTGATATCTGCAAGTGAACTTTTCTCCCCACGTTTCTATCTTTCTCTCTTTCTTTCACTCTCTCTCTCTCTCTCTCTCTCTCTCGCTCTATGGCCATCTGTGTTGCACACTTTCCACATCTCTTATCTGTGCTTTGGGCGCATTTAATTATCAGCGCACGTGGCATCCCTGCAACATTGTTGCCAAACGATTTTATTGATGGCAAATCGGTAAATCGCATTTCGCATTTCGCATTTGCTCGTTACTCATACGACTCGTTACACACACACGCTGCCTGCTGACTGGGCTGTTGCTTGGCGCTTGGCGCGATCAGCACGTATACGCCCCATTGTCCATAACATGCTTGACCATGCTGCAGTCGCAATTATGCATATGCCCAAGTGCGAGGGCTGTTCGAACAGTACATTTATATGACACTTATTTTTCTTATATAAAATGTGTGAATGAAAAACTTACCAGAAAGTTTCGAATCCATGTTGCTAGATGTCTGTAAAAAAGATTAAACGAAATATTCAGATTACTATTTTATATTTTTAAATAAAGAAGACTTTTACTTTTATTTAAAATATATATTATAATCGAATTGCATGGAAATAATATTTTCAAATAATTACAAAATAAAGGTTTTACACTTGTGTTTTTTTAAATCTTAGTTTAGTTTTGATTAGTATAGTTCTTAATTGTATGGTTTTTATTGTTTTAGTGTTTTTAGATTGCTAATAGAACTCTTGGCTGTACCAAGTCTTCAAAACAATATTAATAATAATCACAAAAGTACTGTGTTTGTTTAGCTTTACAACGACTGCAACTTAAACAATACATAAATAAAGAAATAAGTATATTGCAAACTCAGATAAACACTAGTTATGTAAAGAAAAGATTGAACTGAAGGGTAACTATAATTAATTACTAATTAGCTTAAAGCAAATTGTTGAATATCAAACTAACGACTTATACAAAATAATGTAATTTTTAATAGTCGAACTTTTAAAATCCCTAAATAGGTTACTATCGATAACTAAAGTTGAGCTTAAAAATGTTAAATCATGTTATATTAATTGGGAAACTCTATGAATTCAAATAACTTAGTGGTTAATGACCATAACATTGAACTTTTAAAGCGATTCGACAAATTTGCAAAAGATCTATAATGGATATTTCTTATTTCTTTTAATCTTTCAGATTACTCAATAAGATTACTATCGATATCTTATTTACAACTTTAACTATTAACTAAGCTTAATATTACTATATTAACTGAGGAATTCCATGACTATCAAAAAAGGTTACTATCGATAAGTATCGATAACTAAATTAGAGCTTATTAACCATATTAAATATTTCAATATTAATTCATGAACTGAAAAGAACTTAGTGATTAACGACCATAAATACAACACAGACTTCAGCCGGATGTTCAAGTGACCCTCGCTGCCAAGTATCGGCATTTAAAGTGGCCATTAAGGCGATGATAAGCTGCGGTACAGTCACGGTCAGTTTAGTTGTCTGGCAACCAGATCGCCACTCGTGTAAGTTGTAACTGGCAAATTACGAGCGAAGTAATCGCACAACATATATGTACATATGTATGTGTATGTACTATATTTACAATGCATATATGTATATGTTCCGATAGTATATGCTAATGTGGCGACTAATGCGGAACCACACCCGCAGCTGCAAAATGCACTCGAGAAGTCCCAGTCAAAGTTGTTATTACTGCACATTATGCATATAACATATGTAAATGCTTCGACTTATTGACCGCGTTTTGTTTTTGTGTTTCTGTTTTTTTTTTTGGGTTCTTATCAGGGCAGCAAAACGATTCGACAAACACGACACGGCGAGGTGTATTCAAATTTAATGTGAATGCCAACACATTTAAGCGCTTTCTCAGTGTCATCTCCAACTCTCATCCAATTGCAGCTCCAATTCGCAAGGCAGTTCCTTGAATTGCTTTTTCCGTCTGGCATACTCTTAAATGCAAATGCATAGCGACTATCGAATAATCGAATTGAGAGTACTTTTAATTTTATTTCAATACTTTCAAGCTTCAATAATTAAAAAGTTCTATAATATAAATTGAGATTAGTTTAAAGTACTGAAACAGTTCGTTGCTTAAATATAATTTTGTAATATATGCCATATTCGATAACACATTAATCGATAAAAGGGAATACTGCAATAGTATTCGTAAACGTAAATCAAACAAGTCACATATCAAATTTAAATTTTTTGTTTGACACTGCATGTCACATTTGATGATTATCGTATTCAATATCATAATAATCGATAAAAGCTTATAACGAAATTGTAATTGTAAGAGAAGTCAAATGAATCGAAAGGATCGAAAGTCCAAGAGATTGGTTTAAGTGCAGTTAGAACTGATTAAATATATATAAATTTTTAGTATGACTATATTCGATAAAAAACATAAGCGATAGCAGCTCATGTAATAATGATATTCGATAGAATGACAATCGATAACAGCCCATGTAATAATGATATTCGATAGAAATATAGTCTATAGCAGTTCATGTTATAAGAGTAATCGATATCATCTCATGTGATAAATCGATAGATCTTAATATGTGTCATTGAATAAATTTATAAAGTTTGCTATAAGCGACAACACAGTAATCAAACAAAGCTAATGCACGTCTCCACAACTAATCGATACTCGATGCACATTTGATAAACGATAACTTCGATAACACAGTTATCGCCAGAGAGCATCAATAGTGCGATGCAACGCTTTGGAATTGTGGAAGGTTGTCGTAGTACTCTCTAACATATTTGTTGCCCGTTTTGTTGCTACTCGAAACAGCAAAAGCAAATTTAATTTGCAAACAGCCTTTCAACTAATAATAGAAGCCTCATTCGTTTTATTGTTGTTGTTGTCGTTGTAACTCTCCATATCTCTAGGCTAGGCTAAAACAACAACAACAACAAGAGAAACAGATGCCAAAGTCAAGTTCATATTTCAATTTCAAGGTTTTGGGTAAACATTTGCTAATAAGTAAACACACAACGAAATATCAGCAAAATGCGCGTAAATTGCGAAGACTGCAAAAAGAAAACAAAAAGGCAAACGAAAACAAAGCCGAGAAGAGAAGAACACGAGCAATGAAATAATACTATATACCATAATCTGAAATGGAAATGAAAAAGGAAAATGAGAAAGAAAACAAAAGACTACAAAACACCAAAGACACTGAAGACTGGAAGACAGACGCTAAAACCGAAGCAGAAACAGAAACAGAAACAGAAAACAGAAACAGAAAAGAAACAGACGCTGAAATACACAAAGCAACAACAATTAAGCGATGTTTCACTTCGTTTGTTTGCATTGTTTTGTATTTCCTATACCCTGTAAACAGATACCCATGAATGAGCCCGTCGATCTTGGTCTGTAGTTAAATTTAAGTTGCGAAATTTGCTATAAGAATGTCCAACTATTGAATTCATTAAGCAAGTGTCTTAGCGATTGTCTAAAAGTTCACAATAAGTTACAAAGTGAACAAGATCTCATGGAAGACTGAAGAAAATTTGATAAAGGAAAAGATTCAGAAGAAAATATTAAATATTAAATTAAATACATATTTGGTTTCGAATTGAATTCTGAACTGAAATCTTTATATAATTTAGATAGAATGATGTGATGCAAGTTGTAAATAAATATGTCGAGTAAATCTTTTTACAGCTTTCAAGTTTCGAGAGAAGTTCAAAAAGTTGGTTAATAACTTGTGACTTTTGTGCTGAGATCGAAAATAGAATGAGGAGATGTAAGATATTGATAACGACTATATAAAAATCAAATTGGAAGTTTAAAATTCATTGCGAATGACAATATATCTGAGATAACAAAGAATATGATAGATGAATATGAAAGTAAATCTTTGTAAATAGTCTTTCAAGATGCTTCTCTTTAAAATTATTTACAAATAACATTAAACTAAGTCGAATATTGAGTTGATGTGATGAAAGTTGGAAACTAGAGAAAACTGTTCATAATACTAAAACAGTCGAGTGTGCTCGACTGCGAGATACCCGCTGATCATTTTCAATCAGCCAAAATTTTACAAATATACCAAAAATATACCGAAGCCTATATATGGTATGTCAAAATCGTACTACATTCTAAATATATCATAGAATACTAAATAAATAAATAATACTAAAATATACCAAAGTCTATAGATATATCGATACTAAAGTCTATAGGTATATCGATACTACACATGAAATATACAATAGTGTTAAATATACTGAATAATATATTTGGTATATCGATATAATATTGCATTAAAAGTATACCATAAGATACTAAAATATATCAAATGATATATTTGGTATACTACATTAGCCTATTTTTGGTATAATTAACTATTACAATTTGTATTATAAAATTGGATATTTACAGGGTATCTAAGCACTCGGCTAGAACAAATGTCTCGTGTAGTGGACTTGTTGTCATTACTATTACTCGTTACTCGCATTTGTTTACATACATGTTTTGCTTTCATCTTTTTATGGGGTCGCATTTGTAGTAAGCCAGCTCGGGGAATTTATGAATAGGCAATAATTTACGATCACTGGCCCCTGGCTGAAAGATAGAGCGTGTGAGCCGATACGTTAAATATACAACACACACACACATATATATATATATATTTATATATATAAATATATATATATATATATATATATATATATATATATATATATATATATATATATATATAGTAATATATATTGCAGAATATAGACGAAAGATGTGTGTTTTGTGTTAAATGTTATTTCCCCTGCCGCAAAAGTTTCGCGGAATTTTCGAAATGGCCTGGCGCCAATTCTTAACTATTCGTGATAATCGCGAAGCAACGTCGACGTCTCTTAGACAAGCGAACCGATTCACAAAGGTGAGCAGCAGGTAGGGAAGGGACTAGGGAACTAGGTAGGGCCGTTAGAGATCGGGGCGGAGGGAGGTTACAACATGCGCGCGAAGTCGCTTTCTAGGAATCAAAGTCAATTTCAAGTCATCAAAGTCGATTTCAAGTGGCTTGGGAAAATAGCGCAAAAATCCAACATCTCTCTTCCTCTATTCCTCGCTCTCTCTCTCTCTCTCCCGTTTGATACCAGATATTGCCCATGGAGCAATACTAGATATAGGCTGAACGATTCATAGTCTCATCGGTTTTCATTGGAAACGCTGCGTCATTCATTGTGGCTGCTCATTTATTTTATTTATAGTTGCAATATGTAGTTGCATTCGCTCGAACGAATGAATGAATAATTGTCTAAATATTTTTTACGACGTACTCAACTATTATTTATGTATATATATATATATATATATTTATATTTGTATATATTTATTTCCCTAGACGCCTTCACACCTAATCAATGAGACGAATTCACTGTGCACTCTATCTGCACTTTTGTTGTATAAAGTAAGTACAATATATAGACATTCGATTCGTGAAGGGTCGATCTATCTTCTTGCACGTGTGTACACCTCTTAAACTTTATTACGTTCCCTAATAATTACTTTGAATAACAACATATCAATGAAAATGCATAGCTTCCGGGTTCTCGGATTCTAAGACATATAGTATGCTATATAACACACTTCCATAATAGATCTGCATAAGACCCGCTGCTGATAATGACATTGAAATTGTTGGTATTCTATGATTTGGCATCATTTCGCATGCAAAAATTGATATGATGTACGTGTAAATATCAATAGAATAATCTTAAAATGTATGCACAAAGTATATGATGTTATTTAAATTTATTTACTTCGATTTCAAAAAGGTTGCAAGTTGTAAATAAAAGTAAGTAAGAAAGCAACACAAAAAGCTAAAGATATTCCTGCTTAATATAGCAAAATATACTGATGGCTATATTTGCTATTTCGAAATACTATTATATTTCAAATATACCATAAGAGTGTAGAATATACCAGATTATGAACCAACTTCTACAACTAAATTCAGAAATCATCAATTCTTTAGTTATGTGTGTATGTATAAATAAATAAATCTTGACTCTTCATAAAAATCAGTCCAAAATACTTACTTTTGTAAGTATCATAAATTTCCCTTTCAATAAATACATATAAAAATAGAAAAAATGCAAATATTTACAAAAGAATCCCAAATTTCCCTTACAACAAATACATTTAAAACTAATAAAATCGAAAATATTTAAACTAAAAAGTATATTAAATTTCGCATTTAAAAGTAGTACAGTCGAATAAATGTTACTTCATTTTAAAGAGTATTCTAAATTTCCCTTTCAACAAATGCATTTCAAAGAAGTAAAGTTGAAAATACTTCCTTGAAAACAAATCTGAAATTTCTTAATGTCGAAAATACCCCATTCAAAACGTACTTGAATTGAAATTGGAACTTCCCTTGACAACAAATTCATTTAGCTCGCAGCATCTTTGATGTAGATGTGAACTCGAAATTGGTTATCGATATTCGAAAAAGTATCTGAACATTAAGAAGTAGTAAAGTCGAAAATACTTTTATTAAAAATCTTAATTTTCCCTTGCAAAAAAATGCATTCAAAATAAGTAAAGCCTAAAATACTTTTTTTGAAAAAGTATCTTAAATTTGCCATTTAACAAATGTAAAGTCGAAAATACCTCATTCAGCACGAACTTGAATTGGAACTTCCCTTGGCAACAAATTCATTTAGCTGGCAGCATCCTCTACGTATATATATATGAGGGAATTCACGGACTGTTTAGAAATCGGTTATCGATAAGTCGAGTGATGCGATGCGGACACAATCTGTTGCTCCAATGACAGGTCAGGTACAGGTGCTTGGCAAGTTATCAATGGAATGCGATTAGCCTGCTGAGCGCGTTATCAGCTACTCTTTTCGAATGCAATTCGCCTCTCGGCATCAATGATAGCAACAGCATTTAGTCCACACACACACACACACACAGACACACTGAGAGCTTATCAAAGCTGAGGTCAGGTTGAGTGTTAGTTGGTTCAACCTGTCAAGTGATCGACACACAAAAGCAACAGCAACAGCAAAAGCAACAGCAAGAGCAATTAATTTTAATTAGACTCAATTTAATTTTGTATTTCGACTTTTCGACTTTTAATTCACATTCTTCGGTGACTTTTCCCTCGATCGATCGCATTTCTTTTTTTGGGCTACTAATATTTCAAATTTCTTGCTGACTTTTGTTGTTGTTTTTCCTTTTTTTTTTGCGAATTGCTCTTATCAAAATTAGGTCAGCGAGTTGTAGCCACTTGTCGTTGATTAGTTGCTTGATTGTTGCCGGTTTCAAGTGGCCTTATCAACACGCAACTCTTATCAGCATGTGTGCTCTCTCTCTCCCTCACTCTCTGGCAACAAATCAGTTCCACATAAAATAGTACAAAAATAGTTGAGATCGTTTTTTTATACCCTAGCAGCCATCATCAAACCAAAATTGGCTAAATCAGCTTACGCAATGCAAGCCAAGGGTTTCTCCCTGCTGAAAACGCAATGGAATGAGTAAGGCAAACTTTCAGCAGTTGCCAACAATTTTGCATAAAAAGAGTTTGTCACAATTACTATTATAATTGCTATAAATTAAAAGTTGTAGCTTGAACTTACATTGTGTTTAATGCCAAGATATTACAGGGTATCTGCAACACTTGAGAGATTTGTAAAATATAAGAGAAACTAATTAATATTTTTATGAAGCAGAAAATATGTAAAATAAATAGAAAATTAAATTCTACTCTTTTACAGGGTATCTAACTAGTCGATCAGCTGTCTGCTGCATACAGAGTAGAATAACTAATTACTATTTGTTTTAATATTAAAACAGAAAATATAGAAAATACAAATGGAAATTAATTTCGACTCTCTTACAGAGTATCTGGCTAGTCGATCAGCCAGCTGCTGCAGTTATCTGACGGCCTGTGAGACCAATTGAAGTGGTTGCCGTGTGGCGATAAAAGTAAAAGAAGCAACAAAATCGATCCACGAGTGGAATTTCGCCTGTTTCTATTTTGATTACTACTATTATTTATTATTATTATTTTCCGTTTTGCGCTATTGATAATTGCGAATGTTTAAGTTTAGTTCCAAGGTGCTGATAAAATACCTCAACGAAGTATTTTTTTTTTGCTTTTACCTCTTTTTTGGCCACGCGACAAACTTTTTCGTTGTGTGCTTTTCCATGCACAGATTTGTAATCAGCTTCTTTTGGGCATTACGCGCATTTTATTTTTTTTTTTTGTCATTTCGTGAATTTCATGAATTGCCTCTTAAATCAGACGGCGTCATGCTTAACCTTGGAATTTGCCATTAAACTGATTATGCACTTCCTGCACATAAAATACAATTTTTGATTTTTTTCGTGAATTTCTGCAGCGTTCTGGAATACCCGAAGTGAAGAGTATACAATATATTATATACATATGAATACGATATTATTAGAGATCTGCAAACAGACGTCATTTGCAGGTAATTTAAATGTTCTGCTCGCCTCACACGTGCCACAATATCTGCCGGAATATTTGTTTAATTATCATTGTTGGCGATGAGAAATGTTTGAGTTTCATTTTGTTTCCCCAGCTCCAGCTCCAGAGCCAGAGCCAGAGTATGCAAATAAGCAGTAGAAATACAGAAAAAATACACACAACTGCGATGCCATTGAACACAACTGAAGTCGAGATCTGCAGAACAGCAAATAAAACTGAAACTGAAACCGAAATTGAAATTGAAATTGAAATTCGACTGAAGAACAGTTAGCGGAAGCAGAAAAAAGAAACGCTACAACATTTTAAGTATTTTATTGAGTTAACTAAGCAGAATATATTACAAATTTCCATTCATTTAATAATTAAGACCTATATTATATGATTGCTTTTTATAACTTTGTGACAATCTGGTATATTTTGTATACTATGTATATGGTATAATTTGAATGTAGTAGTGTATCATTATTGGAAATTTGACCTTCGGTATTTCTAATGTATTTTTTCGGTATATTAATTCGGCACATTTTAAGAACAATACCGCATTTAACTTTATGCCATATATCAATTATGATCTTGGGTATATTTTAGTATTATTTAGTGACAATCTTATACATTTTGCAAAATATGGTATATTTTGAATGTGGTTCTATATAAATATACCAATTCATTAATTTGGTATATTTTATGAAACTTAACTTACTTACACTTAACTTTGCGACTGTCTGGTATAGTTTGTAGTCTATGTAGTATTATATCAATATACCAATTATAGCGTATGATATATTATATCTTCGCACTGTTAAAAGTGAAAGTGAAAACAAACTTCATTGCACGAGCAAATAATGCGCATAAAGGGTGAACAATTGATTAAGCCATATATATTGATCAATTTTGTAAGACAATTAATAAAAATATATATGTAAATTATTAACATATTTGAAATGCTTATAATCAAATTGCTTTCGGCAATTATTATATATATTTTCCTTACATAACATATGTATATAATAATTGACGAAGAGAAATATCTATATTAAGAAATGGAATGAAGCCTAAAGGAATTTCTCGCTATGGCTCATCTTATTGAATGAATTCGTTATATCAATGAAATAATAATAAAAATAAGACTATTTTTAAATATATGTAATGAAAATATTATAACATTATACAAATTAAATTTGGCTTAATTTCTTTTCAACTCCGTAATTATCATTTAAACATTGTATTCTTTTCTTTTGTTTTTAAGATTTCAAGTATAACTAGCATAAATGATAGACAATAGCTTAGTTCCTAGAAATGGAATTGCGAAAGAAGTTCAATAGAATATTTGCAAGAACTCGAATTTCAAATCAAAATCTTAGTCAAATAATTTGATTGTTTTAATATGAATTTCAATAAATCGAAAGTGGCTGCGATCTTTGTATTTCGCATTTTTGTGGAATATAACCTTGAAGTGCGTGCAAAGTGGAAATTAGTTTTTTTTTTTGCGCCATGGTTTTTGGGCGAGTAAGTATCGTTTTATCTATTCAACTTGAATGATCGCTTGTTGCCAACTGTTTAGTTGTTATCAACTTTCGTCACACACGCATTTCACACACACACACACACACACACACACTCACACTTGTGAATGTTATTTAATGACTACGTGTGTGCGATACGAGAAACTATTTCAATTCAATACAACAACAAAAAAAAAGTAAGGAAAGAAAAAAGTCAAGTGAAGACAAAAGCAGCTTATGCTATATCTTCTATTTTATTTTAAGTACTTCAAAAACTGCAGCATCATGGCCAACTTCAAATTCAACTAATTTGATTCATTTCATATAATGCTATCTCTCTCTCTTTCGTTTTCTCTCACACTCACACTCACTCTCCCTCTCTGTTACTCTGTCTTTAATAAGCTGTAGTTTAATCGCTTCAAATGCTGTCAAATTATATCAGCTGCTAGTTTTTTCCATTCTTATTTCACATTAATTACACGTGCCACATTACGCACAACCGGGCGTATACGCAATGCGCGTTACTCATACGCCCAGTGTTGCCAGCCAAATAACGAGAGCGTTACGCAAAGCAACAACACATGATACGCGCTATCTCTCCCTCTCTCTCTCTTTCTCTCTCTCCCACTATCTTTCCTGCTCTCTTTCTCAGCGGCGTCAGCTGATTGCGTAAACTAACGTGTAAACTGATTACGAGCAAATAAAAAAAGTGCCTCGGCGTGTGGTGGGGTCGGGAGGGGAGTGGAATATAAAAGATCATATAAAATCTTTCGACTGCGGCGCTTTTTTTTTTGCTTTGTTTTTGTTTCGCGTGTGTGCTGGAGGTGATTCAGTTGCTTAGAATTAATCAAGGCATATTAAATAGCGGCTGCGATATGCGATAAGTGTTAATTGATAAGTGATAACCTCATTGGCGCCAACACTATTCCAAATTCTATACTTTACTATAAATAATGTATATCAACATTCGACATTCGATTCGACTCGATTCGACTTTGCGTCTGCCCTTTTCTCTGTCTCTTTTTTGGACTCTCTTCCAGTGGCACATGCAACACGTTGCCATATCACGCAATTCACGCACATTTGCTATAAGTGCCTTCAAAAAAATCGACATAAAAACCAGCTGGAGATCAAGGTCATAATGTTCTTACACACTGTTGCTATTAATTGATTTGTTGAAATTACAAATATCCAAAAAAAAAAACAAAATCTTTATTCCCACTGAGATTTTTCAACAGAGATTCTTTGCTGTCGATTTCAATTTCAATATCATTTCGATTTTGATTTCGGGAAATTGCCTTTTAAAAAGCGCGCAACAATGTTTCGTTCTGTTTTGTCTGCTGTCAGTTTTGTATTATTTATTAATCATTTTTCTATGCCCTAGACGACAACTGAGAAGCGACAGATTCAGATTTTGTTTTTTAGAAGGGAATATTTTGAATGTAATAGTATATATGTAAATATACCAAATATAACATTTAATAGAAGAAGAATGCAAGAATAATACTGCATTGTTTTGCATTATATCAATATACAAATATAACATTTTATATATTAATTTGGTATATTTAAAAAAATAATACTGAAACTTTTTGCTTTTATTCCATGCAAATTGGGTGGAAGGGATTATTTTTAATGTAATAGTATTACATATCATTCGGTTATTAATTTTGTATATTTTCGGAATAATATGTATATGTTATTATTTATTGCAAATGGGTAGCGGGTATCTTACAGTCGAGTCCACTCGACAATAGCTTTCTTACATTTTTTATTTTTAACATCTGTTTCAGCAATCAAATGTTTTGGTTTTTTTTTTTATTGCCATTACTAGCAGCATACTTTGTAATTGAAGAAGTGATGGAGCAATGTAAAATGTATTTATTTGTATGAAATTTGTTTTATAATATAAAAGAAATCTAAAATACTGCAAAATTTGTTAAATGATTTTTAGGTAATTTGTTTTATAATTCGGTTGAAAATTTTAATTGAAATAAAAGTACTGCAAAACAAGGTCTGTTTTAAAATTTCGATTTGGATGAATTGTAATCAAATTTTGTTTTTATAATCGTTTTATAATTTTATGTAGCGTATTTTTATTTATTGCAACGAAAACAATTAATGAACAAAAAGCAACATTGGCAATAATCTTTAGTTAATTTGTATATTAAAACTAATAAATAAATGCAAATTGCTAACAAAAATTAACTCCTTTTTATTTTATACTATTTGATTTCAACAAAAATTTAATTGTGCTCGTCAATTGAGCGTTCATCACTTTATCTCTTTGCTGTCCAAAGGGCTTAGTGGAGTCACATTGAAATGGGATATTTGTTGTGATTGTGCTTTGTGGGTTTCTGGTGTAATTCAGTTAGAATTTCGCCAACGCAAGTTGCGATTGCGCTTCATGGTGGCAACGATAGGCAATGTCTGAGTTTAACTATAGCCTCGATGCTTAAATGCATTGTAAATATTTAAAGAACTTGAAATTGCAATACTTTTACTTTAAATAGCTAGCTTTGTGCTTCTTCTGTGTAGCAAATTACGCCAACTACAATCGTGTCTTATCTACTTTGGCAATCTAGTATTTTTTTATATGTGTGGTATATTTCGAATGTAGTACTTGATCAATGCAGCAAATGTGGGTTTTGGTATATTTTAGTATTTTTGCGATAGTATTTTTATTTCATCGATATGCCAAATATGTTCGTCAGTATATTTTATTATTTTTGTAGTAGTATTTTTACTTTATTGATATATAAATTAAGGTTGTTAGTATATTTTAGTATTTTGTAGTAATATTTTTATTTCATCGATATACCAAATGTGAATTTTAGTATATTTTAGTATTTTATGTGTAGTATATTGCATCATTTTTATACCAAATATAGCCTTTGGTATATTTTTGTATTTTTACTCCATCAACATACCAAATATGGCTGGTGGTACATTTTAGTTTTTTTACTGTAGTATGTATTTTGATTTCATCGATATATGGTCGACGGTAAATTTAAGTATTTTTACTTCATCAAAATACCAAATGTGACTTCTGGTATATTTTAGTAATTTTTGCGGTTGTATTTTAAGTCATCGGTATATCAAAATACTATATTTTAGTATTTTTGTGGTATATTATTTGGTATATTTTAAAGTTAATACCGCACTGTTTTGCTTCTATTCAAAATGAGTAACGGGTATCTCACAGTCGATCACACTCCGCTGTAACTTTCTTACTTTTTTCCTACAATAATATTTTAATGTTTAGAGTCCTTCGATTGTTGCTCGCAATTAAATTCCCATCGACTTAGGGTATTTAATCTCTGGTAATTTGCGTTTATTGCTGCCTTTATATGACGCTTTATCAGCGCGTTCCGCTTGGCCGTCGAATGCAGCTAATTGCTAGACAACAACTACGATCTGTGCATACGTATTTATTCAGTCTATTGTTGTTAAGCAACAAATTGCAAGCTGCGTTATCAGTCGCATTCAATTAATGAACTCGCAATCTATGTAAATACTATTTATATATATTTATATACTATTTCAGTATGTATGTTACTACAAATAATACGCATACGCCCCGTTGAAAGCGCGCCAAAACGAAAGCAATTGATCTATCGAATACTTGTTTGTACATATTGAATTTAGTGTTGATTCTAAGTAGGCTCCATGACACTTTGCCAACTGTTTCCCACGCATTTGACACATTTCTTTTCTCTCAATGCTTTTGATTTGTTTTGCTTTTGTTTTTTTGTTCAAGCAGATCGATTTCTATAGCTTAACTGCTGTCTGTCTGGCGTTCTTCTTTGACGCACATCTCGCCATCCCGCCATCCCACAATTTGGGATTTGGCCTACAACGTTTAGCCCAAAAGTCAACGTCAACGTAATCCAAATCCAATTCGAAAAACAAAAACGAAATCGAAATCGCAATCGAAGCAAGAAAAACATTAAAATGTCCTAGACGCAAACGCGTGTGACCCACTTTCTCAGTGCGGCTGTTCTACGCCTCAAGTTATAATCTAAACGCAGCCAAGAGCCCCATAAATAAGATTGCCGATTAACAACCTGACGCTGACGCTGACGTCGCTGTCGACGTCGTTGGCCATAAAATGCGTGTGTGTTGTAGACGCTTTTACTTTTGCTGTTGCTGTTTCCGACCCGCAACAACTGAGAAACTGTATCGCTGTGAAATGCTTTTGGCTACCTTCGCATACAATATGCAAACTCAAGCATGAATACGCATACGCCATGTAGGCCCCCCCCCATCAGGTTTTCATCATTGCCATATTTTCGTATATTTTCCAAACAAAACTTGCTGACGATTGTCTCATTTGGTTCTGCCATTTTTGGGCAGCAAATAGTTAGTTGGCCAAGAAATGCTGCGATTTGTTTTTAAGAGTGATTTCATTACGATAAACGAAGCGAAAGTGAAAGTCAAATTAGCAAAAGAATAAATTCATGAATGCTCTATTGATTAGCTTGCTTAAGAAAATCATAAAAATAAAATAGCACACAATTGAATAGAATAAAATGCGATCAGATACAAATTGTAGAGATTATTTTAGAAATACTTTTGTATAGGCAAAAATGCGTTTGGTATATTTTGCTCTCTATGATATAGTTTGAATATAGCACTATATCAATATACCAAATATAACATTCGGTATACTTTCAGTATATTAGCGTATATGATTTTGGTATATTTTAAGAATAAAACCGGGTATCTCATAGTCGGGCACTCTCGATCTATTGTACTTTGCGCTCTTTGGCTTATTATAAACTTAGTACTATATAAACATACCAAATATACAGTTTTGTCAACTTACAGTACTTGTGCGGTATATTATTTTGGTATATTTTATAAATAATGCCGGGTATTTTACATTCGAACACCCTTCATCTGGTGTATTTTGCACTCTTTGGTTTATTATAAATTTAATACCATATAAATATACCGAATATACAGTTTTTGCATACTTTCAGTATTTGTGCGGTATATTATTTTGGTATGTTTTAAGAATAATACCGGATATCTAACAGTTGAGCACTCTCGATCTGATTTATTATAAATTTAGTACTATATAAATATACGAAATATACAGTTTTTTGTATATTTACAGTATATGTGCGGTATATTATTTTGGTATATTTTATAAATAATGCCGCATTATTTTGATCTTTCAAATATTTTATTAATTTCATATTTTTGATAATTTTGCATATAATTAAATTTCATAAATTAAGTACTGAACAATATATTAAATCGTCTATTTAGCAATGTTGTATTTTGTTTTATTTTTTTCCCACTTTCAACTTGTTTTCTTTATTCAATCATGAATAGTTTAAGCAGTAAAATATTTTAGCAAATGCGTTTGTATTTTGTTTGCTAATTAAATAGTTTACAAATACTAATATTTACAATTGATTTGTATTTGTATAGTACATTATTATGCATCTATTGTTAGCTTTAAATAAAGTCGAGCTACAACTTATTTTAAATGTTGAATAGCTGAATGACTGACTGACTGACTGACTGACTATTTTGATTGATTGATTGATGAGTGCGAAAGCAAAACGTGTCGACAGACAGGCATTTTGCATAATATTGAATTGATGCGAGTAGCAGACTGAGATTTGTTGTTGCCTTCCCTTCACTCCTGCTCTGCACTCTTCACTCTTCCCCCGCTCACACTCGTTCCCCTCTCAGTTCAATGGCTTTGCTTCCCCTTCTGCGCCCTTGAAATAGCAGTAGCAGCTGCTGCATTAGTCAAGCGCAATTGATTTGTAACAAGCGAATTTATTGCATAATTAGTTTACTATATTTCGAGGCTGTGTGTGTGTGGGCGTGTGTGTGTGTGTGTGTGTGGGTGAGTATGTGTTTGTATGTATTTACAGTTACAGCCTTTAAGCTTATGCAGTTTGTTGTGCTTTGCGCACATTAAATGCAAAACTCAAGTTGTTGTTTTTGTTGTTGTTGGTGGTAAAAGGTCTCGCACGTGTAATTGATTTACAAGCAAGCGTAACACACACCAATACACCAACACACCAACACACACACACACACACTCACAGAGAGAATCTCGATGCGGAAGTGAAATACTTTTATACAACATTTAGTTACATTGTTGCCCCGAAACTGCGTAAAAGATTTCAAATTCACAGCAACAAATGTGCCGAGGCAAATTTATGCATTTAATTATATACAGTAAAAATACACACACACACACGCATTTGATAAGGGGGGTTGGTGGGGGGAAAAGCATTTGATGTTGGCATTAGATCGCGGCATGTTTACTGAATGATCAGGCGTCTGCGTCTGTGCAAATTACGCTTTTATTGGCACATTCAATAATAACATAGTTGAATGCTAAAGCAGCGCATGCACGACTAACAGATACCCTGCACAACAAAATGTACTGCTCATCTCTGGCAATATTTACTGCTCATGTCTAAAGATACTCTTCATACAGCAAATATTTGAGATAAATAAGCAAGCATGCTCGACTAGCGCATACCCATTATTTATACAACATTTTCAACTGCATAATATCAAAAGTGAATATAAATTTATCCTAAATAAAGCAACTATTTAAAACAGATTTCTGAGCATGCTCGACTTGCGCATACCCTATATTTTGACAACATTTACTACTGCAAAATGTTAGCATTGAAGATACATTAGAAAAGTTTACTCAAATTAAAAATACCCTTCATAAAGTAACTCTTTCATTTGCAAGCATGCTCAACTGGCGCATACCCTGTATTTCCACAACACTTACTATTGCAAAATTCCAAAAGTGTAGATCGAAAGGAAAAGTTTACTCAACTTAAAGATACCCTTCCTATTTGATATAGATCAACTAGCAAGCTCGTCCTTTATATCGACGATATTAGAAAAGTTTTCTCAACTAATGTATACCCTTCAAGCTACCCCTTATCTGCTTTACAGGGTATCTCGTTAGAAAATTAGAACATTTTTGTAATTTTATACTTGCAAATGCGCCAAATGCAATAGACAAAACAAATAAACTTAGCACAATTTGCAGCTGAGGACTTCAAGATACCCTGTAACACCCCAAAATATGACAGTCTGTAAATTGAGCGAGTGACGACAACCCTAGACCGAATTGAAATGCGAACATTTGCAGCAAATATTCACAATATTTAGCATAATAAACGTGGAAGGAAAACATTCGCGCATATCTTAAACATATGGCAATGATTTTCAAACACTAAATATAAATTCGTCTCGCATTGTAGGCGAAGCGAGTGCGTTTTTGCCGCCAACAAAATACAGTTGCCACATTTCAAATAAGTTTCATATTAAACGCATTTAATTGTATGCACATATAGAACTATGTATATAACATTATTTATAGACGCGTGAACTCCGTAAAGAACAACAAAAGGAGGCAAAATCTTTTCGTTACAAATGGAAACATTTTAAAATATGGAGAATATGTTTCAGTTGCAATTTTAACGAAATAGTAGAACCTAAATTAAAAAAAAAAAAACTATTTCTTTGGCCATGGGAAAATGATGTAGATTGTAGAATCATTCAAGAACTTTAATTTTTAAAGTAGTTTAAGTAGAATATCATACTTGTGTTTAATATTGTTTTTTAAATAATTGTCAAAGTTGTCGAAAAATCCTAAAATTAAATTGGAATTTCTGCTAAAATTGAAAATGATTTTTGTTAGCTGTTTAAGCCGCTTTAAATGAAAACAAAGCTTTTAAGCGTGGAATCACAAGTATTGAAAACTTTAATGTACTTGTGAAGCTGTTAACAGAGCAATTTTAAAAGTGGTTTATAAAGGGCTTAATACTTTAGATCAAACTCTATACTCTCTCTGCAATATTGCATTTCTAACATAGCTTTACTAAAAATAAGCGGAGCAGTAAAACAAACATTAAATCTCTAATGAGCTTTCAAAGCTGTTCCTCAACTTATAGCAATATATCATCATAAATAAAAGGAGTCTAATGAAATTCAAGAGTCAGTTCTTAAGCGGAATATTAGAACTTACGCTGAATGCTCTAATGAACTTGCAAATCTGTTTCTTCCTCAACGTAGCAGTCTCAAGGAATTGAAGGTAACAAACCCTAGTTTACAATTCAGTGTGTAATTTTAAAAGTGGTTTATAAAATGTTTAACATAATTTTAATAATGGTCAAATAATTGCTGCTAAAGTGCATTAAAGTTCTCTTTAACTTTCTAACATTGCTTTGCAAAAAACAAAGCTTTTAAGCGTAGCAATAGAACAAAGATTAAAAGCTCTAATGAACTTTTAAGGCTGTTCCTTAAATTATAGCAATATCTCTATGCAAATAAAAGGAGTCTTCAGGAATTAAAAAGTCAGTTTTTAAGCGGAGCAGTAGAACACATGCTTAAAGCTCTAATGAACTTGCAAAAGCTGTCGCTCATCTCTCACTCCGTACCCAAAGATATCCTTGAATGCTGCTTGGAGCGTGTGAAGTTGAAACAAAGAAGTGCTTGTCGCAATGCCCAATTGATACATTCAAGTGTGCGCTTCCGGCAAGTCCATTGAACTACGAGCTTAAGCAGCAGAAAAAAGCACATTCAAATGGAGTAGGGAATAAACTTGAAGATTGCGATTGCGATTGGCATTGGCATTGGGATTGCGATTGGGGTAAGCGCAGGCGGCATTTAGATGTACAATATTTGGGGATCTCTGTATGTGTGTGTGTGTGTGTGTTTGTATTGCAAGTAAGAGTCGGCATATATATCATTTTCATGCATGACAGGCATTTAAGTAACTCTCGCTTTTGGGCAATGCCAACGACTTTTTGATTATGTTCAAGTTGTGCGTTCTCTGCTTGCGTCTTTTTTTTTGTTTGCCTTTTTTCTCACTCCCCAAATTTTTTCAATATTTATATATGTATATACATATACGTATATATGTTGCAACCCACATCGGTTTGTTCAGTCGGTCGCTTCGATCGCCACAACGACGACGGCGGCGTCGTCATCATCATCATTTTTTATGTGGCAACTGTCATTAGCTTCCTTTTGCGCTGTTATTTATCTTGCAGTTGACTCTTTGACGTCGGCAACACTCCAAATTGTTCCCCCTTCCCCCCACTATCTTCTAAAAAAAAATGAAGAGGTGAAGAGGGGATAGCCGCATAATTGCGAATTATCAGCGTTTTACATTGACATTCTACGCATTTTTAATGACTTCTTTTTCGGCCCAGAAGCGACTTCAACTGCAGCAAACTTTTCGCATTCTTTGCGTCTCCCTTTCAAGCGCACAAAGAAGAGTGCATAAAAGACAAGTAAGAAAGCTACACTTGAGTGCTCGACTGTGAGATACCCGCTACCCATATTAAATAAAAGCAAATCGGTTTTATTCTTAAAATATACCATATTAATATAATGCAAAAATACTAAAACAAAATATACCAAAGACTATATATTGTACTACATTTTAAATATACCACCGAGAGCAAAAAAAAACCGATCGAGTGTGCTCGACTGTGAGATACCTGTCACCCATTTTTAATGCAGTATTTATTTTAAAATATACCGTATAAATATTTCGACAAAATATCAAAAATATGACGAATTGACGTATTTGGTATATTGTTATACTATTATATTGATAATATACCATAGAATACAAAACACATTGTTAGCCAAAGCTACTAAGACCCGTCGTTAGTACGCGTTTTCCCCATATGAAAGAATTTCTTAAATAACTTTTAAAATTTGTATCTGTTTGCAATCAAATTCATAATTATTATACTTCTTAGTGAATATACTAAAAATTACGGCTTTCAAAATCACGATGTTATTCGATTTGATTAATTTGCAGAGGCGAAAGTGGGCGTGGCAAATAACTGAAAACTGCTGTCGAGTAAAAAGTTAGATCGTTTCTTTGATCGATTATATATATACTTTATAGGGTTGGAGATGCCTCCTTTTGCCTGTTGCATTTATTTCCTCGAGGCACAAACTTATAATACCCTTGCACCCTATGGGCAGCGGGTATAAAAATGAAAAGCGAATTTCAACTGGAATAAAAACGAAAAGACGAACTTGGCGAGAGCTGCAAGAACTGGCTTAAATAACATCATTGGCATTTGGCATTTGACAGGCAGACGTCGCGTCGTCGCGTCTTGCCATCAACCAACCCCCATCCCCCATTCCCCATACACCAACCCTTTCCACGCTTTTTAACCACCCCCATACACACTCACCCCCGCTCCACACAATTTGTACTCACTCACTCTACATTGTTGCCTCAACTTTATGCAGTGTCAAAATTTTTGCTTACCCAACTCAAATGTCTTTTGCCCCCCTCCCTTCCCGTCACCATCCTCTCCATTCCGCCACCATTCCCTCTTTCGTCTGTCTGCAGCTGGAGACTCAACAAGACTCAAGACAATTTATGACATCGCTTGAAGGGGGTCAGGATGTCCGTTAACTGCTCTGTCATTCAACTCTCAATGGAGCCACACACACTTGTCAATCTGAACTTGCCTCATCAATACATCAATACATCAATTGCTCAACTCGCACTTCCTCTCTCTCTCTCAGTAACAAAAACGAATAAATACACTTTTACTTTCCATTGCTTCAGCTTTAACTACATCTGTTCTCTAGCTTATTAACGGGAAATCTTAATAGAAATCAATATTAAACAGCTCAAAAATAAACAACTCGAGTGGCGAACCAAATTCTTTAAGCAAATTCAAAAATATTCTATAGTACAGCCAACGCTCGTTACAACGAATTGAAATATAAATTATTAAAAAAAAGAAAACAGCCAAAAAATACTACACATAATGAAAAAATACTATATACTATATACTATTCGCAAAATTACTTTAATAAAGTAGAAAAGAAAAGTTTGCATAAGTGGAAAATTTCATATGAATAAACCATTCTAAATTAATTGCAACATAGAAATTAAAAAGAATACATTTAACAATTATAGAATGATATTTTTATTAAAAAAACGTATTTAAAAAATCAGAGTTTCAAAAGAAAACGTTTGGCAAATAATTTTGGAAATCAAAAGATTTGAAAGTATGCTTAAATTATATCGAATTGAAGCATAGAAGTTAGGTTTCTATATCAATATTAATATTAAGGTTTACAAATATATTCTTAGTTCGAAATTTTTATGACAGTATTGGAAATACTTTTTGCAAGATTGAAATGTTATCTAAAGATCAATATTATTAAAATTGAAAAGTTTTCAAACCCAAAAATAATAATATTATTATTATGAATAATATAATATGCAAACGCTGATCCTAATTTAACAACTTAATATCTTTGTTCAAATTCGATTTAAGCTCTTTTTCATGATCTTTCGCACATTTTGTGTATGTGCATATTTAAATTTATTTTCTAACATCGTATTTGTGTGTAAACTGAGCTAGCTTAGACTCAAGTTCGTCATAGCTAGCTTAAACTGTAGTAGATAAGCACTTGACACAATTTCGACAATCAGCAAGTCGAACAATGCAAAAGTCAGGAACTTGGATCTTTCCGCCAAACAAAGAACGATGATCATGATGAGTAGATAAAGCTAAGCTTTTAAAAGATCTAGTATACGAAAGAGATAGAGAAAGAGAGGGAGAGCGATGAAGAGAGAGGGAGAGAGAGAGAGAAGGAGAGTAATGCCGTATTTTATTTGGTTTTATTAGTTTGTCGGCTTCCTTTGGTGCGATGTGCTTTTGGGGAAGTGGCATTTCAATTGCGGCGATTAAATGTTTTATTTATGATTATTATTATTACAAATTATTCTTATGCATATGCCTGAGATTTTCGCACTCGATTCGGCGGCATTCCAACAACTTGGCAACAGTGACAACAACAAATGAAAACAAGACCCCGAAAAAAGGAAGCAGTATAATAAATAAGAGAGCGATCTACACACCAGAATATTTACCAAATCAAAACAGAATAATAATAAAAATAATAATAATGAAATTAATAATAATAATAATAATAGTATTAGAATTCTCGCAATTCAAGTGCTCCAAATTTCTGGGAATACGTCTCTGGGACGGAAGTTGAAAGTGTGAAATTCTGCGAAGCGGCTTCGTCATTGATTTCGCTTTGAACGAATGAGCAAATGAATGAATGAATGAATGCATGAATGGACGGAATGGACGAAATGGGAGAGGCCCCATTCCCGCGGAACGCGGATTGCGGATTAGCTTGGATCAGCAGAACAGAACAGAACAGAACAGAACAGAACAAAACAGAACCGATGCTAGATATGAATCAAATGCGAGTAGCAATCGACGTCGTCGTCATACACAATAAATAAATGAAAGAAAATGCAAATTAAAATAAAACACATTCGATTTGTATATCTATGGAATAGAAATAAAATTTAAAACACTTAAGAAAATGCAAAAAAATAAATGTCAAATATAAAACGGAAGCGAATGCACTAAGAAATATAAAAACTTGAAATATATTCAAAATTCATAAAATACAATTTCAAATTTTAAAATATTAAAAAGAAAATATGTACAAAATTAGAACTAAAATAGGAACGAAGTTAAAATAATGGAAATCATAAAAACTATATCAAAAAGCTCTAAATTTGAAATATTCATTCTGCAAGGCAAAGGAAATATTGCAATATATTTCTGAACATAATTCAAAGAAAAGAAGGTAAAAAATAATGGTAAATTCTAAAAAAACGAATAACAAATGGGAAACCTAAAGAACGTGCATATGTAAGTTTTAAAACACAATCATAATAAGTTTGAAATTGAAGCAAATACCACATAAATACTGCAGAAAAACTTGGTATACATTTATTCAGTATATTGATGTATTTGGTATATTTGTTATAGTACTACATTAAAAATATACCATAAAGAATACAATATACCATATTGTCAACCAATATACTACAGAAATACCAAGCGCTATAATTGGTATATTTGATATATAATAGTACTACATATAAATATACCATAGAGTATACAATATACCATATTGTCAACCAATGTAACTAAATGTCTAAGACATAACATTTTACATAATGTAAAATATAAAACACTTCAGCATAACGGAAATTAAAAACATAATTAATTCGAAAAAATACAAATTACAAACTAAAAAAAAAAAAAAAAAAAAAACTACCAAAATGTGATAAGTGAAAAATACTTAAAACTTGTCACGCCGAACGCATGCGTTCAGTTCAGTTCAGTTGAGTTGAGTTGTTGTGTTGGGCTCATAAATCACTGGAAGCGGCGATCATGTATCACCATGTTGCTACATGATCCCCCTTGCCACTTCCCCCTTACCCCACCCCTTCTTCACCCATCAGATGTTAAGCTGTTGCGTTGTGGAGTTTCTCTTTCGATTTGCAGTTGTCAAAAATTCGCACATTTTTTATACCAAAAGACGTGATACGCACCTGAACACCCCTCAATCGCTTTAACCCCCCGCCCGTCACGCACCCCCCTTGTATGGTTGCCCTTGTCACCTGCCGCCACTGTCATGTTACCGGCAATTAAAATTGGTTCCCTTCTTTAGTTGCCCCTCCCAAGACGCACCCTCCGCGATTGTCCACGAGTCAATTCCAATTGGCCAGGGCAACTGTTAAATAATTTATGAAGTGCGTAGGGTTTCTGGTGCGCATTTCAAGCAGTTTCTCGGCCTACTGGATATATTGCGAGGTTCCAAAAAAACTAAAACTGTAAAGTGCTAGGGAACGACTATCAACTACCCTGTGATATGAAGAAATCGAAATTTAGTAAAATGACAACAATCACAATCTGCTTCACTATAACAGTTCTTTTAATTTCACAATTTTGAGGAAAGTTTCAGAAAAAAAGATAAGATAAGTAAATCGAAGATTTAAATCAACGTTAACTGATTATTATACAGAAAATAAGCTATAATATTTCTTAAAAACTAACTACAAATAATAACTTTTAAAGTTAAATCACTACTCTTGAAATTTTCTTAAAAATTAAGTCCAAATTATTATCATAAAATTCATATTAGTTTTTATGAAACTATCTTAAAAATGTTCTGCAAGTTATTACTTTTACACTGAACTTTTCCAAAAACTTTCTTAAAAGTGAACTACAAATTAATCATATAAAATTTAATTTTAAATTTCTTGAAACTTTCTTAAAAATTTTAAAGGACTTTTCAGGAAACTTTCATAAAAGTTTGCTTCAAAATATTATTATCAAATTTCAATTAAATATTCTTGAAACTTTGTTATAAATTTAATACAAATTGTTACTATTAGATTTAAAATAAATTGAATGCAACTTTCTGAAAAATAAGCTACAAATTATTAATAAATTTCAAGTTATTACCATTAAATTTAAAGAAAATTTCACAAAATTTTCAGAATCTATACTGCACAAGACAAACTTCAATCTAACAAAAGGTCTCTTAAAGAAGAAACAATTTGCTACGATCGACACCAGAAAATGTTCATCATTATAATACTAAAATACATCAGTAACTTACAGGGTATCTCAATCATGCTTTTGGGGCATCGCTCACGCACTTTTTCGGCTGCTAAGGGAACCAAAGCGAACCGAATGAATGAAGCCGGAAAATATTTGTCCACGCAACTTTCGGCTCATTAAACTTTTTGGGCACATTTTGCGCGCTGCATGCAAATGCCGCTGATTAAGTTTGGCAATTCGAATTTGTCGGGGCCAACCAAAATACAAAAAAAAAAAAAAGAGAGCTTGGACCGGGGAGTTTTTGGCGATAGGGGTTTAGGCGTATCATGGTAGACCTTGGCGCCAGGTTTTTTTTTTTCTTTCTTAATTTTTTTTTTTGCTTGGCGACTGCGCTTGCTGCCTCAATGGCAGACCATAAATCAAGCGGCAGCTTTGGCCAAAAACTCAGTTGAAAGCTTCAACACACGCGCCATGGTAAAATTAAAAAAAAACTAAAAAAAAAAAAAAAACTAAAGTGAACTCTTTGCATATATATCGTATGTTATAAGTTATAAGTTCTCGAGCAGCTGCTGTCTCGAGGAGGATCTTCAACAAGTGTTCGCTGAAGCAAAACAGCAAGTGTTAAGTCTTAAGTCCAAGTCCTCCCCACAAAACCCAAACCCAAACACAAGCTGTAAGCTGTAAGGCGAACCTCAACCCGAAGCCCCGAACCTAAAACTAACAACTAAGACTTTATGCTGATGCTCAAAAATTAAAAAAACGAACGTGGTTGCCTGATTAATTATGAATTTGAATTGAGTGTCTGGTGCTTGGTCTGCTTGGTTTACTTTGGTGTGCTCGATGTGCACTCGAAACTGCACTTGCAACGTTGCCACTTGCCACATTCAACGTGCAACGTGCAACTTGCAACTTGCACCGTGCACCGTACACCGCGGCACTTTTCATATTTTTACGCTTGCAGAGTTCGCGACGCGATGCGACGCGACTGCAAATTGTCTAGGGGTGCATTCGAGCAACAATTTTTGTCACGCTATATAGGGCCACAGATAAGCGAACAGGAGCGGAGTCGCAGCTCCTCCGGTCAATAAATGGCCAGCAAATGGGACGCATGCTAAATAAGACGTCATAGAAAGTCATAAGGCAAAAGCATAAGCTAAATAGAGGATATAGAAACAAACAAATCAATGCAAAATGAAATGGGAAAATTAAATTGAAATTGTTGCTGGCTTTTTCATAAATACTTTGGAACCTTTCTTTTCTAAATAACATCTTCATAATAAATCCATTCAGCCATCAGCCAATTCCTTATTCCTTTTCTTCTATTGCTTAAAGTAGTAAAACACTAAAATTTCTTAAGTTTTAAATTTAAAGATTTAATTTCTTAAATTCCTACATAGGTTAAGACTTTAGACTTAGTACTAAGAAGTTTGATCTAAAAAGTTTGTCAAGAACATGAAAATTTCGTTGTTAGAAAACACATCTTGATTTCAAATGTTCTTGATTTTAGAAATTAGTCTTTTTTAGTGTATTTAGTATTTATTTATTTATTTACAGTATTTATATGTATGTTATTCTAAAGCTCCTTGTTGAACTAACTTCTCTTAATTTGTAATATAAATTCACATTTACTTTAACAAAAAATATCTCCCAAAAATAAACCAACTATAATATCCAACAACTATAGTTTAAAGTATTATTCTTAATATATTCCCTAGTATATACCGCAAATTACTAAAATATACCAAAATATATTGATGATTTATTCACAATATATATACATATATAGAAATGTGGCAAAGAATCAATGCATTTTTGTTTTAAATTCTGTAGTCAAAAAAAAGTGAAATTAATATTAGCAATAGAAATTTGTGTAATGAATAACCTCAAACTTTATTATTATTATATTAATAGTGGCATTAACTCTTTGTGAAATAAAGGTAATCAAGTATGCTCAGCAATGGCAACTGATATTCTTTTGCAAAATTTGGGCCACAATTGAAGTTCAAGCTTCCCGCAATGCGCTCCTGACCAAAGAGATGAGCTTAAACAAAAAGTCAGCCACAACAACGAAAATACTTCATTTACAGCTGAAGTCAAAGTCGCAGTCGAAGTCGCAGTCGCAGTGTTGCAGTCAAAGTCGTGGCTGGACATGCACAATGCTCAGCGGCACGTCTCAGTGTCTTTATCATATAAACGGTGCGATTTAAATTAATAATTAAGCTTGGCTTGGACTTCACTTAAAAGGGGTCTGTGTCTGGCATAGTCTGCTCAGCTCTGTTTCGATCGTGTTCACTGTATTCGGAGGGCATCTGTTTGTCCAGCTGTTCGTCTCCCGTTCATTTGCCGTTTGCCGTTTGCCAGTTGCAGGTGGATGTGGCTGTGGCTGTGGCTGTGGATTAAACAGACGCAAAAGAGCATCGCGCAATAAATCATCGGAGACATTGGCTCCTCGCCCGACTGCAGCCGAATGCGCAGACTTTGAATTCGACTTTGAACCCCATTCCATAAAGAAGGAAACGAAGTTCGTGTCATCATTGATATGCCATACATACTATAAGATATATTCTGCCTGATTCTCATTACCGATATGACCATAGAGGGAGTCAAGACTCAACTCAACTCAACTCAACTCAAGTTATCAAGTGGTTATGACTGCAGACCATAAAGTCGCGATCGCGTACAACAATGAATTATATTACTCTGTTCAACATTAAGTTGCAGGCTCACTTTGATCTACAGATTTTGATATGCTAGAGCTATGCACAATATGTTTAATCCATTTTATGATTGTAGTCGCAAATTAATGTGGCAACAAAAAAGCGAATTCTGATAGCTTTTTATTCCTCTCCCACAACTATTCAAGGCATTTGAACAAGAATTGCTAATTAAATTTTAAACATTTGAGATGTAAGGAATTATGCATAAATTAACTAAAATAATAATTAAGGGAAAACTTAAGGAAATAAACTATCTAGATGTTATGAATTATGACTAAATTAATTTTTAAGGAAAAATCGAAAACTACAAAATACATATTTTGACATGAAATCCAACTTTATCAAGTACAAACATTTCTTATTTCTTCTGATCCTAATAATAAATAATACATTTAGTTTTGTTTTTAAATAATGTGCGGTAATATTAGTAAAAATATTCTAAAATAATACACAGAAAAAAATATTAAAAGATACCAAAAACTATATTTTGTATATATTACTATTACATTATAAATATACAATAGAGTGAAACATATATCAAAATAATATACAAAGATATCGTTATACCACTACATTCTAAATAAACCATAGAATACAAAATATAACAGACTTACTTCTAAAAGAACTTTTACAACCAAGAATATAAGGCCCTTGCACACTTTGGGTAGTAGGTATAAAAATACCAAACGAAACCATATATTTGGTATATCGCTATACTAAATCATGGAAAATATACAAAATACTGATTGCAATCAGGTATGTATGTATATATAGTATTATTCCGAAAATATTCAAAAAATAAGATACTACTAAAAATACTAAACGAAACCGAATTCCATATTGTCACACTATTACATACTAAATATACAATAAAATACCAAATTATACCTATTACATTTCCTAATGACACAAACTTGCAATACCCTTGTATCTATTGGGTAGGGTTGTGGGTATAAAAATACCAAACGAAACCATATATTTGGTATATCGCTATACTAAATCATGGAAAATATATAAAATAGCGATTGCAATCAGGAATATATAGTATTATTCCGAAAATATTCTAAAAAGAATATACAACTAAAAATACTAAATATACATTACATACTAAATATACACTTAAATACCAGTATATACCTATTACACACATTTCCTAATGATACAAACTTGCAATACCCTTCTATCTATTGGGTAGGTAGCCCGTAATAAAAACTAAACTCATTAAGGCATCGCCTCTGCTGTCACTCGATACCGAGTTGTGGCTGAAACATTTTCAATAGCAAAACAAAATTCATCGTAAATTCCTTCACCGGCAACACAAAAACACTGAAGCAAAGAATCTCGAAAAGTAACCGTAGAGAAGATGCTCTTCATGGATGCGCTATTCAATAGTCTGTTGGTTGTGAGCTCCGGCTATGCGATGTATACGTTGCAACCATTGCACACACCTTATGGCTATGCGGCAGCCGCTGTGAGTCTGGTGCATGGACTGCTGGGCGTGGTACGAGCTGCGAACAATGATGATGATGAATGCAATCGCCTCAGGCAGATCACGTCGGGCATTATGGAACTGGTCCCGTTACCGTTGACCAACATTGAATTCTATCTGAAGTCATCGTCGCCCCATCTGGCGATGGCACATGGCTGTTTTCTGGTGCCACTTGCCTTTGATGTGGTCGCCAAGTGGCGTGACATCGAGGACAATTCAACGGTTACGCTCAAGGATCTGACGCTCCTGGGCAACGTTGTGTCGCTGCTCTTCCTCGGCGTGAATCAATCGAGCAACGTTTACGGCGGAATGGCGGCGATTGCGTTCGGTGCACGTTACGGCTCCGTTTTGCTCGATTACTACTCCGAGGGTCTGGGCAGTCACATCAACCTGTTGGCCAACTCCGCCTTCATTATGCTGATGGCCATGACGCTGACAGCCAAATAGATGCAGCTAACTATAATTCTTCTGACACTTGAGTTCCGAAACATATTATTTACCGAAATCCATTCCATGCCACTTCAATCTATATTTTTATTCATCTTTGCCATAAAGAAATTATTGTGTTCATAATGTGTTCTATAGTTGACGTTCTTTCTCAGTCGAATCGTTACAACAATGAAATATCAACATTGTATCAAAATAACTATCATCTTTATATTTCTAAAGGAATAATCGCATAGCTATCGTATCCTTCATATGGCGTATTATTGCTCAATTCAATCGGAGCAATTCTTAATTTTTTAACTGTATCAAAACAATTACCATCTCTATATTTATAAAGAAAATATCGCATAGATATCGCATCCCTTTGTTTGTAGCTCTTCATATGATGCATTTTTTCTTATTTGGATCGGAGAAACTGAAAATATCTGAAAAAAAACTGCTACCAGGTCCGTTATTATTGTTCGAAATTGAGATTCTCTGTAAAGCAACTATCGTACAGACATCGCTGTTTTATGTGCTTCATATTGTGCATTATTTCTCAATTCGAGATAGATAATGAGATTGAAAAATAAAAAAACGAAATTAAAGAGTGCTATATATTGGAGACAATATAATGAATGCTAATAAAAGTTGCAAAAAGAATATGCATTCCAATTATTTTGAATAGCTTTTTCAATCCCAACTACGTTTTACCGATATCCAACGCTATTATTATGGTATACGATATTTCGAATAGCGATGTTCATCGCAATTATTATGTCAGCAAATGGCTTTGATGTAGCTTGGCAATTAATCGTGCAGTTGTTATCGTTATCGATATAATAGCATCCGTTACCAACTTTGCTTAGCAACACAATGCGACGCGGCAACGTCGCAAAGCCTCTCTATCTTCTCCTCTTCTTCTTCTTCGTCTCCCTCTCGCCATCCGCTTCTCTTTGTGATTTTCGGACGGACCCGGCTCAAGGCTAACGGCGTGCGGTTCATTGGCTCAACAATGGCTCAAGCGGCGGCTCAATAAACTTGCAATTAATGTTGGCAAATTAAAATGCAAAAATAAACATTAATTGTTTTGTCAAAAAAATTAAGTGTGTGCTCGCCATCTCTCTGTCTCTCTCTCTCCCTCTCACCCTCTCTCGCTCCCTCTCACGAAATTCAGACAACGCGGGGGGTTGAAGTTGGATGGCTGAAGCTGGAGATGGAGATGAAGATGAAGATGGGGCAGCTGATGACAATGGGGCAACAATTTAAGGCAAATTTACAGCGATGATCAAGAAGCTGATGACGATGATGATGATGATGATGATCATCATCATCAAGAAGTTGCTGCTGCTGCTGTGATGATCATGAGGATGATGATGATGATGAGCCACTTTGAGCCGGGATAAGCAATGCAAACAAATTGAACCGGTTCCCAACCGCAAATATCACTTACAATACAAGTCCAACAAATTAACAAAAGAAACCTCAGCGATACTTTAAGAAAGTCATACATACATAACACTTATAAGCCACATTTCAAGCTCAAATATCCTATATTTTATGGTGATTTTTGTCTGTATGAAATTATTTAATATTTGCGATAAATTTCCAAGAAACATTTGGGCATTTCAATTTCAATAACTCAATGTCATAATTAATTTTGAATATTTGAAATATTTTATTTTCATACAAAATGGGAATATTGTCAAAAGACGCTTCTAAATTAGTTGAGTATTTAAAATATTTTATTTGAATTCAAAAACGATTTTTGTCATTTATTTTTATTTACTTAACTCATAATTCATAATTATTTGGAATATAATATTGAAATATGTTAACTTTTTAAGGAAAGAATTTATTTTTTTTTTTAATTTAATATGTATAACGATTTGAATATAATATCAAAATAGTTTATTTTCATTGAAATTAGAATTGTTGTCAAAAAAAAGGACTATTTTTCTAATACTATGAATATAATAACGAAAAACTTAATTTTATTTCGAAATGAAATTAATGTCAGCAGCAAATTCAATTAAATAAATCTTACTGATGATATAAATATAATATTGCAAAATGCTATGTTCATTCAAAATGTATCAAAGTAATCTCATATAGTTCTTTTTTAAATAAAATTAAAAAGCACTTCTTGCCATCCTTTTCTAACTAATAGAGATCCTTCGTCAACAGAAGGTGCTAATGCTTTCGTGAAATGAGTGTAAGAACGAAAAGGAAGCAAGGGGCAACTAATGATATGGCGCCATAAAAATCGACAATTAATGTGTGTGAGGACAGACTGAAAAGTTCTTTTGGTTACAAGACAATAATTTAAACATTTTAATTAATTGCTTGCATTTGGCAAGTTTTAAGGACGTTTTTACGATGTGCCTAAATGACAACTGAAGCCGCAGCCCTGGCTCCAGGGCTGAGGATAAGCATCCTACCCCCGGTAATCCTACCCAATGCAAGCCAGCAGTAATCATGTCGTCAGGCGGCGTCGCTTTCAACGGTTCGATCAGCACAACAAACAAACAAACTCATTTTATAGTCTAAAAGGCGTACCATTAATTGTGTGTGAATCAAAGTGAAGTGAAGAAGAAGAAAGGAGAGAAGAATCGTCACTGCAGCGACAGAGGAAATATCACACAAAGATAACAACAAATGAAAGCTTGCGAAAAAAGTAACCGCAAAAGCATTTCAAAAATGCACAACAAAGAAGTTAAAAAGAAAAACAACAGAAAACACAAAAAAAAATGGCAAAAGGAAATCAACAAGTAAGCAAAAGAGACGAAAAGAAACAACAAGCAAGCAGAATATTTTTGTTGTAAACGGAAACCGAAAGCGGAATACACTAACACACTTATGAGCATTACCATAATCAAAAATTGAACTAAAAAAAGTGAAAAGTAATATAAAATAAAATATAATTCAAATATAAAGAAAGTTACATTATTGTTTCACTGTGCATTTCAGTTACTTAACTTTGCTGTCGCATTTTAAACAGCGCAGCTAAAATACACAGAGAATGAAGCGCATTAAAACAACACACAAGAACAAACAAAAACAGAAACTGCACGCCAATGCGCCAGCGCAGACGTCGCAGCGAGTATGCGCATGCGCCTGTATCTGTGTTTGTGTGTCTGTGGTGTGGTGGGTCTGCATTGTGTGTGTGTATGTATGTGTGTACCTTGTGCAAGTTCAAAAACCTGCGAATGTGTATTGTGAGTCAACCGGCGCGTCGTTCACAATTCACTGTTCGCCGTTGCCCGCGGCAGCGCCAGAAGCAGACACACATACAGAGAGAGAGAGAGAGGACACACAACAACCGCGACGCAGCAGCAGCAGTCATATAGCCGCACTCGGTTAAAAATGCCGGCCGGCAATGACGGAGTTTGCGTGATTATTATTTAAAAACACAGCAAAAAATACGAAAGAAAGAAAAAAAAACAAAGGCAAGAGCACAAAAAAAACGGACAGCGTCGCGTCGCAGCGCAAGCAAAAGCAGAGGAGCACTAACGAGACGACGCTATGCAGACGACCAGACGCGCAGCCAGAGCAAGAGAGACAGAAGTGCGAGAGTGTGAGGCGAGGGGGCTGCCAGACGCTGTCGCTGACGCGGATGCATGCAAAATGGACCCCCGACCAACGCTCGGTGGTCGGAGCAGACAAGCGACGCGACAACCGAACGAAGAGTGTGCGAGGCGCATTGGCACGAATATGGCTAATGAATGCGAAGTGGAACAAACATGAAATGAGACTAAATGAGTGCACATACAAATGCGCCAATTGAATACACTACTTTTGTATGGCAAAGCGTATCCCCATATGCATATGTACATACATGCATTTTTTTTTGTACCTAGCAAATTGTGATGTTAGAATGATTGAAATATGTATGTATATACATATGTATAAAAATGTAATATTTAACTATTATTAATAATTAGTCTGCTGCAACGCTTGTTGTGTGACATAGTCGATGTGACTGTCAAAACTGCAGTTCCAAGGCAAAGCAAAGCACAGTGCGAATAAGAGACGCAGTCAAAATCGAAGAACGCCGACGCAACCGGCAAACGCAGCCGGCAAATAAAAATGCGTGTGTTTGTGTGCATACGCATAAGCATACATATATGCATGTATTTGTATGCATTGCTTCGATGTTATTGTGGCCGTTTGTCTCTGCGCCGACGCAAAGCGACTGCGACAGCGACATTCAAAAAGTTGCGCTTCGCCCAACGACTTTTGCAGCGTTGTGCCGGTTGTTGTTGTTGTTGCTGTTTGTAGATGTTGCTGCTGCTGCTGCTGCTGCGGCTGCGTTGTCATCATCGTTGTTACTCCGCTTTGTTGTTGTACGTGATTTGTTTACGAATCTTAACAAAATATGTACACAAATGCCTTAAATTACCGCGAAAGGCGTTGTTCGTTTAAATATTTTGTAGACACAAATAATACAAGGGGAGGAAATCACAGTTGTTGTTTTTTGTTGTTATTTGTTGTTGCATGTCTGACTATTTGCACCGCAAGCACCGAAAAATCAATAATGGCGATCGACGTCAATAACACGTTATTAATGTGTGTATGCTGCAGCTGCAGTGCTCATGTGTATGTATGCATGTGTGAGTGTGCGTATGTAGAATACATATATTGAGTGCTATTAAGCGTGGGAGCTTTTACTTTGAGCTGAGCTTTAATATGCAGTCACTGCGTCTCTGTTATGAGTCACAAATTCGCGGAACTTTGTCAGTCGAGCAACTCAAGAGGAAGAAGAAGAAACGCATAAAGTGCGCCACAGTCCACAATGAGCGACCATGAGATGCTCTACACAACTACACATGCATTAAAGGACTAGCCTAGCAAATGAACGCTAGATGGCGCTAATAAACAGAGCTTGTAAGTGAAGAGAAATTGTTGGTGCTGGTAGAAAATAATTTATATATGCTTTAATAATGCATAAATTTAATGGAATTTTTTTGGGAATCCTCTTTTCCTTTAAAATCTATTATATTATTCAAATTTAATACTTTTTCAAGTACACATTTACTTGTTTTTTTTCTTGATTTTTTTCAATTTCTGCTAAAGTTGAAAAAGTTCAATCACCTTTTCTCCAATTTTATAATATGGCATGTTATATAATTTAGGGTCACAAAGTATTGCATAAATTTAATGGATTTATTTTGGGAACCCTCTTTTCTCAAAAAATCTAATTTATTATGTAAATTTAATACATATTCTGTGTTTTTTTCTTCGATTTTTTTTTAAATGTATGTTAAAGTTGAAAAACTTTTTCTGTGCACTAATTTTGTAATATGAATTGAATATTGATTTTTTTCCAATAAGGTGATTAGAAAATAAATTGTAAAGAGCCAGACGTATGTGTAATATTCAGAAAAGTGTCTCCATCTGTGAGTCATAAGCCTTGGACCCCTTCGAAATGGTTGCAGGGTATACAAAGAAAGAATTGAACCGCAGCAGCATGCAAAACGCACGCTTAATACATACATTGTATGTATGTATATATTAATAGATTCATTCATAAGCAAATAAAATGTAACGGTTTCGTGCCACGAACCGTTGAGCGCCCCAATGGGGCATACGACTTATCGGCAATCAACAAACTGCCCCCGGACAATAACTGAATGATTGTCGCGCGGGCGGCTATAAACTGATGAATGGGATATTATGACTAAATGACTTCTAGTACTATAGACTCTCACCTTATACTCGCGTAGTATATATGTATATATGTATGTATGTAGTATATATGTATCTATGTGATTTGCATACATTTGCGAGCATTTCCGCAATGGAAAAACTGGAAAAAGAAATATGCGCAACTAGAACTAGTTATATCCAAATACATATTTATATGCATATATTTAATTACTTTCAGACTTATGGATTATGGTTTATGTTTTTTATGGCAAAATTCAATACAATAAATGTACTTTTTGTTTTGTTTTTTATATGTAAATTCTTAAACGATTGTGAAGAATTCTAAGAATTGAGCAGAAAATAAAAAAAAACGAAATAGTTTGTCGATAAAAACGAGTTTATTTGAAAGTTTTACGATAAGACTTTATGTTTCGACTTTTATACATATTAATAACCCGCATAAAATAGAAATAACTGTACAAAGTTTCATCAGCCAGTCGATTCGAATCGAAAGATTGGCTTTCTACTGCCCTTCGAATTCATTCGCAATAAATAAATATAAATATATAATCCAAAAATATGCAACAAGTAACATAATTAAAGGCTTAAAGTTAGCCCCTTGAAAGAAAAAAGAGTTACGTGCCAAAATTACGTGTTCTTCACAAACTCTCTCCCTCTCTTTCCCCCTTTCTCTCTCTTTCTGTCTTTCTCTGTTTAAGCTGTCTACCACTTCAGACAGATCTAATCGCATAACTGCAGATAAAAAGCCAATATATTCATGACTTAAGACTCACGCGCACAGACCACAGCAACTACACTTAAGAAGGGGTGTTCAGCCGCTCGGTACGACCCGCAAGGCTATGGCGGTACGCGGTGGTGAGGTGGTGAGGTGGTGAGGTGGTGAGGCGGTAAGCTAGTAAGGTAGAGTGATCGTTGGTACACTTGGGAGGAAGGGCTAAATGGGATATCGTGCGAGTTTCGACTGCACTTTCAATTAGCATAAAAGTTAAGTGAAGTTGCCAACCCACCTTGCCTTACCTTACCACAGAGAGTCTAGAAAAGCGAAAAAAAAAAACAGTTGTTAATTGTGTGGATTTGGCCAAACATTTCCGTTGTTGGCGTTTGTTTGCTGCTGATTATGAGCCGTCTGTTAACGAGCTAAAGATGTGCGGCCCACATATAAGCTCTTTCTCTCTCTCTCTCTCTCTCTCCCTATCTCTCTCTTTCTCTGCGAGCATTCACGAATAATTCACGGAATGCAACGTGCGGCAAACAAGGAAGTTGAAGTATCAAAACTTGAAACGCGACGAAATTGAAACAGTTTCACTGCGAGTTTTAATAAAAAATGTTTGCTTATATACATATGTGTGTGTGTGCGAATGAAACGATAAATGAGAAACACGAAAACGATAAAAGAAACTGCTAAATTAGTGCAAATCATTTGCATTGATTAAGTTAATTCATATTTGAATGTTTATTTGATTTTTGGCCGCACTAGAAAAACGCAAAATTAGCATGCTCGATTGTCAGCCCTATATGCTCTATCTCTCTCTCTCTCCCTCTGCTGCTATCTCTCTCTCTACTCCTCAGTCATTCAGTGTTTGCACCTGTTGCGATGCGGCGGTGACACAAAGTTATTCACTAAATGATTCCACTAAATACTTAAGCATATGCATGAAAGTCGCACGGGCCAATGTAGCGTCATTAGGCGACAGTTAGGAAACAAGTTTTCAACGATGATCATCATCATCGTAATGATGATGATTGTCTTGGTGATGCCATAGAGACTGACTAGTCGCAGTCGGGCAGTTAGTCGAACCGGCTAAAACACTCACATCGCGACAATGAATGTCATGAATTTATTCAAAAGGCTGCGCGGCCCATAAAAATGTTCTCGCTGTCAATACATACAAACATTCAGACACATACATCACCACATATACATACATGCATACATACATCCATACATTCATAGTCAACTTATGAGTTAAGTGAATATATCTAGCGGGGGGAGTCCGACAACCCAAAACCAACAAAAAAACGCCAAAAATTAAAGAAAGAGAAACAAAAAAAAAAAACTAAAATAAACATAAAATTATAATAATAATCGTTATGGGCATAAAAAAAACGCATTAATTAAATTAGTTAAATCGCCATGAGTGTCACATTAAAATTTTTGTTTTAATTCTCTTTTAGTTTTTGGCTTTACTTTTTGCTGTTGTTGTTGCTGGACTTTAAACTTGTTTCGTGTATTTGTAGATTTGTAGATTGTAGATATAATGTCAGATATAATACGCAGATACAAGTGTCTTATCCGCCTCTGCCTCTGTTTCATCTTCTTCTTCTTTCGATTCGTGTTGGACGAGCCTCTGCGACTTCGACGCGTGCAAACTATTCCAAAACTATTCAACATATTCAATCAGTTGTGACATTTGCCCAAATTATACATTCAAACACACATTCATAGCGATATACGCCCGACAAATGAGTCAAATTATCATTGTTTATAGCCACGTCGATGGATGGAAGAAGAATCGTCCCCGCCCCCCTTCATTTGTCATCGAGCTCAGTTCGATAAGCGGACGAAATTTTACTCGATAATTGACACGTGCGTAGCGTAGACTTAAATCTTTAAGCCCCCTCGATGAGTAATAGTCGAAATCGAAATTATTCTAGAAATTGTGATACCAAGCTATATATATAAAAATGACTCACTGAACCTAAGGGTATATCTATATCTATATCTATATCTATATCTATATCTATATCTATATCTATATCTATATATATGTATATATATATATATATCTATATCTATATCTATATCTATATCTATATCTATATCTATATCTATATCTATATCTATATCTATATCTATATCTATATCTATATCTATATCTATATCTATATCTATATCTATATCTATATCTATATCTATATCTATATCTATATCTATATCTATATCTATATCTATATCTATATCTATATCTATATCTATATCTATATCTATATCTATATCTATATCTATATCTATATCTATATCTATATCTATATCTATATCTATATCTATATCTATATCTATATCTATATCTATATCTATATCTATATCTATATCTATATCTATATCTATATCTATATCTATATCTATATCTATATCTATATCTATATCTATATCTATATCTATATCTATATCTATATCTATATCTATATCTATATCTATATCTATATCTATATCTATATCTATATCTATATCTATATCTATATCTATATCTGTATCTATATCTATATCTAGTCTCTAGATCTATGTGCTCCACTATTAATGGGCGTTGTTCTACTTTCTCATGTATCTCACAGATAACACTGCTGACTCAGCTCGGTAATTGTATAATGTATCTGTATCTACGGCTGCTGCTGTATCTGTATCCGTCTATATGCCTATATATGCTCAGCCATCTGACGTTTGTCGCCCAAATGTCGCCGATATCTGTCACATTTGAACTCATTTCGCGTCTTACACAAAAGCATTTTGAGTTGCCGGATCGAGATGGCGAGGGTGGAGAGGGGAAAAGCATTTTCAGTTGACAACTTAAAGTAGGTGGCGATGACACAGATGATCAAACGAGAGTACTATCTGCATCTCTCACAACAAGTACACATACATATAGTACAATGTATATAGAAATGTAAAGAGGCAGAGATGTGCTTACCTTTGATTTCTCCAACTGGGCTGAGGTACAGTTGTGTCAAGGTTAAAGACCAATTAAGATGCGCATTATGATGATGATGATGAAATTCAAAACCTGAAAGAGCCAAGAAAAAGATTGTCAGGACAACAACAAAGAAAACGCCGAAAAAACGAAGCATATTTGCATCAAAAGGACGAAACTTTTCATTGAATTGAATTCAAGACAAAACAAGAGCAACAACAATCAACGTAATAAATACCTATAGACACAGACACACACACATACATTCTCGTAATGATATAATAATATATGAAAAAAAAAACTACTACAAGCAACAACAATAAGGTGGTTGAACTCAATAAGGAGCCCAAAAAGCTTTTTGTCCGTGAACCAAATTCCGAGTGTGTGAATAAACGAATGCGTGTGCTTGTGTGTGTGTGTGTGAGTTATTCATTTGCGCGTTTGCCGAGCAACAAGCGAAACCCAATAAGAATAAGAAGCCGACATTAGATGTCGTCCTTGTTATCCTTTAAACAAAAGTACAGTCAGTACAACGCAGTTGGCTTTAAGCTTGAGCAAACGAATTGCCTGGGAACTTCATTACAAATTTATTCTTTATTCTTTATACTCGTATTCTCAAAGCTTCAGCACAACATTAACAGCGTAGATCTAGTTTATTGCTGTTGTAATTATACCCGTTACTCATAGTGAACTGGTCTTAGTTGTTTTTGCTGACAATGTGTTTTGAATGTAGTACTATAAAAATATACCAAATATAGCCTTTGGTATTAGTATTTTTGTAATAGAATTCGGTATGTTTTCACAAAGTACTGCATAAATATACCAAATACAACGAATGTTATAGTTTTAGTATTTTTGTGGCATAATGATATGGTATATTTTATAATTTGCAGTCTCTTTGGTATGTTTTGAATATATTCCATATCAATATACCACATACAAACTATGGTATATTTTTACTATATTTGTAGTATATTAATTTGGTATATTTCATGGGCAGTACTATATCAATGTACTTAATATAACACTCGGTATATTTTTAGTAATTTTGTGGTATTTTAATTTTTATATTTCAAATGTAGTACGATATCCAATATGCCAAATAATCTTTGGTATATTTTAAGTATTTTTTCCGTATATTAATTTGGAGTATTTTAATATGTACACACTGTGGTATCTTTTATATGGTGTAACAAGTATTTCAGCGGTGTTAAGTATTTTAGCGGTATATTATTATTGGTATATTTTTAAAATTAATAACGCACTGCTTTGCTTGTATTCAAAATATTTAGCGGGTATCTCGCAGTCGAGCACCTTCGACATTGTTAAATTTTTCCATTTGAAATAAAAAAAAACCCTAAAATCATTTCCTCATTCCCAAGTATAATCTATTGAGGATGGGGGGTGGCAATAAAAACCTTTACACTAATCTTTGCGGCAATATATTCTACGTATTACAGTCGCTTTTATTTATAATTCAGAAATACGTAGTAACTATCAGGCTATAGATTAGCGTATGTTTTTCAAGTGGGCAATCGTTGAAGTTGAAACGTGATGCGTCGATTAAAGGTGGAAACTATTCTCAAGTTAGATTCTCAATGTGTGTGTGTGTTTGTATTTCCATTTTTTTCTTTTTTTTTTATCACAATTTGAAACTCTCAAGTGCTTCGTTATCGTTGATCAACGATCGAACTGTGGTCAGCAAATAAACCGATCCAAACCGCACCAAATCGAACTCAATGTGAGGCTGAAAAAATGTGTATGGTAATGGCAATAAATAAATAGAAAATAATAAAAAAAAAAAAAATTCAATTAAATTTAAAATAGTTGCTGGCACCTTATCACAAACTCAAATACTACAACTACTACCACAACTAAATGTTGTCAAGGCTCGCTGCGTGTTGCCATAAATTTAAGTGTATTAGCTCGAATACTCTGAATACTTTAGGAATTGTAAAATTAAGGTATTCGTTATATCACAGTTTAGTGGTAAAAGACAAAAACTCAAATAGAAAGGTCTTTTAACTTGCAAAAGTTCAAATTTAAATATAAGAAATGCATAATATTCTATTTGAATTTTAATATTTAATATATGTATGTATAAAGATAATATTATATTGCAATCAATAAAATATAGTTTTAATTCTGTAATTATCATTATTATTATACTTTTCTTATTTCTCATCAACTTTTGACATTTATGATTATGCCTATAAGAATGTTATATTAGTCAAAACTTCTTTTAACAAAAAAAAAAATGTATTCATATCAAATGTAGAAATTTAAAATTACAAAACTAAAGAGTATCGCTGAGGTGCTGTAACTTTAGAAAAAAAAACATCATTTCCCCTGTGATTGAATTTTCAACAATTTTCTTTATTTATCTTTCACTTTTATATTTATTTATGGCCAATAATCGAGGCAACAAATCAACTGTGACAGACACTCGTGTCAATATTAGTGAGAGTACTCACATTCCCTCTGAGTTTTTGTTGATTTTTCATTTTTCGTTGGTTGATTATATGTTTTCTTTTTGTGTGAAGGGTTTCATAATTATTATTTTTGGCAGGAATTGCGCGTTAAGTTCGTCTTAGCTGCCTGACGAGGGTCAATTATGCGCTTCAATTAAAATGTATTCAGCACACACACACACACACACACATACAAACACGCACTCACACATATGCTGAGAATGAGGACAAGACAAATTAACAATTAAATGTGCGTCGTGTCTGGCACTTGAAGTGTTCCCTGTCCCCGTCTTTGGGGTGGCAATTTTTGCCAAGGGGTGACACTGATCTGATCCAGCTTAAGGATCGCACACAAATACAAATTCAAAACACACACACACACAAGTACAAGCAACCGTTGAGTGTAATCGACTGCGAAATACCTTCAATACGATACAAATATAATTATATTTAGAAATCATGAAAAAAGAATAAAACCTTACAAAGTTTAAGGAAATAGAAGAAAAACAATGTACTTTAGTATTGTATTTGGAAATGATGAAAAAATATAAAACTTCACAAAGTTTAAGGAATTCCTTAGAAAATAACAAAATATACTAATAAAATATTATGTTAAATTAAACGCTAAATTTACATATAATAATATTTGAAAATTATGAAAAAATATAAAGCTTCATAAAAAGTTTCAAGACTTCCAACAGTTTATTAAAAAATTCCATGGTAAAATGAGCGCTTAATTCTAAAGAAAAATTCTATTTCCTGAAATAAATTTTATAACTTTCTTAGAACTTATGTAAAGTGAGTGTATAATTTCATAGAAAATTCTATTAATTTAAATTAATGTTTTACTTTTCAAGCAAATTGTTGAAATTCTTTGAACTTGATCAATTTTGTCATAATTCGTTTCACAATTTATTAAAGTTATTAGTAACTAAACCAAATTCTGCTACAATTCTTATAATTTTAACTTATTATTCAAATAATGAATAGACTTCAATAACAAATTTTTAAACAATTCTTTTTTCTTTAACAAATTATTTATGAATTACATAGTATGTATTAAAAATCATTGTCAAATCCATTCTCATTCTTATATTGCTTGTCTGCAAAATCATAATACCCTTTAAGCCTGATCTTTACCGGGTATAACACATGTAAGAACATATCCTTAGAAATGTATCTCAATTGGCAAGCTGAACAATCTGAACAATCGCATTGACGGCGCAATAAGCGGCGGCTGATTAGCACACACACAAGCCCTCTATGAATATCTTCCCCTTTCCCCTCTTTCCCGTCTTCCCTCACTCTCTGTTTAGGGCCCTTCCCAAGATCCAGTTACATTTACTTGCCACACGTAGCACACGGCGACTGTGTAACTGCGGCCCAATTAAAAAGCAACCAAATAAATTAACACGAATTGAGTTGGGTAGAGTTCTCAGTTTTTCTTGCAAGGTTCGTGGGGCAAGTTGCCAGCCAACGAGTTGTAACATTGTAAGGTTGCGACGACGACGACGACGATCGCATCAGCATATTGTAGTAGATGATGATTGTCTTTTGGGTCTCTGGCCACAATTGCGCAGCACGTTCAACGTTCGGGAAGCGCGTATCCAGAAATTCAGACACGTAAAGCGAGAAACATAAAAATTGACAAATCGAAAACCACACACAGGTGTCTGCTCCCCCCTCCCGCCCTCCACATCCCTCCACTCTTTCCTCTGCCTTTCTCCACGATCATCGATCGGCTTCGCCTCTTGTGCAGAGGAAACTAAAGTGCGTACGCCTTATGGCTTAAGACTTTCTCAATTGGCTTCTCTAAATCGCAAGAACTTTTCGTTCTTCGCGTCTTGTGCCCCAAAAAGGAGGGGGAGGACGATTGCCCCAGGAGAGCTGCGGCACTTGACGCAAAAAAAAAGAAGAGAGAATGAAGACTACAAATTGTCAACACGTTCGGGCCAAACAATTGTAATAAAAAATTCCCAAGAATGTTGGCCAGACGACTGCGTGGCCCATACTAAAGACTGGCATTAGCATAGCATTTGGCTTTGCCTTTTGCTTTTGCTTTTGCCCCAAACACCAAAAACGATTGCGTCATGGGCGCAAAAGCATCTGATTCGAGTGCGTGAATAGTGAATAGTCCGACTCCGAGTGTGAGTTACTCCAAATTGTGAACCTCTAAGGCGACCTACTGAGTCTGAGAAACTGACAAGCTCTGCAACCAGAAAACTACAAAAGAAAAAACCCGCCAACGATAGCAAGTGCGATTGCCAGCTACCCTGTAAGCGACATACTAATGGAAATTGCTATGAAATTTTCAGAATTCGTCACAAATATCATTATGTAGAAGCATGCACATTTTCAGTAAGTTACCTTAAGAAATGTGCAATTTATAGAACTTCTCAAATATAGTGTGCATACTGAAAAGTTGATAAATAAAAGTAAAATTTCAATGATAACAACAATTGCAGTCTACAATGCAAATTTAAAGACTCTGGCTTATACAAGTGCTGAGTTACGTTAGGCTGTTTAGTATAGAGATAGTCTGTGAAATGTTCAGAATTCCTCACAAATATTATAATGCCAAAACATGAACATTTTCAACCAGTTACCATATGAAAATGTAAGTTATACATCTTCCCAAAATGGTGCGCATACTGCAAAGTGGAGAAATAATAGTAAAATTTCAATGATAACAACAATTGCAGTCTACAATGCAAATTTAAAAACTCTGGCTTGAACAAGTGCCGAGTTACGATAGGTTGTTTATTATTGTCTTCATGATTTACTCGCGATTACTTGCATAATTTGCTACAATGTTTAGAACTTTATTACATTTCCGTATGGAAAATGCGGAAACGATTTTCAAGACCCCAAGTTAAACGATCGTCTGCCATGAAGGACTTCATTATATCATAGCCAACTTTCACTGGGCAGCATACCTCACTTACAGCTTTTGTTGGGCATAGGGTATGGAACAAAAGGGCTAATGATTTTGCCACGATAATGCAACGGTCTTGGGGCCAGGTCATTAGCAGCCAATGGCAGTGTTAACATCAACGTCAACGTCAACCTCAACGTCGCGTTGCGTCGCGTCGCGTCGACTTCAACTTCAACATCAACATGTAGTCTAGACGTGACGATCGTCGACACCCCGACACCTTCAAGTTGCCCCCAGGCTAACCCGGGGAGACAGGTTGCTCAACGGATCATCATCAACATCATAATGATGATGATCATGCTGCTGCTGCTGCTGCTGATGCTGATGCTGCCGTCTGATGACAATGATGATCGTGATGAAGATTAACCGGTTCGCCGCCCAGTGACATTTCAATCAGCTTGTATGCATGTTTGCTGGAATGATGATGAGCGATGATGTTCGAAGCATTAAACATTAACTAGACTATAACTATTGTCAATTTATGTGCATTGCCAAATGCATAAATCTTCGTGGAACATGCCACTTTCGATTAGCTCACTTATCAGATCAATATTCAATGATCGCCAACAGAGCTCCCCAATTCGGTTTTGGGGTTTATTGAGCGACCTTGTAGAGTTCAAATTGAGATTAAAAAACACTTCCGTTCTAAGCGAATAGTTCTTGAAAAGTTCCAAGCTTTAAAACTTTTCTGATATTGGCTTTACATACATATTTATGTGTTGGAGTATTTCAACATCTTTTTTACTGCTCTTCGATCCTAATGACGCATGAATATTCGTATTGTATTAGAAAAGACAAGACCTTTATCTGTTTGAGTTTCCAATTGAATGCTATTGCAGATTTTGTTAATTTCGTTTTTTCGGTCATGTCAATTCGAATTATTTGCCGCTATGCCCAACGTCCCTTTGAACGTTTCCCATATCGCACATCCAAAGCCCCTTTCCCGGTTTCCTTTACCTTTTGGCGCAGAAAAATGAAAAAGGAGACTCAAAAAATGTTCAGCCTCAGCAACAGCAACAACAACAACAACCTTTTTACATCTCCCTTTGCGACTGTTTTTGTAGCTTCACCTTTGTCTCAATCTAAGCGCCGCGCATCTCTCTCGCCATGCCCTGTAAGCGGACCAAGCAGAGAGACAGAGAAAGGAGAGTGCGCAAGAGTGAGAGTGAGACGCAACCCCTGGTGAAATGCTATTTTTAGCTGAGCCTGAGCACACAGCTGCCACACACACACATACACACACACACACAACCGTACGTTGCCTCGTCTCTTGCTCTGCTGTCGCACTCACTCACACTCCCATCTTTTCAATGGGATTTGGGCGCCCGGCATTCAACTGGTTCTATGGTGTAATGGTTAGCACTCTGGACTTTGAATCCAGCGATCCGAGTTCAAATCTCGGTAGAACCTCATCAGTAAAAACTTTACTTTTTTATTTGTTTTTATTTTTTAATAAATTGCAATAATTTAACTCACTGTAAAAATCGAATCATAAATTTTAGCTGACTGCATTTTAAGTAAATTGCAATAATCTATTTTGCATTAAAGAAAGTATAATGTACTAAAATAAGGTTAAATAATACATACATCAAATAAAATATCAAAGATAAATAAATAAAATTAAATGAAAAGTTTCAATTAATTACATTATCAATAATGTTGGATTGCTCAAAATTGTAGAAAACTTCTTTATCTATTTTTCAAACTCAATTCTATTAACCAACTATCGATGTAATAATAATCTAAATTAACGCTTAATAACATTCTTTGAAGTTTACGGGGATTTTCGTGGCATACGTAATACGAAAAAAATAACTTCCCCATTTAGTTGCCATTACCAGCAAATTGATTAGGCATTTACCTCCGTCGTTTGCCTAATGTCAAGTGTCGCTTATCATTTTGTCTGATTGACAGAATGAGACTTGCGTGCCCTCAATCATGCCTAATAATGAATTGATGATGATGATGGGTGGGAAGTGCAAGATAATAGCTAATATTCGTTCACAAAATCAACGCCTCATTCAATTGTCGCATTATCTAGTTAATCAAGTTGAAATATCATTCATTTATTTGCATCCAATCGCAACATAATTACTGATAGCAAATGCTTCGAGTATTATTAAGAATATTTTAATTGAGCGCGTATGAAAAATAGTTCTAGTTCTACATTTGCTGACTATGTGAACTGAGAAACAACAGTATGAAATTTGCTTCAACAGTGTATTATAATGTTAGCAATAAGATATATACAATTTCAGACTTGTCAATAACTTAAGATCTATCTAGTTTGAGCTATCCTAACTACGTGAACTGAGAAATTACTATAGTTATATATTTGAAATTTGGTAAAACAATTTGTTATTATATTAGCAATTAGTTAAAAGCATTTTCAGACATGTACATCATTTTATTTCTAGTTCTAGTAATCCTAACTATGTGATCTAAGGAACTACTCCAGTTATGTTTATGAAATTTGCTAAAACAATATATTAATATATGGCCAATTAGTTAAATACTATTCAGACTATTCAATAACTCTAGTTCTACTACGAGCTATCCTACCTATGCGAACTGAGGAACTGTTGTAGCTATGTTTATGAAATTTGCAGAAATGACTTATGATAATGTTTGACATTAGTTGAATACAATTTCCGACTAGCCTTGATAATCATCTATATGTTTTTTGGATTTCTTAAAAGTAGCAAAACTTCATCTTGATATGCCTGAAGACTTCCTGTGCTTATCAAGGGTCTATCAATGTGTTCTCTGCCTAATCATATTCGAGTAGTATATCATGTAAAGAGTTTCACCATTACAGTTAGTTGGGCACGACAACACAAATTACATTTTCTCTTTTTTTCGGTTTTTTTTTTTTTTTTTTGGTAGTTTGGTTGTCGAAACAGTAATCTGTTTAATCCTTCGTTTCGTTATGTTTTAGCTGTTCGCTAAACGAAAAACAAACAACAAAATTAGATTACCATATATGTGCGTACAATTTTGAGGGCAGCAAACATGAGCACACAACACTTCGCATACATAAAACAAAGTTAGGCATTATTTTTGGCAAAACCAAAAAAAAAAAAAACGCGCTTTTAATTATTTTAGGCCTATTGCGCAGCTTTAGTTGTTGGTTGTTGTTGTTGTTGTTGTTGCTGGGCAGGCCCTTTAATGGGTTGAATGGCAAACGATGATAATATTGGCGCTTGGCAACAGTTAACAAAAACAGTGTTGCTAGCAAGCTTGAGCTTGAGCTTCAGCTTGAGCTTGCCTTGGGAAAAGTAAAAGTTTTTCGGCCGGTTCTGCAAATGGTCGAAACGCCGGAAATGTTAACACCATTTCTCAAACTGGCCAAAACGCAGCATGGACGATGGATGAATGGACGATGAACGATGAACGATGAACGATGGAGAGGAACTTGTCGTTAGCTCAATTAGCAAAATGCCTACGAGCTGGTTAATCGCGCTTGAGGTTGAGGCCTCAATGGACATGGACATGGCCATCATTATTACTTACGCGTATATATTTATGTATTTTTTTTTCTGTTTTCCAACTGTTCAGATAACAACGAAAACACACACAACAAGCTTGTAGAAAAAGAAACAACAACGAAAAACTGGAAAAACTAACAAAGCAAAAGCGAGCCAAGTTAACAGCTGCTGTTGCTGTTGTTGCTGTTGCTGTCGAAACCCAGGCGAAAATTGCCTACAACCTTTTTTTTTGGTTAAGCCAAGTCTCCCTCCTTCTCCCCATCGGCCCCCCACTTGAATAAAGTCCCTGGGCTGCGTTTTATTTTTACACGATCCCCGCGTCACTTTGGCCGTTACAATGTTCATTCATTTATAACGAATTTCAACATTGAAATGTTTTAATTTGTTAAGCAGCCTTGTCCGAATGGACGATGGATCATGGACCGCGAGACCCGCTCTTTCTGCCTGCCTCGGGATTAATTCTTCGGGACAATCGAAGAGGTGGCAAGAGGGGAGGGACAGAGACCACATCTCTCTCTCTGTCTCTGTCTTAAACAAATCATCTTCATTCATGTCGTCTGGCTGTCTGTCAGAGCAGCTGCTGTCTAAAAGACATTAGTTCCTAACTTAATTAATGCTTTTGTGTTAATTGCCGCAGCTAAAACAATATACAACAAAGTGCTTAAAACAAAATCTACAACAAATCTTCACAGACAACAGAAAAAAAAAACCTAAAAAAGAACAAGAACAAATAGACAAGGGGACATGGAGAAGTGTGTTCTTTACAAATTCTTCGTGAATTGTCAGCCGATGACAGGCGACAGCGATGAACAAATTTGCTTCGACCACATTCAATATGGCATTCTGATCATATTTTGCCAGACAGTTTCGATATGTGTGTGCCCTAAGAAATCGTTACAATCGTTATCATTCGTGTAGGCCTTTAGATAATGAGCTAGTTTGCAGTCAGCCTGCTAACAGAAACTTGAATTGTCGACCGCTATTACAAATCTCACTGTATGCTCAGCCTTATTAAGTGTGCCATCTGCTCGTTGACTTGGTAATTCACCTCACTATATAGTATTCCGCACTTGATTTCGCATATAATTGCCTGATGGTCATTAAAATTATTAACAGCTTTGCTTACAAGCTACTCTGATTGGCATAACAATGTGACCGTATCCCTGCATGCATTATTAATGAATACTATATCGTGTTACCTGGTCACACTTTTCAGCTGACAACTAATTTCTAGTCAAATTGGAAGCAACAATTAACAATCTGTTTTACAAATTATATTATATATTTTATAGCTGAAAATCGATCAGTTTCCTGCATGAAGCTTAAAAATAAATGCAGTTTCTTTTATTTCTCTTGTTGCAAATGTGTCCACAATTGGCACATCAATGTGACCGTATTACTACATGCATTATTAGTGAGTACTAGATCGTGTTACCTGGTCACACTTTTAGCTAAGATCTAGTAAAATTCGAAGCTATTTTTTTTACAGACTTTTTTTAGATGTTCTGTTTTACCTCCGCTTTTGTAACAACAATTTATTTTAAAGATTTATCTCATTTCTCATAAATTATTTGATAAAGTAGATAACTATGACTATCGACCAGTTTTAGCTTGAAGCTTACATATAAAGACACTTTCTTTTAGTTATTCTTTTTTTTACAGCTTTTTAGCTGTTCTTTTTGTCCAAAGCTTTTTCAATTAAAGCCAATGACACGTTCAGCAGTTGAAAGGATTTGTCAGGTTTATTAACTAAACTTTGACACTTCTGTGTGGAGGATTTTGGTTCGGTGCACATTTCAAATACCTGACCAAAATGTAAAAAGCATTTTTGCACACATCAGACCATAAAGAGAAAGAGAGAGAGAGAGAGAGAGAGAGAGAGAGAGAGAGAGAGAAAGAGAGAACCGATGACCAGTCCAGACCAATTAACACATGCATAATTCATGGCAATTCAGTACGTTTTGCCACTTCCAACTTTTATCTTTGTTGTTATATCTTTTTTTCAGCATTACAGTGTTGTGGTTGCGTAGGGAAATGGATGTGTGAGGTTTTGGTCTAAGAGCTGGCAAAAAACTGGACTGACGCTATTTTGCAGTTAGTGAAAGAAGTGCAGGGCAAAGATATAAAGAGATAGTTACTCTACTACTATTATCTATAAATAAAATACAGAAATAAATAATACAAAACATAAGTACCCACAGCCAATTTTAAATAAAAGAAAAAACAGTGCGAAATTGTTGTTGAAATATACCAAATAATATAAAGATAAAATATACCGCAACATACTAAAAATATACCAAAGACCGCAACCCATTTTTAATAAAACCAAAGCAGTTCGGTATCAATTTCAAAATATACCACTAAAATACTAAAACATAGCAAAGGTCATATTTGATATATCGACTACATAAAAATAAATGCATCATAGTTAATGAAGTACAAAATAATTAGTTACTTTATTAACTATTTAATTGTTATTAATAAATTCTTTTGTATGGCAACAAATCTGATATATGAATGAAATACAAAGTAATGTAATTATATTCCTTATGAATAAACAAATCTTGAACTGATTTCAACGTAACATATGTAGAGATCACTATATTTGGATAAATTTTAAATAGTGATTAAAACTTAATAAATAGTTACAATCTCTTTAACTGATTTCAACGTATAAATTTCAAATTGTAATTTAACTAATAAGTTCATCAATTTTGTAGATTCTTTTCCAAATAAATTGTGATCCAAAGTAAAGTAAAAGTTAACTTCAGTCAAAGCAATCAGTATTCTATATAAACAAAACGAAGTACATAAATTTGAACTATTTTTCCATTTTGCAATTAAAATGTTTGATGTAATAGATTGCGATTGCAGGGCCAAGATACAACTGAGCCAATTCCCCAACTTCTTGCCTTAATAAATAGTACTTTTACAAGTCAGCTGAAGGATTCTTGAATGGTAGCCACTCATTTTTGGCTGTAATTTTGTTGGTCTAAAAACAGATTTTAAAGAAAATAATAAGAAACAGCTAGTGTTGATTAATATTGGCCAATTAGTTGTGGCATAACAAGCGAAAACTACAGCTACATAGACATTTATAGCTCACAGATATATTGAGATACAACTAGATGGGCTTGGTAACAAGACACAAGGTAGCCAGGCAATGACTCTGCAATATGGTTAAAATGCAAGCTGCCTACACAGAGAGAGAGAGAGAGAGAGACAATGAGTGGGAAAGAGAGAGAGAGAGAGAGAGAGAGAGAGAGAGAGAGAGAGAGAGAGAGAGAGAGACAATGAGTGGGAAAGAGAGAGAGAGAGAGAGGGAGAGCGTAAAAATCGATGGCAATGATGGCTGAGTGGGCCGACAAAAGTTGGCCGGCCGGCAAATCCGATGACGATGACGATGACGCCATATGGTGGGCACTGATTCAACGAAGTCTACCCTCCTCCCCCCTCCTTGCATGCCCCTCCCTCACCTTCTCCCCCTTTTTACACCTCCTCCTTGGCAGCACACAAGAGACGACGCATTTGGTTTTTGGTTTTGTTGGCCTGTCTTTATGGCCAAGCAGGTTTTTCCTTGGGAAAAATGCATTAGCATGATTCATGCCTTGGCAGCCAAGAGCCGAAATGGCCAAATGGCCGAAACAGCCAAATAGCCAAGTTAGCACAGCACAGCGCAGCGCAGCGCAGTCAAGCAGCAATTGCATTGCCCCCAATTGCCCAGTCTGCGCAGTTCGCAGTCTGCTTCATCGAGTGTGCAGACCGAAAATCTATGTTAATTTTTCTCTTTATTTCAGTGTTTTTTTTTGTTCAGAGTTTCCCTTGTTTTCCTCACCGCCCCTTCGCCTCTCATCGCCACATCAGTCAGTCGGTTTTTCAAGTGCCTTGAAGTCATTTTACCAAAGTTCAAGTGGCGCTGATGTCAAAATATTATTTTTGCTCAACTTATTCAGAATATACTACAGCGTAGTTGTATTCACATTCACACACATGCACTTAGCACTCACACGCACACTCACACTCATGCACTCACATTCGTATTCATACTCACACTCGGCTTGAAACTGTGTCTTCGTCTTGTATGGCAAAAATCATTTTCATTAATTCTTTTTTTTTCTGTGCCATTTCAACTTTGTTATAGCCATAATAATATAGTCAGCTTATACGTGGGCTTTATGTAAGCATCGCAATTTTCAGTCAAAATAATAGTTTGAACTATTTATAAATTACTATAATACACAGTCAGAGTAAATTTGCGCGATTTTGACAAGAGAAACCGAATGCATTGATTTGTGAATATTCAAATGTATTTTCTTTTATTTTTTATATTTTTGTTTGAAAATAAGCAAAACAAATTTATCAAATAAGAAACTATAGTCGAGTGTGCTCGAATGTAAACTAATAATAATAATATTTTACAAATATACCACATAAATACTTAAATGTACCAAAGGTTATATTTGGTATATTGATCGATTTTGTATTAAATACATTCAAAAATTACCATAGAGTACAAAAATATACCTAAGGTTATATACGAGTATACCACACGAATACTAAAATATACCAAAGCCTACATTTGGTATATTGATCGATGGTGTATTTGGTAAATTCAAAATATATCATAGAGTACAAAAATATACCAAACGCTATATATACCACAAAAATACCCAAACATACCAAAGCCTATATTCGGAATATTGATCTAAATTGTATTTACTACATTCAAAACATACCATAGAGTACAAAATATACCTTACCAAAATGTATATTTAGTATATTAATTTGGTACATTTTCAAATCGAAGTTATTTCCGGATTTTCCAGCTTCACTCTGACACCTTGGATGATTCTAAAGATTTTTTTCACTGGCATTAAAATGTAAATAAAATGTCGCTTGCTTTCCTCTTTCGTAACATATTTGTATATTATGTGATTTTGTTGAATTGGCTTCCTTTTGGCCTCGAGCAGTTCCGAGTAAAAATTGCAAATTGTTTAATTACGGGGATTCGACGAAACATTCGAGATGACGGCGCCATCTGGCGACCCTAATTGTCAGCTAAGTACGTAATACTTGACTATTCTGAGTCGTAAGTGTCGCCAGCTTTCTAAAACGGGACTTGAGACAGACTTTCCGGCAAAGTACTTATCGCATGTACTTGGTTATTTACAGCTATTTAGACGTATTAGCACGTAAATATAATAAATGCTTTTGACTTGCAAGCCACTTGCCCATAATGGCCGCCAGATGGCAGCACTTTGTCGCGCTCTTTCCGAAACCAAGGTAGAAACGATTTCATTAAGTCAAACATTTATTTATTTCAACCAAAAATGTTTAACGAGTTGTTAAAAAAACACACACGAGATGTTGATCAAAAGAGAGGCGACGAGGGGGACGAAACAACCAAAAAAAAAAACAAAAACCTTTTCGGCGAAACAGAAAAAATGAGAAACAGATTTGTATTTGATATGTGACTTTGCACGTATCAAACACGAATCCCTCCCTCCCACCAAGTCCCCTCACCTCTCCCCCTTCCACCACCACTACTTGCTAGTCATCCCGTCCGTCTGTCCCGTGTTTCTGTAATTCGCAAGCAATTAAAAGCCTGACACGCAACTCGCTTGGCAACAAGCTCGACGAAGAGTACAAAAAAAAAAAAAAAAAACTAAATAAATAAATAAATAGAAACCAAACAGAAACCAAACCAAACCTCAGACAGGAACTTAAGTCAAACACTCACGTACTCACAGCAGCAGCACAGATGAATACCCGTGAATACTCATGCCTCTCACTCGCACCGAGTCATACTCATATTCACACTCGCCGAGACACGCACTCGCCACTCGCTCCGTGTTCATTAGCTGCTTCAGGTAGTAGGCCTATACCTCCCCCTATCCCCCCCTTCCCCACTGTTTGGTACACCTCCTCTCCCTGGGCTAGGCCTACATTTAATGTAATTATCAATGATTAATGAATTGCTTAAGCAAACATTGTGTCGCGACTGCGCAGATATTTCATTTCGAAACCGAAACCGAAACCGAAAACCAAAAACTCACCGAAATCGAAACCCATAAACACCAAAAAAAAAAGCGAGTAAAAATTTGTTGTGAAGGCTTTTCGCTGTTCGCAGGTAGAACAGAGGCAGGGGCCACATTTAAGGAGTATTACGTGTCCTAAATGGCGCATCAATTGAGCTAACCGACAATAAACAATTAACACAAGTGCTCCACTTTTTTGTTCTACATACCCTACAATCTGCATGAAATTGTACGTCGGGTATGACCAACGGAAAGGAAATTGATTAAATTAAAAGAGCTCATAAAGTCGGAGATATTTTTTTGGTTGTTAAAACTCTTTTTACTTAAGTAAAAAGTATACTTTCTATCCAATAAAAAAAAGTCTTACAATGCTTCACTTGAGTACAAGGGTCTAGTAAGTCAAACGTATCCCGTATTTCTTTTAAATATTTATAAATATTGTAAGCAGCAATTTATGCTCTAGAAATAATAATCGATGCGTAACTTTAATCAATTATAAATTATATGCAGGATATAAATATAATACCCATTACTGAAGCACAAATCTCTACTTAGCTGTATGGTCTCTAATGTCAAATGTACTTCGTATCTCCTTCAAATATTAACACTTCATTTTAGAACTTTTTAGATAAAAATCATACACTGAATAACTTTGTAATACAACATAAAGAGTACAGCACAAATGAATCTTAATTTACGTAATGAATTTTGTAATGAGGTAGTATAAAAAGATATAATTATTATTATTATGAGATTAGCCAAAGCGACTAAGGCAAAGGATTAAAGATTTGAACTTGTTCAACGCAAATCAATAAAACATCCAAAAAGATATAATAATAAATTAAACTGTATAAATAAAATTCAATATCAAAATATAGTTGCGATCAATTTTAGGCTTAGATTTGATTTAGTTTTAAGAAACTCAATTTAACAAAAATTAAACAACAAAAACAATAATACTTGTAAGTGTGTAAGGTCTCTTAAGTCAAATGTACTCCGTAATTTTTTAAATACTAACATTTCTTTTTAGAACTTTTCAGTTGAAGAATGGACATTAATTCACTTTTCAATACAAAACAAATAAAGAGTTATCACAAAGGTACCTTATTTTCTATAATTATAATGAAACTACAAAAAGTCAGTAGTATAGAATATTACCATATAATTCTTAAACTGCATGAAAAAAAAAAGTTGCAGTCTATTCTAAGCAACTTGAAGTATCTTAAAGTTAGTTTAGTTATTATAAACTCAACCTAATTATATTAAAAAAAAATTAAAAAAAAATAGCATAAAGTGAAAATGTGAATTACAATACTAAGCAATTATGTTAAATATAAATGTAGAGGCATTCACAGGGTATCCAGTCAGTTCATCAGTTGTAATTGACGTTTGCAACTCTTTTGGTTATTGAAGGTCTGCTCTGATTTTCGGTTATGTTCAAACACATCGGGATCTGTTGCAGCAATTAACAACGAAGGTGGCATTTTTGCTATTGACTCGACAGTTCCAGGCAGAAAAGGCTGCAAATGGGCAAATGATTGCCTCCGTGGGGCGTGCCCCGAACTAAAAAAAATAGAAGCAGGCTGAAAAGTGTTTGCCTAATGATTGTAAAAACGAAACGATTTCCAATTTCCAGTTGCCACACACTATACATATATATATATATATGTAGTACAAATGTATATAGTATATATAAATAGTATTCAATTAGGCAGCGTGTGAATAGGAGCGCATGTTGTCCGCCCATCGAAATGCGTGTGAGTATTGAGTATCATACGAGTATGAGCATTGATATGCTACTACATACATCTACATACATATATGTACATATGTATATGTATGTGAGTCTACTCAAAACTCTTAAACACTGTGTGTTGGCAGTTGAATCTGAAGACGGTGGCGTCATTGTCAGGCGGCGGCAACTGCTCAGCTGGGGGTCAAAACGCCAGCGGGCAAATGGATAACAACAACAACAACAACAATGCCGATAACAACAAAGAATCAAGCACAACAATTTCATTTCAATAATTTGAATTTCAAATCTCTTTTCGCAATGATCCAATGCCCAACGCTAAGGCTAAGGCTAAGGCTGTGAGCTCGAGGCCCATTCTCTAACCTCTTTGGACCTGTGTTAATGTAAAAGTTGTTCGATTTGTCAAAGCAAAAGTCACGATTATTAGTCTTCATTAGAGGCGGGGCATTACCATCACCATCACTATCACCATCACTTCCACTTCCACCCCCTCGCAAGTCTAACACACATCCATATGTCAACCCAAACCACAAGAATTCCCAACCACAAAGACCGCATTGCAGCTTATCGACGAGCTGAAACAAGCGGAATGGAACGACTTGAGCCCGTAACTAAGTGCCATTAAGTAGGTAAACACTTAAAGATATTCTGTAAAATACGCTTAAGTAGCTTTACATATACTTGGAAACATTGGAAAGGAACACTAACAATAATATAATGGAATGGAACGACTTGAACCATCAACTAGGTGACTATAAATGGGTAAAAACATACAAATATGATGTAAAAAATGCTTTACTAGCTTAACATATACTTTGAAATATTGGAATGAGACACTATTAAACACCTAGTGGAATGGAACGACTTGAAGCCGCAACCAGGTGACAATAAATTGATAAATTCTTTAAGATTATCTATAAAAAAGAGCTTAAGTTACTTTACATATACTTTGAAACATTGGGATGAAACACTCTAAAAGTAATATAATAAAACTGTAGCCAATTAAATTAATTTGATAAACAGCACTCAAAGAAATTTGATGAAATAAGCTTAAGGCAGCATCTAAATTACTTGCTTACATTTAGGAAAAGTGGAATGAAACACTGTGTAAACGAGATATTCGATTATTTTTCTTAGATGGTAGAATGGAACAATGAATTGAAACGGACTATAGTCAGCTGAAGTCGAAACATCGAAATGAAACACAATAAAATGAGCAAAAGACAATGTTTAAATATGAAGCACGACTGAAATTTCCCTAAGACGTTAATTATAATTGTGGAATGGTGGAATGAAACACTGTATCTTCGCTCGTGCTCTATCGATTTGCTTGCAACTTTCAGAATACCAACGTGCAAAGTGAAACGATACATTTACGACCATAAACGAGATCCTCTGCGTGAAAATGTGGCACGAGTATTAAAACATTGTTCGAAATTCGATTGTGTGTGATGGCAGCCTATGCAAATACATTTTTGAAGATGGACTGCTAACGACGATTATACACCCATTTAGCATGATTGTTACAGGGTATTTAAAATAAGGGAAAACTACTGTTTGAAATTATTTGTTGCTGTTGTTGTTGTTCTTGTTGTTGTTGCTATGTTGGTGCCGTATGCCGAGTATGTCAAATGCCCAAAAACTATTTATTTATGTTAATACGCAAAGCGAACGATATAAAAGCCATAAAATGCCGCAAAATACATTTAAATGGATGCGTACACGGCATAAGGTAGCATAAATTAACGCATAGTTGATTGTGGGGTGGCGCAGAAGGAGGGAGGGGGGGAACTGAGAGGCAGACAGATAGGGACTGGGATGGGAAAAACGACGACGACGACGGGCAGGGGGCAGAGGGCATCGCCAAAGACGAAACACATGTAATAAAAACTCTATTAAAAATGCCACTTACAATTAACAAAAGGCCCGCACTGCTTGCTTGGGGTTCAGGGAAGGCCATTGAATAGATAGATACCAACAACACACACAGTCGGTCGAGTGTAATAGAAGAAATAGATGTGTATATACCTATATACAAAGCACATATACAATACGTCGTGTATTCTTATAAAGAGCAGCAAAAAAATAGAGTGAGAGAGATGGGAAGGGGGGGGATTGTAGAATGTATCTACGCAGTTATATAAAATATCGGTAGTGAGATGATTGGTTGCCTGCTTCTTCTGCTGAATGGGCTAAAGCTCTCCTAAAACCCATTCAATGTTGCCCGCTCCCCCTTCTTCTCTATCGCCAGACCCATCCAGGCGACAAAGTTGTCGAGCATTGTGTTCCATTTCAAAACATTGCCAAAACTTTTTTTACTTGCGATACACATTACTTGAAGAAGTAATGAGTGTAATGAGTGTAATATTAATAAAAAGATCGGAAAATATTCATATATGTAAGTTGAACTAATACAATATTAATAAAAGTCATATAAATAAGCAGATACAGAACATGATAGTCAGGGATGGAAGTAGCTCGATTGAATTTTCAATATGGTAAGAAAATTGCGAAAATAAACATAAGCAACTCAGTCTGTTTATAACGATCTATTAATCATAAGGTGATGTTATTACATAAATATCGTACAACGCATCAAATTTCTGTAGTCAATAGACTACTGATATAATTCAAAAATGAGAGCGACAGATATAAAAGTAATATATCTAGAGTGAAAGTAAGACCAATTTCTTAAATGAAGCACATTTGTCTTAAAAATTGTTTTCTTGAAAAAAAGTTAAGAACAAATTCTTAGAACTAAGAATATTAGTCTACAAATTGTCAAATTTTTCGAAATAAGACCAAAAAATACTGAATTTAGATTCTACAATTCTGTAATGCATCAAAATTTCTTAAAAGTTTTTATCAATGGAAAGTTTTATTAATTATTGCATTGTAAGATAGGAGATCCAGTGCTCAAGTACTAAACAAATCGAAGTATTTTGTAACATATAACTGAATTTTTAAATTAAATAATAAAATGGTAAATAAGATTTTTATCCTAAAACTTTTTTTTTGTCACATCCGAACTTGGGTCTTATATCAAATGTTCTTCAAAGCAAGTTTTAATATTAAAATTTTCATGTTCTTAAGACCAAAATTCGTAGTACTAAGACCAAAATCTTGTTTTAGAACTTTTCATTCCAGTATAAGACCAACATATGACGAAAGAATATTAACATAATGATAGATAGATAGAATTATCTTAAGACTAGCAATGTTGCTCTTAACTAGAATAGAATTTGCGTAGGCCAAAGGAAATTACATTTCCACAAATGTGGCTGCATAATCGTTGTTCTGTCACTCAAAAGCTTACACAGCATTAATATTACAAAACATTATAAAGGGCATCACTTAGCTTCAAAGCATATACACATTCATTCATTCATTCATTAAAATTTGCCCATTCTCGTTCAGCAATTAACAGTTGAGACAATTTAGCACATGCGTGACTTCGTTTCATGAATGTTTTGTCGCCTGTCCGAACACACAACAACAAAAAAAAAAAGAAGAAGAGAAGAAGAAAAAGCGAAAAAAAGCAAAGAAAAAAAACCTTTGCACAATGTGTGAATATTAAAAGAATGTGCGTGTTTGAGGTAGCTGCAAATACGCATAACACACGCAATTAAATTTATAAATATTTAAAACGCCAATTTACATACTCGAAGATACACACACACACACACACACACACATGGATAGTAGACAATTGTATCGCACCTAGACTTCAACCAGATTCGGGTGCCGAGCTCAACTTGAATGTTTGGCTTTGACTTGAGTTTTTGGGCCTATTTCTTACATGGCCAAAAAAAAAAATTATCTATCGAAAGGGGAAGTCGTCGTCACCCAATCCAAACATCATTGAAAACCACAATGCGTTCGAGTGGTTCTTTTTTTTATGGCTTTTGAATTTAATTTAGTTTTACGAGTATTTATGTATGAGTGTGAGAGTGTGTGTGTGTGTGTGTGTGTGTGTTGTATGTTCCGCTCATTTGGTGGCTCTGGAATGTGCCCCAAACTGCCAAACTTGATATGACAGATTCGGTTTTCAACAGCAGCAACAGCAGCAGGAGGAGGAGGAGGAGCCGACTGAGGTGAAGGTGGATGGATAATAAAGCCCTCAGCTTGGCTTAATTATTTATGTATTAATACACAATAAATACATACAGCACACGAAGTTTTTTATACATATGTTTCCCTCTGTTTGTACACATTTCCAAATGGGTTTTTTTTCAGTTCGTTTTTTTATGTTTTTTTTTTTGTCAGCGTTTTGGGCCAAAGGAAATTGAAAGTTATTTGCGTACAGAATTTAATTAGAGAGACAAGAAAACACGGCCGAGAGACGAAACGTTGTGACCACTTTAATTGCTATGAAAATTGAAAACAAATTTATGATATGCTCGAACCACGGTACAGGTAAAAACTAAAGCCAAGGTCTGATGGTGTCGCCGATAAGAGATAACGAGCTGCCTGCAAGGCAATTAATGTGTGAACAAAAGATCTACATTTCCCACAGTCTCTCATTCTCTCACTCTCTCTCTCTCTCCTTTAAGGAACACAGCTTTTAAGCTATATAATATACTATCTCGATAGTAGCTTCAATTAAGCTTATTTACATTTTTTTAAAATTTCTTTAACAATTCGACAAACAATTAAAAGGGATAAAGAGAAGATATCAAGTTATATACTTCGAAATATGGTATATTTTGCAGTATTTGGTATATTTTTGGTATTTAATTGTTTATCTTTAATCATCTAATATAGCAAAATCAGGTTTATTTTGTAGAATTTGATATATGATTGTTCGTATACCAAATAAAGCTTTAATTATATTTCAGTATTTTTTGGGGTATACTAATTTGGTATATTTAAACGAAAATACCGCATTTACAATTCTTAATTGGCTGTAGTTTTCTTACATGTTTTTTTTTTTAAGTTGTCTCAAACTGAGTGCTTATTTAATTATTGTTAATTATATTTGAGTATTGCTCTTTAGAAATATCTATTTAATCTATATTAAATTGGTATATTTTTACGGTAATACTGCACTGCACTGATTTGCTTTAATTGAATGTTGTTTTATTATTCGTTCATTTCTGGTAAGTTTTCTCTATCCGAGTGCTCATTAATCTAATGTTAAATTTATTCTAATGTTGCTATGTATATTTAGGATTGATAAATTGAAGAAAAAAATTGTATGTTCTTATACCAATTTATAATATGTTATATATGTATATTTTAATCAAATGACTGTAGTTTTCTTAATTGTTTCTTTATTGTAGAAATTGTCTTCAGAAACCTAAAATTAATATTGTATATTTTTCATTATATTGTCACCTTTTTACATTAATGTTCTAAATTGAGTGTTAAAACATATATACAAAACTACAGTTACCCTCAGTATTTGTGTCGAGTTTCAGCTTAGCAACAGACAAACTACAGCTTTATTGTCTAGCCTTGATTTGCATTTTAATCACAGTCTTAACTTGACTTTCCATCTCTCTCTATCATTGAGCCAAACAAATCTATAATTTGGTGAAAGCAAATGAAGCTGTTCGATCTCTAAGAATTGACCCTTTTTCTTTTCATGTTGTTGTTGTTGTTGTTGTTGTTGTTGTGGGTGAGTTTGAGGTTCGGCGCCGATCCTTGTGATCTTGGTCGTTGTCTTGAAAATCAATAAAAAGCATTGTTGGATTCTCGGGGTCAGCTTTCGCTTTCGTAGGGGGGAAGGGGTGAGGAGGAAGCACTCAATGCTCTGGTCTCCACTGAACTGATTATTTATGGCGCGCAATTCCTGGCTTGCCACAAGGCATTAAAGTCTTTCTATCTCCCTCTCTCTCTCGCTCTCTTTCATACTTGTTCAGTTGAGTTTTTGGTTTGGCTTTTTTTTTTTGTCAGTTTTATTTCGTGTAGAGCTGTGTTTTGTTGTTGTTGTTGTTGGTGTGTGTGTTGTGTTTTATGCTGAATGCAAAGTGCTCTTCATTCACAGAAGTCCGCACACAGGCAAACACTTGGGGCCTCAGGTTCAGGTTGAGGTTCGGGGCCTTTCCCAGCAACTCTCAACTGGCAACTGGCAACAGCGACCCGGGCACTTCAGCCAACAACAAACAGCAACGCACATCTTTGAAGCTGCGTCTCTCTCTCTCACTCTTTCGACTCTTCTCGGCTTGCCATCTTCGTATTATTTAGCAAATTAATAACCATAAAAATCTTAATGCCAGCGCTAAGAAACGAAATCTTTAGCTTGCCTGCTGAATTTCTGATGAAAAACGTTCGCGCAACCAACAAAAAAAAAACTCACACACACACACACGCACAACAAGAGACAACTCTGAGTAGGTTGAAGAAACAAAACAAAAAAAAAAAAAAAAATCAAAATAAATACAGCGAAAAAAAAGGGAAGAAAACAAAAAAAAAAGATTAGCAGAAGAAGTGCCGCCATTTAAATTTATTTACTTACGAGTGTGAACTTTATGCCCATGGCGTCCCCCCTCTCCTGCTCCTCTCCCCCCTCTTCAGTGCAGGCTCAGACGACGCCACCGTTGTCAATGCCAAAAAGCAAAGCGAAGCCAAGTCGAAATTTTGTGTCCCGTGTCCACGACCTGAATCCAAGCTCCGTTTCTCGCTTCCTGCCCCAAAAACCAAGAAAAAAAAAAACAACAAAAAAAAAAAACGTTGCGCGTGAGCTTAACCTTTTTCTCTCTCTTTTTTATTTTACACACACACACACACACATACACACACACTTGATTTGTGTGTGTGTCTTCAGGTACTTTGGAAATTTGGCAACTATGAAACTGAAATAAAAGCTAGAAAACTTTTGGCAAACATTTTTTTGGTTTTTGTTTCGGAAATACTTTTTGGGGCTCCTTTCTTTCCGTCCTAGCTTTGGAGCGGGGATCTTCAAAAGCTACATAAATTCTGAAACTTACTTTTGCCACGCTGCGTCTTCCCCAACTTCTTCATCATTATCATCGTCATGGTCATTATTATTATGATCATCATTTGTGGGTTTCGTAATTTGATTCCAGTTAAAATGAAATGAAATCTTGTTGCCCTAAAAAGCAAAACAACAACAACAACACGAACAACAACAGCAAGTCAAATAATAAAAATACAACAACAACAACAACAAATAAAATCAACAAGCGCTCACAATTTTTTGGCGTTTCCTTTTGAATAACAACGCAAGAGGCTTTTAACTTGGCTCCATTCCTTACTCTCAATTCCATTTTTGTTGTTCACTTCAGTCCCCATCCCGATTCCCATTCCCATCCCCAATTCCCATTCTCAGTCCCATTTCGAGTCCAAGTTTTCAAGCATATTTCCTCTGAAATATTACACTAAACAATGGCATGCTTAACTATCTGCTCTTTGGGTTCCTCAAATGCGCTGTCCACACTTTGAACTGGCGCCAAATTATTCCAATTTACACTCGGCATTCTTTTAACTACAGATTACAAATCATCGAACTGTATATGAGACCAAAAGCACTATGCGGCTGCATTTTTACAACTCTTCAGTACAGAACAAGTAATAAAGCTACAGTCGAGTGTGCTCGACTGTGAGATACTAGTAACATTCAATAAAAGCAAACAAAATGCGGTATTATTCATAAAATATACCGAATAAATATACCGCAAAAGTACCAAAAATATACCGAATGTAGTACTACATCGATAAGAAGGTATTATTTGTAAAATACTAAAATATATCGAATGTAGTTACTGCATTGATAGTTATTAATTCATCCTAAATTATACCGAAATAATATACTAAAAATACTAAAATATACCGAATGTAGTTACTACATTAATACTGAGTTATTATTCTTAAAATATACCGAATTCATGTACCGCAAAAATACTCCAATATACCGAATGTAGTTACTGCAATGATAGTTAGTTATTCTTCTTAGAATATACCGATTTAATATACTGAATGTAGTACAACATTGATAATAAGGTATTATTCTTAAAATATACCGAATAAATATAATGCAAAAGTACTAAAATATACCGAATATTGTACTACATTGATAGTGAGGTATTATTCTTAAATTATACCGAATTAATGTACCGCAAAAATACTCCAATATACCGAATGTAGTTACTTCATTGATAGTTAATTATTCTTCCTAAATTATGCCGAATAAATATACCACAAAAATTCTAATATATACCAAATACTGCATTGATAAAATATACCGAATTCATATACCGTAAAAATACTGAAATATATCCGAGATCATATTTGGTACATTAATTTAGGACTACATTGACCATAGGCCATATTTGGTATATCGTTGTACTATATTCGATATATAACATAGAGCATAAAATATACCAGATTGTCAGTCAATGTAACTAATTGAAGTATATTGAATAAATCAAAATCAAACTTCAATAATGTAAATGCTCAATCTTAATTCATAGCTGAGCAAAATTATTCGAAGCATTTAGTGGAAATCTTCAGTGGAAAATTTGTATAGCAATAAATTGTAATTTATGCAACCAAAAATTACAAAATTCAAATCAAAATTCAAAAGCATGTAACAGCAGCTATAAAACTGACAAATTGTGACATTTCGTATTCAATTTGTGTAGAATAATGTTTGATAACTCAGCACACACAACTTTCCTGGTTTTTGATTTAATTTGATTCATTCAGAGTTAATTGTTACTAATTTCATTGTTAGCAGTACTTTACTTACTTTACTTTGCTTAGTTACTGTCCATTCTAGAGAGAGATCGTATTAAGTTGTCTTTTGTTGTGGTCATAATTTATGCGGCGACTCAAACAAATTCATTTGCATACGAAATGTTTGAAGTGGCATTGATTTGACAACGCGCCATGACAAGAAACAAAAAAAAAAAAAAAAAAAAACGAAACAACGGCAACTATAGCAACAATAAAATAATAAGAAGAAGAGAAAATCCAACCGGATCGGATCGATGCAATTCATATAGAGGTAGTAACATATAACGCCGAAGCAACTAATTAATGAAATCTATATCAATATCTAATCCGTGCGATCATTGTTCATTGTTCATTTAAATCAGCTGCGCGTCTTTCATGCAAATTTCTAACAGACATAAATACCCTGCAATTAAGCGCATTAGGGTAGCCACAATTTGTGGAAAAGTTGAGCTAAAGTTAAAACTGCAAAATTTGCAAAGAAATTTCTAAGCAAACCTTTTTTGCTTTCAAATTTATTTAAAAATTTAGTGACAAGCTTGTTCATTGGCTCTTACAGGGTATCTGAAAGACGAGCACTTAATTTTGATAGCACTTCAATCATATTTCAAAGCGCATAACAGACTCACACACTTTTTTACAGACATTGCTTAGCTGTGACTCAAATTTAGTGACAGTTGATGTAAGAATATTTTGAGAAAATAAGAAGAGAAATCAAAAGATTGCGCAGTTTAAAAACAAGCTTAAATTTATTGTAAACTTTAAAGAACACAAGAGAGGAAAATAAATTAAAAAACAATTTTAATAAAGATTTAATATAATCTGTAATTAATCTTTATCTTTTAACTTACCAATATTTGAAAAGCTGTAAAGAAAGAGATGTAAATATTAATAGAAATGTTATCAAAATAATATTAAACTCAATTTATAAACTAAGATTCTTTAGTTTTTAAGCCAGCAAAGTGTTTTTGTACTTTCGTTTTCTTCTTTCCTCCTTATAAGAAATCTGTATTTCTTTTATATAATTAAGAAAGTTAGAAAGATGTTAGTTTTATATAAACAGTTTATTTTGTTAAAAGTTTTTTCTTATTACTTTTGCCTCTCAAAATTATTTAATTATAAGAAATCTGTATTTCTGTTAAAATTTAAAATAATTTAAAGATTCTTTAGTTTAGAAGCCTGCATTAATTTTGATTTTTTGTAATTTCTTATTTCTCTCAAATTCTTATACATATCATAAGAAATCTCTTTTAATATAGAATTTTAGAAAGATGTAATTATTATATAAAAAGATTCTTTCATTTAGATGCCTGCATTAATAAGTTTTTTTTTTTTTTTTTTTTTTTTTTTTTTTTTATTGTTTTATTGTTCCTCTCAAAATTTTTTTTTTATAATTAATTTCGAACCAGTACATCAGGAAGAAAATATTTTTTTCCTCCCAAAATTCTTAGATTATAAGAAATCTATATTTTGCTTATAATTTAAAACACTTTTAAATTTCTTTAGTTTATAAGCCTGCATAAACGAATTGCATTTTATAAGAAATCTGTATTTTGTTTTTATAATTTTAAATACTTCTAATTGCAAAACATGTCTATTGCTTATTAATTGTCAGTCAAAAGATGTTTGCTTGATAGTTCAACAATATTGAGACCACCTAAGAGCATTACAGACTTCGTCTATCTGCTGTCAAACTTCTTCCCATGGTGGGGAAGTTGATACGCAAAATCATCTGGTCGGCAAATTATGTTAATCTATTGTGTGTGTGTGTGTGTGTGTCAGAGATGGTGCGAACCAGTTCAGTAAAGTTTTAGGTGTGTGTGCGTGTGTGTGTGTGAGTGTGAGAAAGAGGGAGGGAGAAACAGAGATACAAAGTCAGCTGAGATAGAGCAACCTGTTGCTTTTGTGTATTATGCTAAGCGTATGCATTGACATTCCTTAATTTGCTTAATAATCGCTGCAAAATGGCCTGGCAACAGATCATCAGATTCGATCAGATCAAAGCAGAGCACAGAGCTAGTCAGAAATGTAAGAAAAAAAAAAAATAAACAGTATTGAGAGATTTGAAGACAACCAAACGAAATATAATGATTGTTTTTGGGGCCGACTAACTGGCTAAGATTGTGTTGCTGCTTGCTGCTTGTTGCTTGTTGCTTGCTGTCTGCCAATCGCATTTGCCACGCTTAGCAATCAGCCCAGCTGACAGACAGCAGCCCAACACTCTTTGGTCATGGACAATTTGGTTTGCCATTGCCAAGAGCAGCCAATAAATGGGCCACTTTGTGGCGAAGGACGAGGAGAGGGGCAGGCAAGTTAGTGTCAACAATCGAGCAGCTAATTGTCGAGCAGCAAACAGCGAGCAACGAGCGATTTCAAGTCATGTTTTTTGTTGACCACGATCGTTTGTGGCCATGTCGAATCGTTGAAATTGACCAAACACTTTCTGCCTCGGCTTGCGCATTAAATCAAGTGACAATTGTAATAGAGTCACAACACAACAAAAGAACCAACACAACACAAATAGCAATGTGTGACACTCATACACAGCGAAAAAAAAAGGATTACAAAACAAAATCAAAACAACTTGTAACATAAGTCCCCAAAATGTTGCTTAGAACTTGGGTTTTATGAAATACAATACAAAATTTAAAGAAAAATTACAGTACAAATTTGAAAAGGGAAAAGCCAAATATAGTTCTTCATTTGATAATTGAATACTAAAATTCAAATTATAAAATAAGCAAAGATTAATAAACTACAACTGCAATAAATAGTAAATTGAATAGTACTAAAAAAAAAAATTCAATTCAATTTATTATAGTTGTAGTTTAATTCCTCGATATATTTTTAATGTAATATAGTGTTTGGTATATTTTCGGTATATTGATTTGGTATATTTTACATCATAAAATTAAATATAAAGACTTATTAATAAATGATTATTTGTATAAATAATTGTACATAGCAAAAATGGTTATTGAAGTCGGGTGTAAGATGCTTTCCTTGACGATATGGTATATTTTGCATGTAGTATGTTATATACCAAATTTTTCGATTTGGTGTATTTTTAGAATAATACTATAACAGTTTTGCCGGAATTTCTTCAATTTCAAAGCCCATCGATTATTTCTCACAGTGCACATAGAGAGTTTTTTGCCCAATATCGTTCCCATTTCGCACAGTCCCTGTGACACGCCTCCCCTCGCTGCCCTCCCCGCGGCTGCAGAAGGTAGCCGCCCACTTGCATGTTTTATTTGATTGATTAATTGGCCATTTGACTAGCGCCCATTTGTTTGCCATTCGCGCCTTTGACAGCCGCCAAAGTGCCGCAAAGTGCGTGAGTCTGTGTGTGTGTTTGTGTGTGTGTGCGTGTATGCGTGTGTGTGTGTGGCATTTTAAACTAAAGTCGAGAGCAGCACCCTCCCTCAAACCCCTCAGATATGCCCCTCATATCTACCCACTTGGCATACAATAGACGAATCATTTGACTCCCAGATTGATGCGTTGCTCGGGCGGAGGGCGGCAACAACAACAACAACAACAATGAATGCCATTTGTTGTGGGTGCCTTTTTGTTCATTTTGCTGATTTACAGTTAGTGTCCCCCCTTCGCTGAACTTCCTCCCCCTTGGCAAACTAGCCTAGCATTGTGTGGCAGGAATATTAACTAGCTGAACTACATGTAGCTACATGAAAAGTGTAACACGCACTTTATACTTTAATACTTTATACAACTGATTAGATCTCTTTTATGTCCATTCAACTGATTTGTATTCATTGCCTAATGGAACCGCTCGACTTATCGATCGAAGCCCTCTGATTTTGCATACACGCAAGACATGTGGCAAAAATAAACATCGATAAAAATAAGTTTAACTATTTGATGCTAGAAATTACATTATGCGCTAAAGTGCTTTATTTAATGTTGTCATTGTAATGATCTATTTGTTCAAATCTATATTTATAAATGGTTTAAATAAAGCACATATCAAATATCCAAAAATAGTTTTGCACTATTGTGATTTTCTATTATGTTAGATACAATAACATATGAAATATTTTTCCGAAGTTGCTTAAATTAAATCATCTTGGTTTCAGAATTTAAGAATATAATATTAGATTATGACTAAGTTTATCAGAAAATAAAGACTTATCTTATATTTTTGTAATATAAATGAACAATATACTAAGAATTGTAAGTAAAAAACAAAATAAGAGTCTAAACAAAGAACAAAGTATTTTTTATATAAAAAGCCGATTCATTTAAGAAAAAACTATGTAAGGAAACCTAATGTAAGATTTTTTAAAGAAGAAATTACTATATGTGTGGAAAATTCTCATAAATATTAGAATTGTATTTTAAAGATGAAAGATAATACATAATAATAAAATATATGAAAATAACTGTCGAAGAAGCTGTTGCGAATTGATTTCATTTAAGTTTGCATTCAATTAATTCACACCTTTAAAGCTCAGCACGATCCATGATCCATGATCTTCCACTCCTGACAACAGTTTAAAGTGGAGGAGGTCGAAAAAGAGAGAGAGAGAGACAGATGAAGTGAGGAATGCAAGATAGAGTAAGGAAGAAAGAAAGAGAAGGGAATTTGGAATTGGAATGGAATCCTATTAAGCATGCAATACGTAGACGGAATTTTCAGATCATTTAACGCTCGCTGTATGAGTGAATGAATGTGAGTGTGTTTGTGTACGTGTGTGTACCTCCTTTTCAAGTGTGTGTGTGTGTGTGGGTATGAATGTGGGCCGGCGCTTTAAGTGGTTTTCTAACGAACGAAGGATGCGCAGAAAGAAGCGCAAGGAATACACAACGAGGTTGCCTTCGAAACCCATTGAAAATGAAGTTGCTTCCACGAACTGAGATCAGGCAACAAAAACAAAAAACAAACCAAACCAAAAAAAAAAAGAGTAAAATAAATAGAGAGGAAGAGACAGAGAGGGGAGGCAACAACATCAACAAAGCGAGAGCGAATTTTGAGTCAATGACTCCATTAAATGCGGTTTTCTGATTTCATTATGCGTTGCCAGGTTCCATTTGCCATTTACCATTTACCATTTGCCACAACAACAGGTTGTCCGTGTCCGTGCCCGTGTCACGCCCACTTGCCTCCGCCCTTGCCCTTATGCCCACTTTGCAACTCTTCGACCGATGCGATTCTTGCTTCGTATGTGGCATGCAGCAAGCCAAATGCATATAACCAAAAAAAAGAAGAATACTGAACAGCACTCAAAGTATAAAGCGTGAGTGTGTGTGTGTATGTGTGTGTGTGTGCGCGAGTGCATTTGAGTGCCTGTTGTGACGGCGCACACGCACAAATTAGACACAAGTTGCACAGTTTTACGATGCAGTTGAAGAGAGGCTCGACAAAACCGTGTGAAATGACGTTCAGCTACAGTCCTGTCTCTCTCTCTCTCTCTTCTCGCCTTCCACCTGTTGTCTCCCCTGCCTGCACCTGTTCTTCCATTCCTTTACACCTACTGCTGCCCTTTGTCTACTCCTTTTTATATTACCGATGCATTACCTTGTTCTTTTATGACCATTGTCTGCCTGCCTGCCATGAACTTCACTCCACAGTGGACTCCTTGCCATATTTTTATCGCAAAAAATAGATATATTATACGTTTAATTCACAAATCTTTCATCCTCTTCATTAACGTATGATGTGTGAAATTATGAAATTCGAATACTATGCAATCAGATAGTAGAATTCCATTGAGTAATCAGCTCAACTGTGAAATGAATAACATTAGAATATCTCTGTCGCGTTATATCCTGATATCATGTGCATCGCATGCGAGAGATTACATACAATCCATCTCGTATATATTACCATATAATACATACATACATATATCATAGTGTACATAGTTTATCATAGCACAATTCTTTATCTCAATTACAGCAATTGAAAGATGTGAGTTTATGACTGAATTCCCGCGAATGCGAATTCTCTACGATTTGGAGCAATGCGACTATGCAATACTCTATTTCTTTTTAGACTGCACAGTAGCCTGAATTAATTATTTTCATCAATTATTTTATTGGGTTGAAATAATTTTTAAAATAATTTTGCATTTGTTTATGTTGATATATTTTTAGTATTATACATTTTTTTTTAAATATTTTGTTAATTTGTTTAAGTAATACGAAATATTGCGAGTTTTGTTAGTAATTTGTTACCTATTCTTAAATTTTTTATATTAATAAATTTGTGGTCTTCTACTTTTTTTTTTACGTCTATTTCTAGGAGGAATAGGAAAAAAGTCAGCTAAAGACTTCTCTTTCACTTCTTTTCTTATTGAGCGAAGTTATAAGATTCTAAAAGTATTTTCTGTCTGTCTTCATCTTAATTTTCCATCCTCATTTTATCATTACTAATAATCTGTTTCTATATTAATATTAAAATGTGATATATTGGAATTTTGTACTCTAATGATTTGATCATTCTCGACACTTTTGCGACGTTTTTTGACTGCCTTCAACTTAACTTTCTATTCTCATCTGCTCATTACAAATAAGTTTTTATATTCAGTTTTTATATACATATTAAATGTGATATATTTGAATGTTCTATTCTATTTAATTTCGTTCATTCTCGATATTTTTGGAACCTCCCTAGGAAGTCTTTACCTGACTTTTTGTTTATTCCTCCTAATTGGCCAAAGTTTTCCCAAGATCCCAGCGGATTTCTGTAATTGTAATTGTAATTGTAATTGTAGTTGTGAAATGTGCTCTGATTTACAAACATAATGTAAACTGAGCGACCTCTGCGCCCAGCCTAGTAATGTTGCCCCTTCTGGGCGGTAGCGGCGGCAGAAGACAAAGAAAGTTGAGACAACTATTAACCTTATGACTACACACTCAAAAAGTGTATGAATACACTCATAAATAGTTACAGAGCGCGGCATAATTCACGTCTAGCCAGTTTTCTATGTGTGCGTGTGTGTGTGTGTTTGCTAATATGACAAATTAGCGCTTAAATTGCTGACCCATGACCCCGCCATACAATGCGAGAGAGGGAGCGCACCCCAAAACAAGCAAACAGTTAACCGAACATGGAAAAAACGGTACAAATTTTATGCAAAATTTGCTGTGTCAACATTTGTTGTGACACTGTTTGTGCAGTGGGGTGGCAGCTGCGACCCAAAAGGGGTTACTGAAGTGGGGGGTGCCATGGGGTGAGGGAGGCGAGTGTGTGTAGCGAGATGATCGCAAGCGAGCTGCGACTGCTGTTTGTCTGTTTGAAAAGTCTGCACGCAATGCGCTGTTGAAGTTTAAGAGAGACAGAGAGAGAGAGAGAGATGATCAAGGGGGAGGCAGGTGAAGCACACACAAACACACACACACAAAGACACACACACACAAAGACACACACACTCACACATGGACAACACACGCGCCTCGAGTTGAGTTGAGTTGAGTTGCGCTGAGTGTCTGCCTTGCAAGTCATGTACGCTGTGGCAAGGTAGCTCCCCCCCCCCTCCCATTCCCATTCCCCTTCCCCCATTCCACTCCCCGCCACTCTGTCCCCCTCGCAGCCCCATCAAGTGTAGCGTCTCGATCGTGCGTCTGTTTCGCGCTGTTGTTGTTGGTTCATTGCCCGCCAAAAATTTTGAAGGCCAAAATAATATGAGATTTTTTTTTTCAGCTTTTTTTGTCTTCTCCGTTTTTTTGGTTGCTTTTTGCGCTTTCTGTTTAGCTTCTGCTTCTTTCGGCTTTTGTATGAATTGCTGTTGTTGCTGGCATTTCAGGTTTTCCCTTTCTGGCAATGCTTCATTGTGTGCGAGAGCCGGCAAAACGCTTTTTGGAGGTGTGCGAGCAAAAGCAGCTGGTACACACGAGCGGGTGGGCTGCAAAGTAGGCGGGGTAAAAGGGGTGGGCAGGGGGAGGCGGGGAGGCCTAAAAGTTTCACATACTTGTGCTGCGTACACACGAGAGCCAAAAAAAAAAAACAACACAGCACAAGCAAAGTATCTGTGACTGTCTTTGTGTATCTGTATCTGTATCTGTATCTTGCGCTGTATCTTTTTATCCGCTGTCGTCGCAATTTACGCACTTTTTTCACTGTTGTTGTTGTTGTAGTTGTTACTTGAAGTAATCTGCGCCTGGCACCGCAGCCAGTGTTGCCAGACTGTCAAAAACTCTAGCAGCGTTGCAATGTTGCAAGTTCTGTTTCCCATTTTGTTTCATAAATATAACACACTGTGTATGTTGACTTATGGCCAAGCTTTAATGTGCCACTTAAAGGCACAAGTTGAGCAAAATCAAAACGGAATGAAACTTCAAATCATCGCAACAATCGATCGATCGAACGATCGATCGCTTGATCGAGACACACGCACCACTTGAGAGATCAGTTAATAGAGCTGATAAATGATAGATACAATTTCGGCAGCAGAGTTCTATAGAAAGCAACTTGGCCACGCACTCAATTTGCGCTTTAAGCGACGTTCAGTGTCAAGAAACTTTCAAGTATTTGTACGTGTGTGCGTGTGTGTGTGTGTGTGTATCTAATTATATGGTAATACAGGTATACAAATGTACATATAAATTACTCTTATTACAGACGACAACGACGACGCCAACACACACATCAATTGAACGACAGCCCTCCCGTTGATCTATTACGCCATTCGCAATATTACGTATACGTAATGTTAATGAGTTAGTCATGGGGCATTGGCTATGCCTATGCCGATACACTACTACGATATGCGAGATAGCAACAGCTACAGCCACAGCTAAAATAGACGCAACTATTTTGCCAGACAATAAAATAGACACGACGACTCTTAGAACATTCTTTATTCCACTCCACACAGCTGATCAATCGATCAATCATATCATATGCACATTTTTCGACTGTTGATCTCATCTCTCTCCCGCATTTCTCTCGCTCACTCTCTCTCTCTCTTTGATCATTTATGAATTATGAATGTTGCTTTTGTTGTATTTGCTACAATATACATTTTTGCACCAATTAAACATTTAGCTATCTTCAGCATTCTGATTCATCGTGACTCAGAATACAGATCACAGAATACACAACTGCAAAAAGTACAAAAAAAATTAAAGAAAGACAGAAATAAGAGAACGCTTTAAAGCATCTACAACGAGGATGACACAATTCCAAAATATGTACATTTATAATCATCTCTTACTCTTTGGTTTTCTATATATGGGCATTTCCAAAATCGCGCACGGGACATTCGTACGCGTTCAAAGTAAAAACCCGGTAAAAGGAAACGTTTTTTTCAACAGAAACGCTTAATGTATAGCATTTTATTAGCTCTTTCATTGGTGCAAAGATTGATGTTGGGTATTTTTTCATTCAGAAGATAATTGCAAAAGTCAAGTGATTCGCACGGGACACAAAACGGAAGTGGTTTAAGAGGTCAACCAATTCAAACGCAAATTTCAGCGAATCCAGAGGCAATATTTTAATGCAACTAATTTTAAATTTTTGTGCATTGATGCCTCTTTAAGAAGGTTATAATTTTTTTCAAAAACGACTTGAATTTTTTTTTAATTCAATTTGAAGTAAATTCGCACGGGACATCACGCACGGGACATTTTTTACCGCCACTATTTTTATACCCGCTACCCATAGGGTAGAAGGGTATTATAACTTTGTGCCGACAGGAAATGTATGTAACAGGTAGAACGAGGCATCTCCGACCCCATAAAGTATATATATTCATGATCAGCGTCAACAGCCGAGACGATCTGTCCGTCTGCGTGTCTGTCCGTATGAACACCTAGATCTCAGAGACTATAAGAGATAGAGCTATAATTTTTTTTCGACAGCATTTGTTTTGTTTGCACACAGATCAGATTTGTTTCAAATTTTTGCCACGCCCACTTCCGCCCCCGCAAATCAAAAAAATTGAATAACAACCGTAATTTTATAGCTAGAGTTGCGTATTTTGGTATATAGAATAATAACTATAATAGTTATACTTCCTAAAAATTTGGTTGCGATCAGACTAAAATTGTGGAAGTTATTAAAGAAATACTTTTGTATGTGCAAATACACCTACTTACTAGGGGTCTGAGTTGCTTTGACCGACAATCTGGTATATTGTGCAGTCTATGGTATATTTTGAATGCGGTACTATATCGATATACCATATATACCAGTTGGTATATATTTTTAGTATTTTTGTAGTATATTTGGTATATTTTGAGAATAATATCGCAAAATATATTGCTTTTTCAAAATGGGTAGCGGGTATCTCACAGTCGAGCACACTCGACTGTAGCTTTCTTACTTGTTAATTTTGCGCCAACGCTGCCAACTTACTCCATCATTCATATTGTGTAAATAAGAGAGAGAATAAGTTAGTACTTATGTTGTGTACTTACGGTCGCGCACGGGACAAACTTTAAATGATCACCAAAAATACAAATATTTTTTTTTCTCCAAATTTTTTTTATATATTTACTGCGCGCATAAACTCTGTTTGCAAAAAAAATTTGATGCAATTCGAGCAAGTGATTTGGATTTACTGATAAGAAATGTTGTTTTTCGGTCGCGCACGGGACATTAAAATAAGTGATAAAGCAAATCAAAATTTTTACCGTTATTGATGATCCCATGTTACTTTTTGCGTTCTCTTTCGTTTCTTGCAATCTCCAAATAATTTTACAAAGCAAAAGACAAAGCATAACGCATTTATTTTAGAAGTTGTTATCAAAACAAAATATGCCCTACAAACATCATAATCACAACAGGTGCGTTTGCGGGACTTTGCATTCGAATATTTTGAAATCTATAAATGATAAATGCAAAATTCTTTCAAGTTTATTAAACTTGAATATTTCTTTATGTAACCATGTTGGAAAAAATCATTTTCAAGAACTTTTAATTTTTTGGTCGCGGTGGACCTTTTTGTGGAAATGCCCATATGCAAGCTGAAGCAGCTAACAAAGTTCATTTTCTTTGCTCTATCGAAATCAAAGTTGACAGAAGAAATTATTTACATGGTTCATGTAAACATTGAAATGATTAATGTGTGTATGACACACTTTGTGATTCATTGAATAGTTTTTAATTGGATTATAATAAACTTTCGATTGTTGTCAAATAATTCTGAAATGTAGTTTGCAATACCTAATTTTAGTGTTTTCTTAAAAGATTTTGAGATTGATTACTTTAAATGTTATTTATGCATTATTGTTTTGACTATTAAATACTATGATTTCTATTACTATCTATAAGCAAGAATAGAGTTTTGCAAGAGTCAAAAACAGAAATTATAAATATTCTGTTTAAACATTTACACAGCTAATGTTCATTAAAAATAAAAACAAAACTATTCCCCACACTTCTCAAACAAGTAATAAAGCAGTTCATTTCATCCATTTTGAATAAAGAATAAAGTAGTGGGAAATTATACTTAAAATATACCAAATAAATATACCAAAAAATTCCGAGATATGCAGAAGGCTGTATTTGATATATGTATGAATAAACTACAACATTTATAGTGCGCTCTAATTCTTAAAATATACCGAATTAATATACCAAAATATACCAAAAAATCGACATTTGATATATTAGTATAGTACTACATTCAAAATATACCATAGAGTACAAAAATATTAGAAAAAAATACTAGAAATCAGTCCACATTAATATTACAAAATATACCAAACTGTCAGCCAACCTTCCCTATGGGCAGCGGGTATACAAAATAAATGGCATAAAAGTGATTACTTTATTTAAAATACCCAAAAAGAACAGAACATATGTTTGATTATTTATATTTATTTTAAGTATTTTTCTCTAGTTGTTGCTGTTGTTGTTGTTGTTGCCCAATCTTCATGTCGATTTAATGTATAATTATAGAATTGAGTTGATGTCAGATTCCATGGCTGCTAATCATAATCGTATTTGGCCTGTCCCTGCCCCAAAACTCACTCCACGCACACACGCATTTTGTAAATTCCATTCATAAAAATTCTACAAGCACAAGACGGCGACGTCGACGACTGAAGTGATGGAACGAAGGAAGGCGGGGGACTGAAGGCAGTAAAGCTGCTGACGTTATGGATCATCTAAACATCAACTCATTGTCATAATGATGATCGTTACTCGTCGACCCGCTTGAAGCCTAAACGCAGCATTCAAATTACGTAAATTGATCTGTCGCTGATACATTATCACAAGCGCCCCGGACCGACCTATAGCAAAAGCAAGACGTAAAGAGGGGAAAGGGAGGTGGAAGGCATATAGATGAGGCTTCTATATAGGCATAGATGTGATGCTCCTGCTGCTGGGCAGCTGCTGTCTTTTCATCTTGTTCTCAGTTCTCCCCATAAATCGCACAAGTTAACTATACTCTCAGCTACCTCCCAAACCTCCCTCTCTCACTCCCTCTCTCTGTGTCGACCCTACACCCTTGTGGCATGTCGCTCACAGCTCATTCATCTCTTCAGTCCAGCGTTTATTTTGATTTCCATTTCGGTTTTCAGATTTCAGATTTGTGTGTGTTGAGACGAACAGCATCGAAGAATACAGCGGCAACTTGTTTCTTTGTATAATTTATACGCTTTTTATTTTGATTTGTGCGCTTGGCCTTCTTGTGTACACACACGTGTGGCTGGCTTTTAATACCCTGTAAACCACAAATGTGACGCGGCGGCACATTCGTTGCCGAAATCGTTGCCAACCAAAATTCATTTATTACGCGAACTTCTATTTTTTCTTCAGTGTTTTTTTTTTCTATTCTTTCCCCTTTAATAATAGATTAATGTTTCTCTGATTTTTTTTTATTAATTTTTTTGTTAGCCATAAAATTCATTAAACTCCTTTCTAATTTATTCCAGAACTTTTTTTTCTCTCATTTCCAAAGACAGCTGTAGCATCAGATTCTATTATAAACAAATTATCTACTCTATATATCATTTTCAAGTATAGAGTTTCTTAAGGGGGATGTGTTTAAAATTTATATTAGTTGGGGAGATAGATTGACGAAATAAATATTTCCCATTTCCTAATATTTTATTTTAAATAATAGAAATTTAGAAACATAATATAATTTTATAAAACTGAAATTTTGATTTGGGGAATAAATATTTTTCATTAACTAATATTTAATTTCATATTAGAGTTTAAATTTAGAAATATTAAAAATATTCATTTTATAAAACTTAAATTTTGATTTGAGCATATAAATATAATATGTTCCATTTTCTATTATTTTATTTTAAATAATATAAATTGAAAAATATTTGTTTCGGTAATTAAAAAAGAAAATTATAAAAAATGTAATGTATAATATAATTTCATTAACCTAAAATTTGGATCTATTGAATTTCGAATTCTCTAAAATTTCGATTATAATTACATTATTAATTGAATATTACATCAAACAAAACTATGTTAAGAAATATTGTATGATTATAATGTTTATTCGGAATAATTTAATTAATTCTTTTGGCATTAAAAGATCGATGTTAATAGATAAATTTTTATTTTATTATTATTTTCAATTTCTATTATTAAATTCTCACCACATTTACACATCCTTATAGGATATCTGCAAGTCGTGCTGCTTGCTTTGGCTACAATTGTTTTAGCTAGTTGTGTGTTGTGTTTGGTTTCTTCCTTCCTTTTGGGCGGGAATGAGTTCTAGTCGTCTTTATTTTGATTATCGCAGTTTAACATACGCGGATTTCAGTGTTCTGTTCTCTTTGTTGTGTTCTTCTGTGTGTTTTGGGTCGCAGTTGAACTCGACTCGTCTCGAGTTATGGCTTGTTTTGTTTTGAAGGCGATTTTCCCTCGAAAGCAAAAAAAAATGAGACGAAGACAAAATCAAAATAAAAACATTCAGACACAAAAGATAACAGCGAACGCCATTAACGCGCCTTTTTCCTTCTTTTTTCCACAATGTTTTGACTTTTTTTGTTTGCTGTATTTTGGTTTTTGCAGTTTTCAGTTCTCAGTTTTATTTTGATTTTGATGTTCTGTGTTTTTTTTTTTCTCTTTTTGGTTTTTGCGGCCTCGCCTCGGTTTTGTTCGTAGTCTGGGTCGGTCTCGGGTCTCGCCTTGTCTTGGGTGTTAGGTCAATGGGACAATAAAAATGCTCATAATTATGATCTGCCGACTGAATGCACATTCATATAGTATAGTTTAGTAGTAAGTAATGTTTGTGTATATATGTATGTATGTTCAAAAGTTGTAGTCTGACGAGTTGTGCACACCATTAAAAGGCGCTTGGAAACGCCGCGAAGCGCGACTCACACACACAGCTTGAGTTGGTTGTCGTTATACGTTTCATTTTCATATCTAAGTCATTCACTTCAACAGTCTGTTGTTGCTAATAGTAACAAAAGTCAATTGGTCTAGTGGTCAAGCAACCATACAGTCAGTCAGTCAGTCAGTCTGTCAATCATTCTTGTGGTAACCTGATAGTTTAACAGACACACAAGTTAGTCATACATACACGTATAGTGATTGTCTTATTTGCCTGTCGGTCAATCACTGAGTCAATCAGTCAATCAACGTTCTTTTAGTAGCCCTGACAATCACCGAAATCAGTCAATCAATTATTCCACTCAGAAGTGTGATTTTTTTTAAGTGCGAGTCAATCAGTCGGTCAATCATTCTTGTGGTAAACTGATGGATTGGCAGACATTTAAATCAATCATACACACAGCAGGGTGATTATCTTATGTGTCTGTCACTTAATCAGTGAGTCAATCACTCAATCAACATCAATCATACTAGAGAGTAGCCCTGGTAGTCACCGAAATTAGTCAGTCAGTTATTCCAGCCAATAGTGTGACATTTCTTGAATGTGATAAAGTCAGTCAGTCAATCTTTCGGTCAATCATTAGTCCTGACTTTTTTTGATTGTCAATCAATTATTAAGTTATTTCACAAATAATTTAAAGCAGTTAATCAGCCATTCATTCATTGTTGTTAGTCTCTGAAATCAATTAGCTTGGCTTTTCTTTATTGACTGTAAGTCAGTCAATCATGCTTCAATCAGTCAATCTGACATTTCTTGATTGACTACCATTCGGTCAATCATTCTTGTGACAATCACTTAAATCAGTCAAGCATTAAGTCAGCCGTCAGTAGTCGGATTGTCTTATTTGTCATTCAGTCAATCAGTTAAGTCATTCAGTCATTCACACAGTCAGTTATTCAATTATACACTCATTTATTCATTCATGCTCTTGCAGCTGACGACCGATGCCACAGAACAGAGGCTCACTCGAAAAGTTTGCTTAAGTTTTGCTTCTTTGCTGTTTATGGTTGTTGTTGTGGGTGATTTTTGTGTGTTTAATTATAAAGCCAAAGATACGATTATGCCAAGACCCCAAAACTGACGCCCACTCTGGCCACTATGCGGATCATTAACTTTGTTTGTGTTCCCTTTTCTTTTCTGTATTTTTTTGGTTTTTGTTTTCATTCCCGGCTCTCGGCTCTCCACTGTTTTGTTTCGGTTTGTGTTTTCTGTTTTCAGTTTTTCAGCTCGTTGTTGTTTTTTGTTTGTTGTGGTTGCCCCGCATAGTACGAGTAGTAAACATTCACTTTACTACTGCCGCCGTGGCTACTGTCCCACACTCACTCATTCACTCACTCGCTCGCTCGCTGGCTGGCTCATTCATTCAACTCTTGATTCAATTCAATTCAATTCATTCATTTACTTATATGCATATTGCGTGGGCTCTGTGAAGCTTTCACACTTACAGAGAGGCAGCTGCATAGCTTTAGCATCTTAGCACGTGCAGCTTTTGAAAGCTCACCAATACTAATGCACACACCAACACACGCACACAAACACACACACATGCACATTCACTTCGATTGTCAATTGAATTCTGATTTAGCTATTTATTGATTTTACAATTTCATCTCTTTCTCTCTTTATCTCTATCTCCTTCTCTTTTGCTTGCTTCTTGGTATTAAACTATTCAATCATACTTATGCTTGGCATTATGTATGCATGACCACTTTAAAATGTGACACGACTCCGGACGGACTTTGTCTTTCGTCTTTTGTCTCTATGTGCTTTTTTTTGTTTTTGTTTCAGTGTTTGTGTCTCTTTGTCTTGCTTCTTATTTAGCTTGCTGGCTTCTACTTGTAGCTTACCATTCATAAATCAAAGTGCGACTTTTGCAGCGTTTGTTTAATAACAATTCAAATGCTGCCTCGACTTTGACCACCACCTCGTATTGAAATGCCGCTCACGGGCCCCTAAAGCCCACGGGGCCATGGGCAGACGCAGTTTCCACGCACAGACGGACGGACAGACAGACGGACAGACAGACAGACAATCATCGTACTCGAACATTGGCCCCCGTCGCCAATACGCATACGAATAGTGTGTTAGATGCCTATCGATGCCTATGGGCTTTACTTTAATTGTTATATGCCCTGTAACTAATAGCCAGCCAAAGGGTATATCAAACGGAGTCTTGTTTGATTGCTATAAAATACATAATAGTAAGAAATTCTCAAAGCTTTAAGCTGACGAAAATATTTAATGACAAATGAATATGACCATAAAATAGTTCAATTAGAAACATTTGAGATTGTGAATAAAATTCTGTTTAGCTTTTGATATCAAGTCAATAAAATCAAGTATCAACTGTTCTTTATTCAATATATTCTATTATAATCATATTAAATTATCTTTATCTTAGGTTTCTATGTCTACGATCTGTTCATAAATATCTAAGTTATAATTATTTGATTTAGAGGGTAACAGGCCAGTGAAGCATTCTGATCTTAACTTTGTCGTTGTATTTGTGCAAATGTCGGTGTACTTATGTGTGTGACTGTGTATTTATGTTTGCCTCAAATGGCCAACAACTTCTGGCTGGGCCGGCAATCGAACCGCATTTGGCGCTGGCTTTTTGGCCTTTCCGTTTCGCGTTGATTGTCTGTGTAGTTGGTGCCAAATTGTTTGCCCCCACAAATGTTACACAAATCGCACACAAACACACACCTGTACTCTCCATCTGTGTGTGTATGTGTGTGTGTGTGTGTGTGTGATGACAGCACCCACAGCTACCATGTCTGACTTTACTCAGCACTCACAATGTGGGCGTCCAAAAGAGGCGCCTTCGCCAACATCTTGGGCATTATCGACATCTCCCGACCCGACAACAGCAAGAGGTGAAGCAGGAGGAGGAAGAGCTGTTAAGCCTTAACACAGCTGATTTGTGAGCCAAGTCTGACCTTTATGTCACAACAAAAGAGCAGTGAACAGAGTGAATGAAAGCGATAGTACCCAAAAGGTTTTAAAGACTAGAACCATAAAGGGGCGCTACTAATTTAAGAAATGCCTTCAACTAAATCAATGTATTATTTACAATACTTTACTTTACTCATTTTAAATACCTGCTTGACAATAGCCAACATCCCCGACGGCTGATAAGGCACCACCCCCTTGATCTCCCCTTTAGACCACCCAAAGAGTGGTAGTAAATAAAGTTTTGTAAATAATCTTGTAAATACACGTAAAAAATTAAGTTTTCTGTCATTCTATTTGTCATATAATTTACTCATTATCTTAAGATAGATAGATTGTAAATAAATAAAGAGTATATAAAAAAAAAAAACTCATTTTAAATAAAAGCAAAACAGTGCGGTATAAGTTTTTGAATATACAGGAAAAATACTATAAATATACCAAATGCAATATTTGCATTATTGATATAGTACTATATTCCAAATATATACTAAAGAAATACACCGTAAAATACTAAGAATATACCAACTGTTATCTTTGTTATTTCAATCAAAATATACCAGATTGTCAGCCAAATACAGAACTATTTCATAAATAGCAGCTACAATTTGTATCTGATCGCAACCAACTTTTCAGGAATAATAAAAACTATAGCTGTTATTGTATATGTATAAAATAATAATCGACAATATTTTAAGCTTTGACTACACATATGTATGTATAAAGTTTAATTTATTTTTATTATTCTGCGTCTTCATATTTAAAGTGAATATTACAATGAATATTGTGAGAATCAAGCTTAGTTTCACTTTCAAAACAGTTCATAAAAAGGCGAATCTCATCTTCAATTATTCTGCACCAAATGTTCTTTATCGATACTCTTTCAGCTACTACTTTGAACCGGTTCACAAGCCGTTTAACGTGGCCAAATTTCATATTTAATATTTTTGCATGTGTTTGCATTTGAATATAATTGCTTAACAAGACGAACATAGCATTCATCATAATCATAGCGTCTTTTGCTTTGACATACTTGCTCTGATTTAATGCTGAACCACCTTCGAACCGGTTCGACATGCCAAAACAAAGCCATACTCGTAAATATCTGTCATTCGTTGCAGTTGTTTCGGGCACAAATTGCTTTAACTCACATTTTTCTGAGAGATTGAGTCACAGAATGGAATTGTATTATTGTTTTTAGTTCTAATTCTCATCCGCCCAGCAGTTGTTGTTATGGTTATTGTTGTTGTTGCAGCTTGGATGGCCAAAGGTTGTTTTTAGCTAACACACGGCAATCTCAAAATGTAGTCGTAGTTCAACACTTGGCACTTACTCACTAGAAGCAACAGCAGCAGCAGCTGCCAATTTGCATAATTCAATTTCAGGCTGACGTAAATATTACAGCCTTACATTCCTGCACTACATTATATAGAAAACAGATCTGCATGGGTTGAGAATTTATATCTTTTACCTCGAGACACATGCGTAAAATTCCACAGATTGTGGAAGGGAATGCGAGAAGCACTAAATGATCGGAAATACCTGTTGTGTGTGTGTGTGTGTTGTGTTTGTGTTGCGATTGTTGTCTATGTTTTCCTATGAATGGCAATTCCATGAACAGATAGAACTAGCGCCAGTCGCCTCAGACAACCAGCTAGTTAAATTACGAAAATATTTTGTTGATTAGTTAGTTAACATGTTAATTACAAAACCGCGACAAGAATGCGCAGCAAACGCATAGATTAACTATAATTATACCCTGTAGCTAGAAATAGGGTTGCTTAATATTACAAGAGTAGTTTGCAATTTAAAAGCTAGTTGTGATAAAAATAATAATAAATAATAAGCTTTGAATGACATTTTGTACTTTATGGTATATTTGATATATTATGGTATATACTTATACCATATACGTTTTGGTCTATTTTTGAATTTTGTTGTATAACAATAAGATAATGCGACAACACTCGACTGTAGCTGCTTCACATCATTTTGTACTTTATGGTATATTTGATATATTATGGTATATACTTATACCATATACATATGTATACGTTTTGGTATATTTTTTTTTAAATTTTGTCGTATAACATTCCACTGTAGCTGTCTCACTTTTTGTGATATATGTATTTAGTATATACTATATACTAAGATAACAAATCTAATATTTTTCTTTTTCTTTTGCTACCAGAAGAGTAATTTTTTCTTATTCTAATGACGAATACGCGTACTTTCCATTTTTTCTATTCATCAATATTCATTGATTAATTCTTTACTAAGAAATTTAATTCAATGCGTTTTCTTATAGCATTACTATTGATTTATAACTTCCAATTAAATTTTCGTTCAATTAGTATTTAACTAAATTGCGCTTTACTTCAACTACAGATTACAAAAATTTACATTAAATAGTTTTGAATACACTTTAATTGTCTTAGTGCGATCTGCGATTGAAGCTGAATGGTTAAATATTTTGATGGTGTCATAAAATTGGATCGCTTTCAAAATGGTGCCAAGCCCATTGATTAACTAGTTGTTGGCTAGTTTACAGCTTATGGAAATGGAATTGGAATTGGAATTGGAATAGGAATTGAAATCGAAATTGAAACGTATTGAAATTGAATTCAGTTTGAGTGTTGGGTTGAATTGAATTGATTACTGCGCCATCGATTGCGTATCGTCGATCGTCGATCGACTTATCGCCAACTAACTCAAGGCTCAATTTTATGGATGAAACTGGCCCCAAAAATGCGTCGCAGTATCAAACAAAAATATATTGTATATATATATATATATATGTATGTGGTATATATGTTATATATTTAGTAGATGATGTATACTAGTTAGTGGCTACACTTGTTAGTTTCTTTCGTTTGTTTTTGTTTACTATTGGAATTGCGTTCTAAGCATTCGCATCGCATTTCGCTTTAGAATTCCCTTTTCATTTTTGTATTCTTTCAATTAACGTGTGCGTTCTCTGCTTAGACACCTGTTGGACCTAAATCGTTTTTAATCGTGAACAGTGAGTGCACAATTGCACTTGCTGCTCGTTGGTCAATTTCATGCGTTCATACCTTTATTGCTGTGCTGTGCTGTGCTGTGCTGTGGACACGCATCGTTGATCGCTGAAGCAAACCCAAACTCAAACCCAAACCCCGTGGCCACAATTGGTCAACACACACGGGCCAAAAAATAGAAAAAAAAAACCTCTTTGGCTTTAACATGGGCCACGAGCCACGCATATTGAACAACTTCCGTTTCGTGTTTGGGTCGTCGCTCGCTCGCTGGCGTTTAATTGCCGAGTTAACCCAATGCACATAACACTTTGGCTAATTACCAATAACCGGCATTCACACACACACATACAGTAGCTATATGTATTCATTCCCCAATGATTCATCTAACTGACTAAAGTATTTATTACGCACTGTTGTCCATGTCCCAATGTCCCAAACATTTCCTTAACTACATTGGGCCTAAAGAAAACTACTGAAATAGTCAACCTACACTACAATTTATGAAAAAGCTGATTATTGAATATAGATAATAGATAGTAGTATAGATAATAATAATAGATAGATTAATTGAGCAGCTGATTACAAATTTGCAACAGACAAAAAAAAAAGACTATAGTATTTATTAAATTTATGAAAAGGCATATTTTAAGGAAACAAATGAGAATGCTAAAGTTAAATGTGCTCGACTGTGGGATACCCAATAAGAACGATAAGGTGCGTTTTTATATTTTTTAAATATACCAAATTAATATACCGAAATATTACTAACATGTACAGAATTGTATATTTAGCATGTATGTATTATATATAAAAATACAAATGAAAGAAACAAGTAAAAAGGCCACATTTAAATGTGCTCGAATTTGGGATACACTGTGAGAATTTACCCTGTGATGCATATAAATATGGCAAATTAATATACCGAACTAATATGTCAAGAAATACTGAAACCAACACTGTGCAACATTTAAGTTTACCAAATTAATATATCAAAATAATATACTAAGAAATACTAAAACCTACCGAATATACACTGTATTTAATTTAAGTAATCAAAATAATGTACCAAATACAAAATACTGAAGCATTCCAAGTTTACCATATGTATCATTTAAGTATTACAAATTATTATACCGAAAAAATACTGAAATACACCGAATTATAAATTTAGTATATTCATATAACAAGTGCAAACATTTTACAAATACTATTTATTTTCTGATATCTAGGTATTCATACCAACAGAGTTGCAGACAGACACTATAGATACCGGATAATAGATAATACTGAATAATAAGACTAGAGAAAAAAGTATTGTATGTTCATACAAATGATTACAAAACGTGTTCCATTATATTTTTGCTGATAACTTTTTAGTGTTTTAATATCTTTACTTTGTCTAACCCAAAAACTGTTAATTCAATCTTCGAAAATCAGATTATTACAAAAAAAATAAAACAATATATAAATAAAAATGTGTTCTATGATTGCCAGTTTAATGTTATAATTAACATACAACTAATATCTTATAATTAGTAAACGCTTTTATTAATTATTGATAGTTATCTATGATTAAACAAAATTTATCGAATTGCAGTCACAATATTTTCAAACAATTTAATTGCTCTATTTAAACATTTTAATTAATTGCCAATCACAGCTTGACAGCTTTGATAATTTATGACAAAACTCTGTTGATCCAATTCCCTAAGCTAATTTTGACTTACAAAATATGTGAACTGTGACAAGAGTCAGCAGCGATCTTCAATCGCAGCGCTCAGAGTTTACATAGAGTCAAGTGTCTCTGCACGTTCACAATGTTTACGATGATGTTATTATTATTATTTTTCAATTCAATATACAGTCGTATGTTATATAGTATAGTAAAGTTGTGTGTGTGTGTGTGTGTGTGTGTGTCATCATCATCATCGATGTGCGATGATGACAGTTGTGCTCGCATTGATTTATATGCGTATATCAATCGGACAGTTTGGGATCATTTAGTCAGCAACTGAAATGATGTGAGCATTTTGTCAGTGTCATGCCGCATAATTGTTGTCACTTTTGGCCATCCAATGGACTCGGAACACGGCCAACGCGACACGCAACACACGCAACTAACCGGCCGGCCAACTATTTATGTTTTCTCTGTCTGTGTGTGTGTGTGTGTTTTAGCTCTACCTGAGCCAATTCCATCTTGGCTTCATGTCTATTTCTATTTCTATATCTATTTATGTGTCCACACTCATTCCCATGCCCATAGCCAAACACACACACACACACATCTTCAACTTAACACAACTCAACTCAACTCAACTCACACCATCAGGCATTCATCCATACTGCTGAAAAAAAAGTAAAGCGTTCAGCAAAATTCCAAGAATTTGCCTTAAGTAGCTAACTTAACTACCTGTCGAATTTGTCAGTCACACTGCGAGAAACTAAGGGGCTAAAACGATGAATCATAATAAATTTGAGATTTTTTTTACTTACAAATTAATTTAAATAGCAACAATTTATGTAGGTGAATAGTAAAATGAAAAGTAATGTTCTAATTACAAAATAAAATAAGTAAAAAAGCTAAGCAGAAGAAAAGCAAAACAGTGCGATTTTAAATTTAAAATATACCACCACAAAAAATACTAAAATACACAATAGGGTATATTTGGTATATCGATAAAGTACTAAATTCGAAATACGTAATCGAAGTAAAAATATACCGGATTATTATTCTTAAAATATACCGAATAATATGCCACAAAAATATACCGAAGGCTATATTTGGTATATTGATATAGTACTACATTCAACATTTATCATGTGGTATAAAATATACCAGGTTATTATGATTAAAATATATCAACTAATATACTACAAAAATACCAACATACACCAAAAGCCATATTTGGTATATTGATTAAGTACTACATTCGAAATATACCATTGAGGTCAAAATATACCAGATTGCGAACCAAACCAAAATTAAATTTGTATATAAATAAATATATCATATAATAGTAAAATACAAAATAAATAAAATAACAAAATAATGAAAAAGTGAACACTGTAAAATATACTTCACAAAGCTTTACATTCGTTTAAGCCATATATAGTAAATTTGTTATCACCAAATAATGACAAATACCATTTTTAGCACATCAATAGTATGCTGTTCGATGGCATATCTTTTTCATTGTCTAAGACAACAATACAAAATAACTGTAAGTATTCAAACAATTCCATCTACCTGTCAGTTTAATCCCATCAAATCTTCTTTAGTTTTGCATACTAAAACTAAGGGTTGCTCCGGGTCTTTGAGCTACCTGAATTGGGCAAAATACACTGCACAAAATATGCAAAATTCTAAAATAGAAATTTGAACGCTGCAACACTGATTTTATTGCTGACTTAATAGTTGGTTTGCTTTGAAATTTGATCACAATAGTATAATAATACATAGTAAAGTTTAATATATAGTATATTAGTATAGCAAAAGTTTCGTTCAGTGCATGCATACGCTTTTCCGCAGCAAACGCCATTTGAGAATTGAAGAACTGTTTGCGGCTGCTGCTGCTGCTGCTGCTGCTTTATCTGCATCATTTAGTGAGGGGCGTCCAGTATCTTATCAGCTGCCATTGACAGTGCCAATTAGCTGAAGGCCATCATCATCAACACTCTGCCTCTTTCCATCTCCTCCCCTCTGAACAAACATTTTCACTTTTATTTCGATTGCAATATCTGGCGTTGTCTTCCTGCTCTGATCTTCTGCCCTCTCTCACTTCACCACTGGCGCCAACTGTTATCAGTGGGCGTGACACGCCCTTCCCCGCCCCTTGCCAAAATAGCAATTTAAGCGTGCGTAATCGACGTCCATGAACACCAAGAAATTACACATAAATTTTATAAGCTAAAATCAAAAAAAAAAAAAAAAAACTACGAAAAGAAAAGAAAGAGAAAGGAAAGCAATACTAGAAATAGCAACAAAAAGTATACAAAAATCGTTGGCAAAAAAAAAAATCAATTAAACGAAATTTATAAACGCAGCCAGTGTTTCCCCCCATATACAGCCGCGCCCTCCCCGCCCCCCTCTTTACTAATCAACGCACCAGAATCTCAACGAATCGCGACGCTATCACTGACCTTGCCAAAACTTTTTATATGCACATATATGTACATACAGAAATATAGATACGTGTACACTCTATCTGCGTCTCATGCTACCCTCACTTACAGGGTATATCAGTGCTGGCAAGCAACATGAATTAGGCCTACATTTCTGATAGAAATTTCATTTGATGTACTCTTATTATTATATAAAACTTTGAAATTTTAATTTTTAATTTTAATGTTACAAAGTTATTTTTCATTATTATTATTATATTATTTTATATAAATTTATATTAAATATTAAAATTTAAAATATTATACATTAAAAAATAAAATTTCAATTTTTATAATAATCTATAAGACAAAATTTTATTTTTAATTTTAAAGTTATGCTCAAAAATTTATATTTATGGATATATTTTATACATTTATTTTCTTTCTATATGTATATGCATAATATACACTTAATATAAATAAAATAAATAAATACATATTACTATGAAATGTTTTTCATTTTTTATATGTTTAACTAAGAACAATATCCATCAAAAGGAGAAAATTCTCTAAAAAAGTATTTAAAAAATGATATTTTAAAAAATAAATCATTTCTATATCTTTCATAGACTTTCAATTATAGTATTATTAGTATAGTATATTATTCAATATTATTATATCTGTTATTTGGGAGCGTATTTATCAATCGTGGCAAGTTTTTGGTTGTTCGTTTCGGTTTTTCGGCTGTTGCGAAGAGTTTCGTATCAAATTAGAAAATCAAATACGAAAATTTTTTAAATTATGCACAGTCCAGCAAAGACAGACGAGAAGCGAGGTGGCAAAGAAGAAGAGGAAGAATACTCAAAGGAAGAGAGAAGGGAGGCAATGCGGACGAAGGGATTACATATTTTATACTAACGCCCCAGGGGAGCTAACTCACCTACATTTATATACACTATGCTAGCAGTGCCTAAGTGTGTGTGTGTGTGTGTGTGTGTGTGTGTGTGCGTGTGTAGGTGAGTGTATGCGTGTGTTTGTAGCTGTTGAACGTTGCCAAGTCAAGCGGTGATGACGACGTCGACGCTGGCGCTTATCAAACACGGAAGTCTTGCCGCAACTCGCCAACTACACACACACAAACATATGCGAGCATAGCACACAAACATAGACAGAGGCTTGTGTGTATTTCTTTTTTTGCTGCTGCCGCTGCTGCTGCTTTTAAATTAAACAGTGAGTCGGCGTCGCTTTAATTTTATTTGATATACTATAGATACATAAAATCGCACATATGTACATAGATAGATACGTATGTACATATGTAGATACATGGAAACATCGATACACATGTAGATACATTCGGATTGTGTGTGATGTATGCAGCAAAGATCAGATGTCAGATCGACATCAACCAAATAAAAAACCAAAAAACAAAAAAAAGTGGAGCAAACACACGTTTCCCATCAACCTGGCTACCAGCTAACTACTTTAGAAAGCTGCTATGACTAAATGACTAGACAAACTTATAAATTAAACTGGCTTATTTTTTGGCCTACAAGTTTGCAGATACATTTGGGCAGATAAACTCTTTGATTTATTTCGCCTTTGGCCTTTTGGCATTGGGCTTTTAAGCCATGTTTGCTATGAATGCCCTATAAATCAGCGCATCTAAAATGAAAACCAAAAAACCAAAAAAAAAAAAACAAATAATTTACTACTGCCAGAAACAACAACAACAAACTAACAATTGCGAATTTATTTGCTGCAGTTGTTTTCACATTTGTGAATTTATTTCGTTAACGAATATCATTTACATATTTCACGCATTTATTTCACATTAATATCTGCAAAAAATAACTCATGTTTTTGTCACATTAATTGAGCCTCTATTTATTTTATTAGTCACGAATATAATTGTAATTCAGTAATTCATTTTTATCACAAGTTTAGCTCATTTAAAGCTAATTTCTTTGGAGTTGATTTACTTTAAATTAGGTTCAAAAGCTCTTTGAGCAATACAGATAAGAGAACACAAATTTCCACAGAGCGCTTTGCTTTAATAGTAGATGTCAAGGCAGAGAATATTTAAGGCACGCATGCGTATGCTAGAGAACTCTTGCTTAATCTTAAGAGAAACAATAAAGCGCATGCTTAAATTCCTAAGCTCCAATGGGACATATAGAGAGCTCAAACAAATTTCCCTTGCTCAAAAACATCCTACGATGTTGCGCTTGCATGCGCCTTTTCCCACACACACACACAGCTGTACTACAAAAGCGAAAGTCATAGAAGCGCAAACATATGTACATATACATACATACAAATTCATATTAGATTGCAAATTACTTACCTTTATTCATTTATCAATTTGAAATACATTCACTGCCGATGACATAATTAAACTGCGTACTAATGATTTTACTTTTATAAACTCACAAAAAAAGAAGAGAAAAAAAAATATACAAACTTCACATTTCTAATCACCAACTCGAAAAAAAACACACACTATTATATTTGCACTGCACTGCTATGTATACATTCATGTAGCAAAGCAGAAATTAGATTTCGCGACACACTAACACCAACACAATTAGATGAACTTTGCAGCCTGCGCGAGCGAGACGAATAGTGACGCCGCTTCATTTTTTTCGTTTTCACAGAAAAAAAAAAGAAGTACAAATATGCACTTAAATATTTGCACAAACATATAATATAATAATAAAAGCCAAATTTGCAAATTAACACGAGCTTTCACATCAAACACAATACACATACAAAAAATACAAAAAAAAACTAATTATAACGCGTATGTAATTATTATTTACAATTGCACAAAACCGAAGCTGCATTCTCGACCGCTTTACGTGTAATACTAAACCGCGAAAATTGCCCCATGCTAGAATTGGGACATTTGTAGCCAAATTGCCAAATAAAAAGGGTTTTTTGCTCCCGATCATTGTGTGTGTGTAATATGTAATATGTGTAATATGCGAAAATGAAGAAGGAATTTGAATGTGTGTAAGTTCGATGCAGAGCAACCCACTAACACGAACGCAATGCAAGAGAGAGACAATGTGTAAGCAAGGTAACTGTACCATTTTGCTTAGAATACAAATGCTCCACAGTGACTGCAATGTTCTCTAATGACGAGGACGAAATCAATGTGCAAAACAAAGCCGAGAAGTGTGCGAGTGAGAGTGAGAGCGAGAGCACGCTAATCAATTGTGGAAGTAAATGTTCGCTGATCGTGTCACACGCCCTCAACACATATGATAATAGATATTTGTCAGAGTGTGTGTGTTGGAATTTTTTTTTGAGGTGGGGTTTTTATTGTTGAAGTTTCGTCAATTTTACGCCATGTAAAAAGCGAAGCTACTAAAAATAGCGCATAACTGAATGAATTACTAAACGATGAACAAATATTACGAGTTTGTTGAATAGATTTTATTGTTAATATTGGGTACAATAATACTTTACATATTAATCAAAGCGACAAAGAGAGTTATTTACTGTGTAATATATATGTAAAGTATTGCGTTATAATTGATTGATATTTTATTAGGATTAAAAATATAGAAGTTACAAAAAATCTATAAATAGTTAAACATTTAAACTACTGCTGGGTAACATATTTGTGGTACTACTTATACCCCATAAATAAATAAATAATTGAACAAAAGAAAGGTATATACGGCTGCGAACATTAAAATAGCAGTGCTTACGGCCTACGCTTTTAAAATTGAGAAATACTTTTATAAGCCCAACCTTAAAGCAAAATTTAGTTATAACAACTTAATATATTTATTTTTAAATAATTAAGAAAACTTTCCATTTATGGTAAGTTAATATTTTAGCAAATATGAATAATAACATAAGTAAAAGGATGCATTATGATATTCATAAAAATAGCAGTGTACATAAGAAAATTGAATTCCACAAGATGACAATTGATTAATGCACAAAATAATACACTAGAGTACTATAAAATTATTGAAATTATTTATAAATGATAATAAAAAATAACATATGTATATAGAAATAGGTAAACAAAAATTATATTATTATTATTATTATTATTATTATTATTATTATTACAAAAATTTCTGACACTCTTTTCTAGCCGAACATTCTCAATTATAAGAGTTTAAATCATTATATTTTGTACAGGGTATCTATCAGTTGATCACTCCTCCAGCTAGAGCATTTCCTACTATTTGTGTATACATTTTTTGTTGTAGCTCATTTCACTTGTGTGTTTGTGTATTTTTCTCTCTGACGCGATTTCATATTGCGTATCTTTTGCAGATTGCGTAGCTCGCTTTATTTCTTTTTTTTTTTTTTTTTTTTTTTTGGTTTGTGTTGCCAAGCGCCGCTGCTCATGTGACAACAAAATGATGGGAGACACAATCACAAGAGCAAACAGATCAGCAGCAACAACAACAACAACAACGGCAATAGTGCGATCCATTACTTGTTCCCTTTTTGTAATAGGATACGATTCGTCGCGCTTCTCTCAGAGTTCTCAACAGGTGCCACACTCTCAGCATTCCCACATCCATAAACAAGTAAGAAAGTTACAGTCGAGTGTGCTCGACTGTGAGATACCCGCTACCCATTTTTAATAAGGGCAAAATATTGCGGTATTATTTTCAAAATATACCGAAAATACTAAAAAATACTATAATATACCAAATGGTATGTTTGGTATATCGATACAACACACCATTCAAAATATACCATAGACGGCACAATATACCAGATTGTCGGCCAAAGTAACTCAGACCCCTAGTAAGTAGGCGTTTTTGCCCATACAAAAGTATTTCTTTAATAACTTCCACAATTTTTATCTGATCGCAACCAAATTTTTAGGGATCATAACTACTATAGTAATTATTGTATATAATAAAATTCGCAACTCTAGCTTTTAGGCTTGTTATTCGATTTATTTGATTTGCAGGGGCGGAAGTGGGCGTGGCAAAAAATTTGAAACAAACTTGATCTGCGTGCAAACATAACAAATGCTGTCGAAAAAAAATTATAGCTCTATCCCTTATAGTCTCTGTTCATACGGACAGACGGACAGACGGACGGACGGACAGACGGACATGGCTATATCGTCTCGGCTGTTGACGCTGATCAAGAATATATATACTTTATAGGGTCGGAGATGCCTCCTTCTACCTGTTACATACATTTCCTGCCGGCACAAAGTTATAATACCCTTCTACCCTATGGGTAGCGGGTATAAAAAGAACACACACACACACACACACAATACACACAGTAATCATAATAATATTAGGCCAAGGAAATCTTAACTGGATGGACATTAATCCATCCATCGTTGTCCATCTCATTGCTTTGCTTTGTTTCGCATGAACTGCATTTGAGATCCTAACCGACAGACATCTGTGTTTGTGTTTCGACCATATAATCTTGACCTCTATCAGTTGCCACACACATGGACGTCCGTTTATACTATGTATGTATGTATGTATGTATGTATGTCGGAAACATGTGTCAATTTCAGCTATCAAAACAATTCCTCAGCATTGGTGAATTTTTTGCAACACGCTGTTTTTCACGATTTCCAACCGATCTCTGCTTATTTTCTTAGCCTGCAATTTGTGCGTGAAAAATGTTCATTATTTGATTTAGCCGCTGCTTCAGATGTTGTTCTTAGCTGGAATCTTTTGCTTACAGTTCACTGTACTCCAAGTATTTTCCAGCAGGCTTCCGATGCAGCAAGTTATTGCTATGGAAATTTCAACTGTTTTACACAAGAGTTTTCACATCACTAGAACTATCTTTCATGCCATATCTTTAATATTCTTAACAGTAAAATGCATATTGAATACTTTTCTCTTAAGAAAATTTCTTATCAAAAAGATTATCTTTTCTTCTACACAGAAGATTTCCTTTCATCCTTTAATGGCAAATCAATTAAGGAATCTCGAAAATAATACGTGAAAATCGTGTCAACATTTGTGTACACTTTAATTTTTGAACTCAGCAAACTTCTTGTATCGTTAAAAGCTTATAAAGTTTTGTAATAAGAAACATTTTTTTCGCCTTCTTCTTCTTCTTCTTCTTGTTCTCTTCTTCTTCTTCTACGACGGCTTCTTCTTATTCTACTACTACTTTCAATTATCATTCTGCTTATTTTCTTCTTCTTCTCTAAGTCTTCGTATTCTACTATTACTTCTACTACGTCTTCTTCTTACCCACTACTTCTAATTTTACTTATACGTCAACTCCTTCTACTACTTATACTTCTAGTTCTAGTTCTACTTCTTTTTGTCTTCTTTCACTAAGGCTTCATCTTCTTCTTGGTCTTCTTCTACTACTACATACTTATACTTATCCGACTTCTTATTTTCTTCTTCTTTTCTAAGTCTTCTTCTTCATCTATTACTTCTTCTCCTTCATCTACTAATACTTATTTTTCTTCTACGTCTTCTTTCTCAAGTAATATTTCTGTTTCTTCTACTAATACATCTTCTTATTTCCCATCGTCTTCTTGTTTTACTACTACTTATTCTTCTTCTATATCTGCTTTTAGTACTACTTCGTCTTCTCCTGCGTCTTCTTTTTTTGTATTCTTCTTCTTCTACTACTATTCCATATTCTTCTTTTCTTTAAATATGCTTAAACAGAACTACATTTTTTTTATTATATTAAAGATTCTATAATTTATAGTATTCTCAAACTATTTTCTATTAATTTAAAGGAATACCTTATAGACAAATTAAACAACAAATTGTTTTTATTTTTTAAAATTTTTAAAAATTGGAATTTAAATTTGAAAACCGGCCCCAAACACAATTCGAGCGAAATCTATTAAAGATTTCCAACTGATTGCAAAAATTTCTGCTGATCTAAACCCTTTTTTTTGTTGGTAGTTTCCAGGCTAACTACCTGATAGATTTGACAAAAGGTTCGTGGATCGTTTAGCCTAAACTTGTGTGGCAATAAATTCAATGCTGAAAGTATTTAAATGAAGTCTAGTAGATAGATGTATGTATGAATGACAATGGGGGGGTAAGTTTAGTAAGTGGAATAGGCATGTTTTTGATCTGTTGTAGATGAGAGTTGAAACACAGAGACGAACAACTGTCCGGCCATTAAATGTGTCAACGAGTGCTCGTAAATTTGATGAATGTGATGTGATGCGATGTGAGATGGATTGATTGATATTGCCAGGGCAGAAAAAAAAGTGTGTGGACTACTACCCTTGATGGCCAACTGTCGCGCAACTGTGTGGCAGCAACAGATTGTGGCAAGAAGGCAGAGAGAGAAAGAGAGAGAGCGAAGCACATTCAGATTGCGTTTTGTGTGGGCCAAAGGCAGGCAATAATGAGGGCTAGCTAAATGTATCTCTAATAACAGTTCAAAGAGGCAATTTGCCACACACACACACATGCAGTGGCAATTATGTATACATATGTATATATACATATGAAGAGACTGCTTTGTGTGTCCTGCACCTTGCACCTTTTCTTTTTATGCTGCTTTGCGGGGCGTTGGCTAAGCCGAAGAACAACGCATTCATTTGCGACTTGTGTCTGCCATTGTATCTGCCAGATACAAGAATACTAGCACACACACACACTGGCACACAGATACGTAGATAGCTTACGAATAGAAGCTATAGCCAAATGGTTTGTACTATAAATACCATTTGCTTTAGCTATTTCTAGTATGCCGCCTTTTCTATCTATCTATCTGTATCTCTGTATCTTTTTGTATGCGTAATAGATACATTCATGTGTGCGTGTGTGTATTGTATATAGCATTATATATATATATCAACTCTATGTATTTGATTTTGCATTTCGCTGTACGACGCTATTTCTGTTTGCTTCAGATGCGAAGCTATTCAGCGACAACGCATTGTATTTGCATACACACACACACACACACACACACACACACACAACACACACACACACACTAAGACACTCAATACAGGTCGACTTACGCACTAAACCCACAAATTGTATCTCAAAAGAACGCTGCTCATTTACATTTATTGTTTATTTCGCACGATGCGCGCGTAAATATTTCAAATTTGCCACAAATTCCATTCGCAAATGTTGCACGAAACTAGCTCAACACAATTGTTATACCCGTTACCCATTTGGTAGAAGGGTATTATTATAGAAGGCGTCATCTTCCACTCCATAATATATATATATTCTTGGTCAGTCGAGACGATATAACTATGTCTGTCCATCTGTCGGTATGAATTGCTGAATTTCAGATCTGCATTTTGAAAAAATAGAATTGAAAGCGAAATTTTGAAGATAGAGACATAATTTTAGGTAAATGCAATCATAATTGCAGTCTTTATGATTCCTGATTTAAAACATGTCAAAGTTATTTCAGAAATAATTTTAAATGGCAAACAATTTCGGAGCAGTCGAATCTTACTTGCTTTGTTTGATAATCTGGCAAATTTTGCACTTTATGGTATACTTTGTAACGTAATGGTATATTTATATACCAAATATTCGGTATACATTCGGTATATTCTCAGATTGAATAGAATATAAATAAATCATATTTAGCATTCGGTACCTTTTTAAATATATAATAGTATATTGACATACCAAATATATCATTCGGTATATTTTCAGCTGTAATAATATATCGATCGATATACCATATGTATATTTGTATGTTTGTATTTATACATATACCAAATATAACATTCGGTATATTGTAAATATATTAGTAGATCGATATACCAAATACAACATTCGGTATATCTTCAGATGTAATAGTATATCAATATATCATATGTAGCATATCAATATTCCGAATTCGGTGTTTTTCAGTACCTTCAGTATACTAATTTAGTATAAATTTGCTTTATTAAAACTAGGTAGCGGGTATCTCATAGTAGAGCACACTCGACGGTTGTGCAGCACAAACATTGCATTTTTATTGTGTTTTTTTTCTTTTTTGTATTGAGGACTTACAGGTGTTTTGATTTTTGATCAGTACTTTTATCTTTTTTGATTAGTTGACTTCTGTTAAGCATTAATCGTTGGCCTACGCGTTGGAGAAGCTGTTCAATCAATAAAATTATAAAAAAAAATCTCATTCTTTCGAACAGCATAGAAGCTTTTAATACTTTTACAAATAATTTAATTCTGTTAAATAAAAAAAAACTATGCAATAATTATATTTTTATATTAAGTGATAAATGTTTTTAAATTATATTTTAAACATCAAATATAATTCCATATAAAAGTTTTCTTAAATTTAAATATTTATTCGCTTATAATTATTATTATGTAGAACTTGATTAACAATTGTTGTTGCTAATTTTTCAAATATAATATAATATTTAATTCTACACAATAAAATACCTCTCTAAAATTACAATTTTAAATATAAAATTTTATAAAATATGAAAAATAAAATGTAATTCTATAAAATTTATAAACTTTCATAAATTCAGAAATAAAATATTACCCCTAACTTATCATATTTCATTATAATATTTTAAATATTAAATTTGCCACACTTTACAATTATAATAGAGAGAAAAATCAATACATTTTATTTATAATTTTGTTGTCAAGTTCCTAAAACTGTAATTAGAATAAAACTAAAATCATTTCCCTCAAGTTCGTAAAACTGCAATTTAAATAAAACTGAAAAAATAAATCAATAAAAAAACGCGAGTTTTATTTAATATTATGTTATATGATGTCATTTCGAAGTACACCTGCCAATCAATTAATTTGAAGCACTTTCGATTAATCGAAGAAACATTTTGTTGAAACAATCGAGAGTACAAATAAATATAAATTGCATAGTTTTGTGGTTTGTTTAGCTTTTCAGCTGGCAATTCAAATCGGACAGCTGTGATTTTCGATTTTATATACGAGTACTATAAATGCCATAGATTATGCTGATGAAATTTAGAGAAAATCATTTCAGTTCCCTCTGAGAAACTATTTAAGTATCTGTTTATTTATTATGCTTTCGGGCTTTTAATATGCCCATTAAAACGTTGTGCAAAAAAAAAAAAAACAGCTCGAAAAATGTAGCAGGAAGCAAATAGCAACAGCAAAAGCAAGGAATGGAACGTGCGTAGCTTTTTTTTTCGAAAATAGGTCAAATCTATTTCGGGCTGCGCGTTAAAAAAAATACAAAACAAAAAAAAACAAAATAAATAAAAAAATAAATATCAATAAAAATAATGAAAAAGCAGCAAACGGTTGCTTTAGCTTTGCCTTCCTGTTTTACGCGGATTTGTTTCACTTTTTGTTGAATTTGTTTTTTTTTTTGTATCTATTTATTTAGTTGGCTCCTGAGTTGCTTTCTTAGTTTTCTATTATTTTTTATTTTTTTGTTTTGTGTTGGCACCTTTTGTTGTGGAAAATTTTTTTGGCGCGCTGATCTCATGACGCGCTGCGAATTTTGTTGCCAGGTCGCCCAAGATGATGATGAAGATGAAGATGATGATGAATCCATAAAATAATTTGGCCAACATATGTATATAATATTTGGAGCAGCTTTGATTTCGATAGCGAATCCCTTGATTTATGCGCAGATATTGTATATTGTATCTTTAAGATACAATATCTTTTGCCCTTGCATCGCTCAGCTGTGCGTCAATCTTATGATTAATGATTCACGTGAGTCTGGCCGAAAAACTTTGCTCCCTCCCAACGACGGCGAAAGTTTCTTGCCCTCAAACCCACACACACACACACACACGCACACCCTTCTCTGCAAACACCACCCAGAACAAAAAACAGCTGCTGTGATGTGAAACAAGCCAAAACAAATGTCTTTGTAGATTATTTGTACAAGTCTGCGAGTGTTTCACTCGTGTCTCTCATGTGTGTGTGTGTGTGTGTGTGTGTGTGTGTGTGTGTGTGTGTGTGTGTGTGTGTGTGGGCTGTAAAAGGGACAAAAACTAATGGAAAATTAATGTCAATTGAATACCTTCCTTATACGTTGTTTGCAGAGCTGCTACTTTATATTTTATGCATCTTCGGGCCTGACGTCACTCACTGGCGACAATTGAGAGACAGCGAGAAGCAGTTGAAGATGCTTTTGGGGCTTTGCTTGGATGACACATTTCAATCTATTACGCTTCTAACTATATAGAGCATTAATTATATGCGTAATTCTCTGGTGGCTTAAGTTTGCTCGACTGTGAGATACGCGCTACCCATATTGAATGCAACCATATCAAATTATACTATCTATAAAATCATACTAAATTGATATATGGGGAAATACTTAAAATATACCGAAAGCTATATTTGATATATTGTTATAGTACAATAACCAAAACTTATCAAATATACAGGCACAAAATATACCGAAAGCTGTATTTAGTATATTGATATACTACAATTAAAATATACCACAGAATATAAAATATACCATAATTTATATTTGGTATATTAATATACTACATTTAAAATATACCACAGATTATCAAATATACCGAAAGTTGTATTTGGTATATTAATATACTACATTTAAAATGTGTCACAGATAACGAAATATACCGAAAGCTATATTCGGTATATTGATATACTACATTTAAAATTTACCACAGATTATAAAATATACCGAAAGCTATATTTGGTATATTGATATACTACATTTAAAATATACCACAGATTACAAAATATACAGAAAGCTATATTTAGTATATTGATATACTACATTCAAAATATATCACAGCGTACAAAAGATACCGAATGCTATATGTTATTTGGTATATGGATATACTACATTTAAAATTATCGTACTAAATATGCCAGATTATTCAAAAAAAGCTTTTTTTATTTTTTTATTGTTTCATTTTGTGAATTTTGTCAGTGTAAAATGTTCACGACCTTTTCGCCAAAACATTACCGATATTCAGTTTTTTTACTAGATACATACATATATAGTTTATTCTTCTCTAAAAAAGATACTTTTAAAAATAAGAACATTTTAATTAAATATTTTATTTTAAAAACATTTCACTTTTGATGTAATGTTTTCTTTAATTGACTCTTTTTAAGTTGAATATACTAAACAGGCTGAATATACTAAATGGGCTGAATATACTAAATTAGCTATAATCTTTGAGGCGTTTAGTTGTCAAATTTCTTTTATTTTTTTTTTTATAAAGTGTTTTAACTATCATCATCAACTAGTTTTATACAACGAAAACGCTGAGCTTTTGTTCTGTTTTTGCTTAGGTAATTCTATAATTATAAAGTTAATGAAAAGAAACTAAAAAAAAACTCATAAAAGAGTCAAGAAAACTTAAGATGTTTTTAATTTGATAAATTGTATAACTTATAGTCCTCTCAAGTATATATATTGTTATAATCCGAAGTCCTCTGCAGCCAGTGTACCTTTTATGTATAGTAGAAAATAATAAACATTAGTTGGAAACAAATTAAGGCGATTAACATATTTTAACGAATTTTACATCACCTTGAAGTCAGAAGTGTCAAGCATTAAATTGTATTTAAAGAATTTTTTGGAAATAATGAATTGAGTCGTATATAATTAATTATTTTTGAAACTCTACTTCAACCTTATAATTGTAGTAAAATGCATAAAAATAAGCTTCCTTTTAGGGTAAGTATTTGAAAAGAAAAAAAAGATTGATATTGAATTTTGAAATATTGAAATAAGATTATTATTTCAATTTTATTTTTGTTTTATTTTAAAAAAATATAAATATAAAATTGTTTGGTCTTGATTTAAGATTTTGTCATCTTGGTTCAATTTGGAGATTTTTCAATTTTTGAAATAAGATTATAATCTTGAATTTCAAGTTGAGCAATTTAGATTTTATGTAGAATTTTGTTTTTGATTTAAGAATAAATCTTCTTGGTTTAATTTTGATTTTCATTCATTCAAGATTTTATTCTTTAATTTAGCAGGTTCTCTTTTCTGTTCGGTGTAACTGCAAAAGTATCTGACAACTACTTTTTGAATCTGTGCATCGCTGCAGTGTTTTTGCCATTTGGCAGCCTTTTTGGGGCCGCAACCAGTTAGAGCAAAGACATATAAGTAGATACATAATATATTTTGTGTGCAGTTCGAAACAGACAAAAGTACTCAGCTAGTGACAAATTTTATGTGTTTTACGTTGTTGCTTTTGCTTCTTTTTTTTTCTTCTTCTCGAAATACCAAAGTTGACTTTTATTAATGTTTTTGGGGCAGCAAAACAGTTTTGCTCTTGCACTGTTTTTTGTTGTTGTTGTTGTTGTTGTTGTTGATTTTGCTTTTGCAGGACAGGAAATGCTTTCAGCACAAATTTCACTTGTCATGGTGTGTTTTCAATTGAAATACACTTTGACTTTGGAAGCCGAAAAACATTTCAACTTACATACGCATTGATCTAGGTAATTGAATGAGTGAAGAGCAGGTGCTTCGTCCAGTGTCCAGTGTCCTGTGTCCTGTGTGCTGTGTGCTGTGTGACAAATCGCATGACAAGTCAAGAAATCAAACGAAACATTCCATTTTGTATAGGGTTCGTCTTTCAATTGACAACTGCAAACAGAAATTTTCATTGACTAATTGCTGTCATTAAGTTACCTTGACAGCTACCAAAGAGAAAGAAAAAGAATCAAGTGAGAACTAAGCACCCAACAACTGTACTTTGTTAAGCAACTCGCAAACTCGCACTACTGACCCAGCAGCAAAAAAAATAATAAATAGAAAAAATAGAAAAGCGAAAACTCAAAAAGTTATTCCCAGACACAGAATAAGATCTTATCGCTTCTTTATATGTGTGTTGTGCACTTCCTTCGATTGCAGCAAATGCAATTGCAATTGGTTTCCTTCTTGGAATTTGAAATTTCGAAAGGGCGACCTTATCGCTACCACCCCAGTTTTATGAGCGCCCAGTGAAAGTGCCATAAAAACTATGTTCGTGTGTGTGTGTGCAGCCATAAAATGCCGTCGACACTGCGACAATTTACAACCATAGAATATTGAAAGATATTTTAGATATGCCATCATACACTGCGAAAAACTTCGCTGAACTACAGTACGAAAAACTATAGAGTGAAAATGAAACAAGAAAAGAAATTTGGTAAGTTTACACCTTAAAGATTGCGACTAATTGAGTATATTCAGTATATTCGGAAAATTATACTAAATAATAATAATAAATAATAATAAAAGAAAACACTACATATAAAGTGAAATGTTGTTAAAGGAAAATTAAAAATGTCATAGGAAAAATTTACGACTAATTTAGTATATTCGTCAGTTTATTCCACTTAAAAAGAGTCAATTAAAGAACAATTTCATAATAAGTAAAATTTTGAAGGAAAATTAAAAATTGGAAATTTAAACGTGTTCAATTTTCACGTGAATCGTTTTAGCACTAATTACAAAGGCAAAATACAAACTGAAACAATTTTAAAAATACTTAAACTATATAAATTCGTAAATTTTGATGTTTGTACGAATTCGATTACTTTTGCAATTATTTTCAAACAAAAAAAATATTTCCAAAATCATTCATAGCTCCAATGAAAGTGTAATTAGTTTGATATACATATGTCTTTCTCACTTTATACTTATATTCAAAGATTTATTTTTATATCACTTTATACTATATATTCAAAGATTTATTTTTATATAATTCTTAATACTTTGCATTTATTTATTGATTTATTTTTTTTTTTAGTCTATTTTAATTTAATGCATTTTTTAGTTTTATAGATATCGTCTTCAGAATAATTTAGTATTTTTTCGGTATATTAATTCGGTATGTTTAAAAAAGTCTTCTACCAGTTTTATTCTTATGTCCGCTATCTATGGATAGATTGCAAGTGCAATTTTGAATCGGTATATTTAGTATTTTTGCGGTATATTGTTTGGTATATTTTAATATACCGCACCGGTTTGCTTATATTACTTTTTTAGCTTTCTTACTTATTATTGCATACAATATAAATATATAATTTGGTATATTTTTAGTATTATTTCAGTATATTAATTTGCCATTTTTATTTATTATTAGCTATTCAAATATATACATTTTTTAAATGTATTTCTAATATGTTGTTCCTTTTTTTTTAGTATAATTTTCATGCATTTCAATTTCTACACACTTTGTAGTTATTCTCACTCAATTTTTTCGCTCAGTGCACAGCAAGAACACTTGACAAAAGGGTTTTTGCGGCTGGCTCAATTGTTTGGGCCATAAAACTTTGCTCAGTAACTCGGATCTAGCTATCAACATATCTAGCTTAAGTATCTGCGTATCTGTCGGATGCGTTTAACGACATTTCGGAACATCTTCATCTTCGTCTTCAACTTTGAACTGCAGTTAGTAATATTACAACCACTTCACATACAATGATAATTTCATCATTGTCACTGTTTGGCACCCAAGTGGCGCCTCTATTACCTATTTTTTTTTTTTTTTTTTTTTTTTTTTGTTTACTGTACTCACTTGTTTGCGCTGTTTTATTGTTGTTATTGCAGTGAATCAGCCTGGCAATTATTACACCACGAACACAAATGCATAGAAAGTTAATTAGATACGTTGTTGTTGTTGTTGTTGTTGTTGTTGTTGTTGTTGTTTCTGACTACCGGGAAATTACCAAACGTATCGCAATGCGGCTGACTAATTGAGAGCTTCCTCCTCTTGTTCCTCCTCCTCCTTCGCTTCTCACCTGTGCTATCAACTTCTCGAGGGGGTTTTTCATTTTCCTCTTTGCCCTCCCCTCCTCTTCCTCCCCCTCCTCCTCATCCACCTCGTCGTGCCCTTTTTTCCCACTGCGTTTTCTCTTCCCGCAGGCATTTGTTATTTGTTTAATAAATTGTTGCATTTGCATGCTTTTGCCTTTCTTATTTATTATTATCATGCATCTTGCATTGCAATAGGGGTTTTTTTTGTAGTTTTGTTTTGATATTGCCTATAAAACCTATTCACAATTATTTCCATGCGGGTCGACTGCGTTTCAATTTCAATTGAATTCAGTTTGTAGGGCAGGCGAATGTCTAAAGAGGAACATTCCCCTAAAGGCGAATTAATTGCTACTCAACGCACTTTGAAGTTTCAATTTAAATGCCAGCATTTACTGAACTAATATCATTAATACTAAAATAAATACCAAAATTGCCAGTAATTAATACTGCTTAGATTAGAAAAACAAAATATGAATATATTCTTATTACTATTATATATAATTTCTTCAATTTATATTATTTTATTTTCAAATATTCTTATTTGCAATGTAAATGTATAAAATAAACCAATTAATTCAAAGTGAACAATTTAATACCACAACTTTAGAAAATACTGAAGAAAAATAAATAAATAAATAGAATAAAAATAAATAAATTAAAATATAGAATTTATATTTACTATCTTATCTATCTTATATGCAATATAATTTAATCCTAAAAACAATTTCAAGCATTTAATGAACTAATATCATTAATACTAAAATAAATACCAAAATTGCCAGTAATTAATACTGCTTAGATTAAAAAAACAAAATATGAATATATTCTTATTACTATTATATATAATTTCTTCAATTTATATTATTTTATTTTCAAATATGCAACTTATTTGCAATGTAACTGACTAAAATAAACCATTTTATTTAAAGTGAATATTTTTATACCACAACTTAAGAAAGTACTGAAGAAAAATAAGTACTTCATAAATTGTAAAATATAGAATTTATATTTACTATCTTATCTATCTTATGTGCAATATAATTTAATCCTAAAAACAATTTCAAGCATTTACTGAACTAATATCATTAATACTAAAATAAATACCAAAATTGCCAGTAATTAATACTGCTTAGATTAGAAAAACAAAATATGAATATATTCTTATTACTATTATATATAATTTCTTCAATTTATATTATTTTATTTTCAAATATGCAACTTATTTGCAATGTAACTGACTAAAATAAACCATTTAATTTAAAGTGAATATTTTTATACCACAACTTTAGAAATAAATTGTAAAATATAGAATTTATATTTACTATCTTATCTATCGTATGTGCAATATAATTTAAAGTTCAAGATGTATCCCAAAAACAATTTCAAGCATGCACTGAACTAATATCATTAATCTTCAAATATTTTCAAAAAATGCTTCTAATTAATACTGCTTTTGTTTATTATATAACTTTTTAGACAATATAAATAAATGCCATAAATGCCGAAATAAATGCCAGTATTTAATAATTATTCGATTAATACCGTACAAAAAACCATTGACTACTCTATATAAATAACTTTACTACAATATTTCTAATCAGAAAACCAAGTAGTCTTCAATTTACATTTGTTACAATTAGTAAAGTAACACTTTTAAATGAAGCACAACACTTTTTACACACTTTTATAAACATTTTGCATTTGTATGAATTGTAGTTTTCGGATCAGCTTAAAAATATGCGAAATATGTTCAAAGTGAATCTATTTCAACATTGGATGGACAGCGGATATCAAAAGAGCTGCTCGTTCAGAGAAGAACGTCTCCGCGATTATTGGGATTACGTGATGGAATTCTCCATGGGTCGCTACGAAAAGTTCTCACTGATGTTCTGTTTTGTCCTTGGCATGAGTTTATTCGGTGCCTATTGCAGCATTCGGGAGTATGTTCACATCTATCGGTATCCAAATTGTACTCTGAGCATGTCGCGGCCAAGACGCTTCAATGTTTTCAGTTCACAAATGCTGCGCAAGGCTCGACTTTGTGGCGCCCTTCTTATGTGTCACTGCTGGCTGCTTTTGGTCTATGGACTGCTGAGTGTAAGTCGAAATATCGTTTTTACATTGTCAATCGAGCTGATCTCAACGTAAAAGTCTTCCAAAACTTATAATCTGCAGTTGTAGCAAATTTCAGCAACGTTACTGCAAGCTGAGCCGAGTTCATATGGTTAACGAAACAGATTTAGTTTAACAAAGTTGAAGAGGAAATATCTTTGACAAATTTCAACAACGTTGAGCAAAAGTCGAGTTCACTTGGATACTTTAATGTATGAATAAGTTAAGATTATAGTTAAAACATGTAAATTCATTTGAAAATAAGCAATTTTCTAATAAGTTGAGTAATCGAAGATCGTATAATATTTGTCCTTTATATTAAAGTGAAAGATTTAATAACTAAATTAAACAGGAGAAGAGTTCATATACTTAATTGAATTCATGGAAAGTTAAGCTATTCACTATTCTGACAATTTAGTAGAAATCATTCATTTAAATTTAATCCATGTCTACTCAAATACCATTATATTGTTTATATTTTAGTAGAAAATATTTGTATAAAATTTTTTATAACGTAGTTCAATGTATTGATAGTTTTAAGAATCTACAATAAGACTATGTAAAATTGCAATCGCTTCTCAAAGAAAATTTTTTTCTAATACAACACATTAATATTAAAGTAATAATATCTATACCAAATTTCAGCAATTTAGCTTCGTGGATAGTCGAGTTATTATAGGTAGCTAAAATGTGTGGATAGGTAAAAACGTATGAACATAGTTTAAAACACTTTTATTTCTTAGTACAAGTATGTATTCCAAATTTCAGCAACTTGGCGCTGTAGAGAGTCGAGTTCGCTTAGTTAGCTAATATGTATGGATGGTTAAAAACGTATAAACATAGCTTAGAAAACTTCTATGTTTTAGCACAACTATCTATACCAAATTTCAGTAATGTAGCTTTGCGGATAGTCGAGTTCGCCTAGTTAGCTAAAATGTTTGGATAGTTAAAAACGTATGAACATAGTCTAAAACACTTTTATTTCTTAGTACAAGAATGTATTCCAAATTTCAGCAACTTGGCGCTGTAGAGAGTCGAGTTCGCTTAGTTAGCTAATATGTATGGATGGTTAAAAACGTATAAACATAGCTTAGAACACTTCTATGTTTTAGCACAACTATCTATACCAAATTTCAGTAATGTAGCTTTGCGGATAGTCGAGTTCGCTAATTAGCTAAAATGTTTGGATAGTTAAAAACGTATGAAAATAGTCTGCGATTTTTTTATAATTTAGTATAAGTATCATTTGAAAATTTCAGCAACTTAGCTCAGTGGAGAGTCGAGTTAGCATGGGTAGTTATGAAGTATGGGTAGTTCAAATCCTTTGTTAATAGTTAAGATCACAGCAAAAAGCTGTGAATAAATGTATAAATCGATAAATGTTATTTCTCTCTCTAGGTGAAACCGTATTTTCTGCTGCCATGGTTATTCGTGAACTCGATTGTGCTCAAGCTGGATATTCTGCTGTGGATTGTGGATCTGGTCACTGGCCGCGTGCAGCTGCAATCGAAGACGCTCTATGCGATACTGCGGCTGATCTGTAGCCTTGCGTTGGTCAACTGTGTGCGAAAGGTTTTTGATAATGCCATTAAAAGCAACCTGGTCGATGCGTTTCGATTCTTTGGCTTAACGCGCTGACGACAAATTTTTACCAAAATTAAAAAAACAAAATGTTATATATACATATATATATATATTTAACTGAAAACAAGATCTCTCTGAAGTGTGGCACCTTTTTTATGTGTGTGTGTGTGTCGACCATTAAAACGAATGGGTTATCATTAAAAAGGTGGAGGCACTGCCTAATTGTATCGAACAGCTTGCTGTCCGGACTTGACTTGTCCAAGTTGCTGGCATTAAGCTCAATTAAGCGGCACGCACACAAGCTGCCACAAGTTGCCACAAGACCCGTGCCTAGTGCGCACACCTTGCATAAAAAAAAATACAGCTTAACTTTATTATTTCTGTTGAACTCTTCTTCGCTTGTCTTGTCAGAATTTTCCAACCAACCAACCTAAAAAAAAAAAAAAAAAAAAAAAGTAAACAGATACTTATCTCATTTCAATTACTAACTTGAAGCTTTCCAAAAAAGCAGCTGAAAACACTTTGTGCACAATTGTGTGAATCAAGAACTCTTTTACTACCCGAATGTTACTCAACGCGCAAATATTTTCTGATGCAATGCACGTAATTCGCAAAACAAAAGCTTTAAAAGCTGCTGAAAGCTGTTAAAGCAATGCTGTAACAGCTTTGTTTAGTAATACTTATTGTTCAGTGAACAAACATTTCAAGTTATTAAAAACTAATTTTAATTAGTTTTAGCAACAAATAAAAAATAAGACTTTTTTTTATATAAAAATGAACAGCTTTAAATAAGCATTCGAAATAGTTTTTCGTGACGTAAGTTTAAGCTAAAAACCTTAATGCTTAATGAAATCCATTTTATGAAAGTTACTTGGTAAAGTTCCCCTCTAAATTTTGAGAGCATTCAAAATTCGCTGAGCTCCATTTTTGCGGCGCGATTCAACTGCTCCACCAATTGGGAAATTGCACCTGTCCCAAGGATCGCAAGCTGCAAGCGCCGAAATCTATACGCAATTAAAAAAAAACATACACCAAATGCAAAAAGAAAACAAGAGAGAGAAAACAATATCAATATAGAGAGAGTAAGCGAAATGGCAACTTGAGCAGACGCCTGAAATGTTTAACAAGAAGGGTTCGAAAAAAAATGAAAAAAAGTTGCTGGGCCAGTTATGTGACATTCGCTGATAGCTGCAGATTGCAGCCTGCACTTTGCTTCATTCCCCCTCGAAGAAGCGCAGAGATCGGGAGCAAGGGCAGGGCCTATAGGTTACAGCTGGCTGAAATTATCTCAGTTGAACCAAAAAGAAAAAAAAAGCAACTGTGCGAATATGAAACTTACATTGCACTTAATCCCAAATCTGAGCTGTAATTCCATTTAATAAGAATATGTATGTTTAAAATAAGTTTAATTCTAAAATACGCATCTTAGACACACAGTTCAACAACTTGCTACTACTTACGCTACTACTTACTTAGTAACTACTTAAGTAGTAAATAAAAATACAACTGTGTAAAAAAACACAGCAGATTGCAGCCTGCACTTTGCTTCATTCCCCCTCGGAGAAGCGCAGAGATCGGGAGCAAGGGCAGGGCCTATAGGTTACAGCTGGCTGAAATTATCTCAGTTGAACCAAAAAAGAAAAAAAAAAGCAACTGTGCGAATATGAAACTTACATTGCACTTAATCCCAAATCTGAGCTGTAATTCCATTTAATAAGAATATGTATGTTTAATATAAGTTTAATTCTAAAATGCGCATCTTAGACACACAGTTCTTTAACTTGCTACTACTTACGCTACTACTTACTTAGTAACTACTTAAGTAGTAAATAAAAATACAACTGTGGACTTCATCTCAAATCAGTGCTATAATTACATTTAATAATAATGTTATATTTCAAATAAATAAAGAAATATGTTCAACATTAGTTAAATGAAGTGAACCAAATGAACCAACATCTTAAACAGCTCAACTACCTACGGTTCTACTTACTTTGTAAGTACCTAAAAAAGTAAAAATCACAAAAGAAATTCAACTCTCTCAAATCTAAGACTGAATTTCAGCGTAAGAAGTCGCGTATTATTTATTACTAAAGTGAATAAAAGTGAATTATTCAATAATTTACACCGCTTCAAAGTACATATCCATAAGCAAATAATATAAGTTAAGGGTTTTATTTTAAGCACAAGTGAATCAGAGAAGTTCTCATATCTTAAATATATAGCTTAATTAGCTAATTTATTAACATAACAAAACAAATAATGAAGAAATTGTATTTAATTTCACGACTTCTAGCTCTAAAGATTAAGATTAAAAATTAAATTGTAGATTCTTTAAAAATTGACACAGCTTCAATTTGTACTTTTGAGTACTTATCCATAAGCAAATATTTCACACTCAATATAAAATCTAACAGTAGTAAACATTTAAAATGTACCTACACATAACATACAGCTAATAATCCGTCGATACCCTGTAATTAATCTCGCAAATTCAAATTTCACAAAAAATAAGCGCACCTTACAGTAGATACCCTGCAATTAACATCGCACATTTAAATTAAAAAAAATTGAACTTACCTTACTGTAGATACCCTGTAATTGTCTCGCAAATTCAATATTTAAAATTATGAGCTTACCTTACTGTAGATACCCTGTAATTCCCCTTGCAAATTCAAATGTAAAAAAATGAGCCTACCTTATTGAAGATACCCTATAATTAAGCTCGGAAATTCACAATTTTAGAAATATAAGCTTACCTTACCATGTCATGACCCAGTAATGACTTGCTTTGTTACAGTAACTTCCCTTCTTTTATAGGGTATACACACCTCGGTGTCAGTAAAAGGAAAACACATATTTTTCTTGTTTTTTTTTGTGGTTTGGCTCTGGGGCTTCGTTTCCTTTTTTTTCGTTTTCTGTGTTTTTTATTTATTAACTTGTTCGTTCGCTGCATTTTGGACAACTTCTTTAAGCTCTCTATAAAGACAATATTACAATCCAAGTGTAAGTGTAAGTGTGTGTGTGTGTGTGTGTCAGCAACAATTGTATATTATATATCTACTATTTATGTATAAATATGTGTGTCTATATATTTACTTGGATATTTCTTTTTTGGGGGGCAGAAAAGACTGCATACAATTTGTTAGATTCTATTACGTACTCGTCGTGTATAAAGTTTAAATACATTATCATATCATAGTATTTATATATGTATATTTGTTATAGGGTATATAGCATAGTTGCGTATTCAATTCGATTTGGTATACATTATAAAACATTTAGTAGTAAATCTGAATCATAAGTGTATTTCAATATATGGAGTATTTTTTTTTACATTCTTTCCGCTCTACAAACTTTGTATACTCTAGTTTCGTTTCATTCGTATTCAAATTCCTGTGCCACATACCCAAAAATTGTTTCTTGATTATTCTAGACTAATATATGAATATAAATATATATGTATATAGTATTTATTACTTTTTTATTTTTATGTGTTATTTAGTTAAACTATTTGAAGCCGAGCTAAAATGTATTTTATGTTCAATTTTATAACTTTTAAAGCTGTTCTGTATTTTATTTTTATTTATCTTGTTTTCGTTTTTTAGATTAACCAAAAAAAAAAAAAAAAAAACAAAATGTAAACAAAACGAAATAAAAATAAATTTAAAGGAGGAAAAAATGAAGCAATTTGAAGATTTTTATGACTATTTTGTACTTTTCCTATGTTTTTGAAATTTGTATATTCTTCTTCTTTTTGAGAATCTAGTGAATTCTGTGCAGTGCAGTGTACTTAGGTAATGGTCAAGGTCAGCTGCATGGGAGGGGAATGCTAGACCACTTAGCTAACTCAAATCAAATTTAAGCAATAAATTAACAAATTATATACGCTAAACAGTGACAGAAATAAGTATGTGCACACACACATAAACATGCAAGCTTTTAGCAGAGGCGTTAAAATTTATGAATTTCGAACGCACGCAAAAACCAGACGACAATTCTCTCCCCCTCCCCAACAACAACAAAAAATAAAATTGTATGCAAAAAAAAGTGAAGAAATCAAATAAAATTTAATGACCAAACCAGTCACAGTGATGCGCCACAGTCACCGTATTTAAAATTGAAAAAAAAACGCAGTTTTTAAACAAAAAAAAATTAAAGGAAAATTTAAAAATTTAAAAGATTTTAAGAAACAAGCAAAAAAAATTTTAAATTTTAAATAAATATATCAAGGAAAAAAATGAAAATAAAAGAAAACAAACATTACAAAAAATATCAAAGTAAAAAATGAAATAATAAAAGATAAAAATAAAAAAACCCAAATGAATAAATTCTAGACTAGTAAAGTGATTACAAAATGATGTGAAAGGGAAGAGGGGGAGTCAGGTCACTCACTCTTTCATTAAGTAAACAAAGCCTGAGCAGTGGACTGGACAAGCTTTAACCGTTACACAGAAGCATCCCTGAGCGATCAGCAACAAAAGAGAAAGAGTAACAGCAGCAGCAGTGATTGCGACTGCGACTGCGACGGCGACGCAGCAGACGAACAAACGAAATACAAAAAAAAAAAAATAAAAACAACAACGAAAAATACAAACAAAAAGATAAACAAAGATAAGCAGCGCAGCCCGGCGATGACCTTCACCCATTAAAACGACCCAACGTTCGGTCGAGGTTACAAAAAAACCAAAACGAAAACAAAAAACAACAAAAAAAAAAAACAAATTTGCAGTTAAACACCAATTGCGCACGCCAATTTTGATGCCGGCTTCAGTTGCTCTCTCTCACTCCCACTCGCGTGCGCATTGTGTTTGTGTTAGCTTTTTGTCTTTGCACTCAATTCGCCGGCAAAACGTGTGCATGTATGCGTGTCTGTGTCTCTCTGTGTGTATGCGTGTGTGTGACTGCCTGGGTGCTATTTGCAAAAATGGTGCTATGCGCTTTGTTGTTTTGTTAGTGCAGTTCTGCTGCAATCGACGCCATAGCCGACGACAGACAAAGCTTGCGTGAGTGCGAGAGAGCGACAGAGAGTAAAACTGCATGAAGTATGACCAGCTGCATTTGTTGTTGGGAGAGCGAACGACAACTGTTTACTGTGCTCTTTCCACCCCTGCATGAGATTGATCTTAAAAGACTTAATGCACGAACTTGGTAGTGCATAGGAAAGGCAAAGTTAGAATAGTTCAAAATGAGTTTGCTTAAATTTGAAGTATATGAAGTCAACTAAATAAAATGCAAAAATGGAAGAAAAATTTTAAAAAATATGAAATAAAACAATATTAATTTTGATTAAAAAAAAAATTTATATAAAAAATAAAAACAAAATATTAAAAAATTAAAAATAAAAACTGGATTCCCAAAAAAACAACAATTTACATAAAAACAAAAAAAAAACTGAAAACAAAAAATTAAAATAAAATTTTCAAAGTTAGATTCTTCACTTCCTTAAAAAAATGATATTATAAAAATAAATAATAAAATTTTTATACGAATAATAAACTAAATCAGAATGTTCAATAAGCAGCTGAATTTCAACAATTTTTTTGAAACAAAAACAAAATTCATAAATTCACAAATAAAAACAAATCCATGTATTTTGAAAAATACCATAAAAATAAATAATATAATTTGTATACAAATGAACCAACTATCTAAGATTTTTTAACATTTCATTTTTCGAACCTTGCTCGCTTTTAGCGACAATTTCTTTGTCCAATTTTTGTTTTCATATTCTTATCTTACTCATTAGATATTTATTTTCATGATTATTATTTCTATATGTTAATTTTCAAATATACCTGAGTGCTTCTTCTTATATATATGTATATTATAGATCATATTTGTCATCTTAAAACCTAAAAAGCAAAAGCTAAGCACAAATTGCTAAGCGGAAAGCGTATGCAGAGTGCGACTTGCGTTTGTCGCGCGCTTGACAACTTTTAATTTAATCGCAAAAACAAAAAGAAAAAAAATAACACAAACGGAAAAAACACAAGCGAAATAAATAAATGAAAAATAATACCGAAAGACAAAAAGTACAAAAAGAAATCACAACAACAGCAAATAACAATAACAAAACTTTGTTGTGATTTTTGTTCGCAGTTGTTGTTGATGTTGTTTTCCATGTTGTTGCTGTTGTTGCTGTCTCCCGGCCGGCTTTTTGAGCTTTATTCAATTTGCCGGTTGTTGTCGTTGTTGCTGTTGTTGCATGTTGGCGACACATTAAAAGTGAAAACAAAAAGCAGCAACAAAATTGATTGAATTAACTTAATTTCTGGTGTCAAAATTTGAGCGTGAAAACCACGGTGGGTGAAAGGGGGTAGTGAAGGGAGTAGTGAGGTGTGTAGTAAATGGGGGTAGTGAAGTGGGTAGTGAATGGGGCTGTGAAGTAGATGAGGGGAATAGTGACTGCGTATAATAAAATGGTCGGTGAAGGGGTGTAGTCAATGTGGGTAGTAAAGTGGGTAGTGAAGGGGCTACTGAATGGGAGTAGTGAAGAGGGTGGTGAAGAGGGTGGAGGCGTGTACGCTAACCTACAGCTTCCCCTCTCTACCACTCTGTGTTTTGCTGACATTTGTTGTCCCGGGTCGTGCACGAGCAGCATTTTGATGCACTTGATTAAAAACGGCGACAAATCCAATTGGCTTCACTTTGTGGCCAAAAAGGGGTAAAGAAGAAGCAGAAACAGAGGTGTGAGGGGATCATTTGTGAACTGTGTGTGATTCACTCGATGGGGAATGACGAAATTTCGCAGGCATGTGAAATTGATTCAAGCCTCATCAAAACTGATTGCGCACTTCACAGACATCGAAAACACTTTTCCCCTTTTTGCCCCGTCCCGGGTTCACGCATTTAGATAAGTAGTCTGCTTGCATTATTTGGAAGCGCAATAAAATAAAACACCCCTCGATGATTCACAGATACAAAGTAGAAAAAAAGAGTTGAATTTCATCTTCTAACAAGCACAAATAAAGAAGAGCTAACGAAAAGATAAAAAAGAATATTGTATAAAGAATAAAAAAGACGATAAATGAATTTGATTTTCTTGGTATGTTCAAATATTTATTGTATAATTTGATAGGCATAAATTTTGAAAAAAAAAAATAATAATAATAATAATTAAACATTTGTTTTTGTTGGTTTTGTTTTGCTTGCAAATATTTTCTTGCTGTTTGTTGTTGTTGTTGTTGGTTGTAATAATAATATATGATATATATATAAATATATATATATCAATAAATACATATATATTCTGTTTCCTATGTATTTATCGAATATACATTTTCTTTTTTTTTCGTTTCATTTGTTTTTATTACGGGCCGAAAATCTTGCCACAATTAATATATAAGTAACTAAATAACGAGTTAAAATGATTAGATATAAGACATATTTATAAGTTTTTTTTTGTTTAAGAATATTTATATATATATATATATAGATGTATATAATATATAGTATTATTTAGGGTTTTTGCGTTTCATGAAAAAATATAACATAGTTTTTATTTTTTTTTTTTGTTGTTTTTGCCAAATCGAAAAAAAATTTAATCAAAAAATAAAAAAAAAATATTTTAAACAAATTCCAGAATAAAAGATTTTTGTGTTTTTCAGGATTTTTTCTCTTTTGCGATTTTTTTTTGTTTTTTTTTTTTTTTTTTTGATTTCATTGGTTTTTTTTGCAGTTACTTCAACAACTATGCGGAGCTTTAGCTCCATTTTTAAATATGTATATATATATATTTGTATATACTATATGTGTATAAAAAATTGTAAATTAAAAATCTATAAACATAAGCATAATGGTTTTTGTTTTCTTTTGTTTTGTTTTTTTTTTATATTTGCGAGGATTTGGAGGTTTTGGTTGTAGTTGTTGTTGTTGTTGTTGTTGTTGTTGTTGTTGTTTATCTTGTTTTTGTTGTTGTTGTTGTTGTGTTTTCACTTGGTTGCAAAAAAACGTAAAAAATTAAATAAAAAGTATGATAAACCAAATAGTATTAATATTATAAAAAAAAGATTTATAATAAAATGCATAAGTTTACATTATTTTCATTTTTTTTTTGGGTTTTGTTTATTTGTGGTATTTTCTTTTTTTGTTAACAAACAATAAATTAAATTGATTTTTGTTGTTGTTGTTGTTGTTGTTATGGTTATTGTTGTTGCTGATAAATTTGTACGGTTTTCAAATTGTAGTTGTTGTATTTGTTGTTGCTGTTGTATTTTCATTCATGTTATGTACTATAGGAAACTAGGTGCATTCGTATGTGTGTGTGTTTGTTTGTGTGTGTGTGTGTGTGTGTGAGCTTACAATTCAATATGCAGTTGTATGGGTGTGTGTGTGTGTGTGTTTATTTATCGAAAAAAATTTTTTACAATATTCCGTTTTTTTTTTCTTTCGCTTAAGTCTATTGCTATATGTGGCGCATTTTTCTGTTTTTTTTTGTGTTTACCGGTTTTATTGGATCTATTTCTTTATTCTCTATTGTTTGATAAGAAAATATTGTTTGTTTTTGCTTTTTTTTTTTTTTTTTTTTGTAACTAGTATTTAACGAGATTTCTATTTACAGTGTTTCTTTTTTTAAACAACAAAAAAAATAATAGACTTTTATTACTTTCTTTTTTTTTAGTAATATAAATTGTATTTTTTGTTTTTGTGTGTAAAAATGTTTTTTAGTGTTGTTGTTTTTGTAATTCTTTCAATAAATTGCTTAAACAGCTGATTAGCATTTTACATATAACAATTTTTCTTTTTTTCTCGATTTTTTATTTTTTTTTTAATATCGCTTTAAATAGTGTAGATATTTATATGTAAATATATGTATTATTTTTCTTTATAATGTTATAAAATATATTAAAAAAAAAATATATATATATTATTTATGGGGGCAGAAGTGGGAGTAGCTCAGAGTTAATATTTCAGTATTTTTTCCCCAATATTTTCAACATTTCTCGTTTCGTTTCGTTCAATATTTACATGCATTTGCAAGCGTTCAGAAAAATTGACCCAGCAATTTTATTTTCTCTCTCTTTTAGTTTCAAATATTTTTCCCCATCGATTATATAGAATCATGAAGTTGGTTTTAAAAAAATAAAGCCATTATACACTAAATTTCGTTGAAACGTCGCTACATATAAATTGGGTATCATATCATATATGCATAACTCTATATATAGATATATTATTTATGTATATAGTAGTTGTATTTGTGGTAGTTAGTTAGTGTTTTAGTTAGTATTACTAGCTGGCTAATAGTTTCCTAGTTAGTGTCATCGATTATCATCATCATCGTGTTATTATCAAAAAAGCAAACTAAACCTAAATAACAGTTTTTTTCTTTTGTTTTGTTTTGTTTTTGTTTTTGTTATATCTCAAGTTCTCTTATTTCTTTTCACTTCATGTTTGAAAACTTTCTTAGCATTTTTGTAGTTTCTTTTTCGAATTCTTTTCTCATTTTCATGTTCTTCTTCTTTTCATTCCGTTGTATTTCGGTTCTCATATATAACTCTTATTAGCAAAAAATCGACAGTTGAACAGCTGACAAAAAGTTTTGTTTCTTTTTGCATTTGCAGCTAACAAAATTTTTGTTTTCCTTTTTTTCAGTTTTTTTCTTTTTTCATTTCTATTAACTATAACTATAGCTCCCATTTTTTGTTGTTGTTTTTGTTTATATCGTTGTAATAGGTTTTTGTTTTTGCATTTCATATGCATTTTGTAGAATTTCTTTAAGGAGTAAAACCAAAAGGTTTTCCCGAAAAAAATCAAAATAATTTGTCGAAAATAAAGTTTGCAAAAAAAATTTGTGTTCTAAAAAAAAAGAATAAAAAATTCTCGCAAACAACAAAAAAATATAGTAAATAGGAGCTTTTCCTCTGAGGGAAGTGTTGTGTGTGTGTGTGTGTGTGTGTGTGTGTGGGAAAAAAATTGAATAAGCCGCTTGTAGTAATAATATATCTAAAATATATAGGCAGTAAAATTGGTGTAAGCGTTTCCTTTATAAGCCCTAAGAAAGCTAAACCGATCGATGAATCGGCCAAATTTGTAACACTTTGTATATTGTATTGTGTGTGTTTTCCTTCTCTTTTCTTTTCTTTTCTTTTCTTTTTTTTTTTGAGACGATATCGTCTAATGCTATATAGAATTAGATTATCAATAATAATTAGAATAAGTGTGTAATGAAAAACAGAAAAAAATCGATAGACAATTTTGCGTATTCATTCTGCAAAATGCTATAAGTATGTATATCGACTATATATATACTCGATCACTCGTATATATCAAATATATGAGCGACAAAAAAAATATAGTAACTAGATAGCTAATAGTAAATATATATATATATATATAAAAAGGATCGCCGTATATCGATAAATATATAGGATGGTCACACTAAATTACTAAAACAAAAAAAAAAAAAAAATTGTGTAAAATTTTAGTTCTTTCTTTTTTTGCGTGCATTTTCTTTCATTTGCATGTTGTTTTGTTTTCTCTTGTTTCTCTTCTTCAATTGTAGCTCACTTCTTGGCTACGTTCTAAGACATCTTTTCTCTCTTCATCCTCTTCCGTCAGCTTTATACATTGAATTTTCTTTCACACCCAAGCTTCATCTACTTCTTGTTTTTTTCTGCTGCTACTTTTTAGTGGCTCTTTTTCATTTTGCATCTTTCGTCTGTTTTCCGTTTATTCCCGTTTTCCCATTTTTTTCTGTTTCCTTGTTTGGTTTATGTTTTTGTTGTCCTTCCCTTCATGGTTAAGTAGCTATCTAATATTAAACTCCCTAGTTTCTATGTACATTAATAATAATAGTAAATCGCAAAGAAAAAAAAATCAAATAAAATGTAAGAAAACTGAGAACTTCAATTTGTTTTGTGTGTTTTCTCGTTCCGTTTTCCATTTTTTCCATTACTCAATTCCATGTAAACCTAGTTGCGTATTTCGTTATCGTTTATCGGTTTATCGGTTTTATCGCCGCCTAAGTTTTTAGTTAAAGTTTTTCTTCCAACTTGCATTTTGCTTACTTCAAAATCAAATCAAAAAATATCACATTAAAGAAATCCAATTTAAATCACTATTTTCAACTATCATCTAGAGAAGCAGTATATATATATATCGATATCGATATCGTGTATCGCATACGAAGAAAAAAATCATATATATATATACATATATATAGCGATGATATATAATAAATGTACACATAGCATTCTTGTTTATAGCATCCGATGCATAGACATCAACTTGCAGCATCATCATCATCATAGATTATTACAATCGTTAATCGTTAATCGGTAATCATCATCGAGACATGGTTCGATTGATCGTTCGTACGCTCTAATAGCTAATACTAAAAACTGATATTGAAGTTCATAAAAAATGCTTGTGAGCCTACGTCAAAGTACACTTATAAGAAAAAAAAAATTATTATTATTTATATATGTATATATCTGCTGTATATATATATATATATATATCTATATCGGGTAGCATTCTCTCATATGGTCATTTTTTTAATGTTTTTTTTTTTTGCTTGCAAACGCTTCTCTTTCTCTCTTTCGATAAGCCAACTCCGCACACTTTGCCCCCCACTGCTTAAAAAATGTACGCTTTCTTCTGCGCATCTCAACTTATGATCATCTCTCTCTTAACTCCTCCTTAACCCGTTTAACCCACACTTACGTCTATCGATGATGATCATCGCTATCATCATTCGGCGGCATTCATACTCAAGCGAAGACGCGCAATCTTCTCCTGTCGCTGCTTCAGTTGCGCCTTCAGCAACTGACGCTTGAGACTCAACTCACGCTCCTCGTTGGTCAGCTGATCGCACAGCTTTGCCGCCTCACGCAATATGTTCACCTTGGGTGCACGCTCCTTGTCCCGAATATTGGGTATCTGCTTCTTCAGTGCCTCGAACAGATTCTTAAGTCCGATGCGACGTTGACGCTCCATGTCGTTGTGCAGATTACGCTTCTCAATGGTGTCGGCCTCATCGAGACTAAACTGACGCTTCATCACGCTGAAGTTTACATTGCTGCTGTTTGCGCTGTTGCTGCTTGCACTACTACTGCTGCTGCTGTTGGCGCCCAACGTGTGTTGCTGTTGCTTCAGTTGCGCACCTGGATGCGCCGTTGACAAAACGCTGTTGTTGCTCAACTTTGCGCGGCTCTTTTTCGATGCCTGCAACTGCTTGGAGAATGCACCACTGCTGCGACAAGTGTCCTGATAGCGTTTGCGACTGCTCTTGTTGTTGATGCTGCCGCTGCTGCTGCTGCCCTCCCAAAGCATCGTTGACGTTGCACAATCGCTGCCAGCACTGCTGCTACTGCTGCTGCTGCTGCTGCCGCTGCTGGTGTTGCGCAAGAGCAGCGGTGAATAAACTGTGGCCACAGCGGCGCCAGAATTTTGATACGGCGTGCTCGATGGCGATGGGAAACGGGAATTGGCCTCCGATTTAACGGGACTGCTGCTCGCCGGTGTGTAGGGCAACTCATAGCGACCGCGTCGCGGTGGCGGTATGGTCGAGATTTTGTTGGCCACCTTTGTTTGCAGAGCGCGACGATCGCGATCTGAGGGATTTGTGGGCAGCGTCTTGTCATTGAGTGAGACGACATCGATTTCCTCATCTATGTGTAGAGAAGGAGAACAACAAAAGCAAAGAGAAAAAATGCATTAGTTAAGATGTAACGAGTAGCGAGTAGAAACTAACGCGAGTAAACTGCGGCGAGTCTAAACGAACTAACTAGTTACAAATTATACAACCAAAAAACCAAAAGCAAAGAGAAAAAGTACATTAGTTAACATGCAACGAGTAGCGAGTAGAGACTAACGAGTAAAATGATACGTCGTTCATATCGTGTTGAAAATAACGAATTACAAGTTGTAGACAAAGGTTTGAATGCGTAAATATGCTGGAAAGTGGCAACTGCGGCGAGTAAAGTGCAACGAGTGTAATTAACGAGTTGTCGACGCGCCTAGACGCGTCAGTAAGTAGCTTTAAAAGGAAAGCCCTGCAAATGTCTAGCGAATGTCAACGACAGTTCAATGACTGAGCACCATACGATGATGTCATTCCCACTCCCTACACTTAGGGTTGTGTATGTGTGTGTGTGTGTGTGTGTGCCCCACGCAAAGCGGATTAGTGTGTCAACGTTGTGGGGCACAAGTGGCTTGACGCCACTTGCAACAGTAGTATCAGAATTCAGGAAGCAATAGATTTGCACGCAGACAAACGACCAAAGCGACCTCCCACCTCCTCCCTTCCCCCCCAAGAGACAGCGAGAACGCGAACTCCCCAACCCCTACCAACGCCCTTAAAAGAGAGAAAGAGAGGGAGAGAGAGAGAGAGAGCAAGGCGACGCTAGGCGCGCTGACGTCATGCGACCAAACGTTTTTCCGCATGGCAACAGCAGAAAGAACTGCAAAACAGCAGTAGGAAAATAACAAAACCAACAAAAAAAAGAGCACATAAACTGTTAGGCGGGGGGGGTTTGGGATAGGTTTGAGGGGAGGAGATTGGGAGTTGGTTCGGATGGTTGGAAAGGCTGTTAGTTGGGTGGTCTGTGTTGTAGCTTTGTGCGTGCGTTCTTCTTTGCCAAAAACAAAGTAAAAAAAAAAAAAAAAAAAAAAAAAACTATAAACTCGACAAGCGCAACCACGCACGCTTGCTGATAACGGAACCAAGCAGCTGTGAGCGAAAGAGAGAGGGAGAGAGAGAGAGCGAAGTGTGTGATAGTGGGGCATGGGGGCAAAAACAAATACCCAAAAAAAAAAAAATAGCAGCATGCGTCGCGTCGTCGTCGTCGTCCACACATTTCCCTCTCTGCCCCCTCACATTCGCTTCGCTGCCCCGCCAACAGCTTCCGTTTCTAATTTGGCGCTTCCGTTTGGCGCGCGTCCATTGAACCAACCATGACGTCGTCGCCGGCGTCGCTTGCCACCGAGTGTTGCAAGCAAAAAATAAAAATGCGACCCAGCCCTGTGCTTTCGAGAATGCCTTTAATCAAATTATTGAAAAAGAAAAACTAAACTTATGTCACAGTCTCTCTCTCTCTCTCTCTCTTTCTTTCTCTTTCGAGTATTTGCACAAATGTTGATTATTATTTGGCGATTATTATTCTTTTTGTGGCAACTGTGCAAACGCAGATTGCGCAGAGCACAGCAAAAAAAAAAATAAAATAAGAAACAAACAGCGAAATTTAATGCACAACACGCAAAGCGCGCTGGCAAAGTTCAAGCTTTCAAGTCCAAGTCCAAGTCCAAGTGCAAAGCAGAGTGCGAAAGAGATGGCGACATACGGACAAGTATACGAGTTGCATCACCTTTGGCAACATGTTGCCAAGGCGTGCATCAGCAATCGGCTAGACAGACTGCAGACCTGAAAACCTTTCAAGAATGTGACCAGCGGCCATTTTGTTTTGTCATCAGCATTGTCTGCGTCTTCGTCTTGGAATGCAGAACAACAACAACAACAACAACAACGAAGACGACGAAGACGAGAACTGCAAGATGTTGCTGACGCAGCAAACTTAAAATGTTGCCATACAGCGACGACCACCGACAAAGCAATAGAAAGAGGAAGGGAGAGAGAGAGGGAGAGACAGACAGACAGAGACACTGCATGATCTGCATTGCAAGCGACAACAAAAACAACAACAGAAACAGAAACAAATGGCGCCAAATGTGTTGCGCAAAAGCAAAAACAAATGCAACTAGTTTATTGTTGTTGTTGTCCGAAGGGGGGATTTCCTCAGCTCTTGGTAACAAAAGCAAAAGCAAATATAATCAGTGTACCTGTGATGCTGTGAACAAAAAAGCAAAGGAAAAAAACAACAACAACAACAGCAACAACAAAAACCAGACAAACTTGTTTGCAACCAAACACTACGAAGAGTTGGCAACTTTTGTTGCTAAGCAGCGCGCGCAGCAAATCAAAGCAGCAAGCAAAAGCTAAACCATAATAGTAATAATAAAACGAAACACAACAACAGCAACAGCAACAAAATAAAGCAAAAGAGGAAACAGCTTGTGTCGAGAGTTAATTACAATTGCAAATAAAATGCACGACAACCAACAAATAAGTTGCGCAACTTTTATGCAGCTGCACGCACACACACACACACATTCTAACACACACACACACATATACAGATTTTAGCATACAGCACTTTTGCCCTACAAAATTAACATAAAACTAAAACGAAACGAATCGAATAAGCAAACGCAATATACTTTGGAGCAAAGACAAAATGGAAAAGCAGACGCAAAAACAAAAACAAAAGGACAGCCACAGCAAAAAGTCGCAAGTGCAGCGCACTACGTAACGTAAAACTCATCACGTAACACGTAACGCGTAACGTAAATAAAAATAAAAATGGCATATGATGTAATGCACAGCGCAAGAGTGCGAGAAGAAGCAGAAGGCGAAGGAGAAGGAGAACAGAATATGACGGCAGATCTGTCTGCGTCTTCTTCTTCTTCTTCTGCCGCTATGCGCACAGTGGTCCACGGGTACAGCAAAAATGTGCGCGAAAGTCATAAAAACGAAAAGCTGACGACACTTTTTTTCGCTGACGCCCACATGAGAGACCGAGTGGGAGAGCGTTGGAGAGGGGGGTGTAATGGAACACTCTTACTCACTCACACACACACACACAGTTGTAAAGTGTTTAATTGAGTCTTGACTTTGTTTACGTTGCAGGAAGAATTTCAACATGCAAAAACAAGTCGTAATTTTTTTTATTATTATTATTGTTGTTGTTATCGTTGTTGTTGTTGGGCGACACACAATGATTTCATTTCACAATATTTCAAGTTCTCTTCGCATTTATTTATTGTTTATTTGTGGCTTCCATTGAAATTAGAAATTTAATGTGTGTGTTTGTGTTGTGTTTTTATTTCGCAGAAATTTGATGACTATAGATTAGCGTAAAAACACAAGCACACACGCTCCGAGAGAATTACAAAGTGCAGTGCATCACAAACTGTTGTTCCCACGCTCACAGCAGTGGCTGTCAAAGTGCAACATGTGTTGGCAACATGTCGCTCGGCTAGCAACGCACAAAAACATTGCGGTTTTCAATTTGCAATTGCAGACACAATGTGGAAGAAGAAGAGTCGCTTCCGCTGACTGCAAAATTTCCCACGCTCGACTACAAAAGCCAAGTGCATGCTAAACTGCGAGACTGCAAAACTGCAAAATGCAACTTGGCAACTTTGTTGACAGCATCGCTTAATGCTTAATCTCCCCCACCCCGCGCTTACCCCCACCACTTATGACTCATCAGTCAAGAGCTATAAAAAAGAAAAAGTCGTTAAGGGGCCAGTTACCGCAATGCGCCAAAGCATTCAAAAGTGCTCAACACTAATGTATCAATAGCACACACACACACCCGTAGGAAAGCACATAAAATATGACAACAATTGAAATACGTCTGGCAACATTTTGTTTTGGCTTTGGCAACATCTTCATTGCTGCTCTTTGGGCGTGTCAAAGGCTAGCAACAATGCTGCTACACATAATGTATGCATGCTTTACTTGTATGTGTGTGTGTGTGTTTGTGTATATCCGCAACAATAGCAAAAACTTGCAAAACCGTAAAAAGGGAGGCTCGTTGACGTCGCTGCCGATGTCGACGTCTACGTCGCTAGCCAAAGTGCGTATACATATATTTTGGCATTTTTATTTTATTGCCATCCGCTGCTGCCGCTGCTGCGTCGCCGTCGTCGTTTGCGACCTTGAGCATAACAATTTATTGCTTCACGTGTGCGAAGAATAAGCAGCAAGTCAAGCACACGACTTGCGAGAGCGTGCGAGCGAGTGAGCGAGAGCGGCGACGCGCATAGTCAAGACAGACACACACACGCACTCACACTCTCACACAGACTCACGCACACGCAGAGAGACGAACGACGAACGACGAACAGCCGAAAAAGACGCGCCTAGCAACAGCGAAAAAAAAAGCAGCGCAGACAACAACGACGCTGGCAGCGCATTGTTAAAGCTCCTGCTGCTGCTGCTTCCTCTTCTCTTCTTTTGCCTCTTTTTATGCGTTGTTGTTTTTGTTATATTTTTTTGGGGTTGGGCACACACACACACAACAGAAATGTTGTAAGTTGGCGCCAGACGCATAAATTTCGTCGCAAATGAAAGTAAAAACGCCAAAGGCAAAAAAGAAAACAAACTCGACTTTGCAATACCCGGCAGCAAGTAGTTATTATATCAAGCAATTGTTTGACCACAGATTGTAAATACCCCAGCAGAAGATGAAGAAGCAGAAGCACACGCACAAAACGCAAATGGAAAATACATAGTTAAAATGGCTCTATATGCGTCTCCCTCTCACACACACACACACACGCTCTACACTTTTATTTTTATTACAATAGAATAATATTAGAACGCATAAAAGTCGAGTTCTTTTTTTTTGGTTGATATTTCGCTTTCTGCTTCGAATTCGGTTTCTGCTACGCACTTTTTTTTTTGGCAGGTTTTATGATTGCGCGACCTTCATTCAGTTCATTAACATTTTGATAGTTTTTTTTTTTTTTTTTTTTTTTTTTTGTGTACACACAGAGTCAAAAAAGGTGCGAAAATGCCAATAAAATGTGCGTGAAAAAAAAATGGAAATGGAAATAGAGGCGCCAACTAATACTAAACATGGCTGACCACATGAAGAGAAGAAGAGCTAAACGCAAAAGCAGAGCAGAGCTGGCGAAAACTATGCGTGTATATTAATAGAACATTGTGTGTGTTAGATAAATATTAGATAAATTCTGCAAACATAAACAGTTAATTGAGCAGTGGAAGCCAGCAAGGTTAATTTCTATTTCTTCAACTGTTGCTCATACGTCAATCCTTTACGTTGTTGCGTTATCAACTATCGTCCTCTATCGCCGCCCTTCCACCCTCTCTCCACCACCGCCACACATCTCGTGCATTACTCCAACACTCTCCCCTCTCGCTCACGCAAAATCATGCTCTGCTAATGAAGCGTCACGCGCACGCACACACACACACACACACAGGCACACACATACACCGCTTTTAATCGGCAGCACGCACCTGTTACAGTTGCCGACTGCGTGTATGTGTGTGTGTGTTGTTGGCTTTTGAATATTTTTGCTTTTTTTTGCTTTTTGTTGCCATGCTGTATTTGTGTGTTCCCAGCTGACAAAATGCGAGAGTGTGTGTGTGTGTACTTGAGTTATGTTGCGTTTATCAATTATCATCAAACGTTGCTGCTGCTGCTGGACGCTGCTGATAGCAGCGACGTCGCCGCTTTTTTTTTTATCGTCTCACGCGCGCGACTTTTTGGCAATCGCCACAACGCTAGGCGTTGAATCATATTATTATGTGGGCGTTTTTCGCTAATAGTTTAACACATACAAATGCACACGCACACGCATAGATATAGACACAGCATAAATGAGCACGCCTAGTAACAGAGCAGACAACACCCAAAAATGTACAAGCAAAGCAGCA